>CM019831.1:36150045-37536721 GCA_009763385.1 Coix lacryma-jobi var. lacryma-jobi | reverse complement strand
TTTGGCAAGTTCATGAACAAGAAGAGCTTTGGGGCAAGAAAGAAAAGAGATTCATACAAGAGCTCAACTAGAAGATGCTATCGATGCAAGAGCAAAGATCACTTCATTGCGGATTGTCCACAATCTAGTGATGATGAAGATGATCACAAGAAGGAGAAGAAGGAGAAGAAGGAGAATAAGAAGGAGAAGAAGAAGGGTGGATCCTATGTTGTGACATGGGATAGTGATGCTTCCTCAAGTGATCATGGTGATTCTAGTGATGATGAGAGGAAGACCACCAAGAAGAAGGCTATGGCTAGTCTTGCTATCTCAAGCAAGCCTTCTATCTTCGACGCTTCATCGACATGCTTCATGGCTAAGGCCACTAAGGTATCATCCAATGAGAGTGAGAGTGAGAGTGATGATGATGAGGAGTACTCAAAGGAGGACCTCATAAGCATGCTACGAGATGCTCACTCTTACATTGAGACTAAGAGGAAGGAGTGCAAAGAATTGCGCAAGGCCAACAAGGCTCTTGAGCAATCCTTTGATGAGCTCAAGTCTACTCATGAGAGGCTAGAGGAAGCCCATGAGAAGCTTGATCAAGCTCACACTAGGCTTAAGGAAGCCCAATCCTCCCTCCTTGATCAAAGTAAGATTGAGGATGTTGTGGAGACATGCAATGTAGGAGTAACTTGTGATATACTTGATGAATCTTTTTACACTCCTATTATTGTTACTCCTATCAATGCATCATCATCATCTAGCTCAATTAAAATGTCTACTTCTACTACATGTAACTCATCATTAGTAGTAGAAAATAAGAACCTTAAGAACAAGGTTAATGAGCTCACTCATGCCTTAGGCAATGCCTATGGTGGAGATGCCCGCTTGCTTAAGTGCTTGGGTAGCCAAAGGTCTCCACTCAACAAGGAGGACTTGGCTATACCCCCAAGAAGGGCAAGGCGGCTTTTGTTCCTCACAACTCGTTCTGTGAGGAGCAACGGTTGGTTTTGTAATAGTTGCAAGCAATCCGGGCATATAGAGCAACATTGCTTTAACAAGAATAAAAACAAGAAGCATGCTCATGTTACATCTATTCGCTTTGATTCTTGTTATATGCTTACTAAGGGCACTAATGGTGTGAAGCCTAAGTACATTGGTGCACTCATGGTTGGCCCAAAGAAGAAGGCAATTTGGGTGCCCAAGAGCTTGGTTACTAACCTTGGAGGAACCAAAAGATTTGGGTACCTAAAAAGAATGGATCCTTTTTGTAGTTAATTACAAAGCCGGAGGAAGGCATTGGTGCTGATAGTGGGTGCACTCAACACATGACCGGAATTTGTATAATGTTCAAATCAATGCAACACTAGTGGCAATGATCATGCAAATGCTATCACATTTGGTGACAACAAGAAAGGCAAGGTCAAAGGCTTGGGCAAGATTGCAATATCAATGACTTGAGCATCTCCAATGTGCTATTAGTGGAATCTCTCAACTTCAACTTGTTGTCAGTGGCACAATTGTGGATTTGGGATTCAAATGCATATTTGGTGTTGATGATGTGGAGATTGTGAGTGTTGATGGAAGTGATGTGATCTTCAAAGGATTTAGATATGAGCCTCTATTTGGTGGACTTTGATGCTAGTGAAGCTCAATTGACAACATGCTTATTCACCAAATCAAGCATGGGTTGGCTATGGCATAGGCGCTTGGGACATGTTGGAATGAAGCAACTAAGAGGCTAGTGAAGCATGACATGGTGAGAGGGCTAAAAGATGTTCACTTTGAGAAGGACAAGCTATGTAGTGCATGCCAAATGGGAAAGCAAGTTGGAAACACCCATCCTAAACAAAGGAATGATGAGCACTACACATGCACTTGAGTTGTTGCACATGGACTTGTTTGGACCAACTACATATGCAAGTATTGGGGGAAACAAGTATGGCTTTGTGATAGTGGATGACTATACAAGATACACATGGGTCTTCTTTCTTGTTGACAAAAGTGAAGTTTTGGGGTATTCAAACCTTTGTCAAGAGAAGTCAAAATGAGTTTGATAGAAGAATCAAGAAGTGAGAAGTGACAATGGAAGTGAGTTTAGAAACACAAGGGTTGATGAGCTATGTGATGAGTTTGGAATCAAGCATCAATTCTCGGCCAATTATACACCTCAATCCAATGGGATAGTTGAAAGGAAGAATAGGACACTCATTGATATGTCAAGATCTATGCTTAGTGAATACAATGTGAGTGATTTCTTTGGGCCGAAGCAATCAACACGCTTTGCTATTATAGCAACCGACTCTATTGTCACCCTCTATTGAAGAAGACACCATATGAGCTCCTCAATGATAGAAAGCCCAACATTGCTTACTTTCGGGTTTTGGGTGCAATGTTACATATTGAAGAAGGGCACAAGACTTGGAAAGTTTGAGAAGAAATGTGATGAAGGGACACTCTTGGTTACTCCACTACAAGCAAAGCCTATAGAGTGTGGAACAACATCAAGAATAGTTGAAGAAGTCCATGATGTTGAGTTTGATGAAACCAATGGCTCACATGAAGAACAAGATAATCTAGATGATGTGAGAGGAACACAATTGGCCGAAGCTATGAAGAACATGGACATTGGTGATATTAGGCCAAAGCAAGTGATTGACATTGAAGATGACAAAGATCAAGTGCTCTCACCTCCAACCATGCACGACAATGATGTTGCAAGCTCTAGTGGTTCTCATGATCAACAAGATGCTAGTAGCTCTCAAGTGGCTCATCCAAGTGCAAGTGCAAGTGTCCACCGCAACAAGTGCTCCAACCACACACATTGCAAGAGATCATCCTTTAGATCAAATTGTTGGTGACATAAGAAGAGGTGTGCAAACAGATCAGATTGGCTTCATTTTGTGAACACTACTCATTTGTAATCATCTATTGAGCCAACCAAGATTGATGAAGCTTTGATGGAGTTGATGGGTGAATGCAATGCATGAAGAGTTGAACAACTTCACCCGCAATGATGTTTGGGGAGTTGGAGTTAGTGGAAAGACAAAGAACACAAATGTTATTGGTACAAGATGGGTCTTCCGGAACAAGCAAGATGAAGATGGCATTGTTGTAAGGAACAAAGCAAGATTGGTTGCACAAGGATACACTCAAATGGAAGGCATTGACTTTGGAGAAACCTATGCACCGGTTGCTAGATTGAAGCCATTAGAATCCTACTTGCATATGCTTGTGCTCACAACATCAAGCTCTATCAAATGGATGTGAAAGTGCTTTTTCTCAATGATTCATCAATGAGTTAGTGTATGTTGAGCAACCCTCCCGGTTTTGAAGACTTGAAGAAGCCCAACCATGTGTACAAGCTCAAGAAGGCACTATATGGGTTGAAAGCAAGCACCTAGAGCTTGGTATGAAAGATTGAGGGACTTCTTGTTAGCAAAAGGGTTCAAGATTGGAAGGTTGAAACCACTCTCTTCACCAGAAGATTGGAAGTAGCTTGTTTGTGTTGCAAATCTATGTGGATGACATTATCTTTGATGGATCAACCAACCAAGACTTTTGTGAAGAGTTTGGGAGATGATGGCAAAAGATTTTGAGATGTCTATGATTGGAGAGCTTAGTTACTTCCTTGGTCTACAAATCAAGCAAATGAAGAAAGGCACATTCGTTAGTCAAGGCAAGTACATCAAGGACATGCTCAAGAAGTTTGGGTTAGATGAAGCAAAGCAATAACCACTCCAATGGGCACAAATGGACATTTGGATAGTGACTCGAGTGGTGACATGGTGGATCAAAAGTTGTATCGGTCAATGATTGGAAGCTTACTCTATGTGACCGCATCAAGACCGGATGTTATGTTTAGTGTGTGCATGGTCCAAGGTCCTTTCTCCAAGGGAAAGTCATTTGAAGGCAACCAAAGATAATATGAGATATTTGAAGCACACTCCAAATGTTGGACTATGGTATCCCAAGGGCTCTCAATTTGAATTAATTGGATACTCGGATTCCGACTATGCGGGATGCAAGGTGGATAGGAAGAGCACATCAGGAACTTGTCAATTGCTTGAAGATCACTTGTCTCATGGTCATCAAAGAAGCAAAATAGTGTTGCACTCTCTATACCGCCAAGCCGAATACATATCCGCGGGTAGTTGTTGTGCACAATTGCTATGGATGAAAGCAACATTGCAAGATTATGGAGTCAAGTTTGGACAAGTCCCATTGCTATGTGATAATGAGAGCGCCGTCAAAATAGCCACCAACCGTTCAACATTCAAGAACAAGCACATTGACATAAGGCATCACTTCATTAGAGATCATCAAGCAAAGAAAGACATATCTATTGAAAGTTGTGGGCACCGATGATCAACTTGCCGATATCTTCACCAAGCCACTAGATGAGAAAGGTTTTGCAAGCTAAGGAATGAATTGAATATCCAGACTCTCCAACATGAGTTGAATGCACCTCCACATTTACATGCCTCCCTCCGACAAAGCAAGATGAAATTGTTTGGCATGTGCATTCAATCTTATTAGGTTTGTGCTCTAGTTCATATAGCCATCACATTGCTTATCTAGGTTCATTCATGGTAAAATCAAATGACTTTGAAGTATATATGGTACCACTATTGCTTCTATGTTTGACTTGATCTAGTGGTAGCATAAAACTTGTTTGTGAGCTTGTAACTCTAGTGTTTTGATCTAGTAAGTGAGGAAAATGTGTTTAACCAACGTGAGTAAGATAACCATTGTAAGATGTGTGAAGAAGCTTACTCTAGAGCAAACCATGTTAAATACCTTATGTTCATAAGCTAGATTAAGCCACAACTTGACTTAGTTCGATCTCCTCATATGTATCTCATGCTAATGGTTGCCTCCTTCCTTAAATTTTTGTTCCACCTTTTTTGATAATTGTTGACAAGGGGGAAGAGAGTGCTACAAAGATTATGCTAGTGGAAGGGGGAGTAACAAAGACAAAAGGGGATAAAAGTTTCGATGGTTCAAGCTTGAACTCTTAAATTTGAGCATACCAAATAGGGGGAGCAAGCTCATAAACATGTATGTTGCATTTGAAATGTGCATATTCATAATGTTTGGTTGCATTCGCATAAGCTATTTATATTGATATTCTTGCTTATGTGATGAATGCTAGTGATAAGACTTTATTGATGAATTGTTTAATTAGCATATATATGATTGCAACTAGACATATTGTTGTTTCAAGTGGTTCAAGAATCTTATTATAAATGTTGATCTCACGGGGTTCTTGAGTTTTGGATGTATGTCTAGTGAATAATGATGCTAAGGATGGTATAACATTGTGCACTCCGAATTGGTATCACGCTTCAAAGGTCCATTCTTATGCCTTAGCATCATCATTTGATAGTGTTTTGCTCACCCCATATTTCATATCCATACATATTGCCAATTTTAGAACCAAACTCTATAGCACATAAGTAGGGGGAGCTAATACTATCAATGTGGGGTTACTCAAATTTAAATTACATATCTTTGTATAGGTTGTCATCAATTACCAAAAAGGGGAGATTGAAAGCCCTAGTTTGGTTTTGGTTAATTGATGAAACCTATTTTGGTCTAATCCTTTTGTGAAGCATGTGTATAGCTAATGGAAAAGGATTACGACCAAGCCATTGGTGGAGTTAGCAAAGTGGCAACCATGGAGGATGGTGGCGGCCACAAGCACTTAAGTGATCAAGTGCTCTACCATTGGTGAAATGAAGAAGAGAAAAGATGTCTTGCTCAAGTGGTAGATTATTTCTTACTTTTAATGTTGAGTATAGGCAAGCCGAACTATCAAGAGGGATATAAATTAGGCTAGCTAGATGTGGTGAAAAGTGCTCATGACGTCTAACATCTAGTGCCACTTGAGCGATCTAACTTTGCGTTGTTGCTAGGATCAAGTGCGTGGTGTGTGAAGTGAAAATCCTTTGAAAAAATGATTGTGAAAATGCTAACACACATGCACATGATGGTGTACACTTAGTGGTGTTGGCACATTTGCAAAGGAGAAGGTGTTGGAGTTGATTTGGATCAACTCGGAGAAGAGAAGGAAGTTTTTCGGTTTGTTCTGGACGTTAGGATGATTCTTAGATTAGAATTCTGTACTAATCCTTTGTGCTTTGGATCTTGTATTCATGGGGTTGTGTAGCCCTTTGAATAAGCTTTCCAAAATGTTCAAGATCATCGAAATCGGAGTTCAGAGCTAAAAGTTATGGTCGTTTTAGCGCGGAGGTCAGGTTGCTGAAGTCGGTAGTACCGACCCCTCCATGAGCAGATCACATTCTCTCTGTGTTGGGCCATTTTTGGCCTAAAGGTAGTACCGCCATAAGGTCGGTAGTCTCGGCGATCGAAGTCGTTCTGAAGGCTCTCTGTGTAGATCTAGTTTTGGCCTAAAGGTAGTACCGCCATAAGGCCGGTACTACCGACCCCCGGTAGTACCGACCCCCGATCGGTAGTACCGACGTTTGGAGGAAGTTTGGAGGCGTTCTATGTAGATCTAGATCTGGCCTACCGGTAGTACCGCTATAAGGGTCGGTACTACCGACCCTACTACCGACCCTCTTCCGGATGTGTTAGCAAGGTCAATCTAACGGTCGTTATTGATATAGTTGGTACTACCGACCGTGGCGCAGCTGACTTGTACAAATAGCCGCTCGGCCGGCTTCCAACGGTCACCTCTCCAATTCTTTGCGCCCAAACACAAGAAAGAGAGCTCCCAAGTGTTGACTAACCTCCTCTCTCTCCCCCTTTGATTCTAGAGTGAATCTCTTGCAAGCTTTGAGCTAGGGAAGTGAGATTAGAGAGTGAGAAGCATTGATCTACGTCTTGAGCACTTGGATCCAACATCTCTCCGGCTTGATTTGTGTTCTTTACTCTTGGGTTCTTGGAACTCTAGCCGGTTAGGTGTTCTTCTGTTGTTGCCTGTGATTGACTCATTTGTGAGGGCACTCCGAAGTGTTTGTATTACCCTCGTGATTCTTAGTGAAGAAACTCGAGTAGCCTTTGTGGTTGCTTGAGTGAGGCAAGGAGGTGAAAGAGACTCCGACCTTAGTGGTCACCTCAACAACGAGGACGTAGACACTTCTTAGTGAAGAGGCCGAACCTCGGGATAAATCTTGTGTCCCGTGTGCTTGTTGAATTTGCCTCTTCGATTATTTTGTTTGCTCTCATGTTCTTCCTCCCTCCTCTCTCATTCTAGGTGTGGGAAGGCTTGATCTACTCTTTGCGGAGGAGCCACTACTTGGACAAGGTATAAACTTCATCTACATCTCTTAGGAAAACCTTGGTATAAGCTAGATTCAATTTTGCATCTCGTTCATCTCGATTTGTAGCTGTTCCTAGGTTGTCGGTAGTACCGACCTGGGGAGCCGGTAGTACCGGCCCTTATAGTCGGTAGTACCGACTGTGTGATCTGATATCTGTTTCGAGCTTTGAGTTTCAGGATTCTAGATTTTTAAATAGGCTATTCACCCCCCCTCTAGCCATTCAGACCTTTCACCTGGCCCCTCTGCACCGGCATCTCCTCCGCACCCGGCCCCTCAGCAGATCAAGGAGGGAGGACTGAGATCCTCCGCACCGGCCACTCACATGGGGAGTCGCAGATCCTACCGGGGATGAAGGAGGCTCGACCCGCAGATCCACGGCGCAGCCGGTTTCGTCTCTTGCGGTCTAGGATTTCGTCTGAGGTAGGTGACTTCATCTCCCTCTCCCTCTTCCTCTCTCCATCTCCCTCACTCCCTCTCCCTCTTCCTCTCTCCATCTCCCTCACTCCCTCCTCACTCCAGATCCAGCAGCGACAGTACCACGGGAGGATCTAGCAGGGACGACACCACAAGAGGCGCGGGGATCCGAGCGGAGCAAGGCCGCAGCGGCGCGAGGCCTCTTCCTCCCACGACGATGGCGGCCCCTCCTCTCCTCCCCTCCTCCCGGCGTCCGGTGGCGCGTTCTCTGGCGGTGGCGGATCTGGATCGATGGCTAGAGCTGCGGCGGCGGACCGACGGCGACAGCGAGATCTAGGTCCATCGCGGCCCAGATCCAAGCCCATCTGGGTTTTTTTCTTTTTTTTTGAAATCATTTACCGCAACGGCCATTCTAATGTGCCCGCTGCGGTAACAGAATTTACCGCTGCAGCCACTTAGCGCCCGCTACGGTGCTGCTTCGATTTACCGTGATGTTGCATCCGCAGCGGACGCGTTTGCCCGCTGTGGTAAAGTGAAAATGTCCGCTGCGCAAAAGTTTTGTGGCGTAGTGTTTGTAAAGGCATGCATGCGACCTTGCGTGGTTATTTGGGTCTGTTTGGGAGAGTTGTGCTCTTTGATTCTCCTGTTGTATTCTCAGATTCTCTGGTGAAGTGATTCTATGGCTAAAAGTAGATTCTCTTTGATTCTTTAGACTTGTCGGAGCTTGGAGCCGGGGGGGGGGGGGAGGTCGAGGCCGACTAGTAAATTTGTATCGTGGAGGGGAGCCGCGTGTTCCTACTTCAGATGGTGGCATAAGAAGAACACAAATGATTTATACTGGTTTAGGCAAGGAGTGCCCTACGTCCAGTGGGGGAGAGAGTTTGTATTATCTTGCGCCGGAGTGTGAATATGAGTTACAAGTTGGTGAGAGAGGGAGCTTGCCCCAAGTCTCAAGTAGTGCGTGTGAGAGCGAGCGTGGAGAGCGGATCGGAGTGCGTGTGCTTGTGTGCACATGGTTGTTTTCTTGCTTCGTTGTCCCTAAAACTCCCCTGGCCCCTCCTTTTATAGGCTCAAGGTGGGCACATGGTTACATTGGAGCGGCCACTTGTGGCCTTCTAACTGACTAGGGGTGAAGAGGATGGCCTCCCGTGAAGGCGTAGCTCGCATGGTTGGTGTCACACCCTAAAATTTGCATTTCTTGAATTAGAATTAAAATGATTTATTTATGAATTTATGTGCTCATAAAATATAGGGAAATAAATTTTTTCTCTAAATTAAAATTTAACCTGGGGTTTAGCAACATATTTGTGCATTCATATTGGAGCATTTGAGTTTTTGTGATGTGTGTTTTAACTAAAATTTAATTTAAATTCAAAATGGTTTGGAAACAATTTAAAAATGAATTTCTTGGAAATGGTTTTTAAAATAAAGACTTTTCATTTTTTTCAAAAAGTTTGGAAAAGTTCAAAATTTCAAAATGTATTCACTCTCCCCAAGGATCCAATTCAAAAGTTGAAAATAATTCAAACTGATTTTGTATTTGTTTTGAAAAAGGTTTTGAAACAAAAGAAAAAAATACAAAACCAAAATGAAAAGCCTTTTTATTCTGTCCCTCTCTCCTTTCCTGGCTTTTGGACCGCGATCAGCCAGCCGGCCCGGGTCTCTTTCCTTCCCATCCAGGGTGCATGATCCAGCACTGGCCCAACTGGCCCGGCCTAACCCTCCCCTTATCCTCCTCCTCGCTACAGGCCCAATGGCCCATCCATTCTCCTTCGCACGACGGAGCACCAAGTGATGAAGCGAGGTGGATGGTGATGGCCATGTGATGGTTGATCGAGTGCTCTAAACTTGGAAAAGAAGAATAAAGAGAAAAACAAAATAGACCCAAGACAAAGGTATAAATGATAGTCTCATTTTGTTTTGGTGGTTAAGACACTATAGTGACGGTGACTACATTTAGTATTGATAGGCGTATGCGGTTATAAAGTGCCACTAGATGATCTACACCTTACATATGCATTTAGATTCTTGTGGATGCTTGAAAATGTGCTTGACAAAGGGTAAATCACATATACACAATAAGTGGTGGAAATTTGGTGGAGTTAACATATTTGCACAAGGGACGAAGTTGAAGAAAATATAGAGGTCACTGAGTGACCGGACGTTGGTCCTAATAAGATCGGAGGTGTTTAGTCATTTGGCCAGAGGCAGTGTAGAGGTGCCAGTTCGATCAGACTCTGCTGGAGTCACAATCGGGAGCGCGGGTGGCGAGTCCGATCGCTGTGACATGGCGTTGGCAGCATGGGCAGAAGTGCATCAGACACAAGGTGCGTCTGATTGTGTGCTCTCTGCATAGTGATCGGATGCCACATGCAACGCGTCTGATCGTTCGATGCATGCGCGTCTAGTCCTCTGCTAGTTAGCCATTGGGGGCAATGTGCGGATCGAACACAGGCATCGGGCGCATCCAGTTAGGTGGATAGGCGCGTCTAGTGCAACATAAAGGGCTCAAGTTTTGATTCTTGCAGTTAGGGTCGAGCAACCGAGGTCAAACGTGGTGGACAAGTGGCAGCATCCCAGCGACCGGACGCGTCCGCGGCCACCCTGACAGCACATCCAGTCATCGCGCATTTAGTCCATTTGAGGGCAAAAACTCCATTGTTTAAGGGAGCCCTATATAAGTGTGATGGCTGGCTTGGGCTCACTCTCTTGGTCATTTTCTTTGCAATACAACCGTGTGAGCCTAGTCATTCCTCTCTCATTCATATTGCTCGATTGTTTCATCATTTGGTGAGAGTTGGGAGGATTGAAGTGCATTGCATGGGTGTGTTCATCTAGAGACACTTGGTGATTGTGTTTCGTTATGGATTTTGCTTGCTATTCTTGGTGTTTGCCGATAGCTAGACGACTTGGAGCAGCAAGCGAGTGGAGGGTGGTGTTTGTCTCAGGCTCTAATCGGTGGATTTGTGAGGGATTCTTGAGCCTTTCCCGTGGGAGATCACAAAAGGTATCGTTAGTGGATTGCTCGTAGCTTGTGGATTTTCATATTATGGTGTAGTTGTGCGACATCCTATTGAGAGTTTGATGTATGATACCAATTAGCTCGTTAACCTACGTGTGGATGAATCGCTATAACGAGAATATAGCTTGCTGTCAAGCAAGTGGATCTCGATAAAAAATATTATGTCATCCTTGTCCGAGGATTTTATTTAGATATTCATTGATATACTTGTATTAATCTCTTGCCACGACAGTACAACTCCTTCTACCACTCTTGCAATTACATTTGCTTTATTTTTTTCACAGTAGTAGTTGGACCTAGTTGAGTATAGTAGTTAAATTAATGTAATTAGCTTTACTAGATTGTTCACTAGTTGTAAAGTAGACACATATACTTTGTGCGTGACATAGAGATCATAACATAATAGAATTGTGGATAAGTGGCATGCCTTTTTATGGAGCAAGCGCAAAATTCGCTCCGTCATTTAATTATCTAACGATTTTGTTTAAATGTTATAGAAATTTTTATAAGCTATTCATCCCCTCTAGTCGTTTAGGAGCTTTCATAGACGCTTCATCACATGATGCCTCTGTCGGGAAGTGCCGGCATGCGTCGTGGACCCAGGACCATCACAACATTTCTATGGGCACCTAGGTAAGGGTATGTTTGGAACGCGAAATTTTTTCTCCGTTCCTGCGTTTTTCCTGTGAAATTGAACCGATTCCTGTGAAGTTCCTGCGTGATTCCTGTGAAATTCCCGCGTTCCAAACAGACCCTAAGTAAAACGATATGGCTAGTAATGTAACTTTTCAATATAACAATTTAGAGGGGATTCACTGTGAATCAATATAAAAGATCACATTTTTTTGTGCCACTGGCGCCAGATTAGGCTCTAACAGTATCAAATTACAGGTGTGAAAATTCAAAAATACCTTTAGGTCTAAATATGTCATTAATTTGTTTTGAGTATCTTAATGATTTCAAAAGAAAAAAAAAACTCAAAACTAGAAAGTTGTAGATCTCGTCAAAATCTACATTTTTCTTATAAAAATTATTATCTTTATTTAGATCCACAAAAATGTGATTTTTCTAAGATATATTTTTGATATGATTAATATGTATTGCAATCTTAACGACTTCAAATGAAAATACCCTTAGACTCACAAGGAATTACAATCTTTTGTAATGACTCGGCCTTGTTTAGTTCGCAAAATATTTTGCATAGTGACACTGTAACACTTTCGTTGTTATTTGACAAACGTTATTCAAACATGATCTAACTAGGCTTAAAAGATTCGTCTCGACATGAACATATGAAAAGTACAATTAGTTATTTTTTTAACTATATTTAATGCTTCATGAATGCGTTTAAAGATTTGATGTGATAGGTACAACGCGACATTTTTGGGCAAATGTTGGCAACTGAACGAGGCCAAAAGAATTCTCTCAACAATTAAAGTATAGTAGTACTAATCTACTCATAAGAGTTCACTTGTAGCATATATTTAATTCATATAAAATTGGAACCCTATCACCGACTCACCGTAACAAGGAATGATGGAAATTTAAAACAAATTAGCTGGCTACCTGCTACCCTGTACCTTCAACCCCTCTTTCGGACTTTCACTGGATGATTGGATCAACTATGGATGCAAAGTGGCTGCTCTCTTGATGCCTGAAACTGAAATCAAGACACGCCAAGGAGCCTACCATCTCCTCCATACTAGTATTTGGCTGTTCCTTTTCGACCTTCGCAGCGCCGCATCGGTAGCCGTCGTGGGAGACAAAGACGAGACGTCGAGAGTCATATGATAACGACTGCAGTAGATCACGCGAAGTTTAGAAAAGGAAGCGCTGCAGGCGTCGTGCGAAGACGAAGGGTCGTGGACTGAACCTGAATGTCTAGACTAATGGAAGAATACCTAGACCTGTTGTGCTAAGTGGGCCAAAAACAAATACTATATATACATTATTCATGGGCCCTCCGGCATCATGGGCCCTGGCTATCGTACACTCGCTGCCCCCCTCTAAGACAGGCCTGCGTGGACCTGCTGCCAGCGGCCGTGGGCGTCCATCAACAGTGTGAGCGACTGATCCGGCGCCACTCTGGTGGTCAAAATTAGTGTTGGTTGAAACCCTGAACCATCACTAGGCAGTGCACGATCGAGGCTAGAACAATTACGTACTAATTTATCCTCAATAACAATAATTTATTTTTAGGAGTAATGGTCTTCAAATAATAATAGCTTAGTAGAAAATAAAAAAAAAAGACAAAAGTACTAGGAAGTCCTGATGGTACTTTTCCAACCATTGTAAAAGACCTCAGCTGTCTTACCAAGAAATTTTACAATGAGAATTATCTTATTTAACTTTCATGGAACATGCATGGCTGCATTAATTAGAGTTTACAGCAGCACTTCTCGCCGTTTTTTCTTTTAACACAGTGACAGCCTTCCAGCTTGTGTCCCCGTGATCCGCAATAAGCTCTGCACAAATCAAATATGCAGGGTGTACTACTGTAGCATTGCTCCATTATCCCTCCAGGGCAGCCTATGCCAAAAATGCAACATAGTATAAGTCAAATAAGACTATTTGGTCACACTAACTGATCTTAATTTGTGAAAGAACAAGTAGATACTAAGCAAAATTAGTGGCGCATACAGCCTCCAGCTTGGCAAGATGGGAAAGTAGGCATGGTCCCAAGAACCAAGAACAAAGCAGCAGCCAAGTACGCAATCCTAGTACATATCTTGATTGACGATGCCATGAAGATGATGAGAATGTTGCTACTGTTTCGTTTTTCTGGGGCGCGCCTAGCTTTGAGAGGATTACTTATGGAGGATGTATCGCATATACAAAAGCACAACTGCCATCAAGTGCATATTTATACTATCCGAAGCTATGCTCTTCTAGCTGATATAAAAAGTTAATATACAATTATATATCTGCTTGGGGGATAGAGATATGGATATCTTCTAGCTGCATAAAAAGTTAATATACAATTATATACCCGCACTGATCGATTTTAGATATATAGGATTGATATCTCTTCGTAGACAATGAAATACACATTTTAGTATCAAGCGGCCGTGCCTCCAATGCGGCTAACTGATGCAGAGGCATCCGAGTCGCTCCATTGATGAGTCATATTCCAAGAAATTAATTTGGAGCCTATTACTGGTGTTGTTCACTACCTGCAACGCTTAACACAAGTGCTATTTTAAGTTCACTTTCAGAGCAATGCTAATAATGCAGCTTTCTACTGGTTGTATTAATACTTTTAGGTTCTCCGGCAAGGGCGGCACAGAGAACAGACACACACACAAGACGATATCTCGAGGCTGCAGGGATAAAATATCACACCCGGTTTTAATAACAAAATTGAGCACTCGTTATATGTGTGTTTAGAGTCCACATATACAACAAAAGGATACAGAATATAAAAACAATGTTATATAACGAAACATACCTATATAACACTTACATCTGATCAAAATGTACGATGAAATGGTTCATAAACTTCTCTTCAAGCTCTACTCTTCACGGGAACGGCTGATTAGGGTACATATGCCTAGCATTTCTCAGAAAAACTCACTAGATCCACTCTCTGGTATCTATCTGGGATTTTTTTCTAAGTATTGAAAATAAACAAGCATAAGTACATGTCGTACTTAACAAATATAACATGGGGTCCGTGAGGCTCAAAAAGGTTAAGCACGGTTTACCATGAATAACTTTTAGTGAGTCATAATTTTAGCAATTGAGTAGCAACAAGTGTAGCATAGCTCAAATAACCACATGATCATGTAAATAATAATAATGTATAGAAAATAAACAATAAATATGAGTGATCATCAATATTCATCTATTTCATAAGGATTCAAAGGCTGCTCATGACCGTGAGCACGACTGATACATCTTTACCCATGAGTTGTGATTTGCCCTTTCACCTGAGGGGATCAACTTCTTGACCCACTTCCAAGGAAGGGCGGTAGGTTGCGAACACAAGGTTGATATGTGCCCTTGTGGTTCAATATTGTGATGAGTGATTATCAACAGACTCATGGGTTGGCGTGAGTGTGCAACATGTCTCTTGCCTCTTGGTTATGTTGGTGTGCAGGTGTAGAGCTTGGAGGCAATGATCGATGGCGAGGTGAAGGTCAAGTAGAGAGGTGTCGTGCCAATAGCCCGAGAGTGGTGAAGGACGGACGTGAGGCTTGGACTAAGAGACCAAGAGGCCGGAGGATCAGTTACACTAGTTGGCACTTGGTGGCAACAAGCAAGAGTACATGGGATGAAGACAACATTAGTCGAGTCAAGATGGAAGGCGATAGCATCATCACACCTTATAGAGGCTGGACACGGGCTTGCATAAGAGATGCAAGTGTCATTGATCAAGAATCAGGGAGGAAGGCAAAGGCATCGTGTTTTGCGGAGGCTGGACATGCGTCAATATCGGTGTCGGCAGGTGGAGGTGTAGCACCTATACTCTGGCATCGGTGCGGGTTTGGTAGTTGAGCCTTAGAAAACTACGCCGACGGTTTCCAGGTTTGGGCCTCAAAACCTGGGGTGACCGGTTTCTGAGTTTGGGCCTCAAGACTCAGTTTGGCGGGTTTACCGGTTTGGGCCTCAAAACCCAACGGGGGTTCTAAGAAGAAATGGGGTGACACATGGCAGCACCGCGAGGCTTGCGTCGAGACGAAGTTAGCAGTGAGAAGTTACATGACTGTTGGGACGGTACGTGGTAGAATCATGAGGCTTGCGTTGCGGCGAAGCTAACGATGAGGGAGATGCGTGACCATCGATCTGGAGACCTGACAGATTTGGACTAGAATGCCCCTGGGCTAGCTAGTTCGCTCTTTGTATCCTAGGGGTCGAAGGGGTATTGTGTAATAGGCTATAAATAAGGAATGACACACCTCATCTCTCTCTATCAGTTCAGACAGACTATTTTGCATTCATCTGTTAAGCATCTCCCTCATTCCTCTGTGTATTTGGATTTCTGAAAGGTGACCGGATCCACCTTATCTCCTCCATGGTGATTTTGCTGAAATCTTGTGAGTGTGATTTTGATCTTCGTGTTCTTCGTTTTTCCCTCTTTGTAATTTCATGAGCTCTTTTGATTTGAGGGATGGATTGCGATTCGTTTGAACCATCTTCTGCTTTTTGTGAGAGACATCTTTCCACCGAAGAAAATCATCTAATTCATCACGAGCACATAGATCAAGCGGAATTCATTTTCAGACAACAACTTCTTTCCTTTTCGTGCGATCTAAGACATCTCAAGATCTAGTTGGGTTCGAGCTATCATTTCTTAGGAATAGCTCACCAATATGTTCAAGATCACCTGACTGAAGTTTGGTTGTAGCCTCTTTTGATTTGGTCGTGGTTCGACCGGATCTCAACAGTAGCTATAGAGAGAAGGCCTAACAGATGAAAGTCTGGCTGAAAAATAACAACTGAAGAGATGAAGAGGGATGAGGAGTGTCATCCTGTTCCGCATAGGAACCTCCGTCGGGTTTCGAGGCCCAAACTGGCAAACCCGCCAACCTGAGTTTTGAGGCCCAAATTCAGAAACGTATATCACGTCCGCCAAGTGCCAGCTACCGCAACTGGTCCTTCGGCCTCATGGTCCCTCATTCCAAGCCTCACGCCCGCCCTTCGCCAGTCCTTGATCTTCACTTCACCATCGACCATTGCCTCCGAGCTTCACACCTGCACACCAACACAACCAAGAGACATGTTGCACTCACGCCAACCCGTGAGCCTGTTGATCAATCACTCATCATAAGGACGAACCACAAGGGAACATATATCAACCTTGTGTTCGTATAGTTCCTTTAAATCAATTCTTGGACCCATAAAAATTCAACTCTAGATACAAAATCAGTGAAATGAACTTAGAAGAGGGAAATGTGGACTTCAAGCAAGACTAAAACACTACATCTTCATAGTGTCGCACCCGTTTTAAGAAAAACCGAGAACTTGCCATATATGTGCCTAGGAAGTGCACACATACAACAACAGAATAGAGGATATAAAAAACAACATTATATAGAAAACATACTTATATTTAACACTTACATCTTATCAAAGTACGATAGAATGGTTGATAAACTTCTCTTCAAGCTCAATTCTTCACATGAACGACTGACTAGGGGTACATATGCCTAGCACTTCTCAAAAAACTAACTAGATCCACTCTCTGGTATCCATCCAAGATCTTCATCCAAGTATTGAAAATAAACAAGTGTAAGTATATGTCGTACATAAACAAATATAACATGGGGTTCATGAGGATCAAAAAAGGGTAGACATAGTTTACTGCAATTAGCTTTTAATGAGTCATAATTTTAGCAATTAAGTATCAATCAGTGTAGCATAGCCCCAAATAAAAACATAATCATGTAAACAAGAATAATGTATAGCAAATAAACAATAAATACAAGTGATCAACAATATTTGTCTATTCCATAAGGATCCCAACGCCTCTCGTGTCCATGAGCACCACTAATATATCAGTTTTAACACTATGCAGAGGTTGTACTTGTTTACCCATGAGTCATGATTTGCCCTTTCACCCGAGAGGTTCAACCTCTTTCTGACCCACTTCCAAAGAAGGTCAGCAAAGTTCACTATGAAGTTTTTCAAAGGTTAGTCTAACAAGTTAGTGGCTGCCATAGGTTTCAATGGTAGGTAGATATAGAGCCATCCTTTCTGTATGGCACACACGCACAACGACACACATAGGAACAGAGGTTGCACTATACCCATCGTGCCAAACCCTTTTGCGCCTTTCGATAACCACTAACAAGCTAGAAAAAGTCCTTCTACCTTGAACTAAAGTAGAGCCATATAGCAATCATGGTCATAGTGTAAGTCCTGAGTTGTTACTTATAGATAACTCCTTAGGGAGAGAAATTAGAGAACCATAAAACTCAACGCTCTAGCCCACTTAAGACAAGTTGCTAAAAAAATAATGTAACATTTATTGCATATACCATTAGTCAGGTTATAGATCATGGTTATTTAATTGAGCACTAGCATCATACTACCCAATGTATAAACCCAAAGGTATGAAGGTGTAAGATATAAAGACTAGGATGCCCTTAGTGGTAATCAGGGTAGACATATACATATGATTAAGATGTAATTAAGGTGAATAGGACAACAAAGGAAGATATCATGCTCTATACTTGCCTTTTACACTTGATTAAACTTTCTTATACTTTGCTTTTGGTACTCACCTTATCACCTTCAGTGCTCAAAAATGGTTTACTCGTAGCAACACCACACATAGGCATACATAACAAAAGGAGAGAACACTTTAGGTATAGTAGATTCATCTAGGGTGGCTTAACGACAGTCCTGTTGGTCAGTACATGTGAGGATACGTTACTGTGGTTGTGTATAGTTTTGGCATTATGTTATTAGTATTATTATGCAAGTGCAAGTGTTGTTTTTATGTTTGTTACCACAGCAGCATATACATTCGTCATATAGCTAGTTGTATGATATATTGTGTGTGATTTAGGGGTTTCCGGAAGGTCGTGGCATGTCTCAATTCTTAGTTACCCGATGTGGGGGTATAAACCCAGGTACCCTCACGGCTAGACTTGGGCTGCTTCATGAAGGCCGGCCCAACTCACTGTGAAGGTTCGTGGCGTTAAGGCCCAGCTGGTCGGGCAAGCGGCCCAGCTGGTCGGATGAAGGCACGGGAGCCTCCTCAGGGTTGGAAAGCAAGGAAGCATAGTCGGTTGGGAAAGATATCGTGTCCTTCACGATATGGACTTGTAATCGACTAGGTTTCCTTATTGTATCATGAGATCCGATCTTCTAAAGATCTGTAACCCTGCTCCCCGTGGCTATATAAGGCGAGCAGGGACCCCCTCTAAAAAACACATTCATCAATATACAGAGTAGATAACTCGACGCAGGACGTAGGGTATTACGCTGAAACTCGGCGGCCCAAACCTGGATAAACCCCGGTGTTCATCTAGTTTCGTTCATGTGTCACGTCCGGATCGTTGTTCTACGCGCCTTCCCCGCTAATCTACCACCTCGGGCATACCCCTAGGTGGGCTATCGACCATATTTCGTCGACAGCTGGCGCCCACCGTGGGGAGTGTGCGTGCGAACGTCATGACGACTCAGATGGTTTCTTTCCAGATTTCCATGGATCTTCTGGCGGGCTTGAAGTTCACCGTCGGGTCTTTTTCGTGGGTCACCGGAGGTGACCTAGTCGTCGGAAGCATGGAGACGCCCCAAGCATCCCAACTACTGGGAGCACCAACATCGAGATCGGAGCCCCCGAACAAAACGACGCTTCCCCGCTACCGAGGGCGGCGCATCGACAACTCCGACCTGATCGAATCCATCGATCGGGTCACGGCGGGCATCGCCGAAACTCTCGCTTTGGCAGGCTCGATCGGAGATCGTTTGCCTCAGCACGAGTACAACGAAGAAGAGTGGCAACAACCTCGACGACCGGCTCGTGCTAGGAGACATGCACAACCTCAAACCGGTCTGGTCATCACTTCCACCCCTGTGGGTCGTTCCGCCCTGTTTTGCCCTCCCCAGAAGTCTAAACCGAGCAGGACGAAGCAGTCGTCCAATCTCAAGCAATTTGGCGGCAATGTTTGCATGGCAATTTTAACCTCCGCTCCTGCATCAAATGATGGATCGACCAGATCCAACTCACCAGATCGGTCGCCGGATTATCCTCCGGGTTTCGGGCGCCTCCCGCGTTATGGGGGCTCAGTATTCGCTATAAGCCATGATGAGCCGGCCGTGGATGGGGAAACAGATGAGGTCAAAACCCAGCGTTTAGCTAGAAACGCTGACAGAGCTACTCGGAGAGCAGCTGAGGCTAATGGTGGACAACGCTTACAGCGAAACCTATACGATGCATTCGACATGTGTGATAACCATCAAGTCCACAGAACCCCTCAAGCTAATCTTGCCATGGGGATGAACCTGGTCGAGAATCTCCCGGTGACACCACAGCTCGAGCAACTCGGTGCGTACTTAAAGGCGTCTCTGGTACAAGTCCAAGACCAGGCGGTAGCACCATCGCACGTCGCTCCCACCGGATCTAGAAGAAGTCGCAGGGATCCGGACCCTCGCCCAGAGGCTAGCAGTAATCACGATCACCGCGACAATTGCAATAATCGAAGAGGCGGCCAAGACGACGGAGCCGACCAGCGTGCCAGGAATAATCCAAGTGCCGGGCCCCGGGACTTGCGCGACTACATCACTGAAAGGTCCGATCTACGCAACCACATCGAGGGTTCTAAAGACACAAGGCTCCGTCAAGAGATGGAAAGACGTAACCAATGGGATCGCGAGCACGGCCTCCTAGACCAAACCCTCACTGGTCCTAGACAGTTTACGAAAAGGCTCCGGTCTGTCATTTGGCCAAGGGGCTTCAAGATCCACGACCTGAGGTCGTACGATGGAAAGGCAGATCCTCGTCAATGGATCATGCTATATGAAACTGCAGTACGGGCAGCCGGAGGAGGAGGAGACGTCATGGCCAACTATTTACCCGTGGTCCTTAATCAAGCTGCAAGCCAGTGGCTCCTGAGCCTCCCCCCGACTCCATTGATAGTTGGTCCGACTTGAAAAAGGCATTCATATCTAACTTCAAAGCTACTTGTCAGCAGCCTGCCAGCAAATATGACCTAGAGCGCGTCAAAGACCGCCCTGGCGAGCTGTTACGAGAATACATCCGCCGTTTCTCTGATGCTCGAATCCGGGTAGCCAACGTTACTGACGACGAATCTATCTCGGCTTTCATCAGAGGATTACATCATCATGAATGGCTTAGGAATAAGCTGTTGCGCAAGGAACCAAGAACGGTCGAAGAACTACTTAATATAGCTCAGAGTTGGGCTCAGGCGGAAGAATATAATACACAGCTTGCGGACAACCGCCGAGACCAGAGGCCTCGGCACGATGACCTCCAACGAAATAATTATCGTAGCGACCGCCGCGACGAAGCCCACGACGATCATCATGAAAGGTTCAGGGATAACCGCCGCCCTAACCGAAGGTTCGACAGCCGAGATGAAAGAAGAAGACAACCAAACCATGGTCGAGCACCGGGTAACGAGGTTAATAACGCCAAGACTGGAGGCAAGCGCAACTATGATTCAGCCTACTCCAAGATCTTGAAGCAAGATTGCCCGGCACACCCTGGCGTAGGACACACGATGGAGGAATGCAGGGGTTCAAAGCCATACTCCGCAATGGCTCGAAGAAACAACGCCCCGACACCGAGGATGACCCTTCGAAGCGACGCGAGGGAAAAGGTCCTCACGAAGATGATGAAGACGACCAGGACCCAAGAAGAAACCCGAAGCACGGAGGCTTCAGAGAAGCCGAGAAGTCTGTATGAACCATATTCGGTGGGAAGGCAATCCTGGCCGACAAAAGGGTCCGCAAGCTAATTGAGCGTGTAGTCTACTCCGTTGACCGAGTTGACGAAAGGATATCGGATCCCAACTACCTGGCCTGGTCACACCAAGAAATTTCGTTCAGCAGAGCTGATCAGTGGGCCAGAGTGCCTGAGCCTGGTCGTTTCCCGCTTGTTGTTGACCCGACTATTGATGGGGTACGATTCGAGAGAGTTTTGGTCGATGGTGGCAGCTCCCTTGACATATTATTCAAACACGCGCTACCTGAGCTTGGCATCAAGATAAGTGACTTAGAACCTTATGATGCTCCTTTTTGGGGGATCCTACCGTCCCAGGCTTCCCAGCCTTTGGGTCAAATCACCCTACCAGTCCAGTTCGGCACGAAGGAATGCCACCGCATCTGCTACATCAATTTTATCGTAGCAAACTTTGAAGGGTCTTATCATGCATTGTTAGGCCGACCGGCCCTGGCAAAGTTCATGGCGGTTCCGCATTACACCTACTTACTGCTCAAAATGCCATCTGAGAACGGTGTTTTAAGCATAAGGGGAGGCATCTCCACGACCTATGAATGTGAGAAGGAAAGCTTCGCTACTGCTCAAGCTCATGACCTCTCAATCCGCATGGAGGAAACACACGTGGACGCGGTAAAAGTGGCTCCAAAAGACCAGTCTATCCCGATCAAAGAAGCTAAGCGCGCGGCAACCAGGAGCAAGGATTTCAAGGAGGTGGAGCTGGTCGAAGGAGATACAAGCAAAACGACATGCATTGGGGTCAACCTCGACCCCAAATAGGTGTAACACCTCTGGTGTTTAAGCATGTAATTAACTTGACATATCATCATTAGCATCATTAATCATCTTGATCATGATTTCATGTGTATGCATTTGCTTAGTGTATCATTTTATGTGATGTACCTCTATTGCAAAAACCCGTATTAGCCCCATTCTTCCTATAAGGGCAAAATGGTAATTTCACCTCTGTGCCTAGTTCTAGGTAATTCCTGTTCAAATTTAGTGCCCTGATGTTTGTTGCTTTGATCCAAGTTCTAAAATCAGATTTGAATTGAGTTTCCTTTTGCAAAACCCTAAATTCCCAAATCCTGGTTTTATTCCCTTTTTGATAACTTTTTCAAAATTCAAAATTTTGAGTTGGTTCAAAAAGCAAAGTTGTGAATCTGATCAAGAGGAACAACTTTGGTATTTACAGATTTCCATGTTTCTATATAAAATTTGGAGTAATTTCAAATTCATTCAAATTCCAGTTTTTGTCCTCTTTTTAGTTTTAAAAATTTATTCCAAAACTATTGAGTTTCAGAAAAAGTGTAGAATAGCAAAGTTGTAGGTTTTGACAAATGGAACAACTTTCATATTGGAAGATTTTCAAGTTTCAGTTTGAAATCCAAAGTAATTTTGATTTGAATCAAATTTGAAAGGTGTCCCCTTTTCTGTTTTTGAATGTAGTTCAAAAACTATTTGGAATTTGAAAATGTTCATATTGACAAAGTTGTAGATCTCTTTTTTCTGAACAACTTTGGTATTTTGAGTTTTTGTCGCACAGTTCAAATTTTGGGAGATTTTTGCAAAATACAGAAACTGGCCAAAAGTCAAACCCTAGACCCTAGCACTGTTCTTCTTCCCGTAGAGCCAGAGGGAAGGGGGGGGCCCGGCCATGGCGCCGGCGCTGCGGCTGCAGCGCAGGCGGCTGCTCCCCACGCGCCCTTATCCTGCCGCCGCTGTCTCCCTGTTCCCTCCGCGCCCGCACGCGAGCGCTGACCATCGCTCTCGGCCCCTACAGTGCCCAGCCGCCGCCGCCGTGTGGCCATCGCCGGCCGAGCTTGTGCCCGAGCCCCGGCTGCACGCCAGCTCGACCGCCAGAGCGCAATCGAGTGCGCACGCCCCCGCAAACCTAACCCGCGCAACCCCGAGGTCTCTACCGTCCCCTAGCCGCGGCTATATAAGCCGCCGGAGCTCCGACCTCTCTCCTTCACCTCCGCCACCGTGGCCGGACCTCTCCAGACACTCCGCCTCTCCACCAGCTAGCCCTAAAGCTCCGCCTTGAGCTCGTGAAGCTTTTCCACCCTTCAATTTCACCTTCCCCGCCTCCGTTTGCCCGGCGTAAGCTCGCCGTCCCCATCCCCGGCCGAAACCCGGCGAACTCGGGACCGCCGGACCGCCGGAGCACCGCCGCGGTCATCTTCTCCCCCGAGCGTGTCGAGCCTCACCCTCGTGTCGAGCCTCGCCCTCGTGTCGAGCCTCACCCTCGAGTCGAGCCTCACCCTCGAGCCCTGCCTCCGACACGTGGTAAGCATCCGAGCCTTCGGCCTCTGCTTCAACTCCGCTTCGCCCGAGCCCCAAGTCACGCCTCGGGCAGAGGCCTGTTTCTCCGCTTCGCCCGAGCCCAAGCCTCGGCGAGCGCATGACCCTCCGCTTCGACCGAGCCCAAGCCTCGGCGACGCATGCTCTCCGTCTCGCCCGAGTCCGGCCTCGGACCGAGGCTCACTTCTCCGATTCGCCCGAGCCCGCGACTCGCCGAGCCCGGCCTAGAAGGAGCACAGTGCTCTTCTCTTTTTCTGAGAGATGTGAATAGTGTTCAGTTTTCTCTTTTTTGTATGATTTTCTGTGTGCATCCAAAAATTCTGAAATTTTTGTGGTAGACTCTTTATGATCTGGAGTATTTTATAAAAATTTGAAACTTGAGTTTTGTGCAAAAATTTGAAAATGTAAAATTTCCCTTTTAATTGAAAAATGAAGGTTTTGGTATTTTTGGAGAGTGATTTATAACTCCAAAAATCATGAGACAAATTTTTGTGAGCTTCTTATGCCATGTTAGTCTCTGGTAAAATTTTGAAGTCTTTTGGAACAAGTTGATTTTTGAGCTTTTATTTTAATTATTAAATAGTGCCTTTTGCTAATTAATGTCTGATTTTATTTGAGCACCTTAATGACCTCCAAAAATTATGAAATTTGTTTTGCCATCCATCTACACCATAATGAACTTATGTGATTAATTTGGTAATTTTTGGAGCAACTTCATAAAATGACCTTTTAAATAAATTAAGAAAATAGAAAAGATGGATTAGGGTTGGTAATAAGTGTTTGATGATGTGATCTTTGGATTGATTGATGTTCATAGACCCCTACCCTTTGGTCTATGATGTTTGTGATGCTATGTTTGGTTGATGTTTAGGATAATTATAATAAGGGCTAGTTTAATCAATATTGCTTAAGGAAGAAATGGTTACCTTTTATGCTCAACCTAGATTTCGATTATGCCTTGTTTTAGAGTAATCTAGAATCAGTGGAATTGTCTTGCACCTTAAGTTCATATCATCATTCTCATGAGCATTCATCATTGCATCCGTATAGTTGACGAAGAAGGATCTGAAGTCGAGGTAGCCACCGAAGGATCTGTTCCCAAGGCGACCCCGAGCTCCAACACCTACTCCTACCCCGAGTCTGCTCTCTTTGCCATCCAAGGCAAGCCCCGGTGCATTTAACCCTTCTATTTATAAAATGTTTTTCTTAAATGCTTTTGAGTTAAATTACTGCATTAGGTTATAGGAGTTGTGTGATGACCTATTGCCTCCTGCATTATTTACCTCCACCAAAGGATCCACCCGCCTTGTTTTAAAAACTATTTGCAAAATGCTTAGTGATGCTATATAATAGATTTGCAAAAATGCCAATTTCAAAAAAGTGTGATCACTAAAAGAAACTTTATGGGAATTTGGCTTTACTTCCCGTTCGATGACTGCTTGCCTGGCTAGCATGTGGTCATTGTCGAGAAGAGGTTGTCCTTGCGTACGGTGCCGTCATGTTGTAGTCCGGGACTCAACAGTTGACACCGACCGGGACAGGGTTGAAAAACTGACAGGACTATTACGCTGGGTGAGATATAACCAAGGTGTAGTTCTGGCTGGAAAATTAGGGACCATCCGTATGGGGGCATGCTGGTCAAGACTTGTAACTATTCACATACTACGGAAAGCTCTGGCTCCGAGAAATCCATTATTGGACCGACAACCGCGCACTGGGAGTGGAGAGATGGCGGAAGTAGCATGTACCCACGTGGGTTAGAGTCCCGGATTGGAGTGGTGTACTGTACTTCCGGGTGGCGTAGGACCGGGCCCAATCTTGGAGGAATCGTGGTAGACGGGTTGGCATATGCAAGCTTGGGTGCTACATATGCAGTGTGAATAGGGATCCTCAGCTGAGTATTCTTTATCCGGATTAACGTTGCTCCTCGGTTATGGAGACTTGGTCCACTGACTGTCAACGGAGAGTGGTTCTCAACTAGGAATGTTTTGAAATGTAAAACGAATCATGAATGATGAAGAACTGAGGAATACTTGAACCTTTCCAAAATAAAAACAAGTTTTACAAGATGCTTTTTCTGCCAACAGGACCTGTACTCTTGGGTTAGAGTCCCGAGGTGCTTGTTGCTGGACCTGTACTCTTGGGTTAGAGTCCCGAGGTGCTTGTTGCTGGCGGAAAAACTCAAAATGCTTTTTCTGCAAATTTCTCGATCTTGTTCAAGCCTTACCTAAGCCTTTCATTCCTGAGTCTTCTCCCTTTTTCTTTAGTCGGGTAAGTCTTGTTGAGTACCTTTGTACTCAGGGTTCTATTACCCATGTTGCAGGTATGGCAGATTCCTCAGTATGCCTTGGACCCTGCTGTGTGACTGTTGTTCAGGAAGAGGCCGGTGAGGCCAATGAGTGATTATTCACCCTCGGGCTGGGTGAAGTATCTTTACCTTCAGTTGTTGTCATATGCTACTCTGCCAACTCTATCTATTTGAACTATGGTCTGTAATAACTTCACTTTAATTTTATGTTGAACCCTGGTTGTAAAACTATTGTTATCTAAGTCTTCCGCTATTTACTCCGATGTTATTTGTAAAAATGTTCAAGAGGTTGTAACTGAATTGTGAGATGATCCTGCGGACATCGGGCACTGATGTAGCCCAGTAGCGGAACCGGTCCTAATCTCTTGGCAGTACGGATCGACTGTCAGTGGTTGACGGTGATCAGTGGGCCATGGGATTAGAGCCGTTACGTTATAGAGTGGTATCGGAGCATCTCACTATGACGTTGCAATCTTTTTGCGAAAACTTCAAAATGTTTTTAACAAAAACTAAACTTGACTATTTTGAGTCCAAATTGCTTCTCTCATCTCATCTTGTCTTTGGCAACTAGTAGCAAGACAACTTGTATAAGCCCTATGTACCTTACCTTAGTAGTTGCATTGCCTTGTTCCGTAGGAACGATTCATGCATCATGTCACATTCACTTAAGTATATAAAAGAGTTCGTTGGGTTAGTATGCCTATACCTCTTTCTTGCTAGCCTTTCTCATCTATAACCTCTTGTCCAGATATGGCTCGCATCAAGCTGACTGCCCGCAAGTCGACTGGACCGAACGGTGTGCCGCGTCACCAGCTGGCGCCACGCACCGGAGAAGAGACTGGAGAATCCTCCAATGGTCGTCGTTTTCCCCGCCGCACCCGCAAGCAGCTGAAGGAGGAAATCAAGAATCTGAAGGCTGAAATGGAGAACATGGAGCATGACTTCTACCTTTCCCGCATGGAGTTTTATGAGGCACGAGCCGCTCTTGAGGAAGCTAACCGGAATGTGGTTCGCGCTATCCAGCAGCGTGATGCAACATGGATCCGAGAGGATGTCACCAGAGCCCAGCTCCATGGACTGCAGCAATACACCGCCCAGATCGAGCAGTACAATGATATGCTTCATGAGGAAGTGCATCAGCTGCATGATCAACTCCATCCCTTGGTACCCCCGGTTATGGAAGACCCCGAAGACGGAGTCGTGGAGGAACCTGAAGTGGAACACGAGCCCGATCAGAACGTGGAAGTGGAACCTGCTGAAAATGTCCACGTTGAAGATGAGGAGGAAGAGCCTGAGCTTATTATCGAGGATGATGATGATGACGAAGAGTTGATCTTCATCGACGATGACTAGACTCGTTGTGTCTATGCCATCTGCTCACCTAAAGCCTTAAGTCTAGGTTTGGGGCGTTAGTTGGTCTTCTGTCTAGTCGAGTTTGTATCTTGTCTTGTACCTTTCCTTTGTCAGTCTGTGGTTATCTATCGAACCTTTGTATCAGTTATCTATCCTTGTATCAATGAATCTTATCAGTCAGTTTCGTTCAAAAATCAATCTTTGGATTTTGAGTTTGCTATAGAGCTAAAGCCCGGGACTGCTCCTATACCCCGTAGAGCTTATCGAATGCCTCCCAGAGAGTTGTCAGAACTAAAAATCCTTTTACAAGATTTGTTGGACAAGGGTTTCATTCGCCCAAGTTCGTCTCCTTGGGGCTGTCCTGCTATCTTTGTGAAGAAGAAGGACAAAAGTCTTCGTCTTTGCGTTGATTATCGCCCACTCAACGAGGTCACCATCAAAAACAAATATCCCTTGCCTCGTATTGATCTTCTGTTTGACCAGTTATCTGGAGCCAGAGTGTTTTCCAAGATTGACCTCAGATCTGGTTACCACCAAATAAAAATCCGTCCTGAAGATATTCCTAAAACAGCTTTCACTACCAGATACGGCCTATATGAGTATTTGGTCATGTCTTTCGGTTTGACCAATGCACCCGCTCATTTCATGTATCTCATGAACTCGGTGTTCATGCCAGAGCTTGATAAATTCGTGGTCGTGTTCATTGACGACATCCTTGTCTACTCAAAAACCCCTGAAGATCATGCTGAACATCTTCGTATTGTTCTATCCCGTCTCAGAGAACATCAGCTCTATGCTAAGTTCAGTAAGTGTGAATTCTGGTTGGATCAGATACAATTTCTAGGCCATGTCCTATCCGCAGAAGGTGTGTCAGTCGACCCCGAAGAAGTGTCAGATATCCTGGAGTGGAAGCCACCTACCTCTGTTCACAAGGCCCGCAGTTTTATGGGAATGGCTGGATACTATCGTCGTTTCATCCCAGATTTCTCCAGAATTGCCAAGCCTATCACCGAGTTGCTGAAGGATTCTGTGAAGTTCTTTTGGTCACCAGCTTGTGAACAAGCTTTTCAGACTTTGAAGAAGCTGTTAACCACGTCACCAGTGCTAGCTCAGCCGAACGTCGAGAAGCCCTTTGATGTCTACTGTGATGCATCTGGTACTGGTTTGGGTTGCGTGTTGATGCAAGAGGGAAGAGTGATCGCTTATGCCTCGCGGCAGCTTAAGCGACATGAGGAAAACTATCCAACTCATGACCTTGAGTTAGCAGCAGTGGTTCATGCCTTGAAGATATGGCGTCATTATCTGTTGGGCAGTACTTGCAATGTGTACACAGATCACAAGAGCCTGAAGTATATCTTCACCCAAGAAGAGCTGAACATGAGGCAGCGAAGATGGCTTGAGTTAATCAAGGACTATGATATCGAAGTGCATTACCATCCTGGTAAGGCAAATGTAGTTGCCGATGCCCTCAGTCGCAAGTCATACTGCAACTGTCTGACGACGAAGCCCTATGATCTTTCCTTGTGCCATGACCTTGAAAGGATGGGTATTGAGATAGTTCCGCAAGGAAGCCTGAACAATGTCAGGATAGAAACATCGGTCAAGGAGCAAGTCATCGCTACACAGAAAGATAACCCTGGAATCAAGCACATCATCGAAAAGGCCCAGACCGGTAAGGCTGATTGTTTCAGGATCGATGATGTAGGAGTTGTTTGGTTCAAGAACCGTCTAGTAGTTCCCAAGGTGCCTGAGTTGAGACAGTTGATCCTTGATGAGGCACACCTGTCAGATTTTCCATCCACCCCGGCAGCAACAAGATGTACCAGGATCTAAGGCAGAGATTCTGGTGGACAAAGATGAAGATTGAAATCGCTCGCTATGTCGCTTGCTGCGATACTTGTCAAAAAGTCAAAGCCGTGCACATGAAGCCTGGAGGAGAATTGCAGCCTTTATCTGTACCTGCCTGGAAGTGGGAAGATATCAGCATGGATTTTATCAATGGACTACCCAAGACTCGGAAAGGTTTTGATTCCATTTGGGTAATCGTGGACCGACTCACCAAGCAAGCTCACTTTCTGCCAGTCAAGACCAGCTATGCCGTCCCCACGTATGCCGCCTTGTACAAGAACAACATAGTGAAGCTTCATGGAATACCCAAGACCATTATCTCAGATCGTGGTACTCAGTTTGTCGCAAAGTTCTGGAAAGCGTTCCATACCTCACTTGGAACCAAGTTCTTGCATAGTACAGCATATCATCCGCAAACAGATGGACAAACTGAGCGAGTCAACCAAGTGTTAGAGGATATGTTGAGAGCATGTGTGCTCACTTTCGCTGATACTTGGGATGACTGTTTGCCCTTGGCAGAGTTCTCATACAATAACAGTTATCAAGAAAGCATCAAAATGGCACCCTTTGAAGCGCTGTACGGTCGTCGTTGTCGTACACCCCTCAGTTGGTCTGAACCCGGAGAAAGAGAATTCTTTGGAGTTGACCTGGTCAAAGATATTGAAGAGAAAGTCAAGCAGATACAAGAGAACATGAAGATTGCCCAATCCCGACAAAAGAGTTATGCTGACAAGAGACGTCGACCTCTGAAGTTTCAAGTTGGAGATTACGTATATCTCAAGGTCTCACCAACCAAAGGAGTCGCTCGTTTTGGAGTAAAGGGAAAGTTAGCACCCCGCTACATTGGTCCGTTTGAGATTTTGGAATGTTGTGGCAAGGTAGCTTACAAGCGGAAGTTTGCCCGATCATCTCTCTGCTGTCCACAATGTTTTCCATGTCTCCCAACTCAAGAAGTGCCTCCGAGTACCAGAACATGTCGTGGAAGTTGAAGGTGTCGAGCTAGAGCCTGATCTATCCTACTCGGAATATCCAGTTCGCGTGTTGGATCACAAAGATCGAGTTACTCGAAGAACTACCACAAGGTGGTACAAAATCCAGTGGAACCAGCACTCAGAAGAAGAAGCTACTTGGGAATCTGAAGACTTCTTGGCAAAGAACTACCCCGACTTTCTCGAATCCCTGGCTATGTAAAGTTTTGCCTTTATCCCTTCTTTGTCCTTTCTTAAGACGCAGAATCTCGGGGCGAGATTTCTTTAAGGGGGGAAGGCTGTAACACCTCTGGTGTTTAAGCATGTAATTAACTTGACATATCATCATTAGCATCATTAATCATCTTGATCATGATTTCATGTGTATGCATTTGCTTAGTGTATCATTTTATGTGATGTACCTCTATTGCAAAAACCCGTATTAGCCCCATTCTTCCTATAAGGGCAAAATGGTAATTTCACCTCTGTGCCTAGTTCTAGGTAATTCCTGTTCAAATTTAGTGCCCTGATGTTTGTTGCTTTGATCCAAGTTCTAAAATCAGATTTGAATTGAGTTTCCTTTTGCAAAACCCTAAATTCCCAAATCCTGGTTTTATTCCCTTTTTGATAACTTTTTCAAAATTCAAAATTTTGAGTTGGTTCAAAAAGCAAAGTTGTGAATCTGATCAAGAGGAACAACTTTGGTATTTACAGATTTCCATGTTTCTATATAAAATTTGGAGTAATTTCAAATTCATTCAAATTCCAGTTTTTGTCCTCTTTTCAGTTTTAAAAATTTATTCCAAAACTATTGAGTTTCAGAAAAAGTGTAGAATAGCAAAGTTGTAGGTTTTGACAAATGGAACAACTTTCATATTGGAAGATTTTCAAGTTTCAGTTTGAAATCCAAAGTAATTTTGATTTGAATCAAATTTGAAAGGTGTCCCCTTTTCTGTTTTTGAATGTAGTTCAAAAACTATTTGGAATTTGAAAATGTTCATATTGACAAAGTTGTAGATCTCTTTTTTCTGAACAACTTTGGTATTTTGAGTTTTTGTCGCACAGTTCAAATTTTGGGAGATTTTTGCAAAATACAGAAACTGGCCAAAAGTCAAACCCTAGACCCTAGCACTGTTCTTCTTCCCGTAGAGCCAGAGGGAAGGGGGGGGCCCGGCCATGGCGCCGGCGCTGCGGCTGCAGCGCAGGCGGCTGCTCCCCACGCGCCCTTATCCTGCCGCCGCTGTCTCCCTGTTCCCTCCGCGCCCGCACGCGAGCGCTGACCATCGCTCTCGGCCCCTATAGTGCCCAGCCGCCGCCGCCGCGTGGCCATCGCCGGCCGAGCTTGTGCCCGAGCCCCGGCTGCACGCCAGCTCGACCGCCAGAGCGCAATCGAGTGCGCACGCCCCCGCAAACCTAACCCGCGCAACCCCGAGGTCTCTACCGTCCCCTAGCCGCGGCTATATAAGCCGCCGGAGCTCCGACCTCTCTCCTTCACCTCCGCCACCGTGGCCGGACCTCTCCAGACACTCCGCCTCTCCACCAGCTAGCCCTAAAGCTCCGCCTTGAGCTCGTGAAGCTTTTCCACCCTTCAATTTCACCTTCCCCGCCTCCGTTTGCCCGGCGTAAGCTCGCCGTCCCCATCCCCGGCCGAAACCCGGCGAACTCGGGACCGCCGGACCGCCGGAGCACCGCCGCGGTCATCTTCTCCCCCGAGCGTGTCGAGCCTCACCCTCGTGTCGAGCCTCGCCCTCGTGTCGAGCCTCACCCTCGAGTCGAGCCTCACCCTCGAGCCCTGCCTCCGACACGTGGTAAGCATCCGAGCCTTCGGCCTCTGCTTCAACTCCGCTTCGCCCGAGCCCCAAGTCACGCCTCGGGCAGAGGCCTGTTTCTCCGCTTCGCCCGAGCCCAAGCCTCGGCGAGCGCATGACCCTCCGCTTCGACCGAGCCCAAGCCTCGGCGACGCATGCTCTCCGTCTCGCCCGAGTCCGGCCTCGGACCGAGGCTCACTTCTCCGATTCGCCCGAGCCCGCGACTCGCCGAGCCCGGCCTAGAAGGAGCACAGTGCTCTTCTCTTTTTCTGAGAGATGTGAATAGTGTTCAGTTTTCTCTTTTTTGTATGATTTTCTGTGTGCATCCAAAAATTCTGAAATTTTTGTGGTAGACTCTTTATGATCTGGAGTATTTTATAAAAATTTGAAACTTGAGTTTTGTGCAAAAATTTGAAAATGTAAAATTTCCCTTTTAATTGAAAAATGAAGGTTTTGGTATTTTTGGAGAGTGATTTATAACTCCAAAAATCATGAGACAAATTTTTGTGAGCTTCTTATGCCATGTTAGTCTCTGGTAAAATTTTGAAGTCTTTTGGAACAAGTTGATTTTTGAGCTTTTATTTTAATTATTAAATAGTGCCTTTTGCTAATTAATGTCTGATTTTATTTGAGCACCTTAATGACCTCCAAAAATTATGAAATTTGTTTTGCCATCCATCTACACCATAATGAACTTATGTGATTAATTTGGTAATTTTTGGAGCAACTTCATAAAATGACCTTTTAAATAAATTAAGAAAATAGAAAAGATGGATTAGGGTTGGTAATAAGTGTTTGATGATGTGATCTTTGGATTGATTGATGTTCATAGACCCCTACCCTTTGGTCTATGATGTTTGTGATGCTATGTTTGGTTGATGTTTAGGATAATTATAATAAGGGCTAGTTTAATCAATATTGCTTAAGGAAGAAATGGTTACCTTTTATGCTCAACCTAGATTTCGATTATGCCTTGTTTTAGAGTAATCTAGAATCAGTGGAATTGTCTTGCACCTTAAGTTCATATCATCATTCTCATGAGCATTCATCATTGCATCCGTATAGTTGACGAAGAAGGATCTGAAGTCGAGGTAGCCACCGAAGGATCTGTTCCCAAGGCGACCCCGAGCTCCAACACCTACTCCTACCCCGAGTCTGCTCTCTTTGCCATCCAAGGCAAGCCCCGGTGCATTTAACCCTTCTATTTATAAAATGTTTTTCTTAAATGCTTTTGAGTTAAATTACTGCATTAGGTTATAGGAGTTGTGTGATGACCTATTGCCTCCTGCATTATTTACCTCCACCAAAGGATCCACCCGCCTTGTTTTAAAAACTATTTGCAAAATGCTTAGTGATGCTATATAATAGATTTGCAAAAATGCCAATTTCAAAAAAGTGTGATCACTAAAAGAAACTTTATGGGAATTTGGCTTTACTTCCCGTTCGATGACTGCTTGCCTGGCTAGCATGTGGTCATTGTCGAGAAGAGGTTGTCCTTGCGTACGGTGCCGTCATGTTGTAGTCCGGGACTCAACAGTTGACACCGACCGGGACAGGGTTGAAAAACTGACAGGACTATTACGCTTGGGTGAGATATAACCAAGGTGTAGTTCTGGCTGGAAAATTAGGGACCATCCGTATGGGGGCATGCTGGTCAAGACTTGTAACTATTCACATACTACGGAAAGCTCTGGCTCCGAGAAATCCATTATTGGACCGACAACCGCGCACTGGGAGTGGAGAGATGGCGGAAGTAGCATGTACCCACGTGGGTTAGAGTCCCGGATTGGAGTGGTGTACTGTACTTCCGGGTGGCGTAGGACCGGGCCCAATCTTGGAGGAATCGTGGTAGACGGGTTGGCATATGCAAGCTTGGGTGCTACATATGCAGTGTGAATAGGGATCCTCAGCTGAGTATTCTTTATCCGGATTAACGTTGCTCCTCGGTTATGGAGACTTGGTCCACTGACTGTCAACGGAGAGTGGTTCTCAACTAGGAATGTTTTGAAATGTAAAACGAATCATGAATGATGAAGAACTGAGGAATACTTGAACCTTTCCAAAATAAAAACAAGTTTTACAAGATGCTTTTTCTGCCAACAGGACCTGTACTCTTGGGTTAGAGTCCCGAGGTGCTTGTTGCTGGACCTGTACTCTTGGGTTAGAGTCCCGAGGTGCTTGTTGCTGGCGGAAAAACTCAAAATGCTTTTTCTGCAAATTTCTCGATCTTGTTCAAGCCTTACCTAAGCCTTTCATTCCTGAGTCTTCTCCCTTTTTCTTTAGTCGGGTAAGTCTTGTTGAGTACCTTTGTACTCAGGGTTCTATTACCCATGTTGCAGGTATGGCAGATTCCTCAGTATGCCTTGGACCCTGCTGTGTGACTGTTGTTCAGGAAGAGGCCGGTGAGGCCAATGAGTGATTATTCACCCTCGGGCTGGGTGAAGTATCTTTACCTTCAGTTGTTGTCATATGCTACTCTGCCAACTCTATCTATTTGAACTATGGTCTGTAATAACTTCACTTTAATTTTATGTTGAACCCTGGTTGTAAAACTATTGTTATCTAAGTCTTCCGCTATTTACTCCGATGTTATTTGTAAAAATGTTCAAGAGGTTGTAACTGAATTGTGAGATGATCCTGCGGACATCGGGCACTGATGTAGCCCAGTAGCGGAACCGGTCCTAATCTCTTGGCAGTACGGATCGACTGTCAGTGGTTGACGGTGATCAGTGGGCCATGGGATTAGAGCCGTTACGTTACAATAGGAAGACGCGCTCGTCAGCTTCCTGAGGGAGAACGTAAGCGTTTTCGCGTGGAAACCCGCGGATATGCCCGGTGTACCTCGAGAGCTGGTCGAGCACTCCTTAGATGTTTCGAAGACCGCCAAGCCAGTCAAGCAGAAGTTACGACGGTTCGCTCGCGACAAAAAGGAGGCTATTAGGGTAGAAATCACCCGGCTTTTAGCTGCCGGGTTTATAAAAGAAGTGTATCATCCGGAGTGGCTTGCCAACCTGGTTTTAGTCCAAAAGAAGAATAAAGAATGGAGAATGTGCGTTGATTATACCGATCTTAACAAACACTGTCCTAAAGACTCCTTTGCTTTACCCCGCATTGACGAGCTCGTCGACTCCACGGCTGGGTGCGAGCTTCTGTCCTTCCTAGATTGTTATTCCGGATACCACCAAATTTCTCTGAGAGAAAAAGACCAGCCCAAAACATCGTTCATTACCCCTTTTGGGACATATTGCTACACAACGATGTCTTTCGGCCTCAAAAACGCAGGGGCCACGTACCAAAGGGAGATTCAAAAATGCCTAGACGAGGAAATTCGAGCGGAGCTCATAGCGGCTTATGTCGATGATATCGTCGTAAAAACAAAGCGGACCCCTACATTAGTAGACGACCTACGCGCAACTTTCGCAGCGCTGAATAAATTCCGGTGGAAGCTCAACCCTAAAAAATGTACCTTCGGGGTCCCATTTGGTATCCTGCTAGGCAACATAGTAAGCAAAGACGGCCTGAGGCCTAACCCGGAAAAAATCCAGGCTGTACTAAAAATGAAGCCTCCAAAAAATGTCAAAGATGTCCAAAAGTTGACTGGATGCATGGCTGCTCTAAGCCGTTACATCTCATGTCTAGGAGAAAAAGGCCTTCCGTTTTTTAGGTTACTCAAAGCTTCCGAGAAGTTTGAGTGGTCGGAAGAAGCCGAAATCGCCTTTCAAGGGCTCAAGCAATTTCTTACAACACCACCTCTGCTAGCCGCACCAATTGACGGTGAAACTTTGCTAGTTTATATAGCGGCTACTGACCGGGTTTTAAGCACCGTCGTGGTCGTGGAACGAGAAGAAGAAGGGCACGCGTACAAGGTGCAACATCCGGTCTATTACATCAGTGAGGTACTCAACGATTCAAAATCAAGGTATCCATAGGTGCAAAAATTGTTATATGCAATATTAATCACCTCCCGCAAACTGCGACATTATTTTGACTACTACTCTATCGCGGTGGTTACTGAGTACCCACTTGGAGATATTTTGCGTAACAAGGATGCCAATGGTCGTATAGTAAAATGGGCTCTGGAGTTAGCCCCCTTTTCCCTTGAGTTTCGCAGTCGCACCTCCATTAAATCCCATGCGCTCGTTGACTTCATCGTCGAATGGACCGACATGACAACCCCAATCCTTCCGACCAAAACCGAGCACTGGGTAATGTACTTCGATGGGTCGTTAAACCTCGAGGGCGCAGGAGCCGGGGTATACTTTATTTCACCTTCCGGAGACAAGCTGAGCTATGTCCTCCGGATCCATTTTATAGCATCCAACAACGCAGCAGAATACGAAGCCTGCTTGCACGGCCTTCGAATTGCGATCGAGCTCGGAGTTAAAAGGCTAGAAGTCTTTGGCGACTCTGCCCTGGTCATTAACCAAGTCAACAAAGATTGGGACGTCACCAATGAAAAGATGGATGCCTACGTTGCCCAGATAAGAAAACTCGAGGGAAAGTTTTATGGTCTTCAATTCCAGCACGTCGTAAGAGCAGACAATCAAGCCACCGATGCTCTCTCCAAAATAGGTTCATCCAGGGCTCAGATCCCTCATGGCGTATTTGTCCAGGACCTGGTCAAGCCATCCATCGAACAGGAAACATTAGGGACTGCTGAGCAGACCCCGACCGACCAGACAATCGCCTTGGTACAACAAACAGTTGACGTTTGGAGGGAGCAGTTTATACGATATCTCACTAGGGCGGATGTTCCTCAGGATAAGATTGAAGCCGAACGACTCATTCGGCGCAGTAAGCAGTACATTTTAGTAGATGGAAAGGTTATGCGCAAAAATGCAAAAGAAGAACTACTCCTGAAGTGTGTTTCTCAAGAAGAAGGCATTCACATCCTAGCAGACATTCATGCTGGCATATGTAGTAACCACGCCGCCTCCCGAACGCTGGTCGGGAAAGCATTCCGGGCAGGTTTCTATTGGCCTTCTGCCATTGCAGATGCAGAAAAGCTGGTCAAGTATTGCGAAGGGTGCCAGTTCTTTGCCAAACAAATACATGTTCCGGCACATGATCTCCAGGCCATACCAGCGTCCTGGCCATTCTCGTGCTGGGGTCTAGACATGATCGGACCATTCAAAACAGCACCAGGCGGTTTCAGATACATCTATGTCATAATCGACAAATTCTCTAAATGGATCGAGTACAAGCCGTTGGTCAAATCTACAGCCCAAAAGGCAGCAGAGCTGCTGGATGATGTTATCCATCGTTTTGGTCTACCTAACTGTATCATTACCCACCTCGGCTCAACGTTCACCGGCTCGGATTTTTGGGACTTTTGCGACGAAAGAAGCATAGTTGTCAAGTATGTCTCCGTAGCTCATCCAAGAGCCAACGGCCAGGTGGAGCGAGCAAATGGAATGATCCTCGACGCACTAAAGAAAAGATTATTCAGAGCCAACGACCAGGACCAAAAGGTTGGTCGATGGTTGAAAGAACTACCAGCGGTAGTATGGGGCCTCCGAACACAACCCAGCAGAAACATGGGCGTTTCGCCGTATTATATGGTATTCGGAGCTGAAGCAGTCCTACCAGCAGATATCGCATTCAGGTCACCCAGAGTAGAGCAATACGACGAGGACAGGTCCAACCAGGCCAGAGAACTAGAAGTCAACTGTATTGAGGAACTAAGAATGGACTCATGCGTCCGAACCGCAAAATACATCAAAGGGCTGCGAAGATACTTCAACCGAAATGTCAAAGAAAGATTATTTGCCGTCGGAGATCTGGTCCTGCGAAGAATACAAAATACCGCCGGACTGCACAAACTCTCATCTCACTGGGAGGGCCCCTATCTCGTCAAGCAAGTTACAAGACCTACCTCTTATAGGCTAACTGATCTAAATGGGACTGACGTCCCAAACTCCTGGCATATCGACCAGCTCCGGCATTTTTATGCATAGCTACATAGAGATTAAAAGATATGTACCTACCTCTGTACTTCCATAGTATATTATGAATAAACATCATCGTCCTTTTGCCCAAAGTTTTCATTTTTCTTTCCGTCACGCGCTACTTCAGCCAACAAAATAAAGTAAAAACATACCAAGATACAACATAATTTTCGATAGTCCGGAACGATTAGTTGTCTACAAGAACTAACTTAATACATTCATGGTCCTATGGAGCGCTGGACTCCCCAGGCTCCTCGAACAGGTCCAGGTCCTTCACAAGAATGACGGTCGTCTCCCGGGATTGTTCATTAAGCTCAGACGCCTGGGCTTCCGAAGTATTCTGGGGAAAGCCACTTTCCAGCCTCTTCATGTCGATCCCTGGATAATGGGCCCGAGCAACAGCCAAGACATATGCAGCAACCTGCTCGCCAGCATCAGCTACAAATTTTTTCATGGCTGCCCACGATCCGGCACACTGCTCTAGCATACATCTGGTCGAGGTAGAAGACCTCCGGACCGACCAGTCGCATATACGGCATTCAGAACTGGAGCAATCCCTCGGACTATGGCGTGGCATCGCGCCTCCCAGGTCTTCACGTCCTGGCAAACCATTGCAATTTGGTTTTGCCAAGAACGACCTCTCCCTACAACAATCAACAATAACAACCGGTCACGGACAACCAGAAAGAAATACGCACTGAAACAAAAAGGATTAAACGGGCTACCTTCAAGCTCCTTCTCCAGCTCATCGGCTCGTGTTTTCTCCCTGGCAGCCATAGCCTCGCCATCCAGTACCTTGAGCTTTTCCACAGCGACCTACGACGCAAGCTCTGTTCCAACAAAATTTGTCAAACACGAGTCATCAAATATATCGGTAGCTTGTGGTTCTCACCCTCATTTTCACGACGAAGCCGCGCAATTTCGGATGACTGCCTATCTGTAGCTCCACGCAGTTCGACCTCAGTTTGCCGGGCACTATCAAGGTCTGCTCGGTACCGTGCGCACACCTCTTCAAGTTTTTCCTTTGCATCAAGCAAAGGGCCGATGGACTCGAAGCATTTGCGGCGCTCCTCCGATAAATCCGACAACCCCTGCAAGTTAAACATAAGTACTCAACATTCAGTACTCACGCGACTCATCTTCCCAGCATCACACCCTTCGGAGGATTACCTGTGCATAGTTACGGCGCTGGCCAAGCATCCGGTCAAAATTCTTCATCGGACGATTGTCAGTGTTCTCCTCGTGAAACACCCATTCGCCAGCTCGCTGGCGTGCCACTCTGATTATCCGCTCTGGAGATCTCGGCGGGTGAGGAATCTCCACGACATCCTCCTCTGGTGCCACAGGCACTTCCTCAGCTCCCACGGGATCCGCGGCACGACCAACTGCGCCAAGCGCGTTTGCCTCCGGAGGAGGAAGCGGAGCATCCGGGGGCATTTGGGGTGAGTCAGATGGCCCATCCAGCAACCCCTGGTCGGGGGACCTCCCGCTACCTGACCTGGTCCCCTGAGCGTTGGTCGACGTCGGCTGCTCATCACCTCCTTCATCCGGCGCTCCGTCCGCGGGTTGCCCCTCCCGCACGTGCTCGGACCCTGCATCCGGGGCACTGGTAGGCTCAGGGCCCCTGTCATCTTCGACAGCATCAACCTCCGGCACGGGATCGCTGACATGAACAAAGCACGAGAAGTCAAGAACGTGGTAGTACCCATAAACTCATGACAAAGACAGCCGAATACTTACAGGTCGCTGACCCGCAGACCACCCTTCAGCTTCGGCCCCTTGGGCTTCTGCAAGGTCCGAACGGTTCTGGTCGGCTCCTCGACCCGGATGCGTTTGGGCATTGGCGGCTCTTCATCATCATCATCATCATCCCAGTCACGAATGGACCCAGAAGTATTGGGAGCCGCACCGCCCGGAATCTCCAAAGGGCCTTCAGCCCGCGTCGACGACCTCGTGGCGGCCCTATGACTAGAAGCCATGCGCTTACCCGCAGCTTTCGCAACTCGCAGGTCAGTTGCGTCCGCGGCCCCCTTATCCTTCCTCGTATCCTCAGTGTCTGCTTCATCAGCTTGGGAGTGTGGAGAACGGCCAGCTCGTGGCCTCGTGTCCACACCTTCCGGCCACTCGGCCGACGGCACGCCCGAGACGTACACACCGGAGCGATCCTACAAAACAACGCAAACTGGTATCTTGAACACTGCAACAGAGCAAAATCAGCACAACAAATTAAGAGGCAACTCACATCCTTAACAGGCCGTGCCAGGCTGAATGGCCGCGTAACCCTCTTTGGTGCTTTTTAATCAGAGAATTGGAGCACCACGTGAACACGCCTCTCTAGCTCCTTAGATTCCAAATCTTCGGCGCACTCATGGGTCACGTCAGGCCGTCCAGCATATTCAAAGCCAGGATGCACCCTTTCTTTGCATGGCTATACCCGATGGTGCATAAAATTGGCAGTAATTTGGATTCCATCAGCAGTCATCTCCCTCATCAAACTAAGCAGCTCCTGGACCTGCTCCATGTCACTTGTGGAAGGCTTCGACGACCAGGTCCAACTTGATTCAACTACCTTCCCCACGTCACAACTTAAAGCGGGCGTCTGGCACTGCGTCATGTAGAACCACTTCTCTTGCCAGCCGCTCACATTACACTGCAAAGGGACGTTGATATACTCGGACGCCATCCCCTCGCGCAGCAGGATGTATGCGCTACCTGCAAATGCGTGATCCGCGACTGTTCTTCTTCAGTTGGAAGAAGTAACGAAACAAGTTGAAGTACGGCTGTATTCCGAGAAACGCCTCACACAAGTGAATGAAAATGGACACAGACAGGATGGAATTCGGGCCGAGATTACAAAGACCAATCCCCCAAAAATCAAGTAATCCACGGAGGAACGCATGGCACGGCAGACCAAATCCTCTAATGAAATAATCTTCGAAGACAACTATCTCATCAGCATTGGGTCGAGGATAAGTCTCACCAGTCGGCGCTCTCCACCCGCCGGTCTCCTTGTCCGGCAGAAGTCCACCGACGGCAAGACAGCCGATACTCTCCTCCGTGCTCCTAGACGGAACCCATTCCTGATCCAATCTCACAGCCGTCGCCGCCGCAGATTTTCTCGCCTTCCGCGCCATCAGATTCGTCGGAAAAGTGCGGGCTTCGCCGCCGACTCCGCTGTTCTGGATCTAGGGCTACAGTGCAAGATTCGGCGAGAGGCAAGGAAATGGGGAATCGCAATGGTCAGGGTAAGTGTTGACTATGCGGCGTTTGTCTTTATAACCTACTGCGCGACTCTTTGGGATTTTCATTCGCCGCGAAAAAGGCTATTCATACGATAACAATCGTTACGGCCCATTTTACCGGCCCAAGAGTCAAGCCTTCTATGAATCAACAAATTTTCCTTTTAATATTAATAATAATAAGCGCCAGCCTTCTCAGCAAAGCGGGGGACTGGTCAGACGACCAGTTACAGGCACACACGTGGCAGAGCTGCGTTGGCTTTAGAACCAGCTCCACCAGTGCTACTGGGGACTGGTCGGCTCCTCTGCCAGCCTTCTCAGCAAAGCTGGGGACTGGTCAGACGACCAGTTACAGGCACACACGTGGTAGAGCTGCGTTGGCTTCAGGACCAGCTCCACCAGTGATACTGGGGACTGGTCGACTCCTTCGCCAGCCCTCTCAGCAAAGCTGGGGACTGGTCAGACGACCAGTTACAGGCACACACGTGGCAGAGCTGCGTTGGCTTCAGGACCAGCTCCACCAGTGATACTGGGGATTGGTCGGCTCCTCCGCCAGCCTTCTCAGCAAAGCTGGGGACTGGTCAGACGACCAGTTACAGGCACACACGTGGCAGAGCTGCGTTGGCTTCAGGACCAGCTCCACCAGTGCTACTGGGGACTGGTCGGCTCCAACGCCAGCCTTCTCAGCAAAGCTGGGGACTGGTCAGACGACCAGTTACAGGCACACACGTGGCAGAGCTGCATTGGCTTCAGGACCAGCTCCACCAGTGATACTGGGGACTGGTCGGCTCCTCCGCCAGCCTTCTCAGCAAAGCTGGGGACTGGTCAGACGACCAATTACAGGCACACACGTGGCAGAGCTGCGTTGGCTTCAGGACCAGCTCCACCAGTGCTACTGGGGACTGGTCGGCTCCTCCGCCAGCCTTCTCAGCAAAGCTAGGGACTGGTCAGACGACCAGTTACAGGCACACACGTGGCAGAGCTGTGTTGGCTTCAGGACTAGCTCCACCAGTGATACTGGGGACTGGTCGGCTCCTCCGCCAGCCTTCTCAGCAAAGCTGGGGACTGGTCAGACGACCAGTTACAGGCACACACGTGGCAGAGCTGCGTTGGCTTCAGGACCAGCTCCACCAGTGATACTGGGGACTGGTTGGCTCCTCCGCCAGCCTTCTCAGCAAAGCTGGGGACTGGTCAGACGACCAGTTACAGGCACACACGTGGCAGAGCTGCGTTGGCTTCAGGACCAGCTCCACCAGTGATACTGGGGACTGGTCGGCTCCTCCGCCAGCCTTTTCAGCAAAGCTGGGGACTGGTCAGACAACCAGTTACAGGCACACACGTGGCAGAGCTACGTTGGCTTTAGGACCAGCTCCACCAGTGATACTGGGGACTGGTCGGCTCCTCCGCCAGCCTTCTCAGCAAAGCTAGGGACTGGTTAGGCGACCAAGTTACAGATAAACACAAAGGATATTGGAAGACGTTCCAAGCAACATTCCGGTAGCCCATAACCGGCAAGACTATCACCCTGGCACCCTTGAGTTTCTCTGGAAACTGGGTTGGTTGCCTGGAATGTTGGGAACCTTGGAGGATTCAATATATGACAAGATGGCTTAGAGTTATTGCCGGTGTCACAAGAATCCTCCCAGGAACTCCGTCAGCCCTATCTATTGACAACCAGTTGGGAACAGTTCTAACAAACTATCCCCTCACAAGAATCCTACCAGGAACTTTGCACTATGCTTTAAAGACTAACCCAGGCGGGTTCACTAGTTCAGCAACACTCATCGTCGGTCTATCGGATGGTGGAAGCTTTGGCTCCATGGCTGATGGGCAAAACAAAGGTTCTATGATACTATATTTATAGCCGAGTTGCTTTGGCTCATGGACCATGTTCATTATAAAAGAAGATCAAACTATGTCACAGGTTCAACAGAGTAAAGGTTACTTTATGTGACGACGTACGGTCAAAGTTGCAGCAGGGATAGGAAAGGTACACTTTACAGGGAAGCGTGACAATAAAAAGCTGATGGTTTTGTCTGCATCTGATGGCATATGGTGTTGTTATTCTATCACGGGCATACAGTTTTGTGACGTTGGCATCACATGACCAAGTCATCTATTGCCAAGCTCGGGGACTACCGTGTATACATGGCGCTTGGTCGCGCATGTATATTTTTATTTTTGCCTTTATTTTCTAACCTTGGCATCACATGACCGAGTCATCTATTGCCAAGCTTGGGGACTACCGTGTATACATGGCGCTTGGTCGCGCATGTATATGTTTACTTTTGTCTCAAATTGTTGACCTTGGCGTCACATGACCGAGTCATCTGTTGCCAAGCTCGGGGACTAAGTGGGCACACTTCACCTGGTCGGTGAGTATGCAGGTAAATTTCAGCATGATCGACCTCAAGACTGGATGATTGTTACTGTTATGTAACCATAAAGTGGGCACACTTCACCAGACTCCCAGAAGTCATTTTTTCTTTTTTAAGAGCACATCGCATCTTGTGGGTTCATGATATAGCAGTCAATAGAATATAACCTTGTCGGAGATCAGGTTTTGAAGTATGGATGAAGCTGCTCGGAGATGCTGTCAAGATCTTTTTTCACCACTTCAAGATTCAATGTGCTCCGGGACTAGCTGTGGGGGTATAAACCCAGGTACCCTCACGGCTAGACTTGGGCTGCTTCATGAAGGCCGGCCCAACTCACTGTGAAGGTTCGTGGCGTTAAGGCCCAGCTGGTCGGGCAGGCGGCCCAGCTGGTCGGATGATGGCACGGGAGCCTCCTCAGGGTTGGAAAGCAAAGAAGCGTAGTCGGTTGGCAAAGATATCGTGTCCTTCACGATATGGACTTGTAATCGACTAGATTTCCTTATTGTATCATGAGATCCGATCTTCTAAAGATCTGTAACCCTGCTCCCCATGGCTATATAAGGCGAGCAGGGACCCCCTCTAAAAAACACATTCATCAATATACAGAGTAGATAACTCGACACAGGACGTAGGGTATTACGCTGAAACTCGGTGGCCCGAACCTGGATAAACCCCGGTGTTCATCTAGTTTCGTTCCTGTGTCACGTCCGGATCGTCGTTCTACGCGTCTTCCCCGCTAATCTACCACCTCGGGCATACCCCTAGGTGGGCTATCGACCATATTTCGTCGACACCCTATCTGTCTTACATTATACTCAGATGTGAAATAATTATATGTCTATAAAACTATGCATTGAGGATGGATATTTCATTCATATTTCATTTTATTTTATATTTAGAAATAACACCATGAATTTTCCATTGAAAATTATCTTATTTAACTTTTATGAAACATACATATCTGCATTAATTACTTTAGTTTACAGCAGCACTCCTCATCACCATTACTTCTTTTAACACAGTGGGCACTATCCTTGTCGTGTCCCAGCATATAGCAATAAGTAGCGCACATATCAGTTCTGCAGGGTGGCTTAGCACTGTAGCATTCCTCCTTTATCCCTCCAGGGCAGCCTATGCCAACATTCAACACAGTATATTAGTCAAAAATGAAACTTTGAATTTTTCAGCTGCACTAACTGATCTTAATTTGAGAACAAAGAACAACGTAGAGTAAGCAAAATTAGTGGTGCATACAGCCTCCAGCTTGGCAAGATGGGAAAGTAGGTATGGTCCCAAGAACCAAGAACAAAGCAGCAGCCAAGTACACAATCCTAGTACATATCTTGATTGACGATGACATGAACAGACGAGAGTATTGCTACTGATGTTTCGTTTTTCTGAGGTCTAGTGATGAGAGGATTACTTATGGATGTATCGCATATATATATTCCAAGGCACAACCAACATCAAGTGCATATTTATACTATCGCAAGGTGTGCTCTTTTAATATTTTTTGTTGTTGTATCTTGGGGATAGAGATGTGGATATCTTCTATCTCCGCAAAAAGTTAATATATAATTACATATCTGCACCGATCGATCTTAGATAGGATTGATATCCCTTCGTAGACAATGCAATACACTACATCTTAGTACTATCTAATGAAAGCGTCCGTGCCTAGCCATATTATTATTACCCAACTGCAAATGCAACTAACTAATGCACTGAGGCAACCGATAGAGGCCTATTTGGATGCACCAGTTAAACTTTAGTTAACTAAATTTAGCCGCTAGACATCCAAACAGTTCAGCTAAAGTTTAGCTAGATTTCTAACCCAGCTGTTGACGTTTGTTAGTGCAAATAGAATATGAAAGATTCTGCAAGCGCACAGAACACCATTGTAGCATTTTACCGGGAGTATTCCAGGATCGTTATTTATATTTTACCACAGGGAAGCAAGGGTCAAGAATCTGATAACTCACTATCATGCATCTACTAACTCAGAGTACTAATTAGACTAAAGCAGGAGTAAATGATATATGATATAATAATGAAAGCACATCAAAGAGAATTCATGATAAATGTAAAGATAACTATAGTGGGAGCACAAGAGGGAGATCAAGGTTCCTATGCACTTCTCTATTACTTGGGTTCTTAGGTAACAAGGATGAAAAGATATAGCAGTTATAAACATTGACACTTTGGAGCAACAGTACCTTTCCGATTCTCGAAAAAGACTGGGAAAAGGGTAATCGGGAGAAGGCTGCCAAAAAGCTCTACGAAAACACCAATCCTAACGTGGTGGATTATAACAATCTACAAAGCTGTCACCCCTGTAGCTACCACAACTATCCGGAGGATTGGGCGCAAACTCAGGTAAACACTAGCCTAGACACCGCGTCTACACTAATGATTACTACTCTAATTACCATGAATAACTAGAGCACTCAATACGAGAAAATATCTCATGCCAAGATATAACAACTATACTAATCATATAATAAAGCATAAAGTAAATAGAGAAGATAAATATATTAAAGCATAAGTCTTACAAAGAAAAGATACAAAGACATACCAAAACTCTGAAGACTCCTCTGGAATCGGAGCGCAGCTCCGCTCTCCCTAACTCCTGACTAGAGCTAAGCTATTACATTGGAAAATTTAAACCTAATTCTCTAGGGAGGAGAGGTTGTCCTTCGAGGGACGCCTCTACAAAGACTCCCAGATGATGATCTGCCTCAGAGGGATCCTGGGTTTATTATATAGGGGCTCCTGGCCTCCCCTCCACCTTGGGCAAGCGATGTGGTACTAAATCCTTCGCCACATGCACATGGGCCTTAATGGGCCAAAACGCGTTGGAGAGGTCGGTTGGAGTGCGTCATGCGAAGGGGAGCGAACTTGGGTCCTATACCAGACCGGTCGGTCCTGGGGGGAGACCGACCGGTCTGCCTCTATGACAGGTGGGCCCTGCCTTCTGTGGGTCGTCTTCTCGTGTCTTCTGGAGTATTTTGGAATGTTCTAGAATCTTCCAACTCGTATCCATCGAGGACTCTTGCTCCGGGACTCCAAATATAGCAAATCATATATCCGTTTCGATCGTCTCGACGAGGTCTTCGCAATGGTGTGCTCTGTTTCATCACTTGAGATACTTTTATATGGTGAAAACATGAATGTCCTACAAAACAAGTGAGAGCACCAAAACTCGTAGAACTTGTTAGTTTCAAACCCTACAACTATGCTTTGTGATTCATTTAGTGTCATTTCATGCAATAGTTGATGGTTAATTATGAGCATTAGTGAGCATCAACAAGTTCCCCCAAGCTTAACCTTTGCTAGTCCCTTAGCAAAGTCAAACTCAACAATGGATCAGGAGTTGGTGCAATATCTGCACTTCTAACAAGTACACACGCATTCAAACAGAAGTTCTCATTTGGATTAGAAAAAGATATCATATTATTTATCACGGGGCTTAGTACTTTACCTTGAATCTTGATAATTGAAAGATAGAACGATCAAATCAAGCACTATGTCTCTTGCTCTTTCACTTCACCATTATCCCGGAGTTTTGATGAATTTTCAAAAACATATGTTGCCAAATTAAACAATGGATCCAAAGAGAAAGTCAACCATACCATTGAATCGAGAAGTGCATGTATATGAAAAATGGAGACAGATGCTCTTTTGAATATATCACTCTCTTCTGCTTATCAGAGACACATGGCTATCAGGCTAATTCTACTGGCGGGCACATGCCCATTTTTTCTGATTATCATTTTTTTCTTTTTTTTTCGAGGTTCCGGACACTTGTCCCTTTTTATTTCCTCAGGATCTATCTTTTTGAGGTTTCATACACTTGTCCCTTTTTATTTCCTCAGATTTTTTTCTTTTCTTTCTCTCATTTTTTTTAATAGCCACATGCTTCCAACAAACTTTTGAGAGGATAACAATAGATAATCATGAGCATTTATGCGGAAGATGATGAAATATATAAGTGATCTCAATTCAATAGCATGATAACTTCTCATAGGGTCAACAAAGCTTAATTTAACTCAACGCAATTATTGGTCATATTAATATTGGAAACTCTCCGGAACTATAGTGTTGTTTTAGAACAAGATAATAGTAGCTCAGATCATCACATATCATATCTGTCAATTACCTAGACTCTGGATCAAGCATTTGCTACCCATATATTTAATTTCATTTCAAGGCATCATTAATTTTTTAAACTTAAGAGAACTCATGCTTAAAGGCCAGGTACTAGAAAGAAATACAATAGAGCAACTATTCATCATTTCCATTTTAAGAAATTAGGGAGAGAATTCTTCTTTTATTATTAACTTCTTAAAATAAACTAAGCAAACTTAACACACTATTTATTTAACCTAATACATACTTATTATAAATAACTAAGATAGTGAATAAGACATACCTGGATTACGAAGATAACGGGGGTGCGTCTCTCCCAAGCTGGTTCCCTTAAAAGCGTTGAGCCTTCATGTGCCCATATTTTTTTTCTTTTTTTAATTAATGGTGAGCCTTCATGTGCCCACATATATATTTTTTGTTTTGTTTTATATTTTATTTTCATCTATGTATAGAAGGAAAACTTAAGAGGATAAGGATACTTACCTGGATACACGGGGGTGCTCCCCCCAAGCTGAATGTTGACGTAGTCGTTCGATCTTGCAATATAGCGGGCTGACAGTGAAAATGTTCTTCCTCTATCGAAACATTGATTGATGTTGATGGTTGTTTAAATAGTGCTCCAACAGTGGATGAAACATCCACTTGCTCATCAGCTTTTCTTGGCCATTTAATCCTGTGAAACTCAAATAGACAACAAAACTTGTGGAATAGATTAAGCGTTAGTAGTTGACCACTCAAGCCTTAGTTGTCTAGAGTTACAGTAAGATCTCTTTCTCAATATTTTATTTATTATTATTATTTTCTATTATGCAATGACAGTTTAACAAAATGAATGCATTTTTATTTTTATTTTTATGCCACCACAGTGAATATTTCATGTGGGTTTTTACACACAACAAAATTATTCACATGTGGCTTTAGGTTTTATGATGCAGTGCAATAAGTAAAACATTTTATTTTCTTTTTTTTATGTAATGCTAATGCAGAGAAGTAAATATGCTATGGAGAAATGATGATGGAAAGTAAATATACAAAATGGAAACTAATGCAAAAAAGATAAATATAGATAACTACCGATTTACCTATCGGCGAGGGTTCAATGTTTTAAGTCCTCTGAACAGGACTTCTCACCATGTTCATTCCTGAGGTGCATCATTTGATCTCAATATGTAGACTTTGATAACTTCACCTCTTGATATGGTGTCACTCATGTTCTTCGTTCGCCCAGCAATTTGAAATGAAGTACTAATTGTGGAAGCTGGCAGCATCTTGCTTAGTGTGCATGTTCTTGTAGATCTAGGACCTTTACTCTGTAGAATTTGGGAGTTGACAAACTCCTCTATGTTTTGCTCAAGAGTGTATCCTGCTCATAAAGACAAGGTAGAGATCAAGTGCATAGGCTCTGTTGGTGGAAAAACACCAACAGAACCAAAAGTTTTGTTCATTCCTGTCTAACCTTAGGCACATCGAGCAAGATAAACTTGTTGTTTATGTGTTCTATTCAATCTTAACATGAGTGATAGGATCAGAGGATGAGCATGAAAGTAGCATCTTAAAATATTTAACAGATCAGATTACTTAACCCAAGGAAGGATAATCTATGCTTAATGTGTCGATATTTTCATGATTGTGATATATCATCTTCCAAAGGTTAGATGCATAAAATTTTAGCTCATTTAGATAGTGAGATTCAAGAGAGTAAAGCCAGGAATGAAGAGTAAAGAACTGAACATGTAGAGTTGATTAGGTTGGATCAAGTGAGGTGGAACCTAAACAAGTTTAGTTCTTTATGTATGCACATACCAGAATCAAAGAGAAGCTTTTAAAGTGATGGTCACTTACCTTGAAATGATACTTTATCATTGAAGAGTGATTGCGTCGAACCACCTTGTGGAAGCTTCTCTTGTTTAGCTGGTTGAGTGCATGAATGGCTTGTCTTCTCTTGTCTATCTCACAGTGGGCCAACTGAGTCTTGTTCTCAACAGGTCTAGATGATGGAGAATTTGTCAGCTATTCTTTTGATTTTTAGGCTCGGGTACTATCTCTCCATCTCTGAATTCTTGCAGTGCAGTGGCTTCATCCTTCATGATGTCTCCCTCAATTCCTGGCAGTTGGTTCTTCATTTGTCGGTTGAGTCAACGTCTTCTCTTGGTTTTCTTCGGCTGCTCATAAGTGGTGTAGTTGTTGATAAAGCAGCGAACCTTTTGATCGAAGATCCAAAAGTGGACGTCTCTAGGTCCGACATAGATGACAACGATCTTCCAAGAATGAGTGATGGATCATTTTTCTTCTTCTTGATTGGGGTAGTATCTAGTGGCTTGTACTGATCAAAGTGGTGAGCAGGAGGTCAAAGTGTCTTGAAGCTGGATTTCTCCTTCCTCATCTTGATCGTGAAGCAAATTTAGACAACAGAATTGTGTCTCCCCCAAGCTGACTTGTGAAGTAGGTGGATATTTCTTCAACAATGTGTTCATGAGTTCAAATTGTAGACCTTGTTGTTGTTGAAGTTGTTCCACCTCATCCCTCAAACTAGCTCTTGTGTTGCAATGATTAGAAGTGAGGAGAACTTCCACTGCTTGTCTTTATAGTGAACCACCAACAAACTTCATTCGGACGACACATAGATGTTATGATGTAGTGGCATATCGTCTCCCTGATATTTGTTGTTGGTGTCGGTGTTGATGTCTTCGACAATGATGAGCGTAGGCATAGATTGACCCATACGGGGTGAGTTGCATCCTACTCGTCATAAGTGTCCTGGCTTAGGCCTTGGGATGGCTCAAAGCTTGGCTGCCTTCGACATCACTAGTGACTTGTCTGATGATGAGTTTTGTCTATCCACGGGTTGGGTTTTGGATCTTTAAGTTCACACCATGAACAAGCAAATCTCATCTCCTACAAAATGTTAGTGGACATATACCCGAAGGATTGCACTGAATTTAAAACATGGGTTGTTATCCACAACTTATGTGTTATTCATCCATGCTAATGAAAAAGATGATTTTATGATAGCATAGACTAGCGTTTTATGTGTTGGCTGCATTTTAACATGGTTCAAGGCAAAAGATAACTTGCAGTAGAAGATAAACTTAAATAATCTTTAATACTCACAGTTCTGTAATCCATGATGAATGAGCTGAGTCTTCTTTGTGCAGTTCATCATATGCCTTGCTTCATCTCTGATGTGAATTCATCTCAGGACTTTCCCAAATTGTATTTGAAAGTTTTCTGCAAGGGTTAGTCCAACAAAATATCCAATGTCTACACAAGCTAATTTCAGATCAATAATCAAACCAAACTCCGTGTCTAATTTGATTAAGGTAGACTATTTAACCTAAGCACCACGCTTAATTTAAAAAAGCCTATGAAAGTATTTGCAGTACTTCCAAACTAAAACTTGCTTGAGTAAACAAAGGTGGCATGAAAGCATAACAGAGATTTATTCAAAAAGAGATGACAGAGTATGATCACAGTGAGGAATATTTGTTTTTCTCTTTTTTTTTCTTTTTTCGTTTAGATGCAAATGACATGAATGCATGCAAGGAACTAAATATGATGAAGATTTGATAAAAGAAAACCTAAACTAAATGGAGTGGATGAATGATTAAAAGTAAACATGCAGTGGTATGCAAGAAATTAAAAAGATAACTACTCATAAAGTTTAAAGTCCATGAGCAAGACTGTCTCACCTTGATCATACTTACCATGACTCACAACTGGGACTTGTGAGTAGCGCAGCGTAACTATCCGTCACATGGGATGGGAGTTGAATTCTTGTAACGACGACCTTTTCTCCAATCTACACATGGTTAGAATGATATATATGTATACACAAACCTGTGAGATGGCAGGGCTCCAGAATAATGATGGATCTTGAATGTTCAGGCACCCTGGGTTCTTCATTCTTGTGGAAGCTTGTCATAAGGTCGAAACGGCATCTGATGTCCTGTCTATTCCACACTCAACAGAACAAGGGGTAATCCTACTAAAGCTAGTGGTACACTAAATTAGCAGATATCAAGATCATTATCAAAATCTTTACACCAATTGCTTCCCCGGCAACGACGCCAAAAATGCTTGTTAACGTTTGTTAGTGCAAATAGAATATGAAAGATTCCGCAAGCGCACAGAACACCATTGTAGCATTTTACCGGGAGTATTCTAGGATCGTTATTTATATTTTACCACAGGGAAGCAAGGGTCAAGAATTTGATAACTCACTATCATGCATCTACTAACTCAGAGTACTAATTAGACTAAAGCAGGAGTAAATGATATATGATATAATAATGAAAGCACATCAAAGAGAATTCATGATAAATGTAAAGATAACTATAGTGGGAGGACAACGGGGGAGATCAAGGTTTCTATGCACTTCTCTATTACTTGGGTTCTTAGGTAACAAGGATGAAAAGATATAGCAGTTATAAACATTGGCACTTTGGAGCAACAGTACCTTTTCGATTCTCGAAAAAGACTGGGAAAAGGGTAATCGGGAGAAGGCTGCCAAAAAGCTCTACGAAAACACCAATCCTAACGTGGTGGATTATAACAATCTACAAAGCTATCACCCCTGTAGCTACCACAACTATCCGGAGGATTGGGCGCAAACTCAGGTAAACACTAGCCTAGACACCGCGTCTACACTAATGATTACTACTCTAATTACCATGAATAACTAGAGCACTCAATACGAGCAAAGATCTCATGCCAAGATATAACAACTATACTAATCATATAATAAAGCATAAAGTAAATAGAGAAGATAAATATATTAAAGCATAAGTCTTTCAAAGAAAAGATACAAAGACATACCAAAACTCTGAAGACTCCTCCGGAACCCGACCGCAGCTCCGCTCTCCCTAACTCCCGACTAGAGCTAAGCTATTACATTGGAAAATCTAAACCTAATTCTCTAGGGAGGAGAGGTTGTCCTTCGAGGGACGCCTCTACAAAGACTCCCAGATGATGATCTGCCTCAGAGGGGTCCTGGGTTTATTATATAGGGGGTCCTGGCCTCCCCTCCACCTTGGGCAAGCGATGTGGTACTAAATCCTTCGCCACATGCACATGGGCCTTAATGGGCCAAAACGCGTTGGAGAGGTCGGTTGGAGTGCGTCACGCGAAGGGGAGCGAACTTGGGTCCTATACCAGACCGGTCGGTCCTGGGGAGAGACCGACCGGTCTGCCTCTATGACAGGTGGGCCCCGCCTTCCGTGGGTCGCCTTCTCGTGTCTTCTGGAGTGTTCTGGAATGTTCTAGAATCTTCCGAGTCATATCCATCGAGGACTCTTGCTCTGGGACTCCATGTTGGGGGAAAGGACCCTCGGCACAAGCGCCGCCCGAACTGGTGCTCGACTATAGCCCTCGCATAACGCCTGGTGTGCTGGCGAGGTCCCTCTCCTATTGGAGACCGTTACCCTGACCCCCGGATACGGGATCAACCCTCGTCGCTTTCTTGTGCTTCCGTGCAGGTCCAAGACGACGATCGCACTGCAGAAAACCTTCGCTGGCTCACGACGCCACCTTCGCTCGGAGCGAAGGTCTAGGCAAGCGGCAAGCGAAGGCAAAGGTCCGGCGAACACGGCCGAAGGTTAAACCTTCGGAGGCAAGTAAAGCCGGAGGCCCGGCAGATGACGGAGGTGCGCGGGCCCAAGGGCGAGCGCGGCCGAAGGCCAAGACCGCCGCACCTCTCCCCGAAGGTGAACAAGGGCCAGGTGGCGGCGCGCTGGAGTGTGACCGATTAGGGTTTCCACCTCAGCTGTGTATTTACGCTTTTGCCCTTCCTCCCTGCGCGGAGGCGAGGAATCTTTGCTGTACCCTTTTGTAATTTGGCCCGTGCCCCTTGGCATTCCCTATAAATACCAGGGAGATGAACAGTGTAAGACGCGACTTTTTGGGAATTCGAGCACCTTCCACTTCCGTTTCACCTTCGCTACTGCATTCGACACTTGGCCACCTTCGCTCCTTCCCCTGCACAAGTGCGGAGGTAGGGCAAGTGTGTTCCCAACAGTTTGGCGCCGACCGTGGGGACGAAGTCTGATGGCGGGAAACAGGAGAGCACTTTCGACGAGGGACCAGCGCGTTGCTAGAGAGGCGGCAGCGGTGGTCCCGCCTGCTGAGGAAATCGCACAGCCCTCGGGAGGAGAGAATGTCACCCCGGAACCCCAATCCCTGGGCCCCCAGGCCCGAGTGGCGACACAGCCGCACCCGCACACTTCGGGTGAAGGGGAAGGAGAAGAAGAAGAGATGGGCCTCGAGGCCCTTGAAAGGCTCGAGGCTGAGTTGCAAGAGAAGAAGAGGCGCCTGGAACAGCTTGAAAGGCATAACCGGCTGCGCTCGATCAGACAGAGGGCAGACGAGGCCAGGGAGCAGCTTCGCCGCATGGAGGAATCCCTCGCCGCGGCAGAAGCCGAAGCCGAGGGCTGGAACAATGAGGAGATACCCCCGTTGCGAGAGGGAAATGAGGAGCCAAATCAAGACAACCTTCGTCACCATCCACCACCCCCACCACCACCAGTACACCCAGAGCCATATCCTGTGAGACACCCAAACTTCCGCCAACTCCACCCAGATGAGAGAGAGCAAAACCTTCGCATTCAGCGAAGGCATCAGCAACACCAAATGCCGTACGATCCAAAGTCACCACTCTCCCAAATACTCCAAACCCAACCCTGGCCACCATGCTATAATCCACAAAATCTACCCCGCTACGATGGACTTTCCGACCCACGCCAGTTCATCATGAGCTACGAAGCAGCGGTTGCCGCAGCAGGCGGTGACGAATCAACGATGGCAAAATCCTTTGTCATCATTCTGCGAGACATCGCACAAACTTGGTACAGCAACCTTCGCCCCGGAACTGTGGATTCCTGGGCCTCCCTCAGAGACAAGCTGTGCACAAACTTCAAGGGCATCACTCCAGCCCCGTTAAACCCCATCGAGCTATTCAATTGCAAGCAAGAAGAACGCGAGCCGCTCCAAGATTATTGGCGAAGGTTCATTCAAATCAGAGCAAGGACCCCTGGGATATCTGACGAGGCTGTCATCCTCGCTGCAGTCAGTGGCCTGCGCCCAGGGCCATGCTCCTCCAAATTTGCCAGAAAACCGGCAAACTCAATCGAGGAGTTGCATGAAACAATGGAAAGATACTGTAGAGCTGACATGGATTTCAGAGCGAAGTCCGACGCTCGGCGGTCTCAGCAGAGGCCACAGCCGAGGCCCCAACCGAGAGAAAGCAACCTTCGCCAAGAGCAAAGCAACGTCGGTGCAATCAACAAAGCAACAAACTATGAACATCAAACACGGGACGCTCAACACCCGAGCAGTCAAGCCCCGCAGGTTTTGCCACCTCCGCCGAACCAGCGCTACCAGCAGCGAGATCCTGCCAAAATGTATTGTCACTTCTGTGGAATGGGAAAGGGGCACACAACAAAGCAATGCGAGTGCTTCGCCAAGGGAAAAGAATTCCAAGAATCCAGGAAACCTACTCTGTCAGACCCCCGAACCATAAACCACACAAGGAAACCAAGCTTCCACCCACCAAATCCAACGTACCACTATACCCCCATAAACTACGGCCTACCTTCGCAACAACCCCCCTACACCCACCACCCACTCTACAACCAAACCCATTATCAGCCAACCACCACCCCACAACGCCAAAACCCACCTTACACAGTCACATACCCAACTACCCCCCAAAACCAAATTACAACAACCCACCAAGCCACCAGCACTCTGCCATCACCACCGCCAATCCCCGCGTTACCAGCACCACAACCCGTGAAAGCCGAAGCCTCGAGCCAAACAACCATCAACAATCCAACTTCGACCTTCGGTGTGATTCTAGCTATCACCGGAGGTTCAAATGAAGACCATGGCAACAAACGGCAGAGGAAGGAACATGCCAGACGCGTTCACCACGTGGCCGTCGAAGGACCACATAAATTCGGCCGGTGGTCTCACATCCCCATAACCTTCGATTCCAGCGACATGAAGTTAAGAGATTACCCTCACACAGATGCCATGGTGATCGAAACCAACCTCGCTGGGTGGACTGTCACCAAAATACTGGTGGACACAGGTAGCTCCGCTGACATCTTGTTCGCGTCAACCTTCGACAGCATGAAGCTTGACAGAAATCTTCTGCAACCGGCCGACAACCCCCTATACGGTTTCGGTGGTCAACAAGTGAGAGCCGTCGGGAAAATTTCGCTGCCCGTAACCTTCGGCGACCAAATCAACTGCAGGACTGAGCACATCACATTCGATGTGGTCGATATGTTTTACCCATACAATGCCATCTTTGGCCGAGGGGTAACAAACGCGTTCAACGCTGTTATCCACCCCGCCTACCTCTGCATGAAGCTCCCCGCTCCGAAGGGTGTGGTCGCAGTATATGGGGACCAGGATATTGCGAGAGCAGCGGAAGGAAACGTAGCCCCAGGGCAACGCAATGTGCACAATCTGTCCAAAACACAAACCCCCGCTATCAACGACGAGGGTGAAGTCTGTAAAGACAAAGTGAAGGCAGCCCCAAAGGAGGAAACGAAACAAGTTCAACTATTCGAGGGCAACACAGAAAGAAAGGTGCTCATATCAGCCAATCTAGACCCTCAGTCCGAAGGCAACCTCGTTACTTTCCTCAGGGAAAATTCAGACACCTTCGCTTGGTCCGCGGAAGACCTAAAAGGAGTCAACAGGTCAATGATCGAGCATAGCCTGAACATCAAAACAGGCTATCGGCCAATCAAGCAAAAGCTTCGCAAGATGTCAGAAGAAAGAAAGGAGGCAGCGAAGGCTGAGGTAAAAAGGCTTCTGGACGCAGGCGTCATTCGCCCGGTCAAATACCCAATTTGGCTCTCAAATGTGGTCCTAGTTCAAAAAAAGAACAAAAAATGGCGAATGTGCGTAGACTTCACTTGCTTGAACAAAGCCTGTCCGAAGGATGACTTTCCCCTCCCAAACATAAGCACCCTGGTCGACAGAGCGGCAGGCTGCCAAATGCTATCCCTCCTCGATTGCTTCTCAGGCTATCACCAAATCTGGATGAATGAAAAAGACGAAGAAAAAACAAGCTTCATCACACCCTCGGGCACTTTTTGCTTCCGAAGGATGGCAGAAGGTTTGAAAAATGCAGGCTCAACCTTCGCTCGCATGACCTCCGAAGTTTTCAAGGATGAGCATGCAGTCTCCGCCTATGTCGACGACCTAGTCGTTCAAAGCGAACTAAAAGAGAACCACATACCAGACTTATCGAGGGCATTCAGCAACCTCCGGTCCGCCGGACTGAAACTAAACCCAGAAAAATGTGTTTTCGGGGTAAGCGAAGGCAAGTTGCTAGGTTGCATCGTCTCAGCCAGAGGAATCGAAGCCAACCCTGAGAAGATTGATGCCATCTTGAACATGGAACCTCCGACGACCAAGAAAGCAGCTCAGCGTCTGACCGGTCGTTTGGCAGCACTTAGCAGATTCATCTCAAGATCCGCAGAGCGAGGGTTACCATTCTTCGAAACACTCAGAAGCAACGCTCCATTCAACTGGGGTCCCCAGCAGCAAAAGGCCTTCGAGGAGTTGAAAAAGTATCTGACCAGCTTGACTGCCCTAACCAGCCCAAGCAAGGGAGACTTATTGTTACTTTACGTCGCAGCTTCGCCACACGCTGCAAGCGCAGTCCTCATCAAGGAGCTCCGCGAAAACAACAGAACCAGACAAGCCCCAATCTATTATGTTTCAGAAACCCTCGAAGGCCCAAAGAGAAATTATTCGGAGCTCGAGAAAATAGCATATGCCGTCGTCATGGCATCAAGAAAGCTCAAGCACTATTTCCAGGCCCACGAGATACATGTACCTTCGACGTACCCTCTCGAGAACATTTTCAAAAATAACGAAGCCGTTGGAAGAATAGCAAAATGGGCAGTGGAGCTTAATAGTTATGCTGTAACCTTCGTTGGCAGAACAGCGATCAAATCACAGGTGCTGGCTGATTTCATAGCAGAATGGACACCCGACCCTCGCCCCGGCGAGCTGCAGCAGGACCAGTTTTGGATCGTTTACGTCGACGGGGCCTGGGGCGCAACTGGAGCCGGTGCCTCGGCTATTCTAATCTCACCTTCCGGGTCGAAGCTGAGATACGCACGAAGGCTGGACTTCAAGTGCACAAACAACTCCGCTGAATATGAGGCTGTGATTCTGGCACTTACAAGGTTGCGTTCATTATCAGTCCGAAGGGCACTCATCAACACAGACTCTCAAGTCATTGCGGGGCACATTGAAAAGAACTACAAAGCAAAAGATCCAGAGCTTCAAAAGTATTTTCAATATGTACGAAGGTTAGAATCCTTTTTCCTCGGCATAACCGTAAAAGCAATATCGAGGACTGAAAACAGCGAAGCAGATTGCTTAGCCAAAGCAGCAGCGCAGCAGCTACAGCTCCCTCCGGACGTGTTCTACGAGGTTTCCACTCGGTCAGCCTTCGAAGCTTCCGAAATCAGCATCAAGCTGATCAACACAATTCAGTGCGAGGATTGGAGAGCACCTATCATGGCCTACATCAAAGGACTCCATGAACCCAGCTCCAAAGAAGAAGAGAACAGACTAAAGCAAAGAGTGCGAGGGTACAAGATTGTGGATAACACCCTGTTCAAAGCTTCGGTAACCTCACCTTGGCTCAAGTGCGTGTCACAGTCCGAAGGTACCGACATCCTCAAACTCATCCACGAAGGTATATGTGGTTCACACAATGGCCCGAGGGCAATGGTAGGAAAGGCTTTCCGGCAAGGTTTCTACTGGCCAACTGCGCTGAGAGACGCTGAAACCATCGTCAAGAAGTGCGAAGGTTGCCAACTGACAGCAAAAAACCAAAACGCCCCAGGGGCTCCCACAACCCTCATATGCCCAACCTGGCCTCTACAAAGGTGGGCAATGGATCTCGTGGGCCCACTCCCGACGGCTCCGGGGAACCTTCGGTATGCGGTGGTAGCCGTGGAATATTTCACCAAATGGACCGAAACAAGACCGCTGTCCTCCATAACCTCCCTCGCAGTAAAAAAGTTTTTCTGGCAGCAGATAGTCTGTCGCTTCGGAGTCCCCCAACATCTAACCGTCGACAACGGCACCCAGTTTGACAGCGAGGTTTTCAAAGAGTTCTGTACACAAATCGGAACAATTCTATGCTTCGCCTCAGTCCGACACCCGCAGTCCAACGGCCTAGTGGAAAGAGCCAACGCAACAATCTTCCAATCCATATCCAAAAAATTGCAAGGCAGACCCAAAGGCAAATGGGCAGACGAGCTAACCGCTGTCACCTGGTCTCACAATACCTCCGAATGCAGAGCAACCAAGTTCACACCCTTCAAACTTTTGTTCGGCGAAGAAGCCGTGTTACCAGAGGAGCTAAAACACGTTTCACCAAGAACAACCCTCGCAATTGATGAGCCAGCCATGCTAATTGACAAGGACTTGCTAGAAGAAACAAGATGCAGCGCAGTTCACAACCTTCGCAAATATCAGGAAGAGACCAAGAAGTGGAGAGATAAAAAGGTCAGAATCAAGAACCTGCAGAAGGGTGACCTCGTCCTCATCCGTAAACAAAACGCCAGCATGGCCGGAAAGTTCCAGCCCAAGTGGACAGGCCCGTTCCTGATCGCAGAATGCAATCGCCCAGGCTCTTTCCACCTCTCCGACAGCGAAGGTAACATCCTACCGCACACCTGGAACATCGACGACCTTCGCAAATTCTACCCATAGCGGAGCCTTAGCGAGCCCTCGCGTTATGTAATCTTTGTCACTCTATTTTATCCACTCTCATGTACTTAACAAACACAGGAGCTGCACTCTTTTTCCTTACGAAGGGGCGTAAGGTTTTTTAACGAGGCAGTATCCAAAGCATAAATACAGTCTAGCACCCCCAAAAAAGCAAAATCCCCAACCTTCTACTCCCAAGCATCGAAAAAGCGGATCTCTTTCAAAGAGCGCTACATTCGATGAAAACCTGCTAAGATTGCTTTGAAAAACATTCCTTTTCTTTTCAAAGCAAACTTCACCTCTGCCTAAGATAAGGGGAGGAAAGTCGAGCACCCTGGCACAAACGACAGGGGCTCGCAAAAGCAAACTCACCTCCGCCTAAGATAAGGGGAGGAAAGTCGAGCACCCTGGCACAAACGACAGGGGCTCGCAAAAGCAAACTCACCTCCGCCTAAGATAAGGGGAGGAAAGTCGAGCACCCTGGCACAAACGACAGGGGCTCGCAAAAGCAAACTCACCTCCGCCTAAGATAAGGGGAGGAAAGTCGAGCACCCTGGCACAAACGACAGGGGCTCGCAAAAGCAAACTCACCTTCGCCTAAGATAAGGGGAGGAAAGTCGAGCACCCTGGCACAAATGACAGGGGCTCGCAAAAAAGCAAACTTCACCTCCGCCAGAAATAAGGGAGGGCGCGAAGTCCAAAAAGTCAAGCATTCTCGCACAAGAAAACCAGGCCTCGGCGCGGGCCCCACATTCTCCGTCTCGCCCGAGCCCTCCAAGCCAGGCCTCGGCGCGGGCCCCACATTCTCCGTCTCGCCCGAGCCCTCCAAGCCAGGCCTCGGCGCGGGCCCCACATTCTCCGTCTCGCCCGAGCCCTCCAAGCCAGGCCTCGGCGCGGGCCCCACATTCTCCGTCTCGCCCGAGCCCTCCAAGCCAGGCCTCGGCGCGGGCCCCACATTCTCCGTCTCGCCCGAGCCCTCCAAGCCAGGCCTCGGCGCGGGCCCCACTTTCTCCGTCCCGCCCGAGCCCTCCAAGCCAGGCCTCGGCGCGGGCCCCACTTTCTCCGTCCCGCCCGAGCCCTCCAAGCCAGGCCTCGGCGCGGGGCCACATCAACGCGATCAAAAAGAAGTGCGCGAGCCTCGCTAAAAGAAAAAGGGGGCATCGCTGTTTTTTCAAAACAAGCGCACACGAGCAAGTGCGCGAGCCTCGCTAAAAGAAAAAGGGGGCGTCGCTGTTTTTTCACAACAAGCGCACACGAGCAAGCGCGCGAGCCTCGCTAAAAGAAAAAGGGGGCGTCGCTGTTTTTTCAAAACAAGCGCACACGAGCAAGTGCGCGAGCCTCGCTAAAAGAAAAAGGGGGCGTCGCTGTTTTTTCAAAACAAGCGCACACGAGCAAGTGCGCGAGCCTCGCTAAAAGAAAAAGGGGGCGTCGCTGTTTTTTCAAAATAAGCGCACACGAGCAAGTGCGCGAGCCTCGCTAAGAAGCAAGCAGGGCGTCGCCGTTAAAACAACATAAGAAACGTCAAAATAGCACAGCAAATATGGCACACAACCCATACGCTTTTCTCATACCGTTACAAAACAATGTTACAACAACGAACATATCCCAAAATAAAAAATCTTTACAAGGGACCACTGCTCCCCTCAATTAACTCCAAATCATCCAAACCTTCGGCCTCCATCTCAAACCCCCCCTCCAATGGAACCAGGGGTCCCCACAACAAAGGAGCTGCAGGGACAATTGGCAGCTCCCCGGGCAAAACCCTCGCCCTATACATGTACCTATGCCTCGTCTCAACTTCCGAAGGTTCCTCCTTCGGGATCACAAGCGCCCCATCCGAACCAACTTCAAGCTCCCTTCGACCGAACAAATATTCCAAAGCCGTGTTCTCGTCAATATCATCATCACCGCCAGCTTGCGAAGTCGACGAAGACCCAAACAAACAACGATCGGCTTGGCGGTCTGTATAGTCTGTCTCGCGCCAAAATCGACTCGACCTACTATTCTTTAAATCATATCTCCGCACCTTCGACCACCAAAAACGTTCAAAGGAAAGCGAAGGATATTTAAATCTAGCGCGAGCCCATGATTCACCAGTTATAAAAACATCTTGGTAGTTCAACATCAGCGGCGTCACGTCGAACACGTCTAGCACGGTTCCGTCAGGAACCTGCATGTTGCACAAAAATACGAGATGTCTCAGCCTCGCCAGGTCTTTACAAACAACCATAGTATCTACAAAATGGCCTCCCTCGCCCCAACAAACCCAGGCATCACACCTGCCCAGCTTCCCCCCGATTGATGTCCACACCCTCGCCAGCGGTGGCAGTCGAGGTCCCAGCTGACGCCTCCTCCGCCGTGGATCCTTTCACAGCATCTCCTTCCGCGATCGGCCCGCTCCCGGTCAACGCCTCGATCTCGGCGAGCGTAACCCCCGCACAGCTTGGCTCAGGGGTGGCTTCGGGGTCACCCCTCGCTGCATCTTCCGCAGGCGGCGAGGGCATTGCATCTCGTCGAGCCTACAAGCAAAATAAAGGACAAACCTCGCCAAAATCAACAAACAACCCCTCTAAAACAAAAGCAACACAGACCAAAAAACTTAAACAAAGGTGCGAACCTGGCGCGTAGCCTCGGCAGCTTCTTCGAAGGCGAGAGCCCGGCCACCTCCGGAGATCCAAAACTTGCGAAGCAAACGCATCGCACAGTTCCGGACATCTGCGTCATCAACCTTCATCTGGCGAACCTCTTCAACCGTCGGAAAGACATGGCTCGGCCTTTTGACCTTGCGAAGATGATCACAATCCGCCAGTCGAAGCGTGCTCGCCATTGCCAAGGCCCCGGCGTAGCCACCAAAATCGGCCGCATTGGAGACTAGCGAGCTAAACACATCAAGCTCGTTGCCCAGCCAGCCCTCGAAGGCCTCTGCTTCAACCGTAGGCAACGGCTCTCCGGCTGAACCCCCAGCCTCGGTCAGACAACAATCAAGTTTACGCTTGACGTTCTCCATGCTCGCCCGCCAAGAGTTCTTCAAATCAACCAGCCGACCCTCGGCCTCGGCTAAAGCCTTGTCCTTCTCCTTTCCCGCGGCAATCAGATCAGCATTACGCTTCGCCAGCTCAACCGCCTCCTCTCGAGCCTTCGAGGCCTTCTCCGAAGCAATTCTCATTTCATTTTCTCTGTTCTCTAGACTCCGCGCCAGTTTGCTGTTCTCTTTCTCAAGTTCAGTCATATGGTTCCTCATAAACTCCATGTCGGAGCTAACCTTCCGCCTCGCTGAGCGGTTCAAGAGCATCAGCTCCGCCAACTTGACGTCAACATCATCGAAGGTGTCGCCAACCGCTTGATCTGCAAGAAGGACCTCCGCCTCCGGCACACAAATGCGGCCGAAGATCCGGCCCAGAAAACGCCTTTCCTCCGGGCTACACTGCAAGTGGCAATCCCGAAGGTCCGGACTGGTGAACAGTGCAGTGGCCGGATCAGAAATCCCAAGCTTCTTGGCGTATTCCGGAAGGCTCGACCGGCTAGCCTCGCCAAACGGTCTTTTTCCCCGCGACCGCGCAGAGTCAAGTTCCCCATCAAACTCTGACCCCTCCACCCAAAGGTGCGAGCCCGCGAAGCTGGGAACCGCACCTCGTCGAGGGCTACCCGGCTCAATATCTCGTGCAAGCTCATCTGCGCCCTGGGTAGCCATCGCACCAACAACCGGCGAAGCTCCGCCTCCAATCGACACCTCCTCATCCGTGTCATGCCCTTCAGTAGAACCCTCGCTACCTTCTCCGGACGAACCCTCGCCCGTCTCCCCCTCCTTTGCGTCCTTCTCGACCTCATCATCATCAGACTCATCCTCGTCGCCCGAAATTTGGATCAAAGCACCGATCCCTCCAACGCGAGGCACGCGTCCCCCGACCGAACTGGCACCGCGGCCGCTCCGAGCCGCGGCCAAAGAAGTGCCCGCACCAACAGAGCCAGCAGCGACCTTCGTCGCAAGCACCTTCGCTCGACCGCCAGCCCCTCCACGGCCTCGACCACGGCCCCTCTTCGGCCGAGACACGATCTCCGCTTCTCCCGAAGCCTTCCGCTTCCTCTTCCTCGGCGCGTCGTCGCTCGAAGGAGCAGGCCAGTCGGCGTACCGAATACCAAGAATATCAAACATTCTGTTCACGCGACCTTCGCCGCCCACCAAGCTATGGATAGCCTTCACTTCCAGTGGGGAAAGCTTCCCCACGAGCTCGTCCGTCCACTGTTGAACTCGTTTAAAAACAGCTTCATTCCCATCCTCGCGCCTCGGAAATTTCTTAAGAGTCCTTTCCCAGACCTTCTCTAGATCCAAACTAGGCTTCTTCAAGCCCCTACCTTCGTACCTTGGGTCATCCTCCACAACGAACCAAGTCTGCCTCCGGCCAAGAGGCCAAATCTTGGCACAGCAATATTCCTCCACCAAATCACGCGCGCACTGAGAACGCGCAACGACCCTCAGGCAATCAACAGCAGCATGGGCCTCGATGCTCATTTTAGCTTCGGCGCCCACATCTCCAAGCACCGGAAGCTCGCCGCAAAGCTCGGAGCTGTCACTAAGTTTGTAATAGAACCAGAACTCCTGCCATCCGCTGCTCCACTTGTTCTTCTGCGCCTGCACCGGCAGCTCCGCGCCGGCGCGATGGCAAAACGTGTACACCGCAAATTGTCCAAGGCTGGTCTTGCCCTCGCTGTCCGTAATTTTGCGAGGCTGCATGTGAACGCGATGAGTGCGAACAAAACCCTCGACATGAGGGACAACCCCCTGCGACCTACAGGCCCAGACGTAGACCGACATCTTTGTGAAGCAAGAAGGCGTAAGCTGATGAAACCGCAGGTTAAACCTTCGCAGGACCGAAGTCACGAAGGAGTCAGCTGGGAAGCGAAGGCCAGCCGAAAAGAACTCTTCAAACACCACAACCTCATCTGCATCCGGCTTCGGCACGGTCTCCCCACTGCTGGCCCTCGCTTTGCCTTCCTCAATCCAGCCCCACCGCACGTAAGATGCAATCTCACTTGCACAAACCCGGCTCAAACCAAACTCGAAGGTAATCCCCTCATCCGCGGCTGCGGGAGAAACAGCGCGAGCAGTTTGCTTCAACCTAGCCATCTCCTCAACTGCCAACACTACCGAACAACGAACGCCTATCTCAACCCTCGCAGACAAGCTCAAACAAACCTTCGCTACAAGAAAATCGCAACAGCAAGATAGCTATAGCAACAGAGAGCACAATCAAAACTCCACACCTACTCGTGCTATTTATAGGCCGGGAGACAAGCCCCTCACCCGACGAAGTCGGCACGACAACCAAAGGACGCGGCGCAAAAAACGAAACAGGCTTCAATAGTATAAAACAACACCACAACGGCCCAGCCCAAAGCAGCCGCGGGCGTCGCTGCCGAGGGCCCCTTTGTGTCCCCATTAAAAGGCGCTGCTTGGGCCTAAACACGGTTTTTAGATCCAAGACAACGAGGGGCTACTGTTGGGGGAAAGGACCCTCGGCACAAGCGCCGCCCGAACTGGTGCTCGACTATAGCCCTCGCATAACGCCTGGTGTGCTGGCGAGGTCCCTCTCCTATTGGAGACCGTTACCCTGACCCCCGGATACGGGATCAACCCTCGTCGCTTTCTTGTGCTTCCGTGCAGGTCCAAGACGACGATCGCACTGCAGAAAACCTTCGCTGGCTCACGACGCCACCTTCGCTCGGAGCGAAGGTCTAGGCAAGCGGCAAGCGAAGGCAAAGGTCCGGCGAACACGGCCGAAGGTTAAACCTTCGGAGGCAAGTAAAGCCGGAGGCCCGGCAGATGACGGAGGTGCGCGGGCCCAAGGGCGAGCGCGGCCGAAGGCCAAGACCGCCGCACCTCTCCCCGAAGGTGAACAAGGGCCAGGTGGCGGCGCGCTGGAGTGTGACCGATTAGGGTTTCCACCTCAGCTGTGTATTTACGCTTTTGCCCTTCCTCCCTGCGCGGAGGCGAGGAATCTTTGCTGTACCCTTTTGTAATTTGGCCCGTGCCCCTTGGCATTCCCTATAAATACCAGGGGGATGAACAGTGTAAGACGCGACTTTTTGGGAATTCGAGCACCTTCCACTTCCGTTTCACCTTCGCTACTGCATTCGACACTTGGCCACCTTCGCTCCTTCCCCTGCACAAGTGCGGAGGTAGGGCAAGTGTGTTCCCAACACTCCAAATATAGCAAATCATATATCCATTTTGATCGTCTCGACGAGGTCTTCGCAATGGTTTGCTCTGTTTCATCACTTGAGATACTTTTATATGGTGAAAACATGAATGTCCTACAAAACAAGTGAGAGCACCAAAACTCGTAGAACTTGTTAGTTTCAAACCCTACAACTATGCTTTGTGATTCATTTAGTGTCATTTCATGCAATAGTTGATGGTTAATTATGAGCATTAGTGAGCATCAACACCAGCTAAAGTCAGCTAAAATTTAGTTGAGTCTGTTAGCTGGAGTGTCCAAACATCCGGCTAAAGTTTAGGTGAGAAACTTTTAGCTAACTAAAGTTTTACATTAAAATTTTAGCTAGCTAAATTTTAGTTGTGTACATCAAACAGGTCTATAGAGTCGCTCCATTAATTTGGGGCCTATTAGCGGTGCTATTCACTACTTGCAAGGCTTAACGCAAGTGCCATTTTAAATTTACTTTTGAAGAAGGCTAATAATACAGTTTTTGACTAGCTGTATGGATAATTACAGACCACTTATTATAAGCCAACTCATATAATAGTTGTCTTACTCATAGGCTATATCTCATCTCGTTCTATAACCTATAATTTCTTTTTGTTCTCGTGCTTGAGCTGTTTGTAAACTTACAAAATGTCTCTCTTTTATTTTCTTTTTCTCTTCTACCTCAGCGTATAACTCGTCTTTCTACTATCAAAGCTACATATATATATATATATATATATATATATATGGTATTTCCTCGACCCATTCTAAATTATAAGACATTTTAGTTTTCCAGATACAAGTTTACACTATATCTAGATACATTATAAAAACAACACATCTAGAAAAGCCAAGATAGTAAACAATATGTACCCTAAACAGTTTCCAATTATGGGTTGAATAGAAAACACTAAATAATAGGTATTTTTTATTTTAAAAAACTGATATTTATTTATGTTACTTAAATATATATAGACGTGAATAAACTGTGATTTTATATTTATGTCTATATCACGTAACCTCAGGCACGACCTGAAATCATGGTATCTTAATTCTTTATTTGATTCGACATAGATATGATATCTTCTATGTTGCACAAGAAATAAACGAAAGTATCCAAACGATCATCGATATGTTTTGTTTGATATCTTTCCATATAATATAATGCATACCTCATCTTAGATATGTTTCATATCTTTTCATAGACTAGAATGCATACCTGAGTAATGCAAAGAAAGTGATTCAGGAGACATCGGACATTCGGACTCGCTCAATCACTGGCTCCAGCTTCCCCCCCCCCAACCCAAAGCTAGAACATCAGTATAAAAATAAAGGAAATGAGGAAAAAATAAGTAGAGAAAAGAAAGAAAAATCAAGAAATAGAGGAAGAAGAAGAGATCAACCCCTCTTTGATTATGTTCTGCATCCGCCACTGCGCTCAATCAATCGATGATGCCATGTTCCCTGAAATCCATTTTGGATTTAGGGGTGCCTTAGCAACGCTGGTGTTGGTCAATACATGTGAGAGTCGGGAGAGTGAGTTCACTAGTGTACACACAACATCACCGGTGCAAAAGGCCAGTGAAAATCATGAAATTTATATGCGTCTTCTAGAGGACCACCAGTGTAAATCAATTTACACTAGCGATTTTTTTAAGACAACCGTATCTAAAATTGATTTCGAGAGGCGGTTTAGTAGCATAAATCGCCAGTGAACTATTTTTTAAAAATAAAATTTTCCACCAGAGTAGTTATATTTAAAAATTCAAATGAACACAAATATACATCATATGCAATTATGTTTCCATGCAAGAGAAAAACAATATCATAGCAAACATATATATACACACACATCAAAGTTTTCAACTCATAAGTTCCATGAATTCTCTAATAAATATCTTTGTTTAGTTCTAACCTAGCAAAATCTACAAGATCTTGGTACTTTGTAATACAACGATAGTGACTCATGCCGATTGGTAGCCGACGAGGCGGTCGCAGTATGGGTGCGATCGACCGAGCATGCGGGGATGCACGTGAACGACAACCGGGACCCGTAGCGGTGCTGGCGAGTGGATCAGCGGCAACAGGACACCTGGCGAGGGACTTAGCGACAGATGGAAGGCGCGGGAGGTGCTTGGCGACGGGCAGGTAGGAGGCCGACGACGAAGTTAACGGCGGCAAGGGTTTGCGGAAGCGCGGTCGCAGGAGTGAACTGCTGATGATGCATCAGAGATGTTTGACTGCAAAGGTTTGCAGAAGCGAGATCGCAGGAGTGAACTGCTGATGATATATGAGCGATGTTTAGTTGGTGGGTAGAAATTGTTTAGGTGTCACATCAAATATTATGACACTAATTTAGTCTATTTTTAATAGACTAATAAGAAAACAAATTACATATTCCGTTTGGAAACTGTGAGATGAATTTATTAGGACTAATTAATCTGTCATTAGTACATATTTACTGTAGCACAACATTGTCAAATTATAAACTAATTAGGCTTTCTCGCAAAGTTATCGCAATTTGTGCAATTAGTCATTTTTTAGTGTACATTCAATACCAAACATTTGATATGATAGGTGCAAAAAAAATTTTAGGGTGGGAACTAAACACGCCGATGATGTTAATATAGCAATGATCATCCTGTGCTTGTGCTATATTTCCATCATACCAACACATAAAAAACATTTATATAGGTACCATCCTACATCGCAATTTGCTAACACAGACGATTGATCGAAATTCAACTCATTAATCAAATTGCGAATCACCTGAGGTCCAGTCTGCTTGCCTGCGTCCCTCCGGAGTCCAGTCCCTGCTGCTATTGCTCTGGCGGCTGGCGGTCTGGTCTGTCAGTCTCCCTGCCCTGACAGTTTATGCGTTGCTGGTGGTGCTGCTGCATGCAGACCTGTAGTCGGATTGCTGAATGTCGAGTTAGCGTTAATGGCGACGACGCAAGATGAAGAGTCGAAGAGACGAAGACAAGAGGATCTTGAGTTCTTGACTCTTGAAGTCGAGCGAACGCGTGCTGGTGCTTGCAACCGAGCTGAAGTTCTGACATTTTGACTTTTGATGAATCGTTCAGTACTAACTGGGCTGAGGGGGGGAGGGGGAGGGGCTGTTTTTTTGGGCCCTCTTCGGTCGCCCACCTCGCACTTGCCCATCAACAGGCCTGACTATACATAATGTTTCATCCATGTTTCACATTTCATTTTATTTGATATGACGATCTTAGAAATAACACCATAAAACTTTCTATTTAGAATTATCTTATTTAACTTTATAGAACAAGCACGGCTGCATTAATTACTTTAGTTTACAGCAGCACTCGTCACCTCTATATGTTGTAACACAGTGGGCACCTTCTTTCTGGTGTCCCATTATTACACAATTAGCAGAGCACAAAGCAGTTTCGCAGGGGTGCTTCCTGAAGCATTCCTCCCTGGTCCCTCCAGGGCAGCCTATGACAACATGGAACACATAGCAAGTCAAATAAGACTATTTGGTCGCACTAACTGATCTTAGATTTGAGAATAAAGAATAACTTAGAGTAAGCAATATTAGTGGTGCGTACAGCCTCCAGCTTGGCAAGATGGGAAGGTAGGCATGGTCCCAAGAACCAAGAACAAAGCAGCAGCCAAGTACACAATCCTAGCACATGTCTTGATTGACGATGCCATAAAGACCAGAATATTGCTACAGTTTCGTTTTTCTGCGGTCTACCTTTGGGAGGATTACTTATGGATGTATCGCATATACAAAGAGACACAACCCACATCAAGTGCATATTTATAGTATCCAAAGAGGTATGCTCTTTTAATACTTTTTATTTGTTGCTATATCTTGGGGATAGAGATATGGATATCTTCTAGCTGCATAACAAATAACAAATTAATATATAATTTTATATCTGTAGCGACCGAACTTAGATAGGATTGATGTCACTTCTAGACTCTAAAATGCATATCTTAACATCTAATGAATCGGCGGTGCCTAGCCATACAACCCAACAGCCAATGCGAATAAGTGATGCACAAGGCATCCGAGTCACACCATTCATTAGTCATATTACCTGAAATTAATTTGGGGCTTATTACCGGTGTTGTTCACTACTTGCAACACGGCTTAACGCAAGTGTTATTTTAATAAAACACTTTTAGATTAAGTGTTTTCTATTCACATCCCAAAATGGAAATTTTGGGGTGTGACAAACTACCCCCTTAACAAAACAATCAACCATGTGAGAGCACACAAACATGGTGTTGTCCTTAAACTAAACACACTAGAAATTACCTTACTATCGTTGCTAACGTAAAAACGCTCAGGTAAAACCTACTTATATGGGTCGTAGGACTAAACAATCTAGAAGTCTTTGGTCTTCTTTAATCTGATGATTCTTCTTGTTGATGTAGAATCTTCAACTTCAAATGCATCTACATGGATCTTTAAGAAACGAAGGGTCTTCGATGAAGAATATTTTTTTTATAAAATATCAAGGAGAGAAAGCCAAGCTTAGTTTTACCAAAATAAGTTTATGAAACCGACCATGCATTTCTAACTAGGTTGAGCGTCCTACAGTCAACATTGCTTTGATACCACTTTGTCGCACCCGGTTTTTCAAAGAATATCAAGTGCTCACTATATGTGTGTCCAGGATGTCCACACGACACATGTAGCAACAAATATAGAAAATATCAGAAGCAATACTTTATTACATAGCAAAACATATTTAGGTTAACTTACATATATAACAAGGCACAACAGAAGCTATTCTTAATCTTCGGTCTTTGAGTTCCCATACTCCACAGGGACGGTTGACTAGGGAAGCACTCGCTTAGTACTCTTGGAACTTCTTAAAGAAAACTCTTCACTTCAACTACCATCTGGTACCCATATGGGATTTTTATTCATTGATTGTAAAGCAAGGTCAGCGCACCATACTCAACAAGTATAACATGTGGGGATGCAAGGTTCAAGAAGGCTTGACTCAGTTGTACTGCGGTAAGCATTTTTAGTTGGTCATATTTTACTTATTAAACTTAGTTTGCTAGATTATGCTTAAGCTCCCAAGTGAATATAATTAATTACCATCATCAAGATCAAACATCATTCAGACCATCCATAGAACCAACTATCTCAAAAAGGATCCAGGTTGCTCATGACCGAGAGCACGGCTGATATATCAGTTTTAAATAACTCTGCAGAGTGTGTACAACTTTACTTATGAGTCGTGTTGCCCATATGCCCGAGGTGATCAGCCTCTTGACTCACTTCCAAGGTAAGTCGGCAGGGTTCACTACGAGGCCTTTCCAGAGTCCCCCTAACAAATTAGTAGTTGTGAGGTTTCAGCGTCTAGGCGAATGGAGGCCCCTTTCAAGATGGCACACCTGACAGCCGACCAACACACATCTTAACAGGCAAAGAAGCCATTCTAGAACCTAGTCCCCCCTCTTGCGCCTTTCGGTAACCACTCACAAGCTAGAGTAGTTCAAATTACTTAGCCAAGGCTAAAGTCATATAGCCCTCATGGTTGTATGATAAATCTTGGGTTGCCGCTTTAAGATTTAGTCCTTCCGAAGGGCAAACTAGAGCACCCCAAAAGGCCCAATGCTCTAGCTCCCTTATGTCCATCGTTTTAACATTGATTCCATAATCATTAATCAAAATCAACATCATTATATTCGTGATTGCAAGCTAAGCAAAGCTACCCATATGCATGAACCCAGGGCAACAAGAAACAAGATATAAAAGTTCTAGGTAAAGTCCTTATGGGTTCATCATATTAGACACATGCATATGAAAGTGATTATAAGATTATTAGGTAGCAAGGAAACTCATGTTACACTTGCCTTCAAAAGCTTGCTTAAACTTGTTCAACTTTCCTTCTAGATTATCCTCACATAGCTTCTTCTATCGATAGAACCAACCAGCACAAACACATGAAGATGACCCTAAAAACAGTACACCAAACATAAACTAAACATGTGATAGTTGCAAGGTATAGATGGAAAGGATTAGATTCAGGTGAGAAAGGTAGAGTTTGGACTAAAAGAAATATATTCACCGAAACAAAAAGGGTTGGACATGCATTAGGTTCTAACATAAACATGGAGGTTGGCTTGGGAGAGCATGATATATATCATGGAGTACAATAGAGATGGGTTGATAGACTAGAATAGATTGCATATATAGGACAATGAGATTGAATTGATATACATCACGTGACATGATATATTGATATCTAAACATCAAAGTTATGATGTCCCATGACTGAGCTAGAGTGAGATGTTGAGGTTGATAGATGAGATAGCTATGACATTGTGGTGATAGTGTGGATGTGGAGAGTTGATATAGCATGACTTGAGTAGGATGGGTGTATTTGTTTTGTCACTAGCTCATGATTCTTGTTGGACTATGTCTTTGATGACCAAAAGATGTATGGAGCATGTGTGCAACACATGGGGTCATGTCGCACGAATAGGGTAGGACAATCAAATATGTACTTAGGACAGAACAGATTTGACAGAGTAGGTTATATGCGAACAGGCATCATTAGAAGACATGGATGATATGTTATGGCTTTGGCAACAAGATTCTTCCTCATTTATAGGACATTACATAACAAAGATTGTGGTGGTAGTGGTTGGAATAACTAGAACTTGTATGACAACCTTGGATTTAAGACGGATAGAGAGGTTGCACATACAACTCGTGTTCTAATTGTTACTTATAGATGTATGGGTGTGCTTTTGGATATGTGTATGGGCCGCATGGGAATATATCATGTCCAACCAATGCACTGAGGTGGATGCTAGGTCAAGGGAAACAGGATTATGGCGATTAGTGCATCAGTTGAACAAACATGACGACGGATAGCGGCGGATATGGTGATTGTTTGCAGGGCTATAACAAATACAAATGGTGATTCATTTTTTGGGGTTGTTAGGTACTGTATGGAACATATTTTGGCAAAAGGACATGATGTTTTGATCATCGGTTAGGTGGGGAACGAGATTGGAAGATGGCGCTGCGTGGCTGTTGGCATGGCATGAGCAGCGACACGGCGATGCTTATAGCTCCAGTCTCATAGTTCATATGGCTAAGACAACTTGCAGGGATGTGTTTAAGTCTATTATACACAATGTGATCAAAGGGCTTGACCACCGGAGTGGCGGATCAACGGGAACACGTATGCCAACCGGCATATGAAGGACCGAGAAAGCACTAGCAAGGCGACCAGAGGGGGGGTGAATGGGAGCCAATCAAATTTCCCTCGAAACTTTGGCCAAGTGTCCCAAAATCAACCCCGAGAAACGGCGACCGAAACCGTGATGCTCACGACCCTTGGAAGAGGGTGGATGATCCCTAAGATCACAGCGGAGCAACACCAAGAAGAAGCAAACCAAACTCCAAAAGTTCCGCTTGAACACAACCCCAAAACCAAGTCCCGAACGTAGATAGACGGCTACGTCGAGAAGTCCCCAAATACCGATGCTAACAAGTAGCAAGGATATCAAGAGAGGTCCTTGGTCAACTACAGGGCCAAACGAGAAGTCCGGAAACCAAGCGTAGAAGCTGGGAGAGCAAACGCACCAAACCGGAGCACTCAGCAGGATCCCGGACTGTCCGGACTTGGAGTCCCGGACTGTCCGCCCAAGGCTGGACTATCCGCGCTCTGGTGGCGGACTGTCCGCCGGTCAAAGGTGCAAAAACGCACAGTTGCTGAGAAGTCCCTGCTCGGGCCCGGACTGTCCGCGCCTGACAACGGCGGACTGTCCGCCGGTCACCCGAGGCAAAAACAGTCAAGGCCACGCGACCACTGCTCGGTCGGAGCCCGACCCCGGACAGTCCGCGGGTCCAGTGGCGGACTGTCCGCGGATGAACAGGGAGGGCGACTTTGATCGCCTCTCTCCCAAATCCTCTCAAATCCAATCCAAATCAAAATCCCAAGTTCCCAAACTTGGAGAAGATGATCACGGGGTAGTTAGGAGACTATCCCCAAGAAATCATCCGCTCAAATCAACCAAATCATCGGGAAATCAAAAGGGAAGGTGGATGAACGAAAAAGCGCCACGAAAACGAAATCGTCCCGATCTATTCGATCATGAGGAGTTAGATGAATTCCTTTGGTCGAAATGACCTCCTCAATGATACGAACAAAATGATTCAAACGGATTTCGCAAAGATGCACTAGAGAGGGAGATCGAGTGACGGGAAAATCGTGAAGAAACGAAGAACGCGAAGAACACGAATCAAAACACGAATCAAGTCATCGATCTGCACTCCGAAGGTGAGGATACGACCTCACTTCCTCAAATCAACAGTACACAGAGGCAAGTCTCTCTGCGGATCTCAGCTAGCTACAGCAGGGGAGGGAGAGCAGGAAACCCTAAGTGCGAAAGAGCAAATGACTGAGATCGATGGGAGGAGGGTGTCTCCCGACTACTTATCCTACTACTAGCCTAAGTCTATTTCCTACTCTACCCCTCTCTATTCTAATTACAGAGCGAACCAGCTAAACCCTAGGGTTATTCTGGACCAACTCGGTGGTAGGTGTATCCGACGGCCACGCCCACACAAACCGAAGCGTTGCCTCGACGCAACCTCCCGATTGCCGCCACGTGCCGCCCTCGCTCTGCACCCCCGGTTTTGTGGCCCAAACCGGGAAACCAGCCTTTTCCAGCCAACCCCGGTTTTGAGGCCCAACCGGGAACCAGCCCACCAGCATCTGAGTTTTGAGGCCAAACTCAGCAAACCCTCAGAGCCCAGGTTTTGAGGCCCAAACCTGGAAACCGTCTTCAGCCCGAGTTTTGTGGCCAAACTCGGAAACCTCAGCCCGAGTTTTGTGGCCAAACTCGAAAACCGTCCACGCCCAGGTTTGAGGCCCAAACCTGGAAACCGTCCATCCGATGGTTTTTCCCTGGCTCTACCACCAAACCGACGTCGTAGATGGGATGCACCTCCCGTGCACCCTGTCTACCGACACGTGTCCCCGAGTCCACGACTCAGACAACACATGACCGCACTTCTTCACTTGTCGTCGCCACAGGCTGCCAGCCACCACAGCTGATCCTCGGGCCTCTGGTCCCTCAGTCCAAGCCTCACGTCCGTCCTTCGCCACTCTCGGTCCATCGGCACGGCACGTCTCTACTTGACCTTCTCCTCGCCTTCGATCACTGCATCCGTGCTCGACACCTGCATAACACAAGCCAAAGAACATGCGCATCATCCCAGTTGACAATCACTCATCACTCAGAGACCCGGCATACACCCATGTATCCGCAGCATAAACATGGTTGCAGGTTAGCAGGGACAGTAAACACAAAAAGATATGAGAAATCTTTGTTCATTAATCCTATGGCCATGAAACTTTATAGAGGCATGTGTAACTACATAAATCATAATGTAGCCGAAGGTTGCATCATGGAGTTCATCGGATCAACAGGAACGCTATTGCCAAAAATAGAGTGACTGTTGTATGGACAGCAAGGGTAGTAGGCACTTCGGTCTCTATATCTCGGCCATCATGGATTGCATAGCTGAACTAACTTGTGGGATCATGTGCAGAGATGTCATTAACATGTAGATTAAAGGGTTTGGTCATTTGGATAGTGGATTAGCGGGGAACGCCAAAACCACTCAGAGCTGCAAACAGCAAGAACAACAGGCATGGAGATGACCATATCTCTAGTTTCTCAACACCTATCGCCAAACCATTTTATAGAGACGTGTTCAAGGATACTATCTACAATGTGACCAAAGGGTTTGATGGTTACAGCGAGGAACACCAATTTCGTCAACAACAACAAAGCTGGCTGTGAGGACAACAACACATACAACGTGTAATCTTCACCGGGGATCAACCATACATCATCTAAGGTACTTGATATTCATAGAAGAACATGAAAACAGAATAGGGAAGATGATAGAGTGTTCTCACCATGGAGGGGTGAGGTGGAGCGAGGAGATGAATCGTGATGGCCGATGACGACGACGTAGTGCAACCGGACGTCCTTCTCGCGTTGCGGTTGATGGGGCAGCCATGGGGAAAAAGGAGGAGCTGCAGAGGTGTCCCTTCTCTGTTCTTTACGTGGGTAATGAAGGGGGAGGCATGAGGGGGCTGTAGGGGAGGTTTATGTGAAGTGGGAGAGAGGGGAGGCCAAGGGGTGGAAAGCAAAGGGTCATGGCTTGATATTTCTTGCCTTGGTTGATATTTTTGTGCAATATGGAGAGGCTTCATGGGGTTGACGTGGGAGAGGGGATAGGGAGAGATAGAGGTCTGGTTGGGCTTGTTTGTGGACCACAAAAGATGGGAGGATGGTTGGGTTTGACCCATGACGAGAGATGAGACAAGGTTTGGAATGGGTTCGGCCCGGAGCGATGTCGGAGGATTAAAAGAGTTAGGTTGACCCATTAGTAAAAGAGATATATGTGGGGATTGTTTACTAATGTTCTAAGCTTATGGATTTGACCCAACAAAGAGAATATGGAAGGGAAGAGTTGAGCTCGACCCGCTAAATTGTCATAGACACGATTAGGGTTTCTCGGAAACTTAAGGTTTTGCAAATGTGGAACCAAGGCAATAGAGATTTCATGGATGGATAGAAAGCAAGTTTGGATTTGATAATAGGAAAAAGGGTGGAGGAAAAAGAGCCCATGTAGATATTGCCAAAGGTGATAGAAGAAGAGAAAGTTGAAATTGAGATTAACTTGGGTGTACGACATGCATTGATTTGACCCGAACAAGGTGATGGTTGAATTATGTGTGAGAGAAGAGGTACAATGATTGGTCATCTAGCATATATTTTGGGCTTTGGAGAATACTCAATCAAAAAGGATTAGGTGCTCAAATATAATGCAGAAAATAAAAGATAAAAGAGTAGGTTAATATGACTAGTTAGGATTTCAGAGAGAAGAAGCTTGGGTGTTCGGCAAGATGAAGTTTGAAGATCCATCAAGGTTTTTGGAACAAGAATCAAAGTGTATGGTTTCTAAAGATTTTATCATGGTTTTGAGGTCATGGAAACTTGGTCAAAGATAAACAAAGATTTGGTTTGGTTCAAACCCTAAGGCGCATTTGAAAAACTTGAAATTCATTTTTCATACATAAACACTATGCAAAGGCATAATATGCAACAAACCATTAGATTACATTATTAAAGCTTTTTGGAAACTCACATTTTCCACTTTATAAATTGTCAACAACTAAATAAAGGTTGGGAAATTTTAGAAAAAATACAAAATCATATGTTTTATTAAGTGTTTTCTATTCACATCCCAAAATGGAAATTGTGGGGTGTGACATTCTCCAAGTCAAAACACGCCTAATTTTAAGAATTGATCCTCCACCCATATCAAGCTCATCCAAAAATAGGAATCTCATGCATTTGTTGTGAGTTGTGATAGGGTTTTGTCTTTAACATACTTAAATTTGAATAATTGTTGCCACAAACCACCTTCATTATATAGCTTAAACAACCACTTACTTAATAGACATCTATTTTGTATGTTGAGATTTTGAATGCCTAAACCTCCCTACTCTTTTGGTTGACAAATGATGGACCATTTCACAAGTTTGTACTTCCTTTTTGTTGATTGTAATGCCAAAAGAGTTGTGATCTATAGTACTCAATTTTCTTGAGCACCCCTCTGGGATTTCAAAAAACTTAGCATAAACATCGGTAGACTTGACAAAACCGAATTAATCAACACTAGACGTCCGCCAAAAGAGAGCATTTTTTTCTTTCCAGCTTGCCAACCTCTTTTCAATCCTTTCTTCAATGACTTTTCTAATCTTTGTTATTAAGTTTTCTATAATGCATTAGTATACCTAGGTAGTGAAAGGGGTAAGTTCCAATCTTATTGCATCAAAAATGATGTGAGTATTGCATCTCATAGTTCTTAGCCTGGCCAAAGCAGAAGATCTCACTTTTATAAAAATTTATCTTTAGACCCGATAAGTTCTCAAACGTACATAGAAATAACTTCATGCTCATTGTTTGTTGAATATCATGGTAGAAAAATCACTATGCCATCTTCATATCGCAGGATAGACAAGCCCTCTTCTACTTGGTGCGGCACTACCACTTTACTTGCCCATTTGCTTTGGCTCTTGTAGTTATAATAGCTAGCATGTCCACGACAATGTTAAACAAAATTGGGGATAAAGGATCACCTTGCCTTGACCCTTTTTGTCTAAAATATGGAGCAATCTGATCATTGACTTTAATCCAACAATACCTCCATGTACAAAAGTCTTAATCCAAGAACACCAAGTTGGAGAAAAGCCTTTTGTTGACACTCAAATGTGTCCTGAGCATATAATGAATTCTTTATTCATCAAGATGACCAGAAGGGATATTTAGATCGCCACATTTGGAGCTAAAGTGAAGAACAAACTATCCCCAAACACTTTGCATTTGGCGGGTTGGGTGTTCTGAGATTTTCCAAGCGGGTTAGGCTTGGTCGCTTGATCTGATCATTGTTGCAGGTATTTTCTGACCAGGAAAAAGTCACAAGACCCTTTAAGAGACTTCCGACCAGGTAAGACTGGTCGGAGGCAGTGAGGCAGCAATGGAGACCAGATCGTAGTTACCAAAGTGCTGATTTTTAGATCTTTCTTATGACGGGATGCATATCTACAAGGATTATGAAGATCTATTAATCAATTAAGTCAGTTTGGGCTTTTATCGGTTACATTGAGGTCCATAAAAACCGTTTTGGCTGGTTTAAGAATCGGTGGTTAGATCAGGTTTACCTTCGCCAGTCCGGTTTGGACTATTTTAATTCTATATTTTGATGGAGTTCGAATAGGAAACTTGGAGATCACGATCTGAAGACGTTTCCTGTTGGGATAAGACCACCCCCTCTATATATATAAGAGGATCACGGCCGATTGAGGAATCCAACCATAATCGTCAAATCAATTACAACCCTTTTACCCTTTTCTCTCTCTATCCTGCTGTTCATCGCGTCTCACGGCGAGATTCGGCGGCGTTCTAGGTGGCCTTGCTGGTCCTAGAACAACCTCTACTTGCTCCTCCCTAATGGGTCTTCCCGGGAGAAGTTCGAGAGTTATCAACACAAGGGATCAAGCCCTTAAATCGACCTAATCGGTCTCCAGATCAGTTTCGTCGGTTTATTCGAGTTCCTTGCTATTTCAGGTTGATCCACAACCTCTTCGGGCGTGCTAGCCCTGCTAGTGTGTGATTCGGATCACTTCCGACGTCAACACATTTTTTGGCGACTCCGCTGGGGAAGATCAAGCAAAATCAGATCTCATCTACTAGTAAGATGGGCGGCAAAGATACTTCCATCGACAAGGACAACATCATCCACCCTTCGGCTATAGAGGAGCTTCCCAATGAGTTGAAGCAACAAGCGCAGGCCCAGCTCGACGCAGTCTTGAGGGCTTTCCTGGAAAGTTGTTCAAAAGATTGACGCGGTAAGGTCACTCAAGACAAGGAGCTAGATTTCAGCGAGATAGTTCTTACTACTTCATCCAAAACCGCTGAAGAAACTGCTAAAAAGGTAAATGTTGAGGTACACGATGATCCTTACCCTACTCATGCTAATTACTCTATAATGTTAGACGGTGCTACAAAGGCTCTTACCAATACTATTCAACATTCATTTAAGTTGCTTGGCACTCGTATGGATAAATTAGAGGGTAAGACCATTGAATCTAGTCAGCCGACTAAACAACCTCAGTTCGACATGCCTTTAAATTTCTTTGAAAATCATCAAACCCCTTATCCAAATTCTAGCCAACTACAATCGGGTCCTTTGGCAAATGAAACCGATAGAACTGGTCATGGTGGAGCTAGCACATCTACGCATACTGTCGACGCCAACCAAAATTCGGGTTGTACTGCGCGAACTGATCAAGGGGCAGCGATAAATAGAACTTTAGTGGGGCAAGGCACTGTATTACCCAATCCACCGAAGTCCCCAAGTCAAATTCCAATGCCTAGCTATACTTCCAATTCTACCACAACTGATTTTGGTCAAGCCTTAAATCGGTTCAAAGAAGAAATAACTCGATCTCTTGAGAGTAGTCTAGGGGTTCAAATTAAACCAGTAGAACTAATTATTTTAAGTCGTACCCTCCACACTTTGATTTTTTGAAAGCACCTGATGGTTGGAGGGTACCAGAATTTTATAAATTCAGCGGTGATGGTAGTAAGTCAACCATGGAGTATGTTAGCATATTTCTCGCACAAATGGGCGAAGCTAGTACCTTAGATTTCATGAATGTTTGTCATTTTCCTTTGTCTCTTACTGGTATAACTTTTGCTTGGTTTACATCATTACCATCATGTTCTATTAGTTCTTGGGCCGAATTGGCAGAAAAGTTTCATAATCACTTTTATGATGGCGTCCAAGAAACTAGATTGTCACATCTTGCATCGGTTCGTCAGGGACGTAGCGAACATGTAATGATTTCTTTAAATTTTTTAAGGAAATTAAGAGCCGATGTTTTTATTTAATGATTTCTGATAGAGATCTGACAGATCTATGTTTTGCTAGCTTACGTCGTGAGATTAAAGATAAACTTAAGAATTATGAGTTCTTTAATGTGAATCAACTTTTACAAAAGGTTGTTTCAATTGAATCGCGCCTTAAAGAACCTCATGATCCTCACAGATCACATCGACCGAACGTACATGTTATTGAAACATGTTCTGATAGTTCGGACGATGAATCTAAAGATTGCTATGCTGCTGAGTTCTTATGGCCAGCGCAAAACAAATTGGTCACCTTTCCCTCTCTCAAACCGATTCAGAAGAATCAGGGTGAGGAAGTAAAATTTACCGTTGATTTCTCTAAATGTAACTGAATCTTTGATGAATTGCAATTTGGTTATCTTAAAATTAATTATACATTGCCATCACCCGACGAATTAAAGAGAAGGGCTTATTGTAAGTATCATAACTCTTTTTCTCATGCCACTAATGATTGTAATGTTTTCCGTTGGCAGGTCGAATCGGCCCTTAATGAAGGACGATTGAGTCTTACCGAGATGCAAGTTGATACTACTCCCTTTCCAATGCATATGGTAGAAGCGGGTAGTTCTGCTATGTTGATTCGTCCTAAGCAAGCCAATACAACTAAAGGCAAGAATGTCATTATCGACGAATCACGGGATGTACCAAATGTTGAGAACAATTCGGGGTGCAAAGTGATGCTCGAAAAAGGTGATGATGGCAAAAGCAAGCTCACGATTACCGTCGGATCGACAAGACACCTGAACAAGCAAAGGTGGTATGAGACCAGAGCAGCGCAGCAGAGGCCGACTAGGTCAGATCCCCAGGCCAACCAGGCTGACTCCTCCTTAGAGCAGTCGGCCTAGTCGAATCGAGGAGCCGACCAGGCTGGCCTAGCCTCCTCCAGCTCAGCTAAGTCAGATATGTCAACAATCACAGTCGGTTTAGCTGGTTCCAGTAGCTCTGCCCCTTCTGGAGTTCATGTCCTACGCACATTCGTCCCACAAAGATCTAAGATTGGTACTTGGAAGACTAATGTGGAAAAGAATAAGGGGAAAGTAATCAAGGTGCAATGTACTTTTGATAGACTTATGTCCAAGTACAAAGAGCAAAAGGCCGATTCCAAGAATCGGCCATTAAAAAAAGGGAGTCTACTCCTCCAAAGCGAGAGGATGGTAGCATCTCCAACACTGAAGACTACTCCTTATATGCCTTAGTGGGGTCATCCTATTTCACTACCTCCACAATGGGGTCCCCAAGGAGTTTGGGTGCCATATCCTATGCCCGCACCTATGTATCATCAATAAAATTAGGGTGTGCCGACTAGTCAAAATCCAAGGATATCGGTATTCAGGCGATTAGGCGATCAATCGAGCTCTAGTGGTGTGAATCAAAGTCGAATGATCACTTCAAGGACTTTGACTCCTCAAGACATAGGGAAGACACAGGTACGACAAGTTTATGTGCCCAAAAGAGTGCAAAATGCTCCTGTTGCCTCTTTGACCAAGCCTGTTCCTGTTCCAGTGATCACAATCGGCTCTATGGAGGCTCCCATCATTGATGAAGTTGAGCCGATGGTGATTGAGGGTCCAACTCTGACAAAGACTCAAGAGGGTGCTCCAAGTATTGCAGCCGGAGTGGAGGAAGAAAAGCTTGTCGAGTGGGATCCCAAGTATACTCAGCTTAGGTGGTGTCCCCCTGGTTTGAGCAAAACTCAATAGAGAAAGCTACAAAGAGCTCGATATAACAAACAAAAGCAGGAAAAGCTTGAGAAAATGAGGGAAGACATATTCAATTCAACGCATCCAATGTTTCCTCAAGGCAAGCGAGGAGGTGAAAAGTCGATTTTGTTAACCAAGAACTGACTACGACGATTGCTGAATCGACCAGATCGGATTCTAAGCCAACCAGATTAGATCCCGAGTCAGCTAAGTCAGCTGCTGGGTCGACCAGGTCAGATCCTGAGCCAACCAGGTCGGATCACAGACCGATCAGGTTGGATCTTGAACTAGCTAAGTCGGTCGCTGAACCGATTAAGTCGGTTGTTCCTGCGTCACTTCCTGAGCCAGCCAAGCCGGATTTTGAGCCGACCAAATCCGTTCCTGGTGTTCCAGTGGTCTCCAACGCATTCCCAGATGATCCTACCTCCTCTATTGATGTTGCTGCGGGTAGTGAAGATGCACCCGAGGAGCAAGATGAGGAGATGGTGGACTATGAGCCTTCCCCAGAAAGGGTGGAGGTTAATGTAGTTTATTTATCTACTGATTACTACGTGGTAGGAGATGATTCGACGCTGACGAAATTTAATTTTGCCACACAGAGTGTCGTATTTCAGAAGCCAGAAGACTCCGTCAATCATCTCAAACCATTGCATGTGAAGGGTCACACATCAATGGCACTCCAGTCCACAAAATGTTGGTTGACAGTGGAGCAATTGTGAATCTAATGCCATACTCGTTGTACCAGAAGCTTGGTGGCACTGATGAAGAATTAGTCAAGACCAACATGACTATTACCGGAGTTGGTGGAGGAGATCCTATTCCGGCCAAAGGAGTTGCATCCATGGAGCTCACTATTGGGATCAAGACTTTGGGACGATTGTCCGATGTACAAGGTCATGTACTACAACTGATACTTGGGCGTGACTGGATTCATGCTAATCGATGTATCCTTTCTAGCTTGCATCAGTTTCTCATTCAGTGGGTGGGGAATGATGTAGAAATCGTGCATTCAGATTCATCGGCCTATGTTGCCACGACCATGCTCCTTTGCTCAGGGGGGCATGATGTTATTGCTTGCTTATCTGGTAGAGACCTTTCTGATTTTTAGTTTATTAGCGTTACTAGGGAAGGTTTTGTACCTGTATCTCTAAAGCCAATTGGCAATCGGTTCAATATCATTATGTAATTAATGGATGCTAATATCAAATGGTTGGAACGTCGTGTTGAACAGTATCAGACCTTGAAGACCGATGCCTGTGAGGCTATTGATGATTTTGACGAGCTCAATAAGTTGGGCCAAGGTTTTACGTCGGCTGACCCTTTAGAACAAGTTGATATTGGGGATGGTTCTGTGCCTAGGCCGACGTTTGTAAATCAAAACTTGGAAGCCGATTATAAACTTGAGTTAATCACGCTTTTGAAAGAGTATGTTGATTGTTTTGCATGGAATTATACGGAGATGTTGGATTAAGCTGAGACCTTGTTGAACATCGGCTCCCCATTAAACCTAGGTTCAGGCCCTTCAAACAGCATCCTTGCCATTTTAACTCCACAATATACGACCAGATTAAAGAAGAAATTAATCGGTTGTTGCAAGCGGGGTTTATTCAGCCATGCAGGTATGCAGAGTGGGTCTCTAATATTGTGCCTGTTGAGAAAAAGGCCACTAGGAAGATCAGGGTCTGCATTGATTTTAGAGACTTAAATAGAGCCACTCCAAAAGATGAATATCCTATGCCTATAGCCGATATGCTTATTAATGATGCTTCAGGACACCAGGTTGTTAATTTTCTTGATGACAACGCTGGTTATAATCAGATCTTTATGGCCGAAGAAGATATGTTTAAAACGGCCTTCATTTGTCCTAGGTTTGTTGGTCTATTTGAGTGGGTTGTGATGACATTTGGACTGAAGAATGTAGGTGCAACTTATCAGTGTGCTATGAACTTGATCTTTCATGATTTAATTGGTGTGATCATGGAAGTATAATTGATGATATTGTGATCAAGTCGATCGCACATACATCTCATTTGGGCGATTTACGTCGTGCTTTTGAGAGGATGCGCCGCTATGGATTGAAGATGAACCCACTAAAATGTGCTTTTGGTGTATCGGCTGGAAAGTTCTTAGGCTTTATTATTCATGACAAAGGCATAGAGATTGATCCTAAGAGAATAGAGAAGATTAAGAAAGTTCAGGCGCCTACATGTAAGAAGGACTTGCAAAAGTTCTTAGGGAAGGTGAACTATTTGAGGAGATTTATTGCGAACTTGTCCGGGAAGATTATTCATTTTACCCCATATTGAAGCTGAAGGATGAATCTGAATTCACTTGGGGGCAGAGCAACTTGAGGCATTTGAAAAGATAAAGGAATATTTGTCAGCACCACCGGTTCTTCGTGCGCCTAGGAGGGGAGTTCCTTTCAAATTATATGTTGCTGCCGAAGAGAAGGTTATCGAAGCTGTTCTGACTCAAGAAGATGAAGGTATGGAGTATGTGATTGCTTATATCAGTCGTCGTCTTCTTGATCCTGAGACAAGGTATGCCAATATTGAGAAATCATGATTGTCATTGTACTACGCTTGTGCCAAATGAGACATTATTTGCTATCTAGTACATGTGTTGTTGCATGCCAGGCCGATGTTATTAAGCACATGTTATATCAGCCAATCCTTAGTGGGAGGATAGGCAAATGGGCATATGCATTGATTGAATATGACCTGACTTATGAGCTATTGAAAGCATTAAAAGGTCATGTTCTTGCTGATTTTATTGTTGAGCATGGTATTGATCTAGAGGATGAGATTAATTACCTTACTCTTACATCATGGAAACTTTATTTCGATGGATCAGTTTATAAAGAGGGCCAAGGTGTTGGCGTAGTCATTATTTCTCCTAATGGCGCTGAATTTGAGATGTTGAGCCGTTTAGGTTACTTTTGTACCAATAATCAAGCTGAATATGAAGCTCTTTTATTTGGCTTAGAAATACTAAGGCTTATGGTGATTCCTTGCTGGTGGTACAACAAGTTACTGGTGAGTTTCAATGTTTAGAAGGATCACTAAATGCTTGTCTTGATATATGCCTGACATCATTACTCGTTCTACCGAATTCCAATTTGGCATATCCCGAGGCATGAAAATCATAAAGCTAATATGTTAGCTCAACAAGCATCTGGCTATAATGTTGGTAGGCATAATTTTCACATAAAAGAGAAGTCGATGCATCAACCTCTGGAATTTTTACGTGCAGGTTACGAAGAACCGGCTCAATCGGCTTGCCTAGCCGACCAAGTCGGTTTTGAGCCGATTCAGTCGGTATGCTCAGGCGACCAGGTCGACTCTAAACCCACTCGGTCAGTTTGCTCGGCCAACCAGGTCTACTATGAACTAACTCGGTTGGTTTTCCCAATTGACCTGGTGAGTTCCGGAACGGCTATCCGAGTTGATTCATTTGTGGATTTCCAAATTGGCCCGAGTTAATTCTTAATGAAAGCAAAGCCAATTTGGAAGATTGGAGAACTCCCTTGTTGAAATATTTCGTGATCCAAGTACTAGAGTTGATAAAGGTGTTCGACGAAGTGCATTTAAATATGTGCTACATAATAATGAGCTTTACCGAAGGACCGCCGAAGACTTATTACTTAAATGCTTGGGATCTGATCAAGCAAGAGTGACTATGGGAGAAGTCCATGAAGGTATTTGTGGTACACATCAATCGGCCCCAAAGATGAAGTGGTTGTTGCGTAGAGCCAATTTTTATTGGCCTACTATGATGGCCGATTGTTTCCGTTACTACAAGAGGTGTGAAGAGTGCCAACAGTTTGGGAATATACAGCTTGCACCTGCTGCTATGCTTCATTCTATCATCAAACCATGGCATTTTTGTGGTTGGGGGCTAGACTTCATTGGTCAAATTCATCCCCCATCTTCAAAGGGACATCATTTCGTCTTGGTTGCTACAGATTATTTCACTAAATGGACTGAAGCGGTACCTTTGAAGAACATGACACATAAAGAGGTAATTGAGTTTATCGCTGAGCATATTATACATAGATTCGGCATCCCTCAGATGTTAACTACAGATCAAGGGACATCATTTATTTCTAAGGAGGTGCGAGATTTTGCCAAATTATATAAGATAAAGATGCTCAATTCATCTCCGTACTATGCTCAAGCTAATGGACAAGCTGAGTCTAGTAACAAGACTTTGATCAAGCTCATCAAGAAAAAGATTGAGGATAACCCAAGAAGGTGGCATGAGGTTTTGTTTGAAGCTCTATGGGCACATCGAATATCAAGGCATGGTGCTACAAAGGTCACTCCTTTTGAGTTAGTATATGGTCAAGAAGTTGTGTTGCCTGTTGAGGTAAATCTAGATGCATATAGACTTGCTACGCAAAATGATTTATCTGCTCTTATGTATCATGATGCAATGATGGACAACATTGATGAGGTGACTGATAAAAGGTTACAAGCTCTCAAGGAAATGGAGAAAGACAAAGCCCGGGTTGCCAAACCTTACAATAAGAAAGTTAAAAGAAAATCATTCCAAGTGCGAGATTTAGTGTGGGAAGACTATACTTCCACTTGGATCAAAGAGTAATAAGTTTGGCAAGTGGTCGCCGAGTTGGGAAGATCCTTTAAAGTGATTCAAAGTAATATTCGGGAATGCATATATGCTAGAGACATTGCAAGGTGAAAGTCTCCCAAGAGCAATAAACGGGAGATATTTGAAAAAGTACTTTCCAAGTGTTTGGCAAGAAGCGTAAGTGCTCTCTAAACAATGGCCGATACATGTATCGCCCTTAGAACAAAAATGGCCAATATGCGCATCATCCTTAGTCACTGGATAACCGATGAGTTGGACATCGTTGTTATTTAGTTTATTTTTAGGTTCTACTAAAGATCACCTAAGAACAGGAGGGCATATGTTGACACTCAAATATGTCCTGAGCATATAATGAATTCTTTATTCATCAAAATGACTAGAAGGGATATTTAGATTGCTACATTTGGAGCTAAAGTGAAGAACAAATTGTCCCCAAACACTTTGCATTTGGCGGGTTGGGTGTTCTAAGATTTTCCAAGCGGGTTAAGCCTAGCCGCTTGATCTGATCATTGTTGCAGGTATTTTCCGGCCAGAAAAAAGTCACAATACCCTTTAAGAGACTTTCAACCAGGTAAGACGGGTCGTGTGACACCCTAAAATTTGCCGAATTTAAAAATAGGTGAAAATGTTGTTTTTTTGTGTGCATTTAATATAGGGATTTAATAATTTTCACAAAATTAAAATTTAGTTAGCAACATAATGTGGCATTCATGTTGATGCATACTATTTCTTGAGATGAGTGGTTTGGTCCAGATTTGGTTTGAATCCAAAAATCCTTTTGAAATGTTTTGATTTGTGCTGAAAATAAAATGAAAAAGGGTTTCTCTCCCTCTCCCTTCACTCCCTCCTTTTTAGCCCGATCGGTCTGGTGGCCCAGCCCACCGGCCCGTCCTCCCCTCACCTCTCTCCCGCGCTGGGCTCCCTTTCCCCTCTTTTCCCTTCACCGCGCGGCCCAGAAGGCCGGCCCACTCGTGCTGCAACCGGCCGCCGCACTCCCTCCTTCTCCCCTCGTTCTTGCGCGGCCCAGCTGGAGCCAGCTCGGCCCATCCGCACCGCTCCAACCGCCTCCCTCCCTCTTCTCACTGACAAGCGGCCCCGCTTGTCAGCGCCTCCCTCTCCCTACCTCCGCGCTCCCGCGCTGCGTTTCCAAACGCCGAGCGCGCACCCGCAAGCCTCGCCGCTCCCTCGCTTCGTGGGCGCTCCCCACTCCTCTCTCCCTCGATTACTTGATCACAACCGCACCCGCTCCCGCTCACTCCTCCCTCAGTTCTCCCTCGCCCCGTTCCCTCTCAAGCAACCGAGCCACCCCGCCATGGCACCGCCGCCCGCCGCCGTCACTCCGCCGAATTGCTGCTCCGCTGGCCGATTCGTCGCCCGCAGAGCTCCTCGCCGAAGTGGTGGTGACCCCGAACCCCTCATATCCCTTCTTCGGGATCGAAATCGTCCTAATCGCCGCCGTCTTCTTCCGAGCAGGTTCTCTGCTGCACGCCGTCCGCCGTTCCTTGCCGTGCACCGCTCGTCAGCGCCTCCCCGCCTCCTTCCTCGATGCGGTGAGCACCCCTCCGTTTCCCCCTAACACCATGTTCCTTTACCTTGGCCGGGGATGGATCCTGCGGCCGAGTCCGCAAGCTCCCATGTGGCGGCCATGGCAGTCGCGCGCACGGCGTCGCGCAGGGCGCCGCGACGTCGTGGTCTGGGCGCGCCGTCGGCCCGCTCCGCGCGCGCGCGCCTCCTCGGTCTAATCCCCACCATCCACCAGCGATCCAAGGGCCACAGTTGGCCGATACCCCTTCGGGGGAGATTTTGTTAAAGAGCCCCTGGGGAATTCCCGTTTCAACCCGCGCTCCACTTGGCACTGTTCCCCGTGTCTTGAAACTTTATCACCCAGGCCCCTGTGTTTTGGTTGATTTCAAGCGCAGTCTAGCCGGCTGCGAATTTTGTTTTAAAATTCAATTTAAATTCCTATTTCAATTCAAATGCATTTTAGCTTATTTACAGTTTTGCCACTGCACTAAAACGCTTATAAAATCTACGTGTTAGCTCCGATTTGATCCGTTCAACTTGCGTTAGATTCGTAATTTAGAGCTCTATCCGTCTATGTCTCTGTTACCATGTTTTGGACAGTTTAGCTGTAGGGTCCAAGTTAGTCTAGTTTAGGGCTTTAGAATCACCGTTTCGGCCGTAGCTTTTGCGTCGTAAGCCCGTTTTCGGTGAACCAAATATCGTCGTGATCGTAGGATCGAGTACTTCTGTTTTACAAATATTTTATTTCTGTTTACCACTGTTGGTGTACTGTTCTAATGGATAGCCTTGTTTGCAATGCATGTGTGCACTTGGATGCGTGTGTGATGTATCTTGTGATCGAGTATAGTCTGTGAGCAAGCGTGGATCGATCAAGAGCTTTGGTTTGAGGATCAGCAGTACAACAAGCAAGGCAAGTTAGCATGGGATCATCCTTGTTACCTATTCACTTTACTAAGCACTTCATATTGCATGTGTCAATCTGAACAACCTTAGAGATCTACCTAGCTTTTGTTATCTGTGATACTCTTGACACCCGTGGGATAAATGCATATGGGTACAATGCTAGTGCTATCAATTTAAATATATGATCCTGTCCAATGATGAATGTTCTCATATTGGTATGTTGATAAATGGTTAATGAAACTTGCTGTTAGTAAAAGCTGGGACTGACAGTGCTACCATGAGTGCTATATGGCTCTGGTTTTAGCTCAGTATACTAGACCTTTTCTAGCTTGTTAGAGGTTACCCGAAAGGGCGCAAGAGGGGCTTGCCTCTACGGGTGTAGGGCTGCTCCTGTTCCTATGAGTATAGCTGCGATGGCCTTGTGCCATAGGAAAGGGGGGTTTGCTACATCTGATTGCCAAGGAAACCTAGCGGCCCTAACTTGTTAGACGAACCAGCGAAACGCTTCATAGTGTACCCTGCCCGCTCACCTTGGAAGTGTTATGGGGGTCGCTCCCCTGGGCATCTGGGCAACACGGCTTGTGGGTAAAGATGCACAACCTCTGCAGAGTGTAAAACTGTTATAACAGCCGTGCTCACGGTCACGAGCGGCCCGGAAAACTAGCAGAACTATGATACTTAATTAAATGTTACCTTATGTTGATGGTGCTCTTATGGAGAATTATTTATCATTGATGGACAAATGGATCAGGGTTTAAGGGTTAAGCATAATATTTGTTTACCTTAATACTAAAACTTTGCCAACATAAAAGCTAACTGCAGTCAGACAGCGTCAGCCTTTTGAGCCTCATGAACCCTATGTTAGCTTGCTAAGTACGAGGAGTACTTACGCTTGTTGTTTATTTTTTTTTTGGATAAAAATCCCGGATGGGTAACAGATGAAGTTGGAGTTTTCCCCAGAAGTTTCTAGGCTAGCGTATCCCCAGTCGGCAGTCCCTGTGGTGGTTGCCCGTGAGAGCTATATCTAGTTTACCCTTTTCCGCTGATGTAAGTCTTTGTTTTGCTTCTATCGTTATGTAATAAACACTGTGATGGTACCTTTTTCATGATTTGTCTAGCTTATGTGTGCGACTGATCCCTGGACACACATGAGTTTGCTGCCTCAGTTTTATTCTTAAAATTGGGGTGTGACAGGTCGGAGGCAGCGAGGCAGCAATGGAGACCAGATCGTAGTTACCAAAGTGCTGATTTTTAGATCTTTCTTATGACGGGATGCGTATCTGCAGGGATTATGAAGATCTATTAATCAATTAAGTCGGTTTGGGCTTTTATCGGTTACATTGAGGCCCATAAAAATCGTTTTGGCTGGTTTAAGAATCGGCTAGATCAGGTTTACCTTCGCCAGTCCGGATTGGACTCTTTTAATTCTATATTTTGATGGAGTTCGAATAAAAAACGTGGAGATCACGATCTGAAGATGTTTCCTGTTGGGATAAGACCACTCCCTCTATATATATAAGAGGATCACGGCCGATTGAGGAATCCAACCCTAATCGTCAAATCAATTACAACCCTTTTCTCTCTTTATCCTGCTGTTCGTCGCGTCTCCCGGTGAGATTCGGCGGCGTTCAAGGCGGCCTTGTTGGTCCTAGAACAACCTCTACTTGCTCCTCCCTGATGGGTCTTCCCGGGAGAAGTTCGAGAGTTATCAACACAAGGGATCAAGCCCTTAAATCGACCTAACACTACTACAGAACAGGGTCATAGGCCGATTCTCAAAATCGTCTTTAGTCTCGGTGTTTTTGCCGCCCGGGACTAATAGACCCTTTAGTCCCGGTCGGTTTCACGGACCGGGACTAAAGGGCCTGCCCCAACGGCTACTGCGTAGAGCTGTCGGGGCAGGGACCCTTTAGTCCCGGTCCGTGTTACCAACCGGGACTAAAGGTCACTCTTTAGTCCCGGTTGGTGCCACGGACCGGGACTAAAGATTTAGCCACGGTTTGTGGCTTGCCCCGGGATAAATGATCACCTTTTAGCCCCAGTTTTTAATACAAACCGGGACTAAAGCTCCCCAGTTTTTAACCAGCCAACTTCTTCCTCCCCCGAGCTAGAGACATTCAAATTTCAGTGAGCTTCTTGCTTGTTCTTGCTGTTGTTCTTGCTTGTTCTTCATTGTTCTTCGTCTCCGGCGTCAATTGGTGATCTTCTTCGACTCCGTCATCGTCTCTTTGCGTTTAGAGGTAACTATTTTCATCTCCTACCATGTCTTTTGAATATGAGAGGAATTTAATTAAAATATATACTTTGCAAGAACAAGCATAGAGAGTTGAGTAGTTTAAATGGTTCATCACAATCACTTGATAGTTTTCTACTGCTAGGTAGTATCCATTCTATATTTCATACTTATGCAAGACGAGTAATATTGAATTTTATTGTCTTTTTAGTATATTTTCAATATAAAAATGTGGAATTTATAATAGTTTGCAACAATAAATATAGAAAGTAGATAATGTGGAATTGGTATTGTTATATCATATTTTCGATTATCTAAACAATAGATAAATTTAGAGTTTTTTATTTATAATTGTTTAGAAAATTAGGAATTTGCATGTAATAGTTTAAAAAATGAGCATGGATATAGTAGATGGCAACCGTGACCGGGTCCTCAGCATCTCATCATCGGGATCCGAAGCGTTTGCGGCCGGATCTTCCTCTCATTGCTTGCGGCGAGTGTAAGCAGAAGATTGTGAAGGAGTACCGAGTGAAAAAAGGGAATCAACAAGGTCGTATATTCTACAAGTGTCCGGACCATGAGGTGGGTTATTATTTACCCGCATTTGATTAATATGGTTCATTCGTATCGGTTTTGCTTGATGATGTTGTTTAAATTTCTTATTCTTTGTTCTAATTGCAGTGGGAGGGCACCGGCGGATGTAAAGGTTGGTACTGGGAGGAAGAGTACGTTCAGCACGTACGAAATTCTGTTGCACAGGAGGTTGCCGCTGAAGGTGATGAGGCAGTGAGTCAGCGGTAGCAGCCCATCCATGCTGATGAAGCGAATGATCTGTCTATTTTAGTTGGGATCGGACGCGAACTAATTATGTTGCTTAAGTGCATTTTATTTTTAGTTTTTTTAGTGCTAGCTGCGATAGTCTTCGTTGTAGTCAAGCTTATTTGAATTAATCAATCATGTGATGTCATGAGTGTTGTGCAATAATATGAGAAACTACTAAGTGCATGGTTGTAATATTTCATGCAGATGTTGTCACGCAATTGGATGTATAATGTCGATCGCCGCTCCAAAGAGTTCATTGCTGGCGTGCACTATTTCTTAGGTGTGGCTGAGGCAAACAAGCAGGATGGTTTCATGTGCTGCCCATGCGCCGTCTGTAAGAATTTGAAGGAATATTCATGCCCAAGGACTCTTCATACGCATTTGTTGAAGTCAGGTTTCATAACAAACTATATTTGTTGGACGAAGCATGAAGAAAGGGGGTTGTAATGGATGATGGTGAAGAAGGTGAAGAAGAATTGGCTCACGCTGATATTATTGCTCAGTACGGTGCCTTTGATGATGATGCAGTGGGGGGAGATGGTGAAGAAGATGCGGCAGCGACAGAAGATGTGACAGCTGATGTTGATGCTCTTGGTGATGCCATTCGTGATGCACAAAGAGAATGTGAAAGTGACAAGGAGAAGGTCAAGTTTGAGCGCATGCTAGAGGATCATAGAAAATGCTATATCCCACTGCTGAAGATGGCCAAAAAAAGCTGGGTACTACGCTGGAACTGCTGCAATGGTGCTTAACAAATGAGAACATGGAGGAGGAAATGATGAATATCATCGCCGGTGACGATGACGGGAGTCAATACTTATTGAATTACGAAGACATGACCATGCATGATGAAAATCCCCCTGAACAACAAGTTGAGATGGAAGAAGGCAATACAGGCGAGGTATATATACAATATGTCGTGTTAGGTTTTATCTCAACTTGTATTAGGGTTTCATCATCGTGTCTTTACCTATGTGTAGCCCTCTGGATCGACGTCTGCGACGGGGCAGAGCAGACCAAAACGAGGACCGAAGAGGCCGTTGAAGGGCCGTCATGTAATCTCCGAATTTGATATGGCTACAGGCCAACCACTAGGACCCCATGCACAGAAATATGTCTTTCACTGTGGGTTCCTTGTGAGAGATCGGATTTCGATAAGTGCCCGTGAATGGAAAGAGAGGCGAAGTGCTCCCGAGATCAGTTATGTCTCCGATCTTGACAAGCAGCTAGTCTGGGATGACATCCAAGCTCATTTCTCGTTCGACACGGAAGATGAGGAGCTGCTGAGGCGAATTCGGGAGTGGACAATGAAGAAGATGGCCACACTTTTTCAGGACTGGAAGAAGAAACTGTACCACAAGTTTGTGCTGAAGAACGAGACGCCAGATTTCAACTCTACGGCGTATGTCAAGATAAGGGCCGATTGGGATGAATTTGTACAGTACAAAAGATCACAAGAGAGCGAGGCCCGGGTCAGAGTAAACAAACAGAATGCAGCTCAGAAGAAATACCACCATCATTTAGGATCAGGTGGCTATAAGACTGCCCTTCCAAAGTGGGAGAGAGAAGAACAGGAGATGCTTGCCAGGGGGGTAGTCCCGGAGACAATAAGAAGAAATTGGAGTGAACGGTCCAGAAATTGGTTCTACGCTCATGGGGGAACCATAAACCCTAATGACGGGGAGCTTGATTGGGGCCCGCAAATTTCAAGAGCAGCACAGAGGCTCGTTCAAGCACGAAATGCGGTGTTGGCTGGCGAGTTCAAGCCCAACAGAGAGAAGGATGAACTCACGTACGCGCTAGAGAATCCTGAGCACGGTGGGCGTACGAGAGGCTTTGGGGCCGTTTCGTGGCTGCATTCCTTCGAAGCGGATCGAGAAAGTTACAGAAGCCGCCAGAGAAAGAAGGACGAGGAGGCAGAGCGACTCTTCACGTTGGAGGAGTATGTTCTTCAAACACAGAGCGTGAGAAATCTCGTGAAGAATGGATGCAGGAGGAAATCAAAAGGCAAGTGCAAGCGGCACTTAGTCAAATGACGAGTGGGCAAGGTACATCATCACAACAGCCTCAAGCGAACATTAGCCCCCCAGGTCAGATGAAAAGCAGCTGCGCCTCCACGGAAGTCCAACCATTCAAGATGACTCCAAGCTACGCTTCCCCGTGGATGACGTTAAAGAACCTTTTACTACTTGTGAGCTGCACATTCCAGATGGAAATGCCACGAAAAAGGTGGTTGTTGGTGTTGTAAACCCTATCGACGGCACAAGAACACCAAGAATCCATGGTCAACCAGTGCCAGCCGGATACGCTAGCGTCTCTGTGGATAGGGTTGAGACAGGTTGTGGCAGCGTGGCACTGGAAATCGAAGGGGGAGATGGGGAGAAGACTTTAGGTGAAGCGGAGAAGGCATTTATTTGCTGGCGCAAGCGCTTCATTATTATTCCTGGAGTGTCACCGCCGCAACCTCCTCCTACTGATCAAGATCCTCACCATAGGTAGTGTGCGCGTGAACGAGAAACAATTTTTATTACACTAACTTCCTATGTATATATTTTGGATGCTCACATCATTTGTTGTTTTGCGTAGCAGGAACTATAGTCCAGTTCGTCATTATTCCCCAGCGCATCAGAGTGCTGCGGGCGGTGACGATGTGTTGGAGGACACGGCTTCAACCCATCTCTGCACAAAGATCTCCACCGGCCCCACCATCTCCTCCACCGCGGGCTCCAACGCCACAACCTCCACCGCGGGCTCCAACACCGCCACTGGGCCCACCATCTCCTCCACCGCGGGCTCCAACACCACAACCTCCACCGCGGGCTCCAACACCGCCGCCTCCACCACGCGGCCCTAAGAAGCGGTCCGCCGCCACAGAACCAAAGGCCCCACCTCGAAAGAAGAAGGCTCCTGCATCAGGAAAAAAAGCCCAAGAGAAATTAGCTTATGAACATACTGATGAGGAGTTAGAAGTTACGGTGAAAAAAGATGTGCGAAAATTTTTAGATGAATGTGACGCCGCTGCTAAGCGAAGAGGAACCCGGAGAAGCCTTACCTCTTGTTAAACCCACAGGAGTTAAGGAAAGGGTGGACCAACATGGTATCAAGATGCGTGAAGCCCGAAAGGCTCCGCGAAAATCAGATTACGAACGCTCTCTTATGAAGTCCGCAAAAGAACAACAATCCAGCAAGAAGAAAGTGGGAAAGGGTGTTCCACAGCTCGGGAAACATCAAGACCTTTGTCCCCGTTAGTTGTGCAAACTCAGTATGGTTCAAACATGTGCAGAGTAGAGCAGAAATCTGGAGAGACCACTTTGTCTGAGATGGACTCAATTGAAGATTTTATCATTGAGAGCGGTCTCTCGTACGACACGATTAAAAATATTGCTACTGGGCTGGAGTTTCCACGAGCGGAAGTAGTTGATGAATGGAGGAGAAATTTTTGCACTGGGCAGGAGTCTAATGAACCCCAATCACTTACATGTACTTGGTACGCAGATGTTTGCAATCAACAAATGGTGCATGGAGGCTTCTAATAAAGACGGTGATGTCAATTGGATTTCTGTCCGAATTCGGAACCATCACTACTTCCGTGGCGATGAGCTAATCTTAGTCCAGATGGAGGAATTACACCAGCTATGTCATGTGGACGCACTGGACAAATCGCTCCTTAGCTGCTATTGTTTGTAAGTGTTTCTTTTATAGTTTTCATTGAACTCTCTAATATGTGTATATAGTACGTAGTATTCTTACACAGATACTTGTGGATCGACTTGATATTTTGCAGGTATCAGATGACTCAGCTCCGAGATAAACATGACAATTCTGTTGGTTTGTTGATCCATATGTTGTTTTCAAGGCTCCAAACCCTTCAGCAACTTGGAGCGATGAGTCGTGTATGAATCTCATGAGGTTCTTCGTGAACCAAAAAGATAGAGAAAGAATTCTCTTCCCATACAACTTTAAGTGCGTGAGACATATATAGTTAATAATAAGTATGTGCACATTTTATTTTACTTACCCTAATAATATATTATATATATATGAATCATGTGTATGAACAGCTATCACTGGATATTGATGGTCATCGATCTCAAACACAGCAATGTGTTAATCTATGACTCGTTGAGCAAACCGCAAGAAGATTACCAAGATATGATAAACATCCTTCAAAGGTAATTTTTCGATCTCTAGCTTGCATGCTTAAAGTATAGACTAAGCTTGTATATATGTATACTAATTAATAAATAATGATCCAACTATTAATGTTTCATTGGCCGGATTAGGGTTTGGGAAAATTCATTGCTCGGGAACATATGAGTCAGTGTAAGGCCCCACTTACAATAAAGCCACGACTACCAGTAAGTTTACACCTTCGTCAATGTACGTGTATTTTTATTATATCATGTCATATATCATATCTTTATTACGAGATGAATCTTTTCATTCTAGAGGGATTTTGAGACAAAAACAGGGTCCACTTATACGGATTCTATGTTTGCGAGTACATGATCTAGAATCAAAGAATTCCTGAAGAAAAATCGGAAGAAATCAATGAGCAAAAAAGATCAAACGTAAACGGATTTCCTGATTAAGATTGAACATTTTTTCTATATCGAAATTTACTAATAATAAGTAGTATATATTTATATTACAGAATAGAATTTATGATAATGTTCTAATAAGCAAGTATGACTTGCGACAAAATGTGCTATTAGCTAATTGAAAGCATAATAAGGTATTTAATTATAGCAACTTATATATCTGGATGGTAGGAATTCAGACAGAATAAACCTAGGGAGAACGATGGATAAGGATCTATTCAAGGTTAATGGGGATCCAATTAGAAGGTACATTGTTTACAAGGGTAATGAGTAGGTTAAAATTAGTGAGCGTGATTGATAGATCTTTGACATTCATCATGGCAATTGACAAGCTAATATACAGAGTAGCAATTTAAGGGAGTACAAGGATCCAGTCAATGTTGAAATAGAATTCTAAGAAATCATCAAAGTACGTAACATGTTTCTTTTATTTTTATAGACTTATATTGATAATATAGATATAACTAATATCTTTTAATTCCAATTAAAGACTGACTGGTTGAAGCAAAAAGTGTTGCTACAAGGCCAATTGATAATACAATACAAGAGACATGATTTCTTCGGAACAAGTCATAATCCAAACGGCGAGTTCACTATAATACCACGAGAAGTTCATTCCAACAATGATGATCATTTGTATGCCCTGTAGATCTTTAGATGGAGTACACCTTGTAATAGTTTACAGTACTAACTTTGGAGTACAACTTGTGTAGATAGATATTTAGACAACTCCTATATGTAAATTGTTTGTAATCTATGTACATATATTTATATATATATATATATGTAGTTCTATAGTTCAATTATATATGCATGCAATAAGCTTATTGTGTTATGCTTCTAATATATATAATTATATATATTAGCAGCAAAGAATATATATTGGAAAACCTATTAAATAAATAAACAAAACTGAAACAGAACTGAAATAAAATAAAAACGAAAACCAGGGGACCCTTTAGCCCAGCTGGTAATACCAGCCGGGGCTAAAGGGTGCTGCTGCGGGGCACCGCTGGCAGCACCCTTTAGTCCCGGCTGGTATTACCAACCGGGACTAAAGGGGGGGCTTTAGCCCCGGTGACCGGAGCCAGGACTAAAGGGGGGTGCCTTTAGTCCCAGAAGCGTAGTCCCGGCTCGGCAACCGGGGCTAAAGGCCCTTGCCGACCGGGGCTAAAGGCATGTTTCTGTAGTAGTGTAACCGGTCTCTAGATCGGTTTCGTCGGTTATTCGAGTTCCTTGTTGTTTCAGGGTTGATCTGCACCTCTTCGAGCGTGCTAGCCCTGCTGGTGTGTGATTCGGATCACTTCCGACATCAACACCTTTCATGCGTAATGTTGTTGAAGAAAATCCCATTTGATCTTATGATACGCTTTTTCAAAATCTATTTTAAAGATTACACCATCTAATTTCTTTCTATGGATCTCAAGAATTGTTTCATGAAGAACAATGGCCCCTTCCATGATACTTCTACTAGGAAGAAAAGTTGTTTGTGATGGCCGAATTTTTTTATGTGCATCTAGCGATACAGTTAGTGGCTACTTTTGAGAAATTTTTTGAACTCACATTCAGCAAACAGATTGGTCTGCATTGCTGTATTTGTTTTACCTCACTACTTTTTGAAGTAGAATTATGGTTCCAAAATTCAAACTATGTAGAGGTAAGAAACCTTTATGGAATTCATCAAAAGAAGCCATCATGTCCTCTTTTATTAGATTACAAAATCTTTGATAATATTCAGCTAGAAAACCATCTGGACCAGAACTTGAGTTATTGTCCATTTGGGATATCCTCTCTGACTTCAGTTTCAGAGAAGCATTGTGTTAGAATTTTTTTTCCTGTATAGAGACCTGAGCAGGGATAGATCATCTATTTGTGACTCTTCCATCGACACAAAAGATGTTTCTGGAGGTCCAGATTTTTTTGTAGTGATATGCTTTTTTAATTTAGCATCACCAGTAATAATCACTCCTCGTCTTGTTCTATTTTATAAATTCTGGTTTTCCTATGCTTTCCGTTAGCCACTAACTGCAAAAAAAACTTTGTGTTTGCATCTCCTTCTAACAAGGTCTTAGTTTTTTTCCTTCGGTACCATTTTAGACCTTCCTCTCTAAGAAGCTTCTGTAAGGCATTTGTTTAAACAAAGATTTAAATTAAATTCATTGATGATAATAAGATTTATTATATGCCTTCTTATCTAATCATCAAGTTTGTCTAATAGCTCTATTTTTTTTCTTTTTTATATAGGCTCCGCTCACGTTCTTGGCCCAGCCCCTATGTTGCCGAAGGCATCTTATTTTTGTTTTCAAACGTTCTAAGGCATTAATACTATGCCAATGGCCATACCCCGAACTAAATATTCAATGTCCTTTACCATACCCAAAAACCATCTCGTAGTAGCCAATCCAACTTAAACTTAAATGAGCATGAGTTGACATATCTCCAGTGTGTTATTTTATTTAAATCACATGTAGTAGTAGTCGTCGTTGTTGTTATTATTATTATTATTAATATAACTATTTTTCGAGACAAGTCTATTTATATGATTTTCACATTTTTAAACTCAACACCTTAAAAGTTATTTATGATTTATATTTCTAATGTTTGACTCAAGACTTATCTTATTTATGATTTATATTTTAAATGTTTGACTCAAGACTTATCAAAAACGACTTCTTTTACCATGCAATGCAAGTCTACGTCGGGGTAATAACGGAGGCATCCCAGATCAGCTTCCCATCTCGACGATGATCTTTCCTGTGGCATGGCCCTCGATGCTCTTCTCCCAGGCCTTGCTCACCTCGCTCAGTGGGAACCTCGAGTCGATCAGCGTCTTGAGCTTGCCGTCCTTGAGCAGGCCGACCAGGAACTCCAGGTCCGCCTTGTTGGGCGACAGGTGCAGCGGCACCAGCCACTTTCTAGCGAAGGTCACCTTGTGCAGCGCCCATCTGAGGACGGAAGTGACGTTCGGGGTGACGTCGACCACCCTGCCGCCGGCGGTGGCCAGCACGGGCTCGAACGTCGACCAGCTGATCCCGGTAGCGCAATGGATGGCGACGTCGTACTTCTTGCCCGAGGGGCTCCGCAGGCTGGCACCCTCCGGCGTCCTGTAGTCCAGCACCTCGTCGGCGCCCAGGCTCTTGACCAGCTCCATGTTGCGCGCGCCGCAGGTGGCGGTGATGTGGAGATGGCCGGCCAGTTTCGCGAGCTGCACGGCGCAAGGTTTTTTATACCGGTAAAGAAAAAAATTCGGCACTCACTGATAAATGCGATATTTCGGAAATTTCGGAAATATCGGATCAAATTTAAATAAATTTAAATTCAATTTGAAATTTTTTACATTATTTTATTAGAAAATTCTCTAATCTATCATGCATCACAAATTTATGTAATATTGATGAAATAACAAAATATACCATAGAAGTGAGCCGCGATAAAACAGCGGACTGACGGGATAAAACAGCGGACTGACGGTGGACGAGCTACGTATGCTAGTGCCATCGAGTAAGAAAACTAAATAAATTTGAAAAATCTAGGGGTTTGATAAAGTTAGAGGATATGGAGAATCATTTTAGTGTGTTTTGATGTAATTTTGGAGTAAAAGATGAATTTGACCGAAAAATTTGACCGATATAACAAAAATTTCGGACCCTAGCGAAAAATGCGATATTTCGGAAATTTCGGTGAAATTTCGCCGAAATTGTAAACCCAGGCACGGCGTAGAGACCGACGCCGCCTGATGCCGCCGTGATCAGAACGTTCAAGGGCGGCTTATTGCCGTCGTCAGTGCCATCGAACTTGGCGCCGATGGTTCTAAGCGCCTGGAGCGCAGTGCCAGCGGCAACGGGCAGCCCTGCGCCTTCCGCAGCAAATACCTCCGGAGGCCTCTTGACGGTCAGATCTTCTGGTGCCACAGCATACTCTGCAAGTCCACCTCCATTCTGTTATAAAAAAAGAGGACATTGTCATGTTGGCATCAAGTCAGACACATCCCTTCCAATAAAATGATGAGCGCATCGAACAGACATGGAGATCGACTGGTGCATCACTACCAGAGAACAGGCATTTGGTCATTCTATAGCCTCAATAAAAAATTGCGTCCGGAACTAAAGACTTTTAGTCCGGTTGGTATTACCAACCGGGACTAAAGGGTGACTTTTTAGTCTCGGTTGGTGTTACCAACCGGGACTAAAACCAACTAAGACTAAAGGTCTTTCATAAGTGAATTTAAAAAGAAAACATCTAGAACTATATCACGTGGGTTGTGTAGCTGAGTTAGTAAGTAAGTTGTACACGACGCGATCATAGACGCACATTTATTTTTTCTCGTGGGATGATCGCTAATCCCGTTAGGAAACCACATTTATTTTTTCTCGTGGGATGATTGCTAGTCCAGTTGGAAGTGTAGTAGTGCATGCATGTACCGCAAATAATTTTAGCAATCAAACATGCAGCTTTCAGCTACAAAAAGATTACTGAACGTTCCACATTTGCCTTTTGTACTTGAGTTGATGCCTTCATATATATACTCCCTCCGTCCCTAAATAAGTGTCGTCGTTAGTGTGCGTGCCACGTGTTTGACTCAATTTGTAGAAAATATGTACAATATTTATATCTCCAAATAATTTTGTTAAAAAACTAGATGTAAAGATCTTTTCGATGATACTAATTACTTAGCATAAATATTAATATATTTGAATATATAATTGCCGGTAGTTTTTTTCTCGGGAAGTGAGAACGACACTTATTTAGAGACGGAGGGAGTATATATATATATATATATAGACCACACACATAGAACTGCTATTTGGCTCGTTGCGCTCCAGATAATATTTAACACGTCTGTCATCTTTCCGTCTATTAGAACGGAGTCAATGAAATCCCCGCAACCATAAAAATCTGCATGAAGTAGTAAAGGTCCAAATTGATTTTCTCCTAATTAAACTAATCATTAGTTCCTATAGCCGTAACAAATGGTACCACCGTGAGATTTTTTAGCATCCGATTCAGCATCTCATTAATTGTCCGTGTCTCTCCCCTTCTCTAATTAATTCTGTCTCACCTATTTATATCTCATATGCAAACGGTGACCTCCACCATGTTTCTCTCTAGCAGGGTGTTGCGTTCATGGAGTAGCAGCATCGGTGCCTCTAGTGGCCGCGTCCATGGAGTAGCCGCGGCAGGCACCCTCTCCATTGCACCTGCTTGACGACGGCACCTACCTTTGGACCAGGAGGTCTCCAGCATGGCGGTTGTTGCATCCCTAGCGAGGAAACATCTAGATCTCAACGGGGCTCTTTGCCCGTCACCATCCACGACGACCTCTTCCGTCCCAATGGCGGCAAGCCGGCAACCATTGTCCTCCCCCACCACGAACAGCCGCAGCAGCTGTCCTCTCCACCACCAATGGCGGCGAAACCCATTCCTCGCCATATGTCGTCACTGTCCAAGGAGAATATTGTTGCCTGCAACAACGGTGGATGCCCTGATCTTCCCACATCCACATCGGTTTCGGCCTACTCCAACAACGGCGGTCTCCCATGGCGGCGGTATCAATGGTGACCTTTCGGTGGCGGCGACCCCTGCCACTGACCTTGACAGCGCATGTCGGCTGCCCTCTGATGTTGCTGGATTTGGCGGATTTTTTTTATGAGTTATGTTTAGTTTTTGTACAATTGTGAAGGATGTCCGGATCACTGGACATGGGTGGTGAATGTTTTCAATTTTTTCCACAATTTTTGTATATATTTTGATTTGTTTTAATATGCTATTTGATACTACAAACCTTTGTTTATTTTACTACTTGTTTTTAGTGATTGCACTACAGGAAACACGATCTTCGCCGAGTGCCTGCGAGTTCGCCGAGTGCCAAATTTCGGGCACTCGGCGAAGAGCCTCTTTGCCGAGTGCCGGAAATATGGCACTCGGCGAAAAATGAGCACAAGGCAAAGCCAGATTTGCCGAGTGCCCAACACTAGGCAAAGAAAAGCACTCGGCGAAGACACCTCTTCGCCGAGTGCCGAACACTCGGCAACGATGAGCACTCGGCAAAGTCTCGCTGACCAGACGGCACCCGGGCCCGTTAGCTTTGCCGAGTGCCCCCCGTCTGGCACTCGGCGAAGACCATCTCTTTGCCGAGTGCCGGCCCACGTGGCACTCGGCGAAGAGTGCGGGCCTGGGCTATGCCACGTAAGCTGTGCTTTGCCGAGAGCCACATGGCTGGCACTCGGCGAAGTGCTGCTCTTTGCCGAGTGTCAGTCTAAGTGGCACTTGGCAAAGTATTTTTTTTTTTGATTTTGGACACCAAATTTTTGTGGGTCATCCCCACACTACCACAGTCAATATTTTCAAATTTGACAGTTTTTGAAAACTTTTTTTATATTTTTTGACTTTCTTTCGTTTTCTTGAATTTTTCTCTCGGAAGACGCAAGTTTGAACTGCGGGTGCATCGAATAATGGATTTTCATGATTTAAAAAATATTCTTGTTCTTAACCGTATGTTGAGGCCAAATCCAAAACCTGACCTGATGTTTCGATCAACGTGCTCACGGGGCAACGCCTCCAAATTACGTGCGGGCGGTTTTTTTAATTATAGAAAATGCAAATTAATTCCGAAAATCGCGAAACTTGGCGAGATGTTCTTACATCATATGCGTATGCCGTGAAAAAAATTTAAGAAAGTTTCGAGCAAGTTGTCACGTACGATACTTACAAACCTGGACATCTCCGCATGTGATATCTAATATCACATGTTGAGATGTCCAGGATTGTAAGCATCGTACGTGACAACTTGCTCGAAACTTTCTCAAATTTTTTTCACGGCATACGCATATGATGTAACAACATCTCGCCAAGTTTCGCGATTTTCGGAATTTATTTACATTTTCTATAATTAAAAAACCGCCCGCACGTAATTTGGAGGCGTTGCCCCGTGAGCACGTTGATCGAAACATCAGGTCAGGTTTTGGATTTGGCCTCAACATACGGTTAAGAACAAGAATAATATTTTTTAAATCATGAAAATCCATTATTCGATGCACCCGCAGTTCAAACTTGCGTCTTCCGAGAAATTCAAGAAAACGAAAGAAAGTCAAAAAATATAACAAAAAGTTTTCAAAAACTGTCAAATTTGAAAATATTGACTGTGGTAGTGTGGGGAAGACCCACAAAAATTTTGGTGTCCAAAATCAAAAAAAATTGAAAATTTTGCCGAGTGTCAGCCCTGACACTCGGCAAAGAGAATCTTCGCCGAGTGCCGTGCCAGCTGGCACTCGGCGAAGAGTGGCCTGCTGGCCGCTTTGTGTCTGCCACGTGGCCCTCTTTGCCGAGTGCTAGATCGGCTGGCACTCGGCGAAGAGAGATTCTTCGCCGAGTGCCAGCCGATCTGGCACTCGGCAAAGTCGTTCGAAAATAAAAAAAAATACAAAACGGCCTTTCGGCCACCCACCCACACTCACCCGCACACACGCACACGCACACTGCCCGACCCCGTGTCGCCCTCCGCCGCCGCGCCGCCGCGCCGCCGGCTCGCCCCGCCGCGCCGCGGCCCCCGTCCCCGCCCCGCCCCGGCCGCCGCGCCGCGCCCCCGCCCCCCCCGGCCGCCGCCCCTACCCCGGCCCGCCGCCCCCGCCCCGGCCCGCCGGCCCGCCGCTCCCCTGCCCCGGCCCCGGCGCGCCCCTGCCTGCTGTGGTGGAGAAGAAAGAGAAGAGGAGAGGAGGAGGAGAGGACGACAAAGAGAAGGAGGAGGGAGAAGAAGACGACGAGGAGGAGAATCGCCGAGTTTGCCCCGTGCCACTCCACTTGACTGCGCATCCCGGCCTCAACCCTCACCGCCGTAAGTATGGCCTTATCTACCATTCCCTTTTCTTTCTTGTGCCAAATGTTTATATATTTGTGGTGGTTGAGTTTGTGGTTTAGGTAGATCGTGAAGGAGATAGAAGTGGTGGTGGTGGTGGTTATGGAGGAGGAGGCGGTAGTATATATGACTTTATAATTAAAGTATATGCTTGCGGTGGATGTTACTATGGTTGTCGGCCATCGTGCCGATGATTTTGTGCAGGTTTTGGGAACCTCACCGTGCAGGGGAGGTGCTGTCGAATTTTTTGGTCGAGACTAACCAATTGCTCTTTTTTGGCAGGAGGAGGACCCGTCGGAGGACTCGGTGACCCCGATCGTCTTCGTCGGCGTTGCGGGTCTGTCTGCACCGCGTCGTCTCGCCACTGCTCCGACTCACCACTGCCCCGCTACCCTGACCTCACCGACACCTTAGGTATAACCCCTCTATCCGTATCCTTAGGTATCTGATCTTTGGTCGCGTAACCTAGTTAGACGTCTCCCCGTTCGAAAGAGATACAGTCTTAGATATTCAGTCCTTTGCATATCTGCGACCGTATCTCTTTCGAATTGTCCACGTATTTTGGACAGCCCGCGGATGCGTAGATGAGCTAGTTTCCATGTTCTGCTCCTGTCAGAGTCAGAGTTTCGGCACCACCTCCTCGTTGTTCTTCGGATACACACTCTCCTCCCTGCCAGGACGTGTATCGGGAGAACAGCGAGGAGGTGCTGCCGAAATTCTGTCTCGGGTAGGAGTAGAACATGGAAACTAACCCATCTGCGCATCCTCGGGTGGGATTAGGACCTATCCTTCTCCTATTAGATGGTAGGAACGCAGTGTAGATGCAATTGCTGGTTTATTACTCGCTTACATATGTATATGCCAGAGGATGGATACCGTGACTGGATGTACACGGGCCACGCAAGTAAGAGCACAGAATGGGTTACTAAGACCAATGCTTTCTTAGAGCATGCGTTTGGTCCGGCTGCTAAAGGGTCGAGTCAGATGCCGTGTCCCTGCAGCAAATGTGGGAACAAGAAAGAAATATAAGAATAACGTGGGATAGATCTTTACAAGTACGGATTCGTTGAAAACTATACTTGTTGGGTCCACCATGGTGAAGCCGATCGGATTAGAGAGGAGGTGGTGAGACAACGTCTCGAGGAGTATGATGGAGATGCCGGGGTAGCAGACATGATGGGAGACTTTCAAGAGGCTCAATTCGGTGAAGGATTGGAGGAGCCAGAGGACACCGCAAAGGCGTTCTACGACATGATGTCTTCGGCACAGAAGCCCCTTCATGAAAAAGACAATGGTTTCACAACTGGATGCCATTGGACGCCTAATGGGGTTCAAGTCCCAGTATAGCTTGAGTCGAGACGCTTTTGATGGCATGTTGGCATTTTGGGCACCCTGTTGCCGGAGGGTCACATTCTGCCGAAGAACACGTACGAGTCACAGAAACTTCTTCGTGCACTTAAGATGCCGTACGAGCAGATCCATGCTTGTCCAAAAGGGTGCGTCCTATTCAGGAAAGATCACGAGAAAGCAACACCCTGTCCAAAGTGCAAAGCCTCTAGGTATGTGGAGGTAGACCATGGAGATGGCAAGAAGGAACAACTTAATATCCCGAGATGGTCCTACGGTACCTTCCTTTCATACCTAGGATCCAACGACTGTACATGACAGAGGACTCTGCGAAACAGATGACATGGCACAAGAATGGCAAGAGATACAATCCTGACAAGATGGTACACCCATCGGATGGTGAAGCATGGAAGCACTTCGATGCCATGCATCCTGGCAAAGCTATGGAGGCTCGAAATGTACGTGTGTGGCGCTGGCGACAGATGGGTTCACCCGTATGGAATGATGGCGGCCCCGTACACTTGTTGGCCTGTGTTCGTGATCCCCCTCAATCTCCCTCCCGGTGTTATGTTTGACCCTAAGAACGTATTCTTGTCACTGATAATTCCTGGACACCCGGGAACAATATGGGTGTGTTCATGGAGCCTTTGTTGGATGAATTGTTCGAAGCTTGGGAAACCCGGTACTGACATATGACCGAGCAAAATGAAGAACTTCAAAATGCATGTGTGGTACCAGTACTCCTGCATGACTTCCTGGTATGGCTTATTCAGCGCTGGTTGTGGTGTGTTCACGGGAAGTTCCCATGCCCAATATGCAAGGCAGCTGTGAAGTTCACTTGGCTGAAGAAGGGAGGAAAGTATTCTTCATTCGACCAGCATCGTCAATTCTTGCCTCTTGACCATCCGTTCAGAAGTGACATCAAGCACTTCAGGAAAGGTGTTCAAGTCACCAACCCCATTCCTCAGTTCAAGAGCGGTTCCGAGGTCCGTGCCGAAATAGAGGCTCTGAAGTTTGATGAAGACAAGGGTCGTTTTTTTGGGGTACGGAGAGGAACACTGTGGACCCATAAATCGGGCTTGACTAGACTCCCCTATTTCAATGACCTTCTTTGTCCGCACTACATCGATGTAATGCACACAGAAAAGAATATCGCTGAGGCACTCTTTGCAACACTCATGGACACAGAAAAGTCAAAGGACAACGTTAAGGCCAGACTGGACCTGCAAGAGATGTGCGATAGACCAAAGCTAGTGATGAGGGCTCCTGGTGCTGGCAAGAAATGGAAAAGAGGTCCGGCCGATTATATATTGAAAAGAGACCATAGGAAGAAAGTCCTACAGTGGATCCAGGCGTTAAGGTTCCCTGATGGGTATGCGGCGAATCTGAGGAGGGGAGTGAACTTGTCTACTATGTGAGTGTTAGGGATGAAGAGTCATGACTACCACATATGGATCGAGCGGCTCCTTCCTGCGATGACCCGAGGATACCTCCCTGAGCCTGTGTGGCGCGTGCTGGCAGAGTTGAGCTACTTCTTTCGCCAGCTTTGTGCCAAGGAGCTATCTTATGACGTGATTGCTAACCTAGAGGAAGTGGCACCTGTGTTGATCTGCAAGTTGGAGATGATCTTTCCACCCGGCTTCTTCCTGCCGATGCAGCATCTGATTTTGCACCTACCGTACGAGGCACGGATGGGGGGGCCCGTGCAGTGCCATTGGTGCTTTCCAGTCGAGAGATGTCTAAAGGTTCTTCGGAAAAAGTGTAGAAATAAAGCCAAAATAGAGGCTTCCGTGGCAGAAGCATTTATTGTGGAGGAGGTGTCCAACTTCACAACAACATATTATAAGGATAACCTTCCTAGCGTGCACAATCCACCCTCTCGTTACAACGTCGACGAGAGTTTATCGAACCTCAGCCTTTTCAAAGGCCAACTCGGAAGAGCAAGCGCATCGAGGACCAAGATGTTGCGGCATGATGAGTGGCACACTATCATGTTGTACGTGTTGTTGAACCTTGACGAAGTGACTCCTTATGTGCAGTAAGTTCTCAATGAGCTTGTTACATGCGCCGTCACTATCTTCAATCTATTGATTCGACCTCCTTGTTTTTAAGGAAATTTATTGATGAATACTGGAGAGAGGATAGGGAACCTTCCTCTGAAGAACAAGACCATCTTCTCAAAAATGGTGTGCCCGATTTCATTTCGTGGTTTAGTACGAAGGTACCACTGAACTAACCTTGTATTTCATTTCATTTCTTGTTTCATTTGATGAAACGATCTACCCTATCTCAACTTACAGGCCCGCACAGATGCGGAAATGATAGATGAGTTGAAACAGGTTGGCAATGGCTTCGACTATAGGGTCAGTCATTCACCGTTTATGATGTGAATGGCTATCGCTTTCACACAAGTAGCTACGAGCAGAGTCGGCCCAATCGAAAGACCACGAATACCAGAGTTCGTACGCCCGGCACCGATGAGCGCGACTATTACGGCATAGTCGAAGAAATATATGAGCTCAACTTTGAGGGTACCAAAGCTATTAATCCAGTGGTATTCAAATGTCATTGGTTCGATCCTGATGTCACGAGAAGAGCCCCTGAGATTGGGCTAGTCGAAATTCGACATGACTCCGTTTACAAGGGAGACGATGTCTATATTGTGGCTCAACAGGCCACACAAGTTTATTATCTCCCATGGGCGTGTCAAGAAGACACAATCTTATGGGTTGGTACCTTGTGCAGTTAGTATCGCCGCACGGTAAAGCGCCTCTCCCAAACGATGATGATTACAACTTCGACCCAAACACATATAGCGGAGAGTTCTTTCAACCTGAGGGGATAGAAGGGAGGTTTGACATTAACATTTTTGAGCTGATGGACATGAAAGAAGACGATGACAATGATATTGATGAGGACAAGGGTGATGAGGTGCACAATGCCAAGGACTTAAGAATGCTTGAGCGATTACGGTTTGGTGGTGAGGACGAGGGTGATGAGGATGATGGAGACGACGCCGATTGTTTTGACAATATTGACAGTGATGACGACACACGTGTGCCACATCCAACACACGAGGGGCACTAGCCACTGACAATCGCGGAGATAATTTTTAATTCATGTAATGCTATATTGTTATAATTATTTGCAATTATGTTTTGTTCATTTTGTATCTCTTTATAAAGACTTATCGTTTATATATGCTAATTGATTTTATCTTTGTAATGACAGGCACTCGACAAAATGCCGGGCGGAAGGCGGCAGCAGCGGCGGGTCAACTCGCTCTACCGGAGGTCCAGCTCACCACCCACCGCAGCCGAGGAGCCGTCCACGAGGAGGGCGAGGTCCGCCGCCCCGTGGACGTCCTAGGAGGGAGCCGACTCCTGACCCGACTCCGGATCCGACTCCCGACCCGACTCCCGACCCGGCGGAGAGCTCAGACGACGACCAGGGGGACGCCAGAGGGACGTCCAGGAGGATGTCGGACGACGACACCACTTCCTCGGACTCGACGGGTGGCCAGGGGGACGAGGGTGCCGAGATCGTCGGTGCCTCCGGAGGGGGTTCCACTTCCTCTGCTTCGAGCAGAGTGTACTTGCGCGGCCCCTCGCAGCTCCCGCAGCAGCGTCTCGCACCTAGCCGCCGTCCGGTGATTCGACTGTCCGGCGACAAGTAAGTTACCATTAATGTTTTCACTACTTGTTCACATGGCATGTTCAAAATTGAACTTCCGACTAACAGTTGTTCTTAATGACTCATGCAGGAACTGGGAACTTGTGGCAGGGGGCAAGACACGCCATATCAATGGCACGTTAAGTCTTCTGATTCGGAAGAACTACCCGGCTTGGTCACCTACGCTGGGGTCAGGTCACCGCCCTGGACGTGGGACCACTTTGGTGCCGCTCTGGACCCCACGTACACCATCGTTGCAGCGCGGATTAGGGCCGAGTTCTGGGTCAGTCTTGCTCGCACAACATTTCTCAATGATACGTATTTGTTGGAAGTTCCTGAAATAATGAAAGGGTACATGTTGTCTTTATGCAGGAGTACTTTGCGTGCGAGGCGGGGAGAGAGGCCGAGGCGTTGCACGTGCAGGACAAGGTCTGCAGGTCCCGGCTCGCGGATATGTACCACGAGGCGCGGATCCAGTGCGTCATCAACTACAACGCCGACGTGTTAGGGAAGGCGTGAAGAAGACGGACGCTAGGCAGATGATGCTCACCAGGGAGACCGACCTCACTAGGGAGCAGTACATCCAGGTACGTACAAAACAGTAATACTGATTGGTCCGTCCATCACTTAGCGGCTCTTCTAACATATTAAATACTTATTGTCTTGCAGTTCTGTCCTGGTTGGTGCGCCAATCACCTAGACTGCTGGGTGGCCATTGTGGACAAGTGGAGATCAAACGAGTGGTATGAGAGGCACAGTGCCCGCCGAGACTGCCGCCTGCAGATGCCTGGGGTGGCACACCACCAAGGCAACCTTAGCCTCGCTGCGTACGCCGACAGATGGTATGCTCTACTGATTTTTTTTATTGTAACACTCAATTACTCATTACTTGTAATCATCTGTGTTTTCCTCGCAGTCCCAGTCGCATGGTGGTGAGGAGTGCCTCCCTTTCAAGGCGTACCACTTGTCGCACCAGGGCAAGGCGACTGCCGCGAGCACCCAGTACAACCCAGACGCCGGGCCCGAGACGTTCACCAACACGAACGCCTACACCAAGGTCACCGAGTACACCACTGCGGCTCGTGAGCGCCATGGGGAGGACTTCGATCCGCCACCCAGCCCCTAGATACAGACCTGTGATGAGGCTGGGAGGAGGGAAGCAGCACGGCCGGTACTGATAGCCAACAGCGCAGTGACTCGTCCTCTTCCCAACCTCGCTGAGATTCGAGCTGCAGCACGAGCTCCTGTCCCATACACCTCGGCAGCCGATTCACAGCAGATATGGCAGCACTCAGTATACTGTTCTATCGTCTCCGTTGCCACATACCTGTCTTTGCATGACCTTACGGCGAGCAGCCCAGTGCACGCCCAGGTCACATGCAGATCGGCAGCCTTTCGAACGGTATGCAGCTTTCATCTTTCATTCGACTACTTTACATATTCGCGCTTGTTTTCATGTTTACCGTCTTCCATTTCGTGGAGATGATTTGCAGGGCCCAGGATGCACCTTGCAGCCATCACGCGCGATGGTGTCCTCCATTCGCTGCTCCTCACTCCATTTCATACCCTCAGGAGGCCGCATCCATCGTCTCGACTTACTGGCCTCCGCGAGGCAGCTCACATCCTTCTTTGCCTGCCCGGTGTTGTCGTGCTCCCTCCTGCTCACTCCTTTTGTGCCTCCTGTTACTCCTACGACAGAGACTCCGGTGAGTATATATGGTTGTTTATATTTCTTTAACTTTACGGCTGTCCTCCAGGTGCTAACGAATTTGCTTCTCCTTTGTGCACTCACAGTCGAGGGTTCGGCACCGACTCGTGCACCTGGCCTTCCTCCGCACACTCTGCACATCACTGGTGGCCCTCCTCCGCAGCCTGGGTGGCTCCCCGGTGGCCCTCCTTCGCCCTATGGGTGGCCAGGTTACCCTACTCCGCAGTCAGGGTACACCGGGTGGCCATCTGGACCTCCGCCGCCTGGGTGGCAAGGTTGGCAAGGTGGTCCTTCGGGCGGGGCGTGGGACGCGTGGCAAGGCAAGGTGGGGTTCTTCACAATCTGAGCACCAAGGTGAGCAGTGATGGCCGACTTATATTTGTGATGGACTTGTGAACTTGTGGATTTGTTGAGGAGTGCCGAGTGCCGGACTTGTGGACTTGTGATAAACTTGTTAGCTTGTGATGCATGGAGACTGAACATGTGATATTTGTTTGAAATGGATATGTATGTTATGGATGTGTGATATATATGCATGTGATATTTGTCTGAAATGGAATATGAATGTGTGATATGTTCTCTGTGTAGGGAAATGAAAACAAGGAAAAAAATTTCCTTTTTTCCCAGCTTTGCCGAGTGCCACACTCGGCAAAGAGGTCATGGCACTCGGCAAAGCTGGGCAAATTTTTGCTCAGCTCGGCCTCTTCGCCGAGTGCCTTGACCCTGACACTCGGCAAAGGGGCCCTCTTCGCCGAGTGCCGGCCTGCGTGGCACTCGGCAAAGAGGAGCTCTTCGCCGAGTGCCGGACTGCTTGGCACTCGGCGAAGGGGCCCTCTTCGCCGAGTGCCGGCCTGCGTGGCACTCGGCAAAGAGGAGCTCTTCGCCGAGTGCCGGACTACTTGGCACTCGGCGAAGGGGCCCTCTTCGCCGAGTGCCGTCCACGTGGCCACTCGGCGAAGAGACCGTCAGGTGACGGCTCCCGTTTGCTTCGCCGAGTGCTGACCTGGCACTCGGCGAAGGCTTCGCCGAGTGCCCGATATTTGGCACTCGGCGAAGAAATCGTTGCCGACAACTTCTTTGCTGAGTGCCTTTCGCCGAGTGCGGCACTCGGCGAAGGCTTCGCCGAGTGCGAAAGGGCCTTCGCCGAGTGCAGCCAGCACTCGGCAAAGCCAACGTCTCCTGTAGTGTTGATGACATTAGTTTCCTTATATTACGGTTAATCACAAAAAAAATATCATCATCTTCTGTACAAATAGTCAAATAGTAATAATCATCAATTTCAAACCGCTACTACAAATCAAAATAATTATAGTTATTTTTGGAGGCTTTGTTCGCTGTATGATTTCTTTTTTACGGTTATGTGAATATATAGTACTGCTCTCGACTGAAACAACCGAAAAAATACGGTTTCGGGAGAGTATTTACGGTTCAGAAATTACATTGTTTACTGTATAGTAGGAGTATACTACCAGCTGAGAGTTTGACCGTTTCTAAGCAATTCTTGCCTTTTACGGTTTGAATCACCGATAAGGTACTGGTGTTGAGGAGTTAATAAATGAATAATTACTATCTTTCTTAATTATAGGCATTGACCCTCCTCATTCATCGTTACAAGGAAACAAATTATTACCTTAATTATAGGCAATTTACTACTCGTGCATGAAGCTTGAAAAGCGCACGAATCTTATTGTTGTGGGTTCAAGGTTCACGGTCACAGATTTAGAAAGGACTACTACTGCAGGCTAAAATTTTAAACTCACATTGGATATGTTTGATGTAATCTGGAGGGAGTAAATTTTACTACTTGATTTAGCGTATTGCCTGATTATTACTACTCGTTAACGAATTTTAAATGGCAATTCAATTTCCTGAATTCTTTTAGCCTTGCCTGATCATTGTCATTAGAAATAAACAAATCACGAGCTTCTTTCCTTAAAGGCATTTACTCTTCTGACAACCAGGAACATTAATGCTTTCCAATGATAGAGCGGCCAGACTTTGCGTTCCCCTAAAGTCGTGAGTGTGCTGCTTTTATGGTTCAGGAACTGCCTCTATGTAAAATTTACAGTTGGGAATCTCGGTTGTCTGACCAAGCACGTTACCGTCACGGCGCTCTAAATATTACTTAAAGCGCAACGCTTTAAATAGCGGGGTCATATATATATATATATATATATACACACACTCAAAATAACATAGCCAAGAGCATGAATGTGCTTACAAGTGAGTACAACTTAGCAACAACTTGATCTCCGGCTTGGAATCCATTAACTCCTGGACCAACATCAGCCACAACGCCTGCCACATCAGTCACTGGAGAAGCTGGAGAAGATGGAGGAATTAGCAGAAACAGCCTTTAGAAGTTGGACACAGCATTACTCGTCAGTCATTACCCAGTTATATATCTCTTATGTGATACAAATTCCTATGTTGAGGATATATAGTTCATAAGCACAAATAAGGCGACACATACACTGACTTATTTGTCTCTAGAGTACAAGCATAACAATGTGTAAATGATCCAAGTTTCCTAAAATACATGTCATAATTACCTTTGCCTGTTAGCAGAAGATGACAGACAATCTAAGATTAAGATCCACCTGCTAACGGGAATAAACCCGACCCACACCCGTCCCAACCCGTTGTCACATGAAGTCTTCACCCGCCCTAGCCCCGCTCCAATATTTAGTGAATAAACCAGCTCCAACCTGCCCCGTTCGTTTGGATTCAACCCATCACAAGCAAAAAAAACACCCTGCTAATGGAACGGGTTCAAATAGGTCCACCTTTGGTGTGGGGCCCACATATTAATCTGCTAATGCCAATTGACATAAAGTAGCTGCTTGCTAAATTAAATCATCTGCAACAAATTTCAGTCAAGTCAGCTAAAATTTTATAGTGTGAATGCGAGCTTTTATTTCTAGGGTCCGGCTTTGAGGTGGGGTCCACATATTGATCTGACAGTGTCAATTGGCATAAAGTAGTTGTTTGTTAAAGTAAATCATATGCAATAAATTTCAGTCAATTCGGGTAAAAATTTTATAGTGTGAACGCGAGCTTTTATTTCTAGGGTCCGGCTTTGATGTGGGGCCCACATATTGATCTAGCAGTGCAAATTGACATGAAGTAGCTGCTTGTTAAATTAAATCATCTACAATAAATTTTAGTCAATTCAGGTAAAATTTTATAATGTGAACGTGAGCTTTTGTTTGTAGGGTCTGGCTTTGGTGTGGGGCCCACATATTGATCTGGTGGTACCAATCAGCATAAAGTAGCTGCCTGTTAAATTAAATCATCTGCAAAAAGTTTCAGTCAATTCAGGTAAAATTTTATAGTGTGAACGCAAGCTTTTATTTCTAGGGTCCGGCTTTGATGTCGGGCTCACATATTTGATCTTGTTGTGTCAATTGTCATAAAGTAGCTGCTTATTAAATTAAATCATCTGCAACAAGTTTGTCGGTGGTAAAAAAAAGGGGTACCCCCAATTAACGCAAACACCCGAACACTCCGTCTCCGTCTCGCCCGAGGGAGCCCTCCCAGCCAGGCCTCGGGCGAACGCTCTATCTCCGTCTCGCCCGAGCCCTCCCAGCCAGGCCTCGGGCGAACGCTCTATCTCCGTCTCGCCCGAGCCCTCCCAGCCAGGCCTCGGGCGAACGCTCTATCTCCGTCTCGCCCGAGCCCTCCCAGCCAGGCCTCGGGCGAACGCTCTATCTCCGTCTCGCCCGAGCCCTCCCAGCCAGGCCTCGGGCGAACGCACTTTCTCCGTCTCGCCCGAGCCCTCCCAGCCAGGCCTCGGGCGAACGCTCTTTCTCCGCCTCGCCCGAGCCCCCCGAGCCAGGCCTCGGGCGAGCACGATCGCTCTCCGTCTCGCCCGAGCCCTCCAGGCCTCGGGCGAACGCGCCCCACACCTCGAGCCTTAACGCCGGACCTCGAGCTGTACAGACAGCCGTACCAGCCCATACCACGCATTTAGTGCCTTCACCTACTCCGTCATGTCCACTAGTGCACAGCGTGCACCACCGTAACTCGGTGTAAAGGTCAAGTCTCGTTTTCACCACAAGCATGGGCAAAAGGGGCACACAGTGCAGCACTGGTGTCCGGCCACGCCGGGCACTGTATCCCCTCGAGGCCGGCTACGCGCCCCTCGAGCCCTGCACTGTAACCCCTCGAGGCAGGCTACGCGCCCCTCGAGCTCTGCACTGTAACCCCTCGAGCCCTGCACTGTAACACCTCGAGGCCGGCTCCGCGCCCCTCGAGCCCGTGGCACCACCTCGAAGCCGGCTCCGCGCCCTTCGAGCCCTAACTACTTTCGTGCTATTGGAGGACAGGTACCCCAAGACCCGGAGGGACCTCACCGCGTACTGTACATTCCGGGATGGGTGCTGTACGGCTCCCGCCTTGTCGCGTCCCCACGTCCGCGCCCGGGATGGAAGCCACGACTCAAGGACGCCTCAACAGCGACGATCACATCGGCTCCAGTGGCCCCGACAAGACAGAGTTCCTACCCTTCTCCGTATGGGGCACCATGCGCCCGACACCTGTAATACTTTTTGTAACCCTGGCCACCCCTTGCTCTATAAAAGGGGACGCTAGGGCCCTCATTCGGGACGACGGACAGACCAACACACGAGTCCACGCACAAACACAAGTCTGGACTCCGGTCCACGCTCATTGAGCTGCTTGTATTTTCCCCTGTACAAGCACTTAGGTGCAAGTAATACAAGAACATCCCCCCGCTGGACGTAGGGCCTTCTTTGCCCGAACCAGGATAAATCCTTGTGCCCTTGCATCACCATCCAGGAAGAGAAGCACGCGATCATATTACTCGTTGGTGTGATACCCCCGGGTACGAAACACCGACAGTTGGCGCGCCAGGTAGGGGACTTCGCGTGTCCGAGCCGTTTTCTCGTTGATTCTTGGATGGCTTCATCCCCTCTTCCGTTCTCGGCTGGTGCCATCGTCTGGTTCGGGAGCCTCGAGTTCCTGGCCACAGGCAACGGCAACGAGCTGACTCTGCTCTCCACGGAGGGCCTGAGCGGAGAGCGTGTCACGCCACCCCGCGCGGGGGGGCGCGACGCGTCACCCGCACCACCACGCGTCGCCACATCGCGAGCGGCGTCGTCGTCACCGTCATCGCCGGGCGCGGCGGTACCGCGGCAAACTCCTGCGCCCCGTAGCCGGTGCAGGGTCCCCAAGGGGAAACCAGCCCGGCGTGCGGCCGGAAACCTCCAGGGCGCACCCACGCCCGCCGAGCGACTTCGCATTCATCATACGTACGGACCAGGAAAGGAACCAGGCCAGAGGCAGAAGAGCGCCGAGCCGCCGACGCCATCAGCCTCTCCCGCGCGGGTCGCGCCGCGCTTGGGCGCCAGCGGCTCCCGGTCGGCCTCGAACGCTAGCGGCTGTGCACGCCCACCGCCGCGACGGGCGCCATCAGGCCAGGCGGGGCGGACGGGAGCAGCGTCCGGCACGCTGCTGCAGGCCATGGCCAGCCTGGAGATCGTCCACCCCGCGCGCGTCAACCGCGACTCTTTGCCAGCCTTCGAGCCACCTCGGCGATCCACCGTCGGAGAATGGCACCGCGAGCTGCGGATCCCAGCATTTGCCAAGACGGCACGCCGTCGACGGCTCCGGCTCCGACGAATACGACTACCACGACCTCGACTTCTGGGATCCCACCAGGGAGTGCTTTCAACTCGAGGGGGTCGCGTGCGATACCGAGGACGAGGGCGATGACGGCAGACCAGCGCTCGATCTAGAAGGCCCCAGCGACGTGGCGCGGCAGGCGGGTCACGCGTTCAAAGGAGGGACGAACCTCGGCACCGGCTGTGTCACCTCAGCACGACGACGGCCGGGCGGCACAACTCGCGCAGGGTGCAAGAGGCAATCACCAAAGCCGAGGAAGAAACGGCGACACCTGCTGCAGCTCCGCAAACCCTGATGCAGGAACACCACCCCAGCCTCGAGGAGCCGGAGCTCGAGGCCGGGCTCGAGAGGTCCACCGACGGATCCTCGAGGACGGGGCACCAGCGCGCCCCGAGGTATGTTCCCACGAGCCGGCCAGAACGTGGTGGCGGCGGCGATGATGCTCCGTGACTGCCCGCCGTCTCCAACCCCGACGCCAGGCGCATGCTCGGAGAAATGAAAAACCTCCTTGAGACAGCCGCGGTACAGCAGGCCGAGAGCTCGGCGTCGCGCCGACGCGAAGCAGCCTCAGGGAAACCAGCAGACACGCCCCGCGAAGCTCGCGAGGCATCCGTCCACCAGCCGACGCCTCTCGAGCCAGGCCAGTCCGCGAACGGATCGTCGACAACCGCCGCCTCGAGACCCCAACGACGCCCGCAACGACATCAATCGGCGGCGCAAGGACAAGGGGGCCCAAGAGCGTGGCTATAGCGCCCATCGGGGGGGCGCTACGACAGCGACGAGGACCGGCAGGTCCTCGAGCCCCCGGGCCCCGAGTCTTCAGCCGAGCCATCCGCAGCTCAACCCTCCCCGACCGCTTCCGACCGCCTACCAACATCGTGAAGTACGACGGGGAGGTCGAGCCCAAGCTCTGGCTCTCGGACTTCCGCCTTGGCTGTCAACTGGGCGGAGCAAAGAACGACGACCGCGTGATCATACGACAACTCCCACTCTACCTCTCGGACACCGCCCGCCGGTGGCTCGAGGGGCTCCCGCCGGATCGGATCCATGACTGGGCCGACCTAGTCAGGGTCTTCGATGGGAACTTCAAGGGGACCTGCGTGCGCCCAGGCAACCCCTGGGACCTACGGCGTTGCAGACAGGCGGCGGACGAGCCCCTCCGCGACTTTGCTCGACGTTTCTCAAAACAGCGTCTCGAGCTCCCCCACGTACCTGACGAGACGTCATCTCAGCATTCCTCGCGGGCACGACATGCCAAGAGCTTGTTCATGAGCTAGGACGCTACCGTCCCGGGACGGTCGAGGACCTGATGGATCGCGTCACCAGCTTTGCTTCGGGCGACGAAGCAGTGGGGCCTTCTTTGGCCGTTCCACGGACAAAGGCAAGGCGGTGATCGTACCGGAGGGCTCCAACAAGGGCGACGACGCCAAGAACGACAACATTGACAGCAACAAAAGGAAGAAAAACAAGCGCAAAGGCCAGAAGGCGAAGCGTGGCGCCGATGACGACGACGACAAAGAAGTGCTCGCGGGCGCCCTCGAGCCTAAGAAGCCCCGAGGGCCCCCCGACGGGGCTGTTTTCGACCAGATGCTCGAGGATCCCTGCACCTTCCACAGAGGCCCCGTAAACCACAAGTTGAAAGACTGCCGACTGTTGAAGGGCTACTACTCCAAGCTCGGTGATATAAGAGGGAAGACGCGCCTAAGGGAAAGGATACCGATCAGCGCGGCGGCCGGAAGGCAGATGGCGACTTCCCCCGGTGCGCGATTGCTACATGATCTACGGGGGCCGACCGTCGGGCTCTCAGCTCGAGAAAGAAAGAAGGAGCGCCGGGAAATCTTTTCCCTCACCACGACGCCCCCGGTATCTTGACTGGTCCGATGCGCCAATCACGTTCGACCGTGACGACCATCCGGACCAGGTCATAAACCCGGGGGCTTACCCCCTCGTCGTCGACCCCGTCATAGTCGACGTTCGGTTCTCCAAGGGTTGATGGATGGGGGCTCGAGCCTCAACATCATATACCTCGAGACCCTCGACCTCCTGGGGATTTCAGAAGGACAGCTCCGACCCAGTGTGGGGGGTTCCACGGAGTAGTGGTGCCAGGAAAGAAAGCCCCCCCTCGGGCGCATCGACTTACCGGTCTGCTTCGGCACGCCGGCAAACTTCCGACAGGAAACGCTCACCTTCGAGGTGGTCGGCTTCCAAGGGACCTACCACGCCATCATCGGCCGGCCAGGCTACGCCAAGTTCATGGCGATTCCTAACTACACGTACTTGAAGCTCAAGATGCCGGGGCCGAAAGGAGTCATCACCGTTGACACCTCCTACGAGCACGCATACCACTGCGACGTGGAGTGCGTAGAGCGGGGGGAGGCCAACGTCCACCTCGACTCGCTCGAGGCCTTGGCAGCTCTGGCCACCGAGGGGGCCCCAGAAGCAAAGCGTCACGCCGGCACCTTCGAGCCAGCCGAGCACACCAAGCAAATACCCGTCGACCCGACCTCAGCAATGGCAAGACGCTGACCATCAGCACCAGCCTCGAGCCCAAATAGGAAGCAGTGCTCGTCGACTTTCTCCGCGCGAACATCGACATGTTTGCGTGGAACCCTCGGACATGCCGGGCATACCGAGGGAAGTCGCCGAGCACGCCTTGGAGATCCAGGCCGGGTCCAGACCGGTGAAGCAACGCCTACGCCGCTTCGACGAGGAAAAGCGCAGGATCATCGGCGAAGAGGTGCACAAGCTTTTGCGGCCGGATTCATCAAGGAGGTATTTTACCCAGAGTGGCTAGCTAATCCTGTACTAGTTAGGAAAAAGAATGGAAAAATGCGGATGTGTGTAGATTACACTGGTCTGAATAAAGCATGTCCAAAAGTTCCATTCCCTTACCTAGAATTGACCAGATCGTCGATTCCACTGCTGGGTGCGAAGTACTTTCGTTCCTTGATGCGTATTCCGGCTACCACCAAATTAGAATGAGAAAATCCGATGAGCTCGCGACCTCTTTTATCACGCCATTGGTATGTACTGCTATGTTACGATGCCCTTCGGCCTTCGAAACGCCGGGGCAACATACCAACGATGTATGCAGCACATCTTTGGCGAGCACATAGGCAAAACCGTCGAGGCCTACGTCGATGACATCGTGGTTAAAACTAAGGAAGTCGGGAACACCTCATCAGTGACCTCGAGACCACGTTCGAGTGCCTCCGGGCCAGAATGTGAAGCTCAACCCCGAGAAGTGTGTCTTTGGTGTGCCTCGAGGCATGCTACTTGGCTACGTCGTCTCACAACGGGGGGGATCGAGGCAAACCCTGAAAAAATCTCAGCAGTCACGAGGATGGGCCCGATTCGTGACCTCAAGGGTGTGCAAAAAGTAACAGGCTGCCTAGCCGCTCTCAGCAGAGTTCATCTCGAGGCTGGGAGAAAAGAAAAGCACTACCCCTGTACCGTCTACTAAAAAAGACGGAACACTTTGCGTGGACCGCCGAAGCGAGGAAGCCTTAACCAAGTTAAAAGGGATTGCTGACTTCTGCGCACCAATTCTCGTGCCTCCGCGACCAGCCCAGGACGGTGATCCCCCGAACCTCTCCTCCTCTATGTGGCCGCAACCACTCAGGTGGTCAGCGCGGTCATAGTCGTCGAGAGGCACGAGGAGGGTATGCATTGCCGGTCCAGCGGCCAGTGTACTTCACCAGTGAGGTGCTCTCCGAGGCCAAGGTACGGTACCCGCACATCCAGAAGCTGCTCTACGGCATCATCGTCACGAGGCGCAAGCTCCAGCACTACTTCCTAGCTCATCCCGTAACAGTGGTGTCGTCCTTCCCCCTCGGAGAGATCGTCAACAATCGGGAGCCACGGGACGCATCGCCAAGTGGTCCGCCGAGCTAATGGGGGAAACCATCACCTATGCCCCGCGAAAGGCCATCAAGTCGCAAGCGTTGGCAGACTTCGTTGCTGAGTGGACCGACACTCAGCTCCCGCCGGCACAGATTCAAGCCGAGCTCTGGACATGTACTTCGATGGATCCCTCACGAAGACGGGGGCAGGAGCAGGCCTGCTCTTCATCTCGCCCTCGGAGTACACATGCGTACCTGCTACGCCTGCACTTCCCGCCTCCAACAACGTCGCCGAGTACGAGGCCCTCGTCAATGGGCTGCGCATCGCCCTCGAGCTCGGGTCCGACGCCTCGACGCCCGAGGAGACTCGCAGCTCGTCGTCAACCAGGTTATGAAGGCCTCAAGCTGCATCGACCCCAAGATGGAGGCGTACTGCGGGGGTGCGCAAGCTAGAAGACAAAGTTTTACGGCCTCGAGCTCAACCACGTAGCTCGGAATACAACGAAGCCGCAGACGAGTGGCAAAATTGGCGTCCACGCGCAGGAGCACGGTACCGCCAGACGTCTTCTCGAGGGACGTCTTCGAGCCATCCGTCGAGATCGAACCAGGGGCTGGGACCTCGACGCCACCCCTCGAGCTAGGCACGGGGGCTCGAGATTCGACGCCACCCTCGAGAAGGCCCCTCGACGTCCGCCGAAGCGATGCAGGTCGACACACACGCCTCCCCGTCGTCACGGCCCTTGATGGCGGACGCCTTACCTCGACTACCTGACGCGAGGCGACTACCAGAAGACAAGACGGAGGCCCGACGCGTCGCTCGAAGAGCCAAGACCTACGTCGTCTACGGCGACGAGCGGGAGCTGTACGACGAAGCCCGACCGGGATCCTTCAACGATGCATCCCACTCGAGGAAGGGCGCAAGCTCCTCGACGATATGCACTCGGGGCTGGCGGCCACCACGCAGCACGAGGACCCTGGTGGGAACGCCTTCCGCCAAGGCTTATATTGGCCGACCGCCATGGGGGACGCCAAGTTTGGTCCCAAGCGTGCCACGGATGTCAATTCTAAGCAACAAACGCACCAGCCCGCACACGCCCTGCAAATGATCCCAATCACTTGGCCGTTTGCCGTATGGGGGCTCGACCTCGTGGGGGCCTCAAAAAGGACAAATGGAGGTCCACACCATGCTGTGGCCGTCGACAGTTCACCAAGTGGATCGAGGCTAAAGCCAAGAGACCCCACCTCCGAGAGGGCCGTGTCGAGTTTCATCGCTAACATCATGACCGGTTTTGGGGTGCCTAATGTCATCATCACCGACAACGGCACCCAATTCACGGGCAAAAAGTTCACCAACTTCTGCGATGACAACAACATTCGCGTAACCTGGGCCTCGGTCGCATACCCCCAATGCAACGGGCAGGTCGAGCGCGCCAACGGCATGATACTCCATGGGCTAAAGCCAAGGCTGTTCAAAACCCTCAAGAATTTCGGAAAGGGTGGGCTACGAGCTCCCCTCGGTGCTGTGGGGCCTCAGGACTACGCCGAGTCGAGCCACCGGGTTCACTCCGTTTTTCCTAACCTACGGCGCCGAGGCCGTCTTACCTACGGACCTCGAGTACGGCTCACCTCGACTTCGAGCCTACAACGAGCAAACCAGTGACGAAAGGCTCGCCAACGCCAAGGACCAGCTCGAGGAGGCCCGAGACGTGGCGCTCATCAACTCTGCACGCTACCAGCAAACACTTCGATGCTACCACGACAGGCACGTGCGCAAAAGGGACCTGGCGGTGGGGGACCTCGTGCTTCGACGGCTGCAAGATAATCGAGGGCGCCATAAACTCACCCCTCCGTGGGAAGGCCCATACACCGTGGCCGAAGTGCTCAAGCCAGGCACGTACAAGCTCTACGACGACCAAGGCAGGATCCTGGCGAACGCGTGGAACATATCTCAGCTACGTCGCTTCTACCCTTAAAGGCCTCGAGGCCTCGTTCATTTTATCACTTTGTACAAACATGTCAACATGAATGAACAAACTCGTGCATTATCGTTCATGTTGCTTCACATCTTAAGGTAGCCTCGACCCTGCCTAGCTCAGGGTCGAGCCTCCCTCGGGGGCTGACAAGGGGTAAAAGCCCCCCCAGACTCCGGAAAAAACGCGTGTTTTCTTTTCAAAAATTTGACCCTCGTCTCGACTCACGCCTCGAACGAACTAGCGACGTCTAAATCCTAAAGTACCTCGAGCCCAAGGTCGGGGGGCGTCGACGTAGACGGCCGCCTACGCCCCCGGGCTACGGTACCCTACCTACGCCTCCCCTCGAGGGGCTCGCGACGTATCAAGGAACACAGACTAAGTTAGCAGAAACTCGAGCTCATGACAAAGAGAAGCGGTCAAACGCATTTGAAAAGAAAACAACTCTTTCCATAAACAAATCACGTATACATTCGGATCTCGACTTATCCTCATTTATCTCACAAAATTCTTACAAGGGCCTCGACGCCCAAATTTGGCACGCAGGCCTCAATCCTCGTCGGTGCGGTACTCCTCCCCAAGGTCCGCAGGGCAGCCTCGACCTCGACGCCCGAGCTCGAGGGAGGAGGGCTCCCGACGCCGCTGCTGGCGTCAGGAGGCATCACGTCCTCCTCGAAGATCTTCGCAAGCGACGCCCCCGGCCTCTCCATCTTCTCCAAAATTTTGTCAACTCGGCGGTTGTTCCATTCCTCATCCTTCCCCTCGATCTCGATGAAGCCATTCGCGACAACATGGACCGGGAAGCGGAAACCGGAACGAACAACCGCGAGTGTCTGCTTGACACCGTGATGGAGAGCTTGCCGGACGCGGTCCCGAGCGGCTGCGTCGAAGAAGCATAAGGCGTCGACCAAGGCGTCGCCTCGAGCCATCGCGCCTCTGCCGCAGCTACCGCAGGAGCACCCCACATGGGGACGAGCCGGTCGAGGGAGGTGCGAGCCCGCTCCGCCACCATCGTCTCGTCTTGGAGTTGGTCCAAGAGAGCCTGGTTCGTCTCACGGAGCTCCTCGACCGTCTTCTCGACCCCTGCGCAATAAACAAGGAAGAGTGAGACGACGGCATAACGAAAAACTTCGAAACCCAAACAAAAACAAGATGTAAGCCTCACCGTCGCAGTGTTGCCCCAGTGCGGCGAGGTCGTGGTCAGGCCTCGGCACGCTGCTCCAGCCTGCGCTTCTCGGCCAGCGTAAGGAGCTTCTCGGACCTAAGGCCTCGATCAGCCGGCCCGCCTCCACCAGGGCCAGATCCTTGCGGATCACCTCCTGCCGCGCCGCCCCCTCGGCAGCTCGGGCGGTGGCGGCGCCACTCGCGGCGTCTTCGGCCTCTTTTCTGGCCGCCTCCGCTGCGGTCCGGGCGGCGGCGGCCTCGCCACGGGCGTCAGCAGCCTCCTGCTTCGCCGCCTCGGCTTCAGCCCGGGCGGAGGTGGCCTCGCTTCGAGCGTCCGCGGCCTCCTTCCTCGACGCTTCGAGAGTGGCGGCGGCCTCCTCCCTGGATCGGGCGACCTCACCTCGAGCCGCCTGGACCTCCGCCTCCGCCTCGTTAAGCCGGCTCGCCATCTGGGCGTTCCGGCTCAGCTCCGCGCGGAGATCTCGAAGCTCCGCCTCGGCCCGCTCGAGGGCGGCTGACACCTGTGCGGATCGGCCCGCCTCCTCGGAGCAGGACCGCTCCGCCTCCGCCATAAGTGCGGCCACCTCCCGGAAGATGGACCGCACCTCGCGCGGTGCCCCCCGCTGGGCCGGCTGCTCGACGGGAACCACGGCAAGGGGCGGGCTCAGTGGGACGGGAAACGGCCATATCGGTCGGTCGAGCTCGATGTCGGGCAGACCCTCCTCCGCCTCGAGCTGCCCCGACAGCGACCCGCCGCTCGACGGCACGGGCCCCGGCTCCCTCCGTCCCTCCGCCGGCGCCTCCTGTTGCGGATCGGTCGATGGAAGGCTCGACCCTGGGCCCTCTTCCCTGGCCGGGCCCTCCGGCGCCTCGTCGGCGCTAGCCGTCACGACGGGCGCCTCCACCGTCATCGAGCCCGCGGCGAGGAGCGGCCCCTGCTCCAGCTCGTTCAGAGGTCCTCCACCGTCGGCTCCTTCTCCGCCGATGCCTCTCCCCCCTTTCCTCCTCCGCAGCCCGGCCCGTGCTGGTTGGAGCCACAAGGGGCGCGGTCTCCTCAGCTCCAGACGCCGGCGGGGCCGAGCTCGCCCCAGGCGCTTCCCCCGGAGCAACCGTCATGATGGGGGAAGGTGGCGCTCCCAGTTGGCACCATCGCGGGAGGAGGAGGGGGAGGAGGCAGCGCTTCGGCGGACACGGCGGTGGCGGGCTCGATGCCATGAGCAGAGGCCCCTGCAGTATGAGATAACAGCGGTGTCAGAATCAGGAAGGATGCCTCGACCCCTGTGGTCGATGGCGACGGCCTCACCAAAATTCGCGACGACCAGTCGCCCCCTCGAGCCATGGCAGCTCGAGCCTTCTCCAGCCAAGCGGCTTCTCTAGCGGAGGAAGGAGCCATACCTCGAGGTGCCTGTGCCTCGATGGGGCCCGAGGACTTGGCCTCTTGGACGAGGCGAGGTCCACCTCCTGATAGGAGCGCTTCCCCCTGAGAAAACAGAGATAGCGTATGTCATCAAAAGTAAAAAGTAAAGCCTCACTACCGACGAGGTCCAAGGAAACTACTCACCCACCCGAAGCGGCGCTGGGCTTCTTCCCGGAGTCACCGGACCCACTCGGGGGCTGCGAGCCCACCCCACGGCTCGAGCCCTGCGCCTGGGCCGTCTCCGCAGGGCTGGGATGGGGGGAGGGCTCCCGACGCCTGCCATGGCTCGACCTCGAGGGAGAGCTCTCCTTCCGCCCCACATCGCGGGAGGGCGACCGCACCACCCTCGTGCTGATGTCATGGCGCTCGCTCCGACGCGGGCTCCGGGACCTGCTCCCGACGCCCGCGCTGGTGGTCGCGCCCTCCCGCGTCCGCCTCCCGCGTCCCGGTGGCGGTGCGGCGATGAACTCCGGGGACGCTCGCGCCCCTGGTCACGAGATGCTCGGGGGCTCCCTCCCCGACGCTCATGATGGCGCGGGCTCGACGCCCCTTCTTGGCGCCCACTCCTCCGCGGGCTCGACGGCGCCCTTGACGGCTCGCGGGGGTCGGGCCCCGAACCCTTCTCGACCTGTCGGCCGCCTCTCGAGGCCCGCCCCCTCTCGAGACCCCCCGTCTGGGCTGACGGGGGGCGGCCTCCGTTGCGCAGTGGCGGAGGCGCTCCGGGTCCGGGGCTTCCTTGCGATTGGAGGCACGTCCGGCGCGGAGCTCGACGGACCTCGGGCCCCCGACGAGGCAGGGATCGGCGCCGCCTTCCGCGGCTGCGTCCCGCGTGCCCCTTTTGTCGGTGGGACCTCCAGCGTACCCCCTGCACAGAGGAGCGGTCAGCCCTGCCATCGAAGAGCCCCGCGCGCATCAAGCGCGCATCCATCCCCTCGTCGTCGTCCCCCTCCTCGTCACTACTCTCCTCCTCCGAGCTCGAGGAGCTCAGCTCGGGGGACCCGTCCCCAGGCTGACGGTTGCGACGGCCCTCGCCAGTCTCTGCTCCCGAGCTAAGCGACGCAAGTTTTTATCTTTCTCTTTCTTCTTTTTTGCATCCTTGCTCTCCTTGTCCTTTTGAGCAGAGAGGCGCCTCACCTGAGCATCCGCGGCGTCTTCCCTCACCGGGGCCTCGACGCGCGACAAGTAAACGCCCCCTGAAGAAAGGAGAAGCATGAGGAGACAAACCACAAGACGGATGCAAACGGATCGAAGGAGGAAAAGGGGAGGAGGTTCGAGATAGCTCGACTCGAGGGAAGCTTACCAGGTCGAGACACCCCTCGTCGGGCGCCATCGCAACCAGGTGGAGAGTTCAGGGGTGAACGTCCCCTGGATCGTAATCGACACCCGGAGACGCCCTCGTTCCGGACAGCCTCTCGTTCCTCGATTCTTCGGCCTCGAACTTGAGCCTCGAGCTGAGCCTGCGGCCCATCTCGTGCATAAGAAGGGGGCGGTCCGCCAGCGGAAGAACTCTTCGCTGGTGGAACGCCCAAATGACCGCTTGCACGGTCAGCTTCTTCTCATCCACCAGCGTCTTCATCATCTCCATCAACGGGACCAGGTGGCGTTGCCTGTCCGCCGCAACACCCCAGGTCCACTTCTCCGGGCGTTGAGTGAGGACCCGGCCGGTGTACTGCGGAAGGAGGCCACCTTCGTTCCGAAGGTAGAACCAATGGTCGTCCCACCCGGCCTGGTTGGAGGAAAGCTTGTACCGTAGGTACTCGCGGGGGACATTGGCCGACGAGGTCCCCGCCCTCGCAGTATGGCAAGGGAGCCCATACGCACGAGCCGCCTCCCGCTGGGCTTCAGGGACTTGATGAAGAGCTCGCCCCGGAAGAGATGGACGAACATCTCCCAGTGCGGCTCCATCTTCAGGTACCCCTCGCACACCGCGGCGAATATGGCGGCGTGCGAGATGGAGTTGGGGGAGAAGTGTTGAAGCTCCACCTCGAAATGGTGGGTCAGCCCTCGCAGGAAGCGGCTCGGAGGGACGCCGAGCCCCATGCGGTGGTAGCGCGTGAAGCTCACCACATACCCCTCCGGCGGGTGCGGCTCCCGGTGCTCCGCCGACGGGATGACCCACCATGCGGGCCCCTCCTCCGGATTGGGGCGCAAGAGCCCCTGGGCCACCAGCGAGTCCATCTCACTCTGCGTCACCTTCGACGGGCTCCAGTCCTCGGCCGGCGATATCTGTGTCTGGGCGGCCATGACGGTGGCGCGGCGCGGATCCGAGCAGCGGACGGGCGGCGGCTAGCTCGAAGGAGAGGGCGCGTTAAGGCAGCAGCGGCGGCGAAGGCAAAGGCAAAGTAAAGGGTTCTCTTTCCCCTCTTTTCGATATTTATAGGGAGAAATCCAAAGGGACGGGATCTCCCACGACGTAAAAAGGTAACAGAATGCATTCAATGCGCCTACCTAACCGCGTCTCGAGCCGGGTGCAGGTCACACGCGTTACCTCTCCATTCGCTCCACTACCCGGGCCCGCCACGACCGTCGCTCCGGCTTCGCGCCCGTCGCTCTCCCCGACAGTTTCCGCCTAAAAAGGCGCGCCCAACGGGCAGAAGAATTCCAGACGACGGAGGCTTCTTCACAAAGGTAAAAACGGGCCCCGGCCCTAAGTCTCGAAGCAGCGAAGGCTGGCCCTCGAAAAGGGTTCGACAGCCGGCTTCGAGCACCCGAGTCAGGGACACCAAGGGGCGCCACTCGCGGCATTACTCGAGGGCCGAACCCTCGAGGCCTCTCACGTGTATCCAAGGCAGGGAGCTCGACGTGCAGTGAGATCCCCTCGGAGGGAGGCATCGAGCCACCGGGTCCTATCGAATGGACCCGGCACTCCTGCAGACTGAGCCCCCATGCTATATGAGACCGCCTCCGGGCCACAGTCGACCCCTAACGAACGGGGCACGAGCTCTCACTTGGATTCCCCGTTACTAGCTCACCGGGAACCTCGATACTCGCCCACTCGGGGTAGTACGAGGCATCCCACCTCGCATCCGATCGAAAGGACTCGCGGGATGACAAGCCAGGGCAGTCGGCATGCCGGACAGCTCGAGGAGCCGGCCAGTCGGTTCAGCCTGGCACCCCTCGACGAAAGAGGGTCTAAAAACTCGGACAGTTACGACTAATCTCTTTCTTTGTCTGAACATGGGATTTTCAGGCCTCGGGGGAACGCTCGACCTCCTTCTCACCCGAGCCCTCGAGACCAGGCCCAGGACGAACGCTTGCTCTCCATCTCGTCCGAGCCCTCCGAGCCAAGCCTCGGACGGAGTCCCCCACGACAAAGGAAAGGTTGCTTCGAACATTTAAATATTATACCAAACCACATTTCGAGCCTGTTGACAGGTACACACGGCGCCGCGATCTGCCGTCCTGACGATATCCCCCAAACAAGGCGCATCCGCCGGGCAGAAGGCTCCCAACCGACGAAGGATTCTTCGGAAAGGCCACGAGGGAGTCCTAACCACTCCCCCATGGCCTCGGGGGCTACACCCGCGGGTGTCGCTCGCACGACACCCACGGAGTCAAATCGACAAGACCCTCGAGACCAGTCAGCTACCCATCGAGATCCCGACCTGGAGCCCCTGCTCGAGTGCAAGCACTCAACAAGGGCTCGGGGCTACTGTCGGTGGTACAAAAAAGGGTACCCCCAATTAACGCAAACACCCGAACACTCCGTCTCCGTCTCGCCCGAGCCCTCCCAGCCAGGCCTCGGGCGAACGCTCTATCTCCGTCTCGCCCGAGCCCTCCCAGCCAGGCCTCGGGCGAACGCTCTATCTCCGTCTCGCCCGAGCCCTCCCAGCCAGGCCTCGGTCCTCAACGCTCTCCCATCGCCCTCAGCCCTCCCAGCCCTCCCTCCGGCGAACGCTCTATCTCCGTCTCGCCCGAGCCCTCCCGCCAGGCCTCGGGCGACGCTCTATCTCCGTCTCGCCCGAGCCCTCCCAGCCAGCCTCGGGCGAACGCACTTTCTCCCGTCCGCCCGAGCCCTCCCGCCAGCCTCGGGCGAACGCTCTTTCTCCCGCCTCGCCCGAGCCCCCCAGCCAGGCCTCGGCGAGCACGCGCTCTCTCCGTCTCGCCCGAGCCCTCCAGGCCTCGGGCGAACGCGCCCCACACCTCGAGCCTTAACGCACGGACCTCGAGCTGTACAGACAGCCGTACCAGCCCATACCACGCATTTAGTGCCTTCACCTACTCCGGTCATGTCCACTAGTGCACAGCGTGCACCACAGTAACTCGGTGTAAAGGTCAAGTCTCGTTTTCACCACAAGCATGGGCAAAAGGGCACCAGTGCAGCACTGTCCGGCCACGCCGGGCACTGTATCCCCTCGAGGCCGGCTACGCGCCCCTCGAGCCCTGCACTGTAACCCCTCGAGCCAGGCTACGCGCCCCTCGAGCTCTGCACTGTAACCCCTCGAGCCCTGCACTGTACACTCGAGGCCGGCTCCGCGCCCCTTGAGCCCCCGTGGCACCACCTCGAAGCCGGCTCCGCGCCCTTCGAGCCCTAACTACTTTCGTGCTATTGGAGGACAGGTACCCCAAGACCCGGAGGGACCTCACCGCGTACTGTACATTCCGGGATGGGTGCTGTACGGCTCCCGCCTTGTCGCGTCCCCACGTCCGCGCCCGGGATGGAAGCCACGACTCAAGGACGCCTCAACAGCGACGATCACATCGGCTCCAGTGGCCCCGACAAGACAGAGTTCCTACCCTTCTCCGTATGGGGCACCATGCGCCCCGACACCTGTAATACTTTTTGTAACCCTGGCCACCCCTTGCTCTATAAAAGGGGACGCTAGGGCCCTCATTCGGGACGACGGACAGACAACACACGAGTCCACGCACAAACACAAGTCTGGACTCCGGTCCACGCTCATTGAGCTTGTATTTTCCCCTGTACAAGCACTTAGGTGCAAGTAATACAAGAACATCCCCCCGCTGGACGTAGGGCCTTCTTTGCCCGAACCAGGATAAATCCTTGTGTCCCCTTGCATCACCATCCAGGAAGAGAAGCACGCGATCATATTACTCGTTGGTGTGATACCCCGGGTACGAAACACCGACAAAGTTTCAGTCAGTTTAAAATTTTATAGTGTGAACACGAGCTTTTATTTTCATGGTTCAGCTTTGATGTGGGGCCCCCATATTGATAGGAGTTACATAAGCGCAATCTTTCCGCTAACCCGCCCCGACCCATGTTCTCTGTAACCCAAACCCGACCCGACCCATACGAAAATAACACCTGTTTAGACCCGTCAACACACACCTCATATGAGAACCTGCCCCAAAACACCCGTTTCCGCCCGACCCATTAGCAGGCTGAGATCAAGAACATAAACAGTGTGGCAGTGGCAAATGGCCAAATGGTTGTTGGCCGAGGTCAGAATCAACTACTACGATTCTATGAAATGAGTAATGAGTATGATTACCTGGGATGAAAGGTAATTTACGAGGCAGGAAAGGCCACAAGATCCCTTTCTGTATCTTCCAGTCCACTGGATTGATGCTCGCTGCTTCTAGCTTCAATAGAAGCTCATTCTCTTTGGCCGAAGGGACTGGAACTTCCACATGCTGCATTTGGGGCATTTTAGAATCGGTGGACTGGTTTGTTTGCAAGATTACAAAGGAAAGATTCTCAAAAACACAAGGGATGTTTTGTCGACCAAATATATTTTCAACATCCCTGATCAATAAGTACTAGAGCGAAGGACCAGATTTCCCTGATCAAATTAGTTTCCCCTGTATGTAAAAAGCATTCATCAGTCAAGAGGACACCCAAATTCAGAACCAGTTGTTAGCACTCAGCAGGCAGCCTGCCTTCAATGGACACCACTAGTGTAGACTAGTACCAGTAGATGACGGTTTGGTTAGAAACCGCACAAACCGTCAAACCAAACTGCACCAAACCCCCAATGCAGATTTTAACTTTTCAATGGGTTCGGTTGACCCATGCAGAAAACCGTTGAACCCGCTGCCATCAGAGTAGCCGCCGTTGTCATGCCAAACTCGACACGAGGCATTGTACGCGGCTCTGACGCCTGCTCAGAGCAGGAAGCCATGGAACTATGGAAAAAAAACCATGGAGCTTCTCAGCGGGCCTGCCCTCGCCCAACGCAAGCTGCACTACGGGCGATCTACACCCTAACCGAACAAGGCCTAGACCGGCTGTTCCTGGTTTGGTTTGGTTTGGGTTTCATTTAGAAACCGCCCAAACCGTGACTGAACAGGACACTACTAGTAGATCAATTTCGTTCCTCCCTCCTGACGACCACTTCTGGGCAAGAAAATCTGCAGATTGCAGTAGACACCGAGTGGGAAACTGCAGTGCTCTTCTCATCCGGCAACAACAGACTGACTGTACGTGACACACTTGACTTATATACTATAAATCTCGAAACAGGATATTTAAAGATATCATAGATAACAACTTCAATATAAAAAAACTATCTTCATTTGACGCTATATAAGAAAGACATCATTTTGGTACCCGATTTAATATGATGATAAAATTTATATTATTTTTTCGTCTTACCAACCATAATATAGAAACTCAAAACTGTAGAGTGTTAGGACCATTTTTAAAATAAAAGGATTTAAAAATAAAAATCCTGACACGGGCAGTGGCCAGTGGGTGCCTCTCCAGTCTCCCCTTCCTTGAGTAAAGAAAGTTTTTTTTTTGTGAACTTGAGTAAAGAAAGTTTTTTTTTTTTTTGTGAACTGGAGTAAAGAAAGTTAGCAATAGGGAGGAAAAACTAAAAGGGCTGGAAGTGTGCCGTGTGCGTGCGCTTACCTTGAGTCCCGCGGCGCCCCCGCCCCAGGTGTCGTACTGCACGGCCCGCATCCTGGCGGGGATGTTCGCCGTCTTCGTGGGTGCGGCAGCAGCAGCAGCAGCGGCCATGCTTAGCGCCGGCGAGAGCGAAGGGGACAACTGCACAAGGACAAGCACAAGGAACCGTGGCCTCCACGGACAAGGTTGGCGCTTACACGGCCTTGTCTGTTTCAGGAGCCTCTGTCGCGTGGTGGCGGGAGCCGGAGGAGGAATATAAATACGACGGGTTTGACTTCTGTGTTGGCACACCGAGGGGTTGGTGGTGTACCAGGTAGCAGCAAGCCAGCAACGCGCGCACAGGTATGGGTCGAGTAGGCCAGGTAAGTGGTAACCAGCAGCCAAGGCCAGTGTCAATGAAGTTCCATGGACATTAAAATAGGATGTCAGTTTAGTATTTTTTTATAAAACTGCAAGGAGAAAGAGGGAAAACGTTTATCTCCACGAAATATCTGAGTGTTGTTTACAAAACGTTAGAAAATAGCTCGGTAAAATTTGTGTGAGGGCCTTCCTTCGTTTCATCCCGTTCATAGCCAGGGTCATGAGCGCGGGCACCAGCCACACGAGCGCGGTCGCCGCTGCAAGCACCGGCCACCGTGATAACGCTGCCGCTGCGCCAACCGCGAGCGCGAGATCTGCTGGTCAAAGGCTTCGCCGCATGCTAGCCACGACTATGGTCGCGGCAGGTGGCAGCCGAGGGCTCCTCTGCTGCCGGTCAAGCGTGGCGCGGGCTCCTCTGTAGGGCGCGGGCGCCGTGGGCACCAACCTCCATGATAACGCCGCCACTGCGCTGCAAGCGTGAGATCTGCGTGGCTGAGGGCTCCTCCGACGAGGAAGCAGGGTGCGACCGTTGCGAGCTCCTCTGCCGAACATCGTCCACTGTGCGGGCCACGCGAGCTCCGCCACGAGCGGGGCCTCTGCCAGCCGTGGGCGTCGTGGCTTGCGGCCAAGGGCTCCTCCACCGCTGGTTGAGCGCGGCGCGAGGTCCTCCTCTGCAGACCGCGTAGTGGGGAAGAGAGAAAAGGGAGGGAGAGATATCAGTGTAACCTAAGAAAGACTAAATAATCTCATGAAACTGTACAATGAAAATAGGAGGTCAAATCTTATATTGAGAGAGATGTTTCATGTTAAGTTTCACTTATTGAAAATAGGATGTCAAATCTTATATTGAAACTAGCCTAACAACAGGTACGTGTGCGACAGAGGCATAGAGCAGTGAAGGTATTACCTGCCTACATTTGGTCGGGAGGAATATAAATGTGTGTGGCTAGTTTTTTGAAAAGAGAGGAAAAAACCTATTGGTATAGTTGGATCGGACTTTCGAAATTCAGTTTTTATAGATAGATTAAATTGTTGCAAAGGCATGAACATAACAAACAAACCACATTTACTTTATAAATGTTATAAAGCCATATCTTTGCTCTTTAAATTAGTAAATAAATAATGGATCTTGAAAAATTTAGAAAGTAATATTAAGTTATTTATTGTATTTAGTGTTTTCTACTCATACCCTAAAATATAATTTTTAGGGTGTGATAAGCAACAATTAGGTGAGCATGGCTAAGTCACTCGTTATAATAGCTAGAGATATAACTCAGAACATGTACGCCAACCTTCGACTAAGATCCATCCTCTCCTAGCGAGACCACAGGGCCTCCAACTTCAAGTTGGTGTCAACATAGCACCAAATAACCCAATGGATCGACTTAAGCAATGTGAAAAAGAACCATTTCCTGACTGTGAAGTTTCATTCAACTAAGGGCCCAGCCCCGTCGATGGCGAGGAGCTGGGTGATGAGCAATCGCTCATGGCCTCCAAAACTGGAGAGCCCCCAAGTCTACAACCAAGATCTATAGCAGTTCAGATTTCTAAGATTTAGCACATCACTATAGCAAAATCAGAATTTGTCGAGTGCTGGCAGCACTTGGCAAAGAGGCTTTTGCACTCGGCGAAGGCTTTGCCGAGTGCCAAATATCAAGTGCTGACATATTTGGCACTCGGCAAAGAAAAAACGAAAAAAATCCAAAAAAATAGAGAAAAACTTTTATTAAATCGGAGGAGGGGCCCACCTGTTTTTCTCAAAATCACGAGTCCTAATATTTTTCACGCAATTTTCTCTCACGCAGTCAGCAGGATTCGAACTCACGACCTCTCATTCGCGCGGAGCCTCCTCTACCACTGCACTACACACATATACATTCCATCTTCGTTTCGGTTACCTATATATTATACTAACCGAGTGTAACTTGCTTATTTGAGCCCCTAAACGAATTCTAATCAAAAAGTTGTCAACTACAAAGTTTTCTAACTTTTTGAGATCTACGACTTTTATTTTGGTAGTTTTTCCATCTGAGGTCGTTTATAAAAATTTGAATTTCAAATTTGACAATTTGAAACGTAGTTTTCGTTGACAAGATGATTTCAAATCAAAAGGTTGTCTACACCAAAGTTTCATAACTTTTCAAGATCTACAACTTTCATTCTGGTCATTTCTCCATCCCAGGTATTTTAAAAAAATCAAATTTTAAATTTTTCAAATTCGAACGCAGTTTTGCATAACTAGATGACTTCAAATTAAAAGTTATCAACTACAAACTATCATAACTTGTCAAGATCTACAAAGTTTATTTTGGTTGTTTGACCATTTGTGCATCCGACATTGTGGTTCTAATATTATTCACAAACATTATATATCACTCTTGTAGTTTTATAAACTACCGGAGAGATATATAAGATTTGTGAACGAATTTATTTTAAGTTTGTCAAATGAAGAAATCACCAAAACAAAAATTGTTCATCTTGATAAGTTAACCAACTTTGTAGTTAAAAACTTTTTCATTTGGATTAATTTACTGCTTCAAAATATAATTTAAAAACTGGCTTTGCCAAGTGTCAAAAAAAACACTAGGCAAAGAGCTCTTTGCCGAGTGCCACGTGACCGGCACTCGGCAAAGAGGGGGCTCTTTGCCGAGTGCCGGCCACGTGGCACTCGGCAAAGACCCGACCACGTGGCACAGTTCGGGGCCACATGCTTTGCCGAGTGCCGGCCACGTGGCACTCGGTAAAGAGCTCTCTTTGCCTAGTGCCTTTCTTTGCCGAATGTCGGACACTCGGCAAAGCATCCTTTGCCTTGTGTTTGCGCTTTGTCGAGTGCCACGTGACCGGCACTCGGCAAAGAGGCTCTTTGCCCAGTGCCTGAAATTTGGCACTCAGCAAAGCCTCATGCACTCGGCAAAGCCTAGGTTTCCTGTAGTGCATGATATCCTCTAATTTCTATTCAGCGGCTGGTTAGAGGCAACTAAAATACTGCATGCATCTTAAGTTTTTCAGCAATTTGCTTCGATATGAAAATACTCCATATATTTGTGTCAACGCGCCGCTGCTATCTCAACTTGTCCATGCGATTCTGCCACCATTTGTATGTAGTACAACAAACACATTTTATGTATTTTAGCCCTTCATTTACATTTCGCACATGGACCTCAAATTTCTGGAGATGACCCTGTAAGGCCCCGCACCCCAAACATAGCAGACGAGGAAGAGTGATCCTTGCTGCAGCAAACGACCTGAGATCCGGGGTATGGTCCTCTAGGCTCACGAGAAAACCAGGAAACAAACCCTTGTGGAGCTTCACGACGTAATAGAAAAATACTACGCGGACTTCAGGAGCAAAAGCGAGGCTCAAAGCTCCTACTTCTGGCCGCCACCTAGACCGGCGCCAAGACCCAGCCACACCCGCGAGGAGCGGGTGAACGTTCATGCTATCGAAAACACTTTTTGACAAAGTTTGAACTCAGAACTATTAAAATCTTAAACTTTACTTTTTAGGTAATCAAACAATTCACATACTCTAGTATTGTTTTTTTTTTTTTGCGCAAACATACTCTAGTATTGTTAAACCACTAAGCAATCTCGCTGCCTGCCAAATAATCAAGATTGGCGGCGAGGTTTGAAACTGCTCAATGCACCATGTATGTAATGCGTGAATGGGAATATATACTGCTTGATCCAGCTTTTGGATATATAAAAGGAAAGATCGATCGACGCAGACCAAAGAATAGGAGTTTCAGGTGATTGTTTTTGAAGAATTTTTAGGTAACGACTCGCAAGATATATAACTACAGTGCAATTAAAAGAACAACTCAAAAGTGACAAAGAACAATTTTTTTCCTTCAGCCAAACAATGACAAAATTACATGTTTATTACCCTCAGCTCGACCTCTTTGCCAAGTGCCAGGTGCCAAGCCACGTGGCACTCGGCAAAGACGCCATCTTTGTCGAGTGTCAGCTGTAGCACTCGGCAAAGATCATTTTTTTAAAAAAAGATTTCTTTCCCAAGTGTCTGCCACGTCATCACTCGGCAAAGAAGTCGTCAGTTGATGGTTGCCGTTTTCTTTGCCGAGTGGGGACTTGACACTCAACAAAGGCTTTGCCGAGTGCCCGATAAATGGCATTCGGCAAAAAATATTTGTCGTTAGTTTCTTTATCGAGTGCGGCACTTGGCAAATTCTTTACCGAGTGCGAGAGGTTTTTCGCCGAGTGCAGCCAGCACTCGGCAAAGAAGGTGCACCCAACACTAGCTGCTACATGCGTCCAGATGCACATGCACATGCAGGAGCCAAGTGCCCAAGTCAAGTCATCTGCTTTTATCTGCCGTCATGGAATGGCCTGCTGAAGTGCTGATCGAGTGCTGAGTGCTGACTCATCAGGCCGCCATACACTCAGGCCTTAGATCAAGCCGGTCGGCCGGTCGACTCGGTCACCGCTAGCCAGCGCTGGATGGACCAGGCCGCTAATTTCGTTCGGCTTTCTACTCTAGCCAACTTTTTATATAATAATGTACATATATAACCACTCTCCCTGAATAAATAGATCAGACATCTGAACAGTTTTGTCTTTGTCCTTCCATAGGAAAAAAATAATCATTTGTGTATTGTGATTTGTGCGACCATTGGATGAAGATCTAAAGGTTTCTAGTCATCGCCTGAGAAGATGTTATATTTCAGACGTCTAAAATGTAGCAAATCTCTTTAAATATTAATCGAGTTTTTAGAAAAAATCATTACGATTTATAGTATCAAATAGATATCATTAAATATATCATGGAATATATTTTTTATAATATACTTATTTTGTGTCATAGATATCCTTACTCTTTTTTATAAAGTTAATTAAATTTAAAAGGTTTAATCGATACAGATTATTACTCCAGTCGCATGCATGCACATGCACATGCGCCACCGTCGTCGACTCGAAGATGCATTTTCCCAAGAGTTTCAACGGGAAGGAAATTAAACCATCCAACTTTATTTGGTATGCATGCATGTAGGAACTTGAAAAGGATGATGCTCTTCGATCGTGTGTCTCGACTTGCACTGGATGCGAGCAACATAAAACAACGCCTCAAATCAAAGAAATATTGGTCGCAAAAGCAAACCACATGGGTTGGAAAATTGCATGCCAATTGCCATGGCATGAAAAATCTAACCGAGAATGAAATTATTATTTTTAATGTCGAAAATGAAATTGACGTAGGAAGCAAGGTGACCGTACCATCAGTGGCTGTGCTCGTCAATTTTGACGCCTAGGGTCACTATCAAAACATATAAACCTCCCGTCCCAGGTTAAAATATGCTTGCGTCGAGATTAATACCAATAAATAACAAAACTGTTCATAAATGTATAAGTTTACTGTAGATGATATATCTTAATTTCATTCTTAAATCCACGGTATAACTGAACTCTTTTCAACGTTAAACTACTTTAGAAGTAATAAGAATGGAAAATACCAAGCTTGGACATCAGGATCGGAACTAACTGTGACTGCAGGCAGTAGCCGCCTGGCTCGCAGGCGCTGGGCGGCTGTGGGGCACTGGCACTGGCACGTCGTGTGCAGGGTGTCACCGGACGGCCCTCGGTACGGTGCTCGACAGGCTGGACTGGAGGTTCGCGGTGGCCGGCGAGCGGCGGAGCAGCCAGAGCACCGTGTTTGGCAAGAACATATCCGTCGGAAGGAAGAAAGAAGATGAGTTCCAATTTCCAAAGGTGCTTGTGAAACAACAATCTAGTGTTAGGAAGAACTTCTCGGAGAATGTAGGCTTGCAAACCTTCACCATCAAAGCAAAGCAAACGAATTTCACTATAGAATAGACCCTAAGGAAAAGGTTCAGACCAATGCATCAAAAGTTAACCAACTGCTTCTCCCTGATAAACCACCAATTACTAATAAAATATAAAAAGAACCAATAGATAACTCTTATTGGCTTTTACCGATGCCAAATCGAATATTATCAAGGTAGAAAAGACCAATGCAAAAACCAATAGATAACTCTTATTGGCTCTTTACCGATGCCAAATCGCACATTATCAAGGTAGAAAAGACCTTTGCAAAGAGACATTATTTTGTGCGTCATTGTCGCCACCACTTTGGCAATGCTGCCAGGATACCAAACTTTTGATGAAAACAAAACCTATAAGAAATTAAATCTACCAAAGAGGTGGGGTCCTTGGTCGTTTGGCTATCGGTGATGTCGTCCAGAGAGAGAGAGAGAGTAGTGGTGGTGGAGAGAGCGCCCTAGGCGGCAACGGCTTTTGTGTGCTCATACATGCAAGTTTATTGACGCCAAACTTAGCTGATAATCTAATTCAAGAATCAAGATTCACTTGTGAGATTTCTTTCATTCAATTAGTTTGATGTTCTCTTCATACATGGATCATGAATGATTGTACCCGAAGTGACCAAGGCTTAGCTGATCTTGTAATTCAAGAATCAAGATTCACATGTGCCTCTTTCAAAGTCTGGGCTATTAGAAAGTTGATGTTCTCTTCCTACAGGATGTCTATTATTAGAAAGTACTGAGAGGAACAAGGGCTATGGTAATCGAAGCAATCAATATGTGCTATAGATGGATATAAACACTTAAATATTCGAGTACCTTGGAGCTGATTACTGACATGATGAGTACACCAGCAGGTCAACAAATACCTGACCGCATGAGTAATTTGATGCAAAGCCCGTCGCTGGTCATATCGAACTTGCTATGCTGAGTAAATATCGACCTCTATAGGCAAATTTAGATCAATACAGGACCCAACTCAAAGGCATTGCCAAAATGCACGTTCCATATTTGAAGCGGTTGTGCTTTTCTCGTGGTATAATCTCTCCCACTGAGCCTTCTTCCCCTTTCTCGTCGGTCCACAGGAAAAGAATGTAAAAATACCAACAGTTTACCATGGAACGACGGATAGCATAGTGCAAAACTGCAAACATTACAGTAACGCGCTCTCGCAGTAAGATTTAGCCTCAAAGAAGGCCATCGGATATTGGCGAAACAATTGGCAGGTTATTCAGTGCAAATCGATTTCTAAGAATAACTGTACAAATCAACTTAATAAAAAAATAGCATTCTGCCTTCATCTTTATTCCAGCCAAACACTCCACTTTCGCAGCAAAGATCAACGATGAGAATAAGCTACCCTGTTCCTTCGCCGCTATTATTTAAGCTCACGAAACAGCGGGGGCGGCCAATCTATGTACGCACAGCGTATGCCACAGATGTGAAGATCAGCGCAGAGAGGACTGGTTGCCAATAAGCCTGCCATCGCGACATGCAACCTGGACGAAAAGGCTCAGCTGCTGCAGCAGCTATGGGCTCAGTGGCTTTCGTCAGCCATTGCTTCTCCTGCTCGTTCAGATAAGGCTCCAAGATCTTCTGGCAGTCTGAGTGGTACGTGTTTACCCAGTCGATCTCAACAGGAGTCAGAAGCTTGGTGTCTATCAGTTTGGTCTGGTATGGAGCCTACACATAGAGACAAAATCAAATAAGGATTTCATCAATAGGCAATAAAACAAATGATGCACTGCATTGTATTTTTAACAAACAGATGAATGTTGCATTTCTTGGGAACACAAAATGTCACTAGTTCATAATGAGCGAGAGGTGATGTAAACATCGCACTTGAGGCCTATGACTTGGCATCGTCGTACTTATCAAACTTTTAAAACAAGAGAAACAATCTAAGAGCTTGCTTCTATTCAAGAAAAAGCGGGGGTAAAGTGAGTTGATTACCGGTGAAATGGAACTCATGTGAGTTGATTACCGACTTGATACATACACAAAAGGAACTCCCTGAAGATCTAAACCTAAATGTTGGAATTTCCTCCCAAGTTCCTCTGGATATATTCATTTCCAACAAATTGTAAGTATGTGCTTCTTCTTCGTTGAAGTCATTGACACATAGGAATCTCTATTTCTATGACATTAACATTACTACAGAATCCCTCAACATTTTCCTTGTTTCAAATAGGTTCTGAGGTTGACTAGAATGCCATGATATCTTAAGGAAGATTTCATATAAAAACACTCCTGATTAGAGATCAATGGTTTCTAGTTAACTCTGAACCATAGGAAAGGTGTGTATCCATTAATGTATCAATTTCATATAGCATGGTTTGTGTGTGGTGTGTGAGTAGTTGAGTGTGTGTGTGTTGAGTCTATGTACGACTCCTTTTTCCTTCTATTAATACAATGATACGCAGTCCTCCTGTGTATTCGATAAAAAATTTCATATAGCATATGAACTTCATCGAACACTAAAAATCTAATCTGAAACCAAACAGAACAATAAATGAAGGAGGACAAAAGCACTTCAGAGAATTACTAAAGTTGACGGGTATAAGATCATGTAACAATAATATTGAGCATCAGTGCACAATAATTGTCAGATAACTCGATAACACATCAAAAAAGAAATCAAACCGCTATTAATGCTTACCCATGTTATATGTTCAAATGCCAAATAACCCTTGTCTCCAAAATTAAATTTAGCATTGGCCTCTTTGCAAATAAGTACATTCTCCAATCTTATACCAAAGCTCCCATCTTCATAATAACCAGGCTCTACAAGATTATGCAATTGTGAGTCCGTATAAAAATCATTGACAAGAATATCAACACTGGCATATAAGAAACTTGACATCAAACCATAAATAATTCAAATAAATATGAAGTTAGATATCTACTGACCATCGGTCACAGTCATTGATGCTTGCAACGGTACATTTCGAGCAGAAGGTCTGAAGCTAATTAGATGAGGACCTGGTTCAACAGCAAAAAAAATGAGTAGCGTCATCATTTTAGGGCAGTCATACAATTAGATGAACTGAGACAATACAAGGGGAAAGTCATTCAGACCTTCATGGACATTCAAATAAGATCCAATTCCATGGCCTGTACCATGCCGATAGTCAAGACCCTCCCTCAGAGTGGAGCTCGTGAAAGAATATCAAGAGCATGCCCTAAAAACTTAAGGAATTCAGTATAACAAATTACATATGGGATATCCTCATATCCATCACAGTTCAGACTAGATGATTATGACTTTTTGTTAGGCAGGCAGGTTATGTTGTATTGTATATATATTGGCCCTTTGGATGACGTGTACCATGCTGCACCAGCCAATGGGCCCCCATACACGATAGGGTAGAGACTGCTTAGTGATTGGTGAATAGGCAAGGATATCTGATGACGGTCCTGTTTCTAGAAACCTAACCCTAGACAACATTGGCTATATATGCATGTACCTCGAAACCTCATAATCAATCTACTAATCCTTCATGCCATATTCTCGCTTATATGGTATCACTGACCCATCACTTCCACTGAAGGCCTTAGCCCCTCTTTGCCCTATGGCCAATGACACATAACACATTGTCCCTCTACGTCCCCTCTGCATATGTTGCTGCTGAGAATAGTGATTGGATTACTTAGCCAAACCCTAGGTGGGTGGCAATATTATGTCTTACATGGGCCTCATGGCCTAACACTTGCACACTCCAACACCCCCCCGCAGTCTGAACTACCGGCGCAGCGGAGTTCCAAGACTGAGCACGAAAAGAAATACAACGCAACACACAAGTCCCCCCACAGACTCAACTAGGCACTGGTGATGTTGAGGCTGGAGCGAAACTCGGAGAACGTCGAAGACGGGAGGCCCTTGGTGAAGATGTCAACGAACTGGGAGGTGGTCGGGACGTGGAGAACCCAAACATCACCGATGGCCACCCGATCGCGGACAAAGTGGAGGTCGATCTCCACATGCTTGGTCCGCTGGTGCTGAACGGGGTTGGTGGAGAGGTACACCGCACTGACGTTGTCGCAGTAGACCAACGTGCTCCAGGTCAAGGGACTGTGGAGCTCACCAAGGAGCTGCCGGAGCCAGGAAGCCTCAGCCACGCCGTTAGCAACGGCGCGGTACTCCGCCTCGGCACTGGAGCGGGAGACTACCGGCTGGCGCTTGGACGACCAGGACACCAGGTTGCCGCCGAGGAAGACAGCATAGCCGGAGGTGGACCGTCGAGTGTCCGGACACCCGGCCCAGTCAGCGTCGGTGTAGACGACGAGCTCGGTGGAGGCAGACTGGTGGAGAAGGTCGTAGTCGACGGTGCCGCGGAGGTAGCGAAGGAGGCGCTTGAGAGCCGTAAGATGAGGCTCACGCGGATCATGCGTATGTAAGCAAATCTGCTGATCTGCATAGGTGATGTCCGGGCGGGTGAAAGTGAGGTACTGTAGTGCCCCTGCAAGACTCCTGTATGCAGTGGGGTCAGCGACTGCAGTGCCCTCGATCTCTGACAGCTTGGCCTGAGTGTCAACTGGGGTAGAGCAGGGCTTGCAGTCAGTCATCCCAGCTCGCTCCAGGTTATCAAGAGTGTACTGCCGCTGGTGAAGAAAGAGACCCCCTGTCCGAGGCTCAACAGTAATCCCGAGAAAGTGATGGAGTACACCAAGATCCTTCATTGCGAACTCCTGCTGAAGGGAGGTGACGATCCGCTGCAGCAGTGTCGGGCTGGAAGCTGTGAGCACAATGTCATCAACATAGAGCAGCAGATAGGCAGTCTCCCCGCTGTGGTGATATATGAACAAAGAAGTATCGGACTTCGCCTCCACAAAGCCCAGGGTGAACAGATAAGCAGCAAAATGAGAGTACCACGCCCGGGGGGGCCTGCTTGAGGCCGTAGAGAGACTTGTTGAGGCGACACACCAGATCAGGCCGGGTGGAGTCAACGAAACCCGCAGGCTGACTGCAGTAGACGGTCTCAGCAAGTGTCCAATGAAGGAAGGCATTCTTGACATCCAGCTGATGCACGGGCCAGGATCGTGAGAGAGCCAACGAGAGGACTATGCGGACAGTAGCAGGCTTCACCACTGGACTGAAAGTCTCATCATAATCAACTCCAGGCCGCTGAGTGAAACCCCTGAGAACCCAGCGAGCCTTGTACCTCTCGAGAGAACCATCGGCCCGTCGCTTGTGCGTCCAGATCCACTTCCCGGTGACGACATTGGAGCCAGGTGGACGGGGTACCAGATCCCAGGTCTGGTTGGCGAGAAGGGCCGCGTACTCCTCTTCCATTGCACCACGCCAGTGGGGGTCGGCCAAGGCGGCACGCACGGAAGAGGGCACCAGAGAGACCCTTGTGTCACCGGTCGTCGAGGCGAGAGCTCGAGGCCATAGTACCCCCGCCGCATGCCGCGTCACCATGGGGTGAACATGCCGCGGGTGGCGGTGAAGGAGCAGCGGGTGATAGACAGGCCGCTCGCCCCGAGCCGCCGGTGGTGGAGGCGGTGGCGGGGGCGTAGGCAGGCGAAGCGTGTAAAGGGGTCCCGAGCTGTCACATCGGAGCAGTGGACGCCGGGAGACCGAATCCTTCACAGTAAGACCAGAAGAGTCAAATTCAACAGAACAAGAGTTGTCAGCTGTAAAACGACGAATCGAAAGAAGGTTATGAACCATAGACGGAGCAACTAAGACATCAGGAAGATGAAAGGAGCCATGAGTGCCGGCAGCGCCCACAGAGTGACAGGAATACAAGACCCATTTGCGACCATGATGAACGAGGGATGGGAAGGAGGAGGGTGAACAAAAGAGAGTATACCAGGGTCAGGAGTGGTATGGAACGTGGCCCCTGAGTCGGCGATCCAGTCCTGGCTGACTGGAGGCGTCAGGGTCATGGCGCCGAAGGAGCGAGCCAAGGCCGTCGGGTCCCAACCGACAGGCCCAGGCGTCCCAGCAGGTGGCCCAAGGCGACGAGACCGGAGGGGCAGCCACCGCTGGCGCAGTCCACGGTGCCAGGAACGGAGCCGTGCCGTGAGCATGGCCGCCGGAGCACGGGGCTCACCACCAGCCCCTGATAGGGCCACATGGAGATGCGCCCTGACCACGGGTTGTGGAAGGATGGCCAGGGTGCACCCCGAGGAGGTGCTGGGCGCCCGGAGCAGTCCCACGACCGGACCCTGCACCACGCCCCCCCCCCCCCCCCACGTCGACGACGACCGCCACGGCCCCCCCCACCCCCGCTCGGCCCGGGGGGAGGAGGACCAAGAAGGGACGACGCGGGTGGAGCGTGGTGTGAGTAGTCGTAGCAAGGGCGGTCGATGAGGACGAAGATCCCGGCGTCGAGTGAGACCCGGACTAGATGCCCTGAGTGAGCTCCTCCATGACAAGGTCGTCACGGACCTGCATGAAGAGGGAAAGGGCCGCTGCCGGGTGATCCATGTCCGCAGGTGTGGCTGTAGCGGTCATTGAGGCCGCGGAGGACTTGGAGGACCAGGATCCGTCGTCAACCGGGCAGCCAAGGTCACCCAGAGAGTCGGCGAGGCCCTTCATGCGGCGGCAGAACTCACCCACGGAGAGGTCCCCCTGAACGAACGTGCGGAAGCTCGCATCGAGGCGCAGGGCCCGAGCCTCGGCATTGCCCAGAAACTGCCCCTCGAGAGACACCCACGCGTGTCGAGCGCCAGGAGTGTTGCGGACCAGATCCTGAAGATCGAGGGAGATGGTGCCGACAATCCAGGAGAGGACGATGCTATCGAGCCTCAGCCATGCAGAGTATGGGCCGCAGCTGGAGTGTCGAGGAGGACGTGGTCGTCGAGAGCGTAGCGACGAAGGGTGAGGAGGACCTGGTCCCGCCACCGAGCATAGGAAGGCGACTCCGGCTCCAGGACGACGGTAACCAAGCTGCGGATGTTCTGGACACCTCCCGCCTGGATGTGTAGTTGTGCCACGAGAGGGTCGGCTGGATCGTGCCAGAGGATCGCCGTAGCCAGCGGACGATGAGCCGCAGTGGAGCCGGAGGAGGTGGCGCTTGCGTCGTGATGAGTGGGGAAGACGAGCAGCTGCTCCGCCTCGGCGATACGGCGGGCCAAAGCATCAGCAGCGTCGCGCTCACGCTCCCAGGCAAGTGCTGCAGCTTGGACGCATGCCTGCCCCGCCGCAGCAGCAGCCCGCGCCGCGTCGAGGGCGGCTGCGAGGTTTGCATCTACAGCACCCAGATGAGCGCGCCGGCTGGCCATAGTGCAGGGGCAGCCGCAGACTCGAGGGAGGTGGAGGAGGCGGTGGGAAGGCTGATGAGGGAGGCCGCCCGCACCAGGGAGAGGCGCGCCGCCACCACCACCACCAGGCAGGACGACGAGCTCGGCGAGGGAGGGGAAGTGGGGCGCGCCGCCGGCGAGGGAGGGGAACAGGGGCGCAGTGAGGCCGCCCGCGCCAGGGAGGCCGCCGGCGAGGGAGGGGAAGAGGGCGCTAGGCGCGCCGCCCGCGCCAAGAGCGCCGCCCGCGGAGGGGAAGAGGGCGCTGGGCGCGCCGCCCGCGCCTGGAGCACCGCCCGCGGATGGCTCGGCGCCGGGAGGAGTCCCCCCCGCGCCCTCGCCGGTAGGGGGCTCGCCAGGTTCTGCCCCGCCTGGGCCGCCCGTGCCGAGCTCGGTGAGGGAGGGGAACAGGGGTGCGCCGCCGGCAGGAGGAGGCCCCCCCGCGCCCGCACCGCCAGGAGGACCACCGCCCGGCCTCCCGCCCCGCGCCCACGCCGCCCGCGCTGCCCGCGGCCCGCGGCGGCGCCCAGAGCTGCTGGTGGCCTTCGCGCCGGCATGGAGGACGGCGGCTGCATGACGGGAAGCAGTGATGCGTGCCCAGGAGTTGGGATGGGGAAGGGAGGGAAGTTTTGGAAGTATTGGGGGAGGGAGGGGAAGTCCTCACCGCCGGCCATGGAGGCAACGGCGGCGCCGGCGGCTGGAAGAGGCGGCGCCGGCTGGGAGGGAGGGGAGAGGGCCTAGCCCTAGCTTGATACCATGCTGAGAATAGTGATTGGATTACTCAGCCAAACCCTAGGTGGGTGGCAATATTATGTCTTACATGGGCCTCATGGGCCTAACACTTGCACACTCCAACAGTTGCCACCACCAGCAGCTGCTCCCCTTGTTGGCGTCAACTCCCAGTGGTGCCAACATCCAAAACCAGGGTCCGCTCCCCCTAGCCACACCACCAGCTGCTCCCTTTGTTGGCATCAAGCTCCCAGTGGTGCCAACACCCAAAACCAAGGTCCGCTCCCCCTGGGGGCGGGCCTAGCAAGCTGCCCACCCTCCAATTCATAAATCATAATGGGGCCAGCGGAGCCGACATGATGACGATGGTCACGGTGGCACCCTCTGCTGGCTCAGGGTCCATCACTGAGGGCATGTCCACAGGCTGCACCCACACCCCCTGTAGCTGTGGCTTCCTGGCCCTCCTACAACCCATGGGCAGGCTCCATTCAGATGTGGCCCAGCACCCCAGCCCACGTCCCCCTAGGCCCATGTGCTCCTACGCCAGCCCAGCAGCAGTAGGCCGAGACACATCTAGCGCATCTACAGCAGCAGCATGCCCTTCTTGCCAGCACCCAGGGGCAGCCCTTTGGCCCACAAGTACTGTACTGTGCCAGCCCAGTAACTGGTACGCATCAGGGTAGATTGTCTAGTGTTTGATGATAGGCGAGGATATGGTCCCTAGAAATCCTTGCGTATATATTGCATATATATGCATGTACCTTGCAACCTCATAGTCAATCTACTAATCCCTCGTGCCATATTCTCGCTTACACTTTCGTTGAACTATACCTATATAAGGAAATTGCTGCACATACATTGGTTTTAGGACTATTTGACATAAAATAACTTCCTACAGTGTCACACACACATATACACAAAGATCAGGCGAATCAATTTATTTGTATGAGAAATGAATTATTATATCTAAATTCCTGTTTCAATCGAATGCCAACCCTGAAGTAATGGTTATTTAAGTTTGCAGCAAAGAGCTGAAACCATGGCAAAACAGCCTTAAATGTGACTTCATCGATATTACAGCCATGTTTAACAGTTTTGCAGACAGTTTCTTGCATGGATATGATTAAAGAGCAAAACAAACTCACCAGTCGTCCCATTAGGAAACACAGCAATGTCTAGTGCGATGTGGCCTTTCAAGACCTATTTCCAACATTAAGCAATTCAGTATTAGAATCAACCACAGGGAGCAAAGTAAATAAAAACTAAAGTGGAAAAAAAATAACATGAATCTAATAATTCAGGCATCATGATGAAGTAAATTGTAAAGCCAGATATACAAAAAAAAAGCTGGCTGACTTCAGCCATATTGCTAACTTTTTGTAGAACATAAGAAAACAAGAGATGGGGAGGGCTTTTGGAGTAAGCAAAAGTGGTTTGGTACTGTAAACCATTCATTTCTTATCCCCCAGTCTATCTGAAACTGATGTTTTTATTGAAACTGGTGGTTTAGTGAAAGATTAATACAATTACTGTGGTACGTGAAACTATATATAGGCTGAAGTAATGATGGGAAGAAAAATAGTTCTCAAAAAATAGCACTTACTGCTGTGTAGCATGACTTCTCATGTTCTGAGGGTTTACCAAAATGTACAGTTCTTGTAATGTCTGTTGTACCATCCAGGTACTGCATGTACACCATAATGAAAGAAGTCAGCAGATTCGAAGAGATCCAGTAACATAAAGCGACAGTTCAGGACTAAATATATTTAACCTGTGCCCCAGAGTCACAAAGATATATTTTATCAGCATCCATCCATTTCTGAACATGTGCTTGCTTCCGGTTTATAGTGAATAATTGCTGCATTTGGTCCCACAGATGAAATTGTTGGAAAACTCAAACCTTTAAGTTCTGCAGGAATATTGTAATTTGTCACACATTGCAGTGCATCAAGTGACTGAAGGCAAAAATGTTCACTAGCCTTTACAAAGCAATTCATTTTAGATAGTCATACAGCATCAAAGATATGAGGATAAAAATAAAGGTCAACAGTCAACAACTCGACACTAATGCTTTGCTTTTATTTACCGAGTAGAAAAATATCCATAAATAAATAAATGAAGATAAATGAAGCCAAGATAATGTTTTTTTAAAAATTTATCGTTGATTCTGAACGGACACGGCAAAGTACTGGAACCTGACTGCTGAAGTGATACCTGTTGGCTCACTTCCAGGTTCCATAGTTGTGGGCAGTAACAGCAGCCATGGCAGATTTAAATGAACATCTAGGCAATTATTTTAACTAAGCTTTAAGAAGTGATGTTGCTGTAGCATACCTCTTTTGTTGCACGGAAGCCTTCAAGTTTGTCACTCACAGACACCTCAGTAAGTTTGGTTGCTCTACAGAACATAAGAGATTCAAACATATAAAAACAGCTAAATTTCGGTCTGACACAATAAAAGAAATGTAAATGAAGTCTTACAAAAAAAAAATTAAAAAAAATGGTGCATAAACAAGCAAATCTAATGGTATGTATGCATTTGTAGGCAAGAGCTCCACATGATAACTAATATGATGCCCAAACAAACCAGTACAATAATAAGATAAACTCACGAATTTTCCTTTTTTGTGACCCTTTTATCTCACTGAAATAACCAGAAGCTCCATAATTCTCCTGCATCTGAATTGGTAGGAGGGAAAAGAACATCAGAACAAGTATGGAGCAACTATATTTCATTAGAGGATAAACAGTAACCTTGCAAAATGAGATGTTCTTTGAAGATGCAAATAAAGCTGGTAATACCAGAAGAGTACAGACACAAAACATTTTCATGTATATATGAAATTCAAATATAAGTTCAGCAATATTTCAGTATGATGAGGCATTAATCTACGCGGACCTGATTATCCAGCCAAGCAAGGTATTGTACAACCGCAGCACCGTCTCGAATATGCGCGTTCCTCAATCCATCCAGTTCTCTGGGGTTCTACACCATTGTTGCAAATAACAAAACTTGAGGAAATAAATACTAAATTCCAAGAGTTACAGCTTCATAAGCTTATTACCTGTTGGGCCACAAATGTAAAGGAAAGAAAGCATACAACAACCAACAACAACAACCAAGCCTCTTAGTCCCAAACAAGTTGGGGTAGGCTAGAGTTGAAACACAACAAGAGACCCTAGTCACGGTTCAGGCACGTCAATGGCTGCTCTCCATGCATTTCTATCCAAACATAGATCTCTAGGTATATCCCAACTTTTTAGATCCCTCTTTATTGCCTCCCCCCACATCAATTTTGGTCTACCTCTACCTCTCCTCACATGAAAATCTTGGGCTAAAACTCCACAATGCACTGATGCCTCGGAGGTCTCCTTTGGACATGACCAAACCACCTCAACCGATGTTGGACCAACTTTTCTTCAATGGTGCTACCCCTAGCCGGTCACGAATATCGTCATTTCGGACTCGGTCCATCCTTGTGTGGCCACAAATCCAGCGCAACATACGCATTTCTGCAACACTCATTTGTTGGACATGTCTTCTTTTAGTAGGCCAACATCTCTGCTCCATACAACATAGCCGGTCTAATCGCCGTCCTATAAAACTTGCCTTTGAGCTTTTGTGGTACCCTCTTGTCACAGAGAAAGCATAAAATACAAAATAAATCTGTTGTGATGCATTGTGCAAATACTATGATTCTATTCTTCCAGAAATGAAGCTTTCAAAATGGGATTGAATACCAGCAATTATATCACATCACATAAATGTTCTTTCTTATTTTTGTTTTCAACAATAATAATGCCTTAATACACACCTTTAATACCACAGAATACAGATGATCTTAAAAAAAATTAAAGTTCGACAGCATAGTTCTAAAATGACACGTATAGGAGAATGGAATGCCAATTTATAGTTTTTTATCAGCTAGAAATTACTACTATACAAGTGACCACTGCAGTTTCTAAGATGTCCTAACATAGTAACATAAAGTATCTGTTCAGTGATATATCATTTCTTCACCAGAATAGATGGTTGTTTGGCATGATCTTCAACCTAACTTTAGCATAATTTATAGCATAGCATATTGGACATAGTTTCTCTCTGATTTTCTCTCTGATTAATGATCAATGATATTTCACTAAACCATATATCAAGTGAGATATAGTTACATTTTACATAAATAATGTTTTGCTCTCTTCCATTTCCACTTCCATAATCTATAATCATTCTGGTCTCAGTATCTCACAATGAAAGTCGGATTTGTGATAAATAACTAAATAACATACTCAAGTATTGAAAGTTACACAGATGCTTTTCCACACAAATTCATAGTAACACTACTACACTAGCACAAAAGAGAAGAAAGCAAATTCACCTTCACAGCCTTTGGAAGGGCAATTGGTGATTGCAGCGTCAAAACTTGATGTGGACTCAACTTTGAGTAGAGTGCAAGGCAACATGAGCCAGAATCAATCCAAATTTTTGAACTCTCCACCTCATTCATATCCTTTTCCTCATGCACAGAACTTTGTAGCTTGCCAGATGCAAGCAAACTTGCATCCGATTTAACAGTTTCATACTCTCTTATATCGATACCATTTCCAGACATGTACTTCTGAACCTACATTATAGAAGAATCACATAACAAATATATTACATTACATAAACTACAAAACCATGTGTATGGACACTATAACATGAAAGTCATTAGAAAAAGAATATGGCCTTAGTTAATTAACTGACCTCGACAGTTACTTTTCTCTTATCAACATAAAAGAAAGCACTGTGCAATGTTACAATAGCATAAGAGTGAACCACTGGGCTATAATCCACATCACTTCCTCGAATGTTGTACAGCCAAGCAACCTAAGCAACCATTACGCAACCAATAAGAGTAAACCACTGGGCTATAAAGGAAACTATAACCAAGGCAAATCCCACATAAAGTTTGAAATTGAACAACTTCAATAGAATGTATTACCTCATCAAGAGCAGTTAATATAATGGCAGTAGCCTTTTCATGTACAAGCTTTTCTCTTAGCTCCTTTATCTTTTCTGGTACATCACGCCCTGCAAATTCTACTGGGTGTACAATTACAGGCCTAGGTGCAACTAGTGGGCGATCCTTCCATACTTCATCCACCAAGTCAGAAGAAAGCTGAAACAAATTTTGGTGTTTCTTTGAAAATGCATGCTCATATCTTTGAGCAGAATCAACAGAGATGCACCATGGATTGATTCCATGACAGCTTCATCAGCCAGACTCTGATAGCAGAACAACATGCTACAGATTAGCCAGGACAGTAGTATTCCACACAGAACATCAAAAAATTTACTCAATCACCAAAACAATTTAAAATGATAGTTATTAATTTTCTCACAGCACACCCAAAAACCTGAAGTAGCTACATTAAATTCTACAAGATGGGAACAAATTTAAGGTTTTAACAGTGCCAATATCTTTGTCTGACAGCTTTGGGAGAGATAACTGTCAGCAGTTAAATGTCAGAATACTTCCACTCACATATAACAAAGCAGTTAAAGGTGAAAATTCAAATTTACTGCATAACCAAAGAATAAAGTATATCTTAGTGGTATCCCCACAAACACTGCAATACCTTTGATAGAAAGGTGAACAAGGAAGCCATATTTGTATTTCTCAACAACAATAGCATGGACGAATTCAAAACCAAAGATAAAGCACAATCTTCTTTTATGTTGAAATTTAGAAGGTAATCAAAAAATTTCTGCAGAAGGAAAACCACCACTTACATCAGCTATCCATGCTTCAACTGGTGGGTCTTCTCCCATACGCATAAGTTCCAACGATCACTCAGTTGTTGTGTCGCCTGCAAGAAGTAGCGTCCATCCGTCCACAACAATGCTTCTTTCATGGTAATAAGAGCCAAGCCTGTATAAAATTCAATGCGCACACTAACTGAGAAACCAATTCAACAACTTAACCAAATGCTAACACAAGGTATTAATCAATCACATAACATAAAAGACTAAAGGAGGTTGCTCCATGTTCACATCCAGCTGTGGACTTGTCATAATAATAGAAGGTGAGACAGATACATTCTTGTCCAAAACAATCATTAATTTACTTTACTGCTCCTCCAGTACCAAATAGTTGAACTGAACAATGACACACTATTTTATAATAGGAATATAGCTATTAAATTCTATAAATTTAAAGTATGGAAGCACCTTTCAAGCAAAGTGGAAACATATAACTTTCATGTTTAGAAATTTCAGAAGTCTGAGTCCTGTGCAAAATGTCAAGAATTATGTTATCGGTGGTAGTATGTTTGTTGGAAGCTTGGGGAAATACAAGTTTCACTTCTGTCAACATATGAATATAATCAAAATTGTTTTGTTTACATAGTTCTTTTAGAGGAATACTGTAGGGTAAACCCATATAGTTGTAAAAATATTATCTTTATATGCAAAGAAAGTACCAAACAAAAAATAATAATAATAATATGCTTCGTTCAAAAATAATAATAATAATAATATGTTTGGTCATATAATTATACGGTACATTTAATAAATTACAGAATCAAGGTAGCACTCAAATGTGGAAACATGGCACTCCAATGGCTGAATGGCCTACCATGTAAATTGGAACTCTGAACAGTAATCCCTTGTGATGTGTATGTGGGATGTGGACACAAGAACATTCAAATGTATCGTAAAATGATTACATGAAAAGAAAAAAAAGTCCACTGATAATCCATTGGATCTTCATATATCTGTACATGGAGTTGTCTCTAAAAAACTCAGTATTCAGCTGTAAATGCAATTTATTTATATATTTAACATCTACCCAAGATGAGGTTTGCTTTCTGCCTGCCAAACACCAACACATAACCCCCAAAATAACCAGTTGTCCCATGACTCCATGACAAAAAAATCCAAATTATCCTTGACTGCTCCAAAGGTTTCATACTATTTGATGCTACAAACGTTGAGAAGAAATATGCATACAAAACCAAATTGCACAAGCCTGTAGAGGATTTTTTTACGAGGCTATTTAAGATTCATATCAACCTTGTATTAGCTGATCAGTAAACTGTAATTTCTGCAACTAAAAGCTAGCAGAATTGCAGAATCAGTTCACACTGCAGAAATCACAAGCCCGTTGTGGCCACACTGCCACAGGGATCAGACAATTTGCAGCACTTCATTGTGAAAGAGCTAACCTATCGAGAACAACATGGCAGAAGCACAATCATAGCTTTGTGATGTCGTGCTAAGTGCTAACTTTTAAAAAAAAAAAAAAAAACTTGTGCTAAGTGCCAACTGGTTGAACTGCCTAACTGCTTCCACAAAAAAAGCTTGTGCTAAGTGCCAACTGGTTGAACTGCCTAACTGCTTCCACAAATACTGCATGTATCACAAATACATAATCGCATTATGAGCTAATCCAAGTATCTTTAACCATACCAAATCACATAAATAAACCTAACATTAGTAGCAAAATAGGAAGGACATGTTCTCCCAAAGATAAATTAGGTGATAGAGCGATTAATGGATGAATTCAGCACGGACCAGCGCTCCCTGTGAACCCCGAGATGAACTCCCGCCGCTTGTCCTGCTGCGACACGTACTCGCTCTGCACAGACAATCCACAGCCGTCATCAGTCCAGAGAACGAACCGATCAAAAACGAAACCCTAACGCTAGCCCAGCGGACCCCAACCGGGGAGATCCGATCCACCCCCGATCTGCGCGGGGGGCAGTGGCGCGGCACGGACCTGGTGGGCGTCCTCGGAAGGGACGACCAGCGCGTGAAGCGGCGGCGAGTGGGCCGCCATCAGCGCCCGAATCGCGTCCAGATGCTCGTCACTGGCCGGCGCCATTGTTTCGTCCGCCGGCGCCGCCGCAATCCGCAGTCTTCCTCCGCTGGGTTGGTGCCGAAAGCGGAGCAGTTTGTTGGAGTAGCTTTCTGATGACGGGGAAACGGAACCGAAAATAAATATCTCCTCGGCACGCACAATGGAAAGCCGTCGGCCTGATCTTTGAGCCGTGGATTTAGCGGCGAAGATTTTGGTTTTCTTTTTCCTTTTCCAAGGCGGAGCGGAGCCAACGCAAGAGCCAATGTGAATGGTCAGTTTCATTTTGTTATTTCTAATACTGTGATATTATATAAAATAAAATAAAATAAAACTTAAATCAAATTCTCCATTAAAGTGATAGTTTCGTTCTAAAGTTTTATAGGCATTAAATTACATGACTAATAGAGAGTTGTATTCGTGCCAAGAGAGTTTCATCTAGATGAAATTCATTTCTTCTCTCTCTTCTTAAAAACACTATCATGTCATCAAAAATACTTAGGTCAGTCTCAGTGGAAGTTTCATAGAGTTTCATGGGCATTTAATATGCTGACATGGCGCTATATTAATGAAGAGAGATGATAATAGTTTCATGGGAGTAGAGATAGTTTCATCCCCATGAAACTCTTATACATTGTTTTCAAAATTTGGGTGCATCGGAAACTGGGAGATGAAATCTCCATTGAGACTGACCTTATCTGACAACATATTTAATGTAAATGAAACTCAAATAAAACCTCCATTGACATTGACCTTATGTGGCAGTTTTTCGAGGCCACAATCTTTTGAGTTGGAGCCTTGGAGGCGCTCGCATCGGGAATATTTAAAGATTTGTCCTCCTTAGGGTGGGGGCATAAGATTTGCCTTGTCGGTGACTCATGTGGACATGGGGTCTCATGTGTCAGCGATACATGTTTGGATTGTATTCGTAAGGGGGCAAATATTTAAATGTCCTCTCATCGTTCCGTAGGGTGAAAATTCGGAAGGATGACTTTAAAAGTAGTTTTTCATCTGGTTTGGACTAAAATACGCAAAAATATTATAGATTATGATATTTTACCAGGCCAGTCCGGAGGGTGGGTGAGAGGGGCGACCGTGGTCCCTGACTAAGAAGGGGCCAAAGATATGTTACACACTATACATAGTAACAGTAGGATTAGTCCTCTCGTAAAAAATAGTAGGATTAGTACAATCACAAAACACCCGATGTACATATGTCCTAGTATCTTCATTTTACATTTTTACCGCTAGGTGACACCATGATGTGGATCCTTATGTCATAATTCCAGTTCTATCAATGTCAATATCAAGTTAAAAGATAGACTTGTGTTTTTTCCTATCAACCAAATTATATTTGAAAAAATAAATTAGTATTTTATTATAATAAAGAAGCTATAGTGACCATTATTTTTTTTTGTCTCTAGCCTGTTTACTTGAGCTTATTAGCCAAAATCGATCATACTTTTTAGCTGTGGAACAATGTTGTCTCTCGAACAATTTTTCAATTTTCAGCGCCGTAGACATCTATATTCTCGTATACAAACATCTTTGAAATACAACCTATAAAACATGAGATTATTGATGTGAAAAATAAAATATGAGGCTTCCTCGTCTGCTCACCGACGCAGCTACTCGCGCCCCTCCCTGTTCGCTCCTTTGGTGGCCCTCTCCCCGACATCTTCCTCGAAGGCAGTTGCATCTCTCGATTTAGTGGAGGCCGACTCCATCTATGTTCCCGTTGTACCTTCCTCTGCTCGTGCTTTCCTCTTCCCTGATTGAAGGTTTGAAGCTCGGTTCAACATCCCTTTTGCAAGATCTATTCAGGTACTTCTTGTCACCAATTTATGGATTATAGGTTTGACTTAAATTGCAAATGGATGAATTGCATATTCATAGCATGGATAGGGAGTGATGTTGAATGCTTGTGTTTATGAATGGGTTATGATTTTTTTTAAAAGTGTGATGCTTAATGCTTGTGTTTTACCTATTTATTTATTAGTTTGTAGAGATTTTAAATGGACAAGTCAACAAAAGTTCAGATAAAATGGGATGCTTTTGTTGCCAAGCCCTTCAATGATATATTTGTGTGGAAGAAGTTCTTGCCCACAATAAGCCTGGACATTGCCGGAATAGTTTGGCTATGCAAATCTTGTCAAAAATCTTCTCCAACTTACCAAGAGACCTTATAATGAGTCACAAATGAAGAATAGATGAGATACAATGAAACAAAATATAACCAGTGGAAAACTTTGAATATAAGGGCTACTGGACTAGTGAGGGATCCTACCACTGGTTGTATTGTGGCTTCCAATGAATGGTGGGAAGGGCAAAATGCGGTGAGCATACAAATCACTAGAATTTTTTTTATCTCATTATAAGTTGTACTGTTTTCTTTATAAATATCTAATTATTATTTTTTATTTACTTTTTAGGCTATGTCAGGTTATATAACATTTAGAGATAATCCACTTGAGCATGAGGATTGAAGGATTGAAGGATGTGTTTAATCATGCACAAGTTTGAGAAACGTGATTGAGAGGTCCTTTGGAGTCCTAAAGATGGAATGGCGCATTCTCTTGAAGATGCCCAAATATTCTGTGCATAAGCAACCAAAATTATAGTTGCTTATATGGCCCTTCACAATTTCATTAAAGACAGTAACATAAATGATGTTGACTTTCAATCACATATCCATGAAGATATTACAAATGGACCCGAATCTAGCTCAGGTGAAGGAAGTGCTTTTGGAGATGACATGGATATGAGTGCTTTGCGTGATGCAATAGCCACATCTATGGTTGGTTAATTGACTGTTGTAGCCATCTCAATTTGTCCAGACTTGTGCCAATGTCTTGTTGTGTAACATTAGACCCTTTTATTATGCTTGTGCTAATGTCTTGTGTGTAACATTAGACCCTTTTATTATGCTAACCACCAAAATTAGTACCATAACTGTTTTTAGCTCAAATTCAGTGAACAAATGAGATGTCATCAGCCTTAGGGGCATATAGGTCATTTCACGCTTAGGACAAGCAATCTATGAGCAATAATCAGGATTGCCAAACACCCTTGATTGTTTAGGCAACAGATTCTTTGGATCACAGCTTATCAAAAATTCTGATCAAATTAAAATCGATTCTCAGATAAGCGTTCCCAAACAGGACCTATATCACTTCCGAACCATGCATGGGCCAGAAGACTAAAAAAGAGGCCCAACAAAACATGAAACAACAACTATTGGCAAGTGCTTTGGGTTGCACCAAGTTTATAGTTTGATTAGATTAGAATCAAGTGGTATACATTTTTGTTGTTTGTAGCTTGATTGAGGAACAGTGGGACACACATGTTTTGTTGTACTAGATGATACCCCGCGCGTTGCTACGGTGACTTTGTAACGTTATATAGAATGAAGATTTATTGAGTGAGGAACATGGAAATCATGAAAAGAAAATTACGCCTACAATTGTAGGTACATTGGTAAATAAATACTATTTTTAATAATGTTAGTCATTGGCAGTAACAACCACCACCTATATCAGTATATGACCGTTGCCTTAGTTGGGAGGCACAATCCTCAAGCATCGTGATTACATTCATGTATATATTATAACTACAAAAATTCTTGAGAGAATTGATGGAGAATGAAGAGCACCATGTGAGGATGTCTGTGGTGTCTTGAATGTTGTTGTTAAGGAAAATACGTTGGAAAAGGGACTGAAATAAGGAAAGAAAAATGCAGTGTGCAGAGAGAAATGAAGATAAAAACAGGCGACAATGATCGAGTTGGATTGGTAAAATTTGCATTGGTGGCACGATTCGTTAAAAAATTCATGTAGACGGGTTACACCTATCTACACCATCTTCCTTCTCTACTTGTCTCTGATCTCGTACCTCACCTTGCTGCCCCGGCCAGCCTCAATGGTGCACCGACATATGATGAAGTGCCTTCGATCAGGCTCGTGTTCCACCTGGTTGTATCCGATGATCGCTTGTTGTTTTTTACGGACCAGGATGTCAGAGATATCATTAGGAGATAATTACTCCGACTAACCCTGGGCAACATGGAAGATCCAAAGACTTGATACGAAGTGTACATGGATTAGGACTCTCATTGTAGCTTAGTCGAGTTCTTAAAGGAAGTCTTGTAATTAGAATAGGACTCCTCTGTTTGTAACCGACTAGGACTCGGTATGCGTCGTGCTTTCATTGAATCTTGAATCATAACACAAGGCACATGCCACACTAGACGTAAGGTATTACGCTATTAAGCGGCCTGAACCAGTATAAATCGCTGTCCTTGCGTACTCGCCGGGTTCTACGAACGCCGATCCCCACCGAACAAATTGTCTGAGATCCCTCAAGACGAGTTGCCGGTTAACAAACACCGACAGCTGACGCGCCAGGTAGGGGTTCTCGGCGATTCCGCAATCAAGAGCTCGACGAACCACTTCAACATGTTCTCGGCGGGATCAATTTTCGTTTTTGGCTCGTGGACTTGCATTGCGGATGATCAAGGGAAACTGCATCGACAACTTCAAACTGAATCAGAAGCGCAAGCCACGCCAAAAATAGATCATCTCACCCGAGACCTAGCAAATCTCACAATCCAAGGATCGCAAGAATCTGGGGACCAGGCAGAGTCATCTGACTCCTACTCTGATATGACTTTTTGATCCAGGAAGGACTCAGGCGCTATGCATCATATCCCCTTTGGACTTCGTAATCTGGCAGAGAACTTCCAAGAGTTGACTGGATCAAAATTCAGAAAGCTTCAACAGATCCAGCTGACAAGAGCTCAGTAGGGACTTGTTTTCAGCTCAACCGAAGAAGGTAACATCGTCCATTGGCCAATACAACCAGCCCCGGCTAGGTTGGTTGGCACAATCGAACAGATTCTCCCGTACCAACATGGACATCAGCTCCCCTTTGAGGAACACAATACCTCAACGGAACTAAACTCCAATGCTTCCACCTTGGAGTCGGTTACACCAGGATCAACAAACCAAGGCTACACTCGTGAAGTCTTCATGGCAGGACACCAGTCATCTCTACGACCTCCAACTCCTCCAGATGTCCTCCAGATGATGAAACCTTGAGCATGATATCCGATAACGACCCAGAAGGACCCGGAGAAACCGAGTCTATGAAGGCAGAAAGAGTGAGAAGGAATCAGGCCAAAGACGCTTGTAGAAGACGGGCAACGCATCGAAAGGAGGCCATGGAGCGCTACAATGTGCGGCTAGAGGAATATAACAATCGAAGGCGTCTGGAAGAAGAAGTCGAGCGCCGAGCTCGTCAAGAAAGGGACCAGGAAATTCAGTCTCACGACGATCGTAATCGGTGACGAGACGACTGCTCGCGCAACCTCGAACCTGAATTCATGAGAGTAGCTGGTCACAAAGTGTACCAGACACCCTACCAAAACATCTTGGCTTTAGTAGAGGAGATGGGAGCCAAGGACAACCACACCCCGATGAAGAACGACGGTTGATCATGCTTCAAACTACCGCGCTACAGCTCAAAGGCTGAAACCTTGAGTCCTTAGCCGACGAACAAGATTCATCTCATCCCAGCCAAAGGCGACCCGTTCATGAGCGGCTCGGCCGGGCTCCAGCAAGGAGTCGACTGGGCAACCGGGTACCTGATCAAGCTGAAGGAGGAGCTGAATCATTATATCAAGGAGTCAACATTCTAGCATCTGATGCAGTCGATCGTTTCCCCTGTTTCTCCCAGAGACTACGAGCAATCCCGTTCCCACGAAAATTCAAACCAGGGAACTACTCAAAGTACGACGGGAAGACAGAACCTAAGCGGTGGCTCAGGTTGTATGCTCAAGCAGTTGAGTTAGCAGGGGGAAGCAACGATGTTAAGGCACTATTTCTCCCTATGGCTCTAGAAACAATGCCCCTTGCATGGTTCGACAGACTTAAGCCCGAGTCCATCGACTCCTGGGAACAGCTTCACCGCATTTTCATAGAGAACTTTGCGGGTGTCACGGAGCGATCGGACCCTTGAACCAAGCTTAGAACCTGCAAGCAACAGAAAAACGAGACAATGCGGGAGTACTACAGACGCTTTTCCGAAATCCGCTCCACAGTCTCCGATATAACAGACAGAGAAGTAATCGACCTTTTTGGCAACGGAATTTGTGAAAGGTACAATTACAAGGATTTCATCAAGCATGACCCGACCACCGCCGATGAGTTTCATCGGGCAGTAAACTCCATGATGGCGATGGAAGAACGCACATAGGAGCGCTTTCCCGAAAGAAACACACAAGGTGATCGGGGAAATAATCAAAGATGAAACCAGACTGCTCAGCAAAACACCCGCAAGAGAACAGAGGACAATACTGTTGCAGCCATGGAACCTCAGAAAAAGGGGAGCAAGCCCTCCAGCTTTGATGACCTCCTCGACGGCCCATGCCCTTTCCATCCAAAAGGAGGACACCAGGCTAGCTTGTCGGTAGCTCAAAGAGAGAGGTTTGAACTCCGAATTCAACAAAAACAGAAAAGACAAGGGAAAGAAAGCAGCCGAAGACCCTCAACAGGACGCAGACGGTTTCCAACACCCCAAAGGCACCATCAATGTCATATTTGGGGGAGTAACCACCAGTGACAGTAAGCGCCTGCAGAAGCTCTCCCTACGGGAAATTATGTCTACTGAACCGGCTACCCCCAGATACCTTGATTGGTCTGAGCATCCGATCAATTTCTCTCGAGCAGACCAATGGACCAACGTCTCCAATGCAGGGCACTACCCACTAGTCTTGGATTCTACGGTCGCTGGGTTCAAATTGGGAAGAGTACTCATAGACGGAGGAGCAGGACTCAATGTCATCTTTGCAAGCACCCTACGCAAGATGAACATGGACCTTGCAACTCAACTTACTCCATCAAGTGCCCCCTTCTACGACATAGTACCCGGAAAGGCGGCCATACCATTCGGAAAGATCATACTACCTGTCACTTTTGGAACTCAAGCCAACTATCGGACTGAGTACATCAATTTCGAGGTAGCCGACTTCGAATCATCATACCACGCCATATTTGGACGACCAGCCATCGCCAAATTTATGGCAGTACCACAGTATCCATACCTTCTGCTGAAGATGTTGGGTCCTAAAGGTATTCTAACTTTCAAAGGGGACTTGAAGCGATCTTTCGACTGCGACTCAGAAGTTATCCAAATCTCAGAAAAAGCCCAACTCGCCCGGGAAGTACATGAACTCGCACAAATGGTTCATAACGCCAAGCCTGGAGATTCAGAAATCCCAACCAAGAAGGCGGGCACTATCAAGCCATCAGCAGAAATCTCTACAAAAACCATTGATCTGGAAATTGGCGATCCCTCAAAGACGGCGACTATCAGCGCTCACCTATCTGAAGAATAGGAACTCGCGCTCACCAAGTTCCTTAGAGCAAACAAAGATATATTTGCTTGGAAACTGGCTGATATGCCAGGTGTCCCGAGGAATTTGGCTGAACACAAGCTGGAGTTAAAAGAGGGATCCAGACCCATCAAGCAAAGGCTGCGACGATTCTCCCTAGAAAAGAAAGAGGCAATCAAGAAGGAAATAGCTAAACTACTCGCAGCCGGGTTCATCAGAGAAATTCTCCACCCCGAGTGGTTAGCTAACCCAGTACTAGTAAAAAGAAGAACTCTGCAGAGTGGCGCATGTGCGTCGACTACACATACCTCAACAAACACTATCCAAAGGATCCCTTTGGATTACCAAGGATAGATCAGATTGTTGATGCCACCGCAGGTTCCGCTCTACTATCCTTTCTGGATTGTTACCCAGGGTACCATCAGATTGCTCTCAAAGAAGAAGATCAACCCAAGACATCGTTTATAACCCCCTTCGGTGCCTACTGTTATAAAACCATGTCCTTCGGATTGAAAAACGCAGGGGCCACCTATCAGCGGGCTATCCAAGATTGTTTGGGCGACCAAATCGGCTGCAACGCGGAAGCTTATGTTGATGACGTGGTTATAAAGACAAAGGATCTAACTACCCTCATATCAGACCTCGAGGAAACCTTTACCCGGTTACGCTCATACAAATGGAGACTCAACCCCACGAAGTGCGTATTCGGGGTACCCTCAGGTCAATTACTCGGATTCCTGGTTAGCCATCGAGGCATCGAGGCTAGTCAAAAACAGATAAATGCCATCATCAGTATGAAGCCACCTACTTCGGTCAGGGAGGTTCAGAAACTCACTGGGTGGATGGCTGCTCTCAACAGATTTATCTCACGGTTGGGAGAAAAGGGAGTACCTTTCTTCAAATTACTCAAAGCCGGTGATAAATTTCAGTGGACGGAAGAAGCGGACAGGGCCTTTGAACAGCTCAAAGGATACCTCACCAATTCTCCTATACTAACACCGCCAGAACCCAACGAACCAATGATGCTTTACATTGCGGCCACCACACATGTTGTAAGCACGACGATTGTAGTGGAGCGCAAAGATGATAAGCATATCTAGAGCACTCAATGACCAGTGTACTACATCAGCGAGGTACTCTCCGACTCCAAGGCCAGGTACCCGCAAGTTCAGAAATTGCTTTATGCTTTACTCATATCGTCAAGGAAGCTACGACACTATTTCGAGGCCCACGAAATCACAGTTGTCACGGATTTTCCATTGGGAGAAATCCTTCACAACCGTGATGCTACAGGAAGATTTTTCAAATGGGCAGTCGAGCTGGGGGCACTCAATGTCAAATTCACTCCAAGGAAAGCTATCAAGTCACAAGCTCTAGCTGATTTCGTCGCTGAATGGATAGAATTACAGCAGATTCAAGACAATGCTATCGCTGAACATTGGAAGATGCATTTCGACGGGTCCCTAAAACTCGGTGGACCAGGTGCCGGAGTCCTACTCGTATCACCCGCTGGAGAACAACTCAAGTATGTTCTGCAAATAATGTGGTCTGCTACCAACAATGAAGCAGAATATGAGGCGTTGCTACACGGGTTAAGGCTAGCAGCCACATTGGGCATCAAGCGACTCCTAGTCTATGGCGATTCCTCTGTGGTGATTCATCAAGTCAACAAAGATTGGGACTGCACCAAGGAAACAATGAATGCCTATTGCGCCGAAGTCCGCAAACTAGAGAAACACTTCTCAGGGTTGGAACTCATTCATATCACCCGGGATCTTAATGTAGCTGCAGACATCCTAGCAAAGTTGGGATCTGACAGAGCTCTAGTCCCTAGCGGTACCTTCGTACACGAGCTATCCAAGCCTTCAATACAAGACAAGGAAGAGACTGATCCTACACCCTCCGCACAAATTTTAACTATGGCGCCCGATTGGACTAAAGTTTTCATCGACTACTTCAAGGAACACAAATTGCCAAGCAATAAGACTGCTGCAGAGCAGGTTACCAGACGTAGCAAAAACTATGTCCTAGTCGGAGACAAGCTATATCGACGCGATGCCTCATTAGGAGTCCTCCTTAAGTGTATTTCACCAGAAGAAGGTAAAGAAATCCTGAATGAGGTTCATTCCGGGTGTTGTGGCAATCACGCAGCATCAAGGACATTAGTCGGAAAAATCTTCAGATCAAGATACTATTGGCCCTCCGCCTTCAAAGATGCAGAAGACCTAGTCCAATGTTGTCAATCATGCTAATTCTTCGCCAAACAACAGCATGTCTCGGCCCATGAGTTGATTTGTATCCCCCCGTCATGGCCTTTATCATGTTGGGGACTCGACATGGTGGGACCTCTCAAACGTGCTCCAGGCGGGTTCGAGTACATCTACGTCGCAATCGACAAATTAACCAAATGGATCGAGTACATGCCATTGGTCAAATTCAATGCATCAAAGTCAGTTCAATTCATGCAGGGTATTTTTCATCATTTTGGGATGCCGCATAGAATTATCACTGATCTTGGTTCCCCTTTTATGATAATTGAGTTCAAATCATGGGTCAGGGACTATGGAATAAAGATAAACTACGCATCAGTGGCTCATCCACAATCAAACGGCCAAGTTGAGAGATCAAACGCCCTCATCCTCGCTGGCCTAAAGCCAAGATTATTTGATCTTCTAAAAGACCACGGTGGGAAGTGGGTTGAAGAATTGCCTAAGGTAGTCTGGGGGCTACGGACACAGCGAAGCTGGGCAACAGGCCAAACTCCCTTCTTCCTAGTCTATGGTACCGAAGCAATCCTCCCAGCAGACTTAATCTGGAATTCTCCGCGAACAGAGCAGTATAACGAAGGAGAAGCCGATGATACAAGACGCCTAGAAGTCGACAGTCTCGAGGAGGCTCGGTTAGCTGCCCTCTTCCAATCAGCAATATATCTCCAAGGGATGAGGCGCTACTACGACAAGAACGTCCATCACCGTACCTTCCAAGTAGGCGACATGATCCTGAAGAAAATTCAAAATACCATAGGCCGCCACAAGCATATGAGTCCATGGGAAGGACCCTACATAGTATCTAAAGTAACAAGACCCGGGTCATTTGAGTTAGTCACTGAGGATGGTTCTCCACTGCCAAATTCATGGAATATTGAGTATCTGAAGAAATTCCATACCTAAGGGCTATACTACAAATCCGATTCAGGGCAAATGTATCTATTTCACCGGATATTAATAAAGATTGGATTTCTTCATAAATTCTACGAGTTTTCAATTATCACGACTAGTTAGTCGGATAAAGTCCTTAGAAGCTTGTAAGCTCTAACTATCGTGTCCCACCGACTAATATGTAATATTAATCAGATGGATCCTTTTTGGTTCAGAGGCAACCATACCGGAGTTACGAGCTCCGAGCTCAATACAACTCAAACGATAGTACGGCTTAAAAACCCAGCTATCAACCTATAGAGAATATGGCATCTACAAAGTAGATGCTAGTTCCTATAAGGTATAACAAAGGGTGAATCCCTCACCCTGTCGTTTATTACTCGGATAAAGGCTAAATCCGACCTCGCACTAAAGCTGCGACTACCAAGAGGATATGATTCACCCGACAGGAACCATCATCTCGGTCCTTAAGAGGTGCTTGATCAATTTTATCCCTTGGACAAGGGTACTAAGAGTAGTACTCGGGCAGACTAAGCTCTCTATTAGGTCGTTAAAGACTATAAGAGAAACAAAGTCATATGACCCACGCTCAAGTGCTAGAGAGCACTAGGATAGACTCGTCTAATAAGACGCCTAGTCATACATCCACCTCAAGCAACACGACCCATTGACAAAACTATTTTTGCAATGACGAGTCGACCATACGCGGAATTAATAAGATTCAAAAGTAAAATATACTTTGATCCTTTACACATAATAACATTTGTTTACAGGAGATACAAAGTACGGTCAAAGGACCAAGGAAGACACCCTACTCTACAAGATCTAGTAATTGGGAGTACTCTTCCGCTACGGCCTTGACTTCTTCCTGCATAGCCGCAAGATCTTCATCACTCTTACCATCAGGAAGCGTCATAATGGATGATAGATCAAAGGACGGCATATGCAATCGTAGCGTCGTGAGGAGCCCGCACACCACCGAAGTCGCCATATCCTTGATGTACTGAGTCAGCCGTCCTGGTGCAGCCTTAGCGCGGTCAACCAAGGACTCGACAGCTCCTTCGGGGCGTGGAATCATATCCAGGACGGGCTCTACAGCAAGCTCTAACGCCTTCAAAGAATCCTGAGAAGTCTTCAAGGACTCTTGGGACTCCTTCAATTGCTGAACTGCTTCTAGAGCTTCCCGTGACTCCTTGGTCGACTTCAAAGCCTGCAGCAGGTCTCAGTCAGCATCTTTACGAATCAGTTTGGCTTCTTGAAGAGTACTCTGCGCGTTAGCAAATACCTCCTCAAGCTCCGCCTCCTTACGGTTGAAAGCAGTTTGCCATCCAGCGGCCAGCATCTTCGAATCTGGAAGACGCAACAATCGGATGAGTATCATAGGCTTACAAATCAATAAGGACCCGAAAAGCACTTTCGACCTACCAGAGAGCTGCTTCTTGGAAGACTTCATAACATCCTTAAGCTTCTGCTCTAAGGCAGCATGCTTGCCGAGTAGCTCAAGCTCCCGCTGATTCACCGCGTCACGCTCATCAACAACAACCTTGAGATTGTTTTGAAGCTCATTGATACGGTTATGGAGGACTTGGGTGGTACCTTCTGGCTAATCTGATCTTGAGCGATGTAGTCCTTGAGCTGTTGATTCTCAAGAGAAAGCTCTTGGCGGATCCGAGTGATTTGCTCATTCACTTTTACATCAAGGCCCTGCACAGAGATAGCAATATAAAGTACACGAATGTGATAACAAAAAGAAACAAGGGTTTCAAAAGAGTTACCTCAACAAATTGTCGGAGTGCTACGGCAGGCGCCATCACTTGCTCGCTCAACTCCTTTAGCCGAACGAGATCCGGGTTGTACCCCACGACTTCCAGTCTTGACCCTTCTCGAGAGGACTCGGGGACAGTCTCGGATTCTTCCCGCGGAGGATCTAAAGCTTCAGCATTGATTTCGGCTCGAACCATTTCCAGGGTAGGTTCATCAGGCTGTCGAGTGCGAAAAAACCACTCGGTCAAACTCCAATTGAGCGGGAGAGCGAAAGATCGAGTATGGAACACCAACCTGAGGCAAGGGAAGCACGTCCACTTCAGATGCTGTATCAACCCGGGTACCAGATGGGGAGGAGCCTGGCAAAGTATTCACCTGGCTGGAGATAGGAGGGACGCTGGATCTGCCTTTGTCCTGTGCCTCCGACTCCTCCACCGCCTGGATCTCGACAGCACTACTTGAGGATATGGCAATCGGCTTCCCTTTCCTACAACAGACGAGTGTTCATAATAAAGCTAGAAGGCATATCAACATTTTAAAGACAAGTAATACGACTTACTTAACAAGTTTCAATGCCTGTGGCAGCTTTAAGAGTGGTTTCTTCGGCTGAGGGTCTGAAGTCGGAGCTTCTTCAGTAGCAGCTCCACTCAAAGCCCCTTGAGCCGTCCCAGCGTCTACATCAAATAAAGATATAAGACAAAGGTTTATTAAATCCAACACATGAAGTCTATAAAGTACTCGGGTTTTCCCTTACCAGGAGCACCCGTATTATAGTGCTTTTCACCCAATTCTGTTGATAAAAGGATTTTTCAACAAGCACGGCGATTACCAGTGCGGGCCTTCTTTGGGACGGGATCTCTGCATTCCTGGAGCGGACTTGGAGATCTCTTCCAGCTACTCTCGGCTTTGGAATCTATGAGCATGACATCAGAGTCAGTCGAGTCTGAGTCTAACCAGTCAAGATCACCAGGAGAGCTTGACTCATGACGAAGGTCCTCACTTCGAATGGGACCCTCGAGAGCAATGCCTCCGCCTTCTTGAGTCACCGGGGGTAAGGGTGGACAGTCATTGTTATTCCGCCCTTGGTCCTATGAAGAAGAAGATGAAGATAATGTCTAGTCAGAAGGATATCTATTAAGAATCTAAAAGACGGGCACCCCGACTACTTACCGCTGGAGGAGGGTTGATGGCGGAGAAAGTCATCATCATTGGAACAAGTTGTTCACGACTCTTCAATAGCTGGTTCATTCTTCTCAGAATCTCTTGGTTGGATAATTGCTCGGCATCATGCCGGCCCGGGTCCTTCACGCCAAGGTACTCGAAGCCAAAATTGGCTCGCTGCTGCAGCGGATGGATCCGGCGCGCAATAAAATCTTGGACGACGGCATAACCAGTCAATCCACCTAGCTTCATTGTTGCTATCATGTCGACCAGTGGTTGTATAGCCTCTACCTCTTCAGCAGAGATCTTGTCCTTCCATTCACGGGACTTCTGCGGTGGCCATCCATCATGACGACGAAGGGCCGGCGGCGGGTTGGCTATGTAAAACCATCCGCTTGCCCATTCTTGGATGGATTCCGACAGTACTACAAAGATGTATTGAATAGCTACTTCTAGCTAAGCTGGAAGCTAGCTCCTCCGACTACTTCTACACTCGCATCACTGGATTGACACTTAACCCAAAAGAAATAACGAAAGAGAGTAAAAGAGGGGCAAATCCCCAGAAAAGCTTCACACAGATGAGTAAAAGATAGCAATATTGGGAGTAATATGGTTGAGAGTCAAACCATAGTAGTGCAACAATCCTCTGAAGAAATCGGATGCTGGAAGCCCCAGTCCACGCTCCACGAAAGACTTGAACTTCACTATCTCCGTCGTGTTGGGAGCTGGTGCGCGATGACCAGTAAGTACCCTCCACCCGTCCATTGGCTGAGACCGGAGTAATCCTTGCCGCGCCAGAAAAGCTAGCTCTGATTCTCTGGTATTCGGCGCTTTCCAAGCAAGCACTTTGAAGGACCGAGAATGCAATAGCAAGGCGACCAGAGGGGGGGGGGGTGAATGAGAGCTCAAAAAATTCTCTCAAAACTTTGGCCTTTTGTCCCAAAATCAACCCAAAAGCTTCGATCGAAAACGTGATGCTCACGACCCTTGGAAGAGGGTGGATGATCCCTAGGATCACAGCGGAGCACCACAAAGCGATAGCTAGTCAAACGCCAAACGCGCCGGAGCAAGTTTGACTCTAGAAACCGGGTCCCAAACGTAGATTGAGGACTACGTCGAGAAATCCCCAAATACCGATGCTAACAAGTAGCAAAGATACCTAGAGAGGTTCCTAGGTGAACTCTAGAACCAAACGAGAAGTCCGGAAACCAAGCGGAGAAGCCGGGAGAGCAAACACACAAAACTGCAACAAGCAGTCGAAACCCGGACTGTCCGGCCCTGGGGTCCCGGACTGTCCGCGGCTACTGCGGACTGTCCGGCCCTGGGGTCCCGAACTGTCCGCGGCTACTGCGGACTGTCCGCCGATCAAAACACCGAAACCACACTGCTCCTGCAAGTCCCCTGGACAGTCCCGGACTGTCCGCGGTTTATACCGACGGACTGTCCGCCGGTCAACCGAGACCCAAACAGCAAAGACTCGCGGCCACAGCTCTGGCCAAATCCCGTCGCGCAGACTGTCCGCGGGAGGAACGGCGGACTGTCCGCGACCGCCCAGTGAGGGCGATTTCGGTCGCCCCTCACACACCTCTTCCCAAATCCGAATCAAAACTCAATCCCACGTTCCCAAACTTGGAGAAGATGATCACGAGGTAGTTAGGAGACTATCCCCAAGAAATCATCCGCTCAAATCGATTCAATCACCGGGAAATCGAAAGGGGAGGAGTATGAACGAAAAAGCGCCACGAAAACGAAATCAACCCGATCTACTTGTTCATGAGGAGTTAGAAGAATTCCTTCGGTGGAAATGATCTCCTCACTATAAAGAACAAGTTGATTCAAACGGATTTCACAAAGACGCAATAGAGAGGGAGATCGAGTGACGGGAAAATCGTGGAGAAATGAAGAACGCGAAGAACACGAACAAAACGCGAATCAAGTCATCGATCTGCAACCGTGTGGCTACCACACGCTACAATAGTGAGATTACGGTCTCACTTCCTCAAAATCTCCAGTACACAGAGGTATGATTCTCTGCGGATCTCAGTAGCTACAACAGGGGATTGGGAGAGCAGGAAACCCTAGAAGCAAAGAGCAAATGACTGAGATGAATTGGGAGGAGGGTGTCTCCCTCTACTTATCCTAATTCTAATTCCTACTCTACCCCTCACTAATTACAGAGCGAACCAGCTAAACCCTAGGGTTATTCTGGACCAACTCATGGTAGGTGGTGATCCGACGACCACGCCCGCTCAACTGGTAGCGTTGCCTCGACGCAACCTCACCGATCGCCGCCACGTGCCGCCACCGCTCTGCTTGTCCTTTTCCCGGACGTCGCACCCCCGGTTTTGTGGCCCAAACCGGGAAACCAGCCTTCACAGCCAACCCCCGGTTTTGAGGCCCAAACCGGGAAACCGGCTGACCATCGCCTGAGTTTTGTGGCCTAAACTCAGCAAACCCGCAACACCCAGGTTTTGAGGCCCAAACCTGGAAACCGTCCGCAGCCCGAGTTTTGTGGCCCAAACTCGGAAACCATCAGCGCCCAGGTTTTGAGGCCCAAACCTGAAAACCGTCCACTCGGTGGTTTTTCTGTGGCTCAACCACCAAACCGAGCCGTAGATGGGATGCACTGCCCGTGCACCCCGTCCACCGACACGTGTCCCCAAGTCCTCGACCCAGGCAACACCGTGCCCGCAAGTCTTTGCTCGTCGCTGTCCCAGGCTGTCAGCCACCTGTTGACGCAAAACGTGACACCTCGCGTCAAGGCACACAGCAAGCCGAACGAGGCTGGCTTCAATCGGGTGCCCGGAGCGTACTGAATCCGGAGACGTGCCAGTCGGTTTGACCTGAAAACCAACAAGGGATAAAAGTATGAGAATACCTTGGAACATGCCGGGTGAGACCAGACAGTTCCATATGTACGGCTTTGAAAGCCAATCACGACGGCACACGGCTATAGAAGCTGTTTGTCGGAACGGATTTATAATGTCATTCGGCAAGTATAAAAGATAAAGCTTGTGAACATATTGAATGCCGAACGCATAAGTAACAAGAAAATAAAAAGGCAATTTGTAAATACAAATCTATTCAGATGACATATGCATAGGCTAATCCAGCTAGTCTGCCGCACGTCTAGCCTTCATAAACCCGTCAGGTGTAAATTCAAGCAAAGCTAATCCACCGCATGATACCACTTGCTATAAATCTACACCACTCCTTATAATTAGATTAATCCACCGCATGATACGATCTAATTATAAGAAGCTAAAAGCACACATACATCTGGACAGACCTATAAAAACTCATTACTCGTGTAAGCTTAACCAGAATCGGCAAACTAGCCGAACTGGGGTCCATGAAGAAGAAACATACAAGCCAAGCATGGTTAAACTGATCTAAAACCTGCACCTGCCGCACGACACCCAGCTCTATCAAAGCCTAAACATGATTGACATGCATGAACCCACGACATGTAACAATCTAGATTGAAAGTCAATTCGACCATTATGATCTTATAATCAGCAAAGCACAAACAAAACTCATGCGACAAGGCCGAAGGAAGATCAATCTAGATTGGGCAAAAGGTGTTGTACGAATTAAATGAATAAAACATATAACACATGATAACTTGATGAATCTATTAGATCTGCCAAATCTAACAGAGCCGATAACTATTTTTACTCATGACTTAATCCGCCGCACGATACAAGGCATAAGCAAAAACTTCTCGTCATAAGCTTAAATCCGCCGCACGATACTAAGCTTAACATACGAGACTACTTGCATCATATCTAAATCCACCGCATGATACTAGACATGATAGCAAGGTTGCCGGTACTTACGGAGGTCGACGGATCGATGATTCCTCTCGAAGAACTCGACAACACGACTTAGGGACTCGAAGATGGCACGGGGCCGGTTTGTATTGATGTGGTTGTGAACAGTTTTACAATGGTCGAGGGTTTATATTTATACCCTGGATGAAGCATAAGTCCTAGACAATTATGACTTACAATAAAATAAGGAAAATAAATCATATTCCTAAACCTTTCGGCATCTTCCATCTTCACGTATCTTCCCACGCAAGCCGGCTTTACTCGCAACACGCGTTTCCCGAATGGAGCCTACTGCCTTGTGAAATAGCCGACCGCGTAGACAGTTACCGAAACTCTGAGGACCAAACAGTCGCCGATTGCTTGCCGAATCTTTTCCTTCTGCTAGTTGGGCCCACCTGTAATACCCTTGTGTGTGCAAAAATCTGGTGTTAACACAACCACAGCTGATCCTCGGGCCACCGGTCCCTCAGTCCAAGTCTCACGTCCGCCCTTCGCCACTCTTGGTCCATCGGCACGACACATCTCTACTTGACCTTCACCTTGCCTTTGATCACTGTATCCGTGCTCGACACCTGCACAACACAAGCCAAAGAACATGCGCATTATCCCAGTTGACAATCACTCATCACTCAGAGACTCGGCATACACCCATGTATCCGCAATCTCCCCCTTGATGAGTGCATTGTCAACTACCAACACAAATCATAATGAAATAGAAGAAGAAAGGAAGAAAGAGAGAGAACTCAACCAAATGACCCAAAAGCATAGCAAAGCCAAAGAAGGTCAAGTGGAAAGAGCAGAACAACTTGGTTCCCAAAGACATGGGCAACGGCTCGACGCAACCAAGCAAAGCAAAGCTAGCCCTCAAGAAGAGGTAGAACAGGCTCAACACCGCTAGCGAGAAAACTTGATACCAACTGAAACAGCATAAAGACAAGGTTGCTAGTCCCTCAAGAAAGAGGCAAAGGCTCAACACAACTAGCTACCAAAACTGCTTTGAACCAATTGGACAACAAAGCAAAAAATGCTAGTCCCTCAAGACAGAGGCACAGAGGCTCAACACAACTAGCAGAAAAGCTCCGAACCAAATTGGGAGATCCAAACAACCTCAAAATCGAGCAAACTCCATTCAAAGCTCCTCCTCCAATATTGCACACAACTAGGGAATCTCCCCCTTAGTTGATCTTATGATTTGGAGAATTTCTCCCCCTTAGTTGAAAATGCACTATCAACCAAATTTCTGCCCCTTGACAGAAGAACTCTCCCTCCAAAATGCATATGAGTCAAAATGCAAGTTAGCAGCTTCAGGAATATAATCAAGAGAGTGCAAGGATACTCTATACAGTTCTGATCCAATGACTCAACAACATCCATAAGAAGCTAGCCAAGGCTCAAACTGATCACCAGATACGAAAGATGAACATGAGAGCAAAAAGAGCAGTTTTCAGCCAGAAAGGTATTCACCATCAAAATAGCACGAAACATGTATAGACAGGAAGTCAGACAAGTGCTAACCATGTATACAAGGTGAATTACCCCTAACACAGTTCAATCATCATGCTATAGAATGAAACATAGACTTGTGTATACAAATTTTATCGGAGTTGCAGCGGTTAAATTACACAAGTTTAAAATTTCAGCATGCGATTGCGAGAGGTTGAAAGCTTGTCATTGCCTAACTTTTCAACTGTGCGAAGCCTATGCAGAAGCAATCAAAAGCTTAAGGCAACAGTTTTGGTCATGCACTACACAGCTCAAGTTTAACTCAAAGTTCAATGAGAGTCAGTCTCGAAACTGTGATGTGCTGACAAGCAATCCCATCTCGATCTTTCCAATTCACTTGGTTCAAAATTAAGGTAGAATATGAATATACCAAGCAAGTGAATGACTCAACACTAGAGACATAGCAACCTAGCATATATGAAAAGCACAAGTGATTTCAACATATTCTACACATACTAGTTGCATATCTCAATGGTGAACATTTTCAAGTTTTATGTTCATTAAGCAAATTCACCATTCATAAAATAGCTTAGCTCACAACATGTATCAGTGATCAGAAAGAGCATAAGCTACAACATCATCATAAAGCATCGGAGCAAAGACTATACAGAGCATAGTTACATTCTAAAGATTATATACATAAAGCTCTGAATGTAAGTATGCAAGATGAAATGCAAAGATGCATGATGAAACCAACTGAAAAACACAAAGTCAGTTTATAGTACAAGAGTCAAAATGTTTCCCCCATCTAAAAGGGGAAACACACACCAAGCTCACCTCTCAACCTAGCAAAAGTTGATTGGTCCAAAGGCTTGGTGAGAATATCAGCCAACTGATGATGAGTATCGACATGGTGAAGGTTGATATCACCCTTCTCATAGTGGTCTCGCAGAAAATGAAAGCGCACATCAATGTGTTTGGTCTTCGAGTGCAGCACGGGGTTCTTAGCAACGCTAATCGCACTCATGCTGTCACAAAGCAAGGGAACACGAGAAAAGCTCAGACCAAAATCACGCAAAGTGGCCATCATCCAGAGTAACTGGGAACAACAGCTAGCCGCAGCAACATACTCAGCCTCCGTGGTAGACTGGGCGACACTAGACTGCTTACGAGAAGACCACGAAACAAGAGAAGAACCAATAAACTAGCAAGTCCCAGAAGTGGACTTGCGATCAATGCGACAACCAGCAAAATCGGCATCGGAATAACCGCAAAGGGAGAGGGTGGAGGAAGCAGAATACCAAATCCCAAATTCTGGAGTGAAGGATAAGTACCTCATAATGCGCTTGACCGCCTGACGGTGAGAGGTGCGCGGCAACGACTGAAATCGTGCGCAAAGACACACCGCGAACTAGATGTCAGGGCGTGTCGCCGTCAGGTACAGCAGCGACCCGATCATACTCCGGTACTCCTTCTGGTCCACAGATTCTCCATCCACATCCGCATCCAGGGCCGTCGTGGTCGACATGGGTGTTGGAAGAGGCTTGGCCTCACCCATATCGAACTTCTTCAGAATGTCCTTGGTATATTTACCCTGGTGCACAAACGTCCCTTCTTGGGATTGCTTGATTTGCAACCCGAGGAAAAACGTCCACTCGCCCATCATGCTCATCTCGAACTCCCTGCTCATAGTATCTGCAAACTTGGCAACCAAAGCGTGAGAGGAACCACCGAAAATGATATCATCCACGTAAATCTGGACCAAGAGAGTATCACTGCCTTGCTTGAGGAGAAAGAGCGTTTTATCCACACATCCCATTTTAAAACCCTTAGCAAGCAAAAAGGTTTTCAACCTATCATACCAGGCTCTAGGGGCTTGTTTCAAACCATACAAAGCTTTGTGAAGTTTAAAAACATGGTTTGGAAACTTGGGATTTTTGAAACCGGGGGGTTGTCTCACATACACCTCCTCTTCTATGTAGCCGTTTAAGAAGGCACTCTTGACATCCATTTGAAAAAGTTTAAACCCTTTGGATGCAGCAAAAGCCAAGAGTATCCTAATAGCCTCCAAACGAGCTACAGGAGCAAAACTCTCCTCATAGTCTATCCCCTCCTTCTGACTATACCCCTGGGCTACAAGTCTGGCCTTGTTTCTCACAACATGGCCATCCTCTCCTTGTTTGTTTTTGAAAACCCATTTTGTCCCAATAGGATGACAATCAGGAGGAAGAGGAACCAAAACCCAAACCCGATTTCTTTCGAAATTTTCCGACTCCTCATGCATGGCATTGACCCAATCTGGATCAGATAAAGCATGTCCAACATCTCGGGGTTCAAAATCAGCAACAAATGCAGAATGAGCAAAGTGAGAGATTTGCCTAGACCGAGTGACGCGATCGTTGATATCGCCGATCATCTGTTGAGGCGGGTGCTGGCGCTGAATGTGTCGTGGCGCCTCCCTTGCCGAAGTGGCCTCCCCCTCAACAGCAGCTGGTGCCTCCTCGGGTACAACAGGTACCGCTCGAGGTGGCAGATCACACGGCCCCCATGTCGTAGAGGAAGAAGGGTCGAGGCTGCGTGCAGTCGTGGTCGAAGTCAATCCACTAGGAGCAGCAGACGTAGGGAGTGCTGGATCGTCCATACATTTAGCACCCTCGTCCTCGTCTTCGAAAAGAGGTTCTCCAACCTCATGATCACCTGCACGCTCAAAACGAGAAGAAGGACAAACCATGGTCTCGTCGAAGGTGACATCGGATGTCTCCATGACTCGGTTAGTATCAAGGTTAAGTACACGATAAGCACGAGTATGAGCACCATAACCCAACAACACACCGTCAGAAGAACGAGACTCAAATTTGTCCAGGTTGCCTTTCTTGAGTATAAAACAGTGGCAACCGAAAACTCTAAAATAACTCACTTTGGGCTGTCTTCCAAAACGCAACTCATAAGAAGTCTTTTTCTAGAAAGCTCGGATAAAAATGCGATTTGAGATATAGCATGCAATGCTTATAGCTTCGGCCCAATATCGCCTAGGAGTCCTATGCTCATCGAGCATCGTCCTGGCCATCTCTACAAGGGTCCGATTCTTCCTCTCTACAACACCATTTTGTGGCGGTGTGTAGGGGGAAGAAAACTGATGCTCCAAACCCAAGGAGTTACAAAACTTCTCAAAGTCCGAATTCTTGAATTCGGAACCATCATCACTCCTAATAGCTCGCATTGAGTTCAAAGGGAACTCATTCTGAAGACGCAAAATCAGATTGCGAGCAAAGGAGAAAGTCTCAGTTTTCTCAGCTAAAAAGAAAACCCACGAATATCTCGAAAAGTCGTCAACAACAACAAGCACACACCACTTCCCCCCAACCGAGCTCACCCGAGCCGGACCAACAAGGTCCATGTGCAAAAGCTCTCCAGGGCGCTTGGTCATGACCTGAGTCACTGGATGGTGGGGAGCGGCAACCATCTTCCCATGTCTACAAGAATGGCAAACAAGATCCTTCTCCATGGATAACTTGGGCAATCCTCGGATTAGACCAAGTGAACTAAGTCTTGCAAGCAAGTCGAAGCTCAAATGTCCTAGTCTCCTATGTCACTTCCAAAGATCAGAGGAGGAAGGTCCAGCCACAAGACAACGAGAAAAGCCAAAAGACTCCGAGAAATCCGCACGAAAGACTTTCCCAAAGGGCGAAATCACGCAAACAAGATTGCCCTGAGGATCCAAAATACGACTGAGATTCGGCTTAAAACGAATCTCATAGTCGTCATCAAAGAGTTGCGAAACAGAAAGAAGGTTAAAATGCAAGTTAGAAACAAGAGCAACATCGCGCAACACAAAGTGCTCATTAACCCGCACAGACCCTCGAGACAACACCTTACCTTTGCTATTGTCGCCGAAGGTGATATACTCCTTTCCGGCAACAGGATTAAGACTGGAGAACCACTTGGCGTTTCCGGTCATGTGCCTCGAACACCCGAAATCCACCAACCAAACGTTCTCCAATCGTTTTACCTATATCAATAAAAAGACATAGGGTGAGCATACGGTCCAACACTGGGGTTAGTGAAGTAGGAGGAATACCGGTGTTGGGCCGGCTGCTCAAAAGAACGGTTAGTAGAAAAACCATTCCTAGCACGCCTACGGGGAAAGCGATCACCACGTTGAGGAAAACATGGTCCGCTAAGGGAATAGCGTCCATCGCGATACTCAAAACGCGGTGGGGGGGGGGGGGAAACGCTCAACTACAAAGCCACCGCCACGGGGTCCATAGCCTACAACTGCAGGCTCCCGCCGGGCACGTCCTCTCCGCTGCCTAGGCCTAGGAACTTGAGGTTCTGGACCTCTAGGCCTAGTAGCACGCCTCTGAACGTTCGACACATGTACATCATAGAAAGGATGGTACATGTTCGTGTTGTTCATCTCCTTTGCACGACACGCCTCTCTCTTGCGCCGAAAGCAAAACTCACTCAAGTGTCCATCTCTCCCACAGTGCTCACAATGGTACCTCACCGCTCTCATAGGGGGTTGTTGGTACTCACGGTAGTGGGTGTGGATCACTTTGCCCTTCTGTGGCATAAGCTCCTCCTGGATGGGTGGCATGGTGTCCAGCTTGTTCTTGAGGTGGTTTGGTTTGGGAGCCCAAGATTGTTTCTTTGGTGGAGCTCTCGGAGGTTCAACAAAGACCCCATCCTCGGTGTTAGGCTTGAGAGGCTCTTTGGGTGGAATCTTGGTAAGCTTGGGAGTAGTGGTGGAGTTGGGCTTCTCACATGGGTTAAGACCACTCGACTCTCCAATCTTCCCAAAAGACGAAACATCAACACCCTGAGCAAAACCAACACCGGGACCTCCAGCAGCTCGCTTGAATTGGGAGATCATCATCCCGAGTTGTGGCTCTCCACTAGACACCCATGACAAGATGGTCTGAAGGTATTTGTTTTCCTCCTCGGTTTGCATCTTGTCATGCTTCACGTTGGCTATCTCCATTTCCAAACCCTCACAAAGAACACACCTAGCCACACATGTGCTACCTGAGTTGGCCTCTTCAAGAGACACAATCTTGGCATTATTCTCTGCCAACTCAGATTGCAAGCCCGCACAAGACTTGCACGCACCCAACAACAAAGATCTAGCTTTCAGCTCATCCACCTCTCCTACCAACACAACATACTTGCTTCTCAAAGTGAGAAGGTCAGTCATGTGTGTGGTGCACATCTTGCACTCAACCTCCTCAAACACGACTACGGTGGACTTGGCAAACTCAAGCTCCTTCACCGTATCCTCCCACTTCTGCCTAAACTCCTTGCGCTCTCTAGCAGCACGCCTAAGCAACTTATCGTGACTAAGGAGCGCGGCAGTAAGTTTCTCGACCTCAGTAGAAAGCTCGTCGGGGGTCTGAGATACCTGGGAGGTGTCGTCGTCGTCGTTCCGAGGGGTGTCCTCCAGCTCGCCGTCGACCTCCTTGCCGAGGGCCATGGTGCAGAAGCCGTCGTCGTCGGCGAAGAAGCAGAGGCCGTTCAGCTTGTCCTCGATCATCTTCTTCTTCTCGGACTCATCGTCGCTTGTGGCAGCGGAGTCATCATCCGAGTCGTCGATGTCGCTGAGCGTGGCAAAAAACGCACGCTGCTCAGCTTGGGCCTTCTCCAAGTACTTCGTCTTGATGTACTCTTTGTAGAAGCCGCCCTTCCGCTTGTGCTTCGCGGGGACGTACTTCTCCTTGCGCTTGCCGGAGTCGTACTTGTGCCCATGATCCGCCTTGCCGAAGGTCTGCTTGTTCTTCTTCGGGCAATTGGCGATGAAGTGGTTGGGATCGCCGCACTCGAAACATCCCGAGCGTCCTCCTCCGCGGTGACGGTTCATGCAGTTGTTGTGAAACCGCGAGAACCGGTTGGCGAGCAAAGCCAACTCGTCATCCCTCATGAACTCCACCTGCTCCTCTGTGACAGAAAGAAGAGAAGAGAGTGCAAAGCCTCCAGAGGGGTTAGCAAAAGAGCTAGAAACCAAAGCCATCGATGGGCCAGAAGGATTTTCATAAGAAGTCCTCGCCATGGCATCGATCTCACTGGACTTGAGCTTACTGAAGAGCTCGTCGCACGTGAGGGTCTCATAGTTAGGCGATTCGATGATCGCCTGAACCTTGGATCCCATACCGACTGATCGAGAGTATGCAAAAGCTTCAAAGCTCTCTCATGATCGTCGAAAGGCAACAACTCCTTGTTAGCCCTCATCCTGTTGACAATCACCTGAAAGCGAGCGAATAAACTCTCTATGCTCTCGCCAGGCATATGTCGAAAGTTCTCGTACTCCCGCTTGTGCGACTCGTAGAGACGGGTTTTGACTTGAGAGGTTCCCTCATGGAAACGCATGAGGGATGCCCAAATCTCCCGAGCCGTAGCGAGATGAGAAACGCGATCAAACTCAGTCATGCTCAAGCATGAGAAAAGATTTAGGACTACATCGGGAAATCCCCAAATACCGATGCTAACAAGTAGCAAAGATACCTAGAGAGGTTCCTAGGTGAACTCTAGAACCAAACGAGAAGTCCGGAAACCAAGCGGAGAAGCCGGGAGAGCAAACACACAAAACTGCAACAAGCAGTCGAATCCCGGACTGTCCGGCCCTGGGGTCCCGGACTGTCCGCGGCTACTGCGGACTGTCCGCCAGCCGATCCCGGACTGTCCGCCGGTCAAAACACCAAAACCACACTGCTCCTGCAAGTCCTCTGGACAGTCCCGGACTGTCCGCGGTTTATACCGGCGGACTGTCCGCCGGTCAACCGAGACCCAAATAGCAAAGACTCGCGGCCACAGCTCTGGCCAAATCCCGACGCGCGGACTGTCCGCGGGAGGAACGCCGGACTGTCCGCGACCTCCCAGTGAGGGCGATTCGGTCGCCCCTCACACACCTCTTCCCAAATCCGAATCAAAACTCAATCCCACGTTCCCAAACTTAGAGAAGATGATCACGAGGTAGTTAGGAGACTATCCCCAAGAAATCATCAGCTCAAATCGATTCAATCACCGGGAAATCGAAAGGGGAGGAGTATGAACGAAAAAGCGCCACGAAAACGAAATCAACTCGATCTACTTGTTCGTGAGGAGTTAGAAGAATTCCTTCGGTGGAAATGATCTCCTCACTATAAAGAACAAGTTGATTCAAACGGATTTCGCAAAGACGCAATAGAGAGGGAGATTGAGTGACGGGAAAATTGCGGAGAAACGAAGAACGCGAAGAACACGAACAAAACGTGAATCAAGTCATCGATCTGCAACCGTGTGGCTACCACATGCAGGAAACCCTAGAAGCAAAGAGCAAATGACTGAGATGAATTGGGAGGAGGGTGTCTCCCTCTACTTATCCTAATTCTAATTCCTACTCTACCCCTCACTAATTACAGAGCGAAACAGCTAAACCCTAGGGTTATTCTGGACCAACTCATGGTAGGTGGTGATCCGACGGCCACGCCCGCTCAACTGGTAGCGTTGCCTCGACGCAACCTCACCGATCGCCGCCACGTGCCGCCACCGCTCTGCTTGTTCTTTTCCCGGACGTCGCACCCCTGGTTTTGTGGCCCAAACCGGGAAACCAGCCTTCACAGCCAACCCCCGGTTTTGAGGCCCAAACCGGGAAACCAGCCGACCATCACCTGAGTTTTGTGGCCCAAACTCAGCAAACCCGTAGCACCCAGGCTTTGAGGCCCAAACCTGGAAACCGTCCGCAGCCCGAGTTTTGTGGCCCAAACTCGGAAACCATCAGCGCCCAGGTTTTGAGGCCCAAACCTGAAAACCGTCCACTCGGTGGTTTTTCTGTGGCTCAACCACCAAACCGAGCCGTGGATGGGATGCACCGCCCGTGCACCCCGTCCACCGACACGTGTCCCCAAGTCCTCGACCCAGGCAACACCGTGCCCGCAAGTCTTTGCTCGTCGCTGTCCCAGGCTGTCAGCCACCACAGCTGATCCTCGGGCCACCGGTCCCTCAGTCCAAGCCTCACGTCCGCCCTTCGCCACTCTTGGTCCATCGGCACGGCACGTCTCTACTTGACCTTCACCTTGCCTTTGATCACTGTATCCGTGCTTGACACCTGCACAACACAAGCCAAAGAATATGCGCATTATCCCAGTTGACAATCACTCATCACTCAGAGACTCGGCATACACCCATGTATCCGCACACTTCTTATGATTAACGAAAAAACAAGCAAGCTTGTGAAACAGGGCCGAACAAAGATCAATCTAGATTGGGCAAAAGAGTGTTACAAGAATTAAATAATAAAACATATAACACATGATAACTTAATGAATCTATCAGATCTACCAAATCTAATAGAGCCGATAACTATTTTTACTCATGACTTAATCCGCCGCACGATACAAGGCACAAGCAAAAACTTCCCATCATAAGCTTAAATCCACCGCACGACACTAAGCTTAACAAACGAGACTACTTGCATCATATCTAAATCCACCGCATGATACTAGACATGATAACAAGGTTGCCGGTACTTACGGAGGTCGACAGATCGATGATTCCTCTCGAAGAACTCGACGACACGACTAAGGACTCGAAGATGGCATAGGGCCAGTTTGTATTGATATGGTTGTGAACACTTTTTACAATAGCCAAGGGTTTATATTTATACCCTGGACGCAATACAAGTCCTAAGAGGACACGACTATGAAATATTAAAGGAAAATACAATATTCTTGGCCTTCAACTCCTTTCAGAATCTTCATTGCCTTAATTGTCGCAATTTTGTTGCCCGATCGGCTCTCGCTTCCATCGTTTCAATGGAAACTCCCTTTTCTCAGAATAGCCGACCGCATGAGCCTTGGAAACTAGCCGACCACATGGATACTTGCCGAATGCCTCATACGCCCATCTCCGCACACTGGACATGCACGCCGTCTTCTAGCCTTTCCTTCATCGTGAAGCCATTTATGCTAAATATAGAACTGGACGTCGAGATGTGCATGCTTTATATATATATTTATATTTAAATTGCCTTCTTTGCTTGCTTGCCACATCACAACGCCACCAAATCCAACTCCTGACCAATGAGATCAGACCCCTCTGGCTTCTTGAATACTCGTTTAATCTGTCACGGTCATGGTCGATTATCCTCGTGATCGGCTTCTCTTGCCATATCTATTTCCTGAATGGAGTAACCCTTGTAAAATAGCCGACCGCACAGGTAGACCGTCCGCTTGGCCGTCTGCCGAATGCTCTTCTCGCTGCTCGTTGGGTTCACCTGTCATCTTCTCAATGTTGACCAAAATCCAGTGTTAACACATGCCCCCCTAGTTCAGAGTATGAATTGTCATGCTTCGAACTATTTGATCTTTGTTGGTCTTCTTCAAAAAGCCAAGAAATCCACTAATAGCAATAACATTTTCTCACCATGTTTCCACAATTTTGCCTGTAAAACAATAATTCTCCAATACATGTGGAAACAAGTTAGTTACAAATGCATATGTGTATAAATATTATAGTTCTTCCATTTTATTGATCAGAAGATGCTGCAATGTCGACTACATCTCAAAAGTATCATATTTCATAACCAAGATTTCTTTTAAACTTGAATAAAATGGTATCTTACTCATCCATACGTCTCTTTAATAATGGGGCTTTAGATCTCACTAAGTCCTCAAGCGATTGCAAAACAGAATAGCTACAGAAAATGCTTATCTTTTACCCCTTGATCACTTTTCATCCGGAGTTTTTATCATTATCTTTATATAAAATCGTATCACATAATATTGCAAAGTCAAAGATTCGACCATAAGGAGATACAAGCCATAAACCTAGATCAAGAAGTGCAAGTGAGTATTTTTATTACTTTTTCTTTTACATATGTCATTCTCCCTTCCTTTTAAAATTATGAGGCTACTGGGCCTTCGGCCATCTTTTATTTTATTTGGCAGTCACTTGACCTTTTCCTTTTCATATTTTTATTTGGGCGGTCACTTGCCCTTTTTTCTTTCTCAGTTCTGGCGGACACGTGTCCGTCGTTTTTATTTCTGAGATTTATAGAATAGCCTCATATTTTTAATCAAAGAGAGAATGCACATGCAAAACACTTATTAGTTTATAACGTGTACGTGAATCTTGATCTTGAGAATATGACTATAATCTCAACTAGTAGTCACAATGATTTGAAAGTGCTCAATATGACATTAAGTAAATTTTATTATTTCATCAAATCTCCGAATTTCAAGTATCTCTCAGAATAATGTCATAGCAAATTCTACTTCTATTCATATCCCACAACTACTTTCAGACAAAGTTTAAATTCTATGCAACCCACAAATTTCAAAGACTTCAAGATAAAAATAATAACCACTAGACCCAAATCTTAAAGAAATCAAAGCTATAAACCAGACACAGGTAAAACATAAAACAAAGCATCTATTTATCATTTTAATAATGGATAACCCAAAATATTTATATCACATATTCATAGAGTGGAATTTTTTTAGGTTTTTTTAGTGCGGAGACGCAACATGAGAGGTTTCACTTTTTAATGATTTTAATTTTAAGCTCTGAAACTATTAGAGAAGCGAGGGTAAAATTACACAAACCACCGTTGAAGATGAAGCAGTCATTCTTTTTGTCCTTCTTCACGATGGATCGCCCGATGTTGTACGATGTGTGCGTGTTGATCTCAGGCCCCCCGACACGTGGTCACAGCGGCGTAATCGATGATTCACTGGTGTCCTCCTTTCTCTCATCCGAGACGTCTTCGCCGAATACGGGTTGAAAATATTTGAAGCCAATCATAAACGTCAATTCTTGTTCTGCAAATGACTGGCTGCTTCAGATCTTGTAGCTGTTCTGACTATAAATGAACTTGTCACCATTGCATGTGTCTTGTTGGCACCACCTTATTCAAGGCCATCAGCAAAGGTATCTCTTTCAATATGAAGTGTGCTGAAAACATTTTAGCCGATGGTCTTCTATCGGCCGTCCGGTCGCTAACGTCCTTTGTGCTTCTGATGTAGCCTTTCGTAACCTTATCACCAGACTGAGCTTTTTTGCGTTACTCAGGGAAAGGTAAAGTTATATTAATAGGAGCCGAAGGTTCTGTCTTATTGGCTTTTGCTTAGTATGCCTTTGACTTTCTTCTTGTTGAGGAACTGGAATGCTTTAGGTAAGCATGCTGTCAGGTAACTCATGGTAGCTTCGAAGAACATCATTTTTGATGAGGCTGAGTGTGCCGTAGAGGACGAATACGAGCTCGGCGGTGCGTGGATGCGTGCACGATGAGGTTCAGGCCCCCCCAAGTATAGGAATTTGAGCATGTTCACCTTATGTTTTTTCTTCTCATCAGTTCTTCATATCTGCGTGTACACTCTTCCGCTCCAAGCCGATAAGTGTTCTTCTTGGAATATGTGTATAATGATATTTTCATCAGTGTGCTTATTGGCTACTGCATCTAGAATTCCTGTATGCTTCTGTAGTGCTGCTTTCCATGCTAACATTGGTCTTTAAATATGCCCTCTAGATATTTAATTGATGTAAACATAAATTGGGCATCGATCTTGAATGTATGCAATCTTCTGGTGCGGCGATCAGAACTATTGCTATCGGCCTACCCTTTTAGCCAATGCCTCCAAAAATTAGCCGATTGTATCATCCCATATATGTGTGATGCTTCTTAGTTAATCATCCTCGTTTCTGCTTGGCTGATTGGCTTTTGGTGTGTTGGCCTGACCTTGACAGCTAATTCTTTGGTGACGATGATAACTCCAGCCAATTCCTGTATGCATATCGGCCAATTAGTATATTTTTCTTGTGTTGTTGTATCCACCGATTTCTTTCCTGAATAGCCGATTCCAAAGATGACATGCATATAATTAGCTATCGGCCAACTTCCCTGGGCTGACTTATGACCCCTTGATAATCAATCGGCTATTTATAGCAGCATGTAAGTAAATCTGAGTTTGGACTTCATCTTTTCGAACATCTCCATGGAAATCTTCCTTTTATTTATCTCTTCATGTGCATACCGTGCCATGATATATTTGGAGACCGATACATTCATGTCATGATGCATTTGAAGCCATTTTATTTTTAGGAGAAACCATATCAGCCAATTCTATCTTTAGGAGAAGTTCATTAGCCTCTTTAATTGGTTTCTGTCCCTGCACGGAGCAAATCCAATCATGCATGCTATCTGTGTCTTCGTAGATGCCATGTACACTCAGTTGATCAGCAGCTATCCCGTGCATACACGTTGAATCGGTTGTTTTCATGCATATTCGGCAATTGGTCATCTCTAGCAATCAGTTTGTAGAGTCATATTCTTCTTGTACAATAGCCGATGGAGTTAAGGGAAACAACTTATCCTTATTTATACATGCCTTTGAATATCAAACAGGAATTGTGGTCCCACCGAGCGTGCCAAAAAGTGTGTTGGCGCAAAATATGACACCTTACGCCTAACACACAGCAAGCCGAAAAAGCTGGTTTCAATCGGGTGCCCGGAGTGTGTTGAATCCGGAAACGTGCTAGTCGGTTTGACCTGAAAACCAACAAGGTATAAAACTGTGAGAATACCAATGGAACATGTCGGGTGAGAGTGAGACCAGACCGTTCCATATGTACGGCTTTGAAAGCCAATCACGACGGCATACAGCTATAGAAGCTGTCTATCAGAGCATGTTTATAAAGTCATTCGACTAGTATGAGAACAGGGCATGTAAAGCATGTTAACTGCCGAATGCACATGTAAAGAAAGACATGCTTGAACAGATGAAAGGTATCGTTAAAACATTGTAAACAGGTAACTTGCAAATATAAATCTATTCAAATAACACATGCATAGGTTAATCCAACTAGTTTGCCGCACGTCTAGCCTTCATAGACCCGTCAAGCATAAACTCAAGCGAAGCTAATCCACCGCATGATACCACTTGCCATAAGTCTACAACACTTCTTATAATTAGATTAATCCACCGCATGATACAATCTAATTATAACAAGCTAAAAGCATGCATGTATTTGAACAGATCTATAAAAGCTCATTACTCGCGTAAGCTTAACCAAGATCGGCAAACTAGCCGAGTTGGGGTCCATGAAGAAGGAACAAACAAGCAAGCACGATCGGACCAATCTAAAACCTGCATCTGCCGCACGATACCTAGTCTTATCAAAGTTTAATCGTAACTAACATGCATGAACCCGCAACACGTAACAATCTAGATTGAAAGTTGATTCGGCCATCATGATCTTATGATTAACGAAAAAACAAGCAAGCTTGTGAAACAGGGCCGAACAAAGATCAATCTAGATTGGGCAAAAGAGTGTTACAAGAATTAAATAATAAAACATATAACACATGATAACTTAATGAATCTATCAGATCTGCCAAATCTAATAGAGCCGATAACTATTTTTACTCATGACTTAATCCGCCGCATGATACAAGGCACAAGCAAAAACCTCCCGTCATAAGCTTAAATCCGCCGCACGATACTAAGCTTAACAAACGAGACTACTTGCATCATATCTAAATCCACCGCATGATACTAGACATGAATAACAAGGTTATCGGTACTTACGGAGGTCGACAGATCGATGATTCTTCTCGAAGAACTCAACGACACGACTAAGGACTCAAAGATGGCACGGAGCCGGTTTGTATTGATATGGTTGTGAACACTTTTTACAATAGCCAAGGGTTTATATTTATACCTTGGACGCAATACAAGTCCTAAGAGGACACGACTATGAAATATTAAAGGAAAATACAATATTCTTGGCCTTCAACTTCTTTCGGAATCTTCATTGCCTTAATTGTCGCAATTTTGTTGCCCGATCGGCTCTCGCTTCCGTCGTTTCAATGAAAACTCCCTTTTCTCAGAATAGCCGACCGCATGAGCCTTGGAAACTAGCCGACCGCATGGATACTTGCCGAATGCCTCATACGCTCATCTCCGCACACTGGACATGCACGCCGTCTTCTAGCCTTTCATTCATCGTGAAGCCATTTATGCTAAATATAGAACTGGACGTCGAGATGTGCATGATTTATTTATATATTTATATTTAAATTGCCTTCTTTGCTTGCTTGCCACATCACAACGCCACCAAATCCAACTCCTGGCCAATGAGATCAGACCCCTCTGGCTTCTTGAATACTCGTTTAATCTGTCACGGTCATGGTCGATTATCCTCGTGATCGGCTTCTCTTGCCATATCTATTTCCTGAATGGAGTAACCCTTGTAAAATAGCCGACCGCACAGGTAGACCGACCGCTTGGCCGTCTGCCGAATGCTCTTCTCACTGCTCGTTGGGTTCACCTGTCATCTTCTCAATGTTGACCAAAATCCAGTGTTAACGATAGACACATGTGAGTGTGTAGTGCAGTGGTAGAGGAGGCTCGCACGAGAGAGATCGTTGGTTCAAATCCTGCCGGCTGCGTTAGCCGTGAATTTTGCGCGAAAAATGCCGCGACTTGCGACTGAGACAGGCAGACGCTACCCACTGGGCCCTCCTCCGTTTTTTTTAAAAAAATTTGAACCACCTGTGGAAATATGTTTGATCTCGTAGCACGTTGTATGATATGTACTTGTGCAATTGTCTAATTTGCTTGCTTCTTTGTAATGACCGTAGCCTCCCCGAATCCCGTGACGAGATTCAACTTGCTTCTTTGTAATGACTCTAGCCTCCCCAAATCTCGTGACGAGATTCAACTTAAGGGGTAGGTTTGTAACACCCTAGGTTTTTATTAATTAAAATTAATTAGAATTTTAATCAGGAAATGGCAAAATCTTAGATGGAGAAAAAAATCTAACCAGGTGTTTGTTGCATTCATGCTGTTGCATAATTTTATTGGGTGAAAATAAATTTTATTAAACCCGAATAGGACAAATCAAATTTATTCTATTTAAAAAACAAATAAAAGATTTGTAAAAGTTTATGAAATTAAACTCAAGTTTTAAACCTAGAAAAATATTTTCCAAAACCTTGCAAAATTTATTTGGTTTCAAAATGATTTGAATTTAAATTTTCAAATAGAATTTACAAAAGAAAAGAGAAAAAGGAATTGGAAAGTGCCTTTTCCTCCCTCCTTCAGCTTGGGCCGAGCCCTCTCGGTCGGCCTACTCCCGCAAGCCCAATCGGCACCCTCAGCACCCAGTCCAGCTCCCTTCTCTCCCTCACCTCGTCCTCTCTCGGGCCGCATCGCTCTTCCCCAACGACCGGCCAACCTCCTCTCTCCCTTCCCACCTCCTCCTCACCCACTCCCTGGGCCGAGAACCGGTCGACCGGTTTCCCCTCGCAAGCCCAGCAGGCAGGCCTGCCTACACCAAGCAGCAGAAGGCGCAAGCCCGCCTCTCCCTCTCTGCGCACCGCGGCCCACTCCACGCGCCCGCTGAGCGAACAGGCCCAACGAAGCCGCGCTCCCCGCTCCCTTTCGTTCCCTTTCTCTGATGGAGCTAGCCCGCGCCATTCTCTCGCTGACAGGCAGGGCCCACATGTCAGCCTCGCCCCCAACCTCCAGTGAGATCTCCGCTCCGCCCTACGCGATATTCGCACCCATCGCCGCTCGTCCCTCCCTCTCTCACCTCTCCTCAAATAGGCATTGAGATCGGCTTTTGCTCGAGCCGCCGCCACTCCTCATCATCTCCCTGAGCCACCTTCCCCCCCTCTGGTGGACCGTCGCATCCCCCCCCACCATCACCGAGCTCGGCTCGACCTCGACGTCGTCCTACATACTATCGCAGACCTCTCCCGGGGCACCAGTAGACTCGCCGAGGCGAGCCACGTCCTGGGAACCCTCCTTCGGTGAAAGCCCGCGCCGTGAACTCCACTGCGTCGACCACGCCGGAGCAGCACCCGCCATCGCCATCGAATCCTTCTGTCGAGCTCTCACCGGCGACAACGAACCCGCCATCAAGCCCGTGGTGAGCTCCCCTCGCTGTTCCACCAATTACTGAGGTCTCTATGGGCTCATAGGCCCTTTTCCCGACCACCGTGCTTTCCTCCCCAACCCCTCTGAGCCGTCCGGATTGCGCGGACGGACGGACCTGTGCACCCCTCCCACCGTACGCGCGACGCCCTGTCCACCGCGTGCGTGGTGCACCGCACCAGTGGCGCTACGCCACGTGGCACCACGCGTCACTGTGACACCCCAATTTTAAGAACAAAATTGGAGCACAATATATGTATGCCAGGATCAATTTTCATACATATATCCACGTCATAGTAAATATCAAAACAATGCTTTGTTAATAATATCGAACTTTATTACAAAAATGACCCTCGGGTCCAAAAGAAAAGTACAGACTCTCAGTCTAACTCTAATGTAGACTCGCGGAAACTGGACGCCATCTCCACAGGAAGGTCGACCGGGGGTAGCGCCATCCTAGTACAGGTCGTCAGGGTCGAAGCCACCGTCCTCAGGATACTCCGGCTCCTCGTGAACGTAGCCACCAGCGTCTCCGTAATCGCCAGCGTCTGGGTGGGGTAGCAGGGGGACAAAGAGGAGGGTGAGTACATCGAAATGTACTCCGCAAGTGTAGGGAATATATGCTTATGAGACTTATAACAAAGGTAGGCTGACTTTGTTTGACTCAAGCGCCTAAAGCGACACATCCTATTAATCCTATTAATCCTATGCACCTATTTACTAGGTTATAGACACAGACACTGTAGAAAAGTAACAACACTCGGAGTCGCACCGAGCAAGACCACACTCGGAGTCACACCAAGCAACCGCACTTGGAGTCGCACCAAGTACCCACACCTGAAGTCCATCAGGCAACCGCACCTGAAGTCCATCAGATGACCCGAACCAGTAACTAGTAACCAACTAATCTCAAAGAAGTCCAAGCCCGCTCGTAACCGTGAGCACGGCTGATATATCAGTTTTACACTCTGCAGAGGTTGCACATCGTTACCCATGAGTCGTGCAGATCCCGTCACGCTAAACACTGCCAAGGTGCATAGCGGGTTGCACTGCAAGGCCTTTACAAAGTCCCTCCAAGTCTGTGTTACACGTACTCTAAGGTTTCTCCCCTGTCCATAAGTCAACGACCCCAAGGGACCCCTCTTGAGCCACTAAACAAACCCCGTGTAGCATAACTTAGAGGATACTAATTAATTAGCCAGGTCCAGCCCATCCAGATCTCATGGTTGCGCTGTCAAGCCGGGTTACATGCTCTGAGAACCGGGTCCTAGGGATCCAGGCAGGATATGTCTAGCACGAGCCCCGAACCAAAAACCAAAACAGCTGCCGAGTCCCACGGCACAAAACCACCAGTACGGTTCCATCCTGCCGGATTTACCTAAACCATGTTTCTACAAAAGTTACCATGTCCACATTCATTTCATAAATCATTAATCAAGATTATAAACATTTTAACTCCCATCCCAACCATGACTGCAGGGCTAAGCAAGACACCTACCCGAACATTCCAAAACAGGCGACAAGGAAAATATAAACAAGTTCTAATAAACCTTAACATGGGATTCAGTATTAAGACACTGCATGCAACTACTGGATCTAACTACTCTAACTCAAAATAAAATAAATACGGGAGCAATATGAGCAAGGACACTTGCCTTCGGACTGGGTCGAATCAACTGGGTCGCAAGGATGGTCTGGAGCGTCCTCGTACTCCGCACTCTCTGGCCCAAGCAACATACATGGCACATACAAGCAAAAAAAAATAACAGTACAGCAAATATTACAGAAACAGTAAACTAATAGATCTACTGCGCAGAGAACGAAATTATGAATCTAACGCAAGTTGAATGGGTCGAATCGGAGTTAAAACGCAAAAGTTATAAGCATTTGAAGTTGGATGGCAATTCTATGAATAAATCAAACTCATTTTCGTATTTTAAATAAATAAAAACTGAATTTAAAAGAACTCTGGACCGGGCCTCATTTTCAAAGAAAAACGGGGCTAGATCAAAAGAAAACGCAGACTCAGCGCATAGTAGGAGTGGACGGCGGGTTGATATCTATGAAGTTCAGGGGCTCTTTAGCAAAACCAGCGGCGAAGGGGTACCGGCGGCTCTCGGCCGTCGATCTGGCGATAGCCTACGGCCACAGATAACCAGACCCCAGGTGACAGCGTCCTCTTTCTCCGCTTCGTGCCGAGGCCAGCGGGCTCTTCTCCGTCTCGCCCGAGGCCAGCCGATTCGCCTCGCGCCGAGGCTAGCGGGTTCTCCTCCGACTCGCCCGAGGCTAGCGCTCGATTAGCCTCGGCCTTCCTCTTCCGATTCGCCCGAGGCTAGGATTAGATCGGGGGCGGTCGGCTGGCGTGTGCGCCGCGTGGTGCCGACGTGTGCCACGCGTCGAGGTGGGACTGGCCCGGTGTACCACGCGGCATGTGGTCCGGTGAGCTGGCGCGGAGGGCCCGTGGTCCACAGATCCATACGCCCGGTGCATACCTCTTCGTTTTGGATCTAATCTGGGTTGTCCGTTTTGGATCGGACGGTGACGGTGGCGGGGTTTGGCCACCGGCGGGGCCGAGCACGGCGGTACGAGACTGTGCGCGGCGGCGCCATGAATCCCGCGGTGGCGAGCTCGCCGGCGCTTCTAGAAGCTATCCTACGGTGCGGTAGAGACAGAGGGGTAGATGGGATCGACAGAGGGGCTTACAGCGGATCCGATGGAGGGTTTTTCCGACGACGGGGAGGGCTCGGCAGGGTGGTTTCGACGGTGGGGCGACGTCCGCGGCTCGGAGCTCCGGCGTGGTCGATGTCGCGAAGCTCCCGACGTAGGCGTTCGCTGGTGAGGGGTCCCCCGGCCGCGGAGCGGCTCCGCGAGCACGATGGCGCTTGAAGAGGGGTCGGAGCAGCTGCGATGGTGGGGAGAACCGAGCTTGCGTTGGCTCGGCTATGGCGGTGGCGGCGAGGTTTCGGCGAGGTGCGAGAAAGGTCCCGCGTGGGGATGCTTCAGCTTTTGTAGACAAAGGGAAGGGTGGCGGCGCGTTGAGGTGGTGTGGATCAATCCGGGGAAAACGGAGCCGGGATCGATCGCTTGCGCGCGAAGGGCGGGGCGGTCTGGTGCGGTGAGGAGGGAGTGCGCGTGTGGGAGACGGCCGGGCCGGTCCGGGACAAGGGTGAAGCGCGCGTGCGGCCTTTGCGCCCTCGAGTGGAATGGGCCGGAAGCTCAGGCTGGGCTGCGGGAGAAGTTGGGTCGAACCAGAGCAGGCTGGTTGCGGCTCTGAAGAGGAGTGGGGAGGAGGGAAAACGGAGGAGGGGGTGGCGGGCTGGATGAGGGAGGGAGAGGGAATGGAGCGGGCCGGCTGGGCCAAACCGAGGAGAAGGGGGGGCGGGCCGGCTGGAGAGAATGGGGAGGGTTGAGGCCCTTGCCAATCCTTTTCTTTTTTTTTTCCTCAAGTCTTTTGCAAATTTTGCAAACTCCTTTGAAATCAAAATCAAAACCAGTTTTGAAATCAAAATCACTTTGAAATATTTTCCCTAAGTTTTAATAAATAAAATTTTGAGTTTTTCAAGTTTTGTAATTTTTGTAAACTCTTTTTATTTATTTTCTAAATAGAATAAATCTGGTTCGCCCTATGCGCGTTTAATAAATTATTTTTCATCCAATAAAATATGCAACGGCATGAATGCAACAAACATCTGGTTAGAATTTTCCTCCATCTAGGGTTTTGGCCATTTTTCTAATTTATTTTAATTATTTTAACACCCGGGGTGTTACAGTCACCACGTGGCATCCACGCAAGCGCGCGCCGACCGGCTATGGCCACTTTGCAAAAGCCCCCTCCGTTGTTTGCGAATTCAACCCGCGCTCCACCCGTTGCTGTGCGCTGAGTCATATTATTTTTCTGATATAGCCCCTGTTGTTTCAGCTAACTGAGGCGCAATCCAAAGGCTTTTTCCTTTTCTGATTTTATTTATTTAAAATGCAAAATTGAGTTTCACTTATTTACAGAAATGCCACTGAACTTCAAATGCTTATAACTTTTGCGTCGTAGCTCTGATTTAACCCGTTTAAGTCGCGTTAGATTTGTCTCGTCGAGCTCTACGTAGTAGATCTATTTATATTTTGTTTTACTACTGTTGATGTATTGTTTCTTATTATGTATGTTTGAGCCCTGTTTGGTGTTTGATCCAACGAGTGCGAGCTACGTGGAACCTCCAGATCAAGCTTGTTCTTTTGTTCATCCGACCCAGCTCGAAGGCAAGTGTCCTTGAATATCTTGCTCTTGTATTTATTTTATTTTGAGTTAGAGTAGTTTAGATCCAGTAGATGCATGCAGTCTTAAATTGAATCCTATATTAAGGTTTACTATAACTTGTTCATATTTTCCTTGTAACTTGGTATGGGAATTTGGGTAGATGTAATGTTTTGCCCCGCAATCATGGTTGTGATGGGAGGTGGTTTAATAAAAAATTCTGATTAATGATCTATGGAACAAGTGGGTTGGTAACTTTTGTAGTAATATGGTGATTAGGTAAATCCAGCAGGATGGACCGTGTGGTGGTTTTGGTTGCCATGGACTTGACGTACGGTTGCCATGGACTTGGCAGTGGTTTGAGTTTGTGGTTTGTTATCCTACCTGGATCCTTAGGACTCGGTTCTTGAAGCATGTAACCCGCCAAAACAACGCAAACCATGAGGCCTATATGGCTCTGGGACTGGCTAATTAATTAGAGAAGCCTTATGTGGTTATTAGTTTCATATGAACATGGGTACAAAAGACTTCTTCTACGCAGGATACAACTTGGTACGGAAGACCGACTCCGAGGTTGTGGCACCAGTCCTGGAGTTATTACAGAAGGTAGCTTATATATGGCATGACATATGGAACTTATACATATAGGAGGACTCTTTGTAATGACCTCATAGTGCGACCCCGCTGTGCACCTTGGCAGTGTTTAGCGTGACGAGGAGATGCACGACTCATGGGTAACGACGTGCAACCTCTACAGAGTGTAAAACTGATATATATCAATATATCAACCATGCTCACAGTCATGAGCGGGCTTGCTTCTTCGAGATTAGTTGGGTGGTTTCAGGTTCTGGTTCGGGTCACTTGATGGACTTCAGGTGCGGTTTACCTGATGGACTTCAGGTGTGTGTTGACTTGGTGGACTCCCAAGTGTGGTTGCTTGATGGATTCCAAGTGTTGGTTGCTCGGTGGATCTCCGAGTGTGGTTTTGCTCGGTGGACTCTGAGTGTTGTTACTTTTCTCTGGAGTATGTGGTTATAACCTAGTAAATAGGTGCATAGGAAAATAAGAATAATAGGGTGTGTCGCTTTAGGTGCTCGAGTCAAACAGAGTCAACCTACCTTTGATATTAGCCCCATGGCATACATTTTCTACACTTGCAGAGTACATTTCGATGTACTCACCCTTCCTCTTTGTCTCCCCTGCTATCCCATCCAGACGCTGGAGTCTACGACGAGGAGCAGGAGTATGCAGAAGATGGTGACTTCGACCCAGATGACTTGTATTAGGGTGACGCTACCCCTGGTCGACGTTCCTGTGGAGATGATGCCCAGTTTCCGCGGTTTCATCAGAGTCTACACTAGAGTGTGCACTTTTCTTTTGGACCCGAGAGTCATTTTTAATAATATTTGATATATTAATAAAAAAACATTGTTTTTGATATTACTATGATGTCAATATATGTATGAAAATTGATCCTAGCATACATATATTATGCCTTCGATTTTGTTCTTAAAATCAAGGTGCGACAGAGTACCACGACGGCTCATAAGCAACCGCCTGTGCTGTGGTGGTTTTGAAAAATACCAGCGCAAATGGCTTACCAACCACCTGTGTAGTATCTGTACCAGTGCTAGATGGCTGGGTGTGCGCAGGTGCAGTGCTTAGCGAGCATGCATACATCGCCGATCAGTGAGCTTGGATCTAGCACATGGCGAATCGGCAATGGATCCATCTTAGGCGTCCGAGAAGGACACGGCGATGATATGCGCCGGCGCCTTGCTGCCGGAGGCACGGAGGCCACGGACGTGGCGGTTGACAGAGAGAAAAGGCGGCCTGCTGACGGTGTTGCCGCCGTCGTGTAGATAACCCAGCATTCCACAAGGCTGAGCCTCTAGCGATTTTTTAATACTGTGCCTGATACTAAGCTTCCAAACAGTATTCCACAACCGAATGGATATCCGCTGGTCGGTGTTCTTGTGCATATTAGAATACAAGTGTTATCATTTTACAAGTGTGTATATTTTCATAACATCCAAACGAGGCCTAAGGGTTGTTTTCGACGCATGTAACTATCGATTGTTGAGAGTCGAGTCGAGTCCCTGAATTGAAACGACAGAGTGATTGGTAGACAGTTTATACCGCAATTTGCTGTCCATACATACACACTTGCATAGTGCACCGTGCTAATTCCCAGCTGATTTGCAGTCCATGGACGATATGGAAGTATTAGTCATGTAAATGTATAGTATTGTATACATTGTATCTGTACATGTATCCCAAGCCCAATTGGGCTATATATATATATGAAGGTCACCCCCCAATCAGGGTGTGTGGTGTTTCCCTTTTCCTGTGTCTCTCTACATGGTATCAAACTAGATCCTACGATCCTAGCTTCCTCTGCTTCCGCTCCGCCAATCCGCTCCTTCAATCGCGCGCGCAAACTGCGCAAGCGGCCTCCTCCCTCTACGCTCGCGACGCGGCCTCCTCCCCTGCTCGCGTGCAACCGCCGCCGCCGCCCCGCGCATCGTCTGCTTCCGCCTCTCCCTCCGCCCCGCTCGCGCCTCTTCTCCCCTGCTCGCGTGCGACCGCTGACGCTGCCTCGCGCATCGCGTGCGGCCGCTGCCTCGCGCATCCCTCCCCTGCTCGCGTCGCCCGCCGCCGTCCCGCGCGCATCCTTCCTCTGCCCGCGTGCGGCCACCACCTCCGCTTCGCGATCTCCCCTCCTCCACTCGCGCTGCAGGACGCGGCGCGACTTCCACCCCACGCCGCTCAATTTCAACGCGTGGTTCGCCCCTTCCCCAATGGACACCAGTGCTGCCCTCAACTCCGGCACCCTGCCAGCCACTGGTGAGGCAACAATGGGTGCCACGGCCATCGGCGTTGCTGCACCCATCGTGGCTCATTCCTACGCCACGGTGAACGTCAAGGCTCATGTTCCGATCACCCTGGAGCTCACCTCCAACTATTCAAAGTGGGCGTTCTACTTCAAATCCTTGTGCGGCAAATTCGGGCTTCGCTCACACATCGATGGCACCGCTCCTTCTCGCCCTGAAGACCCGCAGTGGGACGCTACGGAGTGCTGCGTTCGTGGCTGGCTCACCGGCTCCGTCGATGACTCCGTCCTCGACCTCACCATGGAGGACGCTGATCCGACTGCCCGTGACCTGTGGGTGGCCATCGAGGCGATCTTCCGCGCCAACAAGGAGCCACGTGCCATATACCTCCTCAACGAGTTCCACTCCATGGTGCAGGGCGACTCCACCATCTCAGCCTACTGCCAGCGCCTCAAGATCAAGGCCGCCGCCCTTCGCGACGTCGGCCATCCCATGGAGGACTCGCAGCTCGTGCTCGCCCTTCTACGCGGCCTCAACCCCCGCTTCTCCAACACCGCCGACGACATTGCCAACTCCGTCGTGCTTCCCACGTTTGCGAGAGCCCATGACATGCTGGTTCTCAAGGAGCTTCGCCTTGCCAACGACGACAAGACTATCGTCAACACCGCCCTCTTCGCCAAGGCTGGCTCTGGCTGCACCAGTCCGGGCGGGTGCCGCTCTACTACAGCCGGGGCCACCCCTGGTGGCTCACACAACCCTTACAACACCGGCTATGGCAGCAGCAACAAGGGCGGCGGTGGTGGCAAAGGCAAGGGCAAGGGCAAGCGCGGTTCGGGCGGCGGTCAGCACCGCGGAGCTGGACACCTGCAACCTGCACAGTACGAACCCATGGGTCCCTGGGTCTGCTACAACCCATGGGCTCCACAGGGCCCTCCTCTGCCTCCGCAGGGCCCCAGCGGCTGGAGCCCCGGTGTCCTCGGCGCCCCACCTCAGGCTCACACGGCGTACGCGCCGGTGCAGCCCCCGACGTCCTTCGCACCACTTCAGGTCTCCCAACCGGCTCCGATATGGAACCAGGCTGGCCTCGTCGCCGCGCTCAACCAGCTGCACCTCCAGGACCAGCAGCCCTGGGTGATGGATTCCGGTGCCTCATCTCACATGAGCGCCACAGATGGTATACTCTTTTCCCGCCATCCTTCCTCTCATTCCTCCATTACTGTTGGCAATGGTCAAACTCTTCCTATTTCCTGTCGTGGCGAGTCTGTCCTTCACACACCAGTATCCACTTTTCCACTTCGTAATGTTCTAGTCGTTCCATCCCTAGTGCACAACTTGCTCTCAATTCATCAGTTCACTAGAGATAACAACTGTTCTATCGAATTTGATGCTCTTGGTTTTCTGTCAAGGATATCCAGACCAGGCGCGTGATGCTTCGCTACAATAGTGCTGGCGACCTTTACACCATTCCTGCCACATCTCCCGCGCCACACGCCAGCATCGCCATCTCTACCGACCTCTGGCATCACCGTCTTGGTCATCCTAGCTCCGCCACCATAAACATTCTTCGCAATAGCGCATCCATCAGTTGTAATAAAGTAGCCCATACTCTATGTCATTCATGTCAGCTTGGCAAACATGTGCGGCTTCCTTTCTACCATTCCAGTTTGTTTAGCACTATGCCTTTTGAACTTGTTCATTGTGATGTGTGGACATCTCCAGTCACTAGTATTTCGGGTTATCAATACTATCTCGTCTTACTTGATGACTTTACTCATTTTTGTTGGACTTTTCCCCTCGTTCGCAAATCTGAGGTTGCAGCCCATATTACCAATTTCTGTAATTATGTCTCCACGCAATTCAGCCTCACCATCAAAGCCATCCAAGCTGATAATGGCACCGAATTTGTAAATAATACCCTCCGCACTCTTTTTGCCTCTCGTGGTATTCATTTACGTCTTTCGTGTCCATACACCTCTGCACAAAATGGCAAGGCTGAGCGCACCCTTCGCACATTGAACAACATTAGCCGCACCAAGCTCATCCATGCGCACATGCCTGCACCATATTGGGCTGAGGCGCTCACCACAGCGACGTACTTACTCAACAGGCGCCCATCAACCGCTGTTCGCAATGACATTCCCTATGTCCTACTACACCGAAAACACCCGATTACTCCCATCTCCGAGTTTTTGTGTGCCCCTGCTATCCCAACATGACCGCCACGACTCACCACAAGCTCGAACCCCGATCCATAGCTTGTGTCTTCCTTGGCTATCCATCCTCTCACAAGGGGTATCGTTGTCTCGATCTTTCAACGCGGCGTATCATCATCTCACGTCACGTTGTGTTCGACGAGACTTGCTTTCCCTTTGGACTTCACCCATCCGGGTCCTCGTCGAGCGACCTGGATTTTTTTTGCTTGCAGGAACAGTACCGACACGCCTCCCTACGGTCTCTAGCACTGTTGAGCGACCACGCCCCTCTCCGGTGGTCCTGGAGGAGCTGGCAGATGACCCTGCGATCCTAGTGTGCGTACCGGTGCTGGCTGCAGCCCCTGTTGCACCACTGGCTTCTCAACCAGTGGCTGCTGCTGCTCCACCAGCGGCTACTGCTGCTCCACCAGCAGTAGCTGCTGCTGCTCCACCAGCCCGGGACATCCACTTGTAGTACAGTCGTCATCCCTGGGCCCCGACGCTACCAGCGGAGCAGCCTCAACCATCTGCAACAACAGAGCAGCATGCACCATCGCCTGTTGTGCAGCCTGCTCCGACATCGTCCATGCAGGCTCCCGCACCAGCCCCTGCGTCGTCGGCTCCCAGGATGGTCACCCGGTCGCAGACCGGGAGTCTTCGTCCCGTTGAGCGCTACGGCTTCTCCGCCATCGTCTCCACCGCCTCACCGATATCGGCGACCTACCGCAGCGCCTTGGCTGATCCTCAGTGGAGGGCTGCCATGGCCGATGAGTACAAGGCGCTCGTCGACAATGGCACCCGGCGTCTCGTTCCTCGCCCCCTGGTGCTAATGTTGTGACGGGCAAGTGGATCTTCAAACACAAATTCCACTCGGAATTCTCTTGCCCGACACAAGGCTTGCTGGGTGGTTCGCGGCTTCTCCCAGCGCCACGACATCGACTACGATGAGACGTTCAGCCCCGTCGTCAAGCCGGCCACGATACGCGTTGTCCTCAGCCTTGCTGCTTCGCGATCCTGGCCGATCCACCAGCTAGACGTGAAGAACGCCTTCCTCCACGGTCATCTGGCGGAAACTGTGTATTGCCAGCAGCCTCCCGACTTCGTCGACCCTGCTCGTCCTGACGACGTCTGCCTTCTGCAGCGTTCCCTATATGGCCTGAAACAGGCTCCTCGGGCCTGGTACCAGTGATTTGCTGCCTACCTACGGCTACTCGGCTTCGTCGCTTCCGTCTCCGACATGTCCCTCTTTGTGCTCAAAGAGGGGGACGCCACAGCCTACCTGCTCCTCTACGTCGACGACATCATCCTGACAGCTTCTTCGACTGACCTGCTCCAGCGCATCATGGAACGCCTCCACTCCGAGTTCGCCATGACGGACCTCGGCGACCTGCACCACTTCCTCGGCATCTCCGTCACGCGATCGTCAGAAGGACTCTTCCTCTCACAGCGCCAATACGCTGTGGATCTCCTACAACGGGCGGGCATGGCCGAGTGTCACTCTATAGCAACACCGGTTGACACTCGTGCCAAGCTATCTGCGACCGATGACGCTACAGTTGCCGATCCGTCTCAGTATCGCAGTCTCGCCGGCGCCCTGCAGTACCTGACGCTCACCCGGCCCGAGCTCGCCTATGCGGTCCAGCAGGTGTGCCTCTTCATGCACGATCCCCGCGAGCCTCACCTCGCGCTGATCAAGCGCATCCTTCACTATGTCAAGGGCACTCTATCGACCGGTCTCCACCTCAGCTCCAGACCGGCCGACTCCTTGACGGCATACTCCGACGCCGACTGGGCAGGCTGTCCGGACTCCAGGCGCTCTACATCCGGCTACTGCGTCTTCCTCGACGACAACCTGGTTTCTTGGTCTTCCAAGCGCCAGACGACGGTCTCCCGCTCCAGTGCTGAGGCTGAGTACCGCGCGGTAGCACACGCCGTGGCCGAGTGTTGTTGGCTTCGTCAGCTCCTTCAGGAGCTTCACACGCCGCTTACCTCTGCGACCGTCGTCTACTGTGACAATGTTAGCGCCGTCTATATGACAGCTAACCCTGTCCATCATCGCCGGACAAAGCACATAGAGATTGACATTCACTTCGTCCGCGACCAGGTTGCCTTGGGACAGGTTCGGGTGCTTCATGTCCCTTCGACTCATCAGTTCGCGGACATCATGACCAAGGGCCTACCTGTACAGTTGTTCACTGACTTTAGGTCCAGTCTTTGCGTCCGGGAACTTTCCGCTACGACTGCGGGTGGGTATTAGTCATGTAAATGTATAGTATTGTATACATTGTATCTGGACATGTATCCCAAGCCCAATTGGGCTATATATATGAAGGTCACCCCCAATCAGGGTGTGTGGTGTTTCCCCTTTCCTGTGTCTCTCTACAGGAAGCTGAGTGTGTGAGCTCTACTATCCGCGGTGCACGTACTCAACCAAGCGCAGCCGCGCGCGCGGCCCTCACGCAGCAGGCTTCGACATTGATATCGAGCTGTCATCAGCGGGACCAGCGCTGCCCTCTAGGAGCACTATGGATGAGCAACCATCGGTACGAGCCGGTCCTCGATCGTCTAGAAAAATATACAAATTTTAGCACAATATCGTGTTTTAGTACCTTATAAGTTTAACAAATTATAGATAAAAATATTAATATTTATGATATTAAATAAATATCATTTGATTAATTTTGAAATGTATTTTCAAAATAAATTGATTTGGAGTCATAGTCATAACTATGAATACTGTTCAATACAAACTAGAACATTTCTCTTAGCACGTAACCTATAATTTCATGTTTTCTTGGAGTATGATGACCATCATTTATGAACCTGGGGCCAGACCAATCACATAGGAGTAATCTCACATGGGATGCTGGAACACCATCATGTTCATGTCGATGACCAACGCTCGCAGTGTGACAGGAGTACTAGAGTAGGTACAATACTTCATATTAGCTTGTTTTATGTTGTCAAAAAAAGCGGCAGGTTTAATTTTTGTTGGTATATACCCATAAAAATTAAATCTATTTAGGTCTTGTTTAGTTATCACTTTAAAAACTTTTTATCTATCGCATCGAATGTTTGGACATATGCATAGAGTATTAAATATAAACTAAATATAACTAATTATACAAATTACAATAACTTTACGAGATAATTTTTAAGCCTAATTAGTCTATGATTTGACAATGTTATGTTATAGTAATCGTATGCTAATGATAGATTAATTAGTCTTAATAGATTCGTCTTATGATTTTCTAATGGAACATGTAATTTGTTTTCTTATTAGTCTATTAATTAAGAGATTAAATTAGTATAAGAATATCTGATGTGACATAAAAAAAATTTCGGCCACAAACTAAACAAGTTAATGGTCCCCGACTCATCTACATCTACCATGCCATAAAAAATTGACAGTGTTGCCCGGCCCATCCGGCTCAACCATAAATACATGCAATGGGGACGCGTAAAGATGGCAATGGGGACCCGCGATCCGATACCCGACGGATATTTGCTCCATTAGGGTACTAATATGGAGTAAAACCATTACCCATGGGTACACAAACGGAGCAAAACCTTGACCCATCGGGTACGTGGGTATGGGGACGTTTTATTAGTAGTCCTCATACCCGTTTACCCATGAGTGAAAAATACCCGGCCCAAAACTAAAGAAGCCCATCGGGTGCTAGTGGTAACTGCTAGCGAAATACTACTTTCTATTATCTACTAAGTACTAATGTGTATGGATCATGAATTATTATGGTACTATGTGATGTGATTGCGGGTTGTAGTAGCAATTATTATGCTACTATTTGTCTATTTTTTTGGTTGTGATGATTGCTACTGAAATGCTGATTTTTGTGTACCAACAAAAGAACTATTGGCGGGTATGGGTGACCCGCCGGGTATATTTTACCAGACCGGGTATAGATATGGGGAAATTCCCCCACCCGCAATCGGATATGGGGATACCCATGGTTTCAAATTGTTATCGCGGGGATGGGTTTTCAAATTGTTATCGTGGAGATGGGTCTGAGGAGTGCATACCCGATGGGGATTTACCTATTGCCATCTTTAGGGACGCGCCAGATACATGGGATGCCAATGGGCTAGTTGTACTAAGTATGTGACAAGAAGCACGCAACGATCTGGTCCTGTTAGCTTGACCTATAAATCAGCTTTAATTCTTATAAATTAGTTATAAAATAGTATTTTTTTTCCTCTCACAATAAATCAGCTGTACAAATAAGCATAAGCCGCTTTAACTCTGTCGAACAGAGCCAGGTGGCTGTACCTACCATGCTAGAGATCTCACCATGCTACCACACATATAACAATGCAAAAAATGCTTTTGCGTATGTAAAAGTAAATAATGCTTTGATTTGTACAAATTAATCATGAAGTAGTGTTTATTTCTCACAACAAATTAGTCATTTCAACTTATTTGCTAGCTTATAAGTCCTGCCCAACAGAGCCTGAGCAGCTGCCCGGGCTAACGCTAAATGCTACCGGAGACTCGGTTACAAATAAAGTTGTGGGGGAGTGTGTGCAAGTAGAGGGGATCTATCATGGAAGAGGGTTCGGTAATGGCTGGTGCAGGCAACGGGAAGGCGAGTGGTAGCCGGAGCTTTGTGGCGGAGATCGAGATGGACGAGATACCGGGGCAGTATGGTGGCGGAGCCAGCGAGAAGCTGATGGAGGCGTGCGCCACGAGAATCATGGAGAAGGGAGGTTGTCGCAGCTGGGTGGTGGAGATGGAGAAGATGCTCGAGGACGCCAACTCCACGGTGGAGAAGGCGCGGTGGAATCGGCACTCCATCTATCGGGTGCCGCAGTTTATCAAGGACAAGACCAATAGCGAGGCTTACAGGCCGCAGTTCGTGTCACTGGGTCCCTTACACCATGGCGAGCCCCATCTCCTGCCCATGGAGGAGCACAAGCGCCGGGCGGTGCTGCACATGGTTAACCGGTCTGGGAAGCCTCTACAGGAATTTGTGGCGTCCATCGATGAAGTGGCAGATGAGCTCCAGGCTGCCTACGATGACCTGGATGATAGCAAATGGCGTGGAGCAAACAAGGGTCGCTTCGTGGAGATGATGGTTATGGACGGCTGCTTCTTGTTGGAGTTAGTAAGGACAGATCGAAGCATACTAGATGAAAATGTTCTAGTTGATTACGCGACCAACGACCCCGTCTTCAGTGTGGGCGGCTATTATACATTGTGGGGAAGCTTGAAGAGAGACATCATCGCTATGGAAAACCAACTACCTCTTAGCATTCTGCAGAGACTTTTAGCTGTTCAGAGTGGCAAATTCCCGGTACGTACTTTTCTTCCCATGTATCTAGCAGTGTATTTGTTGTATAATTAGAGTTGCTACTTCCTCCCTGTCCACAAAAGATTATAATTATAGAATCCATATACAGATCAAAATACTTTAATTTTGACTAAATTAATATTAAATATAGTACTTTCTCCTTTCTTGTATATCTGGCGCGGGGAGCCTAATTTTAGAGACCGAAGAAACATATCAACTGCATGTCGAATAACTGCCGTGCTGAGATTACGCATGCTTGCAACGCTTCGATGCTAGCCATCCGTAATCCAGGCTAATTAATTTACTCTCGATGTTTTCCCACTCCGTTTGGTATCATGGCCAAAACGAAAAATAGATGTACGCTAGAAATATGTATAGGAATGAAGGGAATATTAGTATTTGTATCTCCACATAAATTTATTATAAAAATATATTTTATAACTAATCTCGTAGTATTTATTTTTTATCATGAATGTTAGTATTTTTAATATAAATTTATTCAAATTTAAACTATTTACGAAGGACCGAAAATGATGATTAGAGGGGGTGAATGAGAGTCTCAAATTTCTTTTCAGAAATAGAAAGCTTTTATCCCTAAATTCAAACCCTAAAAGCAAGAGCCGCTCAACGTGATGTCCACGACTCAAATGATTGAGTGGATGTTCCCTAAGAACACAGCGGCCGCTCAACGTGATGACCACGACTCAAATGATTGAGTGGATGTTTCCTAAGAACACAGCGGGACACCACAAAACTCTCACGCCCTTAGTTCATGCAAGTCAACTAGTGACTAGATGAACTTTGGGTAACATCAATCTTCCCCAAGCAACGCGAGGGGGATTCAGGCGTTTTGGTAAAGGGGAAAGCCGGGAATCCAACACAAAAGTCGGATCTCGAAACAGAAGCCAAACACAAAAGCTACAGACAAAAACGTGCAGCTTCAGTGAGCATCGGACTCATCGAGCGTCTGATGCCCAACTATCGGATGCGTTCGATGTGAAATGGTCTGATCTAGGACCTTACTGTATAGACATCGGACGCAGTGATACTTCAGCGTCCGATGCTGGTCAAAGAGATCTCAGACCTGGTTAGTGTCTGATGTTTGTCTCCCTGACGTGTTCGATGTCAAGTAAGGGTTTCTGGAACCTCACTAAGTGACCATCGGATGCTAGACTATAGCGTCCGATGCTCTGGCCCAGAGCGTCTGATGCCACGTACAGAAGTAGACAGTACGTGGGAGGCGTTGGATGCACGTCAAATGCCAAGAGTTGCAGCGTCTAATGCCTCGACGGAGTGTAGTTCTTCCACCGATTCGATCCGATCTCTCTCAAATCAAATGCACTTGGGCTCCGGATCACTAGTAGGTTAATGAGCTCTCCTAAGAGATCATGACTCGAACCTAACCACAAATCGATGAATCCAAGAAATTTAATGCAAAGAGGCAAAATGAGATCCAAAATAAAAGCCGCCCGATCTATGTGATCATGAGGAATTGGAGAAAATCTTTCAGTTGAAAGATGTCTCTCATGAAGATGCACAAGATGGTTCAAAAGGATTTTCAATCCATCTCTCAAATCAAAAGATCTCGTGAAAGAGCAAAAGAGGGGAAATTCAAAATGCGAAGAACAAAACGTGATTGTTGACACAAAATGTGGCGCACTGTGTCTCACACACAGCAAGCCGGAAAGCGTGGCTTCAATCAGCTGCCTGGGCGATTCGAAATCCGGAAACGTTCTAGTCGGTTTGACCTGAAAACCAACAAGGGATAAAACTGTGAGAATAAAACTGGAACATGCTGGGTGAGACCAGACAGTTCCATATTTACGGCCCTGAAGCCACTTTCGACGACATACAGCTATAGAAGCTGTCTGCCAAACATGTTTATAGAGTTATTTGGCTAATATAGAAGAAAGCATATGAAAGCGTTGATTGCCGAATATACATATAGGAAAAGACATGCTTAAACGAATAAGAATAAATTACAAATCGATGTATAACCAGATTCAGCAAACCAGCCGAACTGGGGTCCATGAAGAAGGAACATGCACGTAAGCACGATCAAACTAAATCTAAAACCTGCATCTGCCGCACGATACCTAGTTTTATCGAAGTTCAAGCATGATTGACATGTATGAACCCACAACATGTAACAATCTAGATTAGAAGTTAATTCGGTCATTATGATCATGCAATCTATAAGAGATGTCACGAAAATAACGATTATTGAAGCATAAGTAAACATGTAAAGAAAGGCCGAACAAAATCAATCTAGATTGGACAAAAGAGTGTTACAAAATTAATTAAACCATGCAACACATAATAACTTGATGAATCTATTAGATCTTGCCAAATCTGATAGAGCCGATAACTATCTCGCTTTTGTTAAACATATCGAATAAACTCCTGCTGCACGGTATTTACTCATAAGCATAACATAAGCAAAGACTTCTTGATTGTTGACATAGATCCACCGCACAATCTTTGAAAACAAACAAGACTACTTGCATCACATCTAAATCCACCGCATGATACTAGACATGATAACAAGGTTGTCAGGACTTACGGAGGTCGACGGATCGATGATTCCTCTCGAAGAACTCGATGACGCGACAAAGGACTCGAAGATGGCGCGGGGCTGATTTTGTATTGATATGGTTGTGAACCCTTTTTACAATAGCTAAGGGTTTATATTTATACCCTGGACGCGATACAAGTCCTAAGAGGACACGACTATGAAACACTAAAGGAAAGTACAATATTTTTGGCTTTCGACTCCCTTTAGAATCTTCATTGCCTTAATTGCCGCAATTTTGTTGCCCGATCGGCTCTTGCTTCGATTGTTTCAACAGAAAACTCCATTTTCTCTCAGAATAGCTGACCGCATAAGCAGATGCCGAATCCTTGGAAACTAGCCGACCGCATAGACACTAGCCGAATGCCTCATACGCTCATCTCCACACACTGGCCCATTGTTGACACTTCTTAATGCCACCACTAGAACTAGACTATGGAGCCTAATCCCCGGCAACAGCACCAGAGATGCTTGTTGACACCAGAAGTGGCAAACGGATATACCGCAAGCGTACGGCAGTCAATTGTAGCCTTTCACCGGGAGTATTCCAGGTATCGTATTTCCACAAGGAACGTGAAGTGGATTAACTAGAAGTAGGGTCGTCAAAGGATGATCAAAGGGTATATGATAACTGGGATAGAGAGGTCTTCCTAAAGTCAATATCTGGTACTGGCTTTCTAAGAGTACTGAGGTTTACCACCTCATTCCTTACTGGGGGCGAAGGACGAAACAGTAGTTGATTAAAAGGTTTTCCACCTAACAACTACTGAGGCGGCAATGCTGCTACCCAACTATTATTTTCAACTTGCCTACAACACTTGAGAGGAACTCCAAGCACAGGCTGTGTCTGTCACTCTACCACTAGGCGTCTACACAAGTGCGACAAGAAGTCCACACTGGCAAGATATAGCCTAGACACCACGTCTACACTAATCTTACTACTCTAAAGCTAAGCTTATTAGGCCTAGAGCACTTCAACAAAGTAAAGCAATGTGCCAAGTAAAAGAACTGTAAACTTAAATTACCAGACCAGAATATTAAATACTAGAAGGACTCAGATGTAACACTTACAAGAAGAATCGCATCCGCTGAGGCGCACCTTGGAGAAGATTCCCGACAGGTCGGAACTCCTCCGTGGAACTCCTCACTCCCTTCCCTCTCTTCTAACACTAAAGCTACTAAGTAGGCTTTCTCTCCTTGGATGCATACAAATGAAGAGCTCTAGGGGGGTATTTATAGCTTGGAGGTGGAGTAGCGGCTACTCCGGTGCCACGTCAGCGATCCGCGTGCTCTCCTTCCTTGGCCATTCGATCAAACCGCCATAGTAACCGTCATGGATGGATGGCCAGGATATTATTCACGTGTGAAACATGTGCAAGCAACCGACTTTGGATGGGATTCACCCCGGGGTCGGCCGACCCCAGCCAATGAAAGGTGGGCCCACCACTTTGCTTCTAGAAGGTGCTGATGTCACCATGCTGAACAGTGTAGCCAGGGCCCACCAAGGGGGGGTCGGCCGACCCCCCTATGACAGGGCTGGCCCACCATCTTTTCTCCCTTGGTGACCCCACATGTCATGGAGCAAGTCTTGTGAAGTTGGTTGCATTTGGTTTCGGTGTGGACCCATGAATCCATGTGCTTCTCATCTTGCACCATTGAGTAAAAGCACATGTTTGATCCAAGGGATGATATTGGCCTAAGCATGCTTCTCTTGGATCGTGCCATGTCACCTTGGCCGAGGTGGCCACCAAGGTGGGGTCGGCCGACCCCCTTGGTGGGCCCACCTGGTCTCATTTTGTTCATTTTGGCATCTCCTACATGTTCACAAGCTAAGAGTACAAGTGGAACTTATTAGTGATAAATATGCTCATGATATGCTATACTTCCTTGAAACCGAGGCCTGTTGACGGTATTTTGATAAGGTAAAACATGCTATAACTTCCGTCAACAAGATCCCCCACATTTGAATCTTTGCTCGTCCTCGAGTAAAGGTTAGAGAAAGTGAACAAGAGATTATTACATACTTAAAATGATAATGATCATAAAGCATCATTCCTAACATAGTTTATACAAATGGGTTATGTGGTGCTGTCTATCATATATCCTTTAGATGTTGAGAAAAGGAACAAATCTCAAAGCAAAGTCCTCTCCCTGAATTCTTGTTCTTGGTACTTAGAGTTTTTAGGACAGTTTGAAAGGAAAACACATAGTTCATGCTTACTCCTCATATAGTACTCTCAAGACACTCTTATAGGTGTTTGGTTCCTCACCAAGGCATAGCATGTGATTGCCTTATTTTTGTTTTATCCTAATCTATCAGGCTTATGTGGAGTTTGGTAGGGATAAACAAAGTAGCATACTTGTTTTGCATATATTGTAAAGTCAAAACAAGGATCCAAGGAGAAGAGTGTCATAATCCTAGATCAAGATGTGCATGTGTGTGGAAAGTATGTGGACTAGAATGCTCCTTTTAATATGATCTCTCTCTCTACTTTATTTTACCTTGAGACATGGCTAGCATTTTTCAACAATGGACCTTCATATGTCCATATTTTTTTAGTGGACCTTCATGTGTCCAATTTTTTTTTTTACTGGACCTTCATGTGTCCACATTTTTTTCTTTTTCTTTTGCTTAGCCTTAATGTCTCTTTTTTACTAACCAGAGTTAGAGAGAGAGATATTGTAGAATTTTAATGTACGGAGCATCTATAGAGTGGAAATGAATGACATGTGTAGGCATACTTCCAGTGTAGAAGTTGCATATGTAGATGGTGTGTACGTGATCTTGATCTTGGGATTATGACAAAATTCTCGACTAGGGTCAACAAGGTTTGACCAAACTCAGGACAAAAAACAAGTAGCATGTGTGTAAAAGGTTTTGCTCATGTATGCTCATGTCTGGTTTTGGTAGGTATTTCTCACTATAGAGGAGTAAATGATACTATGGTTTTGAGATATTTTCAAAAACAAATCTCTAAGCACCTTAAACAAAAACAGGTTTGAGTCTTAAGCCAAGATTTATCTCACTTTTAACAACAACTTAGTCAATACGGTTTCCTAATTTAGTTTACCCATCAGTATAAACATATGTAAGAACATGGTTTTATGTCATTAACATTCTTAGCATATCATAACTCAAGTCACTTTGTAGCTTTTTATTTTATTTTATTCAAAATATGGAATGATTGTGAAACTGCTTGAATTGAGAGGAGAAAAGGGGAAACGAACCAGACAGCAGTGTTAAGCTTACTGTGCAGAGGTGAGCTGGTGGGCCCAGGTCACCATGGTGGGGTCAGCCGACCCCACCAAATGGTGGTTTTCGTTGCCATCTGCCTTTTTCTCCATTCAGTTTTACATCTGCAAAAGCACTTTTCAAAAATTCAAGAGAACGGGGGTCGCCCGACCCCTTGCTTACCTCTGTTTTGTGCACTGCAGCGTGTCAGCCTGTGCTCAGCAGTTCAGTGTGGTTCAGTGATGAAATCTGGGGGTCGTCAGACCCCCACACTTGAATCTTTCCATAAATGAAGTCTAAACATGACGCAAAGGTAAAATGCAAAGCGCTCTACTGGTGGCAAACACACCAGTAGAGACGATATAAATTTTATTTATTCTCTAAGAAGGGAAATACATTGGAAATTAAAAAGAGAAATTCAAAAGAAATAAATCTAAGATGAAACTTGGAAATTCAAAATAAATCTTAACACGAAACTTTATTTAACCTAAGCTAAACTATTTATGGTGACGGGGGGTCTAGGAGGTCATCACGCCCCAAAGCCCTGGCGAAGCGTTTGAGCTTCGCAGAGGTGCTAATCCTAAGATGGCGAAAGTCATCTTCTAAGTCTTTATTCGCCATCTTCAACTCTGACACCGTCTCCTCCAACACCCTGTTCCTTGCTTGCAGGGTGGAGGTGACGTGCATTAGCCTCTCCAGATCTGTTTTCTCGTCTTCCTCCTCGAATTGTCCCGGCGGCCCCTTGATCGACGGAGGGTCCATCCTCCGCCGAATAGAAGCCTGGGACTCCAGGGACTCCCGCAGCTCGCCCTTCTCTTCCGTGTTGAGAGAAGGGATGACCACCTTCCCTCGGCCATGCCCACCGGCCATGATCCGATGGGTCTTCCAGAACGTGGGCGTTGGCGGGGAGTACGACGAAGTGTACTCCGTACTCCCCGTTGTCGTGGTGATCGCGCGCGGGTTCTCCTCCGGTGGGGCCTTCCCCTTCAGCGCGAGTTGGCCTGTGGTCGGCCTAGTCGGCGTGATGGAGCGGCCGGGGGATTTCCTGATCCCCCTTCTCGGAGTCAGCGAGCGGGACGATGCCGCCGCGTGAGAGGATGGACGGGGGGTGGTCGGCCGACCCCTGGGGGGATCGGGCGACCCCCCTATCGGCTCGACCAGCCTCCCTGGTGGAGGTACCATGGCCAGCGGCACCGCATCGATCACGTTGATCGCGAGGGCCTGCTCTAGATCTTCGGTTAGGGCCCGTCGTGGCGTAGGTGTTGCAGGGCGCGTAGGCTTGCTAGTGGGTGCCATGGCTAGTGTTTTGGGTCGCGGTGGAGAGTGCAGGGAAGGCTAGGAGGCTCTGGCCTTGCGTGGAATTGTAAGTAGGAGGAAGAAGGAGATGGGTGCAAGGTTAAATAGCGGCTGTAGATGACTACGATGCCGATTTTCATGGGATCGCCGCGGAAAACTCGTAACTTCACAGAGTCCGTCGCGCCGCCGTTCCAATCCCGTAAGGTAGGGATCGACCGACCCCATCGGTTTTGGATTTGGGGTTTATCTCCAGGGGTTATTATCCACTCGTCACGGTGAACTCATCTGCGAGTCGAACCTCCCCGAGGCGGGGTCGCCCGACCCCCTTGATGGGTGTCCGGCGCGGTCACGTACCCGGCTCGAGACCATCTACGCGATTGTGCAACCCTTGTTGCAGGTGGGCCCAATATAGGGATCGCCCGACCCCCTAACTGGGGTCTGTGGGCCCCACCTCAAAGCCTAAGGTAAGTCTAGCCTATCCCTTCTCGAACAATGAAGTGGCATTTCTCCCAGTTCAAGATCAAGTGCTTTTCTTGATAGCGTTGTAAGACACGGTCCAGATTCTCTAAGTAGTGATCAAAGGTTGTTCCATAGACTGAAAAGTCGTCCATGAAAACTTCCATGATTTCTTCTATCATATCTGAGAAGATGGACATCATGCACCTCTGAAATGAAGCAGGGGCATTGCACAGGCCAAATGACATGCACCTGTATGCATATGTCCCATAGGGGCATGTGAACGTGGTCTTACTTTGGTCGTCGGGATGGATTGAATTTGATGGTACCCCGAATACCCATCAAGGAAACAAAAGAAGGAATGTTTGGCTAGCCGTTCCAACATCTCATCGATGAATGGCAACGGAAAGTGGTCTTTCTTTGTGGCCTTGTTAAGTTTTCGGTAGTCTATGCACATTCTCCATCCCGTGACGGTTCGTTGTGGAATCAATTCGTTGTTTCGATTTTTAACGACCATCATTCCTCCTTTCTTAGGAACTACTTGGACGGGGCTGACCCACTCGCTGTTTGGAACAGGATAGATTATGCCCGCGTGCAAGAGCTTCAAGACCTCCTTCTTTACTACTTCTCTCATCGCATTGTTGAGCCTCCTTTGTGGCTCTCTAGAATGTGTAGCATCGGGTTCGATCGGAATGCGATGTGTGCAAAGAGCGGGACTAATTCCCTTGAGATCTTGCAACGAATATCCTAAGACGGATCGGTGTTTTTCTAGGATGGTGATGAGTTTAGAAACTTCTTCCATTGTAAGTCGATCACTAATGATCACGGGAGTCTCTCTATCACCATTAAGGAAGGCATACCTAAGCCCAGAAGGAAGTGGCTTAAGCTCTATAGAGGGTTTTGGTGGAGGTTCAGACTCATCCAAGTCTAACGGTTCATCTAAATCAGTGTCTTCTTCTTGGATAAAGTCATGGGCGTCTTCTTCTAGATCAGGTTGAGAAGTTACTAGCGAAGATACCGACATCACCTCCTCTATTGGATCAGGCTCGGGTTTTGGTTCGGCTATCGAATTAACGGAGCCGGCAAAAGGAACTGAAAGATCTAGATCCTTCCCAAGGTGACCCTTAAGGCTCCCTTCACAAAATCCCTCAATGAATCTCATGAGTGGGTGCCCAATTAACAAGTCGACCTCGTCTACGTCAAAGACATAGAAGTTTGCGAGGAAGCTAACCTTGTTAATTGTGATAGAAATATTCTGTGCAATCCCGCAACTCTCGACCAATTTTCCAGAAGGAAGCTTAAGGAATTTATTGGTTGGGTTTAGCGGTTCCTCACCTAGGAGTGTTAACATCAACGATTTAGACATTAAATTTACTCCTACAGCGGGATCATAGAGGGAATCTACAGCCGTCTTGTTTATGGCACACGGTATGGATGTGAAATAGGACAGAAGCTTAACGACATCTGATGATGCTTCAGCCTCCCTGAACCATTCGTTGCTCATAATAAACATGAGCTCTTGGGCAGTCACCTTAAGGTAACTTGCCTCAAACTGGGTTGGCATGTGGTTATTTGGAGCTCTACGGGCTGTGGATCTCTTCTGCACAGGTTGTTTCGAGACATTGCCATAGTCGGCGAAAAGATCTGTCTCGATATTTAGAGGATAATCCAAAGGATGAATTACTTCTTCCTTTGGAGGAGTAGGTGGTTGTGGTTCAGGTTTGACAGCTTGGGGTATAGGTAAAGGAGTTTCAGCTGTCGTGGGTTTGTCCCTAGGAGTTTGATCTTCCTCTAGAGTTTCACCATGGTCATCGGTGTAGGGGGTGTTCTTGAGAATGGTCGCAAGAACTTCCTTACCTTCACTAATGGGTAAATGGAGGAAAGCTCCTTTAGAGGCTAAATCAAGGAATTGTGTGGAGTTTTGGCTAAGACCGAGATAGAAATGTTGCATAAGGGTTGGCTCGGTTATAGCTAAGTCTGGGCCAGAGGATGCTAAGTCTGTAAGTCGTGCCCAGGCCGCACCTAGAGATTCCTTCTCGTCTTGTTTGAAGTTTAGCACATCTCTACGAAGACGAGCTACGCGGGATATGGGAAAGTACGTTAAGCAGAACATGGCTTGCAGTTTCTCCCATTCTCCGTTCACACTACCAACGTAGCGAGTATACCAGCGTCTAGCTTTTCCTGTTAACGAGAACGGAAATAGCTTCCACTTAAGAGTGACTCGCCTCATCCCTTGGATGTGAATACACGAACAAAGTTGTTCGAAATCATGTAGGTGGGTATAAGGATTCTCATCTACTTCTCCCGAAAAAGGATTCGCCTGAACCATCGCTATGAGGCTAGGGCGAAGCTCATAGCGAACTGCCAAAATGGCATGAGATGAACTAGGCGGCTCCAACTCAGCGCCTGATGGAGCAGTGTAGTCAAAAAGGGTTGTTTGATCCATATTGATTTATGAAATAAAAGTTCTAATCAAACTACGATAACTTTAACGACTTTGTTCTAGCTAACACAACTACCGTTCCCCGGCAACGGCGCCAGAAAAGCTTGTTGACACTTCTTAATGCCACCACTAGAACTAGACTATGGAGCCTAATCCCCGGCAACAGCACCAGAGATGCTTGTTGACACCAGAAGTGGCAAACAGATATACCGCAAGCGTACGGTAGTCAATTGTAGCCTTTCACCGGGAGTATTCCAGGTATCATATTTCCACAGGGAACGTGAAGTGGATTAACTAGAAGTAGGGTCGTCAAAGGATGATCAAAGGGTATATGATAACTGGGATAGAGAGGTCTTCCTAAAGTCAATATCTGGTGCTGGCTTTCTAAGAGTACTGAGGTTTACCACCTCATTCCTTACTGGGGGCGAAGGACGAAACAGTAGTTGATTAAAAGGTTTTCCACCTAACAACTACTGAGGCGGCAATGCTGCTACCCAACTATTATTTTCAACTTGCCTACAACACTTGAGAGGAACTCCAAGCACTGGCTGTGTCTGTCACTCTACCACCAGGCGTCTACACAAGTGCGACAAGAAGTCCACACTGGCAAGATATAGCTTAGACACCACGTCTACACTAATCTTACTACTCTAAAGCTAAGCTTATTAGGCCTAGAGCACTTCAACAAAGTAAAGCAATGTGCCAAGTAAAAGAACTGTAAACTTAAATTACCAGACCAGAATATTAAATACTAGAAGGACTCAGATGTAACACTTACAAGAAGAATCGCATCCGCTGAGGCGCACCTTGGAGAAGATTCCCGATAGGCCGGGACTCCTCCGTGGAACTCCTCACTCCCTTCCCTCTCTTCTAACACTAAAGCTACTAAGTAGGCTTTCTCTCCTTGGATGCATACAAATGAAGAGCTCTAGGGGGGTATTTATAGCTTGGAGGTGGAGTAGCGGCTACTCCGGTGCCACGTCAGCGATCCGCGTGCTCTCCTTCCTTGGCCATTGGATCAAACCGCCATAGTAACCGTCATGGATGGATGGCTAGGATATTGTTCACGTGTGAAACATGTGCAAGCAACCGACTTTGGATGGGATTCACCCCGGGGTCGGCCGACCCCAGCCAATGACAGGTGGGCCCACCACTTTGCTTCTAGAAGGTGCTGATGTCACCATGCTGAACAGTGTAGCCAGGGCCCACCAAGGGGGGGTCGGCCGACCCCCCTATGACAGGGCTGGCCCACCATCTTTTCTCCCTTGGTGACCCCACATGTCATGGAGCAAGTCTTGTGAAGTTGGTTGCATTTGGTTTCGGTGTGGACCCATGAATCCATGTGCTTCTCATCTTGCACCATTGAGTAAAAGCACATGTTTGATCCAAGGGATGATATTGGCCTGAGCATGCTTCTCTTGGATCGTGCCATGTCACCTTGGCCGAGGTGGCCACCAAGGTGGGGTCGGCCGACCCCCTTGGTGGGCCCACCTGGCCTCATTTTGTTCATTTTGGCATCTCCTACATGTTCACAAGCTAATAGTACAAGTGGAACTTATTAGTGATAAATATGCTCATGATATGCTATACTTCCTTGAAACCGAGGCCTGTTGACGGTATTTTGATAAGGTAAAACATGCTATAACTTCCGTCAACACCCATCTATCATCTCCTTATGCGTGCGAAAATCTAGTGTTAACACATGCCCCCTAATTTTGGGATAAATATTTTTTCCAAAATTCTTTTCTCCTGTGCTACTGACGTGGAACCTTCGGAAGCATCCACTCTCGTGGAAATTTTGCGTGCCTTAATTGCCTCACCTGCCGATTCACCTTCCAATGCACCTTTTAGGGTCCTTTTAAGTCACCCTTCACTCTGTTTCGGCTTACACTTTCAAACTCCTCTGTCTCAATCTCAAAACCAAGAAAGACCCTTCTTCCTCTTATCATCACCTAATCCAATTTAGAAGATGTCTTCCGTGGCGAGTAGACATAGCTCCGAGCTTGGCGTTTCCAGTACTTCCAGGAACATGTCTCTCTTCTATTTTATTTCATAATGAAGCAGCTATTCTTACTTCATTACTTTTGTTCAGGAGGATCAATGATGATTTCCCCGGAAACCTGACTCAACAGGTCATAGACCTTCAGCTTGATCTGGAGGAGAAGGACCAGGAGATCACTCGAGTCTCCCGAGAGCGTGACATCGCTCGGAATCGGGCCGCTGGTGAATATTTTCATCATTTCTGCCTTTGTTTCCCCTTCTTGCTTTTACTTACTCTTTTCCCTTTCAGCTCTGGAAGCAAAACTTCATGTTCTTGAAACTGCCGTCGCCGAGCTTGCCATCACAGCCAATGCGGCGGGTACGACAGCCCTGGATCGAGTGAACGAAGTCAAATGAATCCTTCCTGACATTTCCAGGGCTGGCATGGGATACGGCGCTGCGCTCGCCTTCAACGCTATACGGATTCACTCTGGTGCCGACTATCGCAGACTCGACGTCTGTGAGCAGGGGCTAGAATACAGGGTAGCACATTCTGTGGATGATATGAAGGAAGCTGGAACAGATCTAGCTGATTCCTTTGACCACGCTATCCCGATTAGGAGTAGGATGGAGTGGATGAACTGATCTTCACTGTAATCTTGTCTCCTCCTTTCTGTAAATAAAAAAGTCCTTTTGTTTGACCCTTGAAATCAATCTGCAACTTATCCTTTGAGATCAATGCATGTTTTGCTTTGTGTATTAATCATTGACTTATTTTGTTCCAAAGGCGATGTATACCTCGTCAGCTATTGCTGCCAATCATGTCAATCACCTCTGTTCTGTAAGCGATTGTCGTAATCGGCTATTTTCAGATCTAGTGTTCCGGACCCCTTCTCAATTTTTCCAATCCATGACGATGTTAAGATAGTATTTCTCAATTCGAAGACCATCTGCCAAACTTACTGTCTTTGGCGCTAATCGGTAATATGAGTCTCCAAACAATCGACCGAAACTGAATTCTTCATGCAGCAACAATTCTCAGCTGAATCCTACCGACTTCCTGACTCTGGAGCCACGATCTCCTCAAACCGGCAAAAATCTGGCTCGGCCCAACAATGGCCCATAAATCACGAAAACCCTATTCCGATGCCTGGCTTTCCGGGGTGCAAGCCACGGTTCCATAAATACGACCCTACTCAGGCCATCATCTTCAACTCTAACCGAACAGTTTGACTTGCAATCTCTCCATTCCCCGACTCCTAACTCAAACCAGAGAGAAAAAACCTCGCCTGTATTTTCATCAATGGCAAGCAATGGTGACATACAACAAACGCTCTGCTGAAGCAGAAGGAAGCCGAGCACCGACTCATCAGCGTTATGGGTAAAAAATTAGCTTCTTGCCCCCTTGCGGTAGTGTTCTCTTGTTTATCCGTTCCTAATTCACTGTTCATCTTCCTTCCAGGATGAGGGCTTCCTCCAATCAAACCCGGATTTCTTTCCCAGAAACGACGGCTGAGATAGGCACGCATCTGAATCTTCCAATAGGGATAGTTCATCCCATCGAAATAGGGAGCCTTGTCGTTCCCTCGATCCATGTCATCCTTAGGATCCGAAACTGATTAAGGTTAGGAAGATCCCTTAACCGGTTTCGATACCAATTGAAGAACCGAATTGGCGACCAGAGGGGGGGGGGGGGGTGAATGGGAGCCTCAAATTTCAACTTGTGAAATAGATGGCCCTGTCCTAGAAAATCACCCCAAAAGGCAAAGTCTCAAACGACCGACAAGTTCACGACCTACGAGTAGGTGGATACCCTAGGAGATGTCCTAGTGGTACAGTGGAACTGTCGAAGAACCTCGAAAACCAAGCGCTAAAGCCATGGAAGAAAACTGCACCTTCAGCAGGTTCGCAGACTATCCACGGTTAGAGTCCTGGACTGTCCGTCGTAGAGTCCCGGACTGTCCGCGACTGGGTGTCGGACTGTCCGCCGACAAAAATCCCAAAACACAACCGTGGACTGTCCACTGTTCACTTGACAGTGAACAGTCAGGGGCTGCGCCTGACTGAACTAACCAAAACCCGACGCGCGGACTGTCCACCGTCAGGGCGCGGACTGTCCGCCAATGCCCAGACAACACAAAAACAACACAGGTCAAAACCAAAATCGATTCAATCTTCACCAAATCGAAGAGGGCTTCGACCAAAATTCTCCTAAGTGTTCCTCTACGCATTGGGGTACAAATGCTAGGAAATCACTGCACCAAACCAAGTCAATCGTGAGAAATCCGAAGAACACTAGAAAAGGGGAAAGAACAAAGAACGAACACGATTTCAGCCCGATCTATGTGCTCATGAGGTTAGAGAGGAAATCCTTTAGTGGAAAGAAGGAACTCACGTCCTAGCATGATCTAGTTCAAACGAAATCGAAAACCATCTCTCAGAGAGGAATAACGAGGCAAATCTCCGAGAAGGTAAAAACCAAAACGCGAAGGACACAACACCAAAACGCGAATCGATCTCGAATTTAGCTGTAACTTCTCCTCACGAGGAGACAACGACATTACGGTCCTGTTTCCTCAAAATCACAAGTACACAGAGGTATTGTATCTCTCTCTGCGGATCACATGCAGTAGTAGGAAGAAAAAACCTAGCAAGGGCTACGAGAATGAAATGTTGCAAGGATGAAGTGAGAGGAGGGGTTGCCTCTCTATTTATAGCCTAATACATTTATTCCCCTTCTATCCCTAGATATATAGAGCGAACAGGCTAACCCTAGGGGTATTCTGGTCCAACTCCGCTAGGTCTTGATCCGATGGCTACGCGCCTTCCTCATCATTCACTTCGCCTCGATGCAAGCTCTAGGATGCCGCCACGTGTCGTCCCATCGACCGCCGCGCCTTCCTCACCGATAGCTTCGCCGCAACGCAAGCCTCTCGATGCCACCATGCGTCGACCATTCCTTTTGGATCCTCCCCCCGGTTTTGAGGCCAAAACTGGTAAACCTGTGTCCTTGGCTGAGTTTTGAGGCCCAAACCTAGAAAACCGTCCACCCTGAGTTTTGAGGCCCAAACTCGGAAACCGGCCACTGTTGGCACTTCTTAGCATCACACTAATGCTAGGCTGTCACCACTAGCGGTAACACATAGAAGTGGTTGGTTGGTATATATGAGCACACAGAAAAAGATCCGCAAGCGCACGGTTACCATTGTAGCTTTCACCTGGAGGTTTTAATATCGTATCCACAGGGAAACGTGTGAGATCAACTACGTTCTAACTTAACCAGAAAAGATAAACGAGTGGTAGTAGAAACTAAAGTAGCAACAAGATAAAGTAAAGACAAGATTAAAGTGTAGGGGAATAGCAATCTAGTATAAGGTCGATAGCAGGAGTATAGAGAGGATATCTTGGGATTCGTCTAGTTCCGATCTAGGTAAGAGACTATGTTTTATACGATTCAACTAGGGACATTACGATAGAAGAACTGCATCCAGAGTACATCCCAACTAGGTAACTACGGTCCTACTCGTCCTATAAACGGAGAAGTGGACTACAAAGGATTCAACAGGTCTATAAGAGTCACACTCGTGAGCTACCACCTAAATACGCCCGGCCTATAGGATACATCTACGAGTAACTTGAGCCTAAGAACCACGCTTACACTACGAATTATACTCTAATCTACTGCAGTAAATTAAAGTACTCAAAAGAAACTCGTGACCAGAAGAATAATATAAACAAGAAACTTACATGAATCAGAAGTTGATCACCCGAAGCATCTCAGGAGCAAGCTCGGGCAGAGCTTGATCCCACCGAAGTACAACCGGAGGAAGAAGCACCGACTGGCCGGCATCTCCTCCAAACTCCTCCCTCGCTCTCCATCTCTCTATTATCTAGAAGACTAGATCTAAACTAATTCTAGAGCGAGGTTGTCCATTCGAGGGACTCCTCCCATCTAGAAACCCTAGCTATTGCTCTTGGCTACGCCTATGATGAAGATAGATGATGATTGATAGCCTGCAGGGGAGGTCTGGGGTTTATTATATAGGGGCTCCTAGCCTCCCCTCCACCTTGAGCAAGCGATGTGGAACTAAACTTCTTCGCCGTACGAACATGGGCCTTAATGGGCCAAATTGCATTGTAGAGATCTGTTGGAGTGCGTCACGCGAAGGAGAGGAGTCTTCCAGGTGGGCCCAGGCCGGCCGGCCTGGGGGTGGGGCCGGCCGACCCCACCTGTCAGTAGCCGGGCATCGCCTTCGTCGAGGTGTCTTCTGGAATCTTCCTTATTTCCCTAATGCGACTTCCGTCCATTTGCATGATTTGTCATGTTGGAGAAGGATTCAATCTCTTTCCATCTTCTGTATAAACTCCCTGGAAAATAGTAATTCACCAAAGTTGTTGGATCTGTCAGTTTAGTCCCTGAATTATGTTGCTTGGTGATCACTCCAGGTTGTTCTAGAAGCTTTCAAGTCGTATCCAACAAGGACTCTCTCACCGAGACTCCAAATGTAACAAACCATATGTCCACTTCGATCGTCTCGATGAGCTCTTCGCAATGGTGTGCTCTGTTTCATCACTTGAGATACTTTTATATGGTGAAATATTGATAACCCTGTAAAACAAGTGAGAACAACACAACTCATGGAACTTGTTAGAATCAAACCCTACAACTATGCTTTATGGTTCATTTCATATCATTTTATGCATTAGTTGATGGTATAATATTGACTGTAAGGACCATCAACACCCTAAGTTTTGAGGCCCAAACTCAGAAACCGTTGAGGGTAGTTTTTCGAGGCTCAACTACCAAACCCGCACCATAGACGAAGTGTGGTTCACATACCCCGACCACCGACACCGATGCCGATGCATGTCCAGCCTCCACGCCAGGCACAACGCCTTCGCCTTCCTCTTTGACTCGGCCGACGACACTTGCGTCGCACGCAAGCCCGTGTCTGACCTCCCGACAAGTGTCACGACGCCATCGTCTTCCTCCCGACTCGGTCGATGCCTTCGCACATCCCCATGTGCTCTTGCTCGCCGATGCCACGTGCCAACTACCATAGCTGGTCCTCCGGTCTCCCGGTCCGTCAGTCCAAGTCTCACGTCCGCCCTTCACCGCTTCCAGTCCATCGGCACGACCCGTCTCTACTTGACCTTCACCTCGCCATCGACCACTGTCTCCGAGCTCCACACCTGCACATCAACACAACCAAGAAACACATGTTGCCACTCATCCCTTCCGGTGAGCCTGTTGATCGATCGCTCATGTAACACCCAGTTTTCCGAAGAATACCAAGTGCCCACTATATGTGTGCCCAGGAAGTCCACAAGACACATATAGCAACAAATATGGAATTTCTCAAAGACAATGCTTTGTTACATATCGAACATAGTTACAACAAGACTTACACCTATTACAAAGCATAGCGAAAATTACTCTTCAGGACTTCAAACTCCACAGGGATAGTTGACTAGGGGAACACCCGCCTAGAACTCTTGGAACATCTTCTGTAACTCTTCACTTGAATTCACCATCTGGTACCCATCCGGGATTTTTGTGAACCAACGACAAGTGTCAGCTCACCATGCTCAGCAAGTATAACTACGGGGATGCAAGGCTCAAAAGCTTGACTCGGTTAACTGCAGTTAGCATTTTAAGTTAATCATATTTTATATTAAACTTACTTTACTAGATGTATGAACCCGGTTTTCCATAGTAAGTGATAATTCATTATGTTATAAGAGGTAACCAACCAACCACCAACATACCCCACCATGGACTGCTTAAAAAGGATCCGAGCCGCTCGTATCCGTGAGCACGACTTATATATCAGGTTTACACTCTGCAGAGGTTGTACACTTTCACCTTAGGTCGTGATTCCCATATGTCGGGGTTTGCAAGTCCCATATTACCTCCTCTATGGAAGTACGACAGGGTCTCACTACGTCTTCACTAGCTACCCTAACAAGTAGTAGCCACAAGGTTTTGGCGTCTAGGCGAATGGAGGCCCCCTTTAAGATGGCACACCTAACAGCCGACCAGTACACATCTTGACAGGCAAGGAAGCCATTCTTAAACCTAGTCCCCCCTCTAGCGCCTTTCGGTAACTACTACAAGGTAGAGAAAGTCTAGTTATATGACTAAGATCAGAGCCATATGATTCCCAAGGCTGCACGGGATCTCCCGGGTGGCCGCTTTAAAAGATAGTCCCTGGGGTGGGTCACTGAGCGAAAACCATGCTCCAGTGCCCTAATGTGGTTAAAAAGCCTCTTTTAACATTGTTCCATAATCATTAATCAATATTAAACATTTAGCATTTAATGGCGCATAGCAATTCTAATCATCTTATGCAAAACCCTCCCATAGGTACAAGGTATATAGGTCAAGTGATTCTAGTATTGTCCTATGGTTCATCAAGTTATGACACATGCATAATGATTATTAAGTCTTGCAGTTAATAGGTAACAAGGAAACCGTAGGTTATACTTGACTTCCAATAACTCGTGTTGTTGGTCCCACTTCTTCGAAGATCTGCTTCACGACAACCTTGAACAACTCAGTCTGCCTAAATGGGATCAACGACACCATACAAGCATCCAATCCAATCATCACATGCAAACAATTAATGTTTCTATTAGAATAGTACACCAAGCATCAAAAACAGGTAGAGAAACATATATAAAACTATTCTACTCGTCGATACGATCACATGAACGTAAAGATCACTCTAATCAGATCTAAAACGAGAAAGTTATAAAGAAAACAAGTTTTAGGGGCTCTTTTGTCAATAAAAACATTTTCGTGGGGGCTAGCTCGTGAAAACCGAGGACCTAAACGCAATTATCCATAGATAGCAGGGGCTAGCACGCGAAACCACAGGGTCTGGACGACTGGTTTTAAAACCAGAAAACTTAGGGTTCAAACCGCAAGAAAATAAGACTTAAATTAAAACTATTTGAACTGGCTTGGACTGCTGGTTGATTTTCAGAAAGCTCGAGGGCTTTTTTGCAAAAGCTGTGGCTGCAGCCGCGCTGGCGCCGACACAGCGCCACGCGGTACGGTGTGGTTGGCCGGTCCACCATGCGGCCGGTGGACCGCGGCGGTCTGCTAGTCTACGCGCCCGTGGACCTGGTCCATACCCCTTCGGGGTTTGGGCCCTAATCCTGGCCGTCCACGCTAATCAGACAGCGCAGGGAGGCTAGAGCAGTGCGGGCGGCGGCGGGGTCGCCGGAGTGCGGTGGCGCTTCATAGGAGCGGCTCGGGAGCTCCACTGGAGGGTGCTCTCGACCTCGGCTGGCTACGGGGACGGAACCAGGGGGATAACGGGGGAGACAGCGAGCATGGAGGAGGACTCAACGCCGGTGGAGGGCTCACCTACAGCGAGGTTGACGGTGGAGCAGATCTGCATGGGGAGAACATCTCCGACGAGCTTGGGTTCACGATTATAGGAAGAGAGAGGGCTCGGGGGCTCTTCGGGTGGTCGCGACGCCACCTAGGGATGCTCGGGTGAGGGCTCAGTGTGGCCGGCGAGGCTTCGCAGGCAATGGCGGAGGGCGGTGGCGATGGTGAGGCGAGCGGGGTTGTGGGGAGGAGAGCCAGGGGCTTCGCCCCGGGCTTTATAGGCTCGGGCGGTGCGGTGAGGGGTCGTGGATGCGCCACCGGGCTCTGATTGATGGCCGAGTGGCCATTATGGCCATTCATCATCAGTTATGGGAGGGGAGGGACGCGGCGGCGGCAGGCACCGAGCGGGCGCGAGGTAGAGGAAGGGTTCGTGGTGCTGACGAGTGGGCCCGGGGTGGCAGTGTGGCTGGCGCGTGGGACTAGACTTTCAGCGGCAGGGCGTGGGCACGGGCAGGCGCTGCACGTGTGCACGTAAGCGGGCCGCGACAGAGCTGGGGCGCTGCTGGGCAGGCACGGTGGAGGGGAGGCGAGCGCGAGGTGGGCTGAGCAGGCCGGGGCCCAAACGGCAAGCGCGCGGAGAGGGAGGGTGAGAGCTGCCGCGGGCCAAATTGGTTTGCTAGCTGGGCCAAAAGAGTGAGGGAAGGGGAGAGAGAAAGAAAAATCTTTTTCTTTTATTTCAAAAAGGAGATTTGTTCAAATTCAAACTAAGTTTGAATTCAAACCACACAATTGTAGCCCTACACTCAAATAAAATAATATGCCCTAGCATGAATGCAACAAAAATGTTTCTAAACCCCAATTTAATTTATTAATTCGCCAAAAATTATTATTTGACCTATATGTTTTATGAAAAATAAATAAACAAAGTCATATTAAATTCTATTTTCTCAAAAGCAATTTTCAGGGTGTCACAGCTCATCACTCAGGAAAGGAACCACAAGGGCACATATCAACCTTGTGTTTGCACGACGCCTCCTTCCAGATCGGATCTATGATCTGGACTGCCCGCGGCGTCGTCCTTGCTCCGGAGATCGTGGATCCCACGCAGCTTCCTGCGCCCAATGCCTTGTCGTCCACCCTTCGCGCCATCGCACCGGCGCTCCGCATGCCAAGATCCATCAGCTGCAACGACCTGGTCGAGGCCATCAACTGAGCCAACAAGAGGATCGCCGACTGCATCAACATCATCAAGGCGGCTCGGCAGCAGCTCTCTGGATGTCCTCATGATCATCGCCAGCACCATCGCCGTACGCCATGGGGAGTGCCCAACATGCGACCCGACTGCCGCCCAAGATCGGATCTACATCTAACTCCTCGCTCCGCCCCATGGCTCGCCCATCGCGCTTCATCATCGATCTCCATGCCCTACGGGCTACGCGGTGCAGCTGTCCACCTTCTAGCACAAGGCGTTGTGACAATTCTCCAACCAGGTTGAGCTTTTCAGCTCCGACCAGACCTCTCCGACCAGCACGCCTCCGAGAAGTCCATGGAGACAAAGACTGTGGGCCTCCAAGTTATTTTTCCAAACGATCACCGACCCCTCCAAGCAGCCTGGCTGACGCCGAAGAAGTCTTAGAGCCAGGGTTGTTGTTACCTCCCTACGTGTGCACGAGTGTCCGTCCTCTGCGCTATGGAGTCCAACAGTCCTCTCGACTGACGTCCTGCCCTCTCTACGCATGCACGAGCGTCCACCCTCTGCGCTATGAAGGAAAGGCTAAGCTTGGGCTTAGATTTCCAAGGCTATACCACCAGTGCCTGCATACTCGTTCTCCAAGAGATCTCCATACGCCCATGTCACGCCTCGATCGAACCTCTCAGAGAGCAACCATGTCTCTGGTACCTCCCCACGCGTGCACAAGCGTCCGCCCTCTATGATATGGGATGCCAGCAGCAGCTCCTTGGGGCTTATGACTCCTACGTGTACATGGGCTCTGCGCTCTACGATATGGATCATGGGATACCTAAGGCCGACTGAGTGGCACACGGCAAAATACGAGTCGACATCCGCTACAAGTGCCTCTGCGGCCGGCTCCGCCTCCGTCTCCAGATGCTCCATGTCGGCCTCTGTCTCCACTTTTTGATTCAGCTTAGGGACTCCAGGCTCGGGGACTTCGTCAGCTCCAGTCATTCTTCGCCACTGGTTTTCTCCATATTTTATTTGTACATCATCATGTACTACCACTCTCCATATTTATTTTTCAGGGACACAGTTTAGTCAACGAGCTTCTTATGCTCGGGGACTGGATCACTCGGGAAGAAGATCATCACCGACCAGGTTCATCGATGTGGCCTTCACCCATCACCGACCAGGCTCATCGACCTGGCCTTCATCCGTCACCAACCAGGCTCATCGACCTGGCCTTCGCCCGTCACTGACATGACTCATTGACCTGTCCTTCATCTGTCACCGACCAGGTTCATCGACCTAGCCTTCGCCCATCGTCGACCAGGCTGATCGACCTCGCCTTCATCCGCCACTGACCAGGCTGATCTACCTGGCCTTCGTTCGTCGCCGACCAGGTTCATTAACCTGGCCTTCGCCCATCGCCAACCAGGCTCATCTTCCTGGCCTTCGTCCATCGCCGACCAGACTCATCGACCTAGCCTTCGTCCGTCGTCGACCCGGCTCGACAACCTGGCCTTCGTCCGTCATCGACCTGTCCTTCACCCATCACTGACTAGGCTCATCGACCTAGACTTCGTCCATTGCCGACTAGGCTCATCGACCTGGCCTTCGTCCATCGCTGACCAGGCTCATTGACCTGGCCTTCGTTCGTCGTCGACCAGGCTCATCGACCCGGCCTTTGCGCGTCACCGACCAGGCTCGTTGGCTTGGCCTTCGCCCGTTGCTAACCTGGTTCATCATCCTGGTCTATGCTCGTTTCGTCACCAACCAGGTTCATCTACACTCGTCACCGACCAGGTGCAAAACTACTCGGTGCTCGCCTTCATCATCAACAATGTTGAGGACTCCCTGGTGTTTGGATTCTTTGTGCAAGCGTCACCAGCTGAGCTGTGGACTCTATTGGTGGTCGAACATCTCGTCGGTGTGCATCAAGTCACTCCATGTTGTTTGGATCAGGGTGCTGATTTTGGACAACAAATCGGAGCACTTGCTAAGTACATTGCTGATAAGATAAAGACTTTTTTTTGACCCTGACACCACGAGCCAGCGTCACCTACTGTCAGGCTCGGGGACTAAGTGGCTACACTTCACCTGATAGTGAATGTAGTGCTCCTACTATGTCTTACACTCCTTATTAACTAAGGAGTCTAAGTGGCTACACTTCGCCGAAGATGGAGAATTTTCCAAATTTTATCTTGAGCCCCTTACATCCTTCTGGCAAGCCTTACTTGGTCGACATCGACTTCACCTACTCGGATCACGAGTTAAGCTAGTCGACGTTAACTTCACTTGCTCGAACAAGCTCAAGACGGCGTTGCCAATAGGATCCAAGTCGCTCGGGGACTAGTTGTGGGGATATTACCTCCGTATACCCCATGGACCTAATTGGGCTCTTCGTCAAGGACAGCCCAGCTCGTGAGGCCCTGCAGTACGTGACCAGTCTGTTATGCTCGTCAGGGACTCTCATAAAGCCTTGCATACCAAGAAAGATCCTAGAGTTAGATCTAGATTCTTTGACTTAAGGAACCGATTGTAATATGTTAGGATATGGAAATTGTAACCCTGCTCCCGGACTATATAAGGCGAGTAGGGACCCCCTCTCAATCCAATCTCACCAGATAATACAACCACCAAAACACAGGACATACAGTATTACGGTGACTTACCGACCCGATCCTGTCTAAATCGCCGAGTTCGTCCTAGTGTTTACGCTTGAGTAGCCGTCTCGCACACCTCCTCAATCTAATCTACTACCTTAGGCATACCCCTCGGTAGACTGCCGACCATATTTTGTCGACAATGACATAGCTCATCAACTCTTATGTTTCTAAACTCACTTCCGTTGTCACTTCTCACTTTCTTGATTCTTCTATCAAACTCATTTTTGGCTTCTCTTGATAAAGGTTTTGAATATGCCAAACACTTCACTTTTGTCAGCAAGAAAGAAGACCCATGTGTACCTTGTGAAGCCATCCACTATCACAAAGCCATACTTGTTTCCGCCAATACTTGCATAAGTTGTTGGTCCAAACAAGTCAATGTGCAACAACTCAAGTGCATGTGTAGTGCTCATCATTCCTTTGTTGGGATGTGTTTCCAACTTGCTTTTCCATTTGGCATGAACTACATATCTTGTCCTTCTCAAAGTGAACATCCTTTAGCCCTCTCACCATGTCATGCTTGACAAGCCACTTTAGTTGCTTCATTCCAACATGTCCCAAGCGCTTATGCCAAAGCCAACCCATACTTGATTTGGTGAACAAACATGTTGTCAATTGAGTTTCACTAGCATCAAAGTCCACCAAATAGAGATTCTCATATCTAAATCCTTTGAAGACCAAGTCACTTCCATCAACACTCACTATCTCCACATCATCAACCCCAAATATGCATTTGAATCCCAAGTCACACAATTGTGCCATGGACAATAGGTTGTTGTTGAGAGATTCCACAAATAGCACATTGGAGATGCTCAAGTCATTGGATATAGCAATCTTGCCCAAGCCTTTCACCATGCCTTTCTTGTTGTCACCAAATGTGATAGAATCCACATGATCATTGCCACTAGTGTTGATTGATTTGAACATCCTTCCATCACCGGTCATGTGTTGAGTGCACCCACTATCAAGTACCATGCCTTCCTCCAGCTTTGTAATTGACCTACAAAAGTAAATCAATTCCTCTTAGGTACCCAAATCCTTTTGGGTCCTCCAAGGTTAGTTACCAAGCTCTTGGGCACCCAAATTGTCTTCTTCTTTGGGCCAACCATGGGTGCACCAATGTACTTAGCCTTCACACCATTAGTACCCTTGGTAATCATATAACGAGAATAAAAAATGAATAGAGGATACATTTGCATGGTTCTTGTTTTGTTCTTGCTTATGTAATGTTGCTCTACATGCCTAGATTGCCTGCAAATCTTGCAAAACTGATCATTGCCCTTCACAAAACTAGTCTTGTGAGTGAGAAAGGCCTCTTTGGCTTTCTTGGGGGTGTAACCAATTCCCTCTTTGTTGAGTGAAAATCATTAGCTACCCAAGCACTTAAGCAAGCGGGCATCTCCACCATAGGCATTGCCTAAGGCAAGAGTGAGCTCATGGACCTCTTTCTTGAGGGTCTCATTCTCCACTATTAGTGAGGAATGACAAGTGAAACCATCACTCATAGTAGAAGTAGTAGTGTTGGTTGAGCTACATGAGGCATTACTGGGAGCGACAATGATAGGAGAATAAAATGATTCACCAAGTATATCACATGTAACTCCTATGTTGCATGCTTCTACAACATTCTCAATCTTACTTTGATCAAGGAGGGAGGACTGGGCTTCCTTAAGCCTAGTGTGAGCTTGATCAAGCTCCTCATGGGCTTCCACTAGCCTCTCATGAGTGGACTTGAGCTCATCAAATGATTGTTCAAGAGCCTTGATGGCTTTGCATAATTCTTTGCACTCCTTCCTCTTAGTCTTAATGTAAGAGTGAGCATCTTGTAGCATGCTCATGTGGTCCTTCTTTGAGCACTCTTCCTCATCATCATCACTCTCACTGTCACTCTCATCAGATGATACCTTAGTGGACTTAGAAATAGTGGAGTCATTGTTTTGGATGGCCTGCGTTGGAGCCGACCCGTCCATCGCCATTGCCGATGGATCCATGGTCCTGGCCTTTGCCGCGTCGCTTGCCACGGTCGTCGAGACCAGAGAGGCCACAACTGGACTCTTGGTCCTTCTTCTTGTACCGCTCCAGCCATTGCTCCCCCGTGAGCAACAACTTGTCGGTCATGTTCTATGCCAAAGATGGTTCATCGTCGATCGTCTCCTTGAGCCTGCCGGTCACCTCCTTGATGGAAAGGGTGTCTATGTCGAGGAGTGTCTTAATGGAAATGACAAGTTACTTGTACCTTGGTCGAGCGACGCATCGGTACTTGGCGACCACCTTTGGCTCTGGCTCTAGATCGCCAAGAATCACAATACGTTGGACGATGCTAGTCAGATGGAGAGCAAAATCTTCCATGGACTCACCATCGTGGAAAGTTATCTGCTCGTGCTCAGCACGTAGGCTCTACGTCATGGACTTGCACATGTGTTCATCGTCGACGCACGTCGTCCTGATCACCTCCCACGCCTCCTTGGCCGATGGCTTGGTTGCCAAAGTAGGAACCATCTCTTAGGCACGTCGAAGCAGATCGCCTCCAGCGCGGTATATTGTCATGGAACTCATCGTCGTCGGACTCGACGATGTCCCACAAATGCCATGCTTGGAGCTTCAGCTTCATCAACAATGACCATGAGTCGTAGTTGGTCTTGGTGAGCTGCGGCCAGTTACCAGACCCGCCGGTCTCACGAATGACTTGTTCGATGACGACCTCCCGGGAATGGCGTGTTCGCGAATGGTGAGCGTCGCGGGTCTGCGAACGATGCGACTTGGAGACAATGTGCGCAGTGGAGTCGTGCTGCCGGAACCGTCACCCTTCTCCTTCATCACTGCCAGTGGGGAGCAACCTTGTCTTCCCTTCGGTGATGTCGTCTCAACACGCTACACCCTCTCTCTTACAGCTCTGATGCCAATTGTTAGTTCTCAGCCGGAGTGCTTTGATTGCCGGCGAGCTCTGATCATAATAGAAAGGAATTTCCAATACAAACGCAACGCGAACACTTGGAACACTAAGAGGTTTGGTGTTGTTTTTCTAAACTTCTATTTCTCCTTTTATTGTGATTACAGGAAGCACAAAGAATGCTCAGTGGTCAGCCGCACACCGTGCAACGAACACGTTCATCCCGGTGTCCACCATGCCGCTAAATCACCGGTCATCCCAGGGTCATGTAAAGATGGCAGCGGATCAGGTTCGGTGCGGATATCCGCGGATTTTGGGTTTGCGGGTTTCGGTTTCGGTGCTAGATTTTTACTCACGGATTTTCGGGTTCGGATATCCGAAACACTACGGGTTTGGGGCGGATCCTAAGTCTCACCCGTGGAGCTCCATCGGAGCCCCGAATTTTTCAGCCCAATAAAGCCCATCTACCAATCCTAACTATATAACGCTGAAATCCTTATCCGCAGCCAGCTCCAGCGCCCGTCGCCCTCACCCGCACTGCATCGCATCAGGGCCGCTCCACGCCCCTCGCGGTCACGGAGGTGGAGTCGCCCCGGCCCCGCTCCCGGCTCCACGCTTCCACACGACCGGCGTCCGTCCTCCGGCGAGGCGGCCTCCAGCAGCTTCCGGCCTCCCTACTCGCGGACGGGCTAGGCCCTCTCGGTGACAGGCGGCCTCCAATCCTTGCCTGACGGGGCGGCGGCGGCGCCAGGCAGGGAGCAGGGGCCGACACACCCAACAGCTGCAGGTGCTGCGATGCGCGTGTCCCCAGCCCCAACAACACTTTCCGCTGCCCTGTTCCATCTTCATCTGCTGTTGCTGTTCCGGTCTCCCCACATGCGTGTACCCCTGCTGCTCGCACACAACACAGCATCTTTTTCTTCCCTCAGTTCCTCTTCCCAAAATCTCTCCTCTCTCTCTGTCTGAGTGTGTGTGACAGTGAGTAATAAATGGGAGCGAGTAACATGCGTGGCTGAGGAGAGCGAGCGCTCGCTAGTATTGCAGCTATATTTTGGTTGATGATGTTCTTCTAGTTCTATCTAATTCGAACTTTTTATATAATGTAATAATCTGTGAACTGTTATTTGTTTGGACTGTCTTCATGTTCCGTGTAATCTGTACGTGTAACGTTTTTCGGGTTTTGGATAATCCGTTAGGTTTGAGGTATCCGCGGTTTTCGGTTTCGGGGATGGATTTCCACCCGAATTGATGTTCGGGTTGGATTCGGGTTTTTAGTTCGGGTTTCGGTTTTAGGTGCCCTGACACCTCACCCGATCCAAACCCGCCCCGTTGCCATCTAGTATATAGCCCCCATTTTTTTTAAGCACAATTTCATACACAATCACTTATGAGTATTGCAACGCTTCAGAAATTTGATGTAAATAAGGGGGTTTAATTTTGTTAGAGCATCTCCACCAAGAGTTCCCTATATTTTCCTTCTTAAAGATAAAATTATGGTTTATATGTAATAAGTCACCCTCGAACAGTTTTCTGTTCAACATCCTATATTTAGTGGTATGATAAATTATCTGCCCTCCTCCCTAAATTTAGTGGAATTAACTTTAGGAGAACTCTTAATATATATTCTAATGGAAAAGACTGTTCTGAACAAAAAAAAACCACCTTTCAGATCCATCTGCTTTGACACATTGCCAGAATGTCCTGGATCTAACTACTGTTTTTGTTTTAATGGTCAGCAGGAAGATACTAGATCAATTATATGGTGCAACTTCTTTTGGATATCCCACGCTTTGAGGAAGGCATGGATCAGCTAGGGCTTCACTTCCTAGACATTTTTCACAAAAGCTACTGTGTCGCCCTGCCGAAATGGGAAGAATCCGATCCCAATGAATATGAGGCTCGCACACCATGTGCGGTTGAGCTTAGCGAGGCAGGAATCCAGTTCAGGAAGAGTAACACCAAAAACATCCATGATATTGACTTCGAAAATGGTGTGCTGAACATGCCACTCTTCGAGATGCACGACAGCACAGAGATGTATCTCCTCAACCTGATGGCATTTGAGTGGCTGCACTCTGATGCCAATTTTTACGTGGCGTCGTACATATCCTTTGTGGATAAAATTATCGAGTCAGAAAGAGATGCGGCACTTATAAGATCCCAAGGGCTCTTTGAAAACATGACAGGCAGCGACAAGAAGGTGGTTGAGATGTTCAACACACTCACAAAGTTAGCACGGACGCCAATACCAGGCAGCAAGCTAGGCCACGTGAATTGGAAGATAAAAAGGCACTGCAAGAAGCGTCGGAACAAGTGGCGAGCCATCTTCATGAACGCCTACCTGAGCAACCCTTGGGTGATCACTTCCATGGTAGCTGCCGTCATCTTACTCGTCGCCGCCCTCCTGCAGACCGTCTACACGGTTGTCCCGTTCTACACCAGAAAGGGTTAACAAGAACACTAGACATGGTTACCTGTCCTCTCTACATATATGTCATTATGCATGTGGGCTCTATGTATTGTTTTTCTCCACTATTATTGCGTGCAATTTGGTGATGAATTATCGGCTTGCTAGCTCGCTGCAGCTACTTTGGCTGGAGCTGTGGCTGTTTGATGAACTAGCTACACAGTAGATAACAGTTCTTTATGGCAGCCACAGCCTCTGCAGCTGAGGAGGCCTGAAAATCTGCAGCGAAGAACAAGAACCTGTGTCTTTCTTTGTGTGTGGACCATTATTATTGATCCCTTGGTTTGTTCTTGTGTGTACAACTTGGACACCGCCGAGTCACCTGCTCCCCGCCTCCCATGGTCGCGCCGCCTGCTGCCCGCCTCCCGCACACCTGCGTCGCCAACGACCTGTTCCCACACCGCCTGGTGGCCGCGTCCCGCGACCGCGCGCCCACCTCCCATGGCCTGCCGATGGGCCATGAAAGGACCGTGACGCCTAAGAGGAGGGGTGAATTAGACAACTTAAAACTTCTACTCTAAACTATGTCGTCTAATTTTCACCTAGTCAAAACCTATGCAACAAGGTAAACTATCTAGAGAGCAACTAAGGTTCACTACTACACAACAGGGATATTGTAACACATTTATGTAACATATTCATTAATGTGTTCCAGTAAAATTTTATAGTAACACAAAATAGTGTATTACAGACTTCGGTTGTAACACAAAATACTTTTTCTAAAAAAAGGTGTTACTAACAACAATTATAGTAACACAAAATTAATGTTACAAGAAAAATGTTACAAAAGTGTACTATGTTGTAACACATAAGTGGAATACATATAAAATGTGTTACAAATATATGCCCCTAATAACACAAAATAATGTTTCAGTTCAAGTGTTACAAAAGAAAATACATGTAGACCTTCCTATTTATAGGCAACACATCACATATAGCTCTCATCAAGCCTGTTGGATAATCACATCATGGTCATTACATGAGAACCGTTAGCATTGAGTAGCCGATTCAAAAGGTCAGTTCGATGCTAGAGAATGTTGTTAATTTATTAGGCCGAGATCAAGAGACGCACTGGATGGAGCTATATCACAAGAAGAACAAGTACAATGGAGAAGAAAAAACAAAATACAAAAATGTAAAATTAAATGGAAGTAACATAGATATTTTTTTACTTTGTTGTATGAACACACTAACCTACTGCCATATGGGTTCGTCGAGAATTTTCTCTTTTTTGCCGACATCAAGAAAGTTTATAGTTGATAACTTTTTAATTTGAAGTCATCTTGTCATACAAAACTACGTCTGAATTTTAAAAATTTAAAATTCAAAGTTTTCAAAATACCTCGGATGGAGAAATGACCAAAATAAAACTTGTAGATCTTGAAAAGTTATGAAACTTTGTAGTTGACAACTTTTTTAATTTGAAATCATATTATCATGCAAAACTACATTTGAATTTAAAAATTTTGAGATTTGAATTTTTGAAATACCTCGAATGGAAAAACAACCAAAATGAAAGTTGTAGATCTCGAAAAGTTATAAAACGTTGTAGTTGATAATGTTTTAATTTGAAATCATCTTGTTAATGAAAACTACATTTGAAATTTTTGAAATTTGAAATTCAAATTTTGTAAATGACCTTGGATGGAGAAACTTACTAAACGAAAAGTGTAGATCTTAAAAAGTTATGAAACTTTGTAGTTAACAACTTTATGATTTGAATTTGTTTAGAGCCTTAAACAAGCAATTTACACACGGTTTAGTATAATATGAGGGTAACTGAAATAGAATATAGACATAAGTGACAAATGGGTGGAGTGGTAGTGGAGTTTATGGGTGCGTGTGTTAGAGGTCGCTGGTTCGAATCTTAGTTGATGCAAAGTGCAAAAAAATCATGAAAAAATATTGTTGAATATTTCTTGAGAAAATGTATTCCTATGTCCCATATTGTGCTCTACTTTAATGTAGAAGTGTTACTAGAACTAAAAAGAGTGTTACAGCAAAGAATCATTGTAACACTTGGCAAGTGATCCAATGGATAAAGAAATGTGTTACAAACCATGTATTCTACCATAATGTGAAGTGTTACTAAAGTAAAAAAAAGTGTTACAACAAAAATCATTGTAACACAAAAAAAATGTTCCTGTAGAGAAGTAAATTTGTTATAATAAACCACTCTATAGTAACATGGCCAATAGGAACACAAACAAAAATGTGTTACTAAGAGAGCTAGTAACACGTTTTCCAACCTACAGCAACACAAGTTGGTGTTACTATAGCGCTGTGTTGTAGTAGTGGTTTTGCTAGGTGTTTTGCTATCTCTACCGCAAAAGAGTTTTGCAACCTATGATCCAAACCTATCAACTAAGCTAGGAAAGGTAAAGCACACAACAAAGGTAGCAAGTAAATGCGGAAGCTAAAGAGTGTGGTAGAGATGCAAACTCCTGTCGACGACTCTGGTACTTTTACCAAGGTATCGAGAAGCGCGCAAGCTTCCCCCTAGTCCTCGTTGGAGCCCCTTGCAAGGAATCCCTCGTAAGGCCAAGCTCCCGGTCGGGTAACTTCGTGGATAGCCCCGGGCCTTCCCCACGCGCAAGTGGGTCTCCGGTTAATCCTCGCAAGGCACGGCCTTTCCCGGATGCTCCCCGCCATCTACACTATCAAGCTTCCGGCCGAACCGCCGCGGGCCTTGTTCCCTTCGGTACACGATGGTGGCCACACCACAAACGCAGTTGGTGTGGTCTCGCAAGACTACAAGCCCCTCCGATGTACAAACAACGGTGCACGCAAGCACCGGTAGGTAAGAGGTATGCAAACCTCACTAAACACTACTAGGTGTAATACCTAGAGCAAGCGCAAAGCGATGGTCTAACTAGCCTAAACACTTCGCAAAAGCACCTATACTAATCACCTAGTATATCACTTAAGCACTTTGCTGGCTAGAGCAACTAAATATGTGTCTAAGCACTTGGTACACTTCCTTGAGCTTCAACCATATTGGTTTGACCGGCCATGGGGGTATATATAGAGCTCCAACCAAATAGAGCCGTTGGAGAAACACATTGGACTTCACAGCATAGCATCAGACGCTGAAGTCGTGACCATCTGACGCGCGTCTGATGCTCCATTAACGGCTAGTTGCCAGCCTGGCACTGAGTCACATCGGACTCTGGGCAGCATCCGATGTGGCGACACCTGACGCGTCCGATGTCTTTAGAGCCTCTCTGGAACCTCTCTGCATGGACATCGGACACAGGGTCCTGAGCATCCGATGTAACACTATGCACGACACACAGTGTTACCGGTGCGTCTGATGTGGCATCATCGGCGCGTCCGATGCTTTTGCTGGCGCCAACCCGAGTTAGGGCTTGGCATCGGTGCGTCCAACGCTTCTGAGCCAGCGTCTGATGTCCCTGTTTCTTCGTTTCTTCGTGATTTCTTGCGTCGTCTTGGTTCCATTCTTGTGCCTTGGACTTTGCTTGATCTTTGTGAGTCTTCTACTGAGCTTCCAATGTCTTGCTTGAGGTGTTGATCATCGGATCACCACGTAGCCTTTGTCCAAGTCACATTTGCACCCTATTGAACTACAAAATAAACACTTGCAAATACATTAGTCCAATATGGTCGTGTTGATCATCAAACACCAAAATCCAAAGTCAAATGGACCAAGGTTCATTTTCCTTACAGGCCACCCGCCGTCGTTGCTTCCCCCATGAGCCTGCCTCCGTCCCGCCACTGACGAGAGGACCTGGACAGGGGGATCGAGCATCGCGGCAGGAGAGCGACATGGATATGCGCACATGATGGCGAGCTGTCGGGTGGCTGGCAATGTCAACATGGTCAAGGTCGACTTTAGCGACGACGAGATCCACATCAGTCGTCACCCACTACGGTTCACATTATCCTTGGTCACCCAATCCACATTCTCTCTTCCGCCGCCACACTGCACGTATGTGGTTGCGTCGCAGGCTTGGGAACCCCGGGCGCTGGGGATGACGAACTCTGGTGGTGGTGGCGGCATCGGTGCTTGGAGGCGGTGGTGAAGCTTTTTGTCATCGACGCAGGGGACAAGGGAAGCATGGTGCTCTTCTCCGTCTTGTCATTTGCAGTCACCGCTCGTGTACCGGGGGATGAGAGAAACCAGAGTTGTGTGCTGCGCGAAGGGCGGAGTAGAGGGGATGGTCACGTGCTAGATCGTGGCTGTGGACATGTGCGCCGGGACACCGGGTGTGGGGGGATTGAACGGAGCAGGGTGCCGGAAAATATTAATTGGTTCTGCAGATACTTTTTTTCCGGTGTATAGTCGTGAACTCGTAGCTTCAAAGGCACCAGTACATACACAGGCACCAGACACCGTATATACACAGGTTAAGGCACTGTACTCCACTAATCTACTCTTTCCTCTGATTTTTTCTCCGATTTTCTTTCATAAATTAATTGATTGTTAAAATAAAAATATAAAGTATTCAAAAGTACTAGTAGTACTTTGCAACCACCGAAACAAACCTCTTATATTCATATTTATATTATTTGGTGAAAGAATTACTGTGTGTTGAAATAATTTGAGGGAGAAGAAACAATCAACGTTTCCATGTTAGTAGTACTGATTGTCACGATTACACATGGAAACGTTTCCACTGTTTTGACCGGCTCAAACTAATTATAAGTTAAAGATAAAAAAAATCAGCAAGCTAAAAGTTAATAAGCTACTATCCTCTGTTCCAAATTTTAAAATATTTTAGTATTTTTAGATACATCGTTTTTGCTGTGTATCTATAGATAAAAAAAAATCAGCAAGCTAAAAGTTAATAAGCTAAAAGTTTTGTCTACTCTCTATATTCATTATTGCAAACTATTATAAATTTCACATTTTTCTAAAGAAAATTAACTAAAAAGACACTAAAATTCATTATTACTTGTCTTGCATAAGTATGAAATATACAATGGATACTACCTAACAAACTACCAAGTGATTGTGAAGAACAAATTTAAACTACTCAACTCTCTATGCTTGTTCTTGCAAACTATATATTTTAATTAAATTCCTCCATATTCAAAAGACATGGTAGGAGATGAAAATAGTTACCTCTAAACGCAAAGAGACGATGACAGAGTCGTAGAAGATCACCAATTGACGCTGGAGACGAAGTACAAGCAAAAACAAGCAATAGCAAGAACAAGCAACAACAAGGAAGCTCACTGAAATTTGAATGTCTCTGACTCGGGGAGAAGAAGTTGGCAGGTTATAAACCGGGGAGCTTTAGTCGCGGTTTGTATTAAAAACTGGGGCTAAAAGGTGATCATTTATCCTGGGGCAAGCCACGAACCGGGGCTAAATCTTCTGTCTCGGTCTGTGGCACCAACCGGGACTAATAAAGAGTGCCCTTTAGTCCCGGTTGGTAACAGACACCGGGACTAAAGGGTCCCTGCCCCGACAGCTCTGCGCAGTAACCGTTGAGGCAGACCCTTTAGTCCCGAGCCGTATTACCGACCGGGACTAAAGGGTCCTCGATTTTGAGAATCGGCCAAAGACCCTGCTCTGTAGCAGTGCTAGACATAATTAATGTATAATTAATGTATATCTACATGCATAACAAAGTCTATGAATCTAGAACAGCCAAACCATCCTCTAATTTAGAATGGAGGGCGTGACTATTAGTCCATTCATATTTTCGTCCCCTGACCCCAGCTAATAGGTGTATATATGCCAAAACATTAGCCTTTACTCTAGCTATTTTTTTTTTGACTAACGTGTGGTCTATTTTCTGTTCGAGATGGCCAGCTTCCGAAGCGGGTCTGGCTATAGCGCTGAGGCCTTGAATAAAGTCGGATTGATATTAATCAACATGTATTAGAGTAGATTAGAGTAGAATTTGAATTAAATTCTATCCTAATACATCCTAACATATGTGATTGATGCCAATCCGGTGACATCTAAACACGGTTTGAGCTTTTTTTTTCATCGAAAACGCAAGAGGGTTGGGTTTCATTTTCATTAAGAGAATGAAGTTTATAATAATACAAGAGGTCTGAGCCCAATTATAGGAACCAAAAGAAAAGGTAGTTATACATATAAAAGGAACGACTAGCACGGTGAACTTGTGCGCCTGCTAGCAACCTGGAGCTACGCTAGTCAATCCTTCGGCGTCTGCTGCAATCCATCTCTCGGCCTCGACTCTTGTGATGACGATTAGATTGAATGGCGCTGAGCTTGAGCTGCTAATTTCAATTTTGAAGGAATCGATGACAACTTGATTTCTTTCATACATTATACTGTAATTTTCATAATAAAATTTTGAAAGGGTCAATATCCCCGCAAGCACGCATACGAGCTGACACTACTGGAATTACTCTCTTTGCCGAGTGTCTGGCACTCGGCAAAGACCCAAATGCACACGGTATTGTTTTTGCCGAGTGTTGCACTCAGCAACGTGCACTCGGTCAAGATCAACTCGGCAAAGGCATCTTTGGCGAGTGCCTTTTATCAGTGCCTAAAGAAGCACTCGGCAAAAAAAGTGCCTAACCACACGGTTAAGGCTGACGGCCGCTTTGCCAACACTACTACAGAACATGGTCTTTGGCCGATTCTCAAAATCGCCATTTGTCTTGGCGTTTTTGCCACCCGGGACTAATAGACCCTTTAGTCCCGATCGGTAACCCGGACCGGGAGTAAAGGGCCTGCCCCAACGGCTACTGCGCAGAGCTGTCGGGGCAGGGACCCTTTAGTCCCGGTTCGTGTTACCAACCGGGACTAAAAGACACTCTTTAGTCCCGGTTGGTTCCACAGACCGGGACTAAAGCTTTAGCCACGGTTTGTGGCTTGCCCCGGGATAAATGATCACCTTTTAGCCCCAATTTTTAATACAAACCGGGACTAAAGCTCCTCGATTTATAACCTGCCAACTCCTTCCTCCCTGAGCCAGAGACATTCAAATTTCAGTGAGCTTCCTTGCTTGTTCTTGCTGTTGCTATTGCTTGTTTTTCATTGTTCTTCGTCTCCGACGTCAATTGGTGATCTTCTTCGACTCTGTCATCGTCTCTTTGCGTTGAGAGGTAACTATTTTCATCTCTTACCATGTCTTTTCTTTTGAATATGAGAGGAATTTAATTAAAATATATAGTTTGCAAGAACAAGCATAGAGAGTTGAGTAGTTTAAATTGGTTCATCACAATCACTTGATAGTTTTCTACTGCTAGCTAGGTAGTATCCATTGTTCATACTTATGCAAGACGAGTAATAATGAATTTTAGTGTCTTTTTAGTTATTTTTTTTAGAAAAATGTGGAATTTATAATAGTTTGCAACAATGAATATAGAGAGTAGACAATGTGGAAATTGGTATTGTTATATCATATTTTTTTGATTATCTAAACAAATAGATAAATTGAGAGTCTTTTTTATTTATAATTGTTTAGAAAATTAGGAATTTACATGTAATAGTTTAAAAAATGAGTATGGATATAGTAGATGGCAACCGTGACCGGGTCCTCAGCCTCTCATCATCAGGATCCAAAGCGTTTGCGGCCGAATCTTTCTCTCATTGCTTGCGGCGAGTGTAAGCAGAAAATTGTGAAGGAGTACCGAGTGAAAAAGAGGGAATCAACAAGGGTCGTATATTCTACGAGTGTCCGGACCATGAGGTGAGTTATTATTTACCCACATTTGATTAATATAGTTCATTTGTATCGGTTTTGCTTGATGATGTTGTTTAAATTCCTTATTCTTTGTTCTAATTGCAGTGGGAGGGCACCAACAGATGTAAAGGTTGGTACTGGGAGGAAGAGTACGTTCAGCACGTATGAAATTCTGTTGCACAGGAGGTTGCCGCTGAAGGTGATGAGGCAGTGAGTCAGCGGCAGCAGCCCATCCATGCTGATGAAGCGATTGATCTATCTATTTTAGTTGGGATCGGACGCGAACTAATTATGTTGCTTAAGTGTATTTTAGTTTTAGTTTTTTTAGTGCTAGCTGCGATTGTCTTCGTTGTACTCAAGCTTGCTTGAATTAATCAATCATGTGATGTCATGAGTGTTGTACAATAACATGAGAAACTACTAAGTGCATGGTTGTAATATTTAATGCAGATGTTGTCACACAATTGGATGTATAATGTCGATCGCCGCTACAAAGAGTTTATTGCTGGCGTGCACTATTTCTTAGGTGTGGCTGAGACAAACAAGCAGGATGGTTTCATGTGCTGCCCATGCGCCGTCTGTAAGAATTTGAAGGAATATTCATGCTCAAGGACTCTTCATACGCATTTGTTGAAGTCGGTTTTCGTAACAAACTATATTTGTTAGATGAAGCATGGAGAAAGGAGGGTTGTAATGGATGATGGTGAAGACGGTGAGGAAGAATTGGACCACGCCGATATTATTGCTCAGTACGGTGCCTTCTTTGATGATGCAGTGGGGGGAGATGGTGAAGAAGATGCGGCAGCGGCATAAGATGTGACAACTGATGTTGATGCTCTTGGTGATGCCATTCGTGATGCACAAAGAGAATGTGAAAGTGACAAGGAGAAGGTCAAGTTCGAGCGCAAGCTAGAGGATCATAGGAAATTGCTATATCCCACTGCTGAAGATGGCCAAAAAAGCTGGGTACTACACTGGAACTGCTGCAATGGAAGACAAATAATGGTACCCCCGAAAAGGCATTTGGCCAGTTATTGAAGATAATGAAAAAAATGCTTCCGAAAGCGAATGAATTGCCCACCACTACGTACGAAGCAAAACAGGTCGTCTGCCCTTTGGGATTAGAAATCCAGCAGATACACACATGTCCTAATGACTGCATCCTGTAGCATGGGGAGAAATACGAGAATTTGGATGCATGCCCGATATGTGAAGCATTGCGGTATAAGATAAGGCGAGATGATCCTGGCGACGTAGAGGGTGAAGAACGTCCCAGCAGGAAGAAAATCCCTGCCAAAGTTATGTGGTATGCTCCTATAATACCACGCTTGAAACGTTTGTTCAGAAATAAAGACAATGCAAAGTTGTTGCGGTGGCATAAAGAAGACCATAAGGTAGACAATATGCTGAGGCACCCAGCTGATGGATCCCAGTGGAGAGCTATAGACAGAGAATTCCCAGAGTTTGCAGATGAGGCTATAAACTTGAGGTTCGCTTTAAGTACGGATGGTTTTAATCCTTTTGGGGAGCAAAGCAGTAGTCATAGCACTTGGCCAGTTACTCTATGTATCTACAACCTTCCTCCGTGGTTATGAATGAAGCGGAAGTTCATTATGATGCCGTTGCTCATCCAAGGGCCGAAGCAACCTGGCAACGACATCGATGTCTACCTAAGGCCATTAGTTGAGGAACTTCTACTTTTATGGAGCAAACCAGGCGTACGCATGTGGGATGAGTACAAACAGGAACACTTCGACCTGCGAGCATTATTGTTCGTAACAATCAATGATTGGCCGGCTGTAAGTAATCTTTCAGGCAAGACAAACAAGGGATATACTGCATGCACACACTGTTTTGAAGACCTTGATAGTTTATTTTTGAAAAAGTGTCGGAAGGTCGTGTACGTTGGGCACCGTCGGTTTCTTCCCATGGGCCACCCAGTAAGAAAGAAAGGCAACCATTTTAAAGGTAAGGCAGACCACCAAACCAAGCCTCGTAACTGAAGCGGAGACGGTATACTCGAAATGGTGAAGGATACGAAAGTAGTATTTGGAAAGGGATGGGACAGCGAACCTGTTCCCAAAGACGCTTTGGGACACACACCCATGTGGAAGAAGAAGTCCATATTCTGGGAGCTACCCTACTGGCATGTCCTAGAGGTCCGCCATGCGATCAACGTGATGTACCTGACAAAAAACCTTTGTGTGAACCTGCTTGGATTCATGGGTGTCTATGGAAAGTCTAAGGATTCACTTGAAGCATGACAGGACTTGCAGCGCATGAAAGAACAAGACAACCTGCATCCGGAGAAGACAGATGACGGGCGCCAGTACTTAAGCCCTGCTAGCTACACTCTTAGCAGAGAAGAAAAGGAAAGCATGTTGGAATGCCTTAACAGCATCAATGTCCCATCTGGATTCTCCTCCAATATAAAGAGAATAATTAATGTGCTAGAGAAGAAGATCCAAAACTTGAAGTCCCATGACTGTCATGTGCTTATGACCCAATTGGTTCCTGTTGCTCTAAGAGGAATTCTACCTCCACATGTACGTCTAGCCACCGTGAAGCTATGTGCATTCCTCAATTCAATTTCATAGAAGGCAATCAATCCAGAGGAACTTTCTACTTTGCAGAATGATGTCGTTCAATGTCTCGTCAGCTTTGAGTTGGTGTTCCCTCCATCCTTCTTTGATATCATGACACACCTCCTAGTTCACCTGGTCAAGGAGATCATTATTCTCGGTCTTGTGTTGCTACACACCATGTTCCCATTCGAGAGGTTCATGAGTGTCCTGAAGAAATATGTTCATAACCGTTCTCGGCCTGAAGGAAGCATCGCCCAGGGCTACGGAACAGAGGAGGTCATAGAGTTTTGTGTGGACTTTATTCCAGACCTTGACCCGATTGGCGTTCCTGAATCGCGACACGAGGGCAGACTCAGTGGCAACGGAACACTAGGGAAGGAAATATATATCAGTACAGGAGACGATTACTTCGATAAAGCACACTACACAGTTCTACAGAACTCCTCATTGGTCGATCCATATATCGAGGTACATAAGGATTTCCTTTGATCCGAGTGGTCCGGGAAGAGTGAAGCTTGAATTACACGTCAGCACATGCAAACCTTCGGCGATTGGTTGCGAAAACAATGTCAGGGTGATGACAACATAGATGAGCATCTTTATTTGTTGGCCAGACAACCATCGTGGCATATCAGGACGTATAAAGGGTACGAGATCAATGGGAATACATTTTACACAGTAGCCCAAGACAAAAGGAGCACCAACCAAAACAGTGGTGTACGCGTGGATGCCACAGATCCAAATGGGAACAAACAAACATATTATGGCCGCATACATGACATATGGGAACTAGACTACGCACCTCATTTTAAAGTCCCTTTGTTCCGGTGTAAATGGGTCAAGATGACTGGTACCGGAGGTGGGGTAACAGTCGACAAGGAGTATGGGATGACATCAGTGGACCTCAACAATATTGGGTACAAAGATGAACCATTTGTCCTTGCCACGGATGTGAGTCAGGTGTTCTATGTGAAAGACATGTCTACAAAACCAAAAAAGGGAAAAATGATAACAACTCGATTGTCAACGAGCCAAGGCGCCACATAGTTCTTTCGGGGAAAAGAAACATTGTCGGAATTGAGGACAAGTCAGACATGTCAGGTGATTATGAAAGGGATGACCGAATTCCGCCATTCAAAGTGAACAAGGACCCAAGCATTTTGTTAAACAATGAGGAAACTCCATGGTTAAGGAATGATAATAACCAAGGGATATATGTCAAGAGAAGGTTCACAATTGTGCCCGCTAAATAGTGGGTTGTAAAGATATTATATAATAATTAATTAATCAAGACTTCATTTATTTGATGATGGATTTATATATATATATATATATATATTTCGTAGTGATCATTGATATTGATTTATGTGCTCCTCTAGATGTGAATCATCAAAATACATATGAGAAGAAAAAGTATATATAAAATTATAAAGATTAGTAATATTTTTAAAAGAAAGTATATCAAATATTTAATTTTCTGTTAAATTAGAAAGATTTAAGATATATTTAAAAGAAAATTAAATTTAAAAATCTAAAACTACTGCATCTGTCGGGTAGAACGAAACTGGGCAATGATTTTTTAGGTTATAAACAAAAGATTAACGTCCAAATGATGTGAAAACAAATTTTCTATTGAAAGCCAACAATTTTTTTAATTTAAATTTAACATTATATTTTTGCATTAACAAAATATGAATGGTTATTTATATTTATATTCATTATTATAAAAAATAAAAGAATTTATGCTACAAAATTTTCTACTATACAATAAGGTCAAAGGAAATATAACTGTTATTTTTAAGCAATTTTATGCCTACTGTTCAATTTACTATACAATTAACAAGAATTACAACATATTTATATAGTGAAAACTTAATACAAAACACAAAATACTAAAACCCCCCAAAACTGTGGTGGGAAAGGACCCTTTAGTCCCGAGCGGTGGCACCAACCGGGACTAAAGACCCCTTTAGTCCCGGTGCGTAAGCCTGCCCGGGACTAAAGGTCCAAACCTTTAGTCCCGGGCCGTGTTACGCACCGAGACTATGTAAGATTTACCAGGACTAAAGGCCATCCGGGTATACAGGGCACAACGCCCTCCAATCTTCCCTAGATCGACGTCAGCTCGCAGCCGCCTCCGTCCGCACCGCCCTCGGCCTCCATCGCCGTCGTCCTTGCCGCTCCCTCGCGCCCGCCTGTCCTCGCCGTTGAGCTCCGCTCCGCCCTCGACTTCCCTCTGCCCTCCGCGCCGTACGACGTCGTCCTCGCCGTCGTCGAGAGCCGGCCTCCGTCCTTGTCACCGTCGAGCCTCCCTCCACGCCGGCTGCGCGCGCCCTCGGTCCTCGCCGTCGTGTCCGCGCCGGCCGTACATCGTCGAGCCTCCGTCCTCTCGCCGCCGTCGAGCGCCTCCGCGCCGTCGTCGAGCAGTGTGCGTGGTGTGCGTGTGTGTGCAGTGTGTGTGCGTGTGCAGTGTGCGTGTGTGTGTGCATGTGCAGTGTGCGCGTGTGTGCAGTGTGTGTGTGAGAGTGTAAAAAAAGAAATGAAAAAGTTAAATAGAAAAAATATATATAGAAAAAAGAAAATTGATATATATATATATAGAAAATAAATATATATATTTAGAAAAAGAAAGTGATATATATAAAATGAATATAAATAGATATATATTTATAGATAATGAATATGATCATATTCATTATCTATAAATATATATATCTATTTATATTCATTTCTTTTTCTATATATATATTTATTATCTATATATATATTAATTTTTCTTTTCTATATATATTATTTTCTATTTAAATTTTTCATTTTTAATAGAAATAGATATATACAGATAATGAATATGAATAGATATATATATAGAAAAAGGAAAATCATATATATGTTTTTTTAACCTAATAAATATATGTTTACACATGTAGATAAAAAGTGACAGGCCGCGTCGACCTGTAGTCCTGGTGACCGCTCCACCGACCTGTAGTCCTCGCTGCCGTCCGCCGTCGTTCTCGTCCACGGTGTGTAAATCACGTGACAAGGATATGTTTAAACATGTATTTACTCTTAGAAATATGTGTTCATAGAAAATCATGTGTCATGTTGGAATGCCATAGAAAATCACTTGGATATGTTTAAACATGTATTTACACTTAGAGATATTTTGATAGATATGCTTCTTCGTGTTATTTTTAATGTTGAATTGCCTCTTTACGAATATATGTTATTTTTAATGCTGGCGATTACATGTCACCTAAAACCCAAAACCCTAACCCTAAACCCCAAACCCCAAACCCCTAAACCCCAAACCCCTAAACCCTAAAGCTCCTCTAAGTGTTCGATCATATTGTATATATATTTTTAATATTCACAGAAATGGCCGACCCAAATGAGAACATGGAGGAAGAAATGATGAATATCATCGCTAGCGGCGATGATGGGAGTCAATACTTATTGAATTACGAAGACATGACCATGCATGATGAAAATCCCCCTGAACAACAAGTTGAGATGCAAGAAGGCAATACAGGCGAGGTATATATACAATATGTCGTGTTAGGGTTTACATTTACTTTATTACTTTATTAGGTTTTATTTCAACTTGTATTAGGGTTTCATCTTCGTGTATTTACCTATATGTAGCCCTCTGGATCGACGTCTGTGACGGGGCAGAGCAGACCAAAACGAGGGCCAAAGAGGCCGTTGAAGGGCCGTCATGTAATCTCCGAATTCGATATGGCTACAGGCCAACCACTAGGACCCCATGCACAGAAATATGTCTTTCACTGTGGGTTCCTTGTGAGAGATCGGATTCCGATAAGTGGCCGTGAATGGAAAGAGAAGCGAAGTGCTCCCGAGATCAGTTATGTCTCCAATCGTGACAAGCAGCTAGTCTAGGAAGACATCCAAGCTCATTTCTCGTTCGACACGAACGATGAGGAGTTGCAGAGGCGAATTCAGGAGTGGACAATGAAGAAGATGACCACACTTTTTCAGGACTGGAAGAAGAAATTGTACCACAAGTTTGTGCTGAAGAACGAGACGCCGGATTTCAACTCTAAGGCGTATGTCAAGATAAGGCCCGATTGGGATGGAATTTGTACATTACAAAAGATCACAAGAGAGCGAGGCTCGTATCAGAGTAAACAAATAGAATGCAGCTCAGAAGAAATACCACCATCATTTAGGATTAGTTGGCTATAAGAATGCCCTTCCAAAGTGGGAGAGACAGGAACATGAGATGCTTGCCAAGGGGGTAGTTCCGGAGACAATAAGAAGAAATTGGAGTGAACGGTCTAGGAATTGGTTCTACGCTCATGGGGGAACCATAAACCCTAATGACGGGGAGCTTGATTGGGGCCTAGAAATTTCAAGAGCAGCACAGAGGCTAGTTCAAGCACGAAGTGCGATGTTGGCTGGCGAGTTCAAGCCCAACAGAGAGAAGGATGAACTCACGTACGGGCTGGAGAATCCTGAGCACGGTGGGCGTACAAGAGGCTTTGGGGCCGTTTCGTGGCTGCATTCCTTCGAAGCAGATCGAGAAAGTTACAGATGCCGCCTGAGAAAGAAGGACGAGGAGGCAGAGCAGATCTACAAGTTGGAGGAGTATGTTCTTCAAACACAAGAGCGTGACAAATCTCGTGAAGAATGGATGCAGGAGGAAATCAAAAGGCAAGTGCAAGCGGCACTTCGTCTAATGACAAGTGGGCAAGGTACATCATCACAACAGCCTCAAGCGAACATTAGCCCCCTAGGTCAGATGAAAAGCAGCTGCACCTCCACGGAAGTACCAACCATTCAAGATGACTCCAAGCTACGCTTCCCCATGGATGACGTTAAAGAACCCTTTACTACTTGTGAGCTGCACATTCCAGATGGAAATGCCACGAAAAAGGTGGCTGTCGGTGTTGTAAACCCTATCGACCGCACAAGAACACCAAGAATCCATGGTCGACCAGTGCCAGCCGGATACGCTAGCGTCTCGGTGGATAGGGTTGAGACAGGTTGTGGCGGCGTGGCACTGGAAATCGAAGGGGGAGATGGGGAGAAGACTTTAGGTGAAGCGGAGAAGACATTTATTTGCTGGCGCAAGCGCTTCATTATTATTCCTGGAGTGTCACTGTTGCAACCTCCTCCTACTGATCAAGATCCTCACCATAGGTAGTGCGCGTGAATGAGAAACAATTTTTATTACACTAACTTCCTATATGTATATATTAATTGGATGCTCACATCATTCGTTGTTTTGCATAGCAGGAACTATAGTCTAGTTCGTCATTCCCCAGCGCATCATAGTGCTGCGGGCGGTGACGATGTGTTGGAGGACACAGCTTCAACCCCATCTCCTGCACAACCTGATCCACCGCGGGCTCCAACGCCACAACCTGATCCACCGCGGGCTCCAACGCCACAACCTCCACCGCGGGCTCCAATACCGCCACCGGCCCCACCATCTCCTCCACTGCGGGCTCCAACGCCACAACCTCCACCGCGGGCTCCAACACCGCCACCGGCCCCACCATCTCCTCCACAGCGGGCTCCAACACCCCCGCCTCCACCGTGCGGCCCTAAGAAGCGGTCTGCCGCCACAGAACCGAAGGCCCCACCTCCAAAAAAGAAGGCTCCTGCATCGGGAAAAAAAGCCCATGAGAAATTGGCTTATGAAAAGACTGATGAGGAGTTAGAAATTTCGGTGAAAAAAGATGTGCGAAAATTTTTAGATGAATCAAAGGTCGCGGCTGAAGCGAAGAGAAACCCAGAGAAGCCTTACCTCTTGTTAAACCCACAGGAGTTAAAGAAAAGAGTGGAACAACATGGTATCAAGATGCGTCAAGCCCGAAAGGCTCCGCAAAAATTAGACTACGAACGCTCTCTAATCAACTCTGCAAAAGAACAACAATCCAGCACGAAGAAAGTGGGAAAGGGTGTTCCACGGCTCGGGGAAACATGAAGACCTTTGTCCCTGTTATTTGTTGAAAGTCAGTATGGTTCAAACACGGGCAGAGTACAGAGGAAATCTGGAGAGACCAGTACTTTGTCTGAGATGGACTCAATTGAATTTTTTTTCATTGACAGCGGTCTCCCATTCCAAACGATTGCCAATATTGTTACTGGGCTGGAGTTTCCACGAGCGGAAGTAGTTGATGAGTGGAGGAGAAATTTTGCATTGGGCAGAAGTCTAATGAACCCCAATCACTTACATGTACTTGGTACGCAGATGTTTGCAATCAACAAATGGTGCATGGAGGCTTCTAAAGACGGTGATGTCAATTGGATTTTTGTCCGAATTCGGAACCGTCACTACTTTCGTGGCGATGACCTAATCTTAGTCGAGATGGAGGAATTACACCAGCTATGCCACATGGACGCACTGGACAAATCGCTCCTTAGCTGCTATTGTTTGTAAGTGTTTCTTTTATAGTTTTCATTGAACTCTCTAGTATGTGTATATAGTATGTAGTATTCTTACACACGTACTTGTGGATCGACTCCATATTTCAGGTATCAGATAACTCAGCTTAGAGATAAACATGACAATTCTGTTGGGTTTGTTGATTCGTATGTTGTTTTCAAGGCTCTGAACCCTTCAGCAACATGGAGCGATGTGTTGTGTACGAATCTCATGAGGTTCTTCGTGAACCAAAAAGATAGAGAAAGAATACTCTTCTGAAGGACCGAAAGTGCAACCATAAAGCGACCAGAGGGGGGGTGAATGGGAGCTTCAAAATTTCTTTTCAGAAATTTGTTGCCAATGTCCCGAGAATCAACCCCAAGAGCAAACCTAGAGCTTGTGAGTGTCCACGACCCTAGATGTAGGGTGGATGCTTCCGAGAAGCACAGCGAGACACTACACAACTCTAGAAACCCAACGCAAAAGCCGGAAATCAAAACCGACAATAGACGAACGAACCGCGGACGAATACGTGGTGAAGACGCAACATCGGACGCTGGCCTGCGTCCGATGGCCAGGCACCGGACACGTCCGATGCAAAATGACCCTTACAGGAACCTTACTGGACTGACATCGGACGCTGCTACAGTGACCTAGCATCCGATGCTAGACCCCCGGCGCATCCGATGACAACGGACGCTTCGATGGTCAGCGTCCGATGCTCCTTTAAAAATGTTGTCAGATGACACGTGGCATCGGACGCGTCCGATGTGATGAACACAACGTCCGATGCTCCCGACGCGAGCGTCCGATGCCCCCGAAACTGCACTGTTCTTCCGTGGATTCAACCAGATCTCCTCCGAATCAAAAGCTCTAAGGCTTAGACTTGGTATGAGGAGTTCCAAGGAGGTTAGTGAGCTATCCCAAAGATATCATGGCTCGAACCTAACTCCAAATCGGTGAATCGGAAGAATTCGGGGCAAAGGAGCAAAACTCGATCCGAAACGAAAATCGACCGATCTACTAGCTCGTGAGGTTAGAGATAAATTCCTTCCGTGGAAAGATGTACCTCACGATCTAGAGCAACTCAGTTCAAACAGAATCGCAAAAGATGCACTGAGTGAAGAGATCGATCAACGGGAAAATCGTGGAGAAAAGCAACCCGCGAAGAACAACACCAAAACGCAAATCACAACCACGAATTTGCAACCGTGTGGCTACCACACGCTACAACAGTGAGATTACGGTCTCACTTCCTCAAAATTTCACGAACACAGAGGTATGATTGTCTTCTCTGTGGATCTCAGTTCGCTACAGCAGGGGATTGGGAGAGCATGAAACCCTAGGTGGAAAATAGCAAATCACTGAGATAAATTGGGAGGTGGGTGTCTCCCCCTACTTATCCTAATTCTAATTCCCACTCTACCCCTAGTTATTTACAGAGCGAAACAGCTAAACTCTAGGGTTATTCTGGACCAACTCGAAAGAGATGCTGATCCGACGGCCACGCCCGCACAACTGGTAGCGTTGCCTCGACGCAACCTCACCGATTGCCGCCACGTGTCGCCACCGCTCTGCTCGTCCTTTTCTCGGACCTCGCCCCCGGTTTTGAGGCCCAAACCGAGAAACCAGCCTTTACGACCAACCCCTGGTTTTGAGGCCCAAACCAGGAAAACCAGACGTCCATCGCCTGAGTTTTGTGGCCCAAACTCAGAAACCCGCAACCCCCAGGTTTTGGGGCCCAAACCTGGAAACCGTCCTCAGCCCGAGTTTTGTGGCCCAAACTCGGCAAACCCATAGCACCCAGGTTTTGTGGCCCACACCTGGAAACCGTCCACCGGTGGTTTTTTTGTGGCTCAACCACCAAACCAAACCGTAGAAGGGATGCACCGCCCGTGCACCCCGTCCACCGACACATGTCCCCAGGTCCTCGACCCGAGCAACACCATGCCATGCAAGTCTCCGCTCGTCGCTGTCCCAGGCTGTCAGCCACCACACCTGATCCTCAGGCCACCAGTCCCTCAGTCCAAGCCTCACGTCCGCCCTTCACCGCTCCCGGTCCATCGGCACGACATGTCTCTACTTGACCATCACCTTGCCTTCGATCACTATATCCGTGCTCGACACCTGCACAACACAAGCTAAAGAACATGCGCATCAAACCCGTTGACAATCACTCATCACTCGAGACTCGGCATACACCCATGTATCCGCAATCTCCCCCTTGATGAGTGCATTGTCAACTACCAACACAACTCATAATGAAGATAGAAGAAGGAAGAAGAAGGAGAGAGAACTCAACCAAATGACCCAAAAGCATAACCAAGCCGAAAAAGGGCAAGTGGAAAGAGCAAGACAACTTGGTCCCCGAAGACATGGGCAATGGCTCGACGCAACCAAGCAAAGCAAAGCTAGCCCTCAAGAAGAGGTAGAACAGGCTCAACACCGCTAGCAGGAAAACTTGATACCAATCGAAGAATCAATTGAAATTCAAGCAAAGTAGAACTAGCCCTCAAGAAGAGGCAGAACGGGCTCAACACCACTAGTAGGAAAGCTCGATAACAACTGAAGAATGCTGACTTAACAGCAGAAGAGCTAAATACCAAATGAGAATCATACTCATAAAGCGACACTGCTAGTCCCTCAAGATAGAGGCACAGAGGCTCAGCACAACTAGCATAAAATCGCTCTGAACCAATTGGAAAAAAGGCTCCATATCAAATGAAAAATTCAAAATTCATCAATCGAGCAAACTCCCCCTCAAATAGTGCACACAACTAGGATATGATTTAGGATATGATTTCTCCCCCTTAAGATTTGGCAGGAATTTCTCCCCCTTAGTTGATAATGCACTATCAAGCAAATTTTTCCCTTCCAAAATGCATATGAGTCAAAGATGCAAGTTAGCAGCTTCAGGAATATAGTCAATAGAATGAAAAGATGCCCTACAAAGTATAACTCCAAAGACTCAATAATAAGCATACATGCCAGCAAAGGCTCAAACTGATCACTAAATACGAAATATGAACATATGAGCAAAGTGTGCAGTTTTAGCCAAAAAGGTAGTCACCATCAAAATAGCACTAAACATGTATAGACAGGGAGTCAAAACAAGTGCTAATCATGTATACAAGGTGAACTACCCCTAGCAAAGTTCAATCATCATGCTACAGAATGAAACATATACTTGTGATTTCAGATTTTAATCAGAGTTGCAGCGGTGAAATTACACAAGTTCAGAATTTAGCATGTGATTGCGAGAGGTTGAAAACTTGTCATTGCCTAACTTTTCAACCGAGCTAAGCCTATGCATATGCAATCAGAAGCTTAAAGCATCGGTTTTGGTCATACACTACACAGCTCAAGTTTAACTCAATGTGCAATGAGAAACAGTCTCGATACCGTGATGTGCTGACAAGCAATCCCATCTCGATCTTTCCAATTCACTTATCTTGGTTTAATTTTATAACAATTTATGAACATACCAAGCAAGTGAATGACTCAGAACTAGAGACATAGCAACCTAGCATACATGAAAAGCACAAGTGAATTCAACACATTCTACACATGCTAGTTGCATATCTCAATGGTGAACAATTTCAAGTTTTATGTTCATTTAGCAAATTCACCATTAAAATAGCTCAGCTCACAACATGTATCAGTGATCAGAAAGAGCATAAGCTACAAGCATCATCATATAGCATCGGAGCATACTAGATAGAGCATAATCACATTCTCAAGATTATATACATGAAGCTCAGAAAGTAAAGATGCATGATGAAATGCAAAGACTAACTTATCAGAAATGAAAACAAAACAAAGGAAAAGAGTCAGTCTATGATACAAGAACCAAAATGTTTCCCCCATCTAAAAGGGGAAACACACACCAAGCTCACCTCTCAACCGATTAAAGGTTGATTGGTCCAAAGGCTTGGTAAAAATATCAGCCAACTAATGATGAGTATCGACATGGCGAAGGTCGATATCACCCTTCTCATAATGGTCTCGCAGAAAATGAAAGCGCACATCAATGTGTTTGGTCTTAGAGTGCAACACAGGGTTCTTAGCAACACTAATAGCACTCGTGCTATCACAAAGCAAAGGAATGCGAGAAAAGCTCAGACCAAAATCAAGCAAAGTGGCCATCATCCAAAGCAAGTGAGAACAGTAGCTAGCTGCAGCAACATACTCAGCCTCAGTGGTAGACTGGGCGACGCTAGACTGCTTGCGAGAAGACCAAGATACAAGAGAAGAACCAATAAACTGACAAGTCCCAGACGTGGACTTGCGCTCAAGTCGACAACCAGCAAAATCGGCATCAGAATAACCGCAAAGGGTGAGAGTGGAAGAAGCAGAATACCAAATCCCAAACTCTGGAGTAAAACGAAGGTACCTCATAATGCGCTTGACCGCCTGACGGTGAGAGGTGCGCGGCGATGCTTGAAAACGCGCACAAAGACACACCGCGAACTGGATGTCCAGGCGTGTCGCCGTCAGGTAGAGTAGCGACCCGATCATACTCCGGTACTCCTTCTGGTCCATAGCTTCTCCATTCTTGTCCGCATCCAGGGCCGTCGTAGTCAACATGGGTGTTGGAAGAGGCTTGGCCTCACCCATATCGAACTTCTTCAATATGTCTCTGGTATACTTGCCCTGGTGCACAAACGTTCCTTCTCGAGATTGCTTAATTTGCAATCCGAGAAAGAAAGTCAACTCGCCCATCATACTCATCTCGAACTCCCTGCTCATAAGATCTAAAAATTTGGCAACCAAAGCGTGAGAAGAACCACCGAAAATGATATCATCCACGTATATTTGAACCAAGAGAGTGTCTTTGTTTTGCTTGAGGAGAAAGAGCGTTTTATCCACACATCCCATTTTAAAACCCTTAGCAAGCAAAAAGGTTTTCAAGCTATCATACCAGGCTCTAGGGGCTTGTTTCAAACCACACAAAGCTTTGTGAAGTTTAAAAACATGGTTTGGAAACTTGGGATTTTCAAAACCGGGGGGTTGTTTCACATACACTTCTTCTTCTATGTAGCCATTTAAGAACGCACTCTTGACATCCATTTGAAAAAGTTTAAACCCTTTGGATGCAGCAAAAGCCAAGAGTATCCTAATTGCCTCCAAATGAGCTACAAGAGCAAAAGTCTCCTCATAGTCTATCCCCTCCTTATGACTATACCCCTGGGCTACAAGTCTGGCCTTGTTTCTCACAACATGGCCATCCTCTCCTTGTTTGTTTTTGAAAACCCATTTTGTACCAATAGGGTGACACTCAGGAGGAGGTGAAACCAAAACCCAAACCCGATTTCTCTCAAAATTTTCTAACTCCTCATGCATGGCATTGACCCAATCTGGATCAGATAAAGCATGTCCAACATCTCGGGGTTCAAAATCAGCAACAAAAACAGAATGAGCAAAGTGAGAGATTTGTTGTGACCTGGACCGAGTGATACGTTCGTCGATGTTCCCGATCATCTGTTGAGGCGGGTGTTGGCGCTGGATGTGTCGTGGCGCCTCCCAAGCTGAAGAAATCTCCCCCTCAACAGCAGCTGGTGCCTCCTCGCGTACAAAAGGTACCGCTCGAGGTGGTTGATCCCACGGCCCCCATGTAGTCGATGAAGAGGGGTTGGGGCTATGAGTCATCGTAGTAGAAGCCGATGCTTGCGGTACAACAGGTGGAGGTGGTGCTGGATCATCTATCCCTTCAGCACCCTCGTCCTCATCATCAAAAAGAGGCTCACCAACCTCATAATCACCTGCTCGCTCAAAACGAGAAGAAGGACAAACCATGGTCTCGTCGATGGTGACATCGAATGTCTCCATGACTCGGTTAGTATCAAGGTTAAGTACACGATATGCACAAGTGTGAGTGCCATAACCCAAAAATACATTGTCAGAAGAACGAGACTCAAATTTGTCCAGGTTGCCTTTCTTGAGTATAAAACAGTGGCAACCGAAAACTCTAAAATAACTCACTTTGGGCTATCTTCCAAAATGCAACTCATAAGAAGTCTTTTTCAAGAAAGCTCGAAGGAAAATGCGATTGGAAATATAGCATGCAGTGTTCAAAGCATCGGCCCAATATCGCCTAGGAGTCCTATGCTCATCGAGCATCGTCCTGGCCATCTCTACAAGGGTCCAATTCTTCCTCTCTACAACACCATTTTGTGGCGGTGTGTAGGGCGAAGAAAACTGATGCTCTAAACCCAGAGAGTTACAAAACTTCTCAAAATCCAAATTCTTAAACTCAGAACCATTATCACTCCGGATAGCTCGCATCGAGTTCATAGGGAACTCGTTCTGAAGACGCAAAATCAGATTGCGAGCAAAGGAGAAAGTCTCAGTTTTCTCAGCTAAAAAGAAAACCCACGAATATCTCGAAAAGTCATCAACAACAACAAGCACATACCACTTCCCACCAACTGAGCTCACCCGAGCCAGACCTACAAGGTCCATATGCAAAAGCTCTCCAGGGCGCTTAGTCATGACCTGAGTCACTGGGTGGTGAGGAGCAACAACCATTTTCCCATGTCAACAAGAATGGCAAACAAGATCCTTCTCCATGGACAACTTGGGCAATCCTTGGATTAGGCCAAGTAAGCTAAGCCTTGCAAGCAAGTCGAAGCTCAAATGTCCAAGTCTCCTATGCCACTTCCAAAGATCAGAAGAGGAAGGACCAGCCACAAGACAACGAGAAATCCCAAACGACTCCGAGAAATTCGCATGAAAGACTTTCCAAAAGGGCAAAATCAAACAAACAAGATTGCCCTGAGGATCCAAAATACGACTGAGATTCGGTTTAAAACGAAACTCATAGTCATCATCGAAGAGTTGCGAAACAGAAAGAAGGTTAAAATGCAAGTTAGAAACAAGAGCAACATCGCGCAACACAAAGTGCTCATTAACTCGCACCGACCCACGAGACAATACTTTATCTTTGCTATTGTCGCCGAAGGTGATAAACTCCTTTCCGGCAACAGGACTAAGACTGGAGAACCACTTGGCGTTTTCGATCATATGCCTCGAGCAACCGGAATCCACCAACCAAATGTCCTCCAATCGTTTTACCTACATCAATAAAAGGACATAGGGTGAGCATACGGTCCAACACTGGGGTTAGTGAAGTAGGAAGAATACTAGTGTTGGGCCAGCTGCTCAAAAGAACGGTTAGCAGAAAAACCATTCCTAGCACACCTATGGGGAAAGCGATCACCACGCATAGGAACACGTGGTCCGCTAAGGAAAGAGCGTCCATCACGATACTCAAAACGCGGTGGAGGGAAACGCTCAACTACAAAGCCACCGCCACGGGGTCCATATCCTACAAAACCAGGATCCCGCCGGGCACGTCCTCCTCGCGGCCTAGGCCTAGGAACTTGTGGCATTGGACCTCTAGGCCTAGCAGCACGCCTTTGAACATTCGGCACATGTACATCATGGAAAGGATGGTACATGTCCGTGTTGTTCATATCCTTTGCACGGCGCTCCTCTCTCTTGCACCGAAAGCAAAACTCCCTCAAGTGTCCATCTCTCCCACAGTGCTCACAATGATACGTCACCGCTCTCATATGGGGTTTTTGGTACTCACGGTAGTGGGTGTGGATCACCTTGCCTTTCTGTGGCATAAGCTCCTCTTGGGTAGGTGGCATTGTGTCAAGCTTGTTTTTCAGGTGGTTGGGTTTTGGAGCCCATGTCTGTTTCTTGGGTGGAGCTTTTGGAGGTTCCTCATACACTCCATCTTTGGTGTTAGGCTTTAGAGGCTCTTTGGGTGGAATCTTAGTAAGCTTGGGAGTAGTGGTGGAGTTTGGCTTCTCACTCGGGTTAAGACCACTAAACTCTCCAACCTTGCCAAAAGAAGAAGCACACTCAACATCCTGAGCAAAACCTACACCTGGACCTCCAGCAGCACGCTTGAATTGGGCTATCATCATCCCAAGCTACGGCTCACCACTAGACACCCATGACAAGATGGTCCGAAGGTATGTATTTTCTTCCTCGGTTTGCATCTTGTCATGCTTCACATTGGCTATCTCCATCTCCAAGCCCTCACACAAAGCACACCTAGCCACACAAGTGCTACCCGAGCTGGTCTTCTCAAGGGACACAATCTTGGCATCCTTCTCTGCCAACTCGGATTACAAGCCTGCACAAGACTTGCACGCACCCAACAACATGGGCCTAGCCCGGAGCTCATCCACCTCTCCAACCAAAGCAGCATACTTACCTCTCAAAGTGAGAAGGTCAGTCATGTGCTTGGTGCACATCTCGCACTCACCCTCCTCAGAGACAACTACAGTGGACTTGGCAAACTCAAGCTCCTTCACCGTATCCTCCCACTTCTGCCTAAACTCCTTCCGCTCTCTAGCAGCACGCCTAAGTAGCTTATCTTGACTAAGCAAAGCGGCGGTAAGCTTATCGATCTCAACAGAAAGTTCTTCAGGTGTTTGAGATACCTGGGAGGTGTCGTCGTCGTCGTCATCGTTCCGAGGGGTATCCTCCCGCTGGCTGTTGACCTCCTTGCCAAGGGCCATGGTGCAAAAGCCCTCGTTGTCGGCGAAGAAGCAGAGGCCATTCAGCTTGTCCTCAATCTTCTTCTTCTTCTTCTCGGACTCGTCGTCGCTTGAGGAAGCGGAGTCGTCATCCGAGTCGTCGACGTCGCTGAGCGTGGCGAAGAAGGCACGCTGCTAAGCCTGGGCCTTCTCCAAGTACTTCTTCTTGATGTACTCCTTGTTGAAGCCGCCCTTCCGCTTGTGCTTTGCGGGGATGTACTTCTCCTTGCGCTTGCCGGAGTCGTACTTGTGCCCATGATCGCCCTTACCAAATGCTTGCTTATTCTTCTTGGGACAGTTGGCAATGAAGTGGTCGGGGTCGCCGCACTCGAAATATCCAGAGCATCCTCCTCCGCGGTGACGGTTCATGCGGTTGTTGTGGAACCGCGAGAACCGGTTGGCGAGTAAAGCCAACTCGTCATCCCCCATGAACTCCAGCTACTCCTCTATGACAGAAAGAAGAGAAGAAAGTGCAAAGCCTCCAGAGGGGTTAGTAGAAGAGTCAGAAAGCAAAGCCATCGACGGGCCAGAAGGATTTTCATAAGAAGCCCTCGCCATGGCATCAATCTCACTGGACTTGAGCTTACTAAAGAGCTCGTCGCATGTGAGGGTCTCATAGTTAGGTGATTCGATGATCGCCTGAACCTTGGAATCCCACACCGACCGATCGAGAGTATGCAAAAGCTTCAAAGCTCTCTCATGATCGTCGAAAGGCAACAACTCCTTGTTAGCCCTCATCCTATTGACAATCACCTGAAAGCGAGTGAATAAACTTTCTATGCTCTCGCCAGGTATGTGTCGAAAGTTCTCATACTCCTGCTTATGCGACTCGTAGAGATGGGATTTGACCTAGGTGGTGAGGAAGCGCATGAGGGTTGCCCAAATCTCACGAGCCGTGGGGAGGTGAGAAACGCGATCAAACTCGGACATGCTCAAACAGGAGAAAAGAGCGTTATGGGCTCGGCTATTGGCATCGTGCTCATCCATCTGCAACTGAGTAACACGAGCAGCCAGAACCACGTAATCGGCCTTATTGCAAATCTCCCAGACAGAAGAACCCATACTCTAAAGATAGGCCGACATGCGTATCTTCCAATACGCATAGTTCGTTCCATCAAAGAATGGCGGTTTGCCCACGCTGCGGTCCATGTCGCCTTCTGTGGATCTGGAACCGGCTAAGGTGAAAGATCCTTAACCTGCTCTGATACCAATTGAAGGACTGAAAGTGCAATCAGAAAGCGACCAGAGGGGGGGGTGAATGGGAGCTTCAAAATTTCTTTTCAGAAATTCATTGCCACTGTCCCGAGAATCAACCCCAAGAGAAAACCTAGAGCTTGTGAGTGTCCACGACCCTAGATGTAGGGTGGATGCTTCCAAGAAGCACAGCGAGACACTACACAACTCTAGAAACCCAACGCAAAAGCCGGAAATCAAAACCGACAACGGACAAACGAACCGCGGACGAATACGTGCTGAAGACGCAGCATCAGACGCTGGCCTGCGTCCGATGGCCAGGCACCGGACGCATCCGATGCAAAATGACCCTTACTGGACTGACATCGGACGCTGCTACAGTGAAACCCTAGCGTCCGATGCTAGACCCCCGGCGCGTCCGATGACAACGGACGCTCCGATGGTCAGCGTCTGATGCTCCTTTAAAAATGCTGTCAGATGACACGTGGCATCAGACGCGTCCGATGTGATGAACACAGCGTCCGATGCTCCCGACGCGAGCGTCCGATGCCCCGAAACTGCACTGTTCTTCCGTGGATTCAACCAGATCTCCTCCGAATCAAAAGCTCTAAGGCTTAGACTTGGTATGAGGAGTTCCAAGGAGGTTAGTGAGCTATCCCAAAGATATCATGGCTCGAACCTAACTCCAAATCAGTGAATCGGAAGAATTCGGGGCAAAGGAGCAAAACTCGATCCGAAACGAAAATCGACCGATCTACTAGCTCGTGAGGTTAGAGATAAATTCCTTCGGTGGAAAGATGTACCTCACGATCTAGAACAACTCAGTTCAAACGGAATCGAAAAAGACGCACTGAGTGAAGAGATCGATCAACGGGAAAATCGTAGAGAAAAGCAACCCGCGAAGAACAACACCAAAACGCAAATCACAACCACGAATTTGCAACCGTGTGGCTACCACACGCTACAACAGTGAGATTACGGTTTCACTTCCTCAAAATATCACGAACACAGAGGTATGATTGTCTTCTCTGTGGATCTCAGTTCGCTACAGCAGGGGATTGGGAGAGCATGAAACCCTAGGTGGAAAATAACAAATCATTGAGATAAATTGGGAGGTGGGTGTCTCCCCCTACTTATCCTAATTCTAATTCCCACTCTACCCCTAGTTATTTACAAAGTGAACCAGCTAAACCCTAGGGTTAATCTGGGCCAACTCGAAAGAGACGCTGATCCGACGGCCACGCCCGCACAACTGGTAGCGTTGCCTCGACGCAACCTCATCGATTGCCGCCACGTGCCGCCACCGCTCTGCTCGTCCTTTTCTCGGACCTCGCCCCCGGTTTTGAGGCCCAAACCGGGAAACCAGCCTTTACGACCAACCCCCGGTTTTGAGGCCCAAACCGGGAAACCAGCCGTCCATCGCCTGAGTTTTGTGGCCCAAACTCAGAAACCCGCAGCGCCCAGGTTTTGAGGCCCAAACCTGAAAACCGTCCTCAGCCCGAGTTTTGTGGCCTAAACTCGGCAAACCCGTAGCACCCAGGTTTTGTGGCCCACACCTGGAAACCGTCCACCTATGGTTTTTCTATGGCTCAAACACCAAACTGAACCGTAGAAGGGATGCACCGCCCGTGCACCCCGTCCACCGACACATGTCCCCAGGTCCTCGACCCGAGCAACACCGTGCCCCGCAAGTCTCCGCTCGTCGCTGTCCCAAGCTGTCAGCCACCACAGCTGATCCTTAGGCCACCAGTCCTTCAGTCCAAGCCTCACGTCCGCCCTTCACCGCTCCCGGTCCATCGGCACGACACGTCTCTACTTGACCTTCACCTTGCCTTCGATCACTGTATTCGTGCTCGACACCTGCACAACACAAGCCAAAGAACATGCGCATCAAACCCGTTGACAATCACTCATCACTCGAGACTCGACATACACCCATGTATCCACATCTTCCCATACAACTTTAAGTGCGTGAGACATATATAGTTAATAATAAGTATGTGCACATTTTATTTTACTTAACCCTAATAATCTGCATATATATATGAATCATGTGTATGAATAGCTATCACTGGATACTGATGGTCATCGATCTCAAACACAGCAATATGTTAATCTATGACTCGTTGAGCAAACCGCAAGAAGATTACCAAGATATGATAGACATCCTCCAAAGGTAATTTTTTCGATCCCTAGCTTGCATGCTTAAAGTATAGACTAAGGTTGTATATATGTATACTAATTAAATAATGATCCAACTATTATTGTTTTATTGGCCGGATTAGAGTTTGGGAAAAATTCATTGCTCGGGAACATATGAGTCAATGTAAGGCGCCACTTACAATAAGGCCACGACTACCGGTAAGTTTACGCGTACACCTTCGTCAATGTACGTGTATCTTTGTTATATCATGTCATATATCATATCTTTATTACAAGATGAATCTTTTCATTCTACAGTAGATTTTGAGACAAAAATAGGGTACCAACTTATGTGGATTCTATGTTTGCGAGTATATGATGATATAATCAAATAGAATTCCTAAAGAAATCATCAAAGTACGTAACATGTTTCTTTTCATTTTTTATAGACTTAATATTGATAATATAGATATAACTAATATCTTCTCTAATTCAAATTCAAGACTGACTGGTTGAAGCAAGAAGTGATGCTACAATGCCAATTGAAAGCAATACAAGAGACAATAGCAGGATTTCTTCGGGAACAAATCATAAATCCAAACGGCGAGTTCTACTATAATACCAACGAGAAGTTGATTCCAAACAATGATGATCATTTATATGCCCTGTAGATCTTTAGATGGAGTACAACTTGTAATAGGTTTACAGTACTAACTTTAGAGTACAACTTGTGTAGATAGATATTTAGACAACTTCTATGTATATTGCTTGTAATTTTATGTACATATATTTATATATATATATATGTAGTTCTATAGTTCAATTATATATGCATGCAATATATATGCTGCTAATATATATAAAAAATATATATTAGCAGCAAAGAATACATATTGGAAAACCTATTAAATAAATAAACAAAACTAAAAATAGAACTAAAAAGAAAATAAAAAGGAAAAAAATAGGGGACCCTTTAGTCCTGGCTGGTATCGCCAACCGAGACTAAATGGGGGGCTTTAGCCCCGGTGACCGGAGCCGGGACTAAAGGGGGGGGCTTTAGTCCCGGAAGCGTAGTCCCGGCTCGGCAACCGGGGCTAAAGGCACTTGCCGACCGGGGCTATAGCCCATTTCTGTTATAGTGCGGCTAGCTGACCGGGCACTTGGCAAAGAGAAAAGTTTTTTTTGAAAATTCTTTATCGAGTGCTAGCTGTCTGGACACTTGGCAAAGGGAAAAAAGATTTCTTTTTGAAAATTCTTTGCCAAGTGCCTTGCTCATGGCACTCGGCAAAACTCTGTCCTTTGCCGAGTGCCATGGTCTTCAAGACCTCTGATGTCCTCGTAGTCGTTCCCCCCAGGTCCTGTTGTCGTCTATAGTCTTCTCCAATGGGTTCCCGTCCAACCAATGTTGCTCTCGATGCAACTACCTCGCGAGACCGACAAACAAGACAAAGAACAATCAAAACACAGACACGACAACTAGACTCAAAAGACTTTGAGGACACCAAACATAGAAGGGACTCATCCTTCGCGGAGGACATCTGATCCTCGGGCTCGACAATATACATGAGCGGATGCTTGCTAAGCACAAGCTCGAGTCACAACCTAGCTCGTACTTCCCAGGCCGATCGAGTCGACCTATGCGACTTCAGTAAAATGGTCGAGACTTGATCTCGACTTAAGCAAACACCAGCAGAAACAACACTAGCCCTCATGAAGCGAGTTTGTTTTCCTCAGGCTCAAAGGGGGCGATCGAGTCGACTTGCACGGAACCGAGGTCACGACATAGACCTTAGCTTTGCCAACTAGAACGAGGGTCCAGTCTTTGATCCAATCATCACGACTAAGGACGAGATCGAATAGAGCGGGCCTTTGGGAATGAGAGCAATTTCAGTCTCTCTCTTGGTCCGTACGCCATGGTAATCGGCAAGAACCGAGAAGAGGGGACAAAACAGAGAGAAAAAGAGGCAACAGTGGTCTAACTTCCTTCTATGCACGCGCCATGGCAAAATATAGGCGTCGAAGAGAGCGACACACCAAAAACACAAACAGTCAATACACTCATAGGGTACCTCGACCCGTGTGCACTAAAATGACACTAGACACCCCTAGGGTCCTAAGCGTTGCGGTTGCCACGACAAGAACCCAGGTGTCCCATGGTCAAAAATAGGTACAAGCATATGAGGGCTTGGGCACGAAGAACCAAAAGAGAAGGCACGATGAGATCCCTATTCGTTCGATCCACATGCCATCGGAGCAAGAGAGCAAGCCTATCACTAGAGAACACACAAACAAGAGACGAGACCTGGTTCCACGGGTCATTACGATCGATGGGGATCGAAGTGGCTGGAACAAGAGGGCTCGATCCACTCCTTACAAGATCGGTGAGGATCAAAACAGAAAGGAGAAAAGAGTAGAGCAATCTCCGCATTCACTCGACTGACACATGCCATGGCAAGGGCGGTTGCCGAAGAATGAGAGACGCTTGAACTACGTGTTGGTATAAATTAACATACACTCTACTTTATCCGCAAGCGCACAGATAAAATCTACCGATGTAGCACTTCACCGGAGTAACCCAATTTTAATATCGAACCCAGAGGAATGGATAGTGTTAAGCCTTAAAGTCTAACCCCTGAGTAGCTAACAAGGACGGAGAATCTAGAAGTATAGAGGAGATCACTAAGGTTGTCTAATTCCAATTTAAGAGTAATATGTTTATATTATTCTTAGTGGGGAAGTTGCCATAAAAGGTCACAAACAAAGTATGAGTCTTTTATGCAAATGTATAATCCTACCGAGCCTACACACGGGTAAGTGGACTATAGAAGAATCAACAATGCTATAAGAGTCACCCTTGCGAACAACCTCTACTACCGGCGTTATAGGAGGCATTTATGAGCTATCAAGTCTAAGCACCATGCTTACACTATCCAACTACTCTAACTCTAGAATGACTAGAATTAAAGTACTCAAAAGAGAGTCATAAACCTTAAGAATAACAAGAACAATGGCTCAAACTTAAATATAGACGTTGATTACCAAAACAATCGCTGAAGCAAGTTGAAGATAAATTTGAATCCGCAGGTACAAGATGAAGAAGTTGATCCGACAGGCCGGAGCTCCTTCTTGATCTCTTCCTCTCTCTCTCTCTCTTCTAGTTCTAGTATAAGACTAGGTTCTAAACCTAAACTAGAGGGGTAACTAGTCTTCTACTTGAAAGCTGGCTCTAGAAGTCTTCTTCTAGGGTTTTTGAATGAGGCGTAGACTTTTCTGAAGAGAGACTTGATCTTCCCTGGGGCCTGGGGGCCTGTTTATATAGCCCTGAGGGATCAACCGCGACCGTTAGATCAAACCGACTTCACGTAGGGCTGAGATGAGTCCTCGGGGTAGGTGGAGGAAGGTTCCAGAAGGAGGAGGCGTGGGGGCCCAGGACCCAACCGACCGGTGGGCCCACCAGACCGGTCGGTTCCACCTGTCGGGGTCTCGGGATGCCCCGCCTCGTGGAGTCCTCTGGAGTCTTCTGGAGAATTCCTGACTTGGCGGTGGAGTAATCTACCGTCGGTTTCCTTCTAGGAGAAGTAATCAGTGCTGGTTTTCCTGTTTAGTCCCTGCAGCATCTCAATTCACCAAAACTCGTGGAATATTGTCAATTAAAACCCTAAACCTTTATTGGTGATTGAATTCATGCCCTTTTCATATTTATTTATCCTTTAATTTTGATAGATAACCGGTGTCAACAACTCGCCCAAGCTTACCTTTTGCTAGTCCCTTAGCAAAACTAAAACTTAACAATGGATCAAGAGTTTGCTACAATATCTTCACTTCCAACAAGTATACCTGCTGCTAAACAAAAATTCTCCAAAATATATTATGTTATTCTTCATGGGGCTTATTACTTTTACCTTAGATTTTGAGTAGTTGAAAGATTGAACGCTCAAATCAAGCACTATGTCTCTAGTTCTTTCACTTCACCTTTATTCCGGAGTTTTAATTAATTTTTAAAAATTTTAATACATATGTTCTCAAATTAAACAATGGATCCAAAGAGAAAGTCAACCAACCATTGAATAAAGAAGTGCATGTGTATGAAAAAATGGAGTCGGATGCTCTTTTTAATGTATTCACTCTCTTCTGTTTATCAGAGACATATGGCTATTAAGCTAATTCCACTGTCGGGCACATGCCCATTTTTTCTGTTTTTTTTATTTCGAGATTTCAGACACTTGTCCCTTTTTGTTTCCTCGGGATCTATCTTTTTGAGGTTTCCGACACTTGTCCCTTTTTATTTCCTCGAATCTCTCTTTTTTTTCTCTTTTCTTTGTTTTTTTTAAATAGAAGCCACATGCTTCCAACAAACTTCTGAGAGGGTAGCAACAGATAATTATGAGCATTTATGTGGAAGATGGATGAAATGTGTAAGTGATCTCGATTCAATGGTATGATAAACTACTCACAGGGTCACAAAGCTTAATTTAACTCAATGCAATTATTAGTCATGTTTATATTTAGAAATCTCCGGAACTTTTAGTGTTGTTTAGAACAAGATAATAGCAGCTTAGATCATCACATGTCATATCCCAACTACCTAGACCTTAGATCAAGTATTTGCCAACCATGCATTTAATTTTATTTTAAGGAATCATTATTAATTAGGAGAACTCACGCTTTAAAGGCTAGGTACTTAAAAGAAATTAGATAGAGCAACTATTCATCATTTCCATGCAAAAGATTAGAGAGAGAGGGTTCTCTTTAGTCATCAACTTCTTAAAACAAACTAGACACACTATTTTATTTATTTAATCTAACACACTTTAAGATATAAAATAAAAGCTAATAATAATAATAATAATAATAATAATAATGATAATAATAATAATAAAAAAAAAGACATACCTGAGTCGCGAAGATAATGGGGGCGCGTCTCCCCCAAGCCAGTTCCCTTAATAGCGTTGAACCTTCATGTGCCCATATATTTTTGTCTCTTTTTTTTAAATTAATGGTGAGCCTTCATGTGCCCACATATTTTTGTTCTTCTTTTTAAGGGTGAGCCTTCATGTGCTCACATATTTTTTTGGCGGATTTCATTTTTAAGAGTGAACCTTCGTGTGCTCACATATTTTTGGTGTTTTGAATTTGTTTATAGAATGAAAAACTTAAGAGGATAAAGATACTTACGTGGATACATGGGGGGTGCCTTCCCCCAAGCTGAATGTTGACGTAGTCGTTCAATCTTGTAATGTACCAGACTGGCAGTGGATATGTCCTTCCTTTATTAGAGTTTTGATTGATATTGATGTTTGTTGAGATAGTGTTCCAACGGTGGATGGAGCATTCACTTGCTCGTCAGCTTTTCTTGGCCTTTCAAACACTGTGAAACTCAAATAGACAACAAAACTTGTGGAACAGATTAAGCGTTAGTGGTTGGCCACTTAAGCCTTAGTTGTCAAGAATTTCAGTAAGATCTCTTTCTCAATATTTTTGTATTTTATATTTTTGTGATGCAAGAGAAAATGCACAAGATGAATGCATGCATATTTATTTTTATTATTTTTATGCCACCACGATGAACATTCACGTAGATTTTTACACACCATAGAATTATTCACATGGGGCTTCATAGTTTATGATGTAGTGTAACAAATGCAATATTTTTATTTTCTTTTCTAATGCAATGCAGAAATTAAAATGTTTGTGAATTAAATATGATGATGCAAGAAATGATTATGGATTAAATATGAGAAATATGAAGCAAAGTAAATATAAAGATAACTACCGATTTTTACCTTTTGGCGAAGGTTCGGATATTTAGGTCTGACGAACCGGACCTTCCCTTGGTTCAGACCTCCAAGGTTGTCAGACATTTAGAAAGTTGTTATTGATTGTACCTGTTAGGTGCAGACATTTTCTTCCATACTTTCGGTCTGAGTCTTCACTTCCTGTGGTTCACTGTCTTGAGGTTTCTATCCTTTCTTTTCCGGGACAGTGTCGATAACTTCTTCTTCGTGATTGGCCTCTTTATTCTCGATAGCTTGTCTTCTTTGGCTTTGAGAGCGGCGTCTTTCACTTCTATTCTTTTTGGGTGCTTTATTAGGCATTTAGTTGATGAAGTTGCATCTTGCCTTTTCTCCAGGAAAGTGAAAATGGATTTCCTCTTGTAAATGATTGTACTTGTAGCGTAGAGGAATGGTCTTCCTAGGATGAGGTGGACGTCATCGTCTTCTCATGTCGAGGATCAAGAAGTCTGTGGGGACTTCATGACCTCTAATTCTGACTATGACGTCTTCCATCATTCCTTCTTGTTTATTCCTCTTGATATGGTGTCACTCATGTCATTTGTTCGTCCAGCAGTTTGAAGTGAAGCGTTAATTGTGGACGCTGACAGCATCTTGCTCAGTGTGCATGTTCTTGTAGATCTAGGACCTTCACTCTGTAGAATTTGGGAGTGACTTTCCATGTTTTGCTCAAGAGTGTGTCCTGCTCATAAAGACAAGGTAGAGATCAAGTGCATGGGTTCTGTTGGTGGAAAAACACCAACAAAACCAAAAGTTTTGTTTATTCTCCTCTAACCTTAGGCACATTGCATAAGACAAACTTTTTGTTTATGTGTTCTATTCAATCTTAATATGAGTGATAAGATCAGAGGATGAACATGAAAGTAGCATCTTAAAATATTTAACAGATCAAATTACTTAACCCAAGGAAGGATAATCTATGCATAATGTGTCAATCTTTTTATTATTGAGATATATCATCTTCCAAAGGTTAGATGCACAACATTTTAGCTCATTTAGTTAAGACGGTGAGATTTAAGAGAGTAAAGCTAAGAACAAAGATTAAAGGACTAAACATGTTGAATTGATTAGGTGCAACATAAACATGTTTTGTTCTTTATTTATATTCATACTAAAATCAAGAAGAAGCTTTTAAAGTGATGGTCACTTACCTTGAAATGTTACTTTGTCATTGAAGAGTGATGTGTCGAACCACCTTGTGGAAGCTTCTCTTGTCTAGCTGGTTGTTGTTTATGAATGGCTTGTCTTCTCTTGTTTGTCTCATAGTATGCTTGAGAGGAGGAAGATCATAGTGGAATCGTCCTTAGAGGTATCGACCTTCCTTCTCTATGTGTTGACTTATCAGTAAAGGCGCATTGTTCCTCGAGTGTGGTGACTAGGATCCTCTCTCTTCTCTTGTCAACCTTTCTTGTTTTCCCTTTAATTATTGGGTTGACAAGAGACTTGAAATTAGAGCTGCTACTCGAGTGCCTCTATGATAGTCTTTGTCTTTTAATGTCACAACTGAGACTTGTTCTCTCAACATTGTCTAGATGATGGAGATCTTATTGGTTGTTCTTCTTGATTTGCTAACTCAGGTACTATCTCTTCATATTCTAACTCTTGTGGTGTAGTCATGATGCCCTCCTCAATTCTTGGCAGTTGGCTCTCCCTTCGACGTCTTCTCTTGGTTCTCTTTGGCTGCTCATAAGTGATGTAGATGTTGAAGGTGTAGCGAAAGATCTAAAAGTTGACTTCTCCAGGTCCGATAAAGATGATAACATTGATGGTGTTTAAGAACAATCTTCCAAGAATGAGTGGTGGATCATATTCTTCTTCTCGACTGGGACAGCATCTAGTGGTTTGTACTGATCAAAGTGGTGAGTAGGAGATCGATATGTCTTGAAGCTGAATTTCTCCTTCCCCCCTTTGATTGTGAAACACATCTTGACAACAGAATTGTCACTCCCAGGCTGGCTTGTGATGTAGATGGACTCCCAATCAACATGTTCATGTGTTTGACTTGTAGATCTTGCTATTGTTGTAGTGGTACCATCTTGTCTCCCAAGCTAGCTCTTGATTAGAAAAGAAGGTAACTCCCCACTTCTTGTCTTGATGTCTTGGATAATGATGATTGCACGCATAGGTTGTCTCATATGAGGTAAGTTGCATCCTGTTTGTCATCAGCGCCCAAGCAAGACTCAAAGCTAGGCTAGCACCATTTGCGATCTGAGAGTAGGTTTGTGTGTCTATGGTTTGAGTTTTGGATCTTCAATGTTTAGACCAAACCATGGATGAACAAAAATCTCTCTCCTGCGTAGTGTTAGTGGACATATACCCGAAGGATTGCAAGAATTTGAAGCATGGGTTATTATCCACAACTTATGTATTTTGCATCTATGCTAATAAAAAGATGTTTTTAGGATTATTTTAGCATAGACTAGTATTTTATGTGTTGGTTGTACTTTAACATGATTCAAGGCAAAAGATAACTTGCAATAGAAGACAAAATAAATAAACTTTGATACTCACAGTTCTTTCATCCATGATGAATGAGTTGAGTCTTCAGTGTGCAAGAGTTGTTGAAGTTCATTGTACGCCTTGCTTCATCTCTAGTGTGAGTTCATCTCCGGACTTTCCCAAATTGATATTGAAAGTTTCCCTGCAGGGGTTAGTCCAACAAAATATCAAACATCCACTATAGCATACTATCGGCTCAAAAATCAACCTAGACACCACGTCTAATTTGATCTAGGAAGGCATTTTAACTTAATTGCTTAAATTTAAAGCCTTTGAAAGCAAGATCACCACTCCTAAACTAGGCATCATGCTTAATTTAAGAGGTGTATGAAAGTACTTCAAACCTAAACATGTAATATAGCGAATGAGGGTAGCATGAAAGTATTATAGAGATTTATTCAGATGGTGATGATTAGTATATGAGCATATCTTAAAGGTAGGGACAACCAACATAGCAACACGGCAAGAGATGCTCTTAGAAAGTCTATTCCCCAAGCTTGGATTTTGCACAAATCAAGATTGGATGAATGTAATTCAATGTTACATGGTGATTGGTTGGACATACCTTGTGTTTGTTGTTCCTTCGTTCTTTTCTGCTCTAGACCTGGAAAGGTTAGTGACAAGAATACCCGAAGGAATAATTTCATAATTATATTTCTATGCTCATTACAGAAGGACGTGCAGCGGAAAGGTAGGCGTAGCTAATAACCAGATGTTATGATAGGGTGTAAGGATTCTACTGGTTATAGCTTGCGCTCATGGGGTAGTGATAAATAAGAGTGGAATTCAAAAACAACATTCATAAGAATGACCACAAAAATAATGAAAAGACTGGGATAAAAAAGAAAAAGATAAAAGTATAATACAAGGTTAAACTAAGACTTAAGATGATCTGTCGTTCCCCGGCAACGGCGCTAGAAATGCTTGTTGGTATAAATTAACGCACACTCTACTTTATCCGCAAGTGCACAGATAAAATCTACCGATGTAGCACTTCACCGGAGTAACCCAGTTTTAATATCGAACCCAAAGGAACGGATAGTGTTAAGCCTTAAAGTCTAACCTCTGAGTAGGTAACAAGGACGGAGAATCTAGAAGTATAGAGGGGATCACTAAGGTTGTCTAATTCCAATTTATAAGAGTGATATGTTTATATTATTCTTAGTGGGGAAGTTGCCATAAAAGGTCACAAACAAAGTATGAGTCTTTTATGCAAATGTATAATCCTACCGAGCCTACACACGGGTAAGTGGACTATAGAAGAATCAACAAGGCTATAAGAGTCACCCTTGCGAACAACCTCTACTACCGGCGTTATAGGAGGCATTTATGAGCTATCAAGTCTAAGCACCATGCTTACACTATCCAACTAATCTAACTCTAGAATGACTAGAATTAAAGTACTCAAAAGAGAGTCATAAACCTTAAGAATAACAAGAACAATGGCTCAAACTTAAATATAGACGTTGATTACCAAAACAATCGCTGAAGCAAGTTGAAGATAAATTTGAATCCGCAGGTACAAGATGAAGAAGTTGATCCGACAGGCCGGAGCTCCTTCTTGATCTCTTCCTCTCTCTCTCTCTCTCTCTTCTAGTTCTAGTATAAGACTAGGTTCTAAACCTAAACTAGAGGGGTAACTAGTCTTCTACTTGAAAGCTGGCTCTAGAAGTCTTCTTCTAGGGTTTTTGAATGAGGCGTAGACTTTTCTGAAGAGAGACTTGATCTTCCCTGGGGCCTGGGGGCCTGTTTATATAGCCCTGAGGGATCAACCGCGACCGTTAGATCAAACCGACTTCACGTAGGGCTGAGATGAGTCCTCGGGGTAGGTGGAGGAAGGTTCCAGAAGGAGGAGGCGTGGGGGCCCAGGACCCAACCGACCGGTGGGCCCACCAGACCGGTCGGTTCCACCTGTCGGGGTCTCAGAATGCCCCGCCTCGTGGAGTCCTCTGGTGTCCTCTGGAGAATTCCTTACTTGGCAGTGGAGTAATCTACCATCGGTTTCCTTCTAGGAGAAGTAACCAGTGATGGTTTTCCTGTTTAGTCCCAGCAGAATCACAATTCACCAAAACTCGTGGAATATTGTCAATTAAAACCCTAAACCTTTATTGGTGATTGAATTCATGCCCTTTTCATATTTATTTATCCTTTAATTTTGATAGATAACCAGTGTCGACACTACGCCAACTCGTAGGGCACCACGACTGTAACGAAACAGCTCTAATCCCATGGCCCACTGATCACCGTCAACCACTGACAGTCGATCCGTACAACCAAGAGATTAAGACCGGTTCCGCTACTGGGCTACATCAGTGCCCGATGTCCGCAGGATCATCTCACAATTCAGTTACAATCTCTTGAACATTTTGACAAATAACATCGGAGTAAATAGCGGAAGACTTAGATAACAATAGTTTTACAAACCAGGGTTCAACATAAAATCAAAGTGAAGTTATTACAGACCACAGTTCAAATAGATAGAGTTGGCAGAGTAGCATATGACAACAACTGAAGGTAAAGATACTTCACCCAGCCCGAGGGTGAGTAATCACTCATCGGCCTCATCGGCCTCTTCCTGAACAACAGTCACACAGCAGGGTCCAAGGCATACTGAGGAATCTGCCATACCTGCAACATGGGTAATAGAACCCTGAGTACAAAGGTACTCAACAAGACTTACCCGACTAAAGAAAAAGGGAGAAGACTCAGGAATGAAGGCTTAGGGTAGTCAAGGTAAGGCTTAAGCAAGATCAAGTATTTTGCAGAAAAGCATTTTTGTAAATCTTATTTTATTTTGAAAGATTCAGTATTCCTCAATTCTTCATCATTCATGATTCATTTTACATTTCAAAAACATTCCTAGTTGAGAACCACTCTCCGTTGACAGTCAGTGGACCAAGTCTCCATAACCGAGGAGCAACGTTAATCCGGATAAATAATACTCAGCTGAGGATCCCTATCCACACTGCATATGTAGCACCCAAGCTTGCATATGCCAACTCGTCTACCACGATTCCTCCAAGATTGGGCCCGGTCCTACGCCACCCGGAAGTACAGTACACCACTCCAATCCGGGACTCTAACCCACGTGGGTACATGCTACTTCCGCCATCTCTCCACTCCCAGTGCGCGGTTGTCGGTCCAATAATGGATTTCTCGGAGCCAGAGCTTTCCGTAGTATGTGAATAGTTACAAGTCTTGACCAGCAGGCCCCCATACGGATGGTCCCTACATTTTTTCCGCCAGCGACAAGCACCTCGGGACTCTAACCCAAGAGTACAGGTCCTGTCGGTTTTTCAACCCTGTCCCGGTCGGTGTCAACTGTTGAGTCCCGGACTACAACATGACGGCACCGTACGCAAGGACAACCTCTCCTTCCCATTGACTAAGTACGGATCAGATACTTAGCCAATAGTGTGAGTAAACCAGAAATTCCCATAAAGTTTCTTTCAGTGATCACACTTTTGAAATTGGTACTTTTATTGCAAAGTCTAATTCCATAAGCATTGCTAAGCATTTTTCAAATACTTTTGAAAAGCAGGCTTCGGGTGTATCAGTGGTCAAGGTGGATAATGCATCAGTTAGGGTATCACTCAACTCCTATAAACCTAATGCAATAATTTAACTCAAAAGCATTTAAGGAAATCACTTTATAAATTCAAGGAAGGGTTAAATGCACCGGGGCTTGCCTTGGATGGCAAAAAGAGCAGACTCGGGGTTGGTGGTGTAGGTGCCGGAGCTCGGGGTTGCCTCGGGGACAGATCCTTCGGTGGCTACCTCGACTTCAGGTCCTTCTTCGTCAACTATACGGATGCAATGATGAATGCTCATGAGAATGATGATATGAACTTATGGTGCAAGACAATTCCACTGATTCTAGATTACTCTTAAACAAGGCATAGTCGAAATCTAGGTTGAGCATAAAAGGTAACCATTTCTTCCTTAAGCAATATTGATTAAACTAGCCCTTATTATAATTATCCTAAGCATCAACCAAACATAGCATCACAAACATCATAGACCAAAGGGTAGGGGTCTATGAGCATCAATCAATCCAAAGATCACATCATCAAACACTTATTACCAACCCTAATCCATCTTTTCTATTTTCTTAATTTATTTAAAAGGTCATTCTATGAAGTTGCTCCAAAAATTACCAAATTAATCACATAAGTTCATTATGGTGTAGATAGATGGCAAAACAAATTTCATAATTTTTGGAGGTCATTAAGGTGCTCAAATAAAATCAGACATTTAATTAACAAAAGGCACTATTTAACAATTAAAATAAAAGCTCAAAAATCAACTTATTCCAAAAGACTTCAAAATTTTACCAGAGACTAAACATGGCATAAGAAGCTCACAAAAATTTGTCTCATGATTTTTGGAGTTATAAATCACTCTCCAAAAATACCAAAACCTTCATTTTTCAATTAAAAGGGGAATTTTACATTTTCAAATTTTTGCACAAAACTCAAGTTTCATATTTTTATAAAATACTCCAGAGCATAAAGAGTCTACCACAAAAATTTCAGAATTTTAGGATGCACACAGAAAATCATACAAAAAAAAAAAGAAAACAGAACACTATTCACATCTCTCAAAAAAAAAGAAGAGCACTGTGCTCCTTCTAGGCCGGCTCGGCGAATCGCGGGGCTCGGGCGAATCGCGCGGGGCTCGGTCGAGACGGGCTCGGTCGAGACGGGCTCGGTCGAGACGGAAGCGACAGCCTCGTCCGAGGCCTGGCCCGGAGGCTCGGGCGAGGGGGAGAAGTGAGCCTCCGTCCGAGGCCTGACTCGGGCGAAGCGGAGAGCATGCGTCGCCGAGGCTTGGGCTCGGGCGAAGCGGAGGGTCACGCGCTCGCCGAGGCTTGGGCTCGGGCGAAGCGGAGAGGAATCAGAGACCGAAGGCTCGGATGCTTACCACGTGTCGGAGGCAGGGCTCGAGGGTGAGGCTCGACTCGTTCTCGAAGGTGAGGCTCGACTTGTGTTCGAGGGTGAGGCTCGGCTTGTGCTCGAGGGTGAGGCTCGACACGCTCGAGGGAGAAGACGACAGCGGCGGCGCTCCGGCGATCCGGCGGTCCTGCGCAGCATACGCGACCGCAAGGGCCGGGTTAGAGTCGCGCGAAACCGAGGAACACGACACGGGGGTCGGGAGAAGGTATCGGTGACCGGAGGGGAAGTATTTGACGAACCCGAGTTCACCGGGGTACCGTCGGAGATTGGGAAGATGGAGTTACGTCGGGCAAACGGAGGCGGGGAAGGTGAAATTGAAGGGTGGGAAAGCTTCACGAGCTCACGGCGGGGCTTTCGGGCTAGCTGGTGGAACGGCGGCGTGTCTGGAGTGTGCTGGCCACGGTGGCGGAGGTGGAGTGAGGAGCTCGGGGCTCCGGCGGCTTATATAGCCGCGGCTATGGGACGGTAGAGAGCTCTGGGTTACGCGGGTAAGGTTTGCGGAGGCGTGCGCACTCGATTGCGCTCTGGCGGATAAGCTGGCGCGCAGCCGGGGCTCGGGTGCAAGCTCGGCCGGCGATGGCCACGCGGCGGCGGCGGCTGGGCACTGTAGGGGCCGAGAGCGAGGGTCAGCGCTCGCGTGCGGGCGCGGAGGGAACAGGGGAACAGCGGTGGCAGGTTGGTGGCGCGTGGGGAGCAGCCAGGCACGCGGCACGCGCAGCGCCGGCGCCATGGCCGGCCCCCCCCCCTTCCCTCTGGCTCTACGGGAAGAAGAACAGTGCTAGGGTCTAGGGTTTGACTTTTGGCCAGTTTCTGTATTTTGCAAATATCTCCCAAAAATTGAACTGTGCGACAAAAACTCAAAATACCAAAGTTGTTCAGAAAAATGAGATCTACAACTTTGTCAATATGAACATTTTCAAATTCCAAATAGTTTGTGAACTATAATCAAAAACAGAAAAGGGAATATTTTTCAAATTTGATTCAAATCAAAATTACTTTGGATTTCAAACTGAAACTTGAAAATCTTCCAATATGAAAGTTGTCCCATTTGTCAAAACCTAAAACTTTGCTAATATACACTTTTTCTGAAACTCAATAGTTTTTGAATAAATTTTTAAAACTGAAAAGGGGACAAAAACTGGAATTTGAACGAATTTGAAATTACTTCAAATTTTATATAGAAACATGGAAAACTGTAAATACCAAAGTTGTTCCTCTAGGTCAGATTCACAACTTTGCTTTTTGAACCAACTCAAAATTTTGAATTTTGAAAAAGTTATCAAAAAGGGAATAAATCCAGGATTTGGGATTTTAGGGTTTTGCAAAAGGAAACTCAATTCAAATCTGATTTTTGAACTTTGATCAAAGCAACAAACATCAGGGCACTAAATTTGAACAAGAATTACATAGAACTAGGCACAGAGGTGAAATTACCATTTTGCCCCTATAGGAAGAAGTGGGCTAATAAGGGTTTTTGCAATAGAGGTACATCACATAAAATGATACACTAAGCAAATGCATACACATGAAATCATGATCAAGATGATTAATGATGCTAAAGATGATATGTGAAGTTAATTACATGCTTAAACACCAGAGGTGTTACAACGACCTCCATGCAACTAATTTGGCACAAGACTATTCCTGCGGCTCGTAGCGGTGCAGTTGTCACCGCGAGAGCTAGAGGAATGTTGTGGTCGAACGGTGCAAGCATATGAGGTGGCTGTTGATGGTCCTTAAACACTTGTTTTACCATCAACATTTTACCCAAAAATTCACCAAAAAGGCATGAAAAGTAGTCAAATAGGTTTCAAACTAACCAAATTCCACATGTCCATAGATTTTATTTGAATGTAGGATTTGGACCAAATTTGGAGAATGGACCCACCAGGGGCCGAGACCACTCACTAGGGCCCATTTGGGACCTAGTGGGGTGGCGCCCGCCACCCCTAGGTGGCGCCCGCCACCTAGGTGGCGCCCAAACTTCTCCCCTGCCACGTCACTGATCCGTGTGACCACCCCAGGGCCAAATCTTAGCCCTCGGTCACTAGGTCGGTGGCATCGGAGGGCTCAGGAGGGAGTGGCGTGGATCATGCATGCCGCCATGCAAAGAAGCACATGTTGAATTAAAGAAGCACATGCTTAATTCTTCTCCACCATTGATCTGAAGGAGGTTACGATCCAAGGGCTCTCATCCATCATCACGCGGATCGATGATGTGGCAGTGGAGTAGCCCTTACTCCACCTCTCTACTATAAATACCCCCCTAGAGGCGTCACTACACTTCAAGCAAGGAAAGCAAGGAAAAGAAGAAAGCAAGGCTAATAGCTTAGGATTTAGCGAAGCTTAGGCAAGTAGGTAGCTAGTAGAGCAAGGCATCCTTGCCTCATTGCCCTCGCGGAAGCGCTGCTCCAGGCTTAGCTCAAGAGTAGAGGCGTGCGAGTAATCGGTCCTGGAGTTGGGAAGAGTCTTCCTTCATCTCTGGTTCAGGTTTTGCTCTTGTAACTCAAGCACTTTACTATATTCTAGTTCATCATTTCAAGTATTACTTTATTCTACTTACCAGTATTGAGTAGTATATTTGATTGATTGCTTGAGTACCTAGCTATCCTACATTTCAATTCACTTAGCCATAGTAGTTAATCTCTAGTGTGCTTAATGTTTGATCTTTGCCAATAGGTTGCTTAGTTAGTTTAGTGTTTATATTATTAAGTCAAGTATTTGCTCTGACGTCCGCAAGGGTGTCTCTATTCTAGGCCAGGATAGAGATAGTTAGAATATAATTAGGCGTGGTGCTTAGTTATAGACTTACCTTCAGATACGGCTAGACCCCCGGATAGCTGTGGTAGCAAGCAGGTGGTGACAGCCCTGTGCGCCTTGAATTCCACCACGTAGTTGGTCTAGTTTAACAGTAAGGCTCGTTGTGCTAGCATTCAACCTAAGTTAGTGGTAAAGGCTAGTACGCCTCGGTACTTGACAAGAAAGGAATAAAACTTTACTTAACTTGGTTGCTTATTTGGCATTTGCCTATCTTGCTTCGTAGTTATCTAGGAGTAGTTATTAATTATTAGTTAGTTATATTAGTTATCCTTAGTTATCTTATTCCCCCTATCTACCTATTCATCCACCTTACCTTAACCATTCATGTCATCCTTACCCATCCACTCATAAATTCTTTCTAGCCTTTCATCTCCTCTCTTCTCTTCTATCCTTTTCCCTTTCTTATTCTTCTACTCTCATCCCCTCCTTGACTCAACTCATACACCACCCTAGCCTTCCTTTGGGATCAAATAAATCGACACCTGGTACTCCCAGGCGAAGTGCTACTATGATAGTTCTGTGCGCTTGCAGAATCTCCTCTAGGTAGATTGCAATCTCTCTAGCTAGCTCCTACTAGTGTTGGGATTGACAACCCCATTTGGCATTAGTAGATAGCTGCTTTAGCTTCACTCCTGTATAGTTACTGGACTTGCTACAAGCATTTCTGGCGCCGTTGCCAGGGATAGATTCCATAGTCTACTCCTAGTAACAACGTTAGCAAGTGTCAACAAGCATTTCTGGGCCGTTACCGGGGATAGTTGCCTAGCTCTATCTTTAGTGAAATTAAGAACTACCAACAAGCATTTCTGGCGCCGTTGCCGGGGAAGGCAATCGGTGTATCCTTCGAGTCCTTGTCGAATTTATCTTCGCTTAAGCTCCCGCTTAGCGAATCCCATTTTTCCCCATTCTTTCTTTCCTTAGTCCTTCTTATCTTTTTCCTTCATCTTCTTCAACTTCTTTCTTTCTTATCTCGTTCTACCTTCACGATGGCCAACAAGACCATTCGTGAGTTTTCTGCTCCTTCTGCCACCAATGTAGCGACAGGACCAGCCGTGATCGATGCCAACCTCAATTTCGAGTTGAAACTGGCTCTGATCACGATGGTCCAAGCTAGCCAGTTCTGTGGCAAAGCTCATGAGGATGCCAATGCTCACCTCCAACAATTTTTGGAGATTTGCGGCACCTTCACCATTAAGGGGACAACCCAGGAAGCCATCCGTGTTCGTCTCTTTCCCTTTTCTCTCCTAGGAAAAGCGAAGCAATGGTTCTATACCAATCGCAACGTTGTAGACACATGGGACAAGTGTTCCAATGCTTTTCTCACTAAATTCTTTCCAATGGGCAAGACGAACACTCTTGGCAACAAAATCTCCAGCTTTACGCAACAAGCCGAGGAATCTATTTCCGAGGCTTGGGAGAGAATGCAAGAGTACGTCACTGCTTGTCCTCACCATGGTATGGAGGACTAGTTGTTGATCCAGAACTTCTACCATGGCCTAACCCCACTCTCTAGAAGCCATTTGGATGCCGCCGCCGGTGGTGCATTCTTTTCTCTGAATGTTGCAGATGCTAAGGCTCTCATAGAGAAGATGGTGTCGAACCAAGGATGGAATGACGAGAGACTGCAGCCCCATAAGCGAGGTATGCATTCCCTTAAGGAGGCCGACACGATCGTGGCCAAGATGGACCTGCTGGCCAAGAAGCTGGACAGCTGTGAGAAGATGAACCAACAAGAGAGTGTCCGATCTCTGGAATCCTACATGACTTGTGAAGTCTGTGGAGAAACCGGACATTCTGGGAACCACTACCCCGAGTTACATGAAGATTTGAACTTCATCAACAACAACAACAACGGTTTCCGTCAACAAGATCAAGGATGGAATCAGCACTCCAACTCTCAAGGTAATAATTCATTCCCTCGCTCTAATTTCCAAAGTACTGATAATTTCTCGTTCTTAAAGAATCTAGTCTACTCTCAAGGTAGAACTACTGAATTTTTGAATAAGAAATTAATGTCAAATGATAAAATACTTGAGAACATAAATGCTAAATTGGAAGATTTCTCATCTGCTCTGGAAAATCAACTTAGCTTCAATAAGATGTTAGAATCCCAATTAGCTCATCTTGCTGCGATCATACCATCTTTTGAAACTGGCAAAATTCCGGCTAAACCTAACATGAAAACTGCAAACATGGTTGAAATAAAATATTTTAACTATTATGAAGATCAAACCATGACTGTTAAAAAGGGTGATCCTGGTAGTCCCATAATTAGATGTTCAATCTTTGGTGAAGTCTTTAAAAATGCCATGTGTGATTTAGGATCGAGTGTGAACATTTTATCTAAGGATTTCTATGAAAACTCGTTCTTTCCACCCATGTCATCCACATCTGCCTATGTTGTGCTCGCTGATCAATCAACATGCTATGTAGAAGGACTAGTCATTGATTTACCTGTTCATATTAGAGGTTCATATGTTCCTGCTGATTTCATAATACTAGATATGGGAAATAGGAAAGATGTGCCTCTAATCTTAGGTAGACCTTTCTTGAACACTGTTGATGCTTGCATATATGTGGGGAGTGGTAAAATGCAAATGACATTAGGAGGGAGGAAGGAAATATTCTCCTTTCCTCGTGGTCCCGCATATGTCGCTAACATGCAGGAAGCAAAACCCGTTCGTACCAAGAAGAGACACCCAAGAACAAGGTGGAACAAAAAGAAAGAACCACCTTCTCTTGAGTTGTGTCATTCACATGACAAAGGAGAGGTGCCAAAAGAAGAAGAACCCGATGAAGTACTTAAAGAAGAAGCACCCAAGGAAGAAGATCCACCCAATAAGGATGAAATTGCATGGATCTAAGGTATGGGTTTACTTTTAATTTTTCCCTTCAAATTTCCTTTTTCAAATAAATAACATATGTCATGCATGTAACTAAAAAAATCAGTTATCATTAGTTATATGCATAAGTATATGTTAACTTAGCTAGAATAATAAAATATCATAATAGGATAGTTTCCCTTTTTCATAACATTAGATAGTTTCCTTTTTTTAATAAAATAAGAACAAGAGCTCTGACCGAGAAAGATGAAGAACCTTCACCAAGCAAGAAGCCAGCTTGGGGGAGATCCTCGCGCCAATAAGGTATGTTTCAACCTTACTCTTTATGTTCGGTTCTTAAATTCTATATCTTTTGAACATTTTTGAACGCTATATACTTGCCTAAGTAATTATCCCATGAGTAAAAATGATAAAATCTGCTTAAAAATGTTGGAACCTGAATAAGAAATAAAATATGCCATGCAAATGCTATTGTTATAGTTAGAATAACTAGTTTTATCTAAGTTGTAGCTTTTGTGGGTTGCACATGTTTTAACTAAAATCATGCTTAGTGAATGAAGTTAGTTAGAAATGGAGTAATTCTTTAAACTTGCTAAGGTGAAATTAGGACCTAATCTGGAGGATTTCTTTTAAAAATTATGAAAACCTTGCTAAAAGTTCCTCCTGGATTTTATCCCATCCCACCACTAGCCAAATATTTGTTAGTCAAGGCCACAAAGAGCTTTGTTTGTGTTGAGCTTTGTTAGACCTCATAGATCTTAGTAGAGAAGCTTATCATTTCTTTTGATCAAGATACACACACCCACCATAAATTGCTTACTCTCCACTTTGGAAGTTTGCAACCACCAAATAAATTGCTCATTCTCTACACTGGAGATATGCAATACCTTGCCAAACGTTCCATTGCTAGCCTTATGCTATTCCTACACTGGGAATAAGCATTTCTCTCTCTTCCCCCTTTTCATTTCTAAAATCCTTTCCTATAGACAATCTGGGGAAATCTAGAGCTAAAAAAAAGAGAGATATGAAGAAAAAGGAAGTGAGCAAAGTAGCTCAAGAGAGGACTATGTCCTAAGAAAATGTGAGGACACATTTTTGTCTACTCACTATGTATCAAGTAAAAAAAGAGAGTTATCATTAGCTCTAGACCCCAGAAATTAACTAGGAAGGATTATGAAATATCTCTCTATACACTTCCACATAACGACACATGCACATCTTGATCAATGTTTATGATTGCTGCTCCTTATGATCTGAGTGTCTAGCTTAGCAATAAACATTATGCAATTTGCTCATGATTCTTAGCCTACCTATAACTCCACATATCATTCTTTAGAAATAGGAGAGGCTACATTTTGGCCTAAGTGAGGATTTAAACACCATTGAGTGATTGAGTGAATCTTGGAGGACTTAAGCAAGTTTTTATCTTTTGAAAACCTTAAAAAACCTCCAGACAGAATCCTAGTCAAACCTAAGCAAGATAAAAGTTTCCTCTCTACTAATTTATTTCACTCTGGCATGGTTGAAGTGAAAAGCTATAAGCCCCACATTGCTATGATTAATGATATACACTAAGTTATTTCTCACTATACAATATGCACTTGTATACATCTTAAGTGCTATCTATTTCATGCTCTATGCTTAAACCGCATTGTTGCTCGAGGACGAGCAACAGGTTAGCTTGGGGGAGCTTGTTGATGGTCCTTAAACACTTGTTTTACCATCAACATTTTACCCCAAAATTCACCAAAAAGGCATGAAAAGTCAAATATGTTTCAAACTAACCAAATTCCACATGTCCATAGATTTTATTTGAATGCAGGATTTGGACCAAATTTGGAGAATGGACCCACTAGGGGCCGAGACCACTCACCAGGGCCCATTTGGGCCCCAGTGGGGTGGCGCCCGCCACCCCTAGGTGGCGCCCAAACTTCTCCCCTGCCACGTCACTGATCTGTGTGACCACCCCAGGGCCAAATCTTAGCCCTCGGTCACTAGGTCGTTGGCATCGGAGGGCTCAGGAGGGAGTGGCGTGGATCATGCATGCCGCCATGCAAAGAAGCACATGTTGAATTAAAGAAGCACATGCTTAATTCTTCTCCACCATTGATCTGAAGGAGGTTACGATCCAAGGGCTCTCATCCATCATCACGCGGATCGATGATGTGGCAGTGGAGTAGCCCCTACTCCACCTCTACTATAAATACCCCCTGGAGGCGTCACTTCACTTCAAGCAAGGAAAGCAAGGAAAAGAAGAAAGCAAGGCTAATAGCTTAGGATTTAGCCAAGCTTAGGCAAGTAGGTAGCTAGTAGAGCAAGGCATCCTTGCCTCATTGCCCTCGTGGAAGCGCTGCTCCAGGCTTAACTCAAGAGTAGAGGCGTGCGAGTAATCGGTCCTAGAGTTGGGAAGAGTCTTCCTTCATCTCTGGTTCAGGTTTTGCTCTTGTAACTCAAGCACTTTACTATATTCTAGTTCATCATTTCAAGTATTACTTTATTCTACTTACCAGTATTGAGTAGTATACTTGATTGATTGCTTGAGTACCTAGCTATCCTACATTTCAATTCACTTGGCCATAGTAGTTAATCTCTAGTGTGCTTAGTGTTTGATCTTTGCCAATAGGTTGCTTAGTTAGTTTAGTGTTTATATTATTAAGTCAAGTATTTGCTCTGATGTCCGCAAGGGTGTCTCTATTCTAGGCCAGGATAGAGATAGTTAGAATATAATTAGACATGGTGCTTAGTTATAGACTTACCTTAAGATACGGCTAGACCCCCGGATAGCTGTGGTAGCAAGCAGGTGGTGACAGCCCTGTGCGCCTTGAATTCCACCACGTAGTTGGTCTAGTTTAACAGTAAGGCTCGTTGTGCTAGCGTTCAACCGAAGTCAGTGGTAAAGGCTAGTACGCCTCGGTACTTGACAAGAAAGGAATAAAACTTTACTTAACTTGGTTGCTTATTTGGCATTTGCCTATCTTGCTTCGTAGTTATCTAGGAGTAGTTATTAATTATTAGTTAGTTATATTAGTTATCCTTAGTTATCTTATTCCCCCTATCTACCTATTCATCCACCTTACCTTAACCATTCATGTCATCCTTACCCATCCACTCATAAATTCTTTCTAGCCTTTCATCTCCTCTCTTCTCTTCTCTCCTTTTCCCTTTCTTATTCTTCGACTCTCATCCCCTCCTTGACTCGACTCATACACCACCCTAGCCTTCCTTTGGGATCAAATAAATCGACACCTGGTACTCCTAGGCGAAGTGCTACTACGATAGTTTTGTGCGCTTGCAGAATCTCCTCTAGGTAGATTGCAATCTCTCTAGCTAGCTCCTACTAGTGTTGGGATTGACAACCCCATTTGGCATTAGTAGATAGCTGCTTTAGTTTCACTCCTTTAGGTATAGTGACTGGACTTGCTACAAGCATTTCTGGCGCCATTGCCAGGGATAGATTCCATAGTCTACTCCTAGTAACAACGTTAGCAAGTGTCAACAAGCATTTCTGGGCCGTTACTGGGGATAGTTGCCTAGCTCTATCTTTAGTGAAGTTAAGAACTACCAACAGTGGCTAGGTCAGAAAAGTGTCAAACGGGTGGAGCCCGATGGTCATGGTGCGGCAACTCGCAGCCATGAGCTTCTCCGACACTATTCAACACCGGTCATTCCATGATCATCGTCTCTTGATCCCTATCCCACTAGATTAGGTCACAGAGGGCTATTATGTGCGGGTAATATCCGCATCGGTATCGAATTCGATACCGAGCCCTCAATGGCCACATCCTAGGGCCAAGGATATGGGCTGACGCTCATATCACTATGAGGCCAACTAAACACACAACAACCACGACATGAGGGATGAGTTACGCTCAGCGTTATGATTAGGGCAGAACAAACCCACGATCATAGCATTCAAACGAGGGAGGATCCCTCGACCGGCTCGAAGGCACAGTCCACAGACAGACAACACATGACCAGCTGGAAGGCACAGTCAACCACCACTGGACTGGCTAGAAGGCACGGTCCACCGCCAATGACACGGACACACCGGGGACCAACACGACAACCACAACACGCGGAGTAGCACATATCGATAGCAATAGGGAATTAGAACGGCGCGAAGGCTCGATGCAAGTAGTCATTGGTTAGATACGTAACAAAGGTGCCATAACATGAACAAGAGTAAAAGAGAATGTAATATTGTGTTGACGTTGAGGATGGTGCCAACGGGGTGGCACCCTCCCTGTGAATGTGAAAATCACGACACGAACGTCGGGTCTCGGGCACGCGATCGACGAGGATGAAAAAGGGTAGAGCTTTTGATGCGGGGCTCACCGATGGTAGTTTTGCGATGGCGAGGAAGTGTTGCAGAAGGGTGCTAGAAAGGTCACGGTGGCCCGAGGCAGTTGTGGCCATCCAGGTCCTGCTCTGGGCAGCGGCTAGTCTGCTGTAGGTGGTTGGGCGTGGCCATAGGTCGACATGTCATGGCTGCAGCAAGGAGAAGCAGGGTACTGGCTGGATGGAGTCTAGGTGGAGCTCAGCGAAGGCGCGTAGTCGTTCGGCGAGAATGGCCAGAGGCTCCGGCGCGGCTGACTGGGCCTGGAGGCTATGACGAAGGGAGCTCCGGGGTAGAGTAGAAGTGGAGCACGTCATCGCGAAGATGGCATCAGGGTGAGCCCAGGCAGAGCACAACATCGCGTGGCACGGCTGCCGCTCAGCATGGCATGGTGATAGTCAGTGCTCGATGGAGCGTGGCTAGCACGGCTATGGCCATGGCCGACACGGCTAGCGTGCGCTGTGACGTCATGGCCGAGTACCTGCATGGCCGACCGCAAGGCCTGCATGGCCGGTTGCTGCCAGACACGCAGAGGCAAGATGAGGTAAGAGCGAGGCCGGGCTCGGTGTGGCCTGGCAGTGACATCGAGGAAGCAACACTTGACACAGTTGGTGGCCAATTGGTCTTCTGCGTGCTCGCCACGACACCATGTGCACGATCGGTGGAGCAGAAACTGGTAGAGAGGAAGGAGAAGAGGAGGAGGGCGATAACTTTCATTCTTATAGACGCAGACGTCTACGGTTTGTGGGGATCAACGGTGCTGCCTCAGTGTCCGTACTGCGAGGAAGCATGGCGGGTATCAGATGGCACTGTCGAGGGTGAGCGGGTCACAACAGGGGCTTCGCCCTAGCGACAGTGGTAGCTGGACGCCTGTGCTGGGCGCTAGAGGCATGGTCGCCCTAGGGTTTGGGAGGGGGTGGTTGTGGCTGGGCCTTGGGCTGCAAGCGCGCGAGCGGGCCAAAGGGGGCGAGCAGCTAGGCTGCCGCTCGCTAGTTTCGCTGGTTGGGCCGAAGTGGGAGCAGAAGGGGAAAGAGGGCGAGCGAGCCATCTAGGGAAGGAAGGGATGAGTGGGCCGAGCATGGGCCAAGGAGGGGGTGCTGGCTAGCTGGGCCGTGTGGGAGGATACGGGCTGAGTAGGTGAGAGGAGGAGGAGGAAGAGAGTGGGCTGGTTGGATGCTTCGAGCCCTGGAGCAAGAAGAAGGGTTTCCCATTTTTGTTTAAGGAGAAAGAGAGGAATTCACAAGGAGTTTGCAGAGGAATTCGAGATGCATCCGGGAGGAGTTTGAAAGGAATTGAAATAGAATTGAAGCAGATTTGAGATGAATTCCAAAGGGAATTTAGAAAGGGTTCAATTGAGAGCCGAGGGGAAATGGAAAAAAAATTATGACTTAATGAATTTAAATCCTAGAGTTTGAGATGAGACTTGAGGGCAAAATTGGGATGGATTCAAGAGGGAACCGAGGAATATCCCAAAGGGGGTTTTGGGAGTAATAAAAAGTGAATTGAAGGAATTATCAAGGGGGAATTGGGGCGGAATTTGGACTGATGGCGAGAAAGGTTTAAAAGGATTTTGATGGGAGATTTAAATATAATTTGATAAAAAAAGGGAAAAGGATTTTCCCTTCTTAGAAATATTATGACCAAGAATTCGGAGTTGGAAACAAGGAGTTCTAGATAGGAGGAGAGAAGACCGCTACGGGTTTGTGCACTCCGACTCTGACACGACTAAAACCCTGAACCGACTCGACAATGCGAGCACACTCCTACAAGCAATTCTATATGGATGCAACGATTCACAAGCAACACTCCTACATATGACTAACGTTTGACCTAGCGGCTATAATATGTTTCACCCATTATAGGAAAATGTTTTAAAAAGCTTGTATTTTTGGTTGTCAGAAAAAACCGGGTTGTTACAGTTATGGCATAGAAGACTTGATCATGTTGGAACCAAACAATTAAACATGTTAGTGGAGCATGATTTAGTTAGAGGCTTGAAAGATGTCACATTCGAGAAGGATAAGGTTTGTAGTTCATGTCAAGCCAGAAAACAAATTGGAAACACCCATCCTAAGAAAAGCATGATGAGCACTAGCAAAGCATTTGAGTTGTTACACATGGACTTATTTAGACCAACCATATACACTAGCATCGGTGGAAACAAATATGGCTTTGTGATTGTGGATGATTACACTAGATACACATGGGTCTTCTTTCTTAGTGACAAGAGTGAAACATATGATATATTCAAAACTTCTTTCAAAAGATGTCAAAATGAGTTTGAAACAACAATCAAAGAGAGTTAGAAGTGATAATGGGAGTGAGTTCAAGAACACTAGAGTGGATGATCTGTGTGATGACTTTGGTATAAGACATCAATTCTCTCTCAAGTACACTCCCCAATCAAATGACATTGTTGAAAAGAAGAATACAACATTGATTGATATGTCAAGATCTATGCTTAATGAGTACAATGTTAGTCATTCCTTTTGGGCTAAAGCTATCAACATGGTTTGCTATTGTAGCAACCGTCTCTATTGTCACGGGATGCTAGAGAAGACACCATATGAGCCATTGAATGGAAGAAAACCTAATGTTTCATTCTTTATAGTGTTTAATTGCAAATGCTATATCTTGAATAAAGGTGCAAAGTTGAGAAAACTTGAAAAGAAGTGTGATGAAGGATTCTTACCTGGTTATTCAACCACAAGCAAAGCATATAGAGTTTGGAACTTGGCTAGTGGTACACTTAAGGAACTTCATGATGTTGAATTTGATGAAACACAAGGCTCTCAAGATGAAAAATCGAAATCTAGATGATGTGAGAGGCACTCAATTGGCAAATGCAATGAAGAACATGGATGTTGGTGATGTTAGGCTAAGACAAGTGATTGATAATGAAGGTGATCAAATGTTCTCCTCTAGTGTGCAAGTTGACGCAAATCAAGCTAGTGCTTCTAATGATCAATCAAGTGCTAGTGAAGATCAACAAGTGGCTAGTTCATCTCAACCAAGCAATCAAGTGCAATTCCTCCAACCAACTAACATTGCAAGAAATCACCCAATTGATCAAATTGTCAGAGATATTAGAAGTGGTGTGCAAACAAGATCAACATTCGCTACATTTTGTGAACACTATTCATTTGTATCATCGTTCGAGCCAACCAAGATAGAAGAAGCTTTGATGGATGTCGATTGGGTTAATGCTATGCATGAAGAGCTAAATAATTTCACCCGCAATCAAGTTTGGGAGTTAGTTGAGAGACCAAAGAGTTACAATGTAATTGGAACCAAATGGGTATTTTGCAACAAGCAAGATCAAGATGGCATAGTTGTGAGAAACAAAGCAAGATTAGTAGCACAAAGTAACTCTCAAGTTGAAGGTCTTGAATTTGGAGAAACATATGGATCGGTTGCAAGATTGGAAGCTATTAGAATTCTATTGGCTTATGCATGTGCTCAAAATATCAAGTTATATCAAATGGATGTCAAAAGTGCATTTCTCAATGGATACACCAATGAGTTGGTATTTGTAGAACAACACCCAGTTTTGAACATGACAAGAAGTCCAACCATGTGTACAAGCTCAAGAAGGCACTCTATGGTTTGAAGCAAGCACTTAGAGCATGACATGAGAGGTTGAGGGATTTCCTACTCTCTAAAGGGTTTAAGATGGGCAAGGTTGATACTACTCTCTTCACCAAGAACATAGGCAAAGACTTGTTTATGTTGCAAATATATGTTGATGATATTATCTTTGGATCAACCAATCAAGATTTTTGTGAAGAGTTTGGTGAAATGATGATAAGTGAGTTTGAGATGTCCATGATTGAAGAGCTTAGTTACTTCCTTGGTGATCAAATCAAGCAAATGAAGAATGATACATTTGTGAGTCAAGGCAAGTACATCAAAGACATGCTCAAATGTTTGGTCTAGATGATGCAAAGGCAATTGGCACACCCATGGGCACAAATGGACATTTGGATAGTGATGCAAATGGCAACATGGTGGATCAAAAGTTGTATCGGCCTATGATTGGAAGCTTGCTCTATGAGACTGGTTCTAGGTCGGATGTCATGTTTAGTGTATGCATGTGTGCAAGATTGCAAGCATCACCAAGAGAGTCCTTTGAAGGCAACAGAAATAATTTTGAGGTATTTGAAGCATACACAAGATGTTGGATTGTGGTATCCCAAGGGGTCAAACTTTTAGTGGATTGGATATTCGGACTCTGGCTATGCGGGATGCAAAGTTGATAGAGAGAGCACATCAGGCACATGTCAATTTCTTGGAAGATCACTTGTATCATGGTCATCAAAGAAGAAAAATAGTGTTGCACTTTCAAACATCGAAGCTGTATACGTATCTGCCCGAAGTTGTTGTGCACAATTGCTATGGATAAAAGCATACTTGGATGACTTTGGAATCGAGTTCAAGAAAGTGTCATTGCTATGTGATAATGTGAGTGCGATGAAGCTAACCAACAATCTGGTTCAACATTCAAGAATAAAGCACATTGGCATTCGACATCATTTCATAAGAGACCATCAATAAAAGGGTGACATACCAATTGAGATGTGGGCACAAATGATCAACTAGCCGATGTATTCACCAAACCACTTGATGAGAAGAGATTTTGCAAGCTAGATCAATTGAACATACTTGACTTCTCTAGTATGAGTAGATGCACCCCCATTATATGGCATGTCTATCCTTCGACAAAGCTAAGGTAAAATTGTTTGGCATGACATTCATCTTTGCTAAGGACATGCTTGGCACATATAGTCATTCCTTGCATTCTTATAGGCTTATTCATGAAACTTAAATGACTTTAATGTATATATGGTACCACTATTGCTTCTATGTTTGACTTGATCTAGTGGTAGCATATGACATGTTTGCGAGCTTGTGAACCTAGTGTTCAATCATGGAAACAAGCATTCAAATGTTTAAACCAACATGAGTAAGATAAACATTGAATGATGTGTGAAGAATCTTGCTCTAGAGCAAACCGTGTTAAATATCTTATGTTTGTTTGCTAAGTTGAACCATAATATGAACTTGGTCACCCTAATTGATTGACTTCCGCCTACTAAAATTGGTGTGCATTTTATGGTACTTAATGACAAAGGGGGAGAAGATAGTGTAAAAAAATAATGAAAATACAAAGAGGGAGAAATGGTCATACAAAGATATTGAAAAGGGAAGAAAAATGACAAAGGGGAAGTGACAAAGGCGAACGATCAATATTAAAATCTGAGCACACAAGTAGGGGCAGCAAGCTCATGAACTTATTGTTGCATTTGAATGTGCATATACATATGAGTTGTTGCATTGCACGCTTTAAATTCAATATACATGGTTGTCTGGTGCATGCTAGTGATAGAACAATGATTGATGATATGAAGTACTATCATGCATAGGTTAGTAACTAGATATTATGTATTTCAAGTGGATCAAGAGCCTTATTTATAATGTCGATCTCACGGGGTTCTTGAAGTTTGATGAAATATCTAGCTACTAATGGTGCTGAGGATGCTGTATATTGGCAACTCCGATTGTAACACTGTTGACACTTCTTAATGCAATTGCCCATAATAAACTTTAATGAACTGATTTTAGCAAAAGCCTTCAGAAATGTACAGGACACTCCTAGCATCACTTAATGTCAAGTTGTCATCCCCAACATGATACTAGAAATGTAATTCATATGTGACACTAGCTCAAAAGATATAAACAAATATTTATCCGCAAGCGCACAAATAAATATACCTGTTGTAGCAGCATTTCACCCAGGTTATCTAGGTATCGTTATTTATATTTTACCGAAGATAGTAACGAAGCTGGGAACTAGTAATTAAATATGATTCAAGGGCAGTAGAGATTATTATTCATTCATTCATTCACTACTCACATGCCTAAACAGGGGTAAGACAAGGTAAAGATAAATAATAATGATAAAGATAACAGCGGGAATTCTAGAGATAGAGCGAACTTCATAGATCAAGCAGAGAGTCAGGTGATTAATTAAGAGATTCGAATCCTAAGTTATTTCACATTTACTAAGCCTAGTGATCACTCTAGTTAATATACAATCATTTATAGCTAATTAATCTATCATCCATGATCAGGGGACATTACTAAATTAGAATCAAGAACATAGTAATGAATTCTAACTTGCAACCGCGTCCTACTAAGATCTACACTCGGAGGGAGGACTACAAAGGACTCAACATGACTGTCACTCCCGTGATCTACCTCACGACCCGGAGCATAGGATGTATTCGCAGGTAAACTTAGCCTAAACACCATGTTTACACCAGTTTGACCACTTAACTCTATCCGAAATAAAGCTAAGCACTTTACGAACATGATCATAAACTCTATCATAATCAAGTCTATATTAAATATATAACTAGAATAAACTCCAAAACTGAATAAACTGAAATATATTAAAGTAGCATAAAGTCGAATAAAGATACAAATTACCGAGTCTTCGACAATGATCTAGAGACTTAGACGAAGCTTCTAGCCGGATATGCCGACGAAGTCGCCTGCCTCTACTTGAATCTAACTAGACTAAACCCTAATCTTGATGTAGAGCTCTAACTCTTCTCTCTAGAAACCCTAATTTCTGTCTTGTCTTCTGATCTTGATCTGATGATTTGGAGGGGGGTCAGGGGTCTAGTTATATAGCCCTGGGCGAGGAATCGTGATCGTTGGATCAAACCGACTTGAGGTATGGTCGAGATGCATCCTAGAGGTCGGTGGAAGTAGCTTGCAGAAGACGGAGGCGTGGCGGCTCCATGGCCGACCGACCGGTGGGCCTTGTGGGACCGGTCGGTCCCACAGGTAAGCCTCCTGTGGTGCCCCGTCTCGTGGTGTCTTGTGGTGTCCTCTGGAGTCTTCTAGAAATATCCCGACATGGCGGTGAAGAAATCTGCGTCGGGTTCCTTCTTGGGGAAGCAATGTGGTTGGTTTTCCTGTTTAATCCCTGGAAAATGTAGAATCACCAAAACTCATGGAATTTGTTAGTTTAAACCTCCTATTTCTAAATTGGCAATCCTTTTTGGCATTAATTCAAGTATTGTTGACAGTAAATAATGATAGTTAATAGACGTCAACAAACTCCCCCAAGCTAAACTTTTGCTAGTCCCTTAGCAAATATCGGGTTCTGAGAGTAAAATACAAGCCATCAACTGAAAACTTTCTTGAAAAGAGTTTGGAAGAATTTTCACATGTTCCTTTTTGCCAATCTTTTACCTTAGTTCAGAATAATTGAAAGTTAGAAGCAATCAAGTCAAGCACTATGTCTCAAATTCCTCATTTCAACTTTACTCCGGGGTTTTGCATGACTTTCATAATAAAAACTCAGAGATCCTCTGTATGACATTTTTTTTTTCAAATTGCATATATATATTTTTAAGTTTAAAAAAGCATACCTTACTAAGTCGAAGTTCATAGCTTAGGGAGAGAAATGTCATACTCTTAGATCAAGTATTTGAAGCTTTTTGAAATTGTCAACTCTTACTGGCATATTGTAGTTAGAGGAACCATGGGCTATCATTCTTTTCCTTTTCATATTTTTGTCATACATTTTTCTTTTTTTTCTTTTCTCTCTCCTTTTTTTTCTTTTTTTCTGAGGTAGTCGGACACTTGTCCCTTTTTCTTTCCTCTTTATCATATTTTTGCATAGCCCATGCCTCTAACACAATACTACTTCGGAAGAGTGAATCTTTTACATTTATAGAAGCTTGATCTTTAGAGCATGATAAACCTCTCTACCATGGCTAAAAACTTAAAACAGAGTAAGCAGCCTCAAAGTATGAATCATTTATTATCAGGCTTTAGTTATTATGTCATACAGGTTCTCATCATATGTTTGAAGTTTTCAAAATTAAAATTCTGGAGATTCATTGAAACTAAGAACAAGATAAGTAGTAGCTTAGACTTTTTCATCTCTAATTCTCAACTATCCGAACTTTGGTTAAGATTATAAGATCTTGAGATTTTCTGAAAATTTGAAAGGTATTATTCTACAGCTGAGGCTATGAAAAACAGTTCTCTTTTCTTTTTATATTCTACTTCAAGATTATTTTATTCAAAATACTAAGCAAAAACTAACTAGTAGTACTAAATATAAGCAAACAGAGTGGTACAGCATACTTACCTCGGGAATCGGGGGTCCTCCCCCAAGCTAGTTTCACTCGTACGGTGGTGGTGGCTGAGGTGGATTGATTCCCATCTGCCCGAAGAGGTAGTAGAAATTCTCGTTCGTCTGGGCGCCTTGATGATGTATCTCTTCAAGAGTGTGGCGCATATCTTCTTGACCCGTCTCAAGATGAGTAAGACGATTGTCGATGCCCTGAAAGTAGGGGTCTCTGTGGTACGGGAACTGGTGGTGTGGCTGGTATTCTGGGTAACCATGGGTGGCATGGTAAGCGTGTGGATGATGAGTGGCGTCATGAACACCTCTCCCAGAGAAAGACATTCGTCCTCCCTGGAAGTCATACATCGTATCCTCTTCACGATGAGGTGGAGTGTAGTTGCGAAAATTTCCTTGCCCCCATGAATCTTGTGGTGTATGTGGCTCATAGGCAGTAGTATCTTCCCAGGCTTGATGGTGTGATGAAGATGGTCCAGCTCGTTCGAATCCTTGATAGTGAGTATAGGCTGGTCCGGCTGGTGTAGCGTCTTCTCCTTGATATCTCGGGGCAGCGTTTCTAGTGAATCTTGCGGAGGGGCTTCTTCCTACTCCCGCGCCAGGTCTCTGCAGGTTAAGCAAAAAGGTTTCCACGACATCACTACAAGAAATCTGTCATCTTTTGACATTTTACATTAGTCATAATACCAAGAAAATAAGTCATAGGTTGTCATTTGTGACATCAAATTGACAAAAATTGAAATGTCAAAAGATGACTGTCTTTAATGATCACTTATGACTTTTAGTTGGCAAAGTCATAACATTGTGACTTTGATTTTAAAAGTCATAAACGTTTATGACAATTGTTTTAAAGTCATAGGTTTCTTGAAGCTAGCCACATCATCAGATGCCACATCGGTATACCGACAGGACTAAAGCGAGAGAGAAATAAGATTTTTCTGATATTATTCATAGATCACAAGTACATAGATCAAAACATCAGTTAAAAATAGCATACATAAGATAATTGGCACAGAACATCTGTACATATTTTCTCTAAATATTTGCCATCATTTGTCACACCCGGTTTTAAAAACAAAACCAGACTCACCATATGTGTACCCAGGAAGTCCACACATACAGCAACAGAATAAACAATATCAGAAACAATGTTATATATAACGTAAACATAACTATATTAACACTTACATCTAATCGGAGTACAGCAGAATGATTACTAATCTTCTCTTCAGACTTGATTCTTCACAGGGACGGCTGACTGGGGGTACATACGCCTAGCACTCCATAGTAACATAAACCATGTTCCATCCTCTGAGTAGCTTCTACCAATGACTGGAGGTGTTGGGAAATAGCAAGAGTGAGCACATATCGTACTCAACAAATATAACTTGGGGTTCATGAAGCTCAAAAAGGCTGACACTGGTTTAACTGCATTCAGCTTTTAATTGGCAAAATTTTAGCATTAAGTAAACGTATGTTATGCTTAAACCCAGATAAACCATATGATCACAATAATTTCATCATCATCATGATAACATTCTCATATCCAGTATTAAACATTAGTTAACCATTTAACCAGCTTTTCTGTGAGTTTTCCGGGCCGCTCGTAACCGTGAGCACGGCTGATATATCAGTTTTACACTCTGCAGAGGTTGTACACTTTACCCGATGAGTAGTGATCCCCGTTTGCCAGGGATAGCTAGTCCCATATCACACTGCCAAGGTGCATGGCTAGGTTCACCGCGAAGCCTTTCAAAGGTTCGTCTAACATGTTAGGGCCGCTAGGTCTTAAGGCAAGGGGAAGAAGGGTCTCTCAACCTTGCAGCACGCAGGCAAGGGGAAAGAAGCCGCCCTAAATCCAGCTTGGCAAGACCCAACGCGCCTATACAGGTGACCACTAACAAGCTAGAAAAGGTCCTTATACTAAGCTAAGGTCAGAGCCATATAACCCTCATGGTTGCACTGTAAGTCCCAGCTTTTGCTGACAGATAGGCAAGTTTTAATCATCTTTGTATAAGTCATAAATCATTAATCATTAGTCATTAATCATGAATCAGTGATCAGATCATGTCGGTTTAAGTTGAGCACTAGCAATATACTATCCAAATGCATGACATCCCATAGGTGACAAGGTAATGGATAATAAGAACCAGGTAAACCTTAACGGTATACAAATTAGACACATGCAATATGAATTAAGTGATTATGGTGAATAGGTAACAAGGATGGTCCCATGCTATACTTGCCTGTAACACTTGCTTAAACTTCACAGCATTAGCTTTCGGTCATCCTCTTCTGATCTTCAGCATACACAAACGGTTCCCGTCTACTCGTAGCAAACACCACACATAGACAAACATACAAGCACACGAAAAGAGAGAACTAAGAACAATACACCATACAAGAGAGAACATTGCACTGAAGAAAAGCTAGATACTACGGCCGCTAGACGCCGGTAACGGAACTATCGTTAAAAAGACATGACTACGAAGAGTTTTATATTATAAAAGTAACAACCACAAGCTTATTTTATTTTAGTTAAATAAAAAGATATTAACTCAAATCAGATAAAAACATATTTTAATTTTAAGATCAGATTAGACTGGTCATATTTTACAAGTGATCACATAAGAGTCAAGCCAATTAAATATTTAACTTGAAAGATAAAGGTCTTGCGACTTAATCTAGTGAAAACATTTATGTTTCAAAATTAAACTAAGCATAGAATTAGTGTTGATACTAATATTTTATTTGATAACATATGTCATATTTATTTAACCAAGTTAATCTTTATTGCACAAAAGAAATATACGTAAAATAGAGCATCTAAACAAGGTATATATGGTGCGTATTTAAACCAAGCAAATTTATAATTAAAAACATATTAATATCAACGATTATCTATATTAATGATATTATAGGAACAAGCAGAGTAGAAACCCTAGATTACTTTTAATTAAAAGCTACTAAATAAACATTAACTAAATTAATTATTCAGATTAAAATTTAAGTATGATGCAAAGCCTATAATTAGAACAGTACACTAATCACAAGATAATGATAAAGAGTTTTGAAAATCAATCTACGTCTCACTACGATCACACAGACACAAAGAACACGCCAAACGGAGCTATAACGCGAAAGTTATATTCTAAGCAACATTAGAAGATACTAATTACTAGATTAGTTCTAAGTCAAATTTTACTTATGAAAAACAGTATGAACAGTAGTATAATTAGATAGATCTTATCTTAACCAAACAAATCGAACGTAACTTGAACTACTCAAAACAGATCTAAAAACGAACAAACGATGGAGGATTAAATATTAGTAGAAAAATCGTAATTACCTTTGGCTTTTGAGATCGTGACTGATCTTCAGGAACTTAACCACCGTAACCACCTTACGTAAAAAAAAAGGGAAGAGCTTCGGCCGGGCCTTAGCTGGCCAGCAGCACGCGTCTACGACCGGGCAACGCTCCGTGGTGGCCTGCTAGGCAAACTGCTCCCGAGCATCTGGCCGGCCGGATACTGGGCAGTGGTGGTTGGCCGTGTGGCCAAGGCCCAGATGAGGCGGCGCGCGGACGGTGACAAAACAGAGCCGGAGCCGGAGCTGACTCGGGAAGGACAGGGAGGAGGTGCGGTGGCTAAAAAAAAAACCAGAGCATCGGTCGGCCGCCGGGAAAGAAAGAAAACACGGGAAATCATCAAATTGTGATAGATTCGTAAAAAGGAAGAGTTGATATTATATAAAGAATAATAATGAGAAAAACCTCTTAGGGTTGGCGTGGATATATAGAGAGGAAAACTCTTCACCCCACCCACATCAACTAGCAATATGGTACTAATTGATGTTGCAACTTCCAGCTTTACTAATGGACTTAAATAAATATAAAAACCCAATAGTAAATAAAGACATGGATATTTAGAATTTATTAGGATTATTGCACATGGGCTTTGTGGGAGGGAGGAAAAAGACAGATTTTATTATTTTCGTAATTATTTAATTTCTGGATTAAAATAATTCTAGAAAAGTCTAGAATTGATATTTAAGCCAGGAAAAATGCTCCAATGGCTCCGAAAATTCAGAGAAAATTCTCAGAGACATTTGGAGACATGAGGAACTCAAATAAAATATTTAGAGCTCATGAAAAGATATTTTAGGACATCTAAAAATTAGATTATACTCCCAGAAAAATAAGAAAAAGTGACCGAAAAAGCTAGAAAAACTTCTCGCGGGGGATTTTGGAGATACGATGATGAATGATGAGCACCAAGGAACGATTTGAAGTAGAAGAAAAAAAATATTTTTTTGGGAGATTCCAACAGAAAGGTTGAGCTAGGAAACAGAGAATTTGGTTATAGGAAAAGACATGGACAAGACAGAGAAAGATAAACGACTTACTAAACGTGTTTTGGAAAACTTTACTTACTCGCAACACAAACAAAACAACAAGCAACCATCACATCAAGCATAACCCGTCAAATTACTTTAGCAAAAATTTTGAAATTCATATTTTCCTATGACTATATTTGCACTAGCTCAACTAAACTTAGTAAATTTTATACAAATATTGAAATCATAAATTTTATTTAGTATTTTCTATTCACAGCCCAAAATCAGAAATTTTGGGATGTGACATCATTACAAGTCTCACTATTATCTCCTAGCCTAGCAAACAATTTCTCTAAATATTTATCATCAATACAAGAGTCTCACTATTATCTCCTAGCCTACTTCCAAAAGTGTTATGTATATAAAGAATATCTTCCAGTACACAACTTCAAAGACTTGAAACGACAACTTCATCCTCATTGAGGAAAACCTGCAGTAGAACATTACACCATTAGAGATCTTACAAATGTTCTAGTTCTCATGTACAAGTAAATGCTTAAGTGAAAAAAGGACCAAGCTCTTGGACTAAAGTTATGTTGATCACATTAATTCTGCTAAAAAAACTTTTAGTACTTACAATTCAGCTACTTACAGGTGCTACTAGAGAACAATCTTCAATCATTCATATTATGCAAAAATGAAAGGTCCTCCAAGGTTCACTAACTTTCTCATGTAACTCTAGCAGAACAAATACAACATTATAATTTTTATAATTCTATCATTAATCTCTTATAAATTTCACATGCCATTCACTGGGATTTCATATTCTGACCTGATTCGGCAGCTCTACAACATCTTGGAAGGTAGTGAGAAGAGTATTATTAGATTCCACTGCTGCAAAGTTCATTAGAACATAGTTAACCATAAATATTCTAAATATTCTAGTAAACTGAATAAATGATTAGAAATAACTGAACCCACATCCTCATAGGCAGTTAGTGGCAGCAACAGCCTAACTAGCTTAGGTACAGCAACGACAGCGAGTCCATAAGTACATGAAGGCATAATCATGTATATTCTAGTAAAGTGAACAAAGATTAGAAATGAGTAACTGAACCCACATCCTTATAGCCAGTTAGTGGCAGCAACAGCCTACGTAGCTTAGGAACAGCAGCGAGTCCATATGTACAGGAAGGCATAATCATGTGTATTCTAGTAAAGTGAACAAAGATTAGAAATGAGTAACTGAACCCACATCCTCATAGGCAGTTAGTGGTAGCAACAGGCTAGCTAGCTTAGGAAAGCAGCGAGTCCATATGTACCGGAAAGGCATATTCATATTGCAAATGAAGATAGGAACATCTACACATAGTTCATAAAAAATCTATACCATGAGAATTGTAGATACTTCTTAGTTGCTGTTGTAGATCTATAGCATAGGAATTGTAGATATTTCTTAGTTGCCATTGCAGATCATAAGCTCATTCGCCAAAAATACCTACAAGAACAAAATTGATTTTCAATCAACTTGAAGTGAAAAAAATGGCATATATAAATCAATTTCCATACAGGGATACAACCTGACTACAGTCCACTTAAATAGTCCAAAGTAAATCTCAATTATATATAAATCATATAGTCCAAGAAAAGCAGATTCTTTCTCCTCGGTGGTGAAGGCTGTGACAATAGTCCACTTTCCTATTTGCATCCTGCACATCATGAAAAATAATATATTACTAGCCAAAAACCCCCGCGTGCTTCGCGCGGGTAGATACCATTATGAGTAATAGGTGTTCACGTGAAACTAATGAAAGTTTACATTCCCGGAGTTTACATGGACTGTCCCAAAGAAATATTGCCCACCAATTTGTGTAATTGAGCAAATCAATCCTCTGAGGCAATTTCATCTTCGGTCGGATCAATTTGAGTCTGTTGGCACTGCGGATATTGTGCAAAGCACTGTCTGAACTCATCTCAGAGTCCATAGGCATTGTCGATAGATATTCAGATGTACTATCATTATCTGATGACAAAGAAGTGCAAAGTAGCAGTGCAAGAATAGTGACGAATCGACAAAATAAAACAAAAGGATTTCCACTTGTAGTAGCACCTTCGTCTTATCAGTGTGGCAGTGTAGTGTATGGCAGAGCTACATGTTGGTCAGTAAAGTAATTTTACTTTCTTGCAGCAGCAATGTATCTCCAAAATAGGCGAATCCTATTTGAACTACTGAAGGAAATGTCCACATTGAAGTGAAGATGGAGTGTGTAAATTTTGGCATACTTCATAAGATATACTGATATAACCTAAGAATCAACTTGGGGTGAATTATCAGATTCTTAAGTTGTATTCAAGTAGGATGACTTGTGTGGTAATTGTCTGGACCATAGCAGCATGTAGCAAATAAGCAAATGTATGCAGTGTATGCGAAGAATCCTTGCCTTTTTCTGTGTGGAGAAAATACAATTGTCAAATTCAGTAAACAACAACTGAGGAGAACATATTTTTTAGGCGAAGAAACCCTGCATTATAGATTGGCTGGTAGAAAATAGAATCACATTAAAGAAATCATTCGGTAGTAAGCATTGAAACCAATAGTAATGAAGGACAGGACTGGTAATTGCGCTGAGAACAATAACGTGTACCAAGTAAGCAAAGGTATGCAGTGTATAGCAAGAGTCATCGCCATTTTTCTATAAGGAGATAATACAATTTTCAAATTGAGAACATCTTTGTTTTGGGCGAAGAAACCTTGCATTGTAAATTATGTGGTACAAAAAAGAGTTGCATTGCAGCAATGAACAAAACCATTAGCCGTGACAGGAAACTGAAAGGAAAAGGCAATTTATTGGCTAATGGACAGGTAACATCTATGTTGACAATGACTTACACAATTTTTTTTGTTCAATGTTCAGAGATAAAAATAAGTTTGTAGAACCAAAATAACTAAAAATGATTTTGGTCATATGCACGTAAACTAAATTCTGTAGGAACTGTATTAGTTCTATATTCCTATAAGACACAACAAATTATTAGAACCAAGAATATAGGCGAGGTGATAATTTTAGAGATAACTGCTGTAGCAAAGTAACAACCGAAACCCAAATATTCTTTGAACAAATCTTGCATGAAACGAAAAACAAAGAAATCATGGGTCACACCTGTAAGCACGTCAGGCCGTTACGAAGCACAGGAATGGCTACCAATGGCAGGCAAAATGGTGTTGGGTGGCAATCATAATCGTAACCCAGCACCCAGCAGAGGAAGCCATATAATCTTTTGCGAACAGAGAAAGATGCACCAGTATGACACATTGAGGAATCTGTAAATTAAACCGTGACGAAGTAGGTAAATCCCATCTGAACAACATAAGAAAGAAGACTAACATATGAGTGCTGAAGATGAATCTTGAATTAAAATCAAATCAGAGTTACATAAGATTTATAGAGCATAGATCTAGATAAAGAGAGCAGCAGTCACCTGCCACAGGCAGCGACCAGTCCGACCATCGTCGGAGAGCCCCAGCGCGCGCTGGACCCAGGCCATGCTGTCGCTGCTGCTCGTCGGGAGGTGCGCAGCCGAGACGAATGGCATCCATAGGAGCAGTTGAGAGAGGAGAGGAGCGTGGAGCTATAGGAGCGTGAAGGTACTGTGGATCTACAGGAAACTAGCCATCTCAGTTGTGCGTACTGCACTACCGCGTACCTGCACGACGCCGACGGCCGCGACGTCGATCTGGCAGCCCTGGTAGAGGCACTTGACGGCGAGGTCGCTCGGCGGCCAGGACGACTGCCGACCGGCACACGCACGGCTCGCCCCGGCTTCCTCCCGGTCTCGGCTGCCGCAAGGCCGCCCCGGCCTGCCGCCGCTTCCTCGTCTCGCCCCACCGCCGCCGCTAGGGTTAGAAGGAGTGAGCTGAGCGAATGAGAAGGGAAAAGGATGTCGGTGAGTGGGCGGTCAACAAAGTGCCTGTATCACTGCTAGGGGGTAGGATGGACATTTTCTTTGTCCAGACCCACATGTCAGGCTAGTAAACCGTGAAAACCAAATAGAATAGGGATGGAATGGTACGGAGAACAAAAAGATTTTGAGCAGTGACACTTGTGACGTTCGAAATTTTTAATTGCTCGCAGGTAATTTCAATATTTTATAATAACACACACGTAAAAGTCTCTTATTAGTAAGTACCTAGGGTAATACTATATATATATAGTGGGATCCACTCGATTAGGTGGCAGTTTGCCAAGTGGACCCATATGCCACCTTAGATTATAATGTTTTAAAAAATTCAATAAAATAATTTGTAACTTATCATATTAGTCACAATAGACCATATGTTATTTGCTATCTGACAATTGCTATATAACAATAGTGAAATGGTTGTTATGACATGACAAAGAAAGTCATAACGTACCATTCTACTAGCATTAAGACATTTTTTATGACATAAATTAATTAAAGTCACTAAGTTGATCTGGCTTCATGAAAAAAGTCATAAACTCATCAAAGTAGTGACTATTTAGTCTAATGTCATGGGGTAATTGTCCTAAGATGACAGATTTCTTGTAGTGCATACAGACCAAGTGATCTGTTTGACAACTCATATTCATTTGTATATCCTTTATATTGCATATAGAGTTTGTTATTTCTCTTCTTAATAAGATGTGCTTGGCTGAAAAAGTAGAAACCTACGATTGGTCGTGGAGTGGAGCTGTACATAATATTTCCATTCAAGTTTAGATTTCCAGCAAGACGAGTAACCGTTGGTATAAATTAATGCACACTCTACTTTATCCGCAAGCGCACAGATAAAATCTACCGATGTAGCACTTCACCGGAGTAACCCAGTTTTAATATCGAACCCAAAGGAACGGATAGCGATGAGTCTCAAGTGTATATGTAATACCCAAAATACGTTTTGTATGTTAGAAAGCGTAAAATGGCAAATGGTTCAAAGAGTGTTTTAATGAGTGGCAAAAAATGAATTTTTATACATAACCCGGATGGATGATCGGAGACCATAGATGCGTAGAGCTCGTTGAGTGCATTCTATTTGACTACTCATACGCACCGTTCAGAGTTCGGATCAAGAACCTGTCATGTCATCATTGGAAGCTTAAAGGACAAAAAAAAATGCATGAACAGTAACTCGTGTTACTGTAGCGACGCTACAGTAGGGCCTCCCCTTTGAGGACTCCTCTCTCTCAAAACCTAATCCCCTTCATCTATGGAGCCGCCACCTCTCTCAAGCATAGGAGAAACACAGTAGAAGATCGGAGGATGGAGAAGAGAGGGGGAGTTAGGGCTTGATCCTTGTTCGTGGCTCTTATGCCTCCCTCATAAATTGGTAGGTCATCTTCTCCTCCTTTTGTTTTTCCCTCAATCCCATGGCTTCTCTCTCTGTTCTTGATGGTGACGTCACGTGCGGAGTAGATCAAGTCAACAAGTGGTGTGGTGTCCGCGATCACAACGAGGGAGAAGGTGGAACGAGAGGGACTTTGTTGTGGATCTTCTTTATACTTGATGTTGGGGGTAAGATTTATCTTTTCCTCGTTGTTTTTGATGTGAATCCATGTTAGGGTTTACCAAATTTTGTTGATCAGTGAACACGGTTAGAGTTCTAATCTCGTAATTAAGTTTTCCTGTGTTTTCAGATTGTGCAGCAGCTGTTTATGTGTTGTTTATGGCTATTTTTATGTACCCAAAAATCATAGAAAAATTATATCTAAGTAGTAGACTTCCATACCTTTCTTTTGGTTCAAGATAACCATCATAGCTCTTATAGTTTTGGAGTTATGGTCGTTGCTTGCTGATGCGTTTGTGCTGTCAGAATTCTGGACAGATTTATATGCATTCAGTTTTACAATATCTTAAGTCTAGAATCTTGAGAAATGGTCTACATGAATGTTGTAGGGAATTGCATAAGCTTTCCAGATTGATAAGGATCATAAGATTTGGATCAATATATCTCCAGTTATGCATGATTTAGTTTGCTGTTGTTGTTGTGCTGTCAGAAAAGTTCAGTTAGATTGTTGGCCTATTTTGAGTATCTTGATGTCCTCAAAATCTAAAAGTTATAATACAAAATTTGTAGATAATGGTGTTCTTAACAATCTGACAAAGTTTCATAATTTTTGGACAAGTATTTTTTGTAGATTTTATTTTATTTACCAATGGCTATCATATTTTAGGGCAGATTTCATTGTCTGAATTAAACTGAAGTTTAAGCATGCTTGAGTTCAGAATACATATAGTGTGTCTTCATCAAAGTTGTAGCTCTTGTTTTGTAGTTTCTGAATATATATTTATTTGCTATCATTACTTTTGTATATTTAAAGATGCATAAATATTAAGAAGCTATGTTGTTGTTAACCAACACATTCTGCTTGTTTGTTTTGTTTGCTTGATGGGTTTGAGCGTAGTTGTAGCCTTTACATGTTATTCATGTATGCTTGAGTGAATGTATGAATTGGTTCTTGTTGCTAAACAGGTTGCAATGCTTTGGATCATGTCCAGTGTTGTTTGCATCATCGTTTTAAGGCAAGTAAACGTAGCGGTGGTTGCTACAGCTTGACTTGTTATTTATTCTACCTATGCATTATCATAACACGAATGAAATCAAGATGATATAACTAGATGTGAACTTACTTTCCATTAAAGTAATTTATAAATGATCTTCATTGTTGAATCTTATTTGTCTATCATCGGAAGGTAAGTAATAAGCTTTATTCTTGTGGAGATGTATGGTATATCCAGTAAGTGTTTGTCTATCATCCGAAGGTAAGTGATTTGTTCCCATTTTGTGGAGGTATATGACCTATGTGGTAAGTATATTTGAAGTTCCATCATCATTGCATCATGTGCATTATTGTTATGAGCATATGCATCGAGCCAGGTCGGTGAGAAAGTCATATAACTATTCCGGAGTGCTCTTAAGCCAGGTCGGTGAGAAAGTTATATGACTATTCCGGAGTGCTCTTGTGGATTATGTCGCCGCTTGCTGGCCGCGAACGTACCGGTACAGCATCGTACGTTGCCCGAGGAGGGGTACGATGTAGCTTCATACCTTGTTGGGTATGGAGGCAGTGGACATGCATATGCATTGCATTTGCACTCTTTGAGGTTTAATTGTATTGGAGTTTGGGTGGATTGAAGGTGGATGTGATGAGTATTGCTTTTTATGAGGACTAATGTTTTATTCACATGTGGAGGTGGTTTATGTATTGTATATCATATTCTCTACTTCTTTATGGAATATTTATTGGATAACTTATATAATGTCGTTTAGTTTTTTTTATGAAAATCTCATTGGATAAACAACTTGAGTATTAACTATTGTTTTCTTATGTTGTTATCTTCTATATTAAACTGATGTCTAATTAACTTGTAGTTTAAATGACATGTTCAGGCAGTTTGCTTGTTGAGATTTATTCTCAACCATCTTATCTTTCCAGGTGCTTGGTTGGATTCTTTGCTTGAAGGGATGGGAGTAGATGCACATATTCACCGTTCCATTCACTTAGTGATAATAATGATACTTTTATCTTGTTGTAATAAACTTAGAATCACCTAGTTTGTTCATCCTTCTTAGTTTAATAAAAATATTTGAGATGATACCTTTCTCAATCATAGTTATGTTTTTGTTGTTACTTCCGCGCTTTACTTTGATGATGGTTGTATGTTGCCAAGTTTCACACTCTGGCTTGAGGGAAGGGATGTTAGTGACAACTTGGGCTTTTGTGGCGCCTGGGGTGTTACAGCATAACCCCTGAGTAACTAACAAGGACAGAGAAACTAAAAGTATAGAGGGGATCACTAAGGTTATCTAAATCCAACTTAAGAGTGATATGTTTATTATTCTTAATGGGGAAGTTGCCATAAAAGGTCACAACAGAGTATGATTCTTTTATGCAATTGTATAATCCTACCGAGCCTACACACGGGTAAATGGAATATAGAAGAATCAACAAGGCTATAAGAGTCACCCTTGCGAACTACCACTACTACCGACATTATAGGAGGTAAATATGATCTATCAAGTCTAAGCACTACGCTTATACTATCCAACTACTCTAACTCTAGAGCGACTAGAATTAAAGTACTCAAAAGAGAGTCATAAACCTTAAGAACAATAAGAACAATGGCTCAAACTTAAATATAGATGTTGATTACCGAAACAATCGTTGAAGCAAGTCGATGAAGAACTTGAATCCACAGGTACAAGATGAAGAAGTTGATCCAACAGGCCGGAGCTTCCTCTTGATCTCTTCCTCTCTCTCTCTCTTCTAGTTCTAGAATAAGACTATGTTCTAATCCTACTAGAGGGGTATCTAGTTTTCTACTTGAAAGCTAACTCTTGATTACAACTAGATGAACTAGATCTAATTCTAGATGAACTAGAAGAGATTCATCTAGAGGGACCTCTACTTCTACATTGGAACCCTAATTTCTGATGTGGAGATGAATAATGAAGAGGGAGATGCCTGGAGAGGGGGGTCTAGGGCTGCTTATATAGCCCTGAGGGATCAACCGCGACCGTTGGATCAAACCGACTTAAGGTACGGCTGAGATGCATCCTAGAGGTCGGTGGAGGAAGCTTGCAGAAGACGGAAGCCAGCGGGCCCGGGGGGAGACCGACCGGTGGGCCCAGGGGACCGGTTGGTCCCACCTGGAAGTGGACCGGGGTGCCCCTCCTCGTGGTGTCTCTAGGTGTTCTCTGGAGTCTTCCGGAAGGTTCCTGACTTGCCGAATGCGTTATCTCCCGTCGGTTTCCTTCTAGGGGAAGCAATCAGCGCTGGTTTCCTGGTTTAGTCCCTGCAGAATCACAATTCACCAAAACTCATGGAATATTGTCAATTAAAACCCTAAACCTTTGTTGGTGATTGAATTCATGCCCTTTTTATATTTATTTATCCTTTAATTTTGATAGATAACCAGTGTCAACAATTCCCCCAAGCTTACCCTTTGCTAGTCCCTTAGCAAAATCAAACCCAAAAGTGGATCAGGAGTTGCTACAATATCTTCACTTCCAACAAGTACACCTGCTGTTAAACAAAAATTCTCCGAAACATATCATGTTATTCTTCATGGCGCATATTACTCTTACCTTAGGTCTTGAATAATTGAGAGATTGAACGATCAAATCAAGCACTATGTCTCTAGTTCTTCCACTTCACCTTTATCCCGGAGTTTTAATTGATTTTTAAAAGCATTAATACATATTTTGTCAAATTAAACAATGGATCCAAAGAGAAAGTCAACCAACCATTGAATCAAGAAGTGCATGTGTATGGAAAAATGGAGTCGGATGCTCTTTTGAATATATTCACTCTCTTTTGTTTATCAGAGACATATGGCTATTGGGCTAATTCTACTGTCGGGCACGTGCCCATTTTCTTCTGACATTTTTTTTCTTCTTTTTCTCTTTTTTTTTCTTCGAGGTTCCGGACACTTGTCCCTTTTTATTTCCTCGGGATCTATCTTTTTGAGGTTTCAGACACTTGTCCCTTTTTATTTCCTCAGATTTTTCCTTCTTTTTTTCTTTTCTCTTTTTTTTTAATAGCCACATGCTTCCAACAAACTTATAAGAGGGTAGCAATAGATAATTATGAGCATTTATGCGAAAGATGGATGAAGTGTGAAAGTGATCTCAATTCAATGGTATGATAACTTCCCACGGGGTCACAAAGCTTAATCTAACTCAATGCAATTATTAGTCATGATTATATTTAGAAATCTCCAGAATTTTAGTGTTGTTTAGAACAAGATAATAGCAGCTCAGATCATCACATGTCATGTCCCAACTACCTAGACCTTAGATTAAGTATTTGTCACCCATATATTTAATTTCATTTTTAAGCATCATTATTAATTAGGAGAACTCATGCTTTAAAGGCTAGGTACTTGAAAGAAATTAGATAGAGCCACTATTCATCATTTCCATACAAAAGATTAGGGAGAGAGGGTTTTAGTCATCAACTTCTTAAAACAAACTAGACACACTATTTTATTAATCTAAACACACTTTAAGATAAAAGCTAATAGTAGTAGTAGTAATAAAGACATACCTGAATCGCGAAGATAACGGGGGTGCGCCTCCCCCAAGCTGGTTCCCTTAATAGCGTTGAGCCTTCATGTGCCCATATATTTTTGTCTCTTTTTTAATTAATGGTGAGCCTTTATGTGCCCACATATTTTTGTTCTTTTCTTTTTAAGGGTGAGCCTTCATGTGCTCACATTTTTTTTGGTGTTTTCATTTTTAAGAGTGAACCTTCATGTGCTCACATATTTTTGGTGTTTTGAATTTGTTTATGGAATGAAAAACTTAAGAGGATAAAGATACTTACGTGGATACATGGGGGTGCCTTCCCCCAAGCTGAATGTTGACGTAGTCGTTCGATCTTGCAATGTAGCAGACTGACAGTGGATATGTCCTTCCTCTATTAGAGTTTTGGGTGATGTTGATGTTTGTTGAGACAGTGCTCCAGTAGTGGATGGAGCATTCACTTGCTCGTCAGCTTTTCTTGGCCTTTCAAATCCTATGAAACTCAAATAGACAACAAAACTTGTGGAATAGATTAAGCATTAGTGGTTGGCCACTCAAGCCTTAGCTGTCTAGAATTTCAGTAAGATCTCTTTCTCAATATTTTTATGTTTTTATATTTTTATGATGCAAGAGAAAATGCAAAAGGATGAATACATGCATATTTATTTTTAGTATTATATTATTATTATTATTATTATTATTTTATGCCACCACGGTGAACATTCCTGTGGGTTTTTACACACCATAGAATTATTCTCATGGGGCTTCATTGTTTATGATGTAGTGTAACAAATGCAATATTTTTATTTTCTTTTCTAATGTAATGCAGAAATGTTTGTGAATTAAATATGATGATGCAATAATTCAATATGATGATGCAATAAATGACTAAGAATTAAATATGAGAAATATGAAGCAAGGTAAATATAAAGATAACTACCGATTTTTACTTTTTGGCGAAGGTTCGGATATTTAGGTCCGACGAACCAGACATTTCCTTGGTTCAGACCTCCCAAGGTATGTTAGACGTTTAGAAAGTTGTTATCGATTGTACCTCTTAGGTGCAGACATTTTCTTCCATACTTTCTTGGTCTGAGTCTTCACTTCCTGTGGCTCACTGTCTTGAGATTTCTTTTGTTCTTTCTTTTCTGGGACAGTGTCGATAGCTTCTTCTTCGTGATTGACCTCTCTATTCTTGATAGTTTGTCTTCTTTGGCATTGAGAGCGGCGTCTTTCACTTCTGTTCTCCTTGGGTGCTTCATTGGGTATGTAGCTGATGAAGTTGTATCGTGCCTTTTCTCCAGGAAAGTGAAAATGGATTTCCTCTTGTAGATGATTGCACTTGTAGCGTAGAGGAATGGTCTTCCTAGGATGAGGTGGACATCATCGTCTTCTCCCATGTCGACGATCAAGAAGTCTGTGGGGACTTAATGACCTCTAATTCTGACTACGACGTCTTCCATCATTCCTTCTTGTTTATGCCTCTTGATATGTTGTCACTCATGTTCTTCGTTGGCCCAGCAGTTTGAAATGAAGCGTTAATTATGGAAGCTGACAGCATCTTGCTCAGTGTGCATGTTCTTGTAGATCTAGGACCTTCACTCTGTAGAATTTGGGAGAGATAATGTCACACCCCAAAATTTCTAATTTTGGGTTGTGAATAAAAACACTAAATAAAGTTAATGTTTTCAATAGTTGGATAAAATTTCTCAACTTTAGTTTAGATTTTGTATATCTTTATTAAAGAAAATAGTGCCTTTTCAAAAAAAAAATTAGATGCTTAAAAATATCTTTTCATGGGTTCCAAATATTTTATTTGGATTGGTCATTCCTCGATACATCTTTGGTTAATTTTCTATAATTTTTGGAGTTTTAGAAATAATTTTCAGGGATTGAAAATGAATTCAGCTTTTCTGAAATTATTATTCTTGAACTGAAAATAGATTTCTGGAATTTCCGAACAAAATCTCGTTTTCCAACTGCTCGAAACCCCACATAAAAATACATGCCCGCTCGTTTTATCACGATCGTGCCGCCTGTCGTCATCCCAAATTCACGTTTGCGAAACCGCCGTATCCCTCGCCCTTCCGCTTCCTCGCGCACGAGAGAAAACCGGCGAGAGGAGGCCTAGAGTTCGATCGTGCTACTTCTCACCGTGGGGAGCGCACGCAGGGAGGGCCGGTGGTGCGGTGCCTCTACTGCTGCCCCTATGCGACGCCGCCAATAACAGCAGTGGAGGCCGCCGGATGGAGGAGGGCCGCTAGGCCGTCGCAGCTGCCGCTATCGGGTTCCGGCTGCCCGTGCGAGGGTGCGCTGCGTGCGGTCCAGCAGGCCGCCGCATGCCGCGAGCCATGCGCGCCGTGCTGTGCCTCCATGGCACGCCTGCTGGCCGGCCACAGTCCCCTCTCCCTTGCGCACAGAGCAGTTCCTCCATGAACGTACTGCAGCAACCGCACGGAGATGAAGCAAGGTCGAATGTGATGGTAATTACGAGTTTGCCACTCCGTTTAATTGTTCGTAGTTTAATCGTCTTAATTCCGATTTGAGTGTTTCAAGTTGTGTTGATTTCGTATCGTTGCACTCTACGCAGTAGCGCTAGTGTTTATCTTGTCATCTAATTATGAATTTATTTAATTAAATATAATTTAATTAATATTTATTTAATGCCTTTGTAATTAAAAGGAATGTAGGTTAAACTTTGTTCTCATCGTGTTGTGATCGTGCCGACCTTTAGCTACGTGTTTTCAGCGATATCTAACATGTCACATCTATCTATCTGAATTTTATGAGTAAAATATTAAGTTGATCAATGATTACGCAACGAGTTTCTAACTAAAAGTAATATAGGGTATAATCTCCGGTCTCTTATAAATAAATGTTAACTTGATTAAATCAATATTAATGTGTTTTGAATAATGAGTTGTTTAGTTTAAACACGAAACATATAATGGTTCGATTAGTGCTCTCACATGTTCTATGTTTTCTAAATATAAATGTTTAAATGGATTAAATAATATAAAGTAAAACTATTTATGAATAAAATATGATTAATCTAACTCGACTTTGGAATCAAAATACGCTTTTGTCTAATCTAAATTAATCACTTACAGATGGTTTTGCTTAATTAAAATAAATCAAGCATATAGTCTTTTCTTCTTTTATAAAATAAAACTATCGGTAGACGTGCCTTTCAGTTTCGTGCAATCTCCCTCGTTTAGGCATCGTTTTTCTCTTGTATGGTGTATTGTTCTTAGTCTCTATTTGTTTGTCTCTATTTGTTTGCTTGTATGTCTGCCTTGATGTGGTGCTTGCTGCGAGTAGATGCGGACTGTTTGTCGGCATTAAAGATCAGAAGGTGATGATCAAAAGCTAATGATGTGAGAGTTGAGCAAGTGTAACAGGCAAGTTAGCATGGGACCTCCTTGTTTACCTATACACTTTACTTTAATCACTCATTTATGCATGTGTCCAATTGAGCAACCTTAGAAAACCCACTTAGCTTTGTGATCTATGAGGTTCTTGTTCCCGTGGGATATATGCATATGGGTAGCTTTGCTAGTGCTAACTGACTTATAATCGATCCAGTCCAATGATGAACTTGTTCTCATGTCGATATGTTGTTAAACGGTTAATAAAACTTGCTGTTAGCAAAAGCTGGGATTGACAGTGCTACCATGAGTGCTATATGGCTCTGGTTTTAGCTCAGTAAACTGGACCTTTTCTAACCTGTTAGCGGTAACCCGGAAGGGCGCAGGAGGGGCTTGCCTCTACGGATGTAGGGCTGCTCCTGTTCCTATGAGTATAGCTGCGATGGCTTTGTGCCATAGGAAAGGGGGGTTGCTACGTCTGATTGCCAAGGGAACCTCGCGGCCCTAACCTGTTAGACGAACCAACGAAAGGCTTCATAGTGTGCCCTGCCGATCTACCTTGGAAGTGGATCAAGAGGATGGCCGCCTCGGGCACAAGGGTAACACGGCTTGTGGGTAAAGATGCACCACCTCTGCAGAGTGTAAAACTATTATAACAGCCGTGCTCACGGTCACGAGCGGCCCGGGAAACTAGCAGAACTATAATACTTGAATAACTGTTTACTTTATGTTGTGGTACCTTATGATGCTATATTTATCTTTGATGGACAAATGGATCATGGGTTAAGGGTTAAGCACAATATTCGTTTACCTTAATGCTAAAACCTGCCAACTTAAAGCTAACCGCAGTCAGACAGTGTCAGCCTTTTGAGCCTCATGAACCCTGTGTTAGCTTGCTAAGTACGAGAAGTACTTACGCTTATTGTTTATCTTCTTTTTGGGCAAAATCCCGGATGGGTAACAGATGAAGGTACGGTTGGCGACTTTCCTGAAGACTTCTAGGCTAGCTGCTCCCCCAGTCGACGTTTCCCTGTGGTTTAGTTTGTGTACCAGTTCAGTGATCTGTGGTTCAGTATGTTGTAAGACTCTGCTTTAAATACTGTCGTGATGTAATAAACAATGTGATGATGCCACTCCTTGTAATTTGTCTACTTATGTGTGTGATTGTTTCCTGGGCACACATGAGTATGTTGTCCCAATCTTATCCTTAAAATTGGGGTGTGACAGATAAACTTCTCCATGTTTGCTCAAAAGTGTGTCCTACTCATAAAGATAAGGTAGAGATCAAGTGCATAGGCTCTGTTGGTGGAAAAACACCATCATAACCAAAAGTTTTGTTTATTCCCCTTAGGCACATTGCACAAGACAAACTTGTTGTTTATGTGTTCTATTCAATCTTAACATGAGTGATAGGATCAGAGGATGAGCATAAAAGTAGCATCTTAAAATATTTAACAGATCAGATTACTTAATCAAAGGAAGGATAATCTATGCATAAAGTGTCGATCTTTTCATAATTAAGATATATCATCTTCCAAAGGTTGGATGCACAACATTTTAGCTTATTTAGTTAAGACAGTGAGATACAAGAGAGTAAAGCTAGAAACAAAGATCAAAGGGCTGAACATGTTGAGTTGATTAGGTTGGATCAAGTGAGGTGCAACTTAAACATGTTTAGTTCTTTATTTATGTTCATACTAGAATCAAGAAGAAGCTTTTAAAGTGATGGTTACTTGCCTTGAAATATTACTTTGTTATTGAAGAGTGATGTGTCGAACCAACTTGTGGAAGCTTCTCTTGTCTAGCTGGCTTGTCTTCTCTTGCTCGTCTCACAATGTGCTTGAGAGGAGGAAGATCACAGTGGAATCATCTTTAGAGGTATCGATCTTCCTTCTCTATGTGTTGACTTATCAGTGAAGGCGCTTGTTGGTAGTTCTTAGCTTCACTAAAGATAGTGCTAGGCAACTATCCCCAGTAACGGCCCAGGAATGCTTGTTGGCACTTGCTAACGTTGTTACTAGGAGTAGACTATGGAGTCTATCCCCGGCAACGGCGTCAGAAGTGCTTGAAGCAAGACCGGTCACTATACCTAAAGGAGTGGAGCTAAAGCAGCTGTCTACTAATGCCAAGCGGGGTTGTCAATCCCGACACTAGTAGGAGCTAGCTAGAGAGAATGCAATCTATCAGGAGGAGATTCTGCAAGCGCACAGAACAATCGTAGTAGCACTTCGCCTGGGAGTACCAGGTGTCGATTTATTTGATCCCAAGGGAAGGCTAGGGTGGTGTATGAGTTGAGTCAAGGAGGGGATGAGAGTCGAAGAAAAGAGAAAAGGGAAAAGGGGAGAAGGGAAGATGAAAGGCTAGAAAAAATATATGGGTGGCTAGGTAAGAATGAAATGGATGACTAAGGTAAGGTGGATGGATAGGTAGGTAAATGGGATTATAATAACTAAGGATAACTAAGATAACTAACTACTACTAACTACTCCTAGATAACTGCAAAGCAAGATAACTACGAAGCGAGATAGTTACGAAGCAGGGCAGGCAAAAGACAATAAGCAACTGAGTTGAGTAAAGTTTTATTCCTATCTTGTCAAGTATCGAGGCGTACTAGCCTTTACCACTTACTTAGGTTGAACGCTAGCACAACGAGCCTTACTGTTAAACTGGGCCAACTACGTGGTGGAATTCAAGGCGCACAGGGCTGTCACCACCTGCTTGCTACCACAGCTATCCGGGGGTCCAGCCGTATCTGAAGGTAAGTCTATAACTAAGCACCACACTTAACTATATTCTAACTATCTCTATCCTAGCTCTGAATAGAGACACCCTTGCAGACGTCAGAGCAAACACTTGACTTAATAAGATAAACACTAAACTAACTAAGCAACCTATTGGCAAAGATCAAACACTAAGCTCACTAGAGATTAACTACTATGGCTAAGTGAATTGACCTGTAGGATAGCTAGGCACTCAAGCAATCAATCAAGTATACCACTCAATACTGATAAGTAGAATAAAGTAATACTTGAAATGATAGTACTAGAATATAGTAAAAGCTTGAGTAACAAGAGCAAAACCTGAACTGGAGATGAAGGAAGACTCTTCCCAGCTCCAGAGCCGATCACTCGCACGCCTCTACTCTTGAGCTAAGCCTTGAGCAGCGCTACCGCGAGGGCGAAGATGCCTTGCTCAACTAGCTACCTACTTGCCTAAGCTCTCTGAGCTTCTAACCTAACTCTCACTTGCTTCTCTTTCTTTGCTTGGAATGGCACTTGGTGTGTGTTGGTACGAATGGAGAGGTGCCTCCAGGGGGGTATTTATAGCTTGAGGAGTGAGGGGGGTTCTTATAGGGGCAGCCACCCGACCTAGGGTTAGGTCAGGTGGCGGGCGCCACTCCCCACTGGCGGCCGCCAGTGCATTGGCCGTTGGATGAACCGCCTCTGCATCAACGACATCCAGGAGGTTGTCCGAGGCGGTTTGGAGGTCGGCTGCATGTCTGAGTAACCGCCCATCAGCCTTGATCCGCGCCACTTCATCCTGAGTCGTCCGATGCCACTGACCTAGTGACCAAGGGCCAAGATTTGGCCCTGGGGAGGTCACACGGATCGGTGACGTGGCAGGGGGTGGCACTTGGGCCAAGCCAAGTGGCGGGCGCCACTTGTGGCTGGCGGGCGCCACCTAGGGGTGGCGGGCGCCACCTCTCTTAGGCCCATTTGGGCCCTGCCGAGTGGGCTTGTCTCCTGGTGGGTCCTAATGTCCAAATTTGGTTCAAATCCTGCATTCAAATAGAATTCTATGGACATGTGGAATGTGGTTAGTTTGAGACCTATTTGACTACATTTCATGCCTTTTTGGTGGACTTTAGGGTCAAATGTTGATGGTAAAACAGGTGTTTAAGGACCGTCAACAAGCTACCCCAAGCTAACCTGTTGCTCGTCCTCGAGCAACAATGCGGTTTAAGCATTGAGCATGAAAAAGATAGCAACTTAAGATGTCTGCAAGTGCATATTGTATAGTGAGAAATAACTTAGCATATATCATGAATCATAGCAATGTGGGGCTTATAGCTTTTCACTTCAAACATGCAAGAGTGAAATAAAGCAGTAGATAGGAAACTTTTATCTTGCTTAGGTTTGACTAGGATTTTGTCCGGAGGTTTTTCAAGGTTTTCAAAAGATAACAACTTGCTTAAGTCCTCCTAGATCACTCAATCACTCAATGGTGTTTAAATCCTCACTTAGGCCAAAATGTAGCCTCTCCTATTTCTAAAGAATGATATGTGGAGTTATAGGTAGGCTAAGAACCATGACCAAATTGCCTGATGTTTATTGCTAAGCTAGACACTCAGATCATCAGGAGCAGCAAATCATAAAAATTGATCAAGATGTGCATGTGTGGTTATGTGGAAGTGTATACAGGGATATTTCATAATCCTTCCTAGTTAATTCCTGGGGTCTAGAGCTAATGATAATTCTCTCTCTCTTTTTTTTTTGGATACAAAGTGAGTAGACAAAAGATGTGTCCTCACATTTTCTTAGGACATAGTCCTCTTTTGAGCTACTTTGCTCACTTTTTTTTTGGATACAAAGTGAGTAGACAAAAGATGTGTCCTCACATTTTCTTAGGACATAGTCCTCTTTTGAGCTACTTTGCTCACTCTCTTTTTTTTTCTTCAGGACATAGTCCTTTCTTGAGCTACTTTGCTCATTTTTCTCTCTCTCTCTCTCTTTTAGCTCTAGATTTCCCCAGGTTATCTATAGGATAGGATTTTTGAAATGCAAAAGGGGGAAGAGGGATAAATGCTTATTCCCAGTGTAGGAGTAAACATAAGGCTAGCAGTGGGATGTTTGGCAGGGTATTGCATATCTCCGGTGTAGAGAATAAGCAATTTATTTGGTGGTTGCAAACTTCTGGAGTGGAAAGTAGGCAATTTATGTTGGGTGTGCGTGAATCTTGATTCAAAAGATATGATAAGCTTCTCTACTAAGATCTATGAGGTCTAACAAAGCTCAACACAGACAAAGCTCTTTGTAGTTTTGACTAATGACTAACAAATATTTGGCTGGTGGTGGGATGGGATAAAATCTAGGAGGAACTTTTAGCAAGGTTTTCATAATTTTTAAAAGAAATCCTCCAGATTAGGTCCTAATTTCACCTTAACAAGTTTAAAGAATTACTCCATTTCTTACTAACTTTACTCACTAAGCATGATTTCAGTTAAAGCATGTGCAACCCACAAAAGCTACAACTTAGATAAGACTAGTCATTCAAACCATAACAATAGCATTTGCATGACATATTTCAAATCTTATTCAGGTTTCAACTTGTTTAAGCAGATTTTATCAATTTTATTCATGGAGTGGTTATTTAGGCAAGCATATGACATTCAAGAGATATAGAATTTAAGAACTGAATGTAAAGGGTAGGCTTGAGACATACCTTATTGGAGCGGGAGTCTCCCCCAAGCTGGCTTCTTGCTTGGTGAAGGGCCTTCTTCTTCTCAGTTGGAGCTCTTGTTCTCATTTTATTAAAAGGGAAACTATCTAATGTTGTGAAAAGGGAAACTATCCTATGATATTATTCTAACTAAGTTAACATATACCTATGCATATAACTAGTGATAACTGATTTTTTTTAGTTGCATGCATGGCATATGTTATTTATTTGAAAAAGGGAAAATTGAAGGGAAATAAAAATTAAAAGTAAAACCATACCTTAGGTCCATGGAGTTTCATCCTTATCGGGTGGATCTTCTTCCTTGGGCACTTCTTCTCTTAGTACTCCATCTGGTTCTTCTTCTTTTGGCACCTCTCCCTTGTTATGTGAATCACACAACTCAGGAGGAGGTGGTTCTTTCTTTTTGTTCCACCTTGTTCTTGGGCGCCTCTTCTTGGTACGAACGGGTTTTGCTACCTTCATGTTAGCGGCATATGCAGGACCACGGGAGAAGGAGAATATTTCCTTCCTCCCTCCTAATGTCATTTGCATTTAGCACTTCCCACATATATGCAAGCATTAACAGTATTCAAGAAGGGTCTACCTAAGATTAGAGGCACATCTTTCCTATTTCCCATATCTAGTATTATGAAATCAGTAGGAACATAGGAGCATCTAATATGAATAGGTAAGTCATTAACTATTCCTTCTACATAGCAAGTGGATTGATCAGCTAGCACAACATAGGCAGAAGCGGATGACATGGGTGGAAAGAATGAGTTTTCATAAAAATCTTTAGATAAAATGTTCACACTCGATCCTAAATCACACATGGCATTTTTAAAGATTTCACCAAAGATTGAGCATCTAATTATGGGACTACCAGGATCACCCTTTTTAACAGTCATGGTTTGATCTTTATAATAGTTAAAATATTTTATTTCAACCATATTAGCAGTTTCCATGTCAGGTTTAGCAAGAATTTTGCCAGATTCAAAAGATGGTATGATAGCAGCAATTAGAGCTAATTGGGTTTCTAACATCTTATTAAAGTTTAATTGATTTTTCAGAGCAGATGAGAAATCTTCCAATTTAGCATTTATTTTCTCAAGAATTTTATCATTTGCCATTAATCTCTCTTTCAAGAAATCAATAGTTTTACCTTGTGAGTAAACTAATTTCTTCAGGAATGAGAAATTATCAGAATTATGAAAATTAGAGCGAGGGAATGAATTGTTACCTTGAGAATTGGAGTGCTGATTACATCCTTGATTTGGTTGACGGAAACCGTTGTTGTTGTTGTTGTTGATGAAGTTCAAATCTTCATGTAGCTCGGGGCAGTGGTTCCCAGAATGTCCGGTTTCTCCACAGACTTCACAAGTCATGTACGATTCCAGAGATTGGACGCTCTCTTGTTGGTTCATCTTCTCACAGCTGTCCAGCTTCTTTGCCAGCAGGTCCATCTTGGCCACGATCATGTCGGCCTCCTTAAGGGAATGTATACCTCGCTTGCGGGGCTGTAGTCTTTCGTCATTCCATCCTTGATTTGACACCATCTTCTCTATGAGAGCCTTAGCATCTGCAACATTCAGAGAAAAGAATGCACCGCCGGCGGCGGCATCCAAATGGCTTCTAGAGAGAGGGGTTAGGCCATGGTAGAAGTTCTGGATCAATAGCCAGTCCTCCATACCATGGTGCGGACAAGCAGCGACGTACTCTTGCATTCTCTCCCAAGCCTCGGGAATAGATTCCTCGGCTTGTTGCGTAAAGCTGGAGATTTTGTTGCGAAGATCATTCGTCTTGCCCATCGGAAAGAATTTGGCGAGAAAAGCATTGGAACACTTGTCCCATGTGTCTATAGCGTTGCGATCGGTATAGAACCATTGCTTCGCTTTTCCTAGCAAAGAGAAAGGAAAGAGACGAAGACGAATGGCTTCTTGGGTTATCCCCTTAATGGTGAAGGTGCCGCAAATCTCCAAGAATTGTTGGAGATGAGCATTGGAATCCTCATGAGCCTTGCCACAGAACGGGCTAGCTTGGACCATCGTGATCAGAGCCGATTTCAACTCAAAATTGAGGTTGGCATCGATCATGTCTGGTCCTATTGCTACATTAGCGGCAGAAGGAGCAGAAAATTCACGAATGGTCTTATTGGCCATCGTGAAGATAGAACGAGATAAGAAATAAAGAAGTTGAAGAAGATGAAGGAAAAAGATAAGAAGAGTTAAGGAAAGAAAGAATGGGGTAAGATGGGATTCGCTAAGCGGGAGCTTAAGCGAAGATAAATTCGACACGGACTCAACCGATACACCGATTGCCTTCCCCGACAACGGCGCCAGAAATGCTTGTTGGTAGTTCTTAGCTTCACTAAAGATAGTGCTAGGCAACTATCCCTGGTAACGGCCCAGGAATGCTTGTTGGCACTTGCTAACGTTGTTACTAGGAGTAGACTATGGAGTCTATCCCCGGCAACGGCGTCAGAAGTGCTTGAAGCAAGACCGGTCACTATACCTAAAGGAGTGGAGCTAAAGTAGCTGTCTACTAATGCCAAGCGGGGTTGTCAATCCCGACACTAGTAGGAGCTAGCTAGAGAGAATGCAATCTACCAGGAGGAGATTCTACAAGCGCACAGAACAATCGTAGTAGCACTTTGCCTGGGAGTACCAGGTGTCGATTTATTTGATCCCAAGGGAAGGCTAGGGTGGTGTATGAGTTGAGTCAAGGAGGGGATGAGAGTCGAAGAAAAGAGAAAAGGGAAAAGGGGAGAAGGGAAGATGAAAGGCTAGAAAGAATATATGGGTGGCAAGGTAAGGATGAAATGGATGGCTAAGGTAAGGTGGATGGATAGGTAGGTAAATGGGATTATAATAACTAAGGATAACTAAGATAACTAACTACTACTAACTACTCCTAGATAACTGCAAAGCAAGATAACTACGAAGCAAGATAGTTATGAAGCAGGGCAGGCAAAAGACAATAAGCAACTGACTTGAGTAAAGTTTTATTCCTATCTTGTCAAGTATCGAGGCGTACTAGCCTTTACCACTTACTTAGGTTGAACGCTAGCACAACGAGCCTTACTGTTAAACTGGGCCAACTACGTGGTGGAATTCAAGGCGCACAGGGCTGTCACCACCTGCTTGCTACCACAGCTATCAGGGGGTCCAGCCATATCTGAAGGTAAGTCTATAACTAAGCACCACGCTTAACTATATTCTAACTATCTCTATCCTAGCTCTGAATAGAGACACCCTTGCGGACGTCAGAGGAAACACTTGACTTAATAAGATAAATACTAAACTAACTAAGCAACCTATTGGCAAAGATCAAACACTAAGCTCACTAGAGATTAACTACTATGGCTAAGTGAATTGACCTATAGGATAGCTAGGCACTCAAGCAATCAATCAAGTATACCACTCAATACTGATAAGTAGAATAAAGTAATACTTGAAATGATAGTACTAGAATATAGTAAAAGCTTGAGAATCAAGAGCAAAACCTGAACTGGAGATGAAGGAAGACTCTTCCCAGCTCCAGAGCCGATCACTCGCACGCCTCTACTCTTGAGCTAAGCCTTGAGCAGCGCTACTGCGAGGGCGAAGATGCCTTGCTCAACTAGCTACCTACTTGCCTAAGCTCTCTGAGCTTCTAACCTAACTCTCACTTGCTTCTCTTGCTTTGCTTGGAATGACACTTGGTGTGTGTTGGTACGAATGGAGAGGTGCCTCCAGGGGGGTATTTATAGCTTGAGGAGTGAGGGGGGTTCTTATAGGGGGCAGCCACCCGACCTAGGGTTAGGTCAGGTGGCGGGCGCCACTCCCCACTGGCGGCCGCCAGTGCATTGGCCGTTGGATGAACCGCCTCTGCATCAACGACATCCAGGAGGTTGTCCGAGGCGGTTTGGAGGTCGGGTGCATGTCTGAGTAACCGCCCATCAGCCTTGATCCACGCCACTTCATCCTGAGCCGTCCGATGCCACGGACCTAGTGACCAAGGGCCAAGATTTGGCCCTGGGGAGGTCACACGGATCGGTGACGTGGCAGGGGGTGGCACTTGGGCCAAGCCAAGTGGCGGGCGCCACTTGTGGCTGGCGGGCGCCACCTCTCTTAGGCCCATTTGGGCCCTGCCGAGTGGGCTTGTCTCCTGGTGGGTCCATATGTCCAAATTTGGTTCAAATCCTGCATTCAAATAGAATTCTATGGACATGTGGAATTCGGTTAGTTTGAAACCTATTTGACTACATTTCATGCCTTTTTGGTGGACTTTAGGGTCAAATGTTGACGGTAAAACAGGTGTTTAAGGACCGTCAACAGCGCTTTGTTCCTCGTGTATGCTGCCTAGGATCCTCTCTCTTTCTTGTATTAATTCTGTACTATGAGGATATAGGGACAGTTCTGCATTCTTCTCTTGTCAACCTTTTTATTTTTCTTTTAATCATTGGGTTAGCAAGAGACTTGAATTTAGAGCTGCTACTCGAGTGCCTCCATGAGAGTCTTTGTCTTGTAATGCCACAACTGAGACTTGTCTTCTCAATAGTGTCTAGATGATGGAGATCTTATTGGCTGTTCTTCTTGATTCGCTAGCTCAGGTAATATCTTCATCTTCTAACTCTTATGATGTTGTGGCTTCATCCTTAATGATGCCCTCCTCAATTCTTGGCAGTTGGTTCTTCCTTTGAGGTCTTCTCTTGGTTCTCTTTGGCTGTTCATAAGTAATGTAGATGTTGAAGATGCAGCGAAAGATCAAAAGTTGACTTCTCTGAGTCCGACAAAGGTGATAACATTGATGGTGTTCAAGAACGATCTTCCAAGAATGAGTGGTGGATCATATTCTTCTTCTCGATGGAGATAGCATCTAGTGGTTTGTATTGATCAAAGTGGTGGGTAGAAGATCAATATGTCTTGCAGTTGGGTTTCTCCTTCCTCCCTTTGATTGTGAAACACATCTAGACAACGGAATTGTCTCTCCCAGGCTGGCTTGTGCTGTAGATGGACTTCCAACAATATGTTCATGTGTTTGACTTGTAGATCTTGCTATTGTTGTAGTGGTACCATCTTGTCTCCCAAGCTAGGTCTTGATTAGAAGAGAAAATAACTTTCCACTTCTTGTCTTGATGTCTTGGGCATTGATGGTTGCAGGCATGGGTTGTTTCATACGAGGTAAGTTGCATCCTGTTTGTCATCAGTGCTCAAGCAAGACTCAAAGCTAGGCTAGTACCATTTGTGGTCTGAGAGTTGGTTTGTATGTCTATGGTTTGGGTTTTGGATCTTCAATGTTCAGACCAAACCATGGATGAACAAAATCTCTCTCCTGCATAATGTTAGTGCGGATACATGGGTGTATGCCGAGTCTCGAGTGATGAGTGATTGTCAACGGGTTTGATCGCAGGTTCTTTGGCTTGTGTTGTGCAGGTGTCGAGCACAGAGACAGTGATCGAGGGCAAGGTGAAGGTCAAGTAGAGACGTGCCGTGCCGACGGACCGGGAGCGGTGAAGGGCGGACATGAGGCTTGAACTGAGGGACCAGTGGCCTGAGGATCAGCTGTGGTGGCTGGCAGCCTGGGACAGCGACGAGCGAAGACTTGCGGGGCATGGTGTTGCTCGGGTCGAGGACTTGGGAACACGTGTTGGTGGACGAGGTGCACGGGCGGTGCATCCCTTCTACAGCGTTGGTTTGGTGGTAGAGCCAGAGAAAAACCATCGGGTGGACGGTTTCCAGGTTTGGGCCTCAAAACCTGGGCACAGATGGTTTCCGAGTTTGGCCACAAAACTCGGGCTGAGGACGGTTTCCAGGTTTGGGCCTCAAAACCTGGGTGCTGCGGGTTTGCTGAGTTTGGGCCACAAAACTTAGGTGACGGTCGGCTGGTTTCCCGATTTGGGCCTCAAAACCGGGGGTTGGCTGGAAAGGCTGGTTTCCCGGTTTGGGCCATAAAACCGGGGGTGCAGAGCAGTGGCGGCACGTGGCGGCAATCGGGAGGTTGCGTCGAGGCAACGCTACGAGTTGTGCGAGCGTGGCCGTCGGATCCACCTACCATCGAGTGGGTCCAAAATAACCTTAGGGTTTAGCTGGTTCGCTCTGTAAGTAGTTAGGGGTAGAGTGGGAATTAGAAATAGTTAGAATTAGGATAAGTAGGGGGAGACACCCACCTCCCCATCGATCTCATTCATTTGCTCTTTGCTTCTAGGGTTTCCTGCTCTCCCAATCCCCTGTTGTAGCTAGCTGAGATCCGCAGAGAACCATACCTCTGTGTACTGGAGATTTTGAGGAAGTGAGGCCATAACCTCACTGTTGTAGCGTGTGGTAGCCACACGGTTGCAGATCGATGTGTTGATTCGCATTTTGTTCGTGTTCTTCGCGTTCTTCGTTTCAACGCGATTTTTTCCATCACTCGATCTCTCTCCCTACTGCGTCTTTGCGAAATCCGTTTGAATCAACTTGTTCATTTTTGAAAGGAGATCATTTCCACCGAAGGAATTCATCTAACTCCTTACGAACAAGTAGATCGGGTTGATTTCGTTTTCGTGGCACTTTTTTGTTCTTGATCTTCCCCTTTCGATTTCCCGGTGATTGGATCGTTTTGAGCGAATGATTTCTTGGGGATAGTCTCCTAACTACCTCGTGATCATCTTCTCCAAGTTTGGGAACGTGGGATTTTGATTTGGATCGAATTTGGAGAGATTCGTGAGAGGGGCGATCAAAATCGCCCTCTCTGTTCATCCGCGGACAGTCCGCCACTGGGGGCGCGGACAGTCTGGGGGTCGGGGAGCAGCCGGACCAGTGGCTGTGTTCTTCGGTTGATTTGGATTTGGCTGACCGGTGGACAGTCCGCAGTTCAAAGCCGCGGACAGTCCGGGAACGTCCAGGGGACTTGCAGCAGCACTACGATTTTGCTCTTTTGGCCGGCGGACAGTCCGCGACCGTACTGCCGGACAGTCCGGGACTTGCCTGAAGCTTTCGGTTTTGTGCGTTTGCTCTCCCGGCTTCTTCGCTTGGTTTTCGGACTTCTCGTTTGGCCTTGTAGTTGACCAAGAAACCTCTCTAGGTATCTTTGCTACTCATTAGCATCGGTATTTAGGGATTTCTCGACGTAGCCGTCAATCTACGTTCGGGACTTGGTTTTTGAGGGTCGAACTTGTCTCAGTACTTTCGGCGTTTGGTTTGCTATCGCTTTGTGGTGCCTCGCTGTGATCGTAGGGATCATCCACCCTCTTCCAAGGGTCGTGGGTATCACGGTTTCGGTCGTAGCTTTTCGGGGTTGATTTTGGGACACTTGATCAAAGATTCGATAGAATTTTTGTTGGCTCCCATTCACCCCCCCTCTGGTCGCCTTGCTAGTGCATTCTCGGTCCTTCAATTGGTATCAGAGCGGGTTAAGGATCTTCCACCTTAGCCGGTTCCAGATCCATCGAAGGCGACATGGATCGCGGCGTGGGCAAACCGCCGTTCTTTGATGGGACGAACTATGCGTATTGGAAGATACGCATGTCGGCCTATCTCCAGAGCATGGGCTCTTCTGTTTGGGAGATTTGCAACAAGGCCGATTACGTTGTTCTGGCTGCTCGTGTCTCTCAGCTTCAGATCGATGAGCACGAAGCCAATAGTCAGGCACGTAACCCCTTGTTCTCCTGTTTGAGCATGTCCGAGTTTGATCGCGTTTCTCACCTCCCCACGGCTCGTGAGATTTGGGCGACCCTCATACGCTTCCATGAGGCAACCACTCAAGTCAAATCCCGTCTCTACGAGTCGCACAAGCGGGAGTATGAGAACTTTCGACATATGCCTGGCGAGAGCATAGAGAGTTTATTCGCTCGCTTTTAGGTTAATGTCAACAAGATGCGAGCTAACAAGGAGCTGTTGCCTTTCGACGATCATGAGCGAGCTTTGAAGCTTTTGCACACTCTTGATCGGTCGGTGTGAGACTCAAAGGTCCAGGCGATCATCGAATCGTCTAACTATGAGACCCTCACTTGCGACGAGCTCTTTAGTAAGCTCAAGTCTAGTGAGATTGACGCCATGTCGAGGGCTTCTTATGAGAATCCTTCTGGCCCGACTATGGCTTTGGTTTCTGGCTCTTCTGCTAACCCCTCTAGAGGATTTGCACTCTCTTCACTTTTTTCTGTCACAGAGGACCAGCTGGAGTCTTTGGGGGATGACAAGTTGGCAATGCTCGCCAACCGGTTCTCGCGATTCCACAACAACCGCATGAACCGTCACCGCGGAGGAGGACGTTCAGGATGCTACGAGTGCGGCGACCCCGACCACTTCATCGCCAACTGTACCAAGAAGAAGAACACATCTGGGAAGGGCGATCATGGGCACAAGTATGACTCCGGCAAGCGCAAGGAGAAGTACGTCCCCGCGAGGCACAAGTGGAGGGGCGGCTTCGACAAGGAGTACATCAAGAAGAAGTACTTGGAGAAGGCCCAAGCTGAGCAGCGCGCATTCTTCGCCACGCTCAGCGACATCGACGGCTCGGATGACGACTCCGCTTGCTCAAGCGATGATGAGTCCGAGAAGAAGAAGAGGATCGAGGACAAGCTAAATGGTCTCTACTTCTTCGCCGACGACGAGGGCTTCTGCACCATGGCCCTTGGTGATGAGGTCGATGGCAAGCTGGAGCACACTCCTCGGGACGACGACGACAATGACACCTCTCAGGTATCTCTCACCCACGACGAGCTTTCTGCTGAGGTCGAGAAGCTTACTGCCGCCTTGCTTAGTCAGGATAAGCTGCTTAGGCGTGCCGCTAGAGAGCGCAAGGAGTTTAGGCAGAAGTGGGAGGACACGGTGAAGGAGCTTGAGTTTGCAAAGTCCACCGTGGTCGTGTCTGTGGTGGTTGAGTGCGAGATGTGCACCAAGCACATGACTGCTTTGGTTGGAGAGGCGGATGAGCTCCGGGCTAGGCCCATGTTGTTAGGTGCGTGCAAGACCTGTCCAGGCTTGCAATCCGAGTTGGCAGAGAAGAATGCCAAGATTGTGCCTCTTGAGAAGGCCAGCTCGGGTAGCACTTGTGTGACTAGGTGTGCTTTGTGCGAGGGTTTGGAGATGGAGATTGCGAATGTGAAGCATGACAAGATGCAAACCGAGGAGGAAAACACATACCTTCGGAACATCTTGTCATGGGTATCTTGTGGTGAGCCGCAACTCGGGATGATGATCTCCCAATTTAAGCGAGCTGCTGGAGGTCCAGGTGTAGGCTTTGCTCCGGGTGTTGATGTTTCAGCTTTTGGGAAGATTGGAGAGTCGAGTGGTCTGAACCCGAGTGAGAAGCCCAACTCCACCACTACTCCCAAACTTACCAAGCTTCCACCCAAAGAGCCTCTCAAGCCTAACACCAAGGATGGGGTGTTTGAGGAACCTCCGAGAGCTCCATCCAAGAACCAAGTGTGGCATCCCAAACCCAACCACCTGAAAAACAAGCTGGATACAATGCCACCTATCCAGGAGGAGCTTATGCCACAGAAGGGCAAAGTGATCCACACCCACAACCGTGTGTACCAACAACCCCCTTTGAGAGCGGTGAGGTACCATTGTGAGCACTGTGGGAGAGATGGACACTTGAGGGAGTTCTGCTTTCGGCGCAAGAGAGAGGCGCGCCGTTCCAGGGAGATGAACAATCAGGACATGTACCATCCTTTCCATGATGGTACATGTGCCGAATGTTCAGAGGAGAGCTCCGAGGAGAGCTGCTAGGCCTAGAGGTGCAGTGCCTCAAGTTCCTAGGCCTAGGCCTCGTAGAGAGCGTGCCCGGCGGGAGCCTGCTGTTGTAGGCTATGGACCCCGTGGCGGAGGCTTTGTTGAGCGTTTTCCCCCACCGTGTTTTGAGTATCGCGATGGACGCTCTTCCCTTAGCGGACCACGTTTTCCTCAACGTGGTGATCGCTTCCCCCGTAGGCGTGCTAGGAATGGTTTTTCTGCTAACCGTTCTTTTGAGCAGCCGGCCCAACACTGGTATTCCCCTTACTTCACTAACCCCAGTGTTGGTCCGTATGCTCACCCTATGTCTTTTTATTGATGTAGGTAAAATGATTGGAGAACGTTTGGTTGGTGGATTCCGGGTGTTCGAGGCACATGACCGGAAACACCAAGTGGTTCTCCAGTCTTAGTCCGGTCGCCGGAAAGGAGTTTATCACCTTCGGCGACAATAGCAAAGGTAAGGTATTGTCTCATGGGTCCGTGCGAGTTAATGAGCACTTTGTGTTGCACGATGTTGCTCTTGTTTCTAACTTGCATTTTAACCTTCTTTCTGTTTCGCAACTTTTTGATGATGACTATGAGATTCGTTTTAAACCGAATCTCAGACGCATTTTGGACCCTCAGGGCAATCTTGTTTGTGGGATTTCGCCCTTTGGGAAAGTCTTTCGTGCGGATTTCTCGGAGTCTTTTGGCATTTCTCGTTGTCTTGTGGCTGGACCTTCTTCTTTTGATCTTTGGAAGTGGCATAGGAGACTAGGACATTTGAGCTTCGACTTGCTTGCAAGACTGAGTTCACTTGGCCTAATCCGAGGATTGCCCAAGTTATCCATGGAGAAGGATCTTGTTTGTCATTCTTGTAGACATGAGAAGATGGTTGCCGCTCCCCACCATCCAGTGACTCGGGTCATGACTAAGCGCCCTGGAGAGCTTTTGCACATGGATCTTGTTGGTCCGGCTCGGGTGAGCTCGGTTGGGGGAAGTGGTATGTGCTTGTTGTTGTTGATGACTTTTCAAGATATTCGTGGGTCTTCTTTTTAGCTGAGAAGACCGAGACTTTCTCCTTTGCTCGCAATCTGATTTTGCGTCTTCAGAACGAGTTCCCTTTGAACTCGATGCGAGCTATCAGGAGTGATAATGGTTCTGAATTCAAGAATTCGGATTTTGAGAAGTTTTGTAACTCTTTGGGCTTGGAGCATCAGTTTTCTTCTCCCTACACACCGCCACAAAATGGTGTTGTAGAGAGGAAGAATCGGACCCTTGTAGAGATGGCCAGGACGATGCTCGATGAGCATAGGACTCCTAGGCGATATTGGGCCGAAGCTATGAGCACTGCATGCTATATTTCCAATCGCATTTTTCTTCGAGCTTTCTTGAAAAAGACCTCTTATGAGTTGCGTTTTGGAAAACTGCCCAAGGTGAGTTATTTTCGAGTTTTTGATTACCATTGTTTTATACTCAAAAAGGGCAACTTGGACAAATTTGAGTCTCGTTCTTCTGACGGTGTGTTTTTGGGTTATGGCACTCACACTCGAGCTTATCGTGTACTTAACCTTGACACTAACCGAGTCATGGAGACATCCGATGTCACCTTCGACGAGACCATGGTTTGTCCTTCTTCTCGTTTTGAACGTGCAGGTGATCATGAGGTTAGTGAGCCTCTTTTTGATGACGAGGACGAGGGTGCTGAAGGTATGGATGATCCAGCACCCCCTCCACCTGCTGTGCCACAAGGAGCGGCTTCTACGACGACTCACGGCCCCGACACGTCTTCTTCCTGGGGGCCGTGGGATCCGCCACCCCGAGCGGTACCTTTTGTACCCGGGGAGGCACCAGCTGCTGTTGAGGGGGAGATCACTTCTGCACGGGAGGCGCCACGACACATCCAGCGCCAACACCCCCCTCAACAGATGATCGGCAACATTGACGAGCGGGTCACTCGGTCCAGGTCTCAAATCTCTCACTTTGCTCATTCTGCTTTTGTTGCTGATTTTGAGCCCCGAGATGTTGGACACGCTTTGACGGATCCGGATTGGGTCAATGCCATGCATGAGGAGTTAGAAAACTTTGAGAGAAATCGGGTTTGGGTTCTAGTGCCTCCACCTTCTGAGTGTCATCCAATTGGGACAAAATGGGTTTTCAAAAACAAACAGGGAGAAGATGGCCATGTTGTGAGAAACAAGGCCAGACTCGTAGCCCAGGGTTATAGTCAGAAGGAGGGGATAGACTATGAGGAGACTTTTGCTCCTGTAGCGCATTTGGAGTCTATTAGGATACTCTTGGCTTTTGCTGCATGCAAAGGTTTTAAACTTTTTCAAATGGATGTCAAGAGTGCCTTCTTAAACGGCTACATAGAAGAGGAGGTGTATGTTAGACAACCCCCCGGTTTCGAAAATCCCAAGTTTCCAAACCATGTCTTTAAACTTCACAAAGCTTTATATGGTTTGAAACAAGCCCCTAGAGCCTGGTATGATAGGTTGAAAACCTTTTTGCTTGCTAAGGGTTTTAAAATGGGATGTTTAGACAAAACACTCTTTCTCCTCAAGCAAGGCACTGATACTCTCTTGGTCCAGATCTACGTGGATGATATCATTTTCGGTGGTTCTTCTCACGCTTTGGTTGCCAAGTTTGCAGATACTATGAGCAGGGAGTTCGAGATGAGCATGATGGGCGAGCTGACTTTCTTTCTTGGATTGCAAATTAAGCAATCCCGAGAAGGGATGTTTCTGCACCAGGGCAAGTACACCAAGGACTTGCTGAAGAGGTTCGATATGGGTGAGGCCAAGCCTCTTCCAACACCCATGTCGACCATGACGGCCCTGGATGCGGACAAGGATGGAGAAGCTGTGGTCCAGAAGGAGTACCGAAGCATGATCAGGTCGTTGCTCTACCTGACGGCGACATGCCCGGACATCCAGTTCGCGGTGTGTCTGCGCGCGCGCTTTCAGGCGTCGCCACGCACTTCTCACCGTCAGGCGGTGAAGCGCATTTTCAGGTACCTTCGTTTCACACCTGAGTTCGGAATTTGGTATTCAGCTTCCTCCACCCTCTCCCTTTGCGGTTATTCCGATGCCGATTTTGCTGGTTGTCGCATTGAGCGCAAGTCCACTTCTGGGACTTGCTAATTTATTGGTTATTCTCTTGTATCGTGGTCTTCTCGCAAGCAGTCTAGTGTTGCCCAGCCTACCACGGAGGCTGAGTATGTAGCTGCGACTAGCTGCTGTTCCCAGTTGCTTTGGATGATGACCACTTTGCGTGATTTTGGTCTGAGCTTTTCTCGTGTTCCTTTGCTTTGTGACAGCACGAGTGCGATTAGCGTTGCTAAGAACCCCGTGCCTCACTCGAAGACCAAACACATTGATGTACGCTTTCATTTTCCGCGGGACCATCAGGAGAAGGGTGATATCGACCTTCGCCATGTCGATACTCACCACCAGTTGGCAGATATTTTCACCAAGCCTTTGGACGAATCAACCTCTAATCGGTTGAGGGGTGAGCTTGGTGTATGTTTCCCCTTTTAGATGGGGGAAACATTTTGTCTCTTGTATTTTAAACTGACTCTTTTTCGTTTGTCTTTGTTTTCGTTTGCATTTCAGCATACGCTTTTACATTCTGAGCTTCATGTATATAATATTTAGAATGTGATTATGCTCCATGTAGTATGCTCTGATGCTTATGTTGATGCTTGTAGCTTATGCTCTTTCTGATCACTGATACACGTTGTGAGCTGAGCTATTTTCGAAATGGTGAATTTGCTAATGAACTTAAAAACTGAAAATGTTCACCATTGAGATATGCAACTAGCATGTGTAGGATGTGTTGAGTTCACTCGTGCTTTTCATATATGCTAGGTTGCTATGTCTCTAGTTCTGAGTCACTCACTTGCTTGGTATGTTCATTTTCTGTCAATAAAATTTGAACCAAGTTTTTAAGTGAATTTGAAAAGATCGAGATGGGATTGCTTGTCAACACATCATGGTATCAAGACTGTCTCTCATTGCACATTTGAGTTAAACTTGAGCCGTGTAGTGTATGATCGAAACCGATGCTTTAAGCTTCTGATTGCATATGCATAGGCTTCGCTCGGTTGAAAAGTTAGGCAATGACAAGCCTTCAACCTCTCGCAAACACATGCTGAATTTGAACTTGTGTAATTTCACCGCTGCAACTCCGATTATAAATTGAAATCACAAGTCTATATTTCATTCTATAGCATGATGTTTGAACTTTGCTAGGGGTAGTTCACCTTGTATACATGATTAGCACTTGTCTTCCTGTCTATACATGTTTGGTGCTATTTTGATGGTGAATACCTTTTTGGCTAAAAACTGCTCACTCTGCTCGTATGTTCATATTGCATATTTGGTGATCAGTTTGAGCCTTCGCTAGCTCGTATGCTTTCCAATGAGTCATTGGAGCTATACTGTTTAGAGCATCTTTGCATTCTATTGACTATATCCCTGAAGCTGCTAATTTGCATTTTGACTCATATGCATTTTGGAAGGGGGAGAACCTCTCTTGTTGGCACTTTTGATGGTGCATTTTCTGAGGGGGAGAAAATTGCTTTCGATTCCTTTTTCTTGATGGTGCATTTTCAACTAAGGGGGAGAATTTGAACAAATCATGCCTCCCATTTTCAACTAAGGGGAGAAGAATCGGTTGTGTGCACCATGCAAGGGGGAGTTTTTGCTCGTGCTGAAACTTTTGAATTTTCCAATTGGTTCGGAGCGCTTTGCTAGTTGTGTTGAGCCCTTGCCTCTATCTTGAGGGACTAGCAGTTGCTTCAGTTGGTATCGAGCTTTTTAGTTGATGTCAAGTCTTTTGCTAGTTGTGTTGAGCCTCTGTGCCTCTATCTTGAGGGACTAGCATTTTGCCTTGATTTTTCAATTGGTATCTGCTAGCGGTGTTGAGCCTATTCTACCTCTTCTTGAGGGCTAGCTTTGCTTTGCTTGGTTGCGTCGAGCCGTTGCCCATGTCTTTGGGAACCAAGTTGTTTTGCTCTTTCCACTTGACCTTCTTCGGCTTTGCTATGCTTTTGGGTCATTTGGTTGAGTTCTCTCTTCTCCTTCTTCCTCCTTCTCTTTCTTTTATGATTTGTGTGCGTAGTTGACAATGCACTCATCAAGGGGGAGATTGCGGATACATGGGTGTATGCCGAGTCTCGAGTGATGAGTGATTGTCAACGGGTTTGATCGTAGGTTCTTTGGCTTGTGTTGTGCAGGTGTCGAGCACAGAGACAGTGATCGAGGGCAAGGTGAAGGTCAAGTAGAGACGTGCCGTGCCGACGGACCAGGAGCGGTGAAGGGCGTACGTGAGGCTTGGACTGAGGGACCGGTGGCCTGAGGATCAGCTATGGTGGCTGGCAGCCTGGGACAGCGACGAGCGAAGACTTGCGGGGCATGGTGTTGCTCGGGTAGAGGACCTGGGAACACGTGTCGGTGGACGGGATGCACGGGCGGTGCATCCCTTCTACAGCGTCGGTTTGGTGGTAGAGCCAGAGAAAAACCATCGGGTGGACGGTTTCCAGGTTTGGGCCTCAAAACCTAGGCACGGATGGTTTCCGAGTTTGGCCACAAAACTCGGGCTGAGGACGGTTTCCAGGTTTGGGCCTCAAAACCTGGGTGCTGCGGGTTTGCTGAGTTTGGGCCACAAAACTCAGGTGACGGTCGGCTGGTTTCCCGGTTTGGGCCTCAAAACCGGGGGTTGGCTGGAAAGGCTGGTTTCCCGGTTTGGGCCACAAAACCGGGGGTGCAGAGCGGTGGCGGCACGTGGCGGCAATCGGGAGGTTGCGTCGAGGCAACGCTATGAGTTGTGCGAGCGTGGCCGTCGGATCCACCTACCATCGAGTTGGTCCAGAATAACCTTAGGGTTTAGCTGGTTCGCTCTGTAAGTAGTTAGGGGTAGAGTGGGAATTAGGAATAGTTAGAATTAGGATAAGTAGGGGGAGACACCCACCTCCCCATCGATCTCAGTCATTTGCTCTTTGCTTCTAGGGTTTCCTACTCTCCCAATCCCCTGTTGTAGCTAGCTGAGATCCGCAGAGAACCATACCTCTGTGTACTGGAGATTTTGAGGAAGTGAGGCCATAACCTCACTGTTGTAGCGTGTGGTAGCCACACGGTTGCAGATCGATGTGTTGATTCGCGTTTTGTTCGTATTCTTCGCGTTCTTCCTTTCTCCGCGATTTTTCTCGTCACTCAATCTCTCTCCCTACTGCATCTTTGTGAAATCCGTTTGAATCAACTTGTTCGTTTTTGAAAGGAGATCATTTCCACCGAAGGAATTCATCTAACTCCTTATGAACAAGTAGATCGGGTTGATTTCGTTTTCGTGGCGCTTTTTCGTTCTTGATCTTCCCCTTTCGATTTCCCGGTGATTGGATCATTTTGAGCGAATGATTTCATGGGGATAGTCTCCTAACTACCTCGTGATCATCTTCTCCAAGTTTGGGAACGTGGGATTTTGATTTGGATCGAATTTGGAGAGATTCGTGAGAGGGGCGATCAAAATCGCCCTCTCTGTTCATCCTCGGACAGTCCGCCACTGGGGGCGCGGACAGTCCGGGGGTCGGGGAGCAGCCAGATCAGTGGCTGTGTTCTTCGGCTGATTTGGCTTTGGCTGACCGGCGGACAGTCCGCAGTTCAAAGCCGCGGACAGTCCGCGAACGTCCATGGGACTTGCAGCAGCACTACGGTTTTGCTCTTTTGGCCGGCGGACAGTCCGCGACCTGAGCCCGGACAGTCCGCCACTGGGCAGACAGTCCGCGACCGTACTGTCGGACAGTCCGGGACTTGCCTGAAGCTTCCGGTTTTGTGCGTTTGCTCTCCCGGCTTCTTCGCTTGGTTTTCGGACTTCTCGTTTGGCCTTGTAGTTGACCAAGAAACCTCTCTAGGTATCTTTGCTACTCGTTAGCATCGGTATTTAGGGATTTCTCGACGTAGCCGTCAATCTACGTACGGGACTTTGTTTTTGAGGGTCGAACTTGTCTCAGTACTTTCGACGTTTGGTTTGCTATCGCTTTGTGGTGCCTCGCTGTGATCCTAGGGATCATCCACCCTCTTCCAAGGGTCGTGGGCATCACAGTTTCGGTCGTAGCTTTTCGGGGTTGATTTTGGGAAACTTGGCCAAAGATTCGAAAGAATTTTTGTTGGCTCCCATTCACCCCCCCTCTGGTCGCCTTGCTAGTGCATTCTCGGTCCTTCAGTTAGTGGATATATACCCGAAGGGTTGCAAGAATTTGAAACATGGGTTGTTGTCCATAACATATGTATTTTGCATCTATGCTAATAAAAAGATGTTTTTAGGATTACTTTAGTATATACTAGTATTTCATGTGTTAGCTGCACTTTAACATGATTCAAGGCAAAAGATATCTTGCAGTAGAAGACAAAATAAATAAACTTTGATACTCACAGTTCTTTCATCCATGATGAATGAGCTGAATCTTCATTGTGCAAAGTTGTTGAAGTTCATTGTACGCCTTGCTTCATCTTCGGTGTGAGTTCATCTCAGGACTTTCCCAAATTGATATTGAAAGTTTCCCTACAGGGGTTAGTCCAACAAAATATCCAACATCCTCTATAGCATACTATCGGCTCAAAAATCAACCTAGACACCATGTCTAATTTGATCTCGGAAGGCATTTTAACTTAATTGCTTAAATTAAAAACCTTTGAAAGCAAGACCACCACTCCTAAACTAGGCACCATGCTTAATTTAAGAGATGTATGAAAGTACTCCAAACCTAAACATATAATATAGCGAATGAGGGTAGCATGAAAGTATTATAGAGATTTATTCAGATGGTGATGAAAGAGCATGATTAGTGTATGAGCATATCTTAAAGGTAGGGACAACCAACATAGCAACATGGCAATAAATATTCTTAGAAAGTCTATTCCCCAAGCTTGGATTTTGTAAATCAAGATTGGATGAATGTAATTCAATGTTGCATGATGATTGGTGGGACATACCTTATGTTTGTTGTTCCTTCGTTGTTTTCTGCTCCAAACCTGGGAAGGTTAGTGACAAGAATACCCGAAGGAATATTTTCATATTTATATTTCTATGCTCATTACAAGGACAGTGCAGCAGAAAGGTAGGCATAGCTCATAACCAGGTATTATGATGGGGTATACGGATTCTACTAGTTATAGCTTGCTCATGGGGTAGTGATAGATCAGAGTGGAATTCAAAAACAACATTCATAAGAATGAAAACAAAAATGATGAAAAGACTGGGACAAAAAAGGAAAAGATAAAAGTATGATTACAAGGTTAAACTTAAGACGTAAAATGATCTACCGTTCCCCGGCAACGGCGCCAGAAATGCTTATTGGTATAAATTAATGCACACTCTACTTTATCCGCAAGCGCACAGATAAAATCTACCGATGTAGCACTTCACCGGAGTAACCCAGTTTTAATATCGAACCAAAAGGAACGGATAGCGATGAGTCTCAAGAGTATAACCCCTGAGTAACTAACAAGGACAGAGAAACTAAAAGTATAGAGGGGATCACTAAGATTATCTAAATCCAACTTAAGAGTGGTATGTTTATTATTCTTAATGGGGAAGTTGCCATAAAAGGTCACAACAGAGTATGATTCTTTTATGCAAATGTATAATCCTACCGAGCCTACACACGGGTAAGTGGACTATAGAAGAATCAACAAGGCTATAAGAGTCACCCTTGCGAACTACCACTACTACCGGCATTATAGGAGGTAAATATGAGCTATCAAGTCTAAGCACTGTGCTTATACTATCCAACTACTCTAACTCTAGAGCGACTAGAATTAAAGTACTCAAAAGAGAGTCATAAACCTTAAGAACAATAAGAACAATGGCTCAAACTTAAATATAGATGTTGATTACCGAAACAATCGTTGAAGCAAGTCGATGAAGAACTTGAATCCACAGGTACAAGATGAAGAAGTTGATCCGACAGGCCGGAGCTTCCTCTTGATCTCTTCCTCTCTCTCTCTCTTCTAGTTCTAGAATAAGACTAGGTTCTAATCCTACTAGAGGGGTATCTAGTCTTCTACTTGAAAGCTAACTCTTGATTACAACTAGATGAACTAGATCTAATTCTAGATGAACTAGAAGAGATTCATCTAGAGGGACCTCTACTTCTACATTGGAACCCTAATTTCTGATGTGGAGATGAATAATGAAGAGGGAGATGCCTGGAGAGGGGGGTCTGGGGCTGCTTATATAGCCCTGAGGGATCAACCGTGGCTGTTGGATCAAACCGACTTAAGGTACGGCTGAGATGCATCCTAGAGATTGGTGGAGGAAGCTTGCAGAAGACGGAAGCCAGCGGGCCCGGCGGGAGACCGACCGGTGGGCCCAGGGGACCGGTTGGTCCCACCTGGAAGTGGACCGGGGTGCCCCTCCTCGTGGTGTCTCTAGGTGTTCTCTGGAGTCTTCCGGAAGTTTCCTGACTTGCCGAATGCGTTATCTCCCGTCGGTTTCCTTCTAGGGGAAGCAATCAGCGCTGGTTTCCTGGTTTAGTCCCTGCAGAATCACAATTCACCAAAACACGTGGAATATTGTCAATTAAAACCCTAAACCTTTGTTGGTGATTGAATTCATGCCCTTTTTATATTTATTTATCCTTTAATTTTGATAGATAACTAGTGTCAACAGTAACCCAAGAAGTGATGGATATAGGGCCTTGTAGAGTGTGAATATAAGGCCAGTATTCTACTAGGAGTTTTACAGGTGAAATTTTAGTTTTCTTAACTATAGCATACATAATCTTTAACTCCTCAGTTCTAACAATACGACCTTCTTGTCTAGGAAAGAGAGTAAAGCCTAACCACTTATGCATCACCCTTAATGTGGGGTTGTGAATATCATTGGTGCAAGGGTGATGGTCTGTTCTCTTACCAGTGATGTCCTCCCAGAAGCTATTTCTGTCAAAGTTTCTTAAGGCTATATCTAAATCTACAGTGCAGGTTTCAGGAAAGCCCAGATTTAGGCTGAACTGTTTCCAAGTGAGAGTGAAAGGTTCATTGTACAACCTAAAATAGACATACATGTCATCCGAAGAAAGAGTGCAAAGAAATTCTAGAGTGAGCAATCTACAACCTTCTTTGGAGAGCTCCCAAGTATTCTCCCATCCAATGTTATGGAAGACTAGATCGAACTCAGAGTCCATACCTGTGTCTCAGAGAAATTGTGACTCGAAGGTGGGAGTGTGAGTGTACTCTTTATCGCGGTAGTGCCTGAATAGGTCCTTCTCGTAAGCTGTTTGGAGCTTGATGTGCCTTTCGTGAAGAAGATCATGTGGCTCGGACCGGCTTGTGGTGGATGATCGAGGCAGGGATGAAGTATCCATGTCCGAACCTCCTTGTGATGAGCCAGCTCGCGAACGGCTTCTCGTTGATCGGAAAGTGAGCGTGTTCTTCGCCTTTCTCAAGAAGTTGCTCATCTTGACTACAAAATAAGAGAACACACAGACAAAACTAGTGGAACAAGTGAGGGTTAGAGGAAATAAATGTCAGAAAGTTAGTGGTCCAAAAGTTAGTAGTCCAGGAGTAAGTCGTTCAAGTTGATAATTTTATTTCAACTTCTCCTAGTTTATTAACGAATTGGGCAGCACTTCCCTTCTCTTTTTGATTGCTTGTTCCCACTTTCCCTTTCCTGCTTGCTATTTGCTCAGAGCTTCCTACTCCCTACTCTTATATATCTTTTCTCACTCAGAAACTACCCAAAATGAAGAACTAAGCAAACTCGAAATTGGAATTCCAAATTTCGAAGTGAAGTTGGTATTTTTGAAGAGTGGAGTGTGTGAAGAGTGTGAAGGAAGCTTGCCAATTTATAGGGGGAGAAGGGGGTGGCCGGTCGGTCTAGTGGTGGGACTGACTTTCTTCCATCTTGCTCCCTTACCTACCTTGCTCAAGTTCCCACTCTTTGGAGTGTATGCCGACGGTTGCATGTGGTGGTAGGTGGGATGAGTGGTTGTGAGTGCATGTGATAATATGAAATGATATGAGGTGGGTCCCATGTGTCTGTGGGTCTGTAAGTCTCCCGTATTTGTACAATACAAGTATAAAGAAAATTGCTTTTATGAAACTATAGAAAATGAGGATTCTAATGATGAAATTCTTATATGTTTTTGTTGCCGTAGTAAATAATACTTACGGGATTCGTAAATATTAATTACATGGGGCCAATTTTATGATGCAATAATAAATTTTTATTTTGTTTTTCTTATGCATGAGAAAATATGAAAGTGTAAAAAGTAAATGCTAATAACTACCGAGTTACCTCCGGCAAAGGTTCGGGGTTTTAAGTCCACCGAATCGGACTCTCCAGTCTTCTTCATTCTTCTTGATGGGTCTCCACTACCGGAGACAGTAGTTTCGTTTCTTGAGCTTTATGGTTGTTGGTAACACACTTGCCCTACCTCCGCACACGTGCAGGGGGGTGGCGAAGGTGGCCAATCGTCAGAACCAAGCGAAAGTGCAAAGGTGACAAGAACAGGGATACAACGAAGGTGCAAGGGAAACAAGAACAGTGACACGGTGGCTCTATTCCCAAAAACGTACCCATTACACTGTTCACCCCCCGGTATTTATAGGGGATACCAAGGGGTGCTGACCAAATTACAATAGGGTACAAGAAAGATTCCTCTGCGCTATACACACAGAAGGGCAGAATCGTATAAACACGAGTGGAGTGGAAACCCTAGTTTGTCTTCCTCCTGCCCGCCGCCACTTTGCCTCGTTTATCTTCGCGGGAAGGTGAAAACCAGACCTTCGACTTCGCTAGTCTTCAGGTCATCATTCCCTCGCCCCTCGCCGAGCTTGACGTCTTAAGCGAAAAGGCCCCAGAATCCACGAAGGTCATTTACTGTGTTCTCATAGCGCCTTAACCTGCGAGAAACAAAACGAACTCTGAGGGTCGAATTTGTATCCGAAGGTTAGGAAAACGACCCTGAAGAGCCCCAATTAGCGGAAAGGAAAGGTTTTGTGAGGGCGCGTGGGTCGCGCGAATGTTGTCTTTCGAGCCAGCCCGCGCGGCGCCACTGCCGAGGGTCCCTTCCCCCAACAGTAGCCCCTCGTTGCCTTGGATCTAAAGAACAGTATTTAGGCCCAAGCAGCGCTCTTTAATGGGAAATGTAACAAAACCCTTGGCAGTGACGCCCGCGGCTGCTTTGGGCCAGGCCGTTGTATTGTTGTTTGTACTATAGCGGTCCGTTTCGTTTTTTGCGCCGTAGACTTCGGTTGTCGTGCCGGTTTTGTCGGGTGGGGTGACTTGCCTCACGGCCTAGAAATAGATGGGGTTGGTATGGTGTTTGAGGTTGTGCCCACCTTTGCTCTAGCCATCCTGCTGCTGCTATTTGCTTGTAGCGAAGGTTAGTTTTAGCTTGTTTGCAAAGGTTGAGATAGGCGCTCGTTGTTCGAAGTTGAAGTCAGCTGAAAAGATGAGTAGGTTGAAACAGACTGCTCGAGTTGCTTCTCCGAGTGGTGCGGATGAAGGAGTTACCTTCGAGTTCGGACTCAGCCGGGTTTGTGCCTCGGAGTTGTCAACTTATGTCAAGCGGGGTTGGATAGAGGATGGGAAAGCGAGGACCAGCGCTGGGGAGACTGTGCCTAAGCCTGATGCTGATGAGGTTGTTGTTTTTGAGGAGTTTTTTCACGGCTGGTTTGCGATTCCCTGCTGATTCTTTTGTGACTTCGGTTCTTCAAAAGTTCAATCCGCGTTTCCATCAACTCACACCTTCGTGCTTCACGAAGATGTCAGTTTATGTCTGGGCGTGCCGTTCTCAAGGTGTTGCTCCTCATGTCGAGGGTTTTGTTTGGACCGACTGTGTGCACATGCAGCCTCGCAAGATTTTGGATCGCGAAGGTAACACCAGTCTTGGCCAGTTTGCGGTGTATACCTTTTGCCATCGCGCCGGATCGGAGTTGCCAGTGCGGGCCCAAAAGAACAAATGGACCAGTGGGTGGCAGGAGTTCTGGTTTTACTACAAGCTTAGTGGTAATGCTGAGCTTTGCGGCGAGCTTCCGTCACTTGGTGACGTTAGCGCCGAAGCTATGATGAGCCCCGAGGCTCATGCTGCTGTTGACTGTCTGAGGGTTGTGGCGCGCTCTCAGTGTGCTCGCGACTTAGTCGAGGAGTACTGCTGCGCCAAAATTTGGCCCCTTAGCCGGAAGCAGCTATGGTTTGCAGTCGAGGATGACCCTAAGTACGAGGGTAAGGGTTTGAAGAAACCGAAGGTAGACCTTAACAAGGTTTGGGAGAAAGTTCTCAGGAAGTTTCCCAGGCGAGAGGATGGGATCGAAGCAATCTATAAGCGTGTTCAGGGGTGGGCGGAAGAACTTGTTGGAAAGTTGTCCACACTGGAGGTCAAGGCGATCCATAGCTCCGTGGGTGGCGGAGGTCGAGTTAACTGGCTGTTCGACATTCTTGGGATTCAGTATGCTAATTGGCCTGCTCCGTCGAGCGAGGACGCGCCAAAGAAAAGGAAGCGTGCTTCTGCGGAGGAGAAAGAGATTGTTTCGCGGCCGAAGAGGGGTCGTGGTCGTGGCCGCGGTGGCGCCGTCGGCCAGGTGAAGGCGCTTGCGACGAAGGCCGTAGTAGGTTCTGGTGCTGCCGGTACTTCTGCCTCCTCGGCCATTGTTTCAAGCGGCCGAGGTGTTGGAAGGGTTGGAGGACGGGTGCCCGCGTTGGCGGGATTAGTGCTTTGATCCAGATCTCAGACGACGAAGGTGTCTCTGATGATGATGAGAAAGAGGAAGAGAAAGAGGATGAAAAGGAGGGGGGCACTGAAGAGGATTCATCCGATGAGGTTAGTGATACCTCTAGTAGCAAAGGTAATTATGATGAAGATGTGTCCATTGGGGATGACCTAGGAAAAAGGATGGTCTCGTCTAGTGCTGGCGCTGCGGCTACTTGAAGTATTGATGATATCATTCGGGACTTTGAGCCAGAGAGTCCTCCACGAGGGTCATTTCCTGAGTTTGTAGGCTCGCACATATGGGTTGATGGCTTCGAGTTTACTGGTGATCTTGAATCCGAACGGACCCCCGGGAAGAGGCCGTATGGCGAGGCTAGCCGATCAAGCCTTCCTTATTTCGCCAAGAAGATTGGAGTCTCTGATCCCGTGACGGAGCTTTTCACAAGTCCGGACCTTCGAGAATGTCACTTACAGTGTGTTCCAGAGGAAAGGCGCTTTCTTGGTCGGGTGTTTAACCATATCTGTGTGCCGGAGGCGGAGCTTCGACTGGCCAACGAGCCCTTGGACAACCTTCACGATGACATCGATGTCAAAGTGGCTGAGTTGATGCTCCTTAACCGCTCGACGCGCCGGAGGGCGAGTTATAATCTTCACCGTTTGAATGATCGGTTGATTGAAGTTGAGAAAGATAATAAAGACCTTCGCCAAAGTTTGGAGAATAAAGAGATTGAGCTCAAAGCTGCTTTAGAGAAAGTTTAGAAGTCCCGAGAGGAAGCGCAGGAGGTTGCAAATAGTAATACTCAACTCCTGGCTGCTTGCCGCCAGAAAGACGAGGACTTGAATGCTGCGAACAGTCGCATACAAGAGCTGTCCACTGAGTTGGCTTCTCATTCCGAGGCTTGGCAGAAGAGCTTGGGAGAGGTGAAAAATAAAATCGACACCTGCTTGACTAAGGCTGGTGGTTCTGTTGGTGAGCCGTTACCTGCCGTTGATCCTGTGGCATTCGAGGCTTGGCTTAAGAATGAGCTGGATGTCTTCCGCTCTCTGGTTGATAACGCAGCTGATTTCGGATGTTACGCCGGAGCTTTGGCTATGGCCGGGACCCTTCGCTAAGCTGAATGCGAACACCTTCAGAAGATCAGGAAACCGAACCACGTCTTCCCAACTGTTGACGTGGTTCGTCAAATGAAGGTTGATGATGCGGAGGTTCGGAATTGCGCGATGCGTTTGCTCTGGAGGTTTTGGATTGACGGAGGTGGACGCGCTCTCGCCTTCGAAGAAGCAGCAGAAGCTACCCGTCAGGTACCAACTTGTATGGGATTTTCATTTCGTGTTACTATTTCTTGGACGATTGTGTTGGTGTTTAATTTGGTGGTCTACTTTTGCAGGCTCGGAAAGATGCACTGCCTTCGCCGAGCGCGACAGAGGACATTCCCGGATGCTCCAAGTCTGCTCTTGCGCCCAGTTCTGCGGAGGTTCCACCCGCGTTGGAGGTACCCTCGGCCGAGGACACTCCAATCACTAGAGAAGCTAATGTTGAAGAGGCGGCGACGGAGGAGGCACCTGCTGAGGGCTTGGATGCTGCCGCTGGCGAGGGTTTGGAGGCTGCGACTGGCGAAGCTGGGGCGGATGAGCAGAGGGAAACCGAGCAGGTGTGAAAACTTAGGCCTGCTCGAACAAGGGGGTTGTTTTGTAATATGTGTGGTAGTTGGAACGACTTGATGACACTGAGATACTTTTTAATTCTGTGAAAAATGCAGGTTCCTGATGGAACCATGCTAGAAGTGTTTGATGTGACGCCGTTGACGCTAAATTATTAAGATATTTTTATAACTGGTGAGTCGTGGGCTCGGGCTAGGCTTAAGCACCCTTCGCTGTCCTTTGAACAATTTTGGTGGTCGAAGGTGCGGAGGTATGATTTGAAGAACAGCAGATCGAGTCGTTTTTGGCGTGAGGCTGATTATACTGATCGTCAGGCCACACGGTATTTGTTTGGTGCGTCTTCGTCCTCGCAAGCTGTTGTTGATGATGATATTGATGAGAAGACAACTCTAGATTATTTGTTTGGGCGAAGCACTCTAGATTTAGGTTCGGATGGATCGCTTGTGGTTCCAAAAGAGGAACCTTCGGAAGTTAGTGAAGTAAATCATAGATATATGTATAGGGCGAGGGTTTTGTCCGGGGAGCTGCCAATTGTTCCTGCAGCTCCTTTGTTGTGGGGACCCATAGTTCCGGTGGATATAGGATTTGAGGAGGGTGTCGAAGGTTTGGATGATTTGATGTTGATTGAGGGTAGTGATGGTTCCTTGTAATTTTATTCTTTTTATTGATTGTAAATCATGCTGTCGTCAGAAACGAACAACTTGTGTTGTTGCTCTGTGGAGGTGCTATTCATTTTTTGCAATTTGATCGAGATAATACTTGACTCTCGAGGCTCGCTTTTCGTTTAAGAGAGGTGTTTTTTGGAAATAGCGACGCCCCCTTTTCTTTTAGCGAGGCTCGCTTAACGTTTTTGTAAGCTGATTTGGAAAAACAGCGACGCCTCCTTTTCTTTTTTAGCGAGGCTCGCGTAATGCTTTCATAAGCTGGTTTGGAAAAACAGCGAGGCCCCCTTTTCTTTTTTAGCGAGGCTCGCGTAACGCTTTCATAAGCTGGTTTGGAAAAACAGCGACGCCCCCTTTTCTTTTTTAGCGAGGCTCGCGTAACGCTTTCATAAGCTGGTTTGGAAAAACAGCGACGCCCCCTTTTCTTTTTTAGCGAGGCTCGCGTAACGCTTTCATAAGCTAGTTTGGTAAAACAGCGACACCCCCTTTCTTTTTTAGCGAGGCTCGCGTAATGCTTTCATAAGCTGGTTTGGAAAAACAGCGACGCCCCTTTTCTTTTTTAGCGAGGCTCGCGTAACGCTTTCATAAGCTGATTTGGAAAAACAGCGACTCCCCCTTTTCTTTTTTAGCGAGGCCCGCGTAACGCTTTCATAAGCTGATTTGGAAAAATAGCGACGCCCCCTTTTCTTTTTTAGCGAGGCCCGCTTAACGCTTTCATAAGCTGATTTGGAAAAACAGCGACACCCCCTTTTCTTTTTTAGCGAGGCCGCTCCCTTTTCTTGGGTGGAGGTGAAGTTTGCTTTTGCGAGCCCCTGGCGTTTTTTTGCCAGGGTGCTCGACTTTTTTGGACTTCGCACCTCCCCTTGTTTTAGGTGGAGGTGAAGTTTGCTTTGCGAGCTCCTGGCGTTTTTTGCGAGGGTGCTCGACTTTTTTGGACTTCGCGCCTCCCCTTGTCTTAGGTGGAGGTGAAGTTTGCTTTTGCGAGCCCCTGGCATTTTTGAAGGACCGAGAAAGCACTAGCAAGGCGACCAGAGGGGGGGGGGGGTGAATGGGAGCTTCAAATTTTCCTTTTGGAAACTTGTCGCCATTGTCCCAAAACTTAACCCCAAGAGCAAACCAAGAGCCCGCAAGTGTCCACGACCCTAGATGTAGGGTGGATGCTTCCAAGAAGCACAGCGAGACACTACACGACTCTAGAAACCCAACGCAAAAGTGCAAAACCAAATCCGAGATCACACGAACGAACGGCGAACGAAACTGCGCGAGACAGAACTGACCGGACTCACCAGAGCGTCCGGTCACCAGGCACCGGACGCGTCCGGTCACAGGAAATCGGTTCTGGAACCTCTCTGTTCCTGACCGGACTCACTGAAGGGAGCGTCCGGTCGTTTGAACAGAGCGTCCGGTCGCACACGCCGAACCGAGTGAACAGTGGAACCAGTGCGTCCGGTCAGTTTCAAAAACCAGCGTCCGGTCAAGTGAACAGAATACGCGCGAGTCAAACCTTCATCGACCGGACTCTGACCAAGCGTCCGGTCAGCTCATGTCAAGCGTCCGGTCACCCCGACAATGAACTGTTCGTCCACCGATTTGATTCAAACTCTCCCAAAACAAAACCCCTAGGGTTCAAACTTGGAGAGATGAGTCACAAGGAGGATAGTGAGCTATCTCTAAGAGATCATGGCTCGAACCTATCTCCAATCGATGAATCGAAGAAATTCGGGGGAAAGGAGAAACACTTGATCCGAGACTAAAATCGATCGATCTCCTAGACCATGAGGTTAGAGGAGAATTCCTTCAGTGGAAAGAAGTGCCTCACGATCTAGAACAACTTGGTTCAAATGGATTTGCAAAAGATGAACCGAGCAAAGATATCAAGCGATGGGAGAAACGTGGAGAAAAGGATTCCGCGAAGAACACAAATGAAACGCGAATCACAACCACGAAATTGCAACCGTGTTGCTACCACACGCTACAACAGTGAGGTTACGGCCTCACTTCCTCAAAATCTCTAGTACACAGAGGTATGGTTCTCTGCGGATCTCAGCTAGCTACGGCAGGGGATTGGGAGAGCAGGAAACCCTAAGTGCAAAGAGCAAAGGAACTGAGATGAATGGGGAGGTGGGTGTCTCCCCCTACTTATCCTAATTCTAACTATTCCTAATTCCCACTCTACCCCTAACTACTTACAGAGCGAACCAGCTAAACCCTAAGGTTATTCTGGACCAACTCGGTGGTAGGTGGATCCGACGGCCACGCCCGCACAACTCGTAGCGTTGCCTCGACGCAACCTCCCGATTGCCGCCACGTGCCGCCACCGCTCTGCACCCTCGGTTTTGTGGCCCAAACTGGGAAACCAGCCTTTTCAGCCAACCCCCGGTTTTGAGGCCCAAACCGGGAAACCAGCCCTCCAGCATCTGAGTTTTGAGGCCCAAACTCAGCAAACCCGCAGCACCCAGGTTTTGAGGCCCAAACCTAGAAACCGTCCTCAGCCCGAGTTTTGTGGCCAAACTCGGAAACCGTCCACGCCCAGGTTTTGAGGCCCAAATCTGGAAACCGTCCACCCGATGGTTTTTCTCTGGCTCTACCACCAAACCGAAGCTGTAGATGGGATGCACCGACCGTGCACCCCGTCCACCGACACGTGTCCCCAAGTCCACGACTCAGGCAACACGTGACCGCAAGTCTTCGCTCGTCGCTGTCCCAGGCTGCCAGCCACCACAGCTGATCCTCGGGCCACCAGTCCCTCAGTCCAAGCCTCACGTCCGCCCTTCGCCACTCTCGGTCCATCGGCACGGCACGTCTCTACTTGACCTTCACCTTGCCTCTGATCACTGTATCCGTGCTCGAAACCTACACAACACAAGCCAAAGAACATGCGCATCATCCCAGTTGACAATCACTCATCACTCAGAGACTCGGCATACACCCATGTATCCGCAATCTCCCCCTTGATGAGTGCATTGTCAACTACCAACACAAATCATAATGAAAATAGAAGGAGGAAGAAGGAGAAGAGAGAACTTGACCAAATGACCCAAAAGCATAGCAAAGTCGAAGAAGGTCAAGTGGAAAGAGCGAAACAACTTGGTCCCCAAAGACATGGGCAACGGCTCGACGCAACCAAGCAAAGCAAAGCTAGCCCTCAAGAAGAGGTAGAACAGGCTCAACACCGCTAGCAAATACCAATCTGACAAATCGAAGCAAAAATGCTAGTCCCTCAAGATAGAGGCACAGAGGCTCAACACAACTAGCTAGAAAGCTCGAAACCAAAGCTTTACGGTCAAACTCCCCCTCGAATAATGCACGCAACTAAAACATGCCCCCTTAGTTGGACACAAGGAAGCATAAAGCATATGATTTGCAAATTTCTCCCCCTTAGTTGAAAATGCACCATCAAGCATAAGGAGCTGAAAGCGATTTTCTCCCCCTCAGAAAATGCACCAACCAAAGTGCCAACCAGAGAAGTTCTCCTACCAACAAGAGAGGTTCTCCCCCTTCCAAAATGCATATGTGTCAAAATGCAAGTTAGCAGCTTCAGGAATATAGTCGATAGAATGCAAGGATGCTCTAAACAGTATAGCTCCAACGACTCACTGGGAAGCATAAAAGCTGGCAAAGGCTCAAACTGACCACCAAATATAAACTATGAACATATGAGCAAAGTGAGCAGTTTTTAGCCAAAAAGGAGTCACCATCAAAATAGCACTAGACAAGCATAGACAGGAATTCAACCAAGTGCTAAACATGTATACAAGGTGAACTACCCCTAGCAAAGTTCAATCATCATGCTATAGAATGAAACATAGACTTGTGTTTTCAAGTTTTAATCGTAGTTGCAGCGGTGAAACTACACAAGTTCAGAATTCAACATGTGACTGCGAGAGGTTGAAAGCTTGTCATTGCCTAACTTTCCAACTGTGCGAAGCCTATGCAAAAGCAATCAGAAGCTTAAAGCAACAATTTCGGTCATACACTACACAGCTCAAGTTTAACTCAAGGTGCAATGAGAAACAGTCTCGAAACTGTGATGTGTTGACAAGCAATCCCATCTCGATCTTTCTGATTCACTTAACTTGGTTCAAATTCAAGACAGTATATGACCTGACCAAGCAAGTGATGGACTCAGAACTAGAGACATAGCAACCTAGCATATATGAAAAGCACGAGGGAATTCATCACATCCTACACATGCTAGTTGCATATCTCAATGGTGAACATTTACAAGTTTTATGTTTGTTAAGCAAATTCACCATTCAAAACTAGCTCAGCTCACAACATGTATTTAGTGATCAGAAAGAGCATAAGCTATCAACATAAGCATTGGAGCATACTAAACAGAGCATAGTCACATTCTAAAAAGTATATACATGAAGCTCAGAATGTAATAGCGTATGCTGAAATGCAAAGAAAAAACAAAGACAAACAAAAAGGAGTCAGTCTATCGTACAAGAACCAAAATGTTTCCCCATCTAAAAGAGGAAACACACACCAAGCTCACCTCTCAACCGATTAAAGGTTGATTGGTCCAAAGGCTTGGTGAAAATATCAGCCAACTGATGATGAGTATCGACATGGCGAAGGTCGATATCACCCTTCTCATAGTGGTCTCGCAGAAAATGAAAGCGCACATCAATGTGTTTGGTCTTCGAGTGAAGCACGGGGTTCTTAGCAACGCTAATAGCACTCGTGCTGTCACAAAGCAAAGGGACGCGAGAAAAGCTCAGACCAAAATCACGCAAAGTGGCCATCATCCAGAGTAACTGGGAACAGTAGCTAGCCGCAGCAACATACTCAGCCTCCGTGGTAGACTGGGCGACACTAGACTGCTTGCGAGAGGACCACGAAACAAGAGAAGAGCCAATAAACTAGCAAGTCCCAGAAGTGGACTTGCGATCAATGCGACAACCAGCAAAATCGGCATCGGAATAACCGCAAAGGGAAAGGTTGGAGGAAGCAAAATACCAAATCCTGAATTCTGGAGTGAAGGATAAGTACCTCATAATGCGCTTGACCGCCTGACGGTGAGAGGTGCACGGCGAAGACTGAAAACGCGCGCAAAGACACACCGCGAACTGGATGTCCGGGCGTGTCGCCGTCAGGTACAGCAGCGACCCGATCATACTCCGGTACTCCTTCTGGTCCACTGCTTCTCCTTCCTTGTCCGCATCCAGGGCCGTCGTGGTCGCCATGGGTGTTGGAAGAGGCTTGGCCTCACCCATGTCGAATTTCTTCAAAATGTCCCGGGTGTACTTGCCCTGGTGCACAAACATTCCTTCCCGGGATTGCTTGATTTGCAACCCGAGGAAAAACGTCAACTCGCCCATCATGCTCATCTCGAACTCCCTGCTCATAGTGTCTGCAAACTTGGCAACCAAAGTGTGAGAAGAACCAACGAAAATGATATCATCCACGTAAATTTGGACCAAGAGAGTATCAGTGCCTTGCTTGAGGAGAAAGAGCGTTTTATCTACACATCCCATTTTAAAACCCTTAGAAAGCAAAAAGGTTTTCAACCTATCATACCAGGCTCTAGGGGATTGTTTCAAACCATACAAAGCTTTGTGAAGTTTAAAAACATGGTTTGGAAACTTGGGATTTTCAAAACCGGGGGGTTGTTTAACATACACCTCCTCTTCTATGTAGCCGTTTAAGAAGGCACTCTTGACATCCATTTGAAAATGTTTGAAACCTTTGGATGCAGCAAAAGCCAAGAGTATCCTAATAGCCTCCAAACGAGCTACAGGAGCAAACGTCTCCTCATAGTCTATCCCCTCCTTCTGACTATATCCCTGGGCTACAAGTCTGGCCTTGTTTCTCACAACATGGCCATCTTCTCCCTGTTTGTTTTTGAAAACCCATTTTGTCCCAATAGGATTTCACTCAGAAGGTGGAGACACTAGACCCCAAACCCGATTTCTCTCAAAGTTTTCCAATTCCTCATGCATGGCATTGACCCAATCCGGATCCGTCAAAGCGTGTCCAACATCTCGGGGCTCAAAATCAGCAACAAAAGCAGAATGAGCAAAGTGAGAGATTTGAGACCTGGACCGAGTGAACCGTTCGTCAATGTTGCCGATCATCTGCTGAGGCGGGTGCTGGCGCTGAATGTGTCGTGGCGCCTCCCTTGCCGAAGTGGCCTCCCCCTCAACAGCAGCTGGTGCCTCCTCGGGTACAAAAGGTACCGCTCGAGGTGGCAGATCCCACGACCCCCAGGAAGAAGACGTGTCGGGGCCGTGAGTCATCGTCGATGCCGCTCCTTGCGGCACAGCAGGTGGAGGAGGATGTGCTGGGTCATCCATGCCTTCAGCACCTTCTTCTTCATCATCGTAAAGAGGCTCGCCAACGTCATGATCACCTGCACGCTCAAAACGAGAAGAGGAACAAACCATGGTCTCGTCGAAGGTGACATCGGATGTCTCCATGACTCGGTTAGTGTCAAGGTTAAGTACACGATAAGCTCGAGTGTGAGTGTCATAACCCAAAAACACACCGTCAGAAGAGCGAGACTCAAATTTGTCCAGGTTGCCTTTCTTAAGTATAAAACAATGGCAACCAAAAACTCTAAAATAACTCATCTTGGGTTGTCTACCAAAACGCAACTCATAAGAAGTCTTTTTCAAGAAAGCTCTTAGAAAAATGCAATTGGAAATATAGCATGCAGTGTTCATAGCTTCGGCCCAATACCGCCTAGGAGTCCTATGCTCATCGAGCATCGTCCTGGCCATCTCCACAAGGGTCCGATTTTTCCTCTCCACAACACCATTCTGTGACGGTGTGTAGGGGGAAGAAAACTGATGCTCCAAACCCAAAGAGTTACAAAACTTCTCAAAATTCAAATTCTTGAATTCGGAACCATTATCACTCCGAATTGCTTGCATTGAGTTCAAAGGGAACTCATTCTGCAGACGCAAAATCAGATTGCGAGCAAAGGAGAAAGTCTCGGTCTTCTCAGCTAAAAAGAAGACCCACAAATATCTCGAAAAATCATCGACAACAACAAGCACATACCACTTCCCCCCAACCGAGCTCACCCGAGCCGGACCAACAAGGTCCATATGTAAAAGCTCTCCAGGGCGCTTAGTCATGACCTGAGTCACTGGATGGTGGGGAGCGACAACCATCTTCCCATGTCTACAAGAATGGCAAACAAGATCCTTCTCCATGGACAACTTGGGCAATCCTCGGATTAGGCCAAGTGAACTAAGTCTTGCAAGCAAGTCGAAGCTCAGGTGACCAAGTCTCCTATGCCACTTCCAAAGATCAGAGGAGGAAGGTCCAGCCAAAAGACAACGAGAAATTCCAAACGACTCCGAGAAATCCGCACGAAAGACTTTTCCAAAGGGCGAAATCACACATACAAGATTGCCCTGAGGATCCAAAATGCGACTGAGATTCGGTTTAAAACGAATCTCATAGTCATCATCGAAAAGTTGCGAAACAGAAAGAAGGTTAAAATGCAAGTTAGAAACAAGAGCAACATCGCGCAACACAAAGTGCTCATTAACTCGCACAGACCCACGAGACAACACCTTATCTTTGCTGTTGTCGCCGAAGGTGATATACTCCTTTCCGGCGACCGGACTAAGACTGGAGAACCACTTGGCATTTCCGGTCATGTGCCTCGAACACCCGGAATCCACCAACCAAACGTTCTCCAATCGTTTTACCTACATCAATAAAAAGACATAGGGTGAGCATACGGGCCAACACTGGGGTTAGTGAAGTATGGAGAATACCAGTGTTGGGCCGGCTGCTCAAAAGAACGGTTAGCAGAAAAACCATTCCTAGCACACCTACGGAGGAAGCGATCACCACGTTTAGACAGATGTGGTCCGCTAAGGGAGGAGCGTCCATCGCAATACTCAAAACGCGGTGGGGGGAAACGCTCAACTACAAAGCCACCGCCACGGGGTCCATAGCCTACAACAGCAGGCTCCCGCCGGGCACGCTCTCTACGAGGCCTAGGCCTAGGAACTTGAGGCACTGCACCTCTAGGCCTAGCATCTCTCCTTGGAGCTCTCCTCTGTCTAGGCCTGGGAACTTGAGGTTCTGGACCTCTGGGCCTAGCAGCACGTCTCTGAACATTTGGCGCATGTACATCATGGAGAGGATGGTACATGTCCGCATTGTTCACCTCACTAGTGTAACACCCCTGGTGTTTAAATGTAATTAACTTGACATGTCATCATCTTAAGCATTAATCATTTCCTGTGACGCATTTGATTTGCCTAATTGCTATGCTTTGATTCCCTTTTCAAAAAAAAACCCTAAAAGCCCAATTCTCTCTATAAGGGCAAAATGGTAATTTCACCTCTGTGCCTAGTTCTATTTAATTCTTGTTGAAATTTAGTGCCCTGATGTTTGCTGCATTGATCAAAGTTCAAAAATCAGATTTGATTTGATTTTCCCTTTTGCAAAACCCTGATTTTCAAACCCTGGAGTTTATCCCTCTTTTTGTAATTCAAAATTATTCAAAATTTGAGGTTGGTCCAAAAAGCAAAGTTGTAGATCTGGCCAATAGAAACAACTTTGGTATTTACAGATTTTCAAAGTTCTATATAAAATTTGAAGTAATTTCAAATTCGTTCAAACTCCAGTTTTTGTCCCTTTTTGAGTTTTCAAAATTAATTCAAAAACTATTGAGTTTCAGAAAAAGTATATATTAGCAAAGTTGTAGGTTTTGTCAAATGGAACAACTTTCATATATAAAGATTTTCAAGTTTCAGTTTGAAATCCAAAGTAATTTTGATTTGAATCAAATTTGAAAAGTGTCCCCTTTTCTGTTTTCAAATATAGTTCAAAAACTATTTGGAATTTGAAAATGTTCATATTGACAAAGTTGTAGATCTCATTTTTCTGAGCAACTTTGGTATTTTGAGTTTTTGTCGCACAGTTCAAATTTTAGAAGTTTTTTGCAAAATACAGAACCTAGCCAAAAGTCAAACCCTACACCCTACACTGTTCCTCTTCTTCCTAGCGACAGGGGGGGGGTCCGGTCATGGCCGCCCCGACGGCGCTGCGCGTGCGCCACGCGCTCGGCCGTCGCTCGCTTGTCTCCGACCTGCCACCGCTGTTCCCTGGTCCCCTCCGCGCCCGCACGCGAGCGTTGACTCCCTCTCCCGGCCCCTACTGCTCCTGCGCGTGGCCATTGCCGGCCAAGCTTGCGCACCGGTCCCGGCTGCACGCCAGCCCCTCCGCCTTAGCGCAATCGAGTGCGCACGCTCCCGCTGATCTTATCCGCGCCTCGCCGTGCTCTCTACCGGCCTCAGGCCGCGCCTATAAAAGCCCCGCCGGAGCTCGAGCTCTTCACTCACCTCCGCCGTCGTCCCTAGCTCACACCACAGCTCCCGCCGCCCAATCACCTAGCTCTACAGCTCCGCCGTGTTCTCCCGCAGCTCCCCCACCCCTCAATTTGGTCTCTACCACCCCCAATTGCCCGGCGTAATCCCTTCTTCCCCAACTCCGGCAAGGAACCGTCGAGGTCAAGACCGGGAAATACCCTCTCTCCAGCCTTGATCACCATCCTTTGACCCCAGCCTCACCTTCTTTGCTCCTTTGCGCATCTAACGGACCCCTTGCGGTGGTTTGTGTCACGCAGGATCGCCTGGTCGTCGGTCGCCGCCGTGTGCCGTCCGCCGATCCCCGTCGACCAGCCACTCCGTCCATCCTCCCTCCCCGTTGAGTTCCCCAATCGACTCCGGTGAGCTCTCTGGTGCTCCCTGTGCTCTTGGCTTCGCCGCGGACCGCCTGGTTCGGCCGGCGTGGCAAGCGCCGCCCATCTATGGTCGCCGGCGACGAGCAGTCGCCGCCGTGTCCTTTTTCCTTTTTGTTTTTGAAGATGTGAATAGTGTTCAAATTTCATCTTTTTGTATGATTTTCTGTGTTGATCCAAAAATTCTGAAATTTTTGTGGTAGACTCTTTATGCTCTGTAGTATTTTAGAAAAATATGAAACTTGAGTTTTGTGCAAAAATTTGAAAATGTAAAATTCCCCTTTTAATTGAAAAATGAAGGTTTTGGTATTTTTGGAGAATGATCTATAGCTCCAAAAATCTTGAGATAAATTTTGCAAGCTAGTTATGTCATCCTGAGTCTCTGGTAAAATTTTGAAGTCATTTGGAGCAAGTTGATTTTTGAGCATTTATTTTAATTAAGGAATAGTGCCTTTTGTTAATTTAATGTCTAGATTTAATTGAGCACCTTAATGACCTCCAAAAATTATGAAATTTGTTTTGCCATCTGTTTATGTCATAATAAACTTATGTGATTAATTTGGTAATTTTTGGAGCAACTTCATAAAATGACCTTTTAAATAAATTAAGAAAAATAGAAAAGATGGATTAGGGTTGGTAATAAGTGTTTAATGATGTGATCTTTGGATTGATTGATGTTCATAGACCCCTACCCTTTGGTCTATGATGTTTGTGATGATATGTTTGGTTAATACTTAGGATAATTATAATAAGGCCTAACATCAATAATGCTTAAGAAAGAAATGGTTACCTTTTATGCTCAACCTAGATTTCGATTATGCCTTGCCTAAGAGTAATCTAGAATCAGTGGAATTGTCTTGCACCATAAGTCCATATCATCATTCTCATGAGCATTCATCATTGCATCCGTATAGTTGACGAAGAAGGTACCAGAGTCGAGGCCGTTGTTGACGAACCAACTCCCGAGGCGACCCCGAGCTCCGACACCTATACCTACCCCGAGTCTGCTCTCTTTGCCATCCAAGGCAAGCCCCGGTGCATTTAACCCTTTCCTTGAATTTATAAAATGATTTCCTTAAATGCTTTTGAGTTAAATTATTGCATTAGGTTTATAGGAGTTGTGTGCTATCCTAATTGATGCACTATCCACCTTGACCACTGATACACCTGATACCTGCTTTTCAAAAGTATTTGAAAAATGCTTAGCAATGCTTATTGATTTAGACCTTGCAATAAAATGCCAATTTCAAAAGTGTGATCACTTAAAGAACTTTTATGGGAATTTGGTCTTACTCCCCGGCTGTTGGCTAGGTATCTGATCCGTACCTAGTCAATAACGAGGAGAGGTTGTCCGAGCGTACGGTGCCGTCATGTTGTAGTCCGGGACTCAACAGTTGACACCGACCGGGACATGGTTGAAAAACTGACAGGACTATTACGCTTGGGTGAGATATGACCAAGGTATAGTTCTGGCTGGAAAATTAGGGACCATCCGTATGGGGGCCTGCTGGTCAAGACTTGTAACTATTCACATACTTCGGAAAGCTCTGGCTCCGAGGAATCCTTTATTGGACCGACAACCGCGCACTGGGAGTGGAGAGATGGCGGAAGTAGCAAGTACCCACGTGGTCGTCGTACCTGGAAAGGAGTGGTGTACTGTACTTCCGGGTGGCGTAGGACCGGGCCCAATCTTGGAGGAATCGTGGTAGACGAGTTGGCATATGCAAGCTTGGGTGCTACATATGCAGTGTGGATAGGGATCCTCAGCTGAGTATTATTTATCCGGATTAACGTTGCTCCTCGGTTATGGAGACTTGGTCCACTGACTGTCAACGGAGAGTGGTTCTCAACTAGGAATGTTTTGAAATGTAAAATGAATCATGAATGATGAAGAATTGAGGAATACTGAATCTTTCAAAATAAAATAAGGTTTACAAAAATGCTTTTCTGCAAAATACTTGATCTTGCTTAAGCCTTACCTTGACTACCCTAAGCCTCTCATTCCTGAGTCTTCTCCCTTTTTCTTTAGTCGGGTAAGTCTTGTTGAGTACCCCAGTACTCAGGGTTTGTTACCCATGTTGCAGGTATGCCTGAGACCCCGATGTGTCTCGCACCCTGTTGCGTGACCTTCGTCCAGGAAGAGGCCGACGAGGCCGATGAGTAAACATGCACCCTCGGGTTGGGTGTTACATGTATCTTATGTTAATGTTTCCGCTACGTTGTCTACTTTGAATCACCCGAACAATGGTTTGTAATAACCGTACTCCTTAACTCATTTGAAACCTCGTTTTGTAAAACTAATGTTATTTAAGTCTTCCGCTCTTTATTCCGATGTTATTTGTAAAAGTATGCAATGCTGTAACCGAATTGTGAGATGATCCTGCGGACATTGGGCGCTGATGTAGCCCGGTGGCGAACAGGTCTTAATCACATGGAACATGGGTTCGGCTGTCAGAGGTTGACAGGGACACGTGGGCCATGGGATTAGGGTCGTTCCGTCACAGAGTGGTATCGGAGCATCTCACTTTAACGTTGCAGTGTTTCTTTTGCGAAAACTTCAAAAGTTCTTTTGAGTCCAAACAAAATTTAAACTTGACTATTTTGAGTCCAAATTGCTTCTCTCATCTTGTCTCTCATATGGCAACACTAGCTAGTGGAACAACATGTTTTAAGCCCTATGTACTTTATTTATTTATTGCATTGCTTTGTTCCGTAGGAACGATTCATGCATCATGTCATAATCACTAAGTTAACTTCCTCTCTAAGTTCGTTGGGGATAGTATGCCTATACCTGTTCTTGCTAGCCTTTCTCATCTACATCTCTCTTATCCAGACTATGGCTCGTATCAAGCTGACTGCCCGCAAGTCGACTGGACCGCACTGGTGTGCCACGTCCACCAGCTGGCCACGCTCGCGTGAGAAGGAGACTGGAGAATCCTTCCAACGGTCGTCGCTTTTCCCCGCCGCACCCGCAAGAATCTGAAGGAGGAAATCAAGAATCTGAAGGCTGAAATAGAGAACATGGAGCATGACTTCTACCTTTCCCGCCTGGAGTTCTACGAGACACGAGCCGCTCTTGAGGAAGCTAACCAGAATGTGGTTCGCGCTATCCAGCAGCGTGATGCAACATGGATCCGAGAGGATGTCACCAGAGCCCAGCTCCATGGACTGCAGCAGTACACCGCCCAGATCGAGCAATTCAATGATATGCTTCATGAGGAAGTACACCAGCTGCACAACCAGCTTCACCCCGTGATTCCACCAGTTGCTGAGGACCCCGAAGACGGAGTCGTGGAGGAACCTGAAGTGGAACACGAGCCCGATCAGAATGAGGAAGCGGAACCTGCTGAAGATGTCCACGTTGAAGATGAAGATGAGGAGGAAGAGCCTGAGCTGATCATCGAGGATGATGATGATGACGAAGAGTTGATCTTCATCGATGACGACTAGACTCCTTGTGTCTGTACCATCTGCTTACCTAAAACCTTAGGCTAGGTTTGGGGGCGTTAGTCTGTCTGTTGCCAAGTCTGGCATGTATCTTTCTATTCGTACCTTTTTCCCTTATCAGTCTGTTGTCATCTTTATCAAGCCAGCTATCTTTGTATCAATGAAGCTATCAATCGGTCGTTTCAGAACCTTTGTCCTTTTATGCTGAGTTCCGAGTTGCTTATACAGATGCCTGTGAACACCCGTACCGGAGCCGGAGGTGCTGGAGGTGACCGTCTCCCAAATCCTCCACCTGTACCAGCTACCCTAGCGGAGGCCATTGCAGCCCTGGCCGCCGCTGCCAATCTGATGGCTCAGAACCAAGGATAGCAGAATGTTGGTCACCGTGGTCGTCACAACCAAGAGACCACCTATGTGGATTTCACTGAAACCCGTCCACCGGTTTTCACCAGAGCCGATGAACCCCTCGAAGCTGATGATTGGCTCCGCACCATGGAGCAGAAGTTTGGTCTCATCCGATGCACTAAAATCCAGAAGCCCCGGTTTGCTTCGCAGCAGCTTCGTGGCCCAGCAAGTGCTTGGTATGCCAACCTCTTGGCTGCCCAGCCTGAAGGTCATGAGTTGACCTGGGAAGAGTTCCGCACCGCTTTCCGTGCACACCACATCCCATCAGGTCTGATGAAGATGAAGCTTGATCAGTTCCTAGCCCTGCAGCAGAAGGACTCCATAGTGATGCAGTATGTGGGTCAATTCAACCATCTGAGTCAGTATGCAGCGGAATATGTCAACACGGATGAGAAGAAGAGAGACTGTTTCCTTAGGGGATTGCACCCTAAGATCCGCAGGAGCATGTCCAACAACCTGACCGGTTCTTATCATGAGGCTGTTGACCGGGCAGTTGCTTTTGAAGAGAGTAACCGTCAGTACCAAGAGGAGGAAGAAGAAGAAGAAAGCAGGATCTAGCAGCCACTCTGGCAATCACAAGCGCCAGAGGGTCATATATCATCCTAGTCACCACCACAACCGTCCACCTTACCCTCACCAGCAAGTGGTTGTCCGTACCGCGGCTACCACCCACAACGCCAACCAACAAAGTGCCACTCAGCCGAACGCCCCAGGTGTTCGTATCACCACCCCACAAACCGCCTATAACCATCCCTGCTACAACTGTGGTCAACTTGGCCACTGGTCTCGTGAGTGCCCAAAGCCCAAGAAGCCTGCTCAGAACTTTCAGAAGGGTCCTGGAGGACCACAAGCAGCAGCAACACCGTGCTCCACAGCAGCAAGTGCAGAAGGGCAAGTTCGTCAAGAAGCACGGGCAAGTCTACTACACCACTGTCAGCGATATTCCAGAAGGGGAGCCCGTCATGATCGGTAGGTTTCCTGTTGCCAATCACCCGGCAGTTGTGTTGTTTGATTCTGGTGCATCGCATTCTTTCATCAGTCGTACCTTCGTCTCTAAGCATGACATATCAGTTGGGGAGTTGAAAGAAAGTTTTTGCATTTTATCGCCTGGAGGGCGTATAAACACCAAAGAGGTGGTTCGCAGTATACCAGTAAGGTTGGGGGAATATGTATTTCCCACCACCATGATAGTGCTTCATGATCAGGAGATAGATGTCATCCTAGGCATGAATTGGATGTGTCAGTATAAAGCCATGATCGACATCCTGAATAGAGTCGTGAGAGTGGATATTCCTAACAGTACTGCCAAACTCCTTCTCCAACTTCCAATGCCTCAAAAACCAGCAGCCACTCAAATAAATACCGCCTATGTTCTGGAAACCCGGGACATCCCCGTGGTTTGTGAATTCCCTGATGTTTTTCCTGAGGATCTGCCTGGTCTGCCTCCTGACCGTGACGTTGAGTTTGCCATAGAGCTAAAGCCCGGGACTGCTCCTATATCCCGCAGAGCTTATCGAATGCCTCCCAGAGAGTTGGCAGAACTAAAAATCCAATTACAAGATTTGTTGGACAAGGGTTTCATTCGCCCAAGCTCGTCTCCTTGGGGCTGTCCTGCAATCTTTGTAAAGAAGAAAGACAAGACTCTCAGAATGTGCATTGATTATCGCCCACTCAATGAGGTCACCATCAAAAACAAATATCCCTTGCCTCGGATTGATCTTCTCTTTGACCAGTTAGCTGGAGCCAAGGTATTCTCCAAGATCGATCTCAGATCTGGCTACCACCAAATAAAAATCCGTCCTGAAGATATTCCTAAAACAGCTTTCACCACCAGATACGGCCTATATGAGTATTTGGTCATGTCTTTCGGATTGACCAATGCACCCGCTCATTTCATGTACCTCATGAACTCTGTTTTCATGCCAGAGCTTGATAAATTCGTGGTCGTGTTCATTGACGACATCCTTGTCTACTCAAAAAACCCCTGAAGATCACTGCCGAGCATCTTCGTATCGTTCTATCCCGTCTCAGAGAGCATCAGCTCTATGCTAAGTTCAGTAAATGTGAGTTCTGGTTAGATCAGATACAGTTTCTTGGTCATGTCCTATCCGCTGAAGGTGTGTCAGTCGACCCCGGAAAAGTGTCAGATATCCTGGATTGGAAGCCACCTACCTCTGTTCACAAGGTCCGCAGTTTTATGGGAATGGCTGGATATTATCGTCGATTCATCCCAGATTTCTCCAGAATCGCCAAAGCCTATCACCGAGTTGCTGAAGAATTCTGTGAAGTTCTTTTGGTCACCAGCTTGTGAACAAGCTTTTCAGACTTTGAAGAAGTTGTTAACCACGTCACCAGTGCTAGCTCAGCCGAACGTCGAGAAGCCCTTTGATGTCTACTGTGATGCATCTGGTACTGGTTTGGGTTGCGTGTTGATGCAAGAAGGAAGAGTGATCGCTTATGCCTCGCGGCAGCTTAAGCGACATGAGGAAAATTATCCAACTCATGATCTTGAGTTAGCAGCAGTGGTTCATGCCTTGAAGATATGGCGTCATTATCTGTTGGGCAGTACCTGTAATGTGTACACTGATCACAAGAGCCTAAAGTATATCTTCACCCAAGAAGAGCTGAACATGAGGCAGCGAAGATGGCTTGAGTTAATCAAGGACTATGATATCGAAGTGCATTACCATCCGGGTAAGGCGAATGTGGTCGCCGATGCACTCAGTCGCAAGTCATACTGTAACTGTCTGGTTATGAAATCCTATGAATCTTCCCTATGCTATGAACTAGAGAAGCTGGGTATTGAAATGGTTCCACAAGGAAGTCTAGGCAATGTCAGAGTAGAAACCTCTATCAGAGAACAGATCATAGCTGCACAGAAAGATAACCCCGGAATCAAGCACATCAGCGAAAAGGTTCGAGCTGGAAAAGCCGACTGTTTCAGGATTGATGATGAAGGAGTGGTATGGTTCAAGAACCGTCTGGTAGTTCCCAAGGTACCTGAGCTGAGACAGATAATCCTTGATGAAGCACACTCAACCAGGTTTGCCATCCATCCTGGCAGCAACAAGATGTACCAAGACTTGAAGCAGAAATTCTGGTGGACCAAGATGAAGATCGAAATCGCTCGACATGTCGCTCGTTGTGATACATGTCAGAAAGTCAAGGCTGTGCATATGAAGCCCGGAGGGGAGCTTGCAACCTTTGTCAGTACCTGGTTGGAAATGGGAGGATATCAGCATGGATTTTATCAATGGATTACCCAAGACTCAAAAGGGATTCGATTCCATTTGGGTGATAGTGGACCGTCTCACGAAGCAAGCTCACTTCCTACCGGTCAAAACAAGTTATACCGCCCCAACTTATGCCACCTTGTACAAAAACAACATAGTGAAACTCCATGGCATACCCAAGACCATCATCTCAGATCGTGGTACTCAGTTTGTCGCTAAGTTCTGGAAAGCGTTCCATGCCTCACTTGGAACCAAGCTATTGTATAACACGGCTTATCATCCGCAAACTGATGGACAGACTGAGAGAGTCAACCAAGTGTTAGAAGATATGTTGAGAGCCTGTGTGCTTACCTTCGCAGATACTTGGGATCAGTGTTTGCCCTTGGCAGAATTCTCTTATAATAACAGTTATCAAGAGAGCATCAAAATGGCACCCTTTGAAGCACTGTACGGTCGTCGTTGTCGTACACCTCTCAATTGGTCTGAGCCCGGAGAGAGAGAGAATTCTTTGGAGTTGACCTAGTAAAAGATATGGAAGAGAAAGTCAAGCATATACAAGAGAACATGAAGATTGCACAGTCTCGACAGAAAAGTTATGCTGACAAGAGACGTCGATCTCTGCAGTTCGAGATCGGGGATTATGTGTACCTGAAGGTCTCACCCACCAAAGGAGTCACCTCGTTTTGGAGTCAAAGGGAAGTTAGCACCCCGCTACATTGGTCCGTTTGAAATTCTGGATCGTTGTGGCAAGGTCGCTTACAAGCTAAGTTTGCCCGCACATCTTTCAGCAGTTCATAATGTGTTTCATGTCTCCCAACTCAAGAAGTGTCTCCGAGTACCTGAACATGTGGTAGAAGTTGAAGGCGTTGAGCTAGAACCAGATCTGTCATACACTGAGTATCCAGTTCGCGTGTTGGATCACAAGGATCGTGTTACCCGAAGAACCACCACAAGATGGTACAAGATCCAGTGGAACCAGCACTCTGAAGAAGAAGCCACCTGGGAATCCGAAGACTTCTTAGCAAAGAACTATCCCGACTTTCTCGAATCTCTGTAGATGTAAGGTTTTGCCTTTTCCTTCTTAAGACGTGGAATCTCGGGGCGAGATTTCTTTTAGGGGGGAAGGCTGTAACACCCCTGGTGTTTAAATGTAATTAACTTGACATGTCATCATCTTAAGCATTAATCATTTCCTGTGATGCATTTGATTTGCCTAATTGCTATGCTTTGATTCCCTTTTCAAAAAAAAACCTAAAGGCCCAATTCTCTCTATAAGGGCAAAATGGTAATTTCACCTCTGTGCCTAGTTCTATTTAATTCTTGTTCAAATTTAGTGCCCTGATGTTTGCTGCATTGATCAAAGTTCAAAAATCAGATTTGATTTGATTTTCCCTTTTGCAAAACCCTGATTTCCAAACCCTGGAGTTTATCCCTCTTTTTGTAATTCAAAATTATTCAAAATTTGAGGTTGGTCCAAAAAGCAAAGTTGTAGATCTGGCCAAGAGAAACAACTTTGGTATTTACAGATTTTCAAAGTTCTATATAAAATTTGAAGTAATTTCAAATTCGTTCAAACTCCAGTTTTTGTCCCTTTTTGAGTTTTCAAAATTAATTCAAAAACTATTGAGTTTCAGAAAAAGTGTATATTAGCAAAGTTGTAGGTTTTGTCAAATGGAACAACTTTCATATATAAAGATTTTCAAGTTTCAGTTTGAAATCCAAAGTAATTTTGATTTGAATCAAATTTGAAAAGTGTCCCCTTTTCTGTTTTCAAATATAGTTCAAAAACTATTTGGAATTTGAAAATGTTCATATTGACAAAGTTGTAGATCTTCATTTTTCTGAGCAACTTTGGTATTTTGAGTTTTTGTCGCCACAGTTCAAATTTTGGAAGTTTTTTGCAAAATACAAACCTAGCCAAAAGTCAAACCCTACACCCTACACTGTTCCTCTTCTTCCTAGCGACAGGGGGGGGTCCTGGTCATGGCCGCCCCGACGGCGCTGCGCGCGCGCCACGCGCTCGGCCGTCGCTCGCTTGTCTCCGACCTGCCACCGCTGTTCCCTGGTCCCCTCCGCGCCCGCACGCGAGCGTGACTCCCTCTCCCGGCCCCTACTGCTCCTGCGCGCCGCCGCCGCGTGGCCATTGCCGGCCAAGCTTGCGCACCGGTCCCGGCTGCACGCCAGCCCCTCCGCCTTAGCGCAATCGAGTGCGCACGCTCCCGCCGATCTTATCCGCGCCTCGCCGTGCTCTCTACCGGCCTCAGGCCGCGCCTATAAAAGCCCCGCCGGAGCTCGAGCTCTTCACTCACCTCCGCCGTCGTCCCTAGCTCACACCACAGCTCCCGCCGCCCAATCACCTAGCTCTACAGCTCCGCCGTGTTCTCCCGCAGCTCCCCCACCCCTCAATTTGGTCTCTACCACCCCCAATTGCCCGGCGTAATCCCTTCTTCCCCAACTCCGGCAAGGAACCGTCGAGGTCAAGACCGGGAAATACCCTCTCTCCAGCCTTGATCACCATCCTTTGACCCCAGCCTCACCTTCTTTGCTCCTTTGCGCATCTAACGGACCCCTTGCGGTGGTTTGTGTCACGCAGGATCGCCTGGTCGTCGGTCGCCGCCGTGTGCCGTCCGCCGATCCCCGTCGACCAGCCACTCCGTCCATCCTCCCTCCCCGTTGAGTTCCCCAATCGACTCCGGTGAGCTCTCTGGTGCTCCCTGTGCTCTTGGCTTCGCCGCGGACCGCCTGGTTCGGCCGGCGTGGCAAGCGCCGCCCATCTATGGTCGCCGGCGACGAGCAGTCGCCGCCGTGTCCTTTTTCCTTTTTGTTTTTGAAGATGTGAATAGTGTTCAAATTTCATCTTTTTGTATGATTTTCTGTGTTGATTCAAAAATTCTGAATTTTTGTGGTAGACTCTTTATGCTCTGTAGTATTTTATAAAAATATGAAACTTGAGTTTTGTGCAAAAATTTGAAAATGTAAAATTCCCCTTTTAATTGAAAAATGAAGGTTTTGGTATTTTTGGAGAATGATCTATAGCTCCAAAAATCTTGAGATAAATTTTGCAAGCTAGTTATGTCATCCTGAGTCCTCTGGTAAAATTTTGAAGTCATTTGGAGCAAGTTGATTTTTGAGCATTTATTTTAATTAAGGAATAGTGCCTTTTGTTAATTTAATGTCTAGATTTAATTGAGCACCTTAATGAACTCCAAAATTATGAAATTTGTTTTGCCATCTGTTTATGTCATAATAAACTTATGTGATTAATTTGGTAATTTTTGGAGCAACTTCATAAAATGACCTTTTAAATAAATTAAGAAAAATAGAAAAGATGGATTAGGGTTGGTAATAAGTGTTTAATGATGTGATCTTTGGATTGATTGATGTTCATAGACCCCTACCCTTTGGTCTATGATGTTTGTGATGATATGTTTGGTTAATACTTAGGATAATTATAATGAGGCCTAACATCAATAATGCTTAAGAAAGAAATGGTTACCTTTTATGCTCAACCTAGATTTCGATTATGCCTTGCCTAAGAGTAATCTAGAATCAGTGGAATTGTCTTGCACCATAAGTCCATATCATCATTCTCATGAGCATTCATCATTGCATCCGTATAGTTGACGAAGAAGGTACCAGAGTCGAGGCCGTTGTTGACGAACCAACTCCCGAGGCGACCCCGAGCTCCGACACCTATACCTACCCCGAGTCTGCTCTCTTTGCCATCCAAGGCAAGCCCCGGTGCATTTAACCCTTTCCTTGAATTTATGAAATGATTTCCTTAAATGCTTTTGAGTTAAATTATTGCATTAGGTTTATAGGAGTTGTGTGCTATCCTAATTGATGCACTATCCACCTTGACCACTGATACACCCGATACCTGCTTTTCAAAAGTATTTGAAAAATGCTTAGCAATGCTTATTGAATTAGACTTTGCAATAAAATGCCAATTTTAAAAGTGTGATCACTTAAGGAATGTTTATGGGAATTTGGTCTTACTCCCCGGCTGTTGGCTAGGTATCTGATCCGTACCTAGTCACTAACGAGGAGAGGTTGTCCGAGCGTACGGTGCCGTCATGTTGTAGTCCGGGACTCAACAGTTGACACCGACCGGGACATGGTTGAAAAACTGACAGGACTATTACGCTTGGGTGAGATATGACCAAGGTATAGTTCTGGCTGGAAAATTAGGGACCATCCGTATGGGGGCCTGCTGGTCAAGACTTGTAACTATTCATATACTTCGGAAAGCTCTGGCTCCGAGGAATCCTTTATTGGACCGACAACCGCGCACTGGGAGTGGAGAGATGGCGGAAGTAGCAAGTACCCACGTGGTCGTCGTACCTGGAAAGGAGTGGTGTACTGTACTTCCGGGTGGCGTAGGACCGGGCCCAATCTTGGAGGAATCGTGGTAGACGAGTTGGCATATGCAAGCTTGGGTGCTACATATGCAGTGTGGATAGGGATCCTCAGCTGAGTATTATTTATCCGGATTAACGTTGCTCCTCGGTTATGGAGACTTGGTCCACTGACTGTCAACGGAGAGTGGTTCTCAACTAGGAATGTTTTGAAATGTAAAATGAATCATGAACGATGAAGAATTGAGGAATACTGAATCTTTCAAAATAAAATAAGGTTTACAAAAATGCTTTTCTGCAAAATACTTGATCTTGCTTAAGCCTTACCTTGACTACCCTAAGCCTCTCATTCCTGAGTCTTCTCCCTTTTTCTTTAGTCGGGTAAGTCTTGTTGAGTACCCCAGTACTCAGGGTTTGTTACCCATGTTGCAGGTATGCCTGAGACCCCGATGTGTCTCGCACCCTGTTGCGTGACCTTCGTCCAGGAAGAGGCCGACGAGGCCGATGAGTAAACATGCACCCTCGGGTTGGGTGTTACATGTATCTTATGTTAATGTTTCCGCTACGTTGTCTACTTTGAATCACCCGAACAATGGTTGTAATAACCGTACTCCTTACCTCATTTGAAACCTCGTTTTGTAAAACTAATGTTATTTAAGTCTTCCGCTCTTTATTCCGATGTTATTTGTAAAAGTATGCAATGCTGTAACCGAATTGTGAGATGATCCTGCGGACATTGGGCGCTGATGTAGCCCGGTGGCGAACAGGTCTTAATCACATGGAACATGGGTTCGGCTGTTAGAGGTTGACAGGGACACGTGGGCCATGGGATTAGGGTCGTTCCGTCACAACTAGCACGGCGCGCCTCTCTCTTGCGCCGAAAACAGAACTCACTCAAGTGTCCATCTCTCCCACAATGCTCACAATGGTACCTCACCGCTCTCATAGGGGGTTGTTGGTACTCACGGAAGTGGGTGTGGATCACTTTGCCCTTCTGTGGCATTGTTGGTAGTTCTTAGCTTCACTAAAGATAGTGCTAGGCAACTATCCCCGGTAACGGCCCAGGAATGCTTGTTGGCACTTGCTAACGTTGTTACTAGGAGCAGACTATGGAGTCTATCCCCGGCAACGACGTCAGAAGTGCTTGAAGCAAGACCGGTCACTATACCTAAAGGAGTGGAGCTAAAGCAGCTGTCTACTAATGCCAAGCGGGGTTGTCAATCCCGACACTAGTAGGAGCTAGCTAGAGAGATTGCAATCTACCAGGAGGAGATTCTGCAAGCGCACAGAACTATCGTAGTAGCACTTCGCCTGGGAGTACCAGGTGTCGATTTATTTGATCCCAAGGGAAGGCTAGGGTGGTGTATGAGTTGAGTCAAGGAGGGGATGAGAATCGAAGAAATAAGAAAAAGGAAAAGGGGAGAAGGGAAGATGAAAGGCTAGAAAGAATATATGGATGGCTAGGTAAGGATGAAATGGATGGCTAAGGTAGGGTGGATGGATAGGAAGGTAAATAGTTGAAGGGAAATATGATAACTAAGGATAACTAAGATAACTATGATAACTAACTACTAGGTAACCACTAAGCAAGATAACTACAAAGCAAGATAGTTACGAAGCAGGGCAGGCAAAAGACAATAAAGCAGCTAAGTTAAGTATAGTTTTAGTCCTATCTTGTCAAGTATCGAGGCGTACTAGCCTTTACCACTTACTTAGGTTGAACGCTAGCACAACGAGCCTTACTGTTAAACTGGGCCAACTACGTGGTGAAATTCAAGGCGCACAGGGCTGTCACCACCTGCTTGCTACCACAGCTATCCGGGGGTCCAGCCGTATCTGAAGGTAAGTCTATAACTAAGCACCACGCTTAACTATATTCTAACTATCTCTACCCTAGCTCTGAATAGAGACACCCTTGCGGACGTCAGAGCAAACACTTGACTTAATAAGATAAACACTAAACTAACTAAGCAACCTATTGGCAAAGATCAAACACTAAGCTCACTAGAGATTAACTACTATGGCTAAGTGAATTGACCTGTAGGATAGCTAGGCACTCAAGCAATCAATCAAGTATACCACTCAATACTGATAAGTAGAATAAAGTAATACTTGAAATGATAGTACTAGAATATAGTAAAATCTTGAGTAACAAGAGCAAAACCTGAACTGGAGATGAAGGAAGACTCTTACCAGCTCTAGAGCCGATCACTCGCACGCCTCTACTCTTGAGCTAAGCCTTGAGCAGCGCTACCGCGAGGGCGAAGATGCCTTGCTCAACTAGCTACCTACTTGCCTAAGCTCTCTGAGCTTCTAACCTACTCTCACTTCTCTTGCTTGGTGTTGCTTTGCTTGAGATGGTACGAATGGAGAGGTGCCTCCAGGGGGGTATTTATAGCTTGAGGAGTGAGGGGGGTTCTTATAGGGGGCAGCCACCTGACCTAGGGTTAGGTCAGGTGGCAGGCGCCACTCTCCACTGGCGGCCGCCAGTGCATTGGCCGTTGGATGAACCGCCTCTGCATCAACGACATCCAGGATGTTGTTCGAGGCGGTTTGGAGGTCGGGTGCATGTCTGAGTAACCGCCCATCAGCCTTGATCCGCGCCACTTCATCCTGAGCCGTCCGATGCCACTGACCTAGTGACCAAGGGCCAAGATTTGGCCCTGGGGAGGTCACACGGATCGGTGACGTGGCAGGGGGTGGCACTTGGGCCAAGCCAAGTGGCGGGCGCCACTTGTGGCTGGCGGGCGCCACCTAGGGGTGGCGGGCGCCACCTCTCTTAGGCCCATTTGGGCCCTGCTGAGTGGGCTTGTCTCCTGGTGGGTCCATATGTCCAAATTTGGTTCAAATCCTGCATTCAAATAGAATTCTATGGACATGTGGAATTCGGTTAGTTTGAAACCTATTTGACTGCATTTCATGCCTTTTTGGTGGACTTTAGGGTCAAATGTTGATGGTAAAACAGGTGTTTAAGGACCGTCAACAAACTGCCCCAAGCTAACCTGTTGCTCGTCCTCGAGCAACAATGCGGTTTAAGCATTGAGCATGAAAAAGATAGCAACTTAAGATGTCTGCAAGTGCATATTGTATAGTGAGAAATAACTTAGCATATATCATGAATCATAGCAATGTGGGGCTTATAGCTTTTCACTTCAAACATGCAAGAGTGAAATAAAGCAGTAGATAGGAAACTTTTATCTTGCTTAGGTTTGACTAGGATTCTGTCTGGAGGTTTTTCAAGGTTTTCAAAAGATAACAACTTGCTTAAGTCCTCCTAGATCACTCAATCACTCAATGGTGTTTAAATCCTCACTTAGGCCAAAATGTAGCCTTTCCTACTTATAAAGAATGATATGTGGAGTTATAGGTAGGCTAAGAACCATGAGCAAATTGCCTGATGTTTATTGCTAAGCTAGACACTCAGATCATAAGGAGCAGCAAATCATAAAAATTGATCAAGATGTGCATGTGTGGTTATGTGGAAGTGTATAGAGAGGTATTTCATAATCCTTCCTAGTTAATTCCTGGGGTCTAGAGCTAATGATAAATCTCTCTCTTTTTTTTGGATACAAAGTGAGTAGACAAAAGATGTGTCCTCACATTTTCTTAGGACATAGTCCTCTTTTGAGCTACTTTGCTCTTTTTTTCAGGACATAGTCCTTTCTTGAGCTACTTTGCTCATTTTCTCTCTCTCTCTCTCTCTCTTTTAGCTTGAGATTTCCCCAGGTTATCTATAGGATAGGATTTTTGAAATGCAAAAGGGGGAAGATGGAGAAATGCTTATTCCCAGTGTAGGAGTAAACATAAGGCTAGCAATGGGATGTTTGGCAGGGTATTGCATATCTCCGGTGTAGAGAATAAGCAATTTATTTGGTGGTTGCAAACTTCCGGAGTGGAAAGTAGGCAATTTATGGTGGGTGTGCGTGAATCTTGATTCAAAAGATATGATAAGCTTCTCTACTAAGATCTATGAGGTCTAACAAAGATCAACACAGACAAAGCTCTTTGTAGTTTTGACTAATGACTAACAAATATTTGGCTGGTGGTGGGATGGGATAAAATCTAGGAGGAACTTTTAGCAAGGCTTTCATAATTTTTAAAAGAAATCCTACAGATTAGGTCCTAATTTCACCTTAACAAGTTTAAAGAATTACTCCATTTCTTACTAACTTTACTCACTAAGCATGATTTCAGTTAAAGCATGTGCAACCTACAAAAGCTACAACTTAGATAAGACCAGTTATTCAAACCATAACAATAGCATTTGCATGACATATTTCAAATCTTATTCAGGTTTCAACTTGTTTAAGCAGATTTTATCAATTTTATTCATGAAGTGGTTATTTAGGCAAGCATGTGACATTCAAAAGATATAGATTTTAAGAACTGAATGTAAAGTGTAGGCTTGAGACATACCTTATCGGAGCGGGAGTCTCCCCCAAGCTGGCTTCTTGCTTGGTGAAAGATCTTCTTCTTCTCAGTCGGAGCTCTTGTTCTCATTTTATTAAAAGAGAAACTATCTAATGTTGTGAAAAGGGAAACTATCGTATGATATATACCTATGCATATAACTAATGATAACTGATTTTTTTTTTAGTTGCATGCATGGCATATGTTATTTATTTGAAAAAGGGAAATAAAAAGTAAAACCATACCTTAGGTCCATGGAGTTTCATCCTTATCGGGTGGATCTTCTTCCTTGGGCACTTCATCTCTTAGTACTCCATCTGGTTCTTCTTCTTTTGGCACCTCTCCCTTGTTATGTGAATCACACAACTCAGGAGGAGGTGGTTCTTTCTTTCTGTTCCACCTTTGTCCTGGGCGCCTCTTCTTGGTACGAACGGGTTTTGCTACCTGCATGTTAGCGGCATATGCGGGACCACGGGAGAAGGAGAATATTTCCTTCCTCCCTCCTAATGTCATTTGAATTTTACCACTCCCGACATATATGCAAGCATTAACAGTATTCAAGAAGGGTCTACCTAAGATTAGAGGCACATCTTTCCTATTTCCCATATCTAGTATTATGAAATCAGCAGGAACATAGGAGCCTCTAATATGAACAGGTAAATCATTTACTATTCCTTCTACATAGCAAGTGGATTGATCAGCTAGCACAACATAGGCAGATGTGGATGACATGGGTGGAAAGGATGAGTTTTCATAAAAACTTTAGATAAAATGTTCACACTCGATCCTAAATCACACATGGCATTTTTAAAGACTTCACCAAATATTGAGCATCTAATTATGGGACTACCAGGATCACCCTTTTTAACAGTCATGGTTTGATCTTCATAATAGTTAAAATATTTAATTTCAACCATATTAGCAGTTTCCATGTCAGGTTTAGCAGGAATTTTGCCAGATTCAAAAGATGGTATGATAGCAGCAAGTTGAGCTAATTGGGTTTCTAACATCTTATTAAAGCTAAGTTGATTTTTCAGAGCAGATGAGAAATCTTCCAATTTAGCATTTATTTTCTCAAGGGTTTTATCATTCATCATTAATCTCTCTTTCAAGAAATCAGTAGTTTTACCTTGTGAGTAAACTAAATTCTTCAGGAATGAGAAATTATCAGAATTATGAAAATTAGAGCGAGGGAATGGATTGTTACCTTGAGAATTGGAGTGCTGATTCCATCCTTGATTCTGTTGACGGAAACTGTTACTGTTGTTGATGAAGTTCAGATCTTCATGTAGCTCGGGGCAGTGGTTCCCAGAATGTCCGGTTTCTCCACAGACTTCACAAGTCATGTAGGATTCCAGAGATTGGACACTCACTTGTTGGTTCATCTTCTCACAGCTGTCCAGCTTCTTTGCCAGCAGGTCCATCTTGGCCACGATCATGTCGGCTTCCTTAAGGGAATGTATACCTCGCTTACGGGGCTGTAGTCTTTTGTCATTCCATCCTTGGTTCGACACCATCTTCTCTATGAGAGCCTTAGCATCTGCAACATTCAGAGAAAAGAATGCACCGCCGGCGGCGGTATCCAAATGGCTTCTAGAGAGAGGGGTTAGGCCATGGTAGAAGTTCTGGATCAATAGCCAGTCCTCCATACCATGGTGCGGACAAGCAGCGACGTACTCTTGCATTCTCTCCCAAGCCTCGGGAATAGATTCCTCGGCTTGTTGCGTAAAGCTAGAGATTTTGTTGCGAAGAGCATTCGTCTTGCCCATAGGAAAGAATTTGGCGAGAAAAGCATTGGAACACTTGTCCCATGTGTCTACAGCGTTGCGATCGGTATAGAACCATTGCTTCGCTTATCCTAGAAAAGAGACGAAGACGGATGGCTTCTTGGGTTATCCCCTTAATGGTGAAGGTGCCGCAAATCTCCAAGAATTGTTGGAGGTGAGCATTGGCATCCTCATGAGCCTTGCCACAGAACGGGCTAGCTTGGACCATCGTGATCAGAGCCGGTTTTAACTCAAAATTGAGGTTGGCATTGATCACATTTGGTCCCGTTGCTACATTAGCGGCAGAAGGAGTAGAAAATTCACGAATGGTCTTGTTGGCCATCGTGAAGATAGAACGAGATAAGAAAGAAAGAAGTTGAAGAAGATGAAGGAAAAAGATAAGAAGAGTTAAGGAAAGAAAGAATGGGGTAGGATGGGATTCGCTAAGCGGGAGCTTAAGCGAAGATAAATTCGACACGGACTCAACCGATAAACCGATTGCCTTCCCCGGCAACGGCGCCAGAAATGCTTGTTGGTAGTTCTTAGCTTCACTAAAGATAGTGCTAGGCAACTATCCCAGCTAACGCCCCAGGAATGCTTGTTGGCAATTGCTAACGTTGTTACTAGGAGTAGACTATGGAGTCTATCCCCGGCAACGGCGTCAGAAGTGCTTGAAGCAAGAGCGGTCACTATACCTAAAGGAGTGGAGCTAAAGCAGCTGTCTACTAATGCCAAGCGGGGTTGTCAATCCCGACACTAGTAGGAGCTAGCTAGAGAGATTGCAATCTACCAGGAGGAGATTCTGCAAGCGCACAGAACTATCGTAGTAGCACTTCGCCTGGGAGTACCAGGTGTCGATTTATTTGATCCCAAGGGAAGGCTAGGGTGGTGTATGAGTTGAGTCAAGGAGGGGATGAGAGTCGAAGAAATAAGAAAAAGGAAAAGGGGAGAAGGGAAGATGAAAGGCTAGAAAGAATATATGGATGGCTAGGTAAGGATGAAATGGATGGCTAAGGTAGGGTGGATGGATAGGAAGGTAAATAGTTGAAGGGAAATATGATAACTAAGGATAACTAAGATAACTATGATAACTAACTACTAGGTAACCACTAAGCAAGATAGTTACGAAGCAGGGCAGGCAAAAGACAATAAAGCAGCTAAGTTAAGTATAGTTTTAGTCCTATCTTGTCAAGTATTGAGGCGTACTAGCCTTTACCACTTACTTAGGTTGAACGCTAGCACAACGAGCCTTACTGTTAAACTGGGCCAACTACGTGGTGGAATTCAAGGCGCACAGGGCTATCACCACCTACTTGCTACCACAGCTATCCGGGGGTCCAGCCGTATCTGAAGGTAAGTCTATAACTAAGCACCACGCTTAACTATATTCTAACTATCTCTACCCTAGCTCTGAATAGAGACACCCTTGCGGACGTCAGAGCAAACACTTGACTTAATAAGATAAACACTAAACTAACTAAGCAACCTATTGGCAAAGATCAAACACTAAGCTCACTAGAGATTAACTACTATGGCTAAGTGAATTGACCTGTAGGATAGCTAGGCACTCAAGCAATCAATCAAGTATACCACTCAATACTGATAAGTAGAATAAAGTAATACTTGAAATGATAGTACTAGAATATAGTAAAAGCTTGAGTAACAAGAGCAAAACCTGAACTGGAGATGAAGGAAGACTCTTCCCAGCTCCAGAGCCGATCACTCGCACGCCTCTACTCTTGACCTAAGCCTTGAGCAGCGCTACCGCGAGGGCGAAGATGCCTTGCTCAACTAGCTACCTACTTGCCTAAGCTCTCTGAGCTTCTAACCTACTCTCACTTCTCTTGCTTGGTGTTGCTTTGCTTGAGATGGTACGAATGGAGAGGTGCCTCCAGGGGGGTATTTATAGCTTGAGGAGTGAGGGGGGTTCTTATAGGGGGCAGCCACCTGACCTAGGGTTAGGTCAGGTGGCAGGCGCCACTCTCCACTGGCGGCCGCCAGTGCATTGGCCGTTGGATGAACCGCCTCTACATCAACGGCATCCAGGAGGTTGTCCGAGGCGGATTGGAGGTCGGGTGCATGTCTGAGTAACCGCCCATTAGCCTTGATCTGCGCCACTTCATCCTGAGCCGTCCGATGCCACTAACCTAGTGACCAAGGGCCAGGATTTGGCCCTGGGGAGGTCACACGGATCGGTGATGTAGTAGGGGGTGGCACTTGGGCCAAGCCAAGTGGCGGGCGCCACTTGTGGCTGGCGGGCGCCACCTAGGGGTGGCGGGCGCCACCTCTCTTAGGCCCATTTGGGCCCTGCCGAGTGGGCTTGTCTCCTGGTGGGTCCATATGTCCAAATTTGGTTCAAATCCTGCATTCAAATAGAATTCTATGGACATGTGGAATTCGGTTAGTTTGAAACCTATTTGACTGCATTTCATGCCTTTTTGGTGGCCTTTAGGGTCAAATGTTGATGGTAAAACAGGTGTTTAAGGACCGTCAACAGGCATAAGCTCCTCCTGGATGGGTGGCATGGTGTCAAGCTTGTTCTTGAGGTGGTTGGGTTTGGGATGCCACACTTGGTTCTTGGGTGGAGCTCTTGGAGGTTCCTCAAACACCCCATCCTTGGTGTTAGGCTTGAGAGGCTCTTTGGGTGGAAGCTTGGTAAGTTTGGGAGTAGTGGTGGAGTTGGGCTTCTCACTCGGGTTCAAACCACTCGACTCTCCAATCTTCCCAAAAGCAGAAACATCAACGCCCGGAGCAAAGCCTACACCAGGACCTCCAGCACCTCGCTTGAATTGGGAGATCATCATCCTGAGCTGCGGCTCACCACAAGACACCCATGACAATATGGTTCGAAGGTATGTGTTTTCCTCCTCAGTTTGCATCTTGTCATCCTTCACACTGCCTATCTCCATCTCCAAACCTTCACAAAGAGCATACCTAGCCACACATGTGCTACCTGAGTTGGCCTCTTCAAGAGACACAATCTTGGCATTCTTCTCTGCCAACTCAGATTGCAAGCCTGGACAGGTCTTGCACGCACCCAACAACAAGGGTCTAGCATGGAGCTCATCCACCTCTCCAACCAACACAGCATACTTGCTCCTCAAAGTGAGAAGGTCAATCATGTGTGTGGTGCACATCTCACACTCCTCCTCATCAGTAACAACCACGGTGGACTTGACAGAATCAAGTTCCTTCACCGTATCCTCCCACTTCTGCCTAAACTCCTTGCGCTCTCTAGCAGCACGCCTAAGCAGCTTATCTTGACTAAGAAGCGTGGCAGTAAGTTTCTCGACCTCAGCGGAAAGCTCGTCGTGGGTCAGAGATACCTGGGAGGTGTCGTCGTCGTCGTTGTCGTTCCGAGGAGTCTCCAGCTCGCCATCGAGGGCCATGGTGTAGAAGTCGTCGTCGTTGGCGAAGAAGCAGAGGTCGTTCAGCTTGTCCTCGATCCTCTTCTTCTTCTCGGACTCGTCATCGCTGGAGGCAGCGGAGTCATCATCTGAGTCGTCGACGTCGCTGAGCGTGGCGAAGAACGCGCGCTGCTCAGCCTGGGCCTTCTCCAAGTACTTGGTCTTGATGTACTCCTTGTCGAAGCCGCCCTTCCACTTGTGCTTCGCGGGGACGTACTTCTCCTTGTGCTTGTCGGAGTCGTACTTGTGCCCATGGTCCGCCTTGCCGAAGGTCTGCTTGTTCTTCTTCAGGCAATTGGCGATGAAGTGGTTGGGGTCGCCGCACTCATAGCATCCTGAGCGTCCTCCTCCGCGGCGACGGTTCATGCGGTTGTTGTGGAACCGCGAGAACCGGTTGGCAAGCAAAGCCAACTCGTCATCCCCAAAGAACTCCAACTGCTCCTCTGTGACAGAAAGAAGAGAGGAAAGCGCAAAACCTTCAGAGGGGTTAGTAGAAGAGCCAGAAAGCAAAGCCATCGATGGGCCAGAAGGATTTTCATAAGAAGCCCTCGCCATGGCATCGATCTCACTGGACTTGAGCTTACTGAAGAGCTCGTCGCACGTGAGGGTCTCATAGTTAGGCAATTCGATGATCACCTGAACCTTGGAATCCCACACCGACCGATCGAGAGTATGCAAAAGCTTCAAAGCTCTCTCATGATCGTCGAAAGGCAACAACTCCTTGTTAGCCCTCATCCTATTGACAATCACCTGAAAGCGAGCGAATAAACTCTCTATGCTCTCGCCAGGCATATGTCGAAAGTTCTCATACTCTCGCTTGAACGACTCGTAGAGTCGGGTTTTGACTTGAGAGGTTCCCTCATGGAAACACATGAGGGTGGCCCAAATCTCCCGAGCCGTAGCGAGGTGAGAAACACGATCAAACTCACTCATGCTCAAGCATGAGAAAAGAGCATTACAGGCTCGGCTATTGGCATCGTGCTCATCGATCTGAAGCTGAGAGACACGAGCAGCCAAGACCACGTAATCGGCAGAGTTGTAAATATCCCAGATGGAAACACCCAAACTCTGCAGATAGGCCGACATGCGTATCTTCCAATACGCATAGTTCGTCCCATCGAAAAACAGCGGTTTGCCCATGCCGCGATCCATGTCGCCTTCTGTGGATCTGGAACCGGCTAAGGTGGAAGATCCTTAACCTGCTCTGATACCAATTGAAGGACCGAGAAAGCACTAGCAAGGCGACCAGAGGGGGGGGGGGGTGAATGGGAGCTTCAAATTTTCCTTTTGGAAACATGTCGCCACTGTCCCGAAACTTAACCCCAAGAGCAAACCAAGAGCCTGCAAGTGTCCACGACCCTAGATGTAGGGTGGATGCTTCCAAGAAGCATAGCGAGACACTACACGACTCTAGAAACCCAACGCAAAAGTCCAAAACCAAATCCGAGATCACATGAACGAACGGCGAACGAAACTGCGCGAGACAGAACTGACCGGACTCACCAGAGCGTCCGGTCACCAGGCACCGGACGCGTTCGGTCACAGGAAATCGGTTCTGGAACCTCTCTGTTCCTGACCGGACTCACTGAAGGGAGCGTCCGGTCGTTTGAACAGAGCGTCCGGTCGCACACGCCGAACCGAGTGAACAGTGGAACCAGTGCGTCCGGTCAGTTTCAAAAACCAGCGTCCGGTCAAGTGAACAGAATACGCGCGAGTCAAACCTTCATCGACCGGACTCTGACCAAGCGTCCGGTCAGCTCATGTCAAGCGTCCGGTCACCCCGACAATGAACTGTTCGTCCACCGATTTGATTCAAACTCTCCCAAAACAAAACCCCTAGGGTTCAAACTTGGAGAGATGAGTCACAAGGAGGATAGTGAGCTATCTCTAAGAGATCATGGCTCGAACCTATCTCCAATCGATGAATCGAAGAAATTTGGGGGAAAGGAGAAACACTTGATCCGAGACTAAAATCGATCGATCTCCTAGACCGTGAGGTTAGAGGAGAATTCCTTCAGTGGAAAGAAGTGCCTCACGATCTAGAACAACTTGGTTCAAATGGATTTGCAAAAGATGAACCGAGCAAAGAGATCAAGCGATGGGAGAAACGTGGAGAAAAGGATTCCGCGAAGAACACAAATGAAACGCGAATCACAACCACGAAATTGCAACCGTGTTGCTACCACACGCTACAACAGTGAGGTTACGGCCTCACTTCCTCAAAATCTCTAGTACACAGAGGTATGGTTCTCTGCGGATCTCAGCTAGCTACGGCAGGGGATTGGGAGAGCAGGAAACCCTAAGTGCAAAGAGCAAAGGAACTGAGATGAATGGGGAGGTGGGTGTCTCCCCCTACTTATCCTAATTCTAACTATTCCTAATTCCCACTCTACCCCTAACTACTTACAGAGCGAACCAGCTAAACCCTAAGGTTATTCTGGACCAACTCGGTGGTAGGTGGATCCGACGGCCACGCCCGCACAACTCGTAGCGTTGCCTCGATGCAACCTCCCGATTGCCGCCACGTGCCGCCACCGCTCTGCACCCCCGGTTTTGTGGCCCAAACTGGGAAACCAGCCTTTTCAGCCAACCCCCGGTTTTGAGGCCCAAACCAGGAAACCAGCCCTCCAGCATCTGAGTTTTGAGGCCCAAACTCAGTAAACCCGCAACACCCAGGTTTTGAGGCCCAAACCTAGAAACCGTCCTCAGCCCGAGTTTTGTGGCCAAACTCGGAAACCGTCCACGCCCAGGTTTTGAGGCCCAAATCTGGAAACCGTCCACCCGATGGTTTTTCTCTGGCTCTACCACCAAACCGAAGCTGTAGATGGGATGCACCGACCGTGCACCCCGTCCACCGACACGTGTCCCCAAGTCCACGACTCAGGCAACACATGACCGCAAGTCTTCGCTCGTCGCTGTCCCAGGCTGCCAGCCACCACAGCTGATCCTCGGGCCACCAGTCCCTCAGTCCAAGCCCCCTTTTCTTTTTTAGCGAGGCCCGCGTAATGCTTTCATAAGCTGATTTGGAAAAACAACGACGCCCCCTTTTCTTTTTTAGCGAGGCCGCCCCCTTTTCTTCGGTGGAGGTGAAGTTTGCTTTTGCGAGCCCCTGGCGTTTTTTGCCAGGGTGCTAGACTTTTTTGGACTTCGCGTCTCCCCTTGTTTTAGGTGGACGTGAAGTTTGCTTTGCGAGCTCCTGGCGTTTTTTGCGAGGGTGCTCGACTTTTTTGGACTTCGCGCCTCCCCTTGTCTTAGGTGGAGGTGAAGTTTGCTTTTGCGAGCCCCTGGCATTTTTGCCAGGGTGCTCGTCTTTTTTTGGACTTCGCGCCTCCCCTTGTCTTAGGTGGAGGTGAAGTTTGCTTTTGCGAGCCCCTGGCGGTTTTTGCCAGGGTGCTCAACTTTTTTGGACTTCGCGCCTCCCCTTGTCTTAGGTGGAGGTGAAGTTTGCTTTGCGAGCTCCTGGCGTTTTTTGCCAGGGTGCTCGACTTTTTTGGACTTCGCGCCTCCCCTTGTCTTAGGTGGAGGTGAAGTTTGCTTTGCGAGCCCCTGGCGTTTTTTGCCAGGGTGCTCGACTTTTTTGGACTTCACGCCTCCCCTTGTCTTAGGTGGAGGTGAAGTTTGCTTTGCGAGCTCCTGGCGTTTTTTGCAAGGGTGCTCGACTTTTTTCGACTTCGCGCCTCCCCTTGTCTTAGGTGGAGGTGAAGTTTGCTTTTGCGAGCCCCTGGCGTTTTTGCCAGGGTGCTCGACTTTTTTGGACTTCGCGCCTCCCCTTGTCTTAGGTGGAGGTGAAGTTTGCTTTTGCGAGCCCCTGGCGTGTCTTGCGAGGGTGCTCGACTTTTTTTTTTCAAGTTTGTTTCAAAAAAGTTTGTTTTTTGAAGCAATCTTTGTGGAGTTTACATCGATTATTGCACTTTTGAAAAAGAGATGCTTTGTTCGATGTTTGTTGGCAAAAGTATATAGATTGGAGTTTGCTTTTTTCGGGGGTTCTAGCCTGTATTAATGATTTGGATACTGCCTCGTTAAAAAACCTTACGCCCCTTCGTAAGGAAAAAGAGTGCAGCTCCTTTTGTTTTTGTTACATGCATAGGAATGAAAGAAAGCATAAAAGAAATAACAAGTTACAAATTGCGAGGGCTCGCCAAGACTCCGCTATGGGTAGTATTTGCGAAGGTCGTCAACATTCCAGGTGTGAGGCAGAATGTTTCCCTCGCTGTCGGAGAGGTGAAAAGAGCCGGGACGATTGCATTCTACTATTAACTATGGACCCATCCATTTTGGCTGAAACTTTCCCGCCATGTTGGCGTTTTGCTTCCGAATGAGAACGAGGTCACCCTTCTTTAGTTCTTTGATTCTCACCTTTTTGTCTCTCCATTTTTTTGTTTCTTCCTGATACTTGCGAAGGTTGTGCACTGTGTTGCATCTTGTTTCTTCAAGTAACTCTTTGTCTGGCAGTTGGTTTTGTTTGTCTGTTTCGAGGGTTGTTCTAATTGATCCGTGCTTCAACTCTTCTGGTAACATAGCTTCTTCCCCAAACAGGAGCCTGAAAGGGGTGAATTTTGTGGCTCTGCATTCCGAGGTGTTATGGGACCAGGTGACCGAGGTTAGTTCTTCTGCCCACTTTCCCTTGGGTCTGCCTTGCAATTTTTTGGATATGGCTTGGAAAATTGTTGCATTGGCTCTTTCAACTAAGCCGTTGGATTGAGGGTGACGGACTGAGGCGAAGCACAGAACTGTTCCGATTTGTGCGCAGAATTCTTTGAAGACCTCACTATCAAACTGAGTGCCATTGTCGACAGTTAGGTATTTGGGGACCCCGAACCGACACACTAATTGCTGCCAGAAAAACTTCTTCACGGCCAGGGAGGTGATGGAAGCCAACGGTTTAGTTTCAATCCACTTTGTGAAGTATTGCACAGCTACCACTGCGTAGCGGAGGTTTCCTGGGGCTGTTGGTAATGGACCAACGAGATCCATTGCCCATCTTTGCAAAGGCCAGGTTGGACAAATCAGAGTTGTTGGAGCCCCTGGGGCGTTTTGTGTTTTTGTCGTTAGTTGACAACCTTCGCAGCGTTTGACGATGCCTTCTGCATCTTTTAATGCCGTTGGCCACTAGAAGCCTTGTCGGAAAACTTTGCAACTAACGCCCTCGGGCCGTTGTGTGAGCCGCAGATACCTTCATGAATAAGCTTGAGAATGTCATTTCCTTCAATCTGTGACACGCATTTGAGCCATGGCGAGGTTACCGAAGCTTTGAACAGAATGTTGTCCACAATTTTGTACCCTCGAACTCTTTGTTTAAGTCTGTTTTCTTCCTCTTTGGTCTCGGGTTCATGTAGCTCGTTGATATAGGCCATGATGGGTGCTCTCCAATCTTCGCTCTGAATTGCATTGATCAGCTTCGCTGTTTTCTCGGAAACTTCGATGGCTGATTGTGTCGCGGCTTCATAGAAGACGTCTGGGGGCAACTGAAGTTGTTGTGCTGCCGCTTTGGCCAGATTGTCTGCCTCGCTGTTATCTGACCTCGGTATTGCTTTCACTGTTATGCCGAGAAAGAAAGATTCTAACCTTCGAACATATTGTAGGTACTTTTGTAGCTCTGGATCTTTTGCTTTATAATTTTTCTCGATGTGTCCCGCGATGACTTGAGAATCTGTGTTGATGACTGCCCTTTGGACTGACAATGAATGAAGCCTTGAGAGTGCTAGTATCACGACTTCGTATTCTGCCGAGTGGTTTGTGCATTTGAAGTCGAGTCTTTTTGTGTACCTTAGCTTCGACCCAGATGGCGAGACTAGGATCGCTGAGGCTCCTACTCCGGCTGCTCCCCAAGCTCCATCAACATACGCTGTCCAGAACGGGTCTAGTTGGGCTCCGTCTCTGCGAGGGTCTGGGGTCCATTCAGCTATGAAATCTGCTAGTGCCTGTGATTTGATCGCTGTTCTTCCCACGAAGGTTATAGCGTAGCTGTTCAATTCAACTGACCATTTTGCTACTCTGTCGGCTGCCTCGTTGTTCTTGAAAATGTTCTCGAGGGGGTATGATGAAGGCACTTGGATTTTATGTGCCTGGAAGTAGTGTTTTAGCTTTCTTGAACCCATGACCACGACATATGCTATCTTTTCTAGCTCTGAGTAGTTCCGTTTTGGACCTTCGAGTGTTTCAGACACGTAGTAGACCGGGGCCTGCTTAATTTTATTGTTTTCATGCAACTGTTTGATTAACACTGCGCTGGTCGCATGAAGCGAGGCTGCGACATACAGTAGTAGAAGATCACCTTTGCTTGGACTGGTTAAAATGGTTAAGTTGGTGAGGTAGTTTTTCAAATCCTCGAAAGCTTTTTGCTGCCGAGGTCCCCAATTGAATGGGGCTGTGCTTCTGGTTGGTCTAACCCTGATGAATGAATTGCCTGAAACCCTATTGCCTAGAGAGGGGGGTCAGGGGTCTATTTATATAGCCCTGGGCGATGAATCGTGGCCCTTGGATCAAACCGACTTGAGGTACGGTCGAGATGCATCCTGGAGGTCGGTGGAAGTAGCTTACAGAGGACGGAAGCGTGGGGGCTCCCTGGCCGACCGACCGGTGGGCCTTGTGGGACCGGTCGGTCCCACAGGTCGGCCTCTGGTCGTGTCCTTCCTTGTGGTGTCTTCTTACGTCCTCTGGAGTCTTCTAGAAGTATCCCGACGTGGCCGTTGCGTTATCTCCCGACGGTTTCCTTCTATGGGAAGCTATTGGTGCTAATTTCCTGGTTTAGTCCCTGCAGAATCATAACTCACCAAAACTCATGGAATATTGTCAGTTGAAACCCTAAACCTTTGTTGTTGATCATATTCTTGCCCTTTTCATATTTATTTATCTCTTAATTATGATAGTTAACCAGTGTCAACAATTCCCCCAAGCTTACCTTTTGCTAGTCCCTTAGCAAACACTTCATGATGAATCTGGAACTGTTACTATGCCTCCACATATGTTAAAACAAAAATCTTCCTTGGTTTAGAGTTAACTATTCTGACTTTCTCCTATTACCTTTAACTATGGAGCTTTTGCCTTCACCTGGGTCTTTAAACAATTGAAAGACAGAACAATCAAGTTAACCACTGTATCTCTAACTCTTTGATCAACCTTCATTCTGGAGTTTTTATATATTTTCAAATGAAAATCAGAGATTCCTTTGTATGATACTCTCAAATCGCTCTTTTACATTTTATGATTCCTCACTGATGCACTTTTCCTTCTTCCTATGGATAAATATCTGGAGCTTTAAGAAGTGAAAAGCATATCTTACCAAGTCAAAGTTCAAAGTTTAGGAAGAAAGATGTCATACTCATAGATCAAGATCTTAGAAAATTTGAAATTTGTCATCTCTTGCTAGCATATTGTAATTGGAGGAACCATGGGCTATCATTCTTTTTCTCATACTTTTATCATAACTTTCTTCTCTGTTTTTTCTTTTCTTTGAGGTAGTCGGACACTTGTCCCTTTTTATTTCCTCCTTTTATATTTTTGCATAGCCCATGCCTCTAACACCATACTACTTCGGAAGAGTGAATCTTTTAATAAAACATTCTTGATCTCTAGAGCATGATAAATTTCTCAACCATAACTAAAAACTTAGAACAAAGCAAGTAGCCTAATCTTAAAATCATATTAATGGCTCTGGGTAGGAATTCATGTTATGTCATACATGATCTCATCATGTGTTTTTTTTAATCTTTTCAAAATGTAAATCTCCAGAACTTTAGTATCTCTAGGAATTAGATAAACAGCAGCTCAAACCTTTTTATGTCATATCTCACAATTATCTAGATTTTAGATCAAGCATTTGCCATCCACAGGTTTTAGGTTCAGAGTTTATTCAGAACAACTTTGTCTAAAACTCAAGAAAATTTAAGTTTAAACACTAGGTACTAAAAAGGAATTATAGCAGAGCAATTGTTTATTATTTTTATTATGAGCAAAATTAATCTTTTATCCACCTAGACATTTATTCATTATATAATCTTTTTATTTGGTTTTGTAATAGTTATTTATCTTTTTAGAAATTTCTATATATTTATTGACCTGATCTAACTAAATTGAACAAATAGATAATGATACTTATCGTGGTAACTGAGGGTGCTCTCCCCCAAGCTGGATCTTGACTTATTCTTTTTCTCCAGAAGTCGAGTAGACTGTTAATGATTTCTTGAGTCCTTCTCTTCTTCTCTTCCTGCTGAATTCAAAGATAGACAACACAACTAGTGGAACTTGATTAAAGGTTAGTGATAAATATTCCTCCAATTGTCTAGTTGTTTTAAAGCTCTTAAGATTATTTATGTTCTTCCTCTCCACTAAGCAGAGTTTCAGCAGTGTCTCTTTTAGGTTTCAATGGTGAGCCTTCATGTGCCCATATATTTTTGTTGTTTTGAATTTATTTATGAAAAACTTAAGAGGTTAGAGATACTTACGTGGATACATGGGGTGCCTTCCCCCAAGCTGAATGTTGACGTAGTCACTTTGTAATGTAGCAGACTGACAACGGATATGTCCTTCCTCTATTAGAGCTTTGATTGATGTTGATGTTGTTAAGACAGTGCTCAAATAGTGGATGGAGCATTCACTTGTTCGTTAGCTTTTCTTGGCCTTTTAAATCCTGTGAAACTCAAATAGACAACAGAACTTGTGGAACAGATTAAGCATTAGCGGTTGGCCACTCTAGCCTTCGTTGTCTAGAATTTCAGTAAGATCTCTTTCTCAATATTTTAATATATTTTTTTTACGATGCAAGAGAAAAAATGTATCAGGATGCAATGCAGAAGTAAATATGCAAATGTATATCTTTTATTTTATTTTTTATGCCTCCACGGAAAGTGTACTACTCTCATGGGGCTTAGAGTTTCCATATATATATATTTTTATTTTGCTTTCTAAATTGCTTAAGAAGTAAATATGATGCTAATAGTAAATGATCATGCTTTATCTAATTATGCAGTGATAAGTTTAATGCTAATGATTATGGATAACTACCGAGTTACCTTCCGGCGAGGATTCGACGTTTATAGTCTATCGAACAAGACTCCTTGTATGCTCTTTATTCTTCCTTAGGTGTATCAGCGGATCCTGAGAAGGACCTCGATGATTGCACGTTAGTAGAACTCTATTTCCTTCTCCATACTTGCTTGACTGGTGGACTTATCTCCTTTACTTCTTCGTCCTTTGTTTCCTTCAATGGGACATCTTCACTCCTGGTAACTTCTCCTTCATAGTCAGCCCATCCATCCTTGATTTGTCGTATCTTGTTGTGTTGGGATGTGCGGCGTCTCCTCCTTGAGTGGTTCTTCTTTTCCTGTACATTAGTGGTATAACTATTGAAGTAACAACGTACCTTCTCTCTGAAAAACTGGAAGTGGATCTCTCCAGATCTCATGTAGATGATGGCGCCAATGGTGTTGAGGAAGGGTCTTCCTAGGATGATGTGAATGTCGTCTTCTTTTCCCATGTCTAGTACTAAGAAGTCGGTGGGAACATAGTGGTCTTTAATTTGGATCATCACGTCCTTTATTATTCCCTCCGGAAATCGATAAGTTTGGTCCGCCATCTGCAGCTGAACATATGTCGAATACATAGGTCTATTTTTATATAAGTGTTCATATGTTACCTTAGACATTATATTGACACTTGAGCCAATGTCACAGAACGTCTTGTGGAATGTACTTCCTTCGATCTTGCAATCGATGGTGGGTACGCCTGGGTCATCTCTCTTAGCGAGGAATGGTGATGCAAGAAGGTGGTCGTAATCTGTTTGGACAGAGTTGACCATCCATACTGTGTCTTGATGTGGTTGTGTAGCCTTGTTCTTCCGTCTTCTGTTTCTATTCTTCTTCTTTGATGATATGATGTTTGTATCTTCATAGGGCATCTGAGGGTGGACTTTGGTAGTGAGTGTACGGCTCTTGAAGCTGAATCTTTCTTTGTTGCCTGTGATTTTGAAACAGATCTTGGCGCTGTCCGTGTAGATGATGGCTTTGGTTGAGCTTAGGAACGGGCGTCCAAGAATGATGGGTGCTCTTTTGTCTCCACCTATTTCAATGATCATAAAGTCTGCACACACATACGAGCGTCCTACTCGTACACAGATGTTTTCTAAAATTCCCAATGGGTAGCACAGTGTCTGATCTGCAAGCTGCAAACACATGGTTGTATATAATAGAGGTGCACCATGTATTTGTTCGTATATTACCCTTGGCATAATGTTGACGCTTGCTCCAAGGTCACAGACTACTTCTTCAAAACTGTGAGGTCCAAAATGAATTGGAATCACAGGTCTTCCTAGATCTCCTTTCTTTGGGGCAATGGAATCGTCCATCCATTCCCTTGAAGGTCTAGGTATGGGGTGTCCTGCATCAAAGATGTCTACAAGATTTGCAGTTTCTAGCTCTTTTGGATTTCCTGGAATCTTACCGTTTTCAGTCATAGGGACTGAAGCTGCTAACTGAGATAACTGAGATTCTATCATCTTATTAAAGCTATGCTGATTCTTTATGGCAGAAGTAAAGCTATCCATTCTAGTATTAATATTTTCAAGTAGTTTATCATTGGAAGCTATCTTTTTAGACATATTATCAATAATTTTATTTTGATTAGATATCATCTCTCTCAAAGGTGGTTGATTAAAAGTATTACCTTGGTAGTTACCTGGGTAGTTACCTGAATAATTAGGCCTTGATTGCTGGTTCCATCTTTGAACTTCTTGAGGACGATAGTTGGTGTTGTTGTTGATGTACTTCACATCCTCTTGAATCTCAGGGCAGTTGCTCCCTGAATGACTAGTGCCTCCACACTCTTCACATGTCATGCGAGATTCGTAGATTTGCTTGACGTCTTCTCTCTTGGGAGTGTGTTCATCAAACTTCTTCATGAGTAGGTCAAGTTTGGCAGACAACATGTCTACTTCCTTTAGTTGATGTATTCCTCCCCTCTTGCGTGGCTGAGAGCGTTCCTCATTCCATCCTTGGTTCGAGGCCATCTTCTCTATGAGTTTAGTTGCATTGTTGATTGTGAGTGATAAGAATGATCCTCCAGCAGCGGCATCTACATTCTCACGGGTACTTGAAGTGAGCCCGTGGTAGAAGGTTTGCATGAGTAGCCAATTCTCCATCCCATGGTGAGGGCATTCTGATATGTAGTCTTGAAAGCGTTCCCAAGCTTCTGGGATTGATTCTTCATGTTGTTGTTGGAAAGTTGAAATCTTGGCACGGAGGGCATTCGTCTTGCCCACTGGAAAGAACTTTGCTAGGAAGGCAGTTGAACAGATCACCCACGAGGTGTTTTTATCTTTGTTGGCATAAAACCATTGTTTTGCTTTTCCCAAAAGTGAGAATGGGAACAAGCGAAGTAGAATGGCGTCCCTTTCGACTCCTCTGATGGTGAAAGTGCTGCAAATCTCCAGAAAGTGTTGGAGATGAGCGCTTGCATCTTCATGTGCCTTTCCGCAAAATTGATTAGCTTGCACCATGTTGATCAAAGCTGGCTTGAGTTCAAATCCGTTGTCCCCCACATTGACTGTTGGTCCAGTCCTGATGTTGGCAGTGGTTGGTGCAGAGAACTCACGGAGTGTCTTGTCGGCCATGGTGTCCAATACTGGTGTTAAGCTTCTTCTTATCTGGCTAACTTCTGGTAGTGGTGCTGAGGGTCTCTTAAGTTTGCATCTAGTTTTCCTTAGTAAAGCTTCAGGATCCTCAGTGTAGTTGTTCGGAAGTTGGAAACCAGTCATACATCACCCTGCATAAGATATAAAAGATAAACAAAAGCCAGGGTAAGCCTGTAAAAGTAAATAATTAGTGCATCATCAAATGTGTGTAAGTAAAATGATATGTTCTAGCTACCGTTTTAAATGTTGTTAATGCAATGTTCTTATCAATGTTTATAAAGATTTTAATGAAAAACCCTAGGTACCATCCCTAGTTGAATTGATGTGTTCCCCGGCAACGGCGCCAGAAATGCTTGTTGACACTCCTTAATGGATTCACTCTAAGAATGAGTCACATAAAATAATAAACTAGTGAAAGCACAAAAGAGTGTACGGGACACTACTAACTCCACTTAACGTCAAGTTGTCATCCCCAACATGAAGCTAGCAATGTAATTATATCAGGGCACTGGATTTTAAAGATAGATATTTACCCGCAAGCGCACAGATAAACATACCCGTTGTAGAGCATTTCACCCAAGCTAGTCTCAGGTATCGTTATTTATATTTTACCCTAGAGACTAATCAATTCAAGATATGTTGGTATTATAAGGACTAAACAGTATTTAATATGGCACACATTTATAGTAAGACTGATAACACACTAACTACTATGAACAGGAATCGGGTACAGAGTAAAGGATATGGTAAATAATTGATAAAGGATAACAGAGATTAGATCAATCAAGGATAAACTTAGAACAGTACTGCCTAGCAAGATGATGATTAGAACAAGTATTAATAAGGAACATTCCTAAGTTATTCTAATTACAAGTCATAGCATACATTGATTAGTGCAATTATATTTGGCAATCATTGGCTAGGTCACATCATATTTATAATCAAGAGGCAACTCCATAGCTAAGGTTTTAAACAAAGTAACCCTTAAACCATGAGTTAACTGAGCCATACTGAACACTATATTCGGGAGGTGGAATACAGAGGACTCAACAGGTTTGTCACACCCGCGATCTACCACTCTATCCGGAACATAGGACACATTCACAGATAAATAATGTATAGGCACCATGCCTACATAGCATTCATCACTCACCCGTTGTACTTTAAGATGAGCGTTATACGAACATGAATATAAACATAAAGATGAACTATCTATGCCAAATATATAATCAAAGCAGACTATAAGCATTATAACTAAGAATATAATCATTGATGTCTTAATCATATCAATTGTATTGCTATCTAGAACACAATAATGAACAATAAGGTGAATTAGATCATCAATAAGAACTAAAGTACGAACTAGAACATGAACTAGCACAAGATTATGAACTAGAGGATGAACTAGACGATGAACATGAACTAGACGATGAACTAGAACATAAACAATGAAGAACAATGATGAACTAGAAGAGCAATTATGAAATAGATCCATAATGTTAATACAAGAGAGAAGATCTTGGGTTCACCGAGCCTTCTCGTGACTAGATCAGGAATCCAAGCGAAGCTTGCCTCCCCTAATCCTATTCTATCTACTAATCTAGGTGGATGTAGTCCTAAAGCTTCCGATTGATCTCCTTCTGGTTGGTCTAACCCTGATGAATGAATTGCCTGAAACCCTATTGCCTAGAGAGGGGGGTCAGGGGTCTATTTATATAGCCCTGGGCAATGAATCGTGGCCCTTGGATCAAACCGACTTGAGGTACGGTCGAGATGCATCCTGGAGGTCGGTGGAAGTAGCTTACAGAGGACGGAAGCGTGGGGGCTCCCTGGCCGACCGACCGGTGGGCCTTGTCGGACCGGTCGGTCCCACAGGTCGGCCTCTGGTCGTGTCCTTCCTTGTGGTGTCTTCTTACGTCCTCTGGAGTCTTCTAGAAGTATCCCGACGTGGCCGTTGCGTTATCTCCCGACGGTTTCCTTCTATGGGAAGCTATTGGTGCTAATTTCCTGGTTTAGTCCCTGCAGAATCATAACTCACCAAAACTCATGGAATATTGTCAGTTGAAACCCTAAACCTTTGTTGGTGATCATATTCTTGCCCTTTTCATATTTTTTTATCTCTTAATTATGATAGTTAACCAGTGTCAACACTCGCTCTGTACCATCAAATCATCGACGTAGGCAGAGATGGCGTGTTCATCTTTGAAGACTTCAGATGTCATGCGAGCGAAGGTTGATCCTGCATTTCTGAGGCGCTCTGCCATTCTTCGAAAGCAAAGTGTGCCCGAAGGTGTAATGAAGCTTGTTTTTTCCTCATCTTCCTCATTCATCCAAATTTGGTGGTACCCTGAGAAGCAGTCGAGGAGAGAGAGCATTTGGCAACCAGCTGCTCTGTCGACCTAGGTGCTTATGTTAGGCAGAGGAAAGTCATCCTTCGGACAGGCTTTGTTTAGGCATGTGAAATCAACACACATTCTCCATTTTTTGTTCTTTTTCTGAACTAGTGCCACGTTTGAAAGCCATGTTGGATATTTGACTGGACGGATGACGCCTGCGTCCAAAAGTCTTTTTACCTCTGCCTTCGCTGCCTCTTTCCTCTCTTCTGACATTTTGCGAAGCTTTTGCTTAACTGGGCGATAGCCTGGTTTGATGTTTAGGCTGTGCTCGATCAAAGTTCTGTTTACTCCCTTGAGGTCCTCCGCAGACCAAGCGAAGGTATCGGAGCTTTCCTTGAGGAAACGAATAAGGTTGCCTTCTGACTGGGGGTCTAGGTTGGCTGAGATGAACACTTTCCTTTCTGAATTGCCCTCGAAGAGTTGGACTTGTTTAGTCTCTTCTTTGGGTGATGCTTTTACTTTGTCGATGCATTCTTCACCCTCGTCGCTGAGGTTTGTGGCTCGAGGCTTTGACAAATTGTGGATATTGCGTTGCCCCGGTGCTACTGTTCCTTCGGCTGCTCTTGCAATGTCTTGATCTCCGTATACTACAACGACCCCCTTCAGAGCAGGAAGCTTCATGCAAAGGTATGCAGGGTGGATTACAGCGTTGAATGCGTTGGTGACGCCTCGGCCAAAAATTGCATTGTAAGGATAGAACATGTCAACCACATCGAAGGTTATGTGCTCAGTTCTGCAGTTCAGCTGATCTCCGAAGGTAACGGGCAGAGATATTTTTCCAACAGCTCTTACTTGTTGCCCGCCGAAACCGTATAGTGGGTTGTCGGGGGGTTGTAAGAGGTTTCTGTCAAGCTTCATGCTGTCGAAGGTTGTGGCGAACAGGATGTCAGCGGAGCTTCCTGTATCGATGAGAATTTTGGTGACTGTCCACCCTGCTAAGTTGGTCTCGATCACCATTGCATCAGTGTGAGGGTAATCCCTTAACTTCATGTCACTGGAATCGAAGGTGATCGGGATGTGAGACCATCGGTCGAATTTGTGCGGTCCTTCGACGGCTACATGATGTACTCTTCGAGCATGTTCTTTCTTTTGCCTCTTGTTGCCATGATCTTCGTTGGAGCCTCCGGTGATAGCTGGTATCACACCGAAGGTTGATGTTGGGTTGTTGATGGTTGTCTGTGATTGGGCTTCGGATTTGACAGGTTGGGGGGCTGGCAGGGCCGGTATTGGTGGTGGTGGTGGTAGAGAGTTGCTCCCTTGTTGGTTGGTTTGGGCTTGAGGGGTTGTTGGGAATGTGACAGTGTATGGCACATTTTGGCGTTGAGGAAAAGGGGTTGGTTGAAAAGAGGTGTGGTTGTAATGTGGGTGTTGAGAGTAAAAAGGTTGGTGCGAGGGTAAGCCGTAGTTTATGAAGGACCGTGAAGCACTCAGAAAGCGACCAGAGGGGGGGTGAATGGGAGCTTCAAATTTTCCTTTCGGAAACTAGTAGCCACTGTCCCGAGAATCACCCCAAACAACAAACCTTAGAGCTTGCTAGTGTCCACGACCCTAGATGTAGGGTGGATGCTTCCAAGAAGCACAGCGGGACACTACACAACTCTAGAAACCCAACACAAAAGACGTAAACCAAATCCGAGAACGGATGAGCAAACGAGGGACGAATCAGTGCTGAATCAGCAGCATTGGAAGCTGGCTAGCGTCCGATGCCCCAGCACCTGCAGCGTCCGATGTGAACAGAGCCCCTCAGGAACCTTACTGTTTACGCATCGGACGCTGTGAACAGTAAAATCTCAGCGTCCGATGGTCTCACTCCGGCACGTCCGATGAACAACGGAGCGTCCGGTGGTAGCGTCCGATGCTCCTTAGAAACTGTCAGATCCTGACACGTAGCAACGGAGCCTCCGATGCCAAAGGGGTCAGCGTCCGATGCTACGAACTCGAGCGTCCGATGCCCCCGACGCAGTGCAGTTCTTCCGTGAAATCCACTCGATCTTCTCCGAATCAAAAGCACTAGGGCTTAGACTTGATGAGAGAAGTTCCAAGGATGTTAGTGAGCTATCCCTCGGGAATCATGGCTCTTACCTAACTCCAAATCGAGGAATTGGAAGAAATCGGAGCGACGGAGCAAAAACCGATCCAACACGAAAATCGTTCGATCTCCTAGACCGTGAGGTTAGAGGAGAATTCCTTCGGTGGAAAGAAGTGCCTCACGATCTAGAACAACTTGGTTCAAACGGATTTCCAAAAGACGCACTGAGGAAAGAGATCGATCGATGGGAAAATCGTGGCAAAAAGCAATCCGCGAAGAACACGAACAAAACGCAAATCACTACCACGAATTTGCAACCGTGTGGCTACCACACGCTACAATAGTGAGATTACGGTCTCACTTCCTCAAAAATCTCATGAACACAGAGGAATTGTTCTCTTCTCTGTGGATCTCAGGTTCGCTACAGCAGGGGAGTGGGAGAGCAGGAAACCCTAAGTGTGAAAGAGCAAATGACTGAGATACTTGGGAGGAGGGTGTCTCCCGACTACTTATCCTACTACTAGCCTAAGTCTATTTCCTAATCTACCCCTCTCTATTCTAATTACAGAGCGAACCAGCTAAACCCTAGGGTTATTCTGGACCAACTCGGTGCTAGGTGTATCCGACGGCCACGCCCGCACAAACCGAAGCGTTGCCTCGACGCAACCTCCGGATCGCCGCCACGTGCCGCCCTCGCTCTGCACTCCCGGTTTTGTGGCCCAAACCGGGAAACCAGCCTTTTCCAGCCAACCCTCGGTTTTGAGGCCCAAACCGGGAAACCAGCCCACCAGCTTCTGAGTTTTGAGGCCAAACTCAGCAAACCCTCAGCGCCCAGTTTTTGAGGCCCAAACCTGGAAACCGTCCTCAGCCCGAGTTTTGTGGCCAAACTCGGAAACCATCCGCACCCAGGTTTTGAGGCCCAAACCTGGAAACCGTCCACCCGATGGTTTTTCCCTGGCTCTACCACCAAACCGACGTCGTAGAGGGGATGCACCTCCCGTGCACCCCGTCCACCGACACGTGTCCCTGAGTCCACGACTCAGGCAACACATGACCGCAAGTCTTCGCTTGTAGCTGCCACAGGCTGCCAGCCACCACAGCTGATCCTCGGGCCTCTGGTCCCTCAGTCCAAGCCTCACGTCTGCCCTTCGCCACTCTCGGTCCATCGGCACGGCACGTCTCTACTTGACCTTCACCTCGCCTTCGATCACTGCATCCGTGCTCGACACCTGCACAACACAAGCCGAAGAACATGCGCATCATCCCAGTTGACAATCACTCATCACTCAGAGACCCGGCATACACCCATGTATCCGCAATCTTCCCCTTGATGAGTGCATTGTCAACTACCAACACAAATCATAAGAGAAAGAGAAGAAAGGAGGAAGGAAGAAGCGAGAACTCAACCAAATTACCCAAAAGCATAGCAAAGCCGAAGAAGGTCAAGTGGAAAGAGCGAAAGAACTTGGTCCCCAAAGACATGGGCAACGGCTCGACGCAACCAAGCAAAGCAAAGCTAGCCCTCAAGAAGAGGTAGAACAGGCTCAACACCGCTAGCAAATCCCAATCGAAAATATCGAAGCAAAATGCTAGTCCCTCAAGATAGAGGCACAGAGGCTCAACACAACTAGCAAAGAAAGCTCGATACCGATGCCTTTCGGCTATGCTAGTCCCTCAATATAGAGGCACAGAGGCTCAACACAACTAGCAAAGAAAGCTCGATACCGATGCCTTTCGGCCAACAAGAGACAGCAAAGCTCAAACTCCCCCTTAGTTGAACATCCAGGAGACATGCAAACTCTCCCCCTGGGAACGCCCCCTCAAATGAACACTCGGGAAGCACAAATGATTTGCAAATTCTCCCCCTTAGTTGAAAATGCACTAATCAAGTAAAGGACTCTCCCCATCAGAAAAGGCACCAACAAAAAGTGCGAACATGGGAGGTTCTCCCTCGTCCAACGTGCATATGAGTCAAAATGCAAGTTAGCAGCTTCAGGTATATATTCAGGAGAATGCAAAGATGCTCTAAACAGTATAACTCCAATGGCTCAACAACAGCATACAAGCTCAGCAAAGGCTCAAACTGATCACCAGATATGAAATATGAACATATGAGCAGAAAATAGCAGTTTTGAGTCAAAAGGTATTCACCATCAAAATAGCACTTAGCAAAGTATAGACAGGAGTCTGAACAAGTGCTAAACATGTATACAAAGTGAACTACACCTAGCAAAGTTCAATCATCATGCTTAAGAATGAAACAGACACTTGTGAATTCAACTTTAGATCGGAGTTGCAGCGGTGAAATTACACAAGGTTAAATATTAGCATGTGATTGCGAGAGGTTGAAAGCTTGTCATTGCCTAACTTTTCAACCGAGCGAAGCCTATGCCGAAGCAATCAGAAGCTTAAAGCTACGGTTTCGGTCATACACTACACGGCTCAAGTTTAACTCAAAGTGCAATGAGAAACCGTCTCGATACCGTGATGTGTTGACAAGCAAGCCCATCTCGATCTTTTCAATTCACAAAACTTGGTTCAAATTTTAAACATGATATGTATATACCAAGCAAGTGAATGACTCAGAACTAGAGACATAGCAACCTAGCATATATGAAAAGCCCGAGTGAACTCAACACATCCTACACATGCTAGTTGCATATCTCAATGGTGAACATTTTCAGATTTGAAATTATTAAGCAAATTCACCATTTCAAAAATAACTCAGCTCACAACATGTACTAGTGATCAGAAAGAGCATACGCTACCAGCATCAACATAAGCATCGGAGCATACTACATAGAACATAGTTACATTCTAGTGATTATAAACATGAAGCTCAGAATGTAAATGTGTATGCTGAAATGCAAAAGAAAAGAAAGACAAAAGAGTCAGTCAAATATACAAGATCCAAAATGTTTCCCCCAACTAAAAGGGGAAACACACACCAAGCTCACCCCTCAACCGATTAAAGGTTGATTCGTCTAAAGGCTTGGTGAAAATATCAGCCAGTTGATGATGAGTATCGACATGGCGAAGGTCGATATCACCCTTCTCCTGGTGGTCTCGCAAGAAATGAAAGCGCACATCAATGTGTTTGGTCTTCGAGTGAAGCACGGGGTTCTTAGCAACGCTAATAGCACTCGTGCTGTCACAAAGCAAAGGAACACGAGTAAAACTCAGACCAAAATCACGCAAAGTGGCCATCATCCAAAGCAACTGGGAACAGCAGCTAGCCGCAGCAACATACTCAGCCTCCGTGGTAGACTGGGTGACACTAGACTGCTTGCGAGAAGACCACGAAACAAGAGAAGAACCAATAAACTGGCAAGTTCCAGAAGTGGACTTGCGCTCAATACGGCAACCAGCAAAATCGGCATCGGAATAGCCGCAAAGGGAGAGGGTGGAGGAAGCAGAATACCAAATCCCGAACTCAGGTGTGAAACGAAGGTACCTGAATATGCGCTTCACTGCCTGACGGTGAGAAGTGCGCGGCGACGCCTGAAAGCGCGCGCACAGACACACCACGAACTGGATATCCGGGCGTGTCGCCGTCAGGTAGAGGAGCGACCCGATCATGCTGCGGTACTCCTTCTGGTCCACTGCTTCTCCATCCACATCCGCATCCAGGGCAGTCGTCATCGACATGGGTGTTGGAAGAGGCTTGGCCTCACCCATATCGAACCGCTTCAGCAAGTCCTTGGTGTACTTGCCCTGGTGCGCGAACGTCCCTTCCCGGGATTGCTTGATTTGCAACCAGAGGAAAAACGTCAGCTCGCCCATCATGCTCATTTCGAACTCCCTGCTCATAGTATCTGCAAACTTGGCAACCAAAGCGTGAGAAGAACCACCGAAAATGATATCATCCACGTAAATCTGGACCAAGAGAGTGTCTTTGCCTTGCCTGAGGAGAAAGAGCGTTTTATCTACACATCCCATTTTAAAACCCTTAGCAAGCAAAAAGGTTTTCAACCTATCATACCAGGCTCTAGGGGCTTGTTTCAAACCATATAAAGCTTTGTGGAGTTTAAAAACATGGTTTGGAAACTTGGGATTTTCAAAACCGGGGGGTTGCTCAACATACACTTCCTCTTCTATGTAGCCGTTTAAGAAGGCACTCTTGACATCCATTTGAAAGAGTTTAAAACCTTTGGATGCAGCAAAAGCCAAGAGTATCCTAATAGCCTCCAAACGAGCTACAGGAGCAAACGTCTCCTCAAAGTCTATCCCCTCCTTTTGACTATAACCCTTTGCTACAAGCCTGGCCTTGTTTCTAACAACGTGGCCATCCTCTCCTTGCTTGTTTTTGAAAACCCATTTTGTCCCAATAGGCTTACACTCAGGAGGAGGTGGAACTAGAACCCACACCCGATTTCGCTCAAAATTTTCTAACTCCTCATGCATGGCATTGAGCCAATCCGGATCCGTCAAAGCGTGTCCAACATCTCGGGGCTCAAAATTAGCAACAAAATCAGAATGAGCGAAGTGAGAGATGTGCTATGACCTGGACCGAGTAACCCGTTCGTCAATGCTGCCGATCATCTGTTGAGGCGGATGCTGGCGCTGGATGTGTCGTGGCACCTCCCGAGCTGAAGTAGCCTCCCCCTCAACAGCAGCTGGTGCCTCCCCGGGTACAAAAGGTACCGCTCGGGGTGGCGGATCCCACGGCCCCCAGGAAGAAGATGTGTCAGGGCCGTGAGTCATCGTAGAAGCCGCTCTTTGCGGCACAGCAGGTGGAGGGGGTGCTGGATCATCCATACCTTCAGCACCCTCGTCCTCATCATCAAAAAGAGGCTCACCAACCTCATGATCACCTGCACGCTCAAAACGAGAAGAGGGACAAACCATGGTCTCGTCGAAGGTGACATCTGATGTCTCCATGACTCGGTTAGTATCAAGGTTAAGTACACGATATGCGCGAGTGTGAGTACCATAACCCAAAAATACACCGTCAGAAGAACGAGACTCAAATTTGTCCAAGTTGCCCTTTTTGAGTATAAAACAATGGCAACCAAAAACTCGAAAATAACTCACCATGGGCAGTTTTTCAAAACGCAACTCATAAGAAGTCTTTTTCAGAAAAGCTCGGAGAAAAATGCGATTAGAAATGTAGCATGCAGTGCTCATAGCTTCGGCCCAATATCGCCTAGGAGTCCTATGCTCATCGAGCATCATCCTGGCCATCTCAACAAGGGTCCGATTCTTCCTCTCTACAACACCATTCTGAGGGGGTGTGTAGGGGGAAGAAAACTGATGCTCTAAACCCAAAGAGTTACAAAACTTCTCAAAATCCAAATTCTTGAATTCGGAACCATTATCACTCCGAATTGCTCGCATCGAGTTCAAAGGGAACTCATTCTGAAGACGCAAAATCAGATTGCGAGCAAAGGAGAAAGTCTCGGTCTTCTCAGCTAAAAAGAAGACCCACGAATATCTCGAAAAGTCATCAACAACCACAAGCACATACCACTTCCCCCCAACTGAGCTCACCCGAGCCGGACCAACAAGGTCCATGTGCAAAAGCTCTCCAGGGCGCCTGGTCATGACCTGAGTCACTGGATGGTGGGGAGCGGCAACCATCTTCCCGTGTCTACAAGAGTGGCAAACAATATCCTTCTCCATATGCAACTTGGGCAATCCTCGGATTAGGCCAAGCGAACTAAGCCTTGCAAGCAAGTCAAAGCTCAAATGTCCAAGTCTCCTATGCCACTTCCAAAGATCAGAGGAGGAAGGTCCAGCCACAAGACAACGAGAAGTGCCAAAAGACTCCGAGAAATTCGCACGAAAGACTTTTCCAAAGGGCGAAATCAAACACACAAGATTGCCCTGAGGATCCAAAATACGATTGAGATTCGGTTTAAAACGAATCTCATAGTCGTCATAAAAAAGTTGCGAAACAGAAAGAAGGTTAAAATGCAAGTTAGAAACAAGAGCAACATCGCGTAACACAAAGTGCTCATTAACTCGCACCGACCCGCGAGACAATACCTTACCTTTGCTATTGTCGCCGAAGGTTATGTACTCCTTTCCGGCAACAGGGCTAAGGCTGGAGAACCACTTGGCGTTTCCGGTCATGTGCCTCGAGCAACCGAAATCCACCATCCAAATGTCCTCCAACCGTTTTACCTACATCAATAAAAAGACATAGGGTGAGCATACGGTCCAACACTGGGGTTAGTGAAGTAAGGGGAATACCAGTGTTGGTCCGGCTGCTCAAAAGAACGGTTAGCAGAAAAACCATTCCTAGCACGTCTACGAGAGGAGCGATCACCACGTAGAGGAAAACGTGGTCCGCTAAGGGAGGAGCGTCCATCGCGATACTCAAAACGCGGTGGGGGAAAACGCTCAACTACAAAGCCTCCGCCACGGGGTCCATAGCCTACAACTGCAGGCTCCCGCCAGGCACGCTCTCTACGAGGCCTAGGCCTAGCAACTTGAGGCACTGGGCCTCTAGGCCTAGCATCTTTCCACGGAGCTCTCTGCTGCCTAGGCCTGGAAACTTGAGGTTCTGGACCTCTGGGCCTAGCTGCTCTCCTCGGAGCACTCCTCTGAACATTCGGCACAAGTACATCATGGAAGGGATGGTACATGTCTGCATTGTTCATCTCCCTAGCACGGCGCGCCTCTCTCTTGCGCCTAAAGCAGAACTCGCTCAAGTGTCCATCTCTCCCACAGAAGTCACAATGATACCTCACCGCGCGCAAAGGGGGTTGTTGGTACTCATGGCTGTGGGTGTGGATCACTTTGCCCTTCTGTGGCAACTCTTCCTGGATAGGTGGCATTGTATCCAGCTTGTTCTTTAGGTGGTTGGGTTTGGGATGCCACACTTGGTTCTTGGGTGGAGCTCTCGGAGGTTCCTCAAATACCCCATCCTTGGTGTTAGGTTTGAGAGGCTCTTTGGGTGGAAGCTTGGTAAGTTTGGGAGTAGTGGTGGAGTTGGGCTTCTCACTAGGATTCAGACCACTCGACTCTCCAATCTTCCCAAAAGCAGAAAGATCAACACCCTGAGCAAGACCTACACCGGGACCTCCAGCAGCTCGCTTGAATTGGGAGATCATCATCCTGAGCTGTGGCTCACTACAAGAGACCCATGACAAGATGGTCCGAAGGTATGTGTTTTCCTCCTCGGTTTGCATCTTGCCATGCTTGACATTCGCAATCTCCATCTCCAAACCCTCACACAAAGCACACTTGGACACACAAGTGCTACCTGAGTTGGCCTCCTCAAGAGACACAATCTTGGCATTCTTCTCTGCCAACTCAGATTGCAAGACAGGACAAGTCTTGCACGCACCCAACAGAGACGGTCTAGCCTTCAGCTCATCCACCTCTCCTACCAACGCAGCATACTTACCTCTCAAAGTGAGAAGGTCAGTCATGTGCGTGGTGCACATCTCACACTCAACCTCCTCCGACACGACCACGGTGGACTTGGCAAACTCAAGCTCTCTCACCGTGTCCTCCCACTTCTGCCTAAACTCCTTGCGCTCTCTAGCAGCACGCCTAAGCAACTTGTCCTGACTAAGGAGCGCGGCAGTAAGCTTCTCATTCTCAGCAACGAGTTCATCGTGGGTGAGGGATACCTGGGAGGTGTCGTCGTCGTCGTCGTCCTGAGGGGAGTGCTCCAGCTTGCCGTCGACCTCATCACCAAGTGCCATGGTGCAGAAGCCGTCGTCGTCGGCGAAGAAGCAGAGACCGTTCAGCTTGTCCTCGATCCTCTTCTTCTTCTCGGACTCGTCGTCACTTGAGCAAGCGGAGTCGTCATCCGAGCCGTCGACTTCGCTGAGCGTGGCGAAGAACGCACACTGCTCAGCCTGGGCCTTCTCCAAGTACTTCTTCTTGATGTACTCCCTGTCGAAGCCGCCCCTCCGCTTGTGCCTCGCGGGGACGTACTTCTCCTTGCGCTTGCCGGAGTCGTACTTGTGCCCATGATCGCCCTTCCCAGATGAATGCTTCTTCTTGGGGCAGTTGGCGATGAAGTGGTCGGGGTCGCCGCACTCATAGCATCCTGAGCGTCCTCCACCGCGGCGACGGTTCATGCGGTTGTTGTGGAACCGCGTGAACCGATTGGCGAGCATTGCCAGCTCGTCATCCCCCAACGACTCAAGCTGGTCCTCTGTGACAGAAAAGAGAGACGAAAGAGCAAAACCTCCAGAGGGGTTAGAAGAGCCAGAAACCAAAGCCATAGTCGGGCCAGAAGGATTCTCATAAGAAGCCCTCGACATGGCGTCAATCTCACTAGACTTGAGCTTACTAAAGAGCTCATCGCAAGTGAGGGTCTCATAGTTAGACATTTCGATGATCGCCTGGACCTTTGAGTCCCACACCGACCGATCAAGAGTGTGCAAAAGCTTCAAAGCCCTCTCATGATCGTCAAAAGGCAACAACTCCTTGTTCGCTCTCATCTTGTTGACAATGACCTGAAAGCGAGCGAATAAACTCTCTATGCTCTCGCCAGGCATATGTCAAAAGTTCTCATACTCCCGCTTGTGCGACTCATAGAGGCGAGATTTGACCTGAGTGGTTCCCTCATGGAAGCGCATGAGGGTCGCCCAAATCTCGCGAGCCGTGGGGAGGTGAGAAACATGATCGAACTTGGACATGCTCAAACAGGAGAACAGAGCGTTACGTGCCCGGCTATTGGCCTCGTGCTCATCGATCTGGAGCTGAGAGACACGAGCAGCCAAGACAACGTAATCATCCCTGTTGCAAATCTCCCAAACAGAAGAGCCCATGCTCTGAAGATAGGCCGACATGCGTATCTTCCAATACGCATAGTTCGTCCCATCAAAGAACGGCGGTTTGCCCACGCCACGATCCATGTCGCCTTCTGTGGATCTGGAACCGGCTAAGGTGGAAGATCCTTAACCTGCTCCGATACCAATTGAAGGACCGTGAAGCACTCAGAAAGCGACCAGAGGGGGGGTGAATGGGAGCTTCAAATTTTCCTTTCGGAAACTAGTAGCCACTGTCCCGAGAATCACCCCAAACGACAAACCTTAGAGCTTGCTAGTGTCCACGACCCTAGATGTAGGGTGGATGCTTCCAAGAAGCACAGCGGGACACTACACAACTCTAGAAACCCAACACAAAAGACGGAAACCAAATCCGAGAACGGATGAGCAAACGAGGGACGAATCAGTGCTGAATCAGCAGCATCGGAAGCTGGCTAGCGTCCGATGCCCCAGCACCTGCAGCGTCCGATGTGAACAGAGCCCCTCAGGAACCTTACTGTTTACGCATCGGACGCTGTGAACAGTAAAATCTCAGCGTCCGATGGTCTCACTCCGGCACGTCCGATGAACAACGGAGCGTCCGGTGGTAGCGTCCGATGCTCCTTAGAAACTGTCAGATCCTGACACGTAGCAACGGAGCCTCCGATGCCAAAGGGGTCAGCGTCCGATGCTACGAACTCGAGCGTCCGATGCCCCCGACGCAGTGCAGTTCTTCCGTGAAATCCACTTGATCTTCTCCGAATCAAAAGCACTAGGGCTTAGACTTGATGAGAGAAGTTCCAAGGATGTTAGTGAGCTATCCCTCGGGAATCATGGCTCGAACCTAACTCCAAATCGAGGAATTGGAAGAAATCGGAGCGACGGAGCAAAAACCGATCCAACACGAAAATCGTTCGATCTCCTAGACCGTGAGGTTAGAGGAGAATTCCTTCGGTGGAAAGAAGTGCCTCACGATCTAGAACAACTTGGTTCAAACGGATTTCCAAAAGACGCACTGAGCAAAGAGATCGATCGACGGGAAAATCGTGGCAAAAAGCAATCCGCGAAGAACACGAACAAAACGCAAATCACTACCACGAATTTGCAACCGTGTGGCTACCACACGCTACAATAGTGAGATTACGGTCTCATTTCCTCAAAAATCTCATGAACACAGAGGAATTGTTCTCTTCTCTGTGGATCTCAGGTTCGCTACAGCAGGGGAGTGGGAGAGCAGGAAACCCTAAGTGTGAAAGAGCAAATGACTGAGATACTTGGGAGGAGGGTGTCTCCCGACTACTTATCCTACTACTAGCCTAAGTCTATTTCCTACTCTACCCCTCTCTATTCTAATTACAGAGCGAACCAGCTAAACCCTAGGGTTATTCTGGACCAACTCGGTGGTAGGTGTATCCGACGGCCACGCCCGCACAAACCGAAGCGTTGCCTCGACGCAACCTCCGGATCGCCGCCACGTGCCGCCCTCGCTCTGCACTCCCAGTTTTGTGGCCCAAACTGGGAAACCAGCCTTTTCCAGCCAACCCCCGGTTTTGAGGCCCAAACCGGGAAACCAGCCCACCAGCTTCTGAGTTTTGAGGCCAAACTCAGCAAACCCTCAGCGCCCAGGTTTTGAGGCCCAAACCTGGAAACCGTCCTCAGCCCGAGTTTTGTGGCCAAACTCGGAAACCATCCGCACCCAGGTTTTGAGGCCCAAACCTGGAAACCGTCCACCCGATGGTTTTTCCCTGGCTCTACCACCAAACTGACGTCGTAGAGGGGATGCACCTCCCGTGCACCCCGTCCACCGACACGTGTCCCCGAGTCCATGACTCAGGAAACACATGACCGCAAGTCTTCGCTTGTAGCTGCCACAGGCTGCCAGCCACCACAGCTGATCCTCGGGCCTCTGGTCCCTTAGTCCAAGCCTCACGTCCGCCCTTCGCCACTCTCGGTCCGTCGGCACGGCACGTCTCTACTTGACCTTCACCTCGCCTTCGATCACTGCATCCGTGCTCGACACCTGCACAACACAAGCCGAAGAACATGCGCATCATCCCAATTGACAATCACTCATCACTCAGAGACCCGGCATACACCCATGTATCCGCAGTTTATGGGGGTGTACTGGTAGGGAGGTTGGGTTGGGTTGAAGTTTGGCTTTCTGGTGTGATTGATGGTTCTGTTTTCTGTTGAAGAGGCTCTCTTGGACTCCTGGTACTCTTTCCCTCTGGCGAAGCACTCGCATTGCTTTGTTGTGTGCCCCTTTCCTAGGCCACAGAAATGACAGTACATTTTGGCCGGGTCCCTCTGTTGGTTTCTTTGGTCAGGCGGGGGTGGAAAACCATGTGGGTTTTGGTTGCCCAAAAGCTGAGTGTTTCTTCTCTGGTCTTCGATTGGATTTGCCTTGTTGATGGCTCCAACGTTGCTCTGATCATGGCGAGGGTTGTTCTCTCTCGCTTGGGGCCTCGACTGTGGTTTCTGCTGCGACCTTCGAGCATCAGACTTTGCCCAGAAGTCCATATCCGCTCTACAGTACCTTTCCATTGTATCATGGAGCTCTTCGATTGTGTTTGCTGGTTTTCTGGCAAACTTTGAGGAACATGGGCCTGGGCGTAAGCCGCTGACTGCAGCGAGGATCACGGCCTCGTCGGATATTCCCGGAGTTCTTGCTCTAATCTGGATGAACCTTCGCCAGAGTCTTGCAACGGTTCGCGCTCTTCTTGTTTGCTGTTGAACAGCTCGATGGGGTTTGATGGGGCTGCTGTGATGCCCTTGAAGTTTGTGCAGAGTCTGTCTCTGAGGTTGGCCCAGGAATCCACCGTTCCGGGGTGAAGGTTGCTGTACCAAGTCTGCGCGATGTCATGAAGGATGATTACGAAAGACTTCGCCATTGTTGACTCATCCCCTCCTGCTGCGGCGACTGCTGCTTCGTAGCTCATTATGAATTGGCGAGGGTCAGTGAGTCCATCGTAACGGGGGAGATTTTGTGGATTGTAGCATGGTGGCCAGGGTTGGGTTTGTAGTATTTGGGAGAGTGGTGATCTTGGGTCGTAGGGCATTTGGTGTTGTTGGGCCCTTCGCTGAATGCGAAGGTTTGGCTCTCGCTCTTCTGGGTAGAGCCGGCGAAGGTTTGGTGGTGGTGGGGGTGGTGGAGGTTGACGGGCACCCAACTCCTCATTCCCCTCTTGACGGGGCAGCATTTCTCTATCATTCCAACCCTCGGCTTCGGCTTCAGCTGCCGCGAGGGATTCTTCCATTCGGCGAAGCTGTTCCCTTGCTTCATCCGCCTTTTGCCTGATAGCACGCAGCCGGTTGTGCCTTTCAACTTGATCTAGGAGCCTTTTCTTCTCTTGCAATTCAGCTTGGAGCCTGTCCAAAGCCTCGAGACCCAACTCCTCTTCATCTCCTCTTCCACCCCCTCCGGAGGTGTGTGGGTGCGGCTGTGACACTAGCCGAGTGTGAGGCCCTGGGACCTCTGTCCCTGGGGTGACTTCTTCTTCTCCCGAAGGTTCCACATTTTCTTCCATAGGTTGAACCGTCACTGCGGCCTGCCTGGTTGTGCGGTTGTCTCTGGTTGAGGATGCTCTTCTATTTCCTGCCATCTCGAACTCTGTTCCCCACGGTCGGCGCCAAACTGTTGGTAACACACTTGCCCTACCTCCGCACATGTGCAGGGGGGTGGCGAAGGTGGCCAATCGTCAGAACCAAGCGAAAGTGCAAAGGTGACAAGAACAGGGATACAACGAAGGTGCAAGGGAAACAAGAACAGTGACACGGTGGCTCTATTCCCAAAAACGTACCCATTACACTGTTTACCCCCCGGTATTTATAGGGGATACCAAGGGGTGCTGACCAAATTACAATAGGGTACAAGAAAGATTCCTCTGTGCTATACACACAGAAGGGCAGAATCGTACAAACACGAGTGGAGTGGAAACCCTAGTTTGTCTTCCTCCTACCCGCCGCCACTTTGCCTCGTTTATCTTCGCGGGAAGGGGAAAACCAGACCTTCGACTTCGCTAGTCTTCAGGTCATCATTCCCTCGCCCCTCGCCGAGCTTGACGTCTTAAGCGAAAAGGCCCCAGAATCCGCGAAGGTCATTTACTGTGTTCTCAGAGCGCCTTAACCTGCGAGAAACAAAACGAACTCCGAGGGTCGAATTTGTATCCGAAGGTTAGGAAAACGATCCTCAAGAGCCCCAATTAGCGGAAAGGAAAGGTTTTGTGAGGGCGCGTGGGTCGCGTGAAGGTTGTCTTTCGAGCCAGCCCGCGCGGCGCCACTGCCGAGGGTCCCTTCCCCCAACAATAGTCTACTAGAGTTGAGCATTGTTCGGGCCGTGGTTTGAATGAGAACTTTTCTTCCTTTCCATTTATGGTGAATTTGATTTCTCTGGTTCCGACATCAATATGGGCCTTAGCGGTGCTCAAAAATGGTCTTCCAAGAATGAGTGATACTTTTGAATCTGGGTGCATTTCTAGTACCACGAAGTCTACTGGTACGAAGAACTCTCTAATCTTGACTGGGATGTTCTCAGCAATTCCTATAGGGTATCTGAGTGATTGATCAGCTAGTTGAAGACACATTGGTGTTGACACAAGTGCTGAATGGTTGAGCTTATAGTAGACTGATGCAGGCATCACACTAACACTAGCTCCAAGATCGCACAGTGCATTGCTAAACCGTTGATTTCCAATTGAGCATTCAATAGTGGGGCATCCTGGGTCCTTCTTCTTTTCTGGTATTTGATTAAGGATAGCCGCACTACATTCTTCTGTCAGCTCGATTACTTCAGTGGTTGGCAGTGGTCGTTTGTTATTGAGTATATCCCTCACATACTTGGCATAGGTGGGTACCTGTAATGCATCTAGCAGAGGAATTTTGATATATAGTTTCTGAATTACTTCAACAAACTTACTGAACTGCGTATCTAGCGTTGTGTTTCGATTTCTGCGTTGGAATGGTAGAACGTTGGTGTCTTGAAAATCTATCGGTCTTTCTTCATTTTGTACTTGAGTTTCTTGAACTTCGTCATCTCTTTCTTCTGCCCTTGAAGGTGTTACTGGTGCTGTCTGTCTTCTTTGTGCTCCTTCTGGATATGGCGGATCTCGAGTGGTTCTCCCATGTCTAGTAGTGATCCCCTTAATCTGCTCATGGTTAGTGGTAACAGGCAAAACAACAACCAATTGTGATATTTGGGTTTCTATTCTTTCATTATAATTGAGTTGATCTTTAATGGCAGAAGAGAATTCATCCATCTTAGCATTTATGTTTTCAAGAGTCTTATCATTTAAAGCAAGTCTTTTAGTAATGTTATTATTTATCCTGGCTTGTTCTAAAATTAAATCTCTTAGAGTAGGTTGCTTAGAATCGGAAGAACTGAAATTACTGGTGTACTTATCTAGTTTGGAAGGTTGTTGTTGACGCAATCCTTGCTTGTGTAGGGCGGTAGAGTTAGCTTCTTCTTGACCTTCGGGAAATTCTATTCCCAAATACTCTCCACTTCTAGTTTGAGCATCAAATGCGTCTTGAATAGCTTGACGTTCTTCCTTGTAGTTGGTTCTCTGAATGAGTCGATCCATAAGTACATCCATCTTAGTTGACAGTGCACATACTTCTTCTGGAAATTCTTCAACTTGGTGACAGTGTTGAGTAATAACTTATTTCCAGCTTTGATTCTCAGCCATTTTGTCCATGAGACATTCCGCTTTTCCGAAAGTGAGTGACATGAATGATCCTTCAGCAGTGGCATCAAGTTGCTCTTGTGTTCTTGGTAATAATCCATGATAAAACAGTTGCATGAGTAATTCGTTCCCTATTCCGTGATGTGGGCATCTTAAGATTTGTTCCTGAAAACGCTCCCAAGTTTCTGGAATGGTTTCTCCTTTTTGCTGCTGAAAGTTGTAAATCTTTCCCCTTAAGATATTGACTTTAATTGGGAAAAATCTTGATAGAAAGGTCCCTGAACATTCCTCCCATGTCTTGATGTTGTCCATGTTTGAATAGAACCACTGCTTCACTTTTCCTTTCAGTGAGAAGGGAAAAAGACGAAGAAGTATGATGTCCTGGGGAATGTCCTTGATGATGATGGTGCTTCCAATCTCCAAGAAATCTTGTAGATGAGCGGTTGCATCTTCTTCTTTCTTTCCACCAAATGTAGTAGCTTGCACCATGTTGATAAGACTTGGCTTGAGTTCGAACTCTACGTTGTTCGCCTGGAGTGTAGGTCCGGTGCGAATGTTCCTGACACTTGGAGTAGAGAATTCCAGCAGAGTCTTGTTGGCCATGGTTTGACTACTGATGTAGATCTTCCACACGTAGTTAGATTTCTGATTTGAAAGTGATGTATTACAACTGAATCCTGTGTTACCCTGTATGTGATATAAACAAAGAAAGGCAAGGGTAAGCCTGCCAAGACAGAGGTACAAGTGAATGAATGAATAAATAATCTCCTTCGTTAAATTCCTAATAAGTTTTGTTTGGTTCCCGGTGGCTTCCGTTATACTTAGATAGATGTCCTCGGCAACGGCGCCAAAAATGCTTGTTGACACTTCTTAATGCAATTGCCCATAATAAACTTTAATGAACTGATTTTAGCAAAAGCCTTCAGAAATGTACAGGACACTCCTAGCATCACTTAATGTCAAGTTGTCATCCCCAACATGATACTAGAAATGTAATTCATATGTGACACTAGCTCAAAAGATATAAACAAATATTTATCCGCAAGCGCACAGATAAATATACCTGTTGTAGCAGCATTTCACCCAGGTTATCTAGGTATCGTTATTTATATTTTACCGAAGATAGTAACGAAGCTGGGAACTAGTAATTAAATATGATTCAAGGGCAGTAGAGATTATTATTCATTCATTCATTCACTACTCACATGCCTAAACAGGGGTAAGACAAGGTAAAGATAAATAATAATGATAAAGATAACAGCGGAAATTCTAGAGATAGAGCGAACTTCATAGATCAAGCAGAGAGTCAGGTGATTAATTAAGAGATTCAAATCCTAAGTTATTTCACATTTACTAAGCCTAGTGATCACTCTAGTTAATATACAATCATTTATAGCTAATTAATCTATCATCCATGATCAGGGGACATTACTAAATTAGAATCAAGAACATAGTAATGAATTCTAACTTGCAACCGCGTCCTACTAAGATCTACACTCGGAGGGACGACTACAAAGGACTCAACAGGACTGTCACTCGTGCGATCTACCTCACGACCTGGAGCATAGGATGTATTCGCAGGTAAACTTAGCCTAAACACCATGTTTACACCAGTTTGAACACTTAACTCTATCCGGAACAAAGCTAAGCACTTTACGAACATGATCATAAACTCTATCATAATCAGGTCTATATTAAATATATAACTAGAATAAACTCCAAAACTGAATAAACTGAAATATATTAAAGTAGCATAAAGTCGAATAAAGATACAAATTACCGAGTCTTGGACAATGATCCGGAGACTCAGACGAAGCTTCTAGCCGGATATGCCGACGAAGTCGCCTGCCTCTACTTGAATCTAACTAGACTAAACCCTAATCTTGATGTAGAGCTCTAACTCTTCTCTCTAGAAACCCTAATTATTGTCTTGTCTTTTGATCTTGATCTGATGATCTGGAGGGGGGTCAGGGGTCTGGTTATATAGCCCTGGGCGAGGAATCGTGATCGTTGGATCAAACCGACTTGAGGTACGGTCGAGATGCATCCTAGAGGTCGGTGTAAGTAGCTTGCAAAAGACAGAGGCGTGGCGCCTCCTGTAGTGCCCCGTCTCGTGGTGTCTTGTGGTGTCCTCTGGAGTCTTCTAGAAATATCCCGACGTGGCGGTGCATAAATCTGCGTCGGGTTCCTTCTTGGGGAAGCAGTGTGGTTGGTTTTCCTGTTTAATCCCTGGAAAATGTGGAATCACCAAAACTCATGGAATTTGTTAGTTTAAACCTCCTATTTCTAAGTTGGCAATCCTTTTTGGCATTAATTCAAGTATTGTTGACAGTAAATAATGATAGTTAATAGACGTCAACAAACACGCTTCAAAGTTCCATTCTTTTACACCTTAGCATCTGTGGATACATGGGTGTATGCCGGATCTTGAGATGATGAGTGATTGTCAACTGGTATGATGCGCATGTTCTTTGGCTGGTGTTGTGCAGGTGTCGAGCTCAGAGACGGTGATCAAAGGCAAGGTGAAGGTCAAGTAGAGACGTGCCGTGCCGATGGACCCAGAGTAGTGAAGGGCAGACGTGAGGCTTGGACTGACGGACCGGTGGCCTGAGGATCAGCCGTGGTGGCTGACAGCCTGGGGCAGCGACAAGTGAAGACTTGCGGGTGGACGGGGTGCACGGGCGGTGCATCCCTCTACGACGTCGGTTTGGTGGTTGAGCCACAAAAAAACCACCGAGTGGACAGTTTCCAAGTTTGGGCCTCAAAACCTGGGTGCGGCCGGTTTTCGAGTTTGGGCCACAAAACTCGGGCTGAGGACGGTTTCCATGTTTGGGCCTCAAAACCTGGGTGTTGGCGGGTTTCTGAGTTTGGGCCACAAAACTCAGCCGATGGACGACAAGTTTCCCGGTTTCGGCCTCAAAACTGGGGGAAAGCCCACGTTTCCCGGTTTCGGCCTCAAAACCGGGGGAAGGCCCACGTTTCCCGGTTTCAGCCTCAAAACCGGGGGTAGGTCCGTGAAAAGTACGGAAGGCGCGAGGCGGCACGTGGCGGCATCCGGTGAGGTCGCGTTGAGGCGAAGCTACTTGACGTGCGGGCGTGGCCGTCAGATCGACATCAACATCGAGTTGGACAGGAATACCCTTAGGGTTAGCCTGGTCGCTTATTAGCAGTAGGGGTAGAAGGGGAATAATTGTATTAGGCTATATTAGGAGAGGCAGCCCCTCCCTCCAAACCATCTCAGCCATTTGCTACTTTCACTTAGGGTTTCCTGTTCTCCCATTCCCTGTTGTAGCTACTGAGATCCGCAGAGACGGTGAATCATACCTCTGTGTATTTGGATTTTGCGGAAACGGGACCAGATTCCCGTTGTCTCCTCGTGGGGATGAATTTCGGCTGGGAATTGAGATTGTGTTTCACATTCTTGAGCTATTCTTCGCGTTTTGCTTTTTGTCTCAATTTTCCCGTCGCTCGATCTCCCTCTACGCAGCGTCTTTTTCGAATCCAGATGAATCAACTTGTTCTTTAATGTGAGGAGAACATTTCCACCAAAGAATTCATCTCAATCCTCACGAACAAGTAGATCGAGTCGATTCAAGTTTTCTAGTGACTTTTTTTTCCTACACCTTCCTCTTCAATTTCCCGGAGTTTGAGCTGATTTGAGCAGATGATTTCTTAGGGATAGTCTTCCAACTACCTAAGGATCATTTCCTTCAAGTTTGGGATCGAGGGATTTTGAATTGGTTCTGATTTGAGGAGATTTGGGAGAGGGGCGACCGAAATCACCCTCTCTGCAGGTTCGCGGACAGTCCGCCACTTGAGCCACGGACTGTCCGGGCGTCGGGGTCCAGCCGGTTCAGTGGTTGTGCGTCTCGGTTGTTTTGGCTAAACTTGACCGGCAGACAGTCCGCCGTTGAAGTTCGCGGACAGTCCGGGACTGTCCAAGGAGGAATCAGCAGACTTGCTGTTTTGCTCGTTTGGCCGGCCGACAGTTCGCCACAGGTTCGCAGATAGTCCGGCACAGGTGCAGACAGTCCGGGACTGGGAGTCCGGACAGTCCTGGAATCCGCAGTCAAGCACTATTTAGCATGTTTGCTCTCCCGGTTTTCTTGCTTCGTTTCCGGACTTCTCGCTTGATCCTAGAGTTCACCAAGGAACCTCTCTAGGTATCTTTGCTACTCATTAGCATCGGTATTTAGAGGAATTCCGACGTAGCCTTCCATCTACATTCAGAAGTGGGTTTTTGGACTTGAACTTGACTAGGAGTTTGTTAGTCTCGAGTTGCTCATTCTTACTCGTTCTTGTGGTGCCTCATTGTGATCCTTGGGATCATACACTCTCTTTCTGAGGGTCGTGGGCATCACGTTTTCCTCGAAGTTTTTGGGGGTTGATTTTTGGGACAGAGGCCAGAGTTTCGAAAGAAATTTTTAGGCTCTCATTCACCCCCCTCTAGTCGCTTTCTGGTAGCGTTCTCGATCCTTCAATTAGTATCGGAGCAGGTTAAGGATCTTCCACCTTAGCCGGTTCTAGATCCATAAAAGGCGACATGGATCGCGGCGTGGGCAAACCGCCATTTTTCGATGGGACGAACTATGCGTATTGGAAGATACGCATGTCAACCTATCTTCAGAGCATGGGTGCTTCCATTTGGGATATTTGCAACTCTGCTGATTACGTGGTCTTGGCTGCTCGTGTGACTCAACATTAGATCGATGAGCACGATGCCAATAGCTGAGCCCATAATGCTCTTTTCTCCTGTTTGAGCATGTCTGAGTGATCGCGTTTCTCACCACGCTATGGCTCGGGAGATTTGGGTGACTCTCATGCGTTTTCATGAGGGAACCACTCATGTCAAAACCCGTCTCTACGAGTCGCACAAGCGAGAGTATCAGAACTTTCGACACATGCCTGGCGAGAGCATAGAAAGTTTATTCGCTCACTTTCAGGTGATTGTCAATAAGATGAGGGCTAACAAGGAGCTGTTGCCTTTCGACGATCATGAGAGGGCTCTCAAGATTATTCATACTCTCGATCGGTCGGTGTGGGACTCTAAGGTTCAGGAGATCATCGAATCTCCTAACTATGAGACTCTTACGTGCGACGAGCTCTTTAGTAAGCTCAAGTCCAGTGAGATTGACACCATGGCGAGGGCTTCTTATGAAAATCCTTCTGGCCCGTCGACGGCTTTGGTGTCTGGCTCTTCTGCTAACCCCTCTGAAAATCCTTTCTATCACAGAGGAGCAACTGGAGTTCATGGCGGATGATGAGTTGGCTCTGTTAGCCAACCGGTTCTCGCGGTTCCACAACAACCGCATGAACCGTCGTCGCGGAGGAGGATGAGGTGGCTGTTACGAGTGTGGAGGCTCGGACCACTTCATCGCCAATTGCCCAAAGAAGAACAAGCAAGCTTTCGACAAGGCAGATCATGGCCACAAGTACGCTCCGGCAAGCGCAAGGAGAAGTACGTCCCCACAAAGCACAAGCGGAGGGGCGGCTTCAACAAGGAGTACATCAAGGAGAAGTACTTGGAGAAGGCCCAGGCCGAGCAGCGTTCCTTCTTCGCTACGCTCAGCGACGTCGACGACTCGGACGATGACTCCACTGCTTCAAGCGATGATGAGTCCGAGAAGAAGAAGATCGAGGACAAGCTGAACGGTTTTTGTTTCTTCGCCAACGACGAGGGCTTCTACACCATGGCCCTCGGCGATGAGGTCAACTGCGAGCTGGAGGAGATCCCTCAGAACGACGACGACGAGTCCTCCCAGATACCTCAGACCCCCGATGAGCTTTCTGCTGAGGTCGATAAACTTACTATCGCCCTCCTTAGTCAGGATAAGCTGCTTAGACGTGCTGCTAGAGAGAGGAAGGAGTTTAGGCAGAAGTGGGAGGATGCGGTGAAGGATCTTGAGTCTGTCAAGTCCACCGTTGTGGTCACCGAGGAAGATGAGTGTGAGATGTGCTCCAACACTACTAGGGATGTGATCATCAGTGACGTACTTCTTTCATCATTGTAGATGAGAAAACCGTCACCAAGCTTAATCTGTGACAGTTTTGTGACGAAAACTATATCGTCATTGGGGTCGCGTCACATTTGTTCTGTTGTGATGAAATGTTAATTTTCGTCATAGATGTGCTTCCGTTTTGTGACAAAATGGATGTGGTCACGGATGTGATACCATTCTGTGACGATCGGGTTTGGTCAAGGATGGGTCCAGGTCTTCGTCATAATCCACCGTCTGACCTCGCGCCGTAACGACGCCGTTAATAGCGTTTGTAACCTGTGACGGCCCGTTTTGGTCACAGATTGAACTTTGTTCTCGTCATAATGGTCCGTTTGGAAGCCCCGACGGCGCTTGCCATGTAGGATGCTGACATGGCTGATGACGTCATCGATGATATGTCACGTGATGTGGCGATGACGTCATCGATGACGTGTCACGTGATGTGGCGATGACGTCATTGAGGACGTGTCACGCGACGTGGCGATGACGTCATAGCTAGCCCGGCTGCTGCCTTTGTTGCCACATGGACCAATCATATTCTGCCACGTGGCTTGGTTTGATTGGTTCTTATTTCGTCACAGATTGCGGTTTGAAATCGTTAGTGAAGATGAAAGAGTTTGGTCACAGATGGCGACTTGAAATCGTCACTGAAGATGACACAGTTTTGGTCACATATTGTGATTTGTAATCGTCACCGAAGATGACACAGTTTCGGTCACATATTGCGATTTGTAATCGTCACTGAAGATGACACAATTTTGGTCACATATTGCGATTTGTAATCGTCACTGAAGACGCCATCATTTTCGTCAGAGAAATGCATATACTAATTTAATTGCAATTTGGAAATGACACTAGAAAGACCAAATAATTCCATACTTAATAAAACAACATTCCAACGAGCATACATCTCAGTTCACATCAACACGAACATTACAGCATATAATTAAAAGTTGCCAACCAACATTACAGCATTTAATGTATATGTTGCCAACCACAAGCAACTTAAGTTTGACTTTCCTGTTCGACCATTCGATCTACTTCATTTGGACGTGCACCTTACTGCAGTAGCTCCTCCATGTACATGTTGTAGGAAAACAATCAATTGGTAAGAATAATTTCAAATTTAATAAAACAGAAAATAAGTCTCAGACATACTTACTCCAAATATTCCTCTACTTCTTCAGCATTATGTAGCACATACCAAACTACCTTATTCATGACAGCATCTTCAATGTACTCGGTCCTATTAGCTCCAACAAGAGTAGCACCAAGCTTAAAAACTGATATGTCATTAGGCAATGGCATCTCTGTACCACTATCGTCGTCCTGGTTAAATTTAGTGTCAACATCCTCCATGTACCTAGAACAAAAGGTCAATGTGTCACTTGCCATATATGCCTCAGCAATTGATCCTTTCGGCCTAGCCCTGTTCCTTACAAAATTCTTCAAAGTGCCTAATCGCCTTTCTATTGGGTACATCCATCCATATTGAACAGGTCCTCTAAGCAGTGCCTCATCGGGAAGGTGGACGCACAAGTGCACCATGACATCAAAGAAGGCAGGTGGAAAGATTTTCTCAAGCTTGCATAGGATCAATGGAATTTCTCCTTTCAACCGTTTCACAACATCTATCCTTAGATTTCTACTGCATAATTCCCTGAAGAAGGTCCCCAGCTCTGCAATTGCTTCATATACATCCTTCCTCACTAGTCCTCTAAGGCTAGCAGGTATGATTCTTTGCAGGAGTATGTGGCAAGAATGTGTCTTCAGCTTACCAACCACCCTGGAACCATCTTCACTTATGTATCTTGCTAGGTTAGCCGCATATCCATCATGAAACTTGATACCTTTGAGAAACTTGCAAAACTCGACTTTTTGATCCTTCCCCAAAACATATGGAGCAGGTGGAGCCCTGCAAATTGAGTTTTCATCCTCCTGCAAGTGCAATTCATGTCATATGCCCATATCATACAAATCTAGCCTAACATTTTGTGTGTCCTTAGACTTGCCTAGTATGTTGAGTAATGTGCCAAGAATATTTTCACATATATTCTTCTCTATGTGCATCACGTCGAGATTATGTGGAAGCTTCAAATTTTCCCAATATGGCAATCTCCATAATGCACTTTTGCGGCTAAAAATCTTTGGACCATCACTGCGCTTCCTTTTATTTCCAGTAATCTGAGGTTGCTTCCCTGGCATGATATCTTTCACCTTCTCTAGCTCTTGTAGGACCTCCTCCACAGTAAACTTGCCAGGCTGATCTTTCTTTTCACGCTCACCATCGAAAGCCAAGCTGTTCCGCCATGCGTGTGTCATTTCAAGGTAACGACGATGTCCGATGTAGCATATCTTGTTCCTTATTCCCCGAGACAACGGATCCTTGTCGCAATGAATACATGCATAATACCCTTTTGTTGTTCGCCCAGATAACGTGCCCAACGCTGGATAATCATGTATACACCACAGCACAGCAGCGCGAAGCTTGAACTTCTTACCTGTACATGCATCTAAGGTACTGACACCCTTCCATAGCTCAAGCAGTTCTTCGATTAGGGGCTCAAGGAACAAATCAAAATCCTTTCCTGGAGATCTTGGACCTGGGATGAGTAAAGACATAAAGCAGTTTGCCGGATTTATGCATTCCCATGGTGGGAGATTCAGCGGTGTCAAAAGCACTGGCCACATACTGTACTGTGTACTCATGTTGCCAAATGGATCAAATCAGTCGGTAGCTAAGGCAAGCCTCAGGTTCCTCGGATCATTTGCAAAAGCTGGTTCCCTCCTGTCAAAGTCCTTCCATGCTTCCCCATCAGCTGGATGGCTCATCACATTGGCGACTGGCTTCCTCACTTTCTTGTGCCACTATGTTTCCTCCGAAGTTCGTTTTGAAGCATAAATTCTTTTCAACCTTGGCAAGAGTGGAAAATGCCTCAAAACCTTATGTGGAACCCGCTTCGTCCCTGTTTCGTCTTTCCATCTAGACTCCTTGCATACTGGGCACGCATTCTTTTCAGCATAATCCTTACGAAACAACACACAATTGTTCTTGCACACATGGATATTTTCGAATGCAAGGCCCAATTCTTTAAGATATTTCTTGGCCTCGTCATATGATTTTGGCAACTCACTCTGAGGGTATGCATCTGACATTAGCTTCATCATTGCGGTAAATGCTGTATTGGTGATTCGATAACAAGACTTCATATACAACATCCTCACCATAAAGGAAAATTTTGAATGGCTAGAACCCGGGCTAAGCGCCTTCTTCACATCTTCAAGAACTCTTGCAAAACTTGGCTTTTCTCCATCAGCCTCTACGGCTGCATACAGTTCGCCTATCATTTCTGGTAGTCCATGATCATCATCGTAAACATCATCGTCCCCATCCACATGTATCCCAAAGTCATGATCGTGTTCTTCGACCTCCTGATCTATACCCTCGTCAATTACAACATCTGCAGGCTCCCCATGATGAATCCACCTGGTGTATGTAGGTGAAATTCCATAAATGTGTATATGGGTTTCTACTTCAGTCTGATGTAATAGCCTTTGATTATGACAATTGATGCACGGACAACGAATGTGTTCGTCTTCAGGGTATCTTTCACTAACAAATTTCATAAACTCTTCAATTCCCTTCACATATGCAGGTGTGAATTGTTTTCCATAAACCCAACTTCTATCCATCTGTTGTGATAATAAAAGAAACCTTGTATTAACTCCCTGACTGTGATTGCACTAAGGGGGTGTTTGGTTCCCACCCCCTAGAGTTTAGCCACTAAAGTTTAGTGGAGGTCACTAGAGTTGTAGTGTTAAAAATGACTTTTAGTGGGGGTGTTTGGAACTTTAGTGACTAAAAGTGACTAAATTTTAGTGGCTAAACTCTAGGGAGTGGGAACCAAACACCCCCTAAACACACATCGAACACATGCTATATCAACCAAAATTCAAACACAAATGAAACCTTTCCCGCGCCCGAAGCCCCTGCTTTCCCTGCGCAACGAAGGTCGGCGCTATTCTTCAGTCCTCACGGAGGCCGATGCCCTCGATCCCAATGCCAGTTCTCCTTCGCCGCCACGTCGTGGATGGGGGGTTTAGGTCGACGAACAGTTGCCCGATCATGGGTCTATGGCCCAGGACCTGTGATCCATTCAGTTAAGAGACTCACCATTCAATTATCATGTTGATACCTAACAAATAGAGTAACTTTCTTTTTTCACAAGAAAGGTCGTGTAGCCCAGTGGTAAGGCTATTTCTTGCCTGATGCCATGGCGCGAGATCAAACCTCGACTATCGAATTTTTTTTGCCAAAAAAAGGCTTTGATGAGATTAATAAAAAAGAGTAAATCCCTATCCTTCTCGCTTCTGGCCCGACAGATCCAGCCCATCCGGCCCGTTTCCCCATGGCTAGTCATGCCTATCCTATCATTGTTGGTCGTGCGCATTCAATACGGAGTAGCATTCAATATGGAGTACTCCGTAGATGCGTAGACGCAAGGGTTTTCTTCTCGATTTCATCGTCGTCCCTTCACTTCCCTCGATTTCTTAGGCGACCAAATCTACCGCCGGTGCGGGGATTTAATCCCAATCTTTTCTTTCCTTACGGACCTTACGCTGCGTTCAATCTTCGATCCCAAGCGCCATGGCGGCGAGGCGATACCCGCTGGCTCTCCCGGACGACATGTTGGTCGAGATCGTCGGGAGCATCGCCGAGACGTCCACACATCCGATGGAGGACATCTGCAGCCTACGAGTGACGTAAGTGCGTGACACCAGTACACCAACTATGCAACCTTCAACTCGATGATGAACTGCATTTGTGTTTCTTGCAGATGCCAGGACATGTGCAGGGCGTGCAAGGATGCCTCCGTCGGGAGGCGCTGGGCGCTGGAGCAAGAGGAATCCATTAGGTGGTTCCAGAACGACCGCTACCTCGCTCTTGTCGATAACCTGGCCGCCGCCAACAACGACGGAGGCCTGCTTCGTCCTCGGCGTCACGTTTGTTTTCGCGAAATGGTGCACGCCGCTCGGCACTCAGTGGCTCCAACGGGCGGCAGACGCCGGGCACAAGGCGGCGGCTTATGTTCTCGGCATCCATCACCACGGTTGCAAGGAGAAGGAACAAGTCGAGCGCTACATTAGGCAGGTCGAGGACGAGGGCGACATCGTCATCGGATGTAAGCAGGCCAGCCGCATGACCAACCGGGAGTGCGCCAGGTACCGCGCGCACACCGTCAAGGTGGTCCATGATGTGACATGGAAAGTGGCCGGAACAACCCCATTGGGGGCACTGCCGCCCGTACCACCGGCGGACGAGGACGGACAAGGTTGCGGTGGCAGCGGATGTGGCGTGCCGGAAGGCTGGGCTAATGACTATGCCTTCTTTTGTAGCGAAGGCTCTAGGATTAGGCAAGAGTACTCTGCTTTCTTTTTGCGTGTCTCTTTACCTCTTCATTAGAAGAACAGGTTTGGCAGCTAATCCGCAGCCAATGGTTTGACTATAACCTATGAAGTGCTTTTGGAAGCTGGTGAAATCGAAATGTTCCTAAGTACTAAATGAATAATCTTTGCTTTGGTTTGTGTATGCGATGGATTTACAAGTGCTTGCATTATGGATTAGTAAAAGTACTTTGTTAGGCGATTACTTTGGTTTTCTTCAGGATTTTGTGTTGTTAGGCGATTGGCTGCGTGTCCTCCTGTTTTACAAATCAATCAGAGGATATAACATTAGTGACGGGTGCTTGCTCAATGGTTGTGTTTAGTAGCCAGTTTTCAAGAGAACCAATAATACTCATGTCCGGGGCTTGGTTTCATATCTTCTCACTAGGTACAGACGACAAATCTCAGTCTATGGCCCAGGACCTGTGATCTAAAGAGTTATTAGAACCACCATTCAATTATCATGTTGATACCTTACAAATAGAGTAACTTTGTTTTTTCACAAGAAAATAGTCGAGTAGCTCAACGGTAAGGTTGTTACTCGCCTAACGGCAGGTCGCGAGATCAAAGCTCCACCAGCGCAATTTTTTTTGCCAAAACTTGTCCAGCCTACTGTGTGCACCTATGGCCCAATATGAAAAAAGGTCGACCGACGACCCACTCATCCAATATGATAAAAAGATCAACCGGGCCGTTTGGCCCAATCATCCAACGCCGTCAAGTGGTACAGGCGGGGGCAAACTAGACACTTAACTATGACGTTAGGAAAAATGATTTGTGACCAATTCGTTTCATCACTACGTGGGCCACACGAGGCAAATTATCTATGACCATATCAAAATATAATTTGTGATGAATATTTTCATCATTACAATATAGCACACCGAGAATATGATCTATGACGATTTCCATTTGGTAATCGATGACGTTCCTCTCACTTTTGTCATTGAAAGTCAAGCCAAAACATCGTTACTTGTACCTTGTGACGAAAACAAAAATTTCGTCACCGAACGGTATCATTCGGTGACGAAACTTACCAGCGTCACTAGCAAATCGTCACTGATGATCATATTTCTAGTAGTGCAAGCACATGACTGACCTTCTCACCTTGAGGGGGAAGTATGTTGCTTTGGTTGGAGAGATGGATGAGCTTAGGGCTAGACCCGTGTTGCTGGGTGTGTGCATGTCTTGTGCAGGAGTGCAATCCGAGTTGGCAGAGAAGAATGCCAAGATTGTGTCTCTTGAGAAGGTCAGCTCGGATAACACTTGTGTGTCTAGGTGTGCCTTGTGTGAGGGTTTGGAGATGGAGATTGCAAATGTGAAGCATGACAAGATGCAAACTGAGGAAGAAAACACATACCTTTGAACTATCTTGTCATGGGTGTCTAGTGGTGAGCCGCAGCTTGGGATGATGATTTCCCAATTCAAATGTGATGTTGGAGGTCCTAGTGTTGGCTTTGCTCAGGGTGTGGAGAGTGCTACCTCTTTCGGGAAGATTGGTGAGTTTAGTGGTCTTAAGCCAAGTGAGAAACCCAACTCCACCACTACTCCCAAACTGACCAAGATTCCACCCAAGGAGACTCTCAAGCCTAACACCAAAGATGGAGTGTTTGTGGAACCTCCGAGAGCTCCACCCAAGAAACAAACATGGGCTCCAAAACCAAACCACCTGAGGAACAAGCTAGATACCATGCCACCTATCCAAGAGGAACTCATGCCACAAAAGAGCCAAGTGATCCAACAACCCCCTATGAGAGCGGTGAGGTACCACTGTGAGCACTATGGGAGAGATGGACACTTGAGGGAGTTTTGCTTTCGGCGCAAGAGAGAGGAGCGCCATGCAAAGGAGACGAACAACTCAGACATGTACCATCCTTTCCATGATGTACATGCGCCGAAGGTTCAAAGGATGGTTATCCTCCATCGCGTTTTTACTATCGCGATGGACGCTCTTCCATTAGTGGACCACATTTTCCTATGCGTGGTGATCGCTTTCCCCGTAGGTGTGCTAGGAATGGTTTTTCTACTAACTGTTCTTTTAAGCAGATGGGACAACACTGGTACACTTCCCATTTTACTCACCCCAGTGTTGGACCATATGCTCACCCTATGTCTTTTTATTGATGTAGGTAAGGCGATTGGAGAACGTTTGGTTGGTGGATTCCGGGTGCTCAAGGCATATGACCAGAAACTCCAAGTGGTTTTCCAGTCTTAGTCCAGTCACCGAAAAGGAGTTTGTCACCTTCAGTGACAATAGCAAAAGTAAGGTGCTATCCCGTGGTTATGTGCGAGTTAATGAGCATTTTGTCCTTCGTGATGTTGCTCTTGTTTCAAACTTGCATTTTAACCTTTTTTCTGTTTTGCAACATTTTGAGGATGACTATGAGATTCGTTTTAAGCCAAATCTCAGTCGTATTTTAGATCCTCAGGGCAATCTTGTATGTTTGATTTCGCCCTTTGGGAAAGTCTTTCATGCAAATTTCTCGGAGTCTTTTGGCATTTCTCATTGTCTTTTGGCTGGACCCTCCTCCTCCTCTGATCTTTGGAAGTGGCATAGGAGACTTGGTCACTTGAGTTTTGACTTGCTTGCAAGGCTTAGCTCACTTGGCTTAATCCGAGGATTGCCCAAGTTACACATGGAGAAGGATCTTTTTTGCCATTCTTGTAGACATGGGAAAATGGTTGCTGCTCCCCACCATCCTGTGAATCAAGTTATGACGAAGCACCCTGGAGAGCTTTTGCATATGGACCTGGTAGGTCCGGCTCGGGAGAGCTCGGTTTGAATACATATGTACTTGTTGGAAGTGAAGATATTGCAGCAACTCCTGATCCACATTTGGGTTTGACTTTGCTAAGGGACTAGCAAAGGGTAAGCTTGGGGGAACTTGTTCACGGTCCTTAATGCCAATATTATACCATCAACTAATGCATATAATGATTTGAAATGAACCATAAAGCATAGTTGTAGGGTTTGAAACTAACAAGTTCCACGAGTTTTGGTGCTCTCACTTGTTTTGTAGGACATTCATGTTTTTACCATATAAAAGTATCTCAAGTGATGAATTGGAGTAGACCATTGCGAAGAGCTCGTCGAGACGATCAAAACGGACATATCATTTGCTCTATTTGGAGTCCCGGATGAAAAGATATTAATTTCGCAACGATACCTGCAAAAGAAGGATCTAGAAGACACCACGAGGCGGCCACCACGGGGGCCCACTGGGCTAGACCGACCGGTGGGGACCATAGACCGGCCGGTCGGCCACGGAGGTCATTTTTCCTCCGCCTTCTGGAACCTTCTTGCACCACCTCCTAGGATGCATCTCCACCGTCCCTAAGTTGGTTTGATCCAAGGGCTCACGTTTCACGCTCCGAGCTATAAAACTAGACCCAGACCCCCCAGAAGGCCATCTCCATCTTCATTATTCATCTCCACATCAGAAACTAGAGTTTCAATTAGAAGTAGAGGTCCCTCTAGATGAATCTCTTCTAGTTCATCTAGAATTAGATCTAGTTCTAGTTCTTCTAGTTCTAGTTCTTCTAGTTCTAGTTCGTCTAGTTCTAGTTCTAGTTGTGTACTTCATCTAGTTGTAATTAGAGATCAGATTAGAGAGAGGAGGAGAAGAGAGCTGAGGAGGAGCCGGATCTGTCGGATCTTCCTCGACATTGTAATGGTGTAGCATCTGGTTCGTATTCAAGTAATCTCCAGGTTCTTCATTTATCACTTCTATGTATTTTATTTAATTTCAGTTCTTGCTTTAATTTATTTACTGGATCTCCGCTCGTATTGAGTGCTCTAGTTATTCATGGTAATTAGAGTAGTAATCATTAGTGTAGACGCGGTGTCTAGGCTAGTGTTTACCTGAGTTTGCGCCCAATCCTCCGGTTAGTTGTGGTAGCTACAGGGGTGAGAGCTTTGTAGATTGTTATAATCCACCACGTTAGGATTGGTGTTTCGTAGAGCTTTTTGGCAGCCTTCTCTCGATTACCCTTTTCCCAGTCTTTTTTGAGAATCGGAAAGGTACTGCTGCTCCGAAGTAAGTAAAGTATAGTGGGCCTTTAATTAGATAGACCAACTTAGAAAACCCTATATCTCTATGTAACCATATTATCATTCTTTTCTTAGACATTCTTAATTCTTCTAGGACACTTCACGTTCCCCGTGGAAATTGATACCCTGGAATACTCTCGGGTGAAAGCTACATCGGTATCCGTGCGCTTGCGGATTTTTCTGTGTGCGTTTAAAATACCCAACAAGCTTTATGGCGCCGTTGCCGGGGAACGGTAGCTGTTCTAGAATCGAACCAGGATCGTTCGTGTTTCTTTTCTTTTACCACCTTTTTCTTTTACCACCACCTTTACCTCACCACCACACTTCTTACCACATGGATTTCACTCCTATCTTGAAGTTCTTTACTCCAAAGGGCGACTTGTTGGAGCCTCCACCATCATCACACCCCATTCATACAGATGGCTATGAGCTTCGCCCTGCTCTTATAGCCATGGTTCGGGAGAAATCCTTCTCTGGGTCAGAAGACGAAGATCCATACACCCACCTTAGGGAGTTTGAGCAGTTGTGTTCTTGTCGGACTATTGCTGGCATGACACAAGAGACCATTAAATGGAAATTATTCTCGTTCTCCCTTTTGGGAAGAGCGAGAAAATGGTATGATCATTCCGTAAGGGGCCTAAATGGAAATTGGGATGAACTTTGGGACAACTTTTGTCTTGCTTTCTTCCCTCTTTTTCGAATCACTGATCTTAGAATCGAAGTTCTCACATTTAAACAAAAAGAGAAGGAGACACTAGGAGCAGCTTGGGCTAGGTTCAAACACCTTACCAATTCTGGCCCAAACCTTTCCTTGCTAGACCATGTGCTACATTTTCACTTCTATCATGGTCTTACCAAGGAAGCTTCTCTACATCTCGATTTAGCTTCTAGAGGATCATTCTCACATAAACTTGTTAGTGAAGGAAGCGACATCCTAGAGAAAATCCTTGAAAACACTCCTTACACTAGCACTTTTGTCGAATTCCCAGAAAAATGTCGAGCCCAACCCCGACCAACACGAGGAGGAACACACAACCAAATTTGAAATTCCTTCAAATCCTTCTAATAATTTGGTTGTCACAGAACCTCCCATAGAGAAAACACCCCACACTTTAGAAAATGATGAACCCTATCCTTCGGTGTTCTTCTCTGAAATCGAGGAAGATGATATCAAAGAGCATGGAAGCTACTTCATAAACACCTCTTTAAATCCATGCTCATATGAAACATCTCATGATTCAATTGGTGTGTCTAACATTGCCACACTTGAGATTTTCAACCCCCTCACACTTTCTGTTTACAAAAACTTCAAAAGGGTGGTTGTCGATGTATATGTTTATCACAAATTTGTAGATCTCGTTGTGCTCTTAAGTTGGTGTTGGAGGGGAAACCACTCACCAAATCACATCTTGAAGGTTTCCCAAAAGACAAGCTTAGTGTCCTAAAACAAGCACTTTTCAGATTAGTGTTCACCTTCCTGCTACACTGTCGTTGTGTAATGAGCATAGGGATATAATTGTTAAAATATTCCTTCGGGTATTCTTGTCATTAACCTTTGCAGGTCTCGAGCAAAAATGTTCGAAGGAACGACAAACACAAGGTATGTCCAACCAATCATCATGCAACATTGAAACAGTCATTCAATCTTGATTTTTTATAAAAATCTAAGCTTGGAGGATACACTTTGTAAGAACATCTCTTACCATGTTGTTATGTTGGTTACCCCTACCTTTAAGACATGCTCAAGTGTTATACACTAATCATGCTCTCTCATCACCATTTGAGTAAATCTGTTTAATGCTTTAATGCTACCTTCATTTGCTATAGTATATGCTTTGGTTTTGAAGTATTCTCATACACCTTTTAAATTAGGCATGGTGCTTAGTTTAAACTATTTTCATGAATTAAAGTAAGACATGGTGTCTAGTTTGATTCTTGAGCTAAAAGGTGTCCTGGTTTTACCTCTAAAGGCTTTTAAATTAAGTATGGTGCTTAGGTTAAAATGCCTTCCTAGATCAAATTAGACGTGGCATCTAGGTTGATGTTTGAGCCAATAGTATACTATAGTGGATGCTGGATATTTTGTTGGACTAACCCCTGCAGGAAAACTTTCAATATCAATTTGGGAAAGTCCTGAGATGAACTCACACTGGAACTGAAGAGATACATGAACTTTAACAACTTGCGCAAGGGAGACACAACTCACTGATCATGGAGAAATGGGATCCATGGAACAAGACAAAAGATGAGTGCCACAAAACAATACCTACAATCAAAACACTCACTCCATAGAAGTAGCTGAACATGTCTGAGTTGGGTCACTAGAAGATAAAGACCATCGTGGGAGGAACACCACACCTTCACTGATAGGTTGACACATAGAGAAGGAAGGTTGATCCCTCTAAAGATGATCCTACTATACCTTCCTCTTCTCAAGCTCCCATCACTCAGGTTCACTATGAGATAAGCAAGAGAAGACAAGCTATTCATGAAGAACAACCAGCCAGACAAGAGAAGCTTCCACAAGGTGGTTCGACACATCACTCTTCAATGATAAAGGTAACATTTCAAGGTATGTGACTGTGGCGGAACGGCCCTAATCCCATGGCCCACAGGTCCCCGTCAGCCTCTGACAGCCGAACCTATGTCCCATGCGATTAAGACTGTTCGTCACTGGGCTGCATCAGTGCCCATTGTCTGCAGGATCATCTCACAATTCGGTCACAGCACTGGATACTTTTACAAATAACATCGGAATACAGAGCGGAAGACTTAAATAACATTAGTTTTACAAACCGAGGTTCCAAATAAAATTAAAGGTGCAGTTATTACAAACCATGTTCGAGTAATAGAAATAGGCAACGTAGCGGAGTACAACAAAATAAGATACTCATGATCACCCAGCCCGAGGGTGTACACTTTACTCTTCGGCCTCATCGGCCTCTTCCTGGATGATGGTCATGCAGCAGGGCGCAAGACACACCGAGGACTCAGTCATACCTGCAGCATGGGTAACAAACCCTGAGTACTGGGGTACTCAACAAGACTTACCCGACTAAAGAAAAAGGGGAGAAGACTCTAGAATGAGAGGCTTAGGTAGTCAAGGTAAGGCTTAAGCAAGGTCAAGTATTTTGCAGAAAAAACATTTTGAAAACCTTGTTTTATTTTTGGAAAGATTCCAGTATTTCTCAATTCCTCATTATTCATGATTCATTTTATCTTTCAAAACATTCCTAGTTGAGAACCACTCTCCGTTGACAGTCAGTGACCAAGTCTCCATAACCGAGGAGCAACGTTAATCCGGATAAATAATACTCAGCTGAGGATCCCTATCCACACTGCATATGTAGCACCCAAGCTTGCATATGCCAACTCGTCTACCACGATTCCTCCAAGATTGGGCCCGGTCCTACGCCACCCAGAAGTACAGTACACCACTCCTATCCAGGTACGACGACCACGTGGGTACATGCTACTTCCGCCATCTCTCCACTCCCAGTGCGCGGTTGTCGGTCCAATAAAGGATTCCTCGGAGCCAGAGCTTTTCGAAGTATGTGAATAGTTACAAGTCTTGACCAGCAGGCCCCCATACGGATGGTCCCTAAATTTTTCCGCCAGTGACAAGCACCTCGGGACTCTAACCCAAGAGTACAGGTTCTGTCGGTTTTTCAACCCTGTCCCGGTCGGTGTCAACTGTTGAGTCCCGGACTACAACATGACGGCACCGTACGCTCGGACAACCTCTCCTCACTGTTGACTAGGTACGGATCAGATACTTAGTCAACAGGCAGGGAGTAAGCCAAATTCCCATAAAAATTCTTTGAGTGATCACACTTTTGAAATTGGCATTTTTATTGCAAATCTATTGTATAGCATCACTAAGCATTTTGCAAATTGTTTTTAAACAGGGCGGGTGGATCTTCTGGTGGAGGTAAACAATGCAGGTAATAGGTCATCACACAACTCCTATAACCTAATGCAGTAGTTTTAACTCAAAAGTATTTACGTAATCTTTTGTGAAAACAAGGAAGGGTTAAAATGCACCGGGGCTTGCCTTGAAGAGCAAAGAGGACAGGCTTGGGGTCGGCAGTGCAGGTGTCGGAGCTCGGGGTCACCTCGGGGGTAGGTTCGTCAGCGGCTGCCTCGACTTTGACGCCTTCTCCTTCGGTCACTATACGGATGCAATGATGTATGCTTATGAGGATGCTGACATGAACAAAATAGCACATGACAAAACCACTGATTCTAGAGTACAACTTTCTATCGTGTAAGTAACTCCTTAGTGTGGACATAAAATTACTTATCTTTATCCCTAAGCAAAAATAATCAACCTATTAAGCATCATTTATCCGACCTAAACACAAATCATGCATGGCATCACAAACATCATAGACCAAAAGGGTGGGGGTCTATGAACAGCAAACAATCCCAAAAGTCACATCACAGGGCATACAACATGAATCCTAACTGCTTTTCTATTTTTCCTAATTATTTAAAAGGTCATTTTATGCAGTTGCTCCAAAATTTACCCAATTAATCTCATAAGTTCATGATGGTATAAATAGATGGCAAAACAAATTTCATAATTTTTGGAGGTCATTTAGGTGCCTAACAAAAATCAAACATTTAATTAACAAAAGGCACTATTTAACAATTAAAATAAAAGCCCAAAAAAAATCAACTTGTTCCAAAAGGCCTCAAAAATCTACCAGAGACTAAGCATGACATAACTAGCACATAAAAATTTATCTCATGATTTTTGGAGCTATACATGATTTTCTAAAAATCTAAAACCATTCATTTCTTAATTAAAATGGAGATTTTTCATTTTCAAATTTTTGCACAAAGTTCAAGTTTCATATTTTTCTAAAATACTACAAGGTATAAAGAGTCTACCATCAAATTTTCAGAATTTTTGGAACAACACAGAAAATCACACAAAAAGATGAAAAAGGAACACTATTCACATCTTTCCAAAAAGGAAAAAGAGCACTGAGCAAGGCTCGGGCGAATCGCGCGGCGGACGCAGGGCTCGGGCAAGACGGAAGCGATCGTCCGTCCGAGGTCTGGCTGGGAGGCTCGGGCGAGACGGAAACAATCGTCCGTCCGAGGCCTGGCTCGGGCGAAGCGGAGGGTGCACGCTTGCTCGAGGCTAGGCTCGGCGAAGTGGTGAGGGTGTGTGTTCGCTCGAGGCCTGGCTCGAGCGAAGTGGTGAGTGTGTCCGCTCGAGGCCTGGCTCGAGCGAGACGGGAAACGTGTGCTCGAGGCCTGGCTCGAGCTAACGGTGAACGTGTATCCGCTCGAGGCCTGGCTCGAGCTTTGCGCCGTGAAAGCAGAGACCGGGGAGGGCTTTGAGTGCTTACCACGGGTCGGAGGCAGGGCTCGGCGGGGCGGAACAAGGGTCGAAGGAGGGAGCTCGACGTTGGCGGTGCTTCGGCGGAGCTCTCTCGGCGGCGAGCGGCGTGCCGGCGGGTCTGTCCACCAAAAGAGGTCACCGAGGAGCGGTTAGGAGCGCGCTGAGGTGAGGAAGAAAGGGCAGGGGTCGGAGGGAAGTACTCACGGCGGCGAATTTCTCGCTTAACCGACGCGCGGCCGTTCGCCGGGGTTGGAGAAGAACCGCTCGCGCCGGCGAAAGGAGGGGCGGAGGGGTGAAATTGGTTGCTCGGGAAGGTGAAGAAGCTCAAGGCGAAGGCGGTGGAGGGCTCAGCAGGCGCTGGGGTGGTCTGGTGGTTCGGGGCGCCGTGGTGGCGGCAATGGCGGAACTCGACGGCCTTTATAGCCGCGGGACGGAGCTGGGGGGTCTGGTCAGAAGGGTGGGGAGCGTTCGGGCAACATTAAAGGAGGTAGGGAGCAGGGTAGGGAGGCTCGGTATGGGCGGGAGCTCGCGCGCGGCGCGGCGGCTTGCCGGCGGCCGGCATCCGCCCGCTGTCTGCGGCCGAGGGGAAAGAGAAGGGTAGGGTAGGGGATGGCGAGGCGGCGGTAGGTAGGGGACCGGAGAGGTCGAGCGCTTAGCGCCGGCCTCGGGCGACACGGACGCGGGTCCGCCGGGCTCGGCGAGGCTGAGGCTGCGCCGCCGCCGGCCGGGGCCCCCTTGCTTTAAAGCTCGCACAGAGACGTTACTCAAACTCAAATCTAACCCCTTTCTGAAATTTTGAAATTACTCCCAAAACTTGAACTACACAAAGAAAACTCAAAACACCAAAGTTGCTTAAAATTTTGAGATCTACAACTTTGCCAATATAAACTTTTTCTGAAACTCAAAAGTTTTTGAGATAATTTTGAAAACCGAAAAGGGGACTAAATTGAAGTTTGAAGGAATTTGAAATTACTTCTGATTTTACATTGAAACTTGAAAATCTGCAAATACCAAAGTTGTTCCTTTTGACAAGATCTACAACTTTTCTCATTGGGCCAACTTCAAATTTTGAATAGTTTTTAAATTAATAAAAGAGGGGTAAAAACCAGGGTTTGGAAATCAGGGTTTTTCAAAAGGAATTTAAATTCTATTTCTGATTTTGAACTTTGATCAACACAACAAAACATCAAGACATCCAACTGAACAAGATTCACACAAAGCTAGACATAGAGATGAAATTACCATTTTGCCCTTAAAGGAAGATTTGGGCCTTTAGCGTTTTTGAAAAAGAGATCACTACACAAGTCACCTCAGAAAAAGGTAAATGCAAAACAAGCATTAGGCAAACATAAATGCATGGCAAGAATGATTAATGACTAAAGATGATGACATGTCAGGTTAATTACATATTAATCACCAGAGGTGTTACAGTGACCATCACTTTAAAAGCTTCTCCTTAATTCTGGTATGTGCATAAATAAGAACCAAACATGTTTCAGTTGCTCCTTATTTGATCCAACCTAATCAACTCAACATGTTCACTTATTTACTCTTTGTTCCTAGCTTTACTCTCTTGAATCTCACTATCTTAACCAATGAGCTAAAATGTTATGCATCTAACCTTTGGAAGATGATATATCACAGTCATGAAAGGATCGACACTTTATGCATAGATTATCCTTCCTTGGGTTAAGCAAACTGATCTGTTAAATATTTTAAGATGCTACTTTCATGTTGTTGGTATAAATTAATGCACACTCTACTTTATCCGCAAGCGCACAGATAAAATCTACTGATGTAGCACTTCACCGGAGTAACCCAGTTTTAATATCGAACCCAAAGGAACGGATAGCGATGAGTCTCAAGTGTATAACCCCTGAGTAACTAACAAGGACAGAGAAACTAAAAGTATAGAGGGGATCACTAAGGTTATCTAAATCCAACTTAAGAGTGATATGTTTATTATTCTTAATGGGGAAGTTGCCATAAAAGGTCACAACAGAGTATGATTCTTTTATGCAAATGTATAATCCTACCGAGCCTACACACGGGTAAGTGGACTATAGAAGAATCAACAAGGCTATAAGAGTCACCCTTGCGAACTACCACTACTACCAGCGTTATAGGAGGTAAATATGAGCTATCAAGTCTAAGCACTACGCTTATACTATCCAACTACTCTAACTCTAGAGCGACTAGAATTAAAGTACTCAAAAGAGAGTCATAAACCTTAAGAACAATAACAACAATGGCTCAAACTTAAATATAGATGTTGATTACCGAAACAATCGTTGAAGCAAGTCGATGAAGAACTTGAATCCACAGGTACAAGATGAAGAAGTTGATCCGACAGGCCGGAGCTTCCTCTTGATCTCTTCCTCTCTCTCTCTCTCTTCTAGTTCTAGAATAAGACTAGGTTCTAATCCTACTAGAGGGGTATCTAGTCTTCTACTTGAAAGCTAACTCTTGATTACAACTAGATGAACTAGATCTAATTCTAGATGAACTAGAAGAGATTCATCTAGAGGGACCTCTACTTCTACATTGGAACCCTAATTTCTGATGTGGAGATGAATAATGAAGAGGGAGATGCCTGGAGAGGGGGGTCTGGGGCTGCTTATATAGCCCTGAGGGATCAACCGCGATCGTTGGATCAAACCGACTCAAGGTACGGCTGAGATGCATCCTAGAGGTCGGTGGAGGAAGCTTGCAGAAGACGGAAGCCAGCGGGCCCAGGGGGAGACCGACCGGTGGGCCCAGGGGACCGGTCGGTCCCACCTGGAGGTGGACCGCGGTGCCCTTTCTCGTGGTGTCTCTATGTGTTCTCTGGAGTCTTCTAGAAGTATCCCGACGTGGTGGTTGCGTTATCTCCCGACGGTTTCCTTCTATGGGAAGCTATCGGTGCCGATTTCCTGGTTTAGTCCCTACAGAATCATAACTCACCAAAACTCATGGAATATTGTCAGTTGAAACCCTAAACCTTTGTTGGTGATTAAATTCATGCCCTTTTCATATTTATTTATCCTTTAATTTTGATAGATAACCAGCGTCAATAATTCCCCCAAGCTTACCCTTTGCTAGTCCCTTAGCAAAGTCAAACCCAAAAGTGGATCAGGAGTTGCTACAATATCTTCACTTCTAATAAGTACACCTGCTGTTAAACAAAAATTCTCTGAAACATATCATGTTATTCTTCATGGGGCTTATTACTCTTACCTTAGATCTTGAATAATTGAGAGATTGAACGATCAAATCAAGCACTATGTCTCTAGTTCTTTCACTTCACCTTTATCCCGGAGTTTTAATTAATTTTTCAAAAGCATTAATACATATGTTGTCAAATTAAACAATGGATCCAAAGAGAAAGTCAACCAACCATTGAATCAAGAAGTGCATGTGTATGGAGTCGGATGCTCTTTTGAATATTCACTCTCTTCTGTCTATCAGAGACATATGGCTATCAGGCTAATTCTACTGTCGGGCACGTGCCCATTTTTTTCTGACATTTTTTTCTTCTTGTTCTCTCTATTTTTTCTTTTTCTTCGAGGTTCCGGACACTTGTCCCTTTTTATTTCCTCGGGATCTATCTTTTTGAGGTTTCGGACACTTGTCCCTTTTTATTTCCTCAGATCTTTCCTTCTTCTTTTTTCTTTTCTCTCTTTTTTTTAATAGCCACATGCTTCCAACAAACTTATAAGAGGGTAGCAACAGATAATTATGAGCATTTATGCGGAAGATGGATGAAATGTGTAAGTGATCTCAATTCAATGGCAAGATAACATCTCACAGGGTCACAAAGCTTAATCTAACTCAATGCAATTATTAGTCATGTTTATATTTAGAAATCTCCGGAACTTTAGTGTTGTTTAGAACAAGATAATAGCAGCTCAGGTCATGACATGTCATATCCCAATTTCCTAGACCTTAGGTCAAGTATTTGCCATCCATGTATTTAATTTTATTTTAAGGCATCATTATTAATGAGGAGAACTCATGCTTTGAAGGCTAGGTACTTGAAAGAAATTAGATAGAGCAACTATTCGTCATTTCCATGCAAAACATTAGAGAGAGAGGGTTTTTCTTTGGTCATCAACTTCTTAAAACACACTAGACACACTATTTTATTTATTTAATCTATCACACTTTAAGATAAAGCTAATAATAGTAGTAGTAGTAATAAATACATACCTAAATCGCGAAGATAATGGGGGTGCGTCTCCCCCAAGCTGGTTCCCTTAATAGCGTTGAGCCTTCATGTGCCCATATATTTTTGTCTCTTTTTAATTAATGGTGAGCCTTCATGTGCCCACATATTTTTGTTCTTTTCTTTTTAGGGGTGAGCCTTCATGTGCTCATATTTTTTTAGTGTTTTCATTTTTAAGAGTGAACCTTCATGTGCTCACATATTTTTGGTGTTTTGAATTTGTTTATGGAATGAAAAACTTAAGAGGATAAAGATACTTACGTGGATACATGGGGATGCATTCCCCCAAGCTGAATGTTGACGTAGTCATTCGATCTTGCAATGTAGCAGACTGACAGTGGATATGTCCTTCCTCGATTAGAGCTTTAATTGATGTTGATGTTTGTTGAGACAGTGCTCCAACAGTGGATGGAGCATTCTCTTGCTTGTCAGCTTTTCTTGGCCTTTTAAATCCTGCGAAACTCAAATAGACAACAAAACTTGTGGAACAGATTAAGCATTAGCGGTTGGCCACTTAAGCCTTAGTTGTCTAGAATTTCAGTAAGATCTCTTTCTCAATATTTTTTGTATTTTAATATTTTTATGATACAAGAGAAAAATGCAACAGGATGAATGCATGCATATTTATCATTTTTATGCCACCACGGTGAACATTCCTGTGGGTTTTTACACGCCATAGAATTATTCACATGAGGCTTTATGATGCAGTGAAATATTTTTATTTTGTTTTCTAATGTAATGCAAAAATTAAAATATTTGTGAATTAAATATGATGATGCAATGATTAAATATGATGATGCAATAAATAACTAAGAATTAAATATGAGAAATATGCAGAAAAGTAAATATAAAGATAACTACCGATTTTTTACCTTTTGGCGAAGGTTCGGATATTTAGGTCCGACGAACCGGACATTCCCTTGGCTCAGACCTCCCAAGGTATGTCAGACGTTTGGAAAGTTGTTATTGATTGTACCTCTAAGGTGCAGACGTTTTCTTTCATACTTTCTTGGTCTGAGTCTTCACTTCCTGTGGTTCACTGTGTTGAGGTTTCTCTCCTTTCTTTTCTGGGACAGTGCTGATAGCTTTTCCTTCGTGGTTGGCCTCTCTATTCTTGATAGTTTGTCTTCTTTGGCGGTGAGAGCGGCGTCTTTCACTTCTGTTCTTCTTGGGTGCTTCATTGGGTATGTAGTTGATGAAGTAACATCGTACCTTTTCTCCAGGAAAGTGAAAATGGATTTCCTCTTGTAGATGATTGTACTTGTAGCGTAGAGGAATGGTCTTCCTAGGATGAGGTGGACATCGTCGTCTTCTCATGTCGAGGATCAAGAAGTCTGTGGGGACTTCATGACCTCTAATTCTGACTACGACGTCTTCTTCTTGTTTATGCCTCTTGATATGGTGTCACTCACGTCATTTGTTCGTCCAGCAGTTTGAAGTGAAGCGTTAATTGTGGATGCTGGCAGCATCTTGCTTAGTGTGCATGTTCTTGTAGATCTAGGACCTTCACTTTGTAGAATTTGGGAGTGACTTCTCCGTGTTTTGATCAAGAGTGTGGCCTGCTCATAAAGACAAGGTAGAGATCAAGTGCATGGGCTCTGTTGGTGGAAAAACACCAACAGAACCAAATGTTTTGTTTATTCCTCTCTAACCTTAGGCACATTGCACAAGACAAACTTGTTGTTTATGTGTTCTTATTCAATCTTAACATGAGTGATAGGATCAGAGGATGAGCATGAAAGTAGCATCTTAAAATATTTAACAGATCAGATTAGTTAACCTAAGGAAGGATAATCTATGCATAATGTGTCGATCTTTTCATGATTGAGATATATCATTTTCCAAAGGTTAGATGCACAACATTTTAGCTCTTTTAGTTAAGGCAGTGAGATTCAAGAGAGTAAAGCTATGAACAAGGATCAAAGGACTGTATATGTTGAGTTGATTAGGTTGGATCAAGTGAGGTGCAACTTAAACATGTTTAGTTCTTTATTTATGTTCATACTAGAATCAAGGAGAATCTTTTAAAGTGATGGTCACTTACCTTGAAATGTTACTTTGTCATTGGAAAGTGATTGTGCTGAACCACCTTGTGGAAGCTCTTCTTGTCTAGCTGGTTGTTGTTTATGAATGACTTGTCTTCTCTTGTTTGTCTCACAGTGTGATTGAGAGGAGGAAGATCACAGTGGAATTATCTTTAGAGGTATCGATCTTCCTTCTCTTGTGTTGACTTATCAGTGAAGGTGCATTGTTCTTCGAGTATGCTGACTAGGATCCTCTCGCTTTCTTGTGTCAATTTTGTACTATGAGGATGTAGGGACAGTTCCGTATTCTTCTCTTGTCAACCTTTCTTGTTTTCCTTTAATCATTGGGTTGGCAAGAGACTTGAATTTAGAGCTGCTACTCGAGTGCCTCCATGAGAGTCTTTTGTCTTATAATGTCTCAATTGAGACTTGTCCTCTCAACAGTGTCTAGATGATGGAGATCTTATCGAATGTTCTTCTTGATTTGCTAACTTAGGTAATCTCTTCATCTTCTAACTCTTGTGGTGCAGTGGCTTCATCCTTCATGACGCCCTCCTCAATTCTTGGCAGTTGGTTCTTCCTTCGACGTCTTCTCTTGGTTCTCTTTGGTTGCTCATAAGTGATGTAGTTGTTGCAGAATCAGCAAAAGATCTAAGAGTTGACTTCTCCAGGTCTGACATAGATGATAACATTGATGGCGTTCAAGAACGATCTTCCAAGTATGAGTGGTGGATCATATTCTTCTTCTTGACTGGGACAACATCTAGTGGTTTGTATTGATCAAAGTGGTGAGTAGGATATCAGTATGTTTGAAGTTGGGTTTCTCCTTCCTCCCTTTGATTGTGAAACACATCTAGACAACGGAATTGTCTCTCCCAGGCTGGCTTGTGATGTAGATGGACTCCCAAACACATGTTCATGTGTTTGACTTGTAGATCTTGCTATTGTTGTAGTGGTACCATCTTGTCTCCCAAGCTAGCTCTTGATTAGAAGAGAAAATAACTTTCCACTTCTTGTTTTGATGTCTTGGGCAATGATGGTTGCAGGCATAGGTTGTTTCATACGAGGTAAGTTGTATCCTGTTTGTCATCAGTGCCCAAGCAAGACTCAAAGCTAGGCTATCACCATTTGTGATCTGAGAGTTGGTTTGTGTGTCTATGGTTTGGGTTTTGGATCTTCAATGTTCAGACCAAACCATGGATGAACAAAATCTCTCTCCTGCATAATGTTAGTGGATATATACCCGAAGGATTGCAAGAATTTGAAGCATGGGTTGTTGTCCATAACATATGTATTTTGCATCTATGCTACTAAAAAGATGTTTTTAGGATTATTTTAGCACAGACTGGTATTTTATGTGTTGGCTGCACTTTAACATAATTCAAGGCAAAAGATAACTTGCAGTAGAAGACAAAATAATAAACTTTGATACTCACAGTTCTTTCATCCATGATGAATGAGATGAGTCTTCATTGTGCAAATTTGTTGAAGTTCATTGTATGCCTTGCTTCATCTCCGGTGTGAGTTCATCTCAGGACTTTCCCAAATTGATATTGAAAGTTTCCTATAGGGGTTAGTCCAACAAAATATCCAATATCTACTATAGCATACTATCAGTTCAGAAATCAACCTAGACACCACGTCTAATTTGATTTAGAAAGGCATTTTAACCTAAGCACCATACTCAATTTAAAAGCCTTTAGAGGTAAAATCAGCACACCTTTTAGCTCAAGAATCAAACCAGACACCATGTCTTACTTTAATTCATGAAAACAATTAAACTAAGCTCCATGCCTAATTTAAAAGGTGTATGATAACACTTCAAAACCAAAGAATATACTATAGAAAATAAAGATAACATGAAATCATTGTAGAGATTTATTCAGATGGTGATGAAAGAGTATACGAGCATATCCTAAAGGTAGGGACAACCAACATAGCAACATGGCAAGAAATATTCTTAGAAAGCCTGTAATTCAATGTTGCATGATGATTGGTGGGACATACCTTGTATTTGTTGTTCCTTCGTTCTTTTCTGCTCCAGACCTGGAAAGGTTAGTGACAAGAATACCCGAAGGAACATTTTCATAATTATATTTCTATGCTCATTATAAGGACAGTGCAGTAGAAAGGTAGAGATAGCTCATAACCAGGTATTATGATGGGGTATAAGGATTCTACTGGTTATAGCTTGCTCATGGGGTAGTGATAGATAAGAGTGGAATTCAAAAACAACATTCATAAGAATGAAAACAAAAATAATGAAAAGACTGGGACAAAAAAGGAAAAAGATAAAAGTATGATTACAAGGTTATACTTAAGACGTAAGATGATCTACCGTTCCCCGGCAACGGCGCCAGAAATGCTTGTTGGTATAAATTAATGCACACTCTACTTTATCCGCAAGCGCACAGATAAAATCTACTGATGTAGCACTTCACCGGAGTAACCCAGTTTTAATATCGAACCCAAAGGAACGGATAGCGATGAGTCTCAAGTGTATAACCCCTGAGTAACTAACAAGGACAGAGAAACTAAAAGTATAGAGGGGATCACTAAGGTTATCTAAATCCAACTTAAGAGTGATATGTTTATTATTCTTAATGGGGAAGTTGCCATAAAAGGTCACAACAGAGTATGATTCTTTTATGCAAATGTATAATCCTACCGAGCCTACACACGGGTAAGTGGACTATAGAAGAATCAACAAGGCTATAAGAGTCACCCTTGCGAACTACCACTACTACCAGCGTTATAGGAGGTAAATATGAGCTATCAAGTCTAAGCACTACGCTTATACTATCCAACTACTCTAACTCTAGAGCGACTAGAATTAAAGTACTCAAAAGAGAGTCATAAACCTTAAGAACAATAACAACAATGGCTCAAACTTAAATATAGATGTTGATTACCGAAACAATCGTTGAAGCAAGTCGATGAAGAACTTGAATCCACAGGTACAAGATGAAGAAGTTGATCCGACAGGCCGGAGCTTCCTCTTGATCTCTTCCTCTCTCTCTCTCTTCTAGTTCTAGAATAAGACTAGGTTCTAATCCTACTAGAGGGGTATCTAGTCTTCTACTTGAAAGCTAACTCTTGATTACAACTAGATGAACTAGATCTAATTCTAGATGAACTAGAAGAGATTCATCTAGAGGGACCTCTACTTCTACATTGGAACCCTAATTTCTGATGTGGAGATGAATAATGAAGAGGGAGATGCCTGGAGAGGGGGGTCTGGGGCTGCTTATATAGCCCTGAGGGATCAACCGCGATCGTTGGATCAAACCGACTCAAGGTACGGCTGAGATGCATCCTAGAGGTCGGTGGAGGAAGCTTGCAGAAGACGGAAGCCAGCGGGCCCAGGGGGAGACCGACCGGTGGGCCCAGGGGACCGATCGGTCCCACCTGGAGGTGGACCGCGGTGCCCTTTCTCGTGGTGTCTCTATGTGTTCTCTGGAGTCTTCTAGAAGTATCCCGACGTGGTGGTTGCGTTATCTCCCGACGGTTTCCTTCTATGGGAAGCTATCAGTACCGATTTCCTGGTTTAGTCCCTGCAGAATCATAACTCACCAAAACTCGTGGAATATTATCAGTTGAAACCCTAAACCTTTGTTGGTGATTAAATTCATACCCTTTTCATATTTATTTATCCTCAATGCTAACAACATTTGTTCCAATCCTCTCAAAAGTTTGTTCATGATTATTTGTTCCAATCCTCTCAAAAGTTTGTTGGAAGCATGTGGCTATTGAAAAAAAGAAAAAAAAGAGAAAAAAATCTGAGGAAATAAAAAGAAACAAGTGTCCGAAACCTCAAAAAGAAAGATCCCAAGGAAATAAAAAGGGACAAGTCTGGAACCTCGAAAGAAAAAAAAATAATAAAAAAATGAATATAAAAAAATGGGCATGTGCCCGCCAGTAGAATTAGCCTGATAGTCATGTGTCTCTGATAAACAGAAGAGAGTGATATATTCAAAAGAGTATCCGCCTCCATTTTCCATACACATGCACTTCTCGATTCAATGGTGTGGTTGACTTTCTCTTTGGATTCATTGTTTAATTTGACAACATATGTTTTTAAGCTTTTCTAAAAATTCATAAAACTCTGGGATAAAGGTGAAGTGAAAGAACTAGAGACATAGTGCTTGATTTGATCGTTCTATCTTTCAATTATTCAAGATTCAAGGTAAAGTACTAAGCCCCGTGATAAATAATATGATATCTTTATGAGAACTTTTGTTTGAATACATGTGTACTTGTTGGAAGTGAAGATATTGCAGCAACTCCTGATCCACTTTTGGGTTTGACTTTGATAAGGGACTAGCAAAGGGTAAGCTTGGGGGAACTTGTTGACGGTCCTCAATGCAAATATTATACCATCAACTAATGCATAAAATGATTTTAAATGAACCATAAAGCATAGTTGTAGGGTTTGAAACTAACAAGTTCCACGAGTTTTGGTGCTCTCACTTGTTTTGTAGGACATTCATGTTTTTACCATATAAAAGTATCTCAAGTGATGAATTGGAGTGCACCATTGCGAAGAGCTCGTCGAGACGATCGAAACAGACATATCATTTGCTATATTTTGAGTCCCGGATGAAAAGATATTAATTTCGCAACGATACCTGCAAAAGAAGGATCTAGAAGACACCACGAGGCGGCCCACCACGGGGGCCCACTGGGCCAGACCGACCGGTGGGGCCCATAGATCGGCCGGTCGGCCACGGAGGCCGTTTTGCCTCCTCCTTCTCGAACCTTCTTCCACCGCCTCCTAGGATGTATCTCCACCGTCCCTGAAGTCGGTTTGATCCAAGGGCTCACGTTTCACGCTCCGGGCTATAAAACCAGACCCAGACCCCCCAGAAGGCCATCTCCATCTCCATCTTCATTATTCATCTCCACATCAGAAACTAGGGTTTCAATTGGAAGTAGAGGTCCCTCTAGATGAATCTCTTCTAGTTCATCTAGAATTAGATCTAGTTCTAGTTCTTCTAGTTCTAGTTGTCTAGTTCATCTAGTTGCAATTAGAGATCAGATTAGAGAGAGGAGGAGGAGAGAGCTGAGGAGGAGTCAGATCTGTCGGATCTTCCTCGACATTGTAATGGTGCAGCATCTGGTTCGTCTTCAAGTAATCTCCAGGTTCTTCATTTATCACTTCTAAGTATTTTATTTCATTTCAGTTCTTGCTTTATTTTATTTATTGGATCTCCGCTCGTATTGAGTGCTCTAGTTATTCATGGTAATTAGAGTAGTAATCATTAGTGTAGACGCGGTGTCTAGGCTAGTGTTTACTTGAGTTTGCGCCCAATCCTCCGGTTAGTTGTGGTAGCTACAGGGGTGACAACTTTGTAGATTGTTATAATCCACCACGTTAGGATTGGTGTTTCGTAGAGCTTTTTGGCAGCCTTCTCCTGATTACCCTTTTCCTAGTCTTTTTCGAGAATCGGAAAAGTACTGCTGCTCTGAAGTAAGTAAAGTATAGTGGGCCTTTCATTAGATTGACCAACTTAGAAAACCCTATATCTCTCTCTAACCACATTATCATTCTTTTCTTGGACGTTCTTAATTCTTCTTGCACACTTCACGTTCCCTGTGGAAATCGATACCCTGGAATACTCTCGGGTGAAAGCTACATCGGTATCTGTGCGCTTGCGGATTTTTCTGTGTGCGTTTAAAATACCCAACAGTATGATAGGTTGAAAACCTTTTTGCTTGCTAAGGGTTTTAAAATGGGATGTGTAGATAAAACTCTTTTTCTCCTCAAGCAAGGCAATGACACTTTGTTGGTTCAGATTTACGTGTATGATATCATTTTCGGTGGTTCCTCTCATGCTTTGGTTGCCAACTTTGCAGATACAATGAGCAGGGAATTTGAGATGAGCATGATGGGCGAGTTGACATTTTTCCTCGGGTTGCAAATCAAATAATCCCGAGAAGGGACGTTTGTGCACCAGGGCAAGTATACCAAGGATATATTGAAGAAGTTCGATATGGGTGAGGCCAAGCCTCTTCCAACACCCATGTCAACCATGACGGCCTTGGATGCAGATAAGGATGGAGAAGCTGTGGACCAGAAGGAGTACCAGAGTATGATCGGGTCGCTGCGGTACCTGACGGCGACACGCCCAGACATTGAGTTCGTCGTGTGCCTGTGCGCGCGCTTTTAGGCATCGCCACGCACTTCTCACTGTCAGGCGGTCAAGCGCATTATGAGGTACCTGTGTTTCACACCTGAGTTTGGGATTTGGTATTCTGCTTCTTCCACCCTCTCCCTTTGCGGTTACTCGGATGCTGATTTTGCTGGTTGTCGACTTGAGCGCAAGTCCACTTCTGGGACTTGTCAGTTTTTGGGTTCTTCTCTTGTGTCTTGGTCTTCTTGCAAGCAGTCTAGTGTCGCTCAGTCTACCACAGAGGCTAAATATGTTGCTGTGGCTAGCTGCTGTTCCCAGTTGTTATGGATGATGGCCACTTTGCGTCATTATGGTCTGAGTTTTTCTCGAGTTCCATTGCTTTGTGACAGCACGAGTGCGATTAGCATTGCTAAGAACCCCGTGCTGCACTCGAAGACCAAACACATCGATGTGTGCTTTCATTTCTTGCGAGACCACTATGAGAAGGGTGATATCGACCTTCGCCATGTCGATACTCATCATCAGTTGGCAGATATTTTCACCAAGCCTTTGGATCAATCAACCTTTGCTATGTTGAGAGGTGATCTTGGTGTGTGTTTCCCTTTTTAGTTGGGGGAAACATTTTGGTTCTTGTATCATAGACTGGCTTCTTTTGTTTTGTTCTTGTTTAGTTTTTGCATTTCATAATATTTGCATCTTTACTTTTTCGAGCTTCATGTCTATAATCTTTAGAATGAATCTATGCTCTGATTAGTGTATGCTCCAATGATATATGATGATGCTTGTAGTTTAGGCTCTTCTTGATCACTGATACATGTTGTGAGCTGAGCTATTTTTCAAAACTGTGAATATGTTTAATTCAACATAAAATTTGAAACATGTTCACCATTGAGATTGGCAACTAGCATGTGTAGGATGTGTTGAAGTCACTTGTGCTATTCCTATATGCTAGGTTGCTATGTCTCTAGTTTTGAGTCTTTCACTTGCTTGGTATGTTCGTTTTCTATTATTTTTTAACCAAGTTTAAGTGAATTGAAAAGATCAAGATGGGACTATTTGACAGCACATCACGGTATCGAGACTGTTTCTCATTGCACATTGAGTTAAACTTGAGACGTGTAGTGTAAGACCGAAACTGTTGTTTCAAGCTTCTGATTGTTTATGCATAGGCTTAGCTCGGTTGAAAAGTTAGGCAATGTCATGTTTTCAACCTCTCGCAATCACATGCTGAAAATTTGAACTTGTGTAATCACCGCTGCATCTCCGATAAAAATTTGAAAACACAAGTCTGTGTTTCATTCTATAGCATGATGATTGAACTTTGCTAGGGGTAGTTCACCTTGTATACATGTTTAGCACTTGTTTGATTTCCTGTCTATACATGTTAAGTGCTATATTGATGGTGAAACCCTTTCTGAATGGCTTAAAACTGCTCACTTTGCTCACATGTTCATATTTCGTATTCTGTGATCAGTTTGAGCCTTTGTTGACATTTATACTTGTTGTTGAGTAGTCGGATCAGCACTTTTAAGAGCATTTATTCACTCTATAGACCATATACCTGAAGCTGCTAACCTGCATTTGTAACTCATATGCATTTGCTTGATTGTGCATTTTCAACTAAGGGGGAGAAAATTGACAAATCATTGTTGTGTGCATTTTTGAAGGGGGAGCTAATATTCATTGTTGTGTGCATTTTTGAAGGGGGAGCTTATATTCAGGAGGAGTCTTGCTCGGTTTACTTGACGAGTTTTTCATCTTAAGAGTGTTCAATTGGTTTGGAGCGATTCTCAGCTACTTGTGTTGAGCCTTTGCCTCTTTCTGGAGGGACTAGCTGATTTTCTCGAGCTTTAACTTCTTTGCTCTGAACTTCTCGCTAGCGGTGTTGAGACTGTTCTACCTCTTCTTGAGGGCTAGATTTGCTTTGCTTGGTTGCGTCGAGCCATTGCCCATGTCTTTGGGAACCAAGTTGTCTCGCTCATTCCATTCGACTTCTATTGGCTTTGCTTCATTTTTGGTTGATTGGTTGAGTTTGCTTCCTTCTTCTTCCTCCTTTCTTCTATTCCATATGATTGGTGTTGGTAGTTGACAATGCACTCATCAAGGGGGAGATTGCGGATACATGGGTGTATGCCGGATCTTGAGATAATGAGTGATTGTCAACTGGTATGATGCGCATGTTCTTTGGCTTGTGTTGTGCAGGTGTCGAGCTCATAGACGGTGATCGAAGGCAAGGTGAAGGTCAAGTAGAGACATGCCGTGCCGATGGACCCGGACGGTGAAGGGCGGACGTGAGGCTTGGACTGACGGACCAGTGGCGTGAGGATCAGTCGTGGTGGCTGACAGCCTAGGACAGCGACAAGTGAAGACTTGCGGGTGGACGGGGTGCACGGGCGGTGCATCCCTCTACGACGTCGGTTTGGTGGTTGAGCCACAGAAAAACCACTGAGTGGACGGTTTCCAGGTTTGGGCCTCAAAACTTGGGTGCGGCCGGTTTCCGAGTTTGGGCCCCAAAACTCGGGCTGAGGATGGTTTCCAAGTTTGGGCCTCAGAACCTGGGTGTTGGCGGGTTTCTGAGTTTGGGCCACAAAACTTAGCCGATGGACGACAGGTTTCCCGGTTTCGGCCTCAAAACCGGGGGGAGGTCCGCGAAAAGGACGGAAGGCGCGTGGCGACACGTGGCGGCATCCGGTGAGGTCGCGTCGAGGCGAAGCTACCGGATGTGCGGGCGTGGCCGTCGGATCGACATCAACCTCGAGTTAGACAGGAATACCCTTAGGGTTAGCCTGCTCGCTCATTAGCAGTAGGGGTAGAAGGGGAATAATTGTATTAGGCTATATTAGGAGAGGCAGCCCCTCCCTCCAAACCATCTCAGCCATTTGCTACTTTCACTTAGGGTTTCCTGTTCTCCCATTCCCTGCTGTAGCTACTGAGATCCACAGAGACGGTGAATCATACCTCTGTGTATTTGGATTTTGCGGAAACGGGACCAGATTCCCGTTGTCTCCTCGTGGGGACAAATTTCATCTGGGAATTGAGATTGTGTTTTGCGTTCTTGAGTTGTTCTTCGCATTTCGCTTTTTGTCTCAATTTTCTCGTCGTTCGATCTCCCTCTACGCTGCGTCTTTTTCGAATCCACTTGAATCAACTTGTTCTTTGATGTGAGGAGAACATTTCCACCGAAGGAATTCATCTCAATCCTCACGAACAAGTAGATCGGGTCGATTCAAGTTTCATATTGACTTTTTCGTTCCTACACCTTCCTCTTCGATTTCCCGGAGTTTGAGTTGATTTGAGCGGTTGATTTCTTAGGGATAGTCTTCCAACTACCTAAGGATCATTTCCTTCAAGTTTGGGATCGAGGGATTTTGAATTGGTCCAGATTTGAGGAGATTTGGGAGAGGGGCGACCGAAATCGCCATCTCTGCAGGGTCGCGGACAGTTCGCGACTTGACCCGCGGACTGTCTGGGCGTCGGGGTCCAGCCGGTTCAGTGGCTGTGCGTCTCGGCTGTTTTGGCTCAACTTGACCGGCGGACAGTCCGCCGTTGAAGTTCGCGGACAGTCTGAAACTGTCTAGGGAGGAATCAGCAGACTTGCTGTTTTGCTTGTTTGGCCCGGGACAGTCTGCCACAAGCTCGCAGACAGTGCGGCACAGGCGCAGACAGTCCGGGACTGGGAGTCCGGATAGTCCGTGAATCCGCAGTCAAGCACTATTTAGTGCGTTTGCTCTTCCGGCTTTCTTGCTTCGCTTTCGGACTTCTCGTTTGATCCTAGAGTTCACCAAGGAACCTCTCTAGGTATCTTTGCTACTCGTTAGCATCAGTATTTAGAGGAATTCCGACGTAGCCTTCCATCTACGTTCGGAAGTGGGTTTATGGACTTGAACTTGACTAGTAGTTTGTGAGTCTCGAGTTGCTCGTTCTTACTCGTTCTTGTGGTGCCTCGCTGTGATCCTTGGGATCATCCACTCTCTTTCTGAGGTTCATGGGCATCACGTTTTGCTCGAAGTTTTTGGGGGTTGATTTTTGGTACAGAGGCCAGAGTTTTGAAAGAAATTTTTAGGCTCCCATTCACCCCCCCTCTGGTCGCTTTCTGGTAGCGTTCTCGGTCCTTCAGCATCATTTGGTAGTAATAACTCTCCCAACATTTCCTATCTATTCATATGTGAACATATTGTACCAAACTCATGTAGCACATATGTAGGGAGGAGCTAGTACTAACAAAGCCAAATTTGTGATGTTTGTACAAATCTTTCTCATGATCAAATGATTGGACAAGCAACTCAAATTCAAACTTGAATATAATTCATATCTTTGTAAAGGTTGTCATCAATTACCAAAAAAGGGGAGATTGAAAGGCCTAGCTTGGTTTTAGCTAATTGATGAAACCTATTGGACTAACCCTATGCTCAAGTGTGACTAGGAGATATGTTAGTCCATGACCAAGTAATGGAGCTAGTTGGATGGTGATGTCCACATGATGATGATTAAGTGCTCCAAAGCTTGGATAAGAAAAAGGAGAAAAAGCAAAATGGGCTCGAGGCAAAGGCACAACAATAGGGCCATTTTGTTTTTAGTGATCAAGACTCTATAGAGAGTGTGATCACATTTAGGATTGGTAGTCGTACTATTAAGAGCAATGAAAATCAATTGTCAAATGTGGTTATCAAAGTGCCACTAGATGATCTACACTTTGCTTGTGCATTTAGATTCTAGTGAGTGCTAAGTTCCCTAGAAAAGTGCTTGAAAAATGCTAACTTACGTACACAAGTGGTGGAAACTTGGTGGAGTTAACACATTTGCACAAGAGATAAAGTGGAGAATGTTTTCGAGTTCTCTAAGGTGCACCAGACGCCCGACAGGCATCAGAAGCGTCTGGTGGCTAACCCTAGCTGAAGAGCTAAGTCAGAGGAGCATCAGACGCTGCACTGGACGCTCAGGGAGCACTGTGCACGCGTCCGATGGCTATGAGGTGCTGAAGGCAGTTCAACTGGTGGGCATAGGACACCAGGAGAGTCTGATGGTGATCCATCAGATGCGTTCGATGCATTCGGGAGCTCTCTGGATGCCCTCTGGACACCCATCAGACGCTAGCCCTGGCGCATCTGATGCTTCCCTATAGCCGAGTTCGATGTTGTGTGTCGGAGAGCCGTTGGACTCTGACAGTGCACCGGACACTCGGACCATCGCATCCGATGGGTGCATCCGATGCAACATTAAGGGATCTGATTTTGAAAATAGTCATTTTGGTCGAGCGACCGAGGTTAAATGGATAGACATGTGGCATGCATCCATGCATCGGACGCGTCCGATGCCCTCGACCAAACGCGTATGATGCATGCATAGTCAGCCCACTGAAGGGGCAACGACTCTATTATTTGAGGCGGCTCTATATAAGTGTTGTGTTTGGCTTGGATTCCAACTCTTGGACCTTTTGATTGCATAAACATCCTTGTGAGCCTATCCATCCCTCTCTCACTCTCTTTGATTGATTGTTCATCATTCTAGTGAGTTTGGAAGATCCAAGTGCATTTCATGACTGTGTTCATCTAGAGGCACTTGGTGATTGTGTTTCACTGCAGATTTCACTTGTTACTCTTGGCATTTGCCGACACCTAAATGCCTTGGAGCAGCGAGGATTGTTGAGTGGCTATTGGTGATTCTTACCGGCTCCTATTAGTGATTTGTGAGGGGCTTCTTGTACCTTCCCTGTGGGAGATCACGAAAGGTAACTCTAGTGGATTGCTCGTAGCTTGTTGAAGGGTAGAGATGGCGGACTAGAGGAAGGGTGAATAGTCCTTTCTAAAAATAATCGCGTCGGCTAACCGAAACAAATGCAAAAATAAAACTATCGGCCCAGCCAAGACTACACCCCTCTACTTATACTCTATGACACATAACAAAACGATCCTAAACAATGTAAATAATGCGTCAAGCTAGCTAGAGCTCACCTAAACAATTCTAGAAGCAAGGCCACCCAAACCTATGCAACTAGTACTTCAAATACCAGGGAGCTCCTACACAATCTAGTAAGCAAAGCACAAAGACTAAGCTCACTAGCAATGCTCAATAACAAGGCTACACAAGCCAAATTAGAGAGCTCAACTTACATAGCTACACAAACTAAGCAATGTGACTAACAAGGCTACTTAAGCCAATTAGTCACTCAAGAGAGCTACTTCTAAGCTACACAAGCAAAGAAGGTAACTAGCAAGCTACACAAGCTAACTAATTAAAAGAGCAACTACACAAGCACAATATATATGAAAGTAAATACAAGCTTGTGTATGGAGATAGCAAACCACCGAGAAGATGTAGACAATGTTGACACGGTGATTTTATCCCGAGGTTCATTTGGTTGCCACCAAACTAGTCCCCATTATGTCGACCACACACTTTGGTAGTTCGACGGCTAATAGGCACCACACCTAGCTCGACACTCGAGCGCCGCAAGAACTCACCCACAAGTGAGGGTAACTCAATGACACGCGCAATCCACTAGAGTTGCTCTTCGCGATCCCCGCGGGGCGAGCACAATGCCCCTCACAAAGCCTTCTCCGGAGCCATGCACAATCTTCTTGTGGGCTTCACGACGGAGACATGACCACCAAACCATCTAGGAGGTGGCAACCTCCAAGATTAACAAGCACCACCGACTTGCAACACGAACACCTAGTGCCACTCGATGCAATCTCTCAATGCAACGCACTAGCGATCACTCACTCACTATCGATTCGCACACTAGCAAGCACAAGCGAGTTAGAGGGCTCCCAAGCAAATCCACACAAGCCACAAAGGCTCTAGAGTGCTCAGCCACCAGCCCAAGGCCGGCCACCAACGATATATAAAGCCCCAAGGGCTAACTAGCCGTTATGCCCCATAACTGGGCCTTCTGCGCTAGCATCGGACGCGCCGGTGTTAGGGCCATCGGTGCTCCGATGAGCACCATGTGTCCCCCTGCTATGAAATAGATCCATTAGATCCCAACGGCTAGTTCATTTCCCACGCCAGTTAAAGTGGCATTGGACGCGCCGATGCCTAGCATCGAACGCTCCGATGCCTCTGCTCAAATCTGTGCAAGATCGCCCTCGCATCGGATGCGCTGGACCCTTAGCATCGGACGCTAAGGGCCAGCATCCGATGACACACCAGAGAGGTTCCAGAACGCTCCCAACCACATCAGACGCGTCAGATGGTTCCACATCGGACGCAGGCCAGCGTCTGATGCTCCCTGGAAAGCTAGCTCGCGCCACGTCACTTGCATCAGACTCTGCAACAGTGTTTTTCCCAGCGTTCGTTGCTAGCATCCGATGCCCCTTTAGCAACTGTTAGAAGTTAGGGTTTGCCATCGGATGCTCGGCCCAGCGTCCGATGCCTCTCGGACTAGCGTCCGATGGTCCCCAGAGCACATACTTCATCTCCGAAAAGTGCTGAATCCTGCCTCGCAAGCTCGGTAGGAGGGAGAGGGACTATCCACTAGATTCTCCCACTTCTCCTCAACACCTTTTCATCTCCTTTCAAAACAACTTCTTCTCCAACAACTTCTCCTTTAGAAATGTGCCAACACCACCAAGTGTACAACACCATGTGCTTGTGTGTTAGCATTTTCACAACCATTTTTCAAAGGATTTTTATTTGCTCTGACAACGCCACTCGATCCTAGCAACATCGCAATGTTAGGTCACTCATGTGGCACTAGATGACCGATATGCAAACTAGTTTGCTCCTCTTGATAGTACAACCATCTATCCTAAACTCGGTCATAAACTTCTCTACACACCTATGATCGGTAAAATGAAATGCCCTACAAATATACCTTTGCCTTGCGCATTTCAATTCCATCTCCTCCGGTGTTGATGCAACACATGCACCAACCTATCTCCAAATGATATGATCCACTTCATATCATCATATGGCCTCCATGGTCCATCAATCTTGACCTCACTTGCACTTCACCATTGCTTCGGTCCTTCGGTGCCAAGTGTTTGCTCAAGCCTCCCGACACTCGGTACCAACGGCTTCAAAGCCTCTAACTTGCCCTTCAGCTTCACAACCGGTCCATCAAGCCAAGCCTTGCCTTGATCTTCACCATCTTAGCCATATGACCACATGTCATGTCACATATGCAATAAGCTCCTTCATCATCACATGCATGAGCATTGCAACATCCTCCAAGCCATTTCAACTCTATGGCATATGTTGCTCACACACGATCACCTATGGACTAATCTCTTGTGTATCTCACATAAACACAATTAGTCCACCTAAGTTGTCACTCAATTACCAAAACCAAACTAGGACCTTTCAATCTCCCCCTTTTTGGTAATTGATGACAACTCTACAAAGATATGGAAATTAAGCTTATTCCAAGCTAGCACTTCACAAGAATGTAAATTGCTAACTTGGTTTGGATTCTATGTTACTTATCAAATCATTAAGACCATGTGAGAGAATTTGGATAAGCACCATGCAACCAACTTTGTAGTGATAACTCCCCCTACATGTGTGCTCAAATGGTTTGGATTCAAGCTTGTGCACATGCATAAATATAAAATTTGTGGGATTGTTAGCACTACTAAGTGATGCTAAGGTATACAAGATAGAATTGTACCTTTGAAGCGTGTATACCACATTTTTAATTCATCCTTAGCATCAACTTTGCTAGAAACAAGTGAAACTAGATACCACGTGAGATCAGCATTATAATCAAGGTTCTAGTTATCACTTGTTACACTAAGACTATGCTCTAAATACTAATAGAAAGAAACAATCATCATTCAAGTCTTAGCTCTAGCAAATATTGCTTACAAGCATATATATCAAATGTAAAACATATGCATTATGCAAGCAAGTCACATGAATATGCTCAAATGAAAATTCAATCAACCAAGTTCATGAGCTTGCTCCCCCTACTTGTGTGCTTCTCATTTGTCCAAGAATTTTGATCCTTTTTGCATTCTTCAATCTTGCTCCGTCTTGATCCATGCCCATCTCCCTTTGTCCTTGACATATCTTTGCCACATCTCCCCCTATCATATCTTTGGCACTTTCTCCCCCTTTGTCATCAATGACCATAAAAGGTATGCTCTTTTCTCTCAAAGGGTGACACTAGGGTAGATGGTTGACACTTGAGTCTTTATTTTTTATGGACACCACCATATGTGTTGGAAAGACACCATGTGTAGGATCTTTGACCTTGATGCCAATAGGTGGGGCACCTCCCCTAAGTCATAGCATGGGTCATCCAATTGATAAGCTTGAGCTCTTGTTGGTGAGGGATGCTTTGCTTGATTTGATCACTTAAAGTTGAGGATCACTTGACATCTTGTAGGATACCATTTGAATGAAAGTTTTAACTTGATATCCATTTGCATTATTGTCTTCTTCTTGAACTCATTTCATGAGCCTCTCATTTATGAACTATTAAATTTGCACAAGATATCTAACTCGGTTTGCTCTAGAGTAAGCTTCTTCACACATCTTTTAATGGTTATCTTACTCACGTTGAATTAGACACTTGAATGCTCATCTTCTAGATCAAGTACTTGGGTTCACTAGTGTAACACCCGGATTTAAGAACAAAACCAGGATAGCCATATGTGTGCCCAGGAAAGTCCACACATACAACAACAGAGTATAGAATATCAGAAACAATGTTATTACATAACGTAACATAGCTATATTAACACTTACATACATCGGAGTAAAGCGGAACATAAACTAATCTTCACTTGAGGCTCAAACTTCACAGGGACGGCTGACTGGGGGCACCGTACGCCAAGCACAACTGATAGTCTCCTGGTAAACTCCATGACATCTCCACTAACCTTCTGGGTAACTTTGGCTACCATCTGGGGTTGTGGGGAATAGCAAGGGTGAGCACATATCGTACTCAACAAGTACAGGTGGAAATAAAATGACATGCAGGGCTTGAACAAAGGTAGGCTGACACTGTTTAACTGCGATAAGCATTTTAGTTGGTCAAGTTTTATTAGCACCTGATTACTATAAGTGAGTATAGGATAACCCATCCCAATAGTTAAGAAGAATACCACCTTTAATATAACCATCAACCGAGGTAAACACCTCCATATGAGAATTTGTCATCTTATGTCCATAAGTCCAACTGTCCAAAACTAATCATGTGAGGGTCCAGGTCGCTCGTAACCGTGAGCACGGCTGATATATCAGTTTTACACTCTGCAGAGGTTGCACACTTTTCCCAACGAGCAGTGATTCCCATGTGCCAGGGTCATGACTCCCATACTACACTTCCAAGGTGCATGGCAAGGTTTCACTACGGGCCTTTACAAAGATTCATCTAGCGAGCGATAACCAACTAAAGTTCCTACTGGAAGCCGCAGCAACCAGAGGACCCCTAAGTCCATACCACATTCTTGGGCCATCCCTCAGTAGCGCCGCCCGGTTAACGCAACACTAGAATCCTCTAATTATTTAGCCCGGTTAGAGCCATATAACATCTCGTGGTTGCACTGTTATCCTGGGTGGTCGCTCCATGAGCCAGTCCTAAAAGGCGGACCCGAGCACAAATCACAAACCACAAGCCAAACTTACCATAACCACCATACCATACCATGTGCCCGAGTCACTGAGTTCCACGTTAAAGCATAGTTCCATATCCATTAAGTCATCATAAATATATCATCATCATGTGGTATTTATAGAACAAGTAAAGTTGCTTAGCATAGCATTACTACCCATCATAAAACCCAGGTAACATGGAAGATATGGAAAACTAGGATAATCCTGAGGGTTCACATAATTAGACACATGCATGCATATAGTGATTAATGGTGAATAGGTAAAGAACATGATCAAAGGGTGCCTGCACTTGCCTTCTTCAAATTGATGTTGATCACAGTCTTCAAAGTCAAGCTCTTGTAGGTTCACTTGCAACTCTTCGTCTATACGCAACAAACATCGGCACACAGGAGCAAACATACAAGCAAAACATGCACTAAATTAGAAAACAGTACACCAATACAAAAAACAGGTATAACAAGCTTATAAAACTGTTCTACTCGTCGAGACGAATGCGTGAACACGAAAACCACTAAAAACGGAGCTATAACGGAAAAGTTATGAATTAAACAAGATTTTCTTTAATAAAATATTAGATTAAAACTAAACTCGAAATTTAAAAGTTGTAAACATGATTAGCAGTCGCAAAAACATGTAGATTATGTAATTACGAACCTAACGCAACTTGAACGAGTTGAAACGGAGTTAAAACGGAGTTTTTATAGCGAAAACAGTTTCAGTGGCAAACTTGTGATTATTGGAAAACGTATTTTGGATACAACAGACCTGCGTTTACGTTTTCCCGAGGAGAGGGCGTATTCCGAGAAGACGCATAGGGATGGCGGGTTCTAATCTAAAGAAATCGAGGGTCTCTTTAGAAAAAAAGGCAGGAGCGAAGGGGTATCAGTCCACCGTGGCCGTCGGATCTTCAACCGATGGACGAGGTTAGAAGAACAGAAGGGGAGGCGGCGCTTTTGGCCGGAGAGGTAAGTGAAGGCGGCGGCCGCCATTGTTGGCCGAGCCCGAGCTCGCCAGAGTTCGGCGTTTCGGCGTTTCCAGCCATGGGGAAGCACGGGAAGGGTACCAGGGTGAAGCCCTCGATCTTGCGAACTCACCAGGGGCGACGTGAATGACAATTAGGGGACGGAGGGAGCTGGCTACTGGTCGGGGCGGACGGCAGCTCCGGTAAGATCCAAACTGCGCAGCGCGAGGAAACTAGAGCACGAGATCAACTGATTTTCAACAAGGAGGGAAGCGGCGCATGCGGGCAGTTTTATAGAGGGGCTCAGCATGCGGATAGGGCAAGGACGGGGCGCGCGGGGGGGGGGGGGGGCGGAATCGGACTCGGTCGAGTCCGGCATGGAGACGACTCGGGGTAGGAGGAGACACTGACTAGCGGGCCCCGAGTGTCAGCGAGGGGAAGGGCGGGGCCCATCTGGCGGTGAGCAGAAGGAGAGGGGGAGAGGCGTCCGCGTGGGCTTCTGCCCGCTGGCTGGGCCGGTTCGGTCATGGGCCACGCGAAAGGGGGAAAGAGGGGAAGAAGGGGGGTTGGGCCGCCGGCTGGTGAGAGAAGGGGGAAAGGGCGCCAACAGGCCAGGCCTTCGGGCCAGATAGGGGAGAGGGTGAGGGAGAGAGAAGAAAAACCTTTTCTTTTATTTATAGCCATTTCAAAAACATTTTCAAAACGAATTTGAAATCTTGTCAAACTTTGGAGCAAACCACTCATCACCAAAAATAAATTATGCACCAGCATGTATGCTCAAACATGTTGTTACCCTAAGATAAATTTTAAATTTAAAGAAAAAGTTTTATTTCTCCTATATTCTCATGAGCACCAAAAATACATAATAAAGCATTTTCTCTCTATTTCCAAACTTTGCAAATTTTAGGGTGTTACAAATCTACCCCCCTTAAGATGAATCTCGTCCTCGAGATTCAGAAGGATCGTTGAAGAGATAGGGAAACTCTGCACGTAGCTCATCTTCACGTTCCCATGTTGCATCATCCAACGAGTGATGACTCCACTGGACTTTGCACATTCTAACAACCTTACTTCTGGTAACTCTTTCAGCGACTTCCAAAATCTTCACGGGATGCTCAGAATAAGTAAGATCATCCTTCAAGTTAACTTCCTCTAAGGGTAACTGTTCCTCTGGCACTCTCAAACACTTCTTCAACTGTGATACATGAAACACATTGTGTACATCTGACAACTGAGCAGGTAACTCAAGCTGATATGCTACTTCACCTCTTCTTTCCAAAATCTTGAATGGACCAATATATCTGGGTGCCAACTTTCCTTTCACTTTAAATCTCTTGAGTCCTCTGACAGGTGACACTTTGAGATAGACATAATCACCCACTTCAAAAACTAATCGTCTACGACGTGTGTCGGCATAGCTTTTCTGTCTGGACTGAGCTGCTCTCAAGTTCTCACGAATGATTCAAACTTGTCTCTCTGCTTCCTTCAAAACTTCTGGTCCAAACACCTGACTTTCTCCTGTTTGATTCCAAAACAAAGGAGTTCTACATTTTCTGCCATACAAAGCTTCAAATGGGGCCATTTTGAGACTAGCTTGATAACTATTGTTATAAGAGAATTCTGCATATGGTAAACTCTTATCCCAACTAGTACCATACTGTACAGCACAAGCTCTCAACATGTCTTCTAGAACCTGATTCGTCCTTTCTGTCTGTCCATCTGTTTGAGGATGATAGGCTGAACTGAAATTCAACTTCGTACCCATAGACTCATGAACCTTTTCCCAAAAACGAGATGTAAACTGAGTACCTCTATCTGACACAATCTTCCTCGGCACTCCATGCAAACACACAATCCTCGACATGTATAGCTCTGCAAGTTTTGCACTAGAGTACGTAGTCTTGACAGGAATGAAGTGAGATACTTTAGTTAAGCGATCCACAATTACCCAAATTGAATCATAACCACTTTGAGTACGTGGTAAACCCACTATGAAATCCATACTGACCTCATCCCATTTCCATTCAGGTATCTTCAGTGGTTGCAACAATCCTACTGGTCTTTGATGCTCTGCCTTCACTCTTTGACAAGTATCACACAAAGCCACGTATTCTGCTATGTCTCTCTTCATACCATACCACCAATATTGTTTCTTCAAATCTTGGTACATCTTAGTGCTACCGGGATGAATAGAATAAGCTGACTCATGAGCTTCTCTCAATATCAAATCATGGACATGTTTCAAGTCTGGCACACAAATTCTCTTCTTGAACCAAACAGTTCCATATTTATCTATATAGAATCCAGGTGCTTTGTATTTCTTAATGAGCTCAGCAATATCCTTTATCTTCTCATCATCCAGTTGACCTTTGCGAATATCCTGCTCTAAGGTCGAATCGACTTCCATCGCCACTGCTTGAGTACTAGCGACCAAACCAAGGTTGAGCTTTTCAAATTCCTTGCATAAACCAGCTGGGAGTTGATGTTCTATGATCATATTAGCATAACTTTTTCGACTCAAAGCATCTGCTACAACATTAGCTTTTCCAGGATGATAGTGAATACCAAGATCATAATCTTTAATAACTTCCAACCATCTGCGTTGTCTGGAGTTAAGATCTGACTGAGTGAATATGTACTTCAGACTCTTATGATCGGTGTAAGTCTCACATCTATTACCCAACATATAATGTCTCTAGATTTTCAAAGCATGAACCACAACTGCCAATTCTAGATCATGAGTAGGATAATTCTTCTCATGTCTCTTTAACTGCCTCGAAGCATAAGCTATAACTCGACCTTCTTACATAAGCACACATCCCAAACCATGGCGAGAAGCATCACAATACACATCAAAATTCTTGCTGACATCAGGCATGGCTAGCACAGGCGCGGTGGTTAGTTTGTTCTTCAGCATTCTAAAACTTTCCTCACAGGTCGTCGTCCATTCAAACTTCTTTCCTTTTTCCAATAAAGCTGTTAAAGGCCTTGCTATCTTGGAAAATCCTTCAATAAATCTTCTGTAATAGCCTGCCAAACCAAGGAATTTTCGGATCTCACTCACAGTCTGAGGCGGTTGCCCATTCAGCACATCTCTTACTTTGCTTGGATCTACTACAATACCTCCATTAGAAACAACATGGCCAAGGAGAGAAACTTCATTCAACCAGAATTCACAATTACTCAGCTTAGCATACAACTGGTTTTCTCTGAGTCTCTGTAAAACAAGCCTTAAGTGTGCTTCATGCTCTTCTTCACTTTTGGAGTATATGAGAATGTCATCAACGAGAACCACAACAAACTTATCCAGATATTCCATGAAAACCTTATTCATGAGATGCATGAAATATGCTGGCACATTAGTCAACCCATAGGACACCACTGTGTATTCATAAAGCCCGTATCTTGTAGTGAATGCAGTCTTAGGAATATCAGCTGATCTAATCTTCAATTGGTGATAGCCGGATCTCAAATTGATCTTAGAGAAAACACAAGCTCCTTTCAACTGACCAAAAAGATCCTCAATCTTAGGCAAAGGACATTTGTTCTTGATCGTAACTTCATTGAGTGATCTATAATCCACACACATTCTCTGAGTTCCATCCTTCTTGTTCACAAGTATAACTGGGGCTCCCCATGGTGATGAACTCGGACGAATAAAACCTTTATCTCATAGTTCTCTTAGTTGCTTCTTGAGTTCTTCTAACTCATTAACTGCCATCCTACAAGGTCTCTTAGATATAGGGGAAGTTCCAGGTAGAAGATCAATAAGAAACTCAACTTCTCGATCTGGTGGCATACCGGGTAGATTGATAGGGAACACGTCAGGGAATTCACATACCACTTTGATTTCTTCAATGGGAGTGCCTTTCATCTGATTGAGCAAACCTTCTTCAACTGACAGAAAAGAGGCCACATATTCCACTTACTCACCTGAGGAATTAACCAAAGACACAGCTCTTCTAGCATAATCTATGGTACCATCATGCATAGGTAACCAATCCATTCCAAGGATCACATCAACACCTTCAGTCTCCAAGATTACCAGATTAGCTAGGAATTCTACCCCCCTTATGTTGAGACTAACTTTCGGACAAATAAGGGTGGCTTTCATCTCTCCACTAGGTGAACTAACTAGTAGAGGGTGCTTCATAGTAACAACACGGAAACGATGTTTTGTAGCATATTGCTTACTGATGAAGGAATGTGTAGCTTTTAAATAAAAAAGAACTGATGTTGGAATAGAGTTGACGAGGAGCATACCGAGTATCACATCAGGATCACTTCTGACATCATCCATGGTCATATTGTTCACTGTGCCTCGCATATAGGTCTGTTGCATTCCACTCCTCTGATTCTGAGCTTGAACACGGTTCTGATTCTGATTCTTGTTACCATACACATATGGATACTTCTTTGGGCATTGTCGCATGAGATGTCCCTCTTGCTTGCAATGGTAGCAACCCATTTTTGATAGACTGCTGGAGGTTCTAGTCTTCTTAGGAGTCTTAGTCGGTGTGGCCAACACGGGAGTATCAGAGATCATAAACGCTTCAGGAGTGACAACTCCTGTAACATGATGAAGTTCTTGCAAGTCTGCGTGTTGCTCTTGCGGCTGCTGACGACACTCATTATCATTGATCTGAGGTACCGGCTGAATCTGACTCACTTGCTGAGAGGCACCACGAGGACGAGTATGTCCACGAGATTGCTCCTGAAGCTTTCTCTTCTTTGCATCCATTTCCTTGCGCTTATTACAACTATGATGGCACGATTCACAAGTGCTTGGAAGTTGGGATAGCTGTTGGACATGAGCTGGAGTTGAAGTCCATCATACAATCCTCTGAGAAAGCGATACTGTTTCTTGTCATCATCATCTACATCCGTTGGAGCATAGCGCGACAGTTGAGCAAACTTGTCACGATACTCAACCACAGACACTGATCCTTGCTTCAAGGCTCTGAATTCTTCCTGTTTAAGCTCTACTAATCCTGCGGGAATATGATAGGACCTGAAATTCTCAGTGAATTCCTCCCAAGTGATAGCAGGAGCATTGTTGGGACGTCCATACTGGAATGACTCCCACCAATCTTGAGCTGCTCCCTGAAGTTGTCCTGATGCATACAACACCTTCTCAAGATCATTGCACTGTGCTAGGTTGAGTTGCCTTTCTACTGCACGTAGCCAATCATCTGCCTCCAATGGATCAACAGCATGAGCAAACACTAGAGGATGTCCTTTCATAAACTCAGCACGACTATCCCTTGGTGGCACACTACTTTGCTGGAGGTTGGTCACCACTTCAACCATTGACTGCATGAGTTGAGTCTGCATCGTCATCCACTGTTCCATGTTGCCTTGAGGAGGAGGTGGTTGTGAGCTCTGGTTGGTAGCATTCTGCATGCTTGCCTTCCTTCTTATGTTCACCATCTGATTTAACCAAGAACTTTAAGCATAGGTGGAAAGATAAACATGAGCATGAAAGATTAAGAAGATGAGGGGAACAACATAAGAGCCTAGAAGAAAGATTTTTGGAACAAGGAGCAATATAAGATCCCCCAAACTAACTAACAACTCACTAAACTAACAACACGATGTAGTTGTGAACATTGCCCACAACACATCACACCCATTACAAAGAAGCAAATCATCCAAAGGCATAAAAACAAACAAACTTGCACACCCAAACATGCTTCAACGCAAACTAACGCTCTTGGTGTTATGGTGGACAGCCTAAAGGGGTTGGATGCTCTAGACATCCTAAGGTCACGTGGTAGCATAGGTGAGAACCACATCTAAAAGCAAGAAACGTAAGATAGATAGAGTAGGAGCAAGAATCAAGGACTTGAAGGTAATTAGACAAGGAGAAGGCCAAATGTTCAAGGAAAGGAATATTAACAAGAGTAGAAACAAAGGATATCAAGAACAAGGGTTGTATAACAAATTGGAATCCTATAAACGACCATTTTCTAGTTGGCATACGTCCTACAGTCAACACAGCTCTGATACCATTCTGTAACACCCGGATTTAAGAACAAAACCAGGATAGCCATATGTGTGCCCAGGAAAGTCCACACACACAACAACAGAGTATAGAATATCAGAAACAATGTTATTACATAACGTAACATAGCTATATTAACACTTACATACATCGGAGTAAAGCGGAACATAAACTAATCTTCACTTGAGGCTCAAACTTCACAGGGACGGCTGACTGGGGGCACCGTACGCCAAGCACAACTGATAGTCTCCTGGTAAACTCCATGACATCTCCACTAACCTTCTGGGTAACTTTGGCTATCGTCTGGGGTTGTGGGGAATAGCAAGGGTGAGCACATATCATACTCAACAAGTACAGGCGGAAATAAAATGACATGCAGGGCTTGAACAAAGGTAGGCTGACACTGTTTAACTGCGATAAGCATTTTAGTTGGTCAAGTTTTATTAGCACCTGATTACTATAAGTGAGTATAGGATAACCCATCCCATTAGTTAAGAAGAATACCACCTTTAATATAACCATCAACCGAGGTAAACACCTCCATCTGAGAATCCGTCATCTTATGTCCATAAGTCCAACTGTCCAAAACTAATCATGTGAGGGTCCAAGTCGCTCGTAACCGTGAGCACGGCTGATATATCAGTTTTACACTCTGCAGAGGTTGCACACTTTTCCCAACGAGCAGTGATTCCCATGTGCCAGGGTCATGACTCCCATACTACACTTCCAAGGTGCATGGCAAGGTTTCACCACGGGCCTTTACAAAGATTCATCTAGCGAGCGATAACCACCTAAAGTTCCTACTGGAAGCCGCAGCAACCAGAGGACCCCTAAGTCCATACCACATTCTTGGGCCATCCCTCAATAGCGCCGCCCGGTTAACGCAACACTAGAATCCTCTAATTATTTAGCCCGGTTAGAGCCACATAACATCTCGTGGTTGCACTGTTATCCTGGGTGGTCGCTCCATGAGCCAGTCCTAAAAGGCGGACCCGAGCACAAATCACAAACCACACGCCAAACTTACCATAACCACCATACCATACCATGTGCCCGAGTCACTGAGTTCCACGTTAAAGCATAGTTCCATATCCATTAAGTCATCATAAATATATCATCATCATGTGGTATTTATAGAACAAGTAAAGTTGCTTAGCATAGCATTACTACCCATCATAAAACCCAGGTAACAAGGAAGATATGGAAAACTAGGATAATCCTGAGGGTTCACATAATTAGACACATGCATGCATATAGTGATTAATGGTGAATAGGTAAAGCACATGATCAAAGGGTGCCTGCACTTGCCTTCTTCAAATTGATGTTGATCACAGTCTTCAAAGTCAAGCTCTTGTAGGTTCACTTGCAACTCTTCGTCTATACGCAACAAACATCGGCACACAGGAGCAAACATACAAGCAAAACATGCACTAAATTAGAAAACAGTACACCAATACATAAAACAGGTATAACAAGCTTATAAAACTATTCTACTCGTCGAGACGAACGCGTGAACACGAAAACCACTAAAAACGGAGCTATAACGGAAAAGTTATGAATTAAACAAGATTTTCTTTAATAAAATATTAGATTAAAACTAAACTCGAAATTTAAAAGTTGTAAACATGATTAGCAGTCGCAAAAACATGTAGATTATGTAATTACGAACCTAACGCAACTTGAACGGGTTGAAACGGAGTTAAAACGGAGTTTTTATAGCGAAAACAGTTTCAGTGGCAAACTTGTGATTATTGGAAAACGTATTTTGGATACAACAGACCTGCGTTTACGTTTTCCCGAGGAGAAGGCATATTCCGAGACGACGCATAGGGACAGCGGGTTCTAATCTAAAGAAACTGAGGGTCTCTTTAGAAAAAAGGCAGGAGCGAAGGGGTATCAGTCCACCGTGGCCGTCGGATCTGCAACCGATGGACGAGGTTAGAAGAACAGAAGGGGAGGCGGCGCTTTTGGCCGGAGAGGTAAGTGAAGGCGGCGGCCGCCATTGTTGGCCGAGCCCGAGCTCGCCGGAGTTCGGCGTTTCGGCGTTTCCAGCCATGGGGAAGCACGGGAAGGGTACCAGGGTGAAGCCCTCAATCTTGCGAACTCACCAGGGGCGACGTGATTGACAATTAGGGGACGGAGGGAGCTGGCTACTGGTCGGGGCGGACGGCGGCTCTGGTAAGATCCAAACTGCGCGGCGCGAGGAAACTAGAGCACGAGATCAACTGATTTTCAACAAGGAGGGAAGCGGCGCATGCGGGCAGTTTTATAGAGGGGCTCAGCATGCGGATAGGGCAAGGACGGGGCGCGCGGGGGGGGGGGGAATCGGACTCGGTCGAGTCCGGCATGGAGACGACTCGGGGAAGGAGGAGACACTGACTAGCGGGCCCCGAGTGTCAGCGAGGGGAAGGGCGGGGCCCATCTGGCGGTGAGCAGAAGGAGAGGGGGAGAGGCGTCCGCGTGGGCTTCTGCCCGCTGGCTGGGCCGGTTCGGTCATGGGCCACGCGAAAGGGGGAAAGAGGGGAAGAAGGGGGGTTGGGCCGCCGGCTGGTGAGAGAAGGGGGAAAGGGCGCCAACAGGCCAGGCCTTCGGGCCAGATAGGGGAGAGGGTGAGGGAGAGAGAAGAAAAACCTTTTCTTTTATTTATAGCCATTTCAAAAACATTTTCAAAACGAATTTGAAATCGTGTCAAACTTTGGAGCAAACCACTCATCACCAAAAATAAATTATGCACCAGCATGTATGCTCAAACATGTTGTTACCCTAAGATAAATTTTAAATTTAAAGAAAAAGTTTTATTTCTCCTATATTCTCATGAGCACCAAAAATACATAATAAAGCATTTTCTCTCTATTTCCAAACTTTGCAAATTTTAGGGTGTTACAACTAGCTCATGAACAAATCCATATACTAACCACTAGATCGTATAATCAATCAAGCAATAGTGGTAGGCTATGAATTTAAACTTTTCATTTCTTATGCATGATCCTATTAAGCTTGTACTATATGCACTAACCGCATACTAGTAAGGGATGAATTGATCATGCACATTACAATGATACCTTCGCTATCTTGGAGTAGAGGATAGTCACTAGATTCCAATTAAGCTCCAAATAACAATATGAAGTCCTTTTATAAACTTGGTGAAGACCAATAGATACCAATTTGAATAGCATTCTTCACCCATATGAAATGAGAACCACTAATGATCAAGTGCACTATCTTGTTGTGGTTGGCTTGCCTCTTCATTTGATCATAACTTGCATATATGAATACCACTCATGATTTGCTTCTCTATGTTGGGTGTTGCTTGCTTTCTTTCTTGATCAATCTCTTGATTGCTCCAACTAAACATCTTCAATGCCAACCACTTCCATATTAGCCTTCCAAGCATCGCTTGGTTAACCTACCAAAGGCGGCAAGCCCCTACAAAAGGGAGAAGTGACCTCTCTCCAAAGAATCATCCTTGATACTCATTTGAATTGACTTTATTTGATTGATCCTTTTGAACCCTTCTTGAAATGTGACTTTGAATCCATCTTTGAGTCCTTTTTTTTCTTCCAAATGATCTTCAATTTGATACTAGAACTTTTATCTTCATCTTGATGTTGGTCTTGATCTTCAATTTGAGTACCAAATGTGTGCCAAATACACTCCTCAATCAAGTGAACTTGTACTCATATTTGTCATGCTTCTAGCTCATTTCAAAACCAAACATAGGTCCCTCAACCACTTATAAACATGATTCCAACTTGAGGGTCTTTCAATCAAAGTGACTTGTGATCTATTTAATAAATATCACTTTTATGGCAGATTCTGTCATCTTCAATGAAATGATCATATCTCACAATATATTGATCCAATTGCCATGAAATTTTGTGGATATGTTCCTCACTATGTTTTCTAGTAGCCATAAAATTTGAGATTCATTGGACTTCTAGATTGCTACCAGATTTTAATTCTTTCACTTGCTGTCCATGCTGAAAACTGCTGCACTAGAGTTGACAAGATCCACTACCACACGGAGTTTCACTTATCCAATGAATTCCAATTTTCTACAACAACTAATACTATAAGTGTAGATCATGCACACCAAATTTCAAGCCAATTCAACTAGATTTGATCATCCAAACATAGCTTTCTTCTCAGCTCACTCAGATTTTGCAACATTGGATAACTTTGAGCAATTGAGCTATACTCTACCAATTTGAATCAAACTTGAAGCTAACTTGTTTGAACACTCTCAAAAGGCATATATCCATTCAAATTACTTACTAAATGAAGTCTCATGAACATATTCATTCAAACTAACTCAATTTTGATCACTAAGCATCAAATCCATTCAAACATCTCATGGCAAGCAACATTTGCATATATATCCAATTCAAAAAACTCATATGCACCCAAAAAGAATATGATCAACTAGAAATATACCTTGGTAGATCATGATCATTAAATAGCAAGCTTCTGCTCAATTTGATTGCAAGCCTTCAAATATATTCAATAAATCAACACAACTTGAACTTTGCACTTGTATGTTATAGCACTTGGACTTCACTCTTTTGTCTTGGCATTGGGTTTGGATAGCACTAAGCTTCATTACTTGACTCAATCACATGATGAATAATATGAAATCAATTGAATCAAGCCTCCAATGCCATGGTACCTACACACATTCATCCACTTTTTGATGGTACCCAAACTTGTTTGGGTCCTCTCAAGTTAGGAGCAACATATTTAGGCAATGCCTTAGTATGAATAGCGGGATGTTTTGCAATAGCCACCGATGAGGTACCATTACCATCCTTTCTAAGCACAAGATTGTCATCAATTCAAATATACTTAGAAGTGTTACCTAGGGGACATGAATTTGCCATGTGTCCCCTTTCCCAGCATGAGTAGCAAACTCTCTTTGATTGAGCCTTTTCTTCCTTGCTCATTTGTTGCTTCTCATTGCCTTGCCTCTCATGAGTTGCTTGAGCCTTCTTCTCAAGCTTGTTAGGACACTTCGAGGCAAAGCGACATCCCATGTCATCACATTTGTAGCACTTGATGTGAGCCAAATCTTTCTTCTTTTCTTCATTCTTGCTCATCATCATCTTGGCATCTTGGATATGAGTTGGATGCCTTGCTCTTCCACCCCTTCTTGTTTTCTTCTTCTTCATCATCAAGTCACCACCATCATGGTTGATCTTGGGGCTTCTTTTCTTGCTTAACTTGTGGCTTGGGTTGAGGCTCATCTTGTTGCTTCACCAATTGCTTGGTTGGGCACATAGAGGTGAGATGTCCTCTAGTGCGACACTTGAAGCATTTGACGTGCTTGAGCCTCTCTTCTTCCTTTTTCTACTTGAGCTTCTCCTTGTTGGGGCAAGTATTTGCAAGATGTCCCATCTCATGGCACCGATTGCACATGAAATGAGATAGCTTCTCTTGTTCTTGCTTCTTCATTTCTCTTTCATACTTCTTCTTTCCCCATCTCTTGCCTTTGATCTTGCTCTTGTTGAAGCCAATGCCACTCATGTCACCGTAGCTCTTTTAATTCTTCAACATGTGCTCAAAGGTGACTTTGGAGTTGTAGCACCTCTCTAACTTGTTGCTCAAATTCTTCACCTCACTTTTGAGCTCATTGGTCTCCCTCAAAATGTTAGTCTCACATCACATAGAAGTAGAACAAACATCTATATGTGAAGAACATAGCATAGATAATAAATCATCACAAGAGGTGGATACATGCTTCTTCTCTACATCACATGGGTTAGCACAAGTATGTGATTGATCATTTGACCCAAATGATGAGCTCTCACTAGTTTTAGTTTCTACATTACAAAGCTTCTTAGTGAGAAAAGCTTGGTCTTGTACCAAGTTGTTATGAGCAACACTAAGTTCCTCATGAGTCAATTTAAGCTCCTCATGTGAACAAGTAGTAACATACAGTAGATGCTTTTGTTGTTCACATGCATTCTTTAGAAATGAGTTTTCATTTTTTAATTTCATTATTTTAGCCATCTCATTTTCTAAAGCTTTTGTGAGTCTACATACAAGCTCAAAGTTTGGATCATCACAATCAACAACCACATTTGCAATTGATACCTTTGTGTCACCATGTGAAATGAAGCAATGTGGTATAGTCGAAGAGCTTGAAGAGACATCACTCTCATAGCCATCATTGTCATCAAGTGTCCATGAAATAGAATCATCATTTGCATCACTTGAGCTTTGGCTATCATCACCATCAACCTTGTCAAGTGATCTTGTGGATTGATCATCATCATCATCATCATCACTTGACCATGAGGTGGAGCAATCTTCCACAATCACCAAGTTGTGGTCATGCTCAACATCCTCATGTGTCTACTTTGGCTCATCATCATCATCACCATCATGAGAGACAATCCCATACTTTTCATTGAGATATTTCAAAATCTCATGGGAGGTCTTCATGTCCATGATCTCTCTAAAAATATCATCATGAAAAGATCTATAGATGACGTTAGTAGCTTGGATGTTGAGATCTAGGCATTTCTCTTGTGCTTGAGTTAAATTATTTTCATCCAACACATGAGAAAAGCCTACATCTACCATCCACCATATTTGAGGGCAAATAAACTTAAAATTGCATATATTCTAATTTTTCCACCGTGCAAAGTGTGTGCCATAAAAAATGTGTGGACAATCAACATCTAGCCCATAAGTCGCCATCCTCTCAGGTCGGTGAAGACCACAAATGAGAGACCTTGCTCCGGTACCACTTGAAGGGTCGAGATGACGGACTAGAGGAGGGGTGAATAGTCCTTTCTAAAAATAATCGCGTCGGCTAACCGAAACAAATGCGGAATAAAACTATCGGTCTAGCCAAGACTACACCCCTCTACTTATACTCTATGACACCTTACAAAAGGATCCTAAACAATGTAAATAAGGCATCGGGCTAGCTAGAGCTCACCTAAACAATTCTAGAAGCAAGGTCACCCAAACTTATGCAACTAGTACTTCAAATACCAGGGAGCTCCTACACAATCTAGTAAGCAAAGCACAAAGCCTAAGCTCACTAGCAATGCTCAATAACAAGGCTACACAAGCCAAATTAGAGAGCTTAGCTACACAAACTAAGCAATGTGACTAACAAGGCTACTTAAGCCAATTAGTCACTCAAGAGAGCTACTTCTAAGCTACACAAGCAAAGAAGGTAACTAGCAAGCTACACAAGCTAACTAATTAAAAGAGCAACTACACAAGCACAATATATATGAAAGTAAATACAAGCTTGTGTATGGAGATAGCAAACCACCGAGAAGATGTAGACAATGTTGACACGGTGATTTTATCCCGAGGTTCACTTGGTTGCCACCAAACTAGTCCCCATTATGTCGACCACACACTTTGGTAGTTCGACGGCTAATAGGCACCACACCTAGCTCGACACTCGGGCGCCGCAAAAACTCACCCACAAACTAGCGCAAAACTCGCTTCGCCATTTAGTTGACTAACAAGTTTGTTTAAGTGTTGTTGTAGAATTTTTATAGGCTATTCACCCACTCTAGCCATTTAGGACCTTTCACACGCAAACTGTGTAATTAATTATTTTTTAGTCTATATTTAGTACTTTATACATGTGTCTAAAGATCCGATATATCAAGGCGTAAGTTTTTGGATGGGAACTAAACAAGTCTATATTTAGTACTGACCTGATTTCCGAAAAGGGCACAATGAGAAGAAAAAATATTATACTACCTATCACTACTGTGTAACACCTCTGGTGTTTAACTGTAATTAACCTGACATGTCATCATCATTAGTCATTAATCATTCTTGCCTTGCATTTATGATTGCTTAGTACTTGTGTAGCAATCTCTTTTCAAAAACCCTAAAAGCCCAAATCTTCCTATAAGGGCAAAATGGTAATTTCACCTCTGTGCCTAGCTTTGTGTAATTCTTGTTCAGTTGGATGTCTTGAAGTTTTGTTGTGTTGGCCAAAGTTCAAAAACCAAAATCAGATTTCAAATCCCTTTGCAAAACCCTGATTTCCAAACCCTGGATTTTATCCCTCTTTTTGGTAATTCAAAATTATTCAAAATTTGAGGTTGGTCCAAAAAGCAAAGTTGTAGATCTGGCCAAGAGAAACAACTTTGGTATTTACAAATTTTCAAGTTTCTGTACAAAGTTTGAAGTAAATCCAAATCCATTCAAATTCCAGTTTTTGTCCCTTTTTCAGTTTTCAAAATTTATTCAAAACCTATTGAGTTTCAGAAAAAGGGTATATTAGCAAAGTTATAGGTTTTGATAGAAGGAACAACTTTCATATTTGCAGATTTCCAACTTTCAGTGTAAAATCAAAAGTAATTTTGAATTTATTCAAATCCTAAAAGTGTCCCCTTTTCTGATTTTGTATTTAATTCGAAAACTTTTTGGATTTTGAAAATGTTCATATTGACAAAGTTGTAGATCTCATTTTTCTGAGCAACTTTGGTATTTTGAGTTTTTGTCGCACAGTTCAAATTTTGGGAGAAATTTGCAAAATACAAAAACTGGCCAAAAGTCAAACCCTAGCCCCTACACTGTTCTTCTTCCCCGTAGAGCCAGGGGGGCCCGGCCATGGCGCCGGCGCTGCGCCTGCAGCGCATACGGCTGCCCCCCACGCGCCTCTGTCCTGCCCCAGCCGCTCCTTGGTCCCCTCCGCACCCGCACGCGAGCGCTGACTCCATCTCTCGGCCCCTACTGCTCCTGCTCGCCGCCGCCGCGTGGCCATTGCCGGCGCTGCCTGCGCCCGAGCCCCGGCTGCACGCCAGCGCCTCCGCCAGAGTGCAATCGAGTGCGCGTGCGCTCGCCGAGCTTATCCAGCCATCACCACGGCCTCTACCGGCCGCTATCCGCGGCTATATAAGCCCGCCGGAGCCCCGAGCTCCTCACTCACCTCCGCCACCGTGGCCAGCCCACTCCAGACCCTCCGCCGCTCAACCACCTAGCCCGAAAGCTCCGCCTTGAGCTCGTGAAGCTTTCCCACCCTTCAATTTCACCTCCCCCGCCTCCAATCGCCCGGCGTAACCCCATCTTCCCAAACTCCGGCGGAAACCCGGTGAACTCGGTTCGTCAAATACTCCCTCTCCGGCCACGATCATCTTCCCCTGACCCCTGTGTCAGCTTCCTCGGCTCCGCGCGACTCTAACCAGGCCCTTGCGGTCTCGTGTGTTGCGCAGGATCGCCGACTCGCCGGAGTGCCGCCGCGGTCGCCTCCTTCCTCGAGCTTCACCCTCGAGCACGTGTCGAGCCTCAGCCTCGAGCCTCACCCTCGAGAACGTGTCGAGCCTCCTTCCCCGAGCCGCACCCTCGAGCCCTGCCTCCGACCCGTGGTAAGCACCCGAAGCCTCCGGTCTCTGCTTCCACTCCGTTTCGCCCGAGCCTCCCAATCAGGCCTCGGACGGACGCTTGCTTTTCCGTCTCGCCCGAGCCTCCCGGCCAGGCCTCGGACGAAACCCTTGTTTCCGTCTCGCCCGAGCCTGTTTCACCCGAACCCGCTTCGCTCGAGCCAGGCCTCGGCGAACGCATGTCTTCCGATTCGCCCGAGCCTCCCGTTCGCCCGAGCCTTGCGAAGAAAGAGCACAGTGCCCTTTTTCCTTTTTGGGAGTTGTGAATAGTGTTCTGTTTTCTCTTTTTTGTGTGAATTAATCTGTTGTTCCTTAAATTCTGATAAAATTATGGTATGCTCCATGCACTGTGTAGTATTTTATAAAAATATGAAACTTGACTTTTCTGCAAGAATTTGAAAATGAAAAATCCCTCTTTTAATTAATAAATGGATAGTTTTGGATTTTTAGAAAATTATTTATAACTCCAAAAATCATGAGATAAATTTTTGTGAGCTTCCTATGCCATGTTTAGTCTCTGGTGAAATTTTGAAGTCTTTTGGAACAAGTTGATTTTTGAGCTTTTATCTTTAATTGTTAAATAGTGCCTTTTGTTAATTAATGTCTGGAATTATTTGAGCACCTTAATGACCTCCAAAAATTATGAAATTTGTTTTGCCATCTATCTACATCATAATGAACTTATGTGATTAATTTGGTAAATTTTGGAGCAACTTCATAAAATGATCTTTTTAAATAATTAAGGAAAATAGAAAAGTGATTAGGGTTCATGTTGTATGCCCTGTTTTTGCATTGTTCATACTAGCATACTCATGTGCATGCATCATTGCATTCGTATAGTCACCGAAGAAGGCGTCAAAATCGAGGCAGCCGCCGACGAACCTGTCCCTGAGGCTACCCCGAACTCCGACAACCGCCCCGCCGCCTTCGAGCCTGCTGTCTTTGCTCTTCAAGGCAAGCCCCGGTGCATTTAACCCTTTCCTTGAATTTATAAAATGATTTCCTTAAATGCTTTTGAGTTAAATTATTGCATTAGGTTTATAGGAGTTGTGTGTTATCCTAATTGATGCACTATCCACCTTGACCACCGATACACCCGATACCTGCTTTTCAAAAGTATTTGAAAAATGCTTAGCAATGCTTATTGAATTAGACTTTGCAATAAAATGCCAATTTCAAAAGTGTGATCACTTAAAGAACTTTTATGGGAATTTGGTCTTACTCCCCGGCTGTTGGCTAGGTATCTGATCCGTACCTAGTCAATAGCGAGGAGAGGTTGTCCGAGCGTACGGTGCCGTCATGTTGTAGTCCGGGACTCAACAGTTGACACCGACCGGGACAGGGTTGAAAAACTGACAGGACTATTACGCTTGGGTGAGATATAACCAAGGTGTAGTTCTGGCTGGAAAATTAGGGACCATCCGTATGGGGGCCTGCTGGTCAAGACTTGTAACTATTCACATACTACGGAAAGCTCTGGCTCCGAGAAATCCTTTATTGGACCGACAACCGCGCACTGGGAGTGGAGAGATGGCGGAAGTAGCATGTACCCACGTGGTCGTCGTACCTGGAAAGGAGTGGCGTACTGTACTTCCGGGTGGCGTAGGACCGGGCCCAATCTTGGAGGAATCGTGGTAGACGAGTTGGCATATGCAAGCTTGGGTGCTACATATGCAGTGTGGATAGGGATCCTCAGCTGAGTATTATTTATCCGGATTAACGTTGCTCCTCGGTTATGGAGACTTGGTCCACTGACTGTCAACGGAGAGTGGTTCTCAACTAGGAATGTTTTGAAATGTAAAATGAATCATGAACGATGAAGAATTGAGGAATACTAAATCTTTCAAAATAAAATAAGGTTTACAAAAATGCTTTTCTGCAAAATACTTGATCTTGCTTAAGCCTTACCTTGACTACCCTAAGCCTCTCATTCCTGAGTCTTCTCCCTTTTTCTTTAGTCGGGTAAGTCTTGTTGAGTACCCCAGTACTCAGGGTTTGTTACCCATGTTGCAGGTATGCCTGAGACCCCGATGTGTCTCGCACCCTGTTGCGTGACCTTCGTCCAGGAAGAGGCCGATGAGGCCGATGAGTAAATGTGCACCCTCGGGCTGGGTGTTACATGTATCTTTATGTTAATGTTTCCGCTACGTTGTCTACTTTGAATTTCCCGAACAATGGTTTGTAATAATCGTACTCCTTACCTCATTTGAAACCTCGGTTTATAAAACTATTGTTATTTAAGTCTTCCGCTCTTTATTCCGATGTTATTTGTAAAAGTATGCAATGCTGTAACCGAATTGTGAGATGATCCTGCGGACTTTGGGCACTGATGTAGCCCGGTGGCGAACAGGTCTTAATCACATGGAACATGGGTTCGGCTGTCAGAGGTTGAAAGGGACACGTGGGCCATGGGATTAGGGTCGTTCCGTCACAGAGTGGTATCGGAGCATCTCACTTTAACGTTGCAGTGTTCGTTTTTGCGAAAACTTCAAAAGACCTTTTGAGTCCAAACAAACTAAACTTGACTATTTTTGAGTCCAAATTGCTTCTCTCATCTTGTCTCCCATATGGCAACACTAGCTAGTGGAACAACATGTTTTAAGCCCTATGTACTATATTTATTTATTGCATCGCTTTGTTCCGTAGGAACGATTCATGCATCATGTCATAAATCACTTAAGTTAACTTCCTCTCTAAGTTCGTTTTGGTAGTATGTCTTTACCTGTTCTTGCTAGCCTTTCTCATCCATCTTCTCTTATCCAGACATGGCTCGCATCAAGCTGACCGCCCGCAAGTCGACTGGACCGAACGGTGTGCCGCGTCACCAGCTGGCGCCACGCACCGGAGAAGAGACTGGAGAATCCTCCAATGGTCGTCGTTTTCCCCGTCGTACCCGCAAACAGCTGAAGGAGAAAATCAAGAACCTGAAGGCTGAGATGGAGAACATGGAGCATGACTTCTACCTTTCCCGCCTGGAGTTCTACGAGACACGAGCCGCTCTTGAGGAAGCTAACCAGAATGTGGTTCGCGCTATCCAGCAGCGTGATGCAACATGGATCCGAGAGGATGTCACCAGAGCCCAGCTCCATGGACTGCAGCAGTACACCGCCCAGATCGAGCAGTTCAATGATATGCTTCATGAGGAAGTACACCAGCTGCACAACCAGCTTCACCCCGTGATTCCACCAGTTGCTGAGGACCCCGAAGACGGAGTCGTGGAGGAACCTGAAGTGGAACACGAGCCCGATCAGAATGAGGAAGTGGAACCTGCTGAAGATGTCCACGTTGAAGATGAAGATGAGGAGGAAGAGCCTGAGCTTATCATCGAGGATGATGATGATGACGAAGAGTTGATCTTCATCGATGACGACTAGACTCCTTGTGTCTGTACCATCTGCTTACCTAAAACCTTAGACTAGGTTTGGGGGCGTTAGTCTGTCTGTTGCCAAGTCTGGCATGTATCTTTCTTTTCGCATCTTTTCCCCTTTATCGGTCTGTATCATCTGTCAGTCACCTTATCAAGTCATCAGTCTTTGTATCAGAAGAAGCTATCAGTCTGTTGTTTTCAGAACTCTATCTATGAATGCTAAGTTCCAAGTTGCTTAACAGATGCCTGTGAACACTCGCACTGGAGCTGGAGGTTCTGATGATGCCAACCTCCCAAACCCTCCACCTGTCCCAGCTACCCTAGCAGATGCCATTGCAGCCTTGGCCGCCGCTGCCAACCTAATGGCTCAAAACCAAGGACAGCAGAACTTTCACCGTGGTCGCCACAACATCAACCAAGAGACCACCTATGTGGAATTCACCGAAACTCGTCCACCGGTCTTCACCAAGGCCGATGAACCCCTCGAAGCTGATGATTGGCTCCGCACCATGGAGCAGAAGTTTGGTCTTATCAACTGCACCGATATCCAGAAGCCACGGTTCGCTTCCCAGCAGCTTCGTGGTCCGGCAAGTGCTTGGTACGCCAACCTGTTGGCTGCCCAGCCAGAAGGTCATCGGTTGACCTGGGAAGAGTTCCGCACTGCCTTCCGTGCTCATCACATCCCTTCCGGATTAATGAAGATGAAGCTTGATCAGTTCCTGGCTCTCCAACAGAAAGACTCCACAGTCATGCAGTATGTGGGTCAATTCAATCATCTCAGCCAGTATGCCTCAGAGTATGTCAACACAGATGAGAAGAAGAGGGATTGTTTCCTTAGAGGACTGCACCCGAAGATCCACAGGAGCTTGTCCAATAACCTGACTGGGTCTTATCACGATGTTGTTGACCGGGCTGTTGCTTTTGAAGAAAGCAATCGCCAGTACCAGGAAGAGAAGAAGAAGAAGAAAGCAGGGTCAAGCAGCTTCTCTGGTGGTCACAAACGCCAGAGAATCATCTATCACCCCAGCCACCACCACAATCGTCTACCTTACCCCAACCAGCAAGTGGTCGTCCGTACCGCGGCCACCACCCATAATGCCAACCAGCAGAGTGCCACACAGCCGAACGCCCCAGGTGTTCGTATCACCACTCCACAAACAGCCTACAACCATCCCTGCTACAACTGTGGCCAGCTTGGTCACTGGTCTCGTGAGTGCCCAAAGCCCAAGAGGTATGCTCAGAATGCTCAGAAGAATCCTGGAGGATCTCAGCAGCAGCAGCACCGTGCACAGCAGCAGCATGCCCAGAAGGGCAAGATTGTCAAGAAGCACGGACAAGTCTACTACACCGCTGTCAGCGATATACCAGAAGGGGAGCCCGTCATGATCGGTAGGTTTCCTGTTGCCAATCACCCTGCAGTTGTGTTGTTTGATTCTGGTGCATCGCATTCCTTCATCAGTCGTACTTTTGTCATCAAGCATGAGATATCAATTGAGGATTTAAAAGAAAGTTTCTGCATATTTTCGCCTGGAGGGCGTATAAGTACTAAGGAAGTGGTCCGCAGTATACCAGTAAGGTTGGGGGAACATGTATTTCCCACCACCATGATAGTGCTTCATGATCAGGAGATAGATGTCATCCTAGGCATGAATTGGATGTGTCAGTATAAAGCCATGATCGACATCTTGAATAGAGTTGTGAGAGTGGATATTCCTAACAGTACCGCCAAACTCCTTCTCCAACTTCCAATGCCTCAAAAACCAGCAGCCACTCAAGTAAACACCGCCTATGATCTGGAAACCCGGGACATCCCCGTGGTTTGTGAATTCCCTGATGTTTTTCCTGAGGATTTGCCTGGTCTGCCTCCTGACCGTGATGTCGAGTTTGCTATAGAGCTAAAGCCCGGGACTGCTCCTATATCCCGCAGAGCTTATCGAATGCCTCCCAGAGAGTTGGCAGAGCTAAAAATCCAATTACAAGATTTGTTGGACAAGGGTTTCATTCGCCCAAGCTCGTCTCCTTGGGGCTGTCCTGCAATCTTTGTAAAGAAGAAAGACAAGACTCTCAGAATGTGCATTGATTATCGCCCACTCAATGAGGTCACCATCAAAAATAAATATCCCTTGCCTCGTATTGATCTTCTCTTTGACCAGTTAGCTGGAGCCAAAGTATTCTCCAAGATTGATCTCAGATCCGGCTACCACCAAATAAAGATTCGTCCTGAAGATATTCCTAAAACAGCTTTCACCACCAGATACGGCCTATATGAGTACTTGGTCATGTCCTTCGGTTCGACCAATGCCCCTGCTCATTTCATGTACCTCATGAACTCTGTGTTCATGCCAGAGCTTGATAAATTCGTGGTCGTGTTCATTGACGACATCCTTGTCTACTCAAAAACCCCTGAAGATCACGCCGAGCATCTTCGTATCGTTCTATCCCGTCTCAGAGAACATCAGCTGTATGCCAAGTTCAGTAAATGTGAGTTCTGGTTAGATCAAATACAGTTTCTTGGTCATGTCCTATCCGCTGAAGGTGTGTCAGTTGACCCTGGTAAAGTGGCAGACATTCTGGATTGGGAGCCACTTACCACCGTTCATCAAGTCCGCAGCTTTATGGGAATGGCAGGATATTATCGTCGATTCATTCCGGATTTCTCCAGAATCGCCAAGCCTATCACTGAGTTAGTAAAGAATTCTGTGAAGTTTGTCTGGTCACCAGCCTGTGAGCAAGCCTTTCAAACATTGAAGAAACTGTTGACCACATCACCAGTGTTAGCCCAGCCGAACATCGAGAAGCCCTTTGATGTCTACTGTGATGCATCTGGTACTGGTTTGGGCTGTGTTTTGATGCAAGAAGGTCGAGTGATCGCTTATGCCTCCCGACAGCTTAAGCGACATGAAGAGAATTACCCAACTCATGATCTCGAGTTAGCAGCAGTAGTGCATGCCTTGAAGATCTGGCGTCATTATCTGTTGGGCAGTACCTGTAATGTGTACACAGATCACAAGAGCCTGAAGTATATCTTCACCCAAGAAGAGCTGAACATGAGGCAGCGAAGATGGCTTGAGTTAATTAAGGACTATGATCTTGAAGTGCATTACCATCCGGGTAAGGCGAATGTGGTCGCCGATGCACTCAGTCGCAAGTCTTATTGCAACTGTCTGATGATGAAACCCTATGATTCTTCTTTGTGTTATGAGCTGGAAAAGTTGAATATTGAAATGATTCCACAAGGAACTCTGAATAATATCAGAATAGAAACCCCTATCAGAGAGCAGATCATTGCTGCACAGAAAGATAACCCTGGAATCAAGCACATCATCGAAAAGGTCCAATCCGGAAAGGCTGATTGTTTTAGGATCGATGATGCAGGAGTAGTATGGTTTAAGAATCGGTTACTAGTTCCTAAAGTGCCCGAGTTAAGAATGTTAATCCTTGATGAAACACACTTGACTAGATTCTCCATCCACCCCGGCAGCAACAAAATGTACCAGGATTTGAAGCAGCAATTCTGGTGGACAAAGATGAAGATTGAGATCGCCCGGTATGTCGCTCAGTGCGATACCTGCCAGAAAGTCAAAGCCGTGCACATGAAGCCCGGAGGGGAATTGCAACCTTTACCTATACCTGCTTGGAAATGGGACGATATCAGTATGGACTTTATCAACGGTCTACCCAAGACATCAAGAGGTTTTGATTCCATATGGGTGATCGTGGATCGCCTCACTAAGCAAGCTCACTTCCTGCCAGTGAAGACCAGTTACACCGTCCCCACTTATGCCACTTTGTACAAGAACCACATAGTGAAACTCCATGGCATACCCAAGAGCATTATCTCTGATCGTGGTACCCAGTTTGTCGCAAAGTTTTGGAAAGCGTTCCATACCTCACTTGGAACCAAGCTCTTGCATAGTACGGCATATCATCCGCAAACAGATGGACAAACTGAGCGAGTCAACCAAGTGTTAGAGGATATGTTGAGAGCATGTGTGCTCACCTTCGCAGATACTTGGGATGACTGTTTGCCCTTGGCAGAATTCTCATATAATAACAGTTACCAAGAGAGCATCAAAATGGCACCCTTTGAAGCACTGTACGGCCGCCGTTGTCGTACACCTCTCAATTGGTCTGAACTCGGAGAAAGGGAATTCTTTGGAGTTGACCTAGTAAAAGATATGGAAGAGAAAGTCAAGCAAATACAAGAGAACATGAAGATTGCACAGTCTCGACAGAAAAGTTATGCTGACAGGAGACGTCGACCTCTACAGTTCGAGATCGGGGATTATGTGTACCTGAAAGTCTCACCCACCAAAGGAGTCACTCGTTTTGGAGTCAAAGGAAAGCTAGCACCCCGCTACATTGGTCCCTTTGAGATTCTGGATCGTTGTGGCAAGGTCGCTTACGAGCTAAGTTTGCCCGATCATCTTTCAGCAGTTCATAATGTGTTTCATGTCTCCCAACTCAAGAAGTGTCTCCGAGTACCTGAACATGTGGTTGAAGTTGAAGGCGTTGAGCTAGAACCAGATCTGTCATACACTGAGTATCCAGTTCGCGTGTTGGATCACAAGGATCGTGTTACCCGAAGAACCACCACAAGATGGTACAAGATCCAGTGGAACCAACACTCTGAAGAAGAAGCCACCTGGGAATCCGAAGATTTCTTAGCAAAGAACTATCCCGACTTTCTCGAATCTCTGTAGATGTAAGGTTTTGCCTTTTTCCTTCTTAAGACGTGGAATCTCGGGGCGAGATTTCTTTTAGGGGGGAAGGCTGTAACACCTCTGGTGTTTAACTGTAATTAACCTGACATGTCATCATCATTAGTCATTAATCATTCTTGCCTTGCATTTATGATTGCTTAGTACTTGTGTAGCAATCTCTTTTCAAAAACCCTAAAAGCCCAAATCTTCCTATAAGGGCAAAATGGTAATTTCACCTCTGTGCCTAGCTTTGTGTAATTCTTGTTCAGTTGGATGTCTTGAAGTTTTGTTGTGTTGGCCAAAGTTCAAAAACCAAAATCAGATTTCAAATCCCTTTGCAAAACCCTGATTTCCAAACCCTGGATTTTATCCCTCTTTTTGGTAATTCAAAATTATTCAAAATTTGAGGTTGGTCCAAAAAGCAAAGTTGTAGATCTGGCCAAGAGAAACAACTTTGGTATTTACAAATTTTCAAGTTTCTGTACAAAGTTTGAAGTAAATCCAAATCCATTCAAATTCCAGTTTTTGTCCCTTTTTCAGTTTTCAAAATTTATTCAAAACCTATTGAGTTTCAGAAAAAGGGTATATTAGCAAAGTTATAGGTTTTGATAGAAGGAACAACTTTCATATTTGCAGATTTCCAACTTTCAGTGTAAAATCAAAAGTAATTTTGAATTTATTCAAATCCTAAAAGTGTCCCCTTTTCTGATTTTGTATTTAATTCGAAAACTTTTTGGATTTTGAAAATGTTCATATTGACAAAGTTGTAGATCTCATTTTTCTGAGCAACTTTGGTATTTTGAGTTTTTGTCGCACAGTTCAAATTTTGGGAGAAATTTGCAAAATACAAAAACTGGCCAAAAGTCAAACCCTAGCCCCTACACTGTTCTTCTTCCCCGTAGAGCCAGGGGGGGCCCGGCCATGGCGCCGGCGCTGCGCCTGCAGCGCATACGGCTGCTCCCCACGCGCCTCTGTCCTGCCCCAGCCGCTCCTTGGTCCCCTCCGCACCCGCACGTGAGCGCTGACTCCATCTCTCGGCCCCTACTGCTCCTGCTCGCCGCCGCCGCGTGGCCATTGCCGGCGCTGCCTGCGCCCGAGCCCCGGCTGCACGCCAGCGCCTCCGCCAGAGTGCAATCGAGTGCGCGTGCGCTCGCCGAGCTTATCCAGCCATCACCACGGCCTCTATCGGCCGCTATCCGCGGCTATATAAGCCCGCCGGAGCCCCGAGCTCCTCACTCACCTCCGCCACCGTGGCCAGCCCACTCCAGACCCTCCGCCGCTCAACCACCTAGCCCGAAAGCTCCGCCTTGAGCTCGTGAAGCTTTCCCACCCTTCAATTTCACCTCCCCCGCCTCCAATCGCCCGGCGTAACCCCATCTTCCCAAACTCCGGCGGAAACCCGGTGAACTCGGGTTCGTCAAATACTCCCTCTCCGGCCACGATCATCTTCCCCTGACCCCTGTGTCAGCTTCCTCGGCTCCGCGCGACTCTAACCAGGCCCTTGCGGTCTCGTGTATTGCGCAGGATCGCCGACTCGCCGGAGTGCCGCCGCGGTCGCCTCCTTCCTCGAGCTTCACCCTCGAGCACGTGTCGAGCCTCAGCCTCGAGCCTCACCCTCGAGCACGTGTCGAGCCTCCTTCCCCGAGCCGCACCCTCGAGCCCTGCCTCCGACCCGTGGTAAGCACCCGAAGCCTCCGGTCTCTGCTTCCACTCCGTTTCGCCCGAGCCTCCCAATCAGGCCTCGGACGGACGCTTGCTTTTCCGTCTCGCCCGAGCCTCCCGGCCAGGCCTCGGACGAAACCCTTGTTTCCGTCTCGCCCGAGCCTGTTTCACCCGAACCCGCTTCGCTCGAGCCAGGCCTCGGCGAACGCATGTCTTCCGATTCGCCCGAGCCTCCCGTTCGCCCGAGCCTTGCGAAGAAAGAGCACAGTGCCCTTTTTCCTTTTTGGGAGTTGTGAATAGTGTTCTGTTTTCTCTTTTTTGTGTGAATTAATCTGTTGTTCCTTAAATTCTGATAAAATTATGGTATGCTCCATGCACTGTGTAGTATTTTATAAAAATATGAAACTTGACTTTTCTGCAAGAATTTGAAAATGAAAAATCCCTCTTTTAATTAATAAATGGATAGTTTTGGATTTTTAGAAAATTATTTATAACTCCAAAAATCATGAGATAAATTTTTGTGAGCTTCCTATGCCATGTTTAGTCTCTGGTGAAATTTTGAAGTCTTTTGGAACAAGTTGATTTTTGAGCTTTTATCTTTAATTGTTAAATAGTGCCTTTTGTTAATTAATGTCTGAAATTATTTGAGCACCTTAATGACCTCCAAAAATTATGAAATTTGTTTTGCCATCTATCTACATCATAATGAACTTATGTGATTAATTTGGTAAATTTTGGAGCAACTTCATAAAATGATCTTTTTAAATAATTAAGGAAAATAGAAAAGTGATTAGGGTTCATGTTGTATGCCCTGTTTTTGCATTGTTCATACTAGCATACTCATGTGCATGCATCATTGCATTCGTATAGTCACCGAAGAAGGCGTCAAAATCGAGGCAGCCGCCGACGAACCTGTCCCTGAGGCTACCCCGAACTCCGACAACCGCCCCGCCGCCTTCGAGCCTGCTGTCTTTGCTCTTCAAGGCAAGCCCCGGTGCATTTAACCCTTTCCTTGAATTTATAAAATGATTTCCTTAAATGCTTTTGAGTTAAATTATTGCATTAGGTTTATAGGAGTTGTGTGTTATCCTAATTGATGCACTATCCACCTTGACCACCGATACACCCGATACCTGCTTTTCAAAAGTATTTGAAAAATGCTTAGCAATGCTTATTGAATTAGACTTTGCAATAAAATGCCAATTTCAAAAGTGTGATCACTTAAAGAACTTTTATGGGAATTTGGTCTTACTCCCCGGCTGTTGGCTAGGTATCTGATCCGTACCTAGTCAATAGCGAGGAGAGGTTGTCCGAGCGTACGGTGCCGTCATGTTGTAGTCCGGGACTCAACAGTTGACACCGACCGGGACAGGGTTGAAAAACTGACAGGACTATTACGCTTGGGTGAGATATAACCAAGGTGTAGTTCTGGCTGGAAAATTAGGGACCATCCGTATGGGGGCGTGCTGGTCAAGACTTGTAACTATTCACATACTACGGAAAGCTCTGGCTCCGAGAAATCCTTTATTGAACCGACAACCGCGCACTGGGAGTGGAGAGATGGCGGAAGTAGCATGTACCCACGTGGTCGTCGTACCTGGAAAGGAGTGGCGTACTGTACTTCCGGGTGGCGTAGGACCGGGCCCAATCTTGGAGGAATCGTGGTAGACGAGTTGGCATATGCAAGCTTGGGTGCTACATATGCAGTGTGGATAGGGATCCTCAGCTGAGTATTATTTATCCGGATTAACGTTGCTCCTCGGTTATGGAGACTTGGTCCACTGACTGTCAACGGAGAGTGGTTCTCAACTAGGAATGTTTTGAAATGTAAAATGAATCATGAACGATGAAGAATTGAGGAATACTAAATCTTTCAAAATAAAATAAGGTTTACAAAAATGCTTTTCTGCAAAATACTTGATCTTGCTTAAGCCTTACCTTGACTACCCTAAGCCTCTCATTCCTGAGTCTTCTCCCTTTTTCTTTAGTCGGGTAAGTCTTGTTGAGTACCCCAGTACTCAGGGTTTGTTACCCATGTTGCAGGTATGCCTGAGACCCCGATGTGTCTCGCACCCTGTTGCGTGACCTTCGTCCAGGAAGAGGCCGATGAGGCCGATGAGTAAATGTGCACCCTCGGGCTGGGTGTTACATGTATCTTTATGTTAATGTTTCCGCTACGTTGTCTACTTTGAATTTCCCGAACAATGGTTTGTAATAATCGTACTCCTTACCTCATTTGAAACCTCGGTTTGTAAAACTATTGTTATTTAAGTCTTCCGCTCTTTATTCCGATGTTATTTGTAAAAGTATGCAATGCTGTAACCGAATTGTGAGATGATCCTGCGGACATTGGGCACTGATGTAGCCCGGTGGCGAACAGGTCTTAATCACATGGAACATGGGTTCGGCTGTCAGAGGTTGACAGGGACACGTGGGCCATGGGATTAGGGTCGTTCCGTCACATACTGCAGGACTAGGCTACAGTCTCGGCTCTAGTCACGGTATTCTAAATGGGATTTTCAATCCGGGACTAAAAGCCCTCTAATCCTGATTCTGGCAATTGAGACTAAAAGTGGACCTTTAGTCCTGATTTCTATTATTAACCGGGATTACTCTTCACGTTAAAATAATGACGTACATTACTAGTTCCGTTTTATGATTTTCTTGAGAGGATTTGCTACTTTCACCAAACTGTACCCAAGCAACATATTATTTCTAATGTTAGAAAGCTTGTCAAGTCATGCACTGAACTTGTGAGAAGGTACACACACTACACAAATTGTCCATCGTCCTTAGTATCACGTGCACGTCCTGTTAATTAATTTTTAGTCTTTATAAACAACGATATAGAACAATGAAGAAAACTGTGTCGTTAGCCTCAGTCATATTGTTGACCTGACTAGTAGTATATGCAGAAACTGTAGTTGGTCCTATGATATACTTTTCCTATCGCGGCAAATTGTATTATAAGAATGATCTATCGAATAGAAATATTGGTTGGTGAATTGTCTGTCCTATGATTTTTTTTTTGTTTCGACAAAAGAAATTACTAGGTTTCAATACCTAATCTTTGTCAAGGACCTCGACCCGTCACAAGCAAGTGATGTCAGGCTTGTCGCAATTCAAATATTCCAAACTTTGATCACTGGTATTCTTCATTCTTTCTATAAAAGTATAGCTTATTTTTGAAATTATTGTACAGTATTTTCTCTCACTTAATCAGTATTTTCTCTCAGAATAAAATAGCATTAATCAGCTTATTATCAGCCGCAGAAAGTGTAACACCCTAAAAAGTTCTCCAAAACAAAATAGGTGAAAATGATTTAATTATGATTTTTGTGAAGCATTTTAACCTAGGGGTTAAATAATTTTTATAGAATTAAAATAAATGTGGCAACATGATTTTGCACTCATGCTGATGCACTGGATTTATTTGGGTGATTGGTTTTTACCAAAATTTGAAATGAATTCAAATTTCATTTGAAAAGGTTTTGAAATGTTTTGGAAATAAAAAGAAAAGGGGTTTTTCTTTCCTTCTCCTCTCTCCCTTGCTTCCGGCCCAAGCGGCCTGGTGGCCCAAGCCGCCGGCGCCTCCCTCCCTTCCCTCCTTTCCCCGGCTGGGCCTCCCTCCTCCTTCTCCCTTCGCCGCGCGGCCCGCAGGCCGGCCCAGTGCGGCGCCCGCTTGCAACCGCGCCTTCCCTCCTCCTGTCTCACTGACGTGGCGGTCCCGTCTGTCAGCTCCCTCCTCCCTCCTTCTCTGCGTCGCCGCCGAGCGCAACCGCCGCGGCCGCACGCTCCCGCTTCTCCCGCGCGCCTCTCCCACGACCCCGTCCCTCCCTCGTCCTTTTAGTGGACGCGGTCTCCACCCCCGCTCCTTTCTCCCTCCTTCTCTCCCGCAGCGCCGCACAGCAGAGCACCCTAGCAACCGCGCCGAGCATCTCCGTGCCATCGCCGCCGCCGCCGCAGTCGAGCCGCCGATTCGGCACCTCTCCGGCCGTCCGCGACCTCCCTCGAGCTCCGCCGCGTCGCAGTGAAGTTGCCGAACCCCCTCTTTCTTTTCCTTTCGCTCGGTTTAGTCCTAACCGCCGCGTTCGTCCGTGCAGTCCGCCGCCGTCCGCCGTTCGCCGCGGACCGCCACCTCCGAGCCACCTCCTCCGTTCGTTTCACCCCGGTGAGCAACCCCCTCGGCTTCCCCTATCTCCCTGTCCGCTTGGTTTAGCCTAGGGTAGGTTCCGCTGCCGAGACCGCGAGCTCCGCCGTGCCATCCATGGCGGAACCGCGCGCGACGTCGCGCAAAACGCCGCGACGCCACGGCCTGTGCACGCCGTCGGCTTGCCCCGCGCGCGCATCCCCCTGGATCTAATCCGCGCCGTCCATCTATGATCCGGTGGCTCGAATCAGTCGGTACCCTTTCGGGTGCCATTTTGCATAAGAGCCCCTGAGAATTTGCGGAATCAACCCGCACTCCCTTTAGTGCTATTCCCTGAGTCTTGGGAAATTTCCTTTAAGCCCCCTGTGTTTCCCCTGATTTGAGGCGCAGTCCAGCCGGCCGCCAATTCGATTTAAAATTCAAATTTAAATTCCGATTTCAATTCAAATGCTTTCCAGCTTATTTACAGAAATGCCATTACACTAAAATGTTTATAAAACCCACGTTTTAGCTCCGTTTTGACCCGTTCAAGTTGCGTTAGGTTCGTAATTTAGTTATCTACTGTTTATGCCTCTGTTAGACAGCGTAGATCAGTTGGTTTCAGAGTTTATGTTAATCTTGTTTAGGGCTTTAGAAACACCATTTCGGCCGTATCTTTCGCATAGTAACTCCGTTTTCGGTGGACCAAAACTTGTTGTGATCGTAGAAACGCGTACTTCAGTTTTATCAAAGATTTATTTCTGTTTATTACTGTTTGTTGTACTGTTCTAATGATAGCCTTGTTTGCATTGTGTATGTTTGCGCCTGGAATGCGTGGTGATGTTTTGTGATCGAGTAGACGGTGAGTCGGTGTGGTACGACCAGGACCTCTCCTTCAGCGACCTGCAGGAAGATCAGTCTTTCGACAACCAAGGCAAGTTAGCATGGGATCTCCTTGTACCTATTTCACCTTACTAATAATTTACTCATTTATGCATGTGTCCAAATTGAGCAACCTTAGAGACCCACTTAGCTTTGTTATCTGTGATGTTCTTGACTCCGTGGGATATATGCATATGGGTAGAATGCTAGTGCCAACTGACTTATAACTGATCCAGTCCAATGATGAATTTTGTTCTCATGATGATATGTTGTTAAACGGTTGATAAAACTTGCTGTTAGCAAAAGCTGGGATTGACAGTGCTACCATGAGTGCTATATGGCTCTGGTTTTAGCTCAGTACACTGGACCTTTTCTAACTTGTTAGAGGTAACCCGGAGGGGCGCAAGAGGGGCTTGCCTCTACGGATGTAGGGCTGCCCCTGTTCCTATGAGTATAGCTGCGATGGCCTTGTGCCATAGGAAAGGGGGGTTTGCTATGTCTGATTGCCAAGGAAACCTCGTGGCCCTAACCTGTTAGACGAACCAGCGAAAGGCTTCATAGTGTGCCCTGCCGATCTACCTCGGAAGTGGATCAAGAGGTTGGCCGCCTCGGGCACAAGGGTAACACGGCTTGTGGGTAAAGATGCACAACCTCTGCAGAGTGTAAAACTGTTATAACAGCCGTGCTCACGGTCACGAGCGGCCCGGGAAACTAGCAGAACTTTGGTACTCTGAATAATTGTTACTTTATATTGATTGGTACCTTACGATGTTATATTTATCTTTGATGGACAAATGGATCATGGGTTAAGGGTTAACCACCATATTCGTTTACCTTAATGATAAAACTTTGCCAACTTAAAAGCTAACTGCAGTCAGACAGTGTCAGCCTTTTGAGCCTCATGAACCCTGTGTTAGCTTGCTAAGTACGTGGAGTACTTACGCTTGTTGTTTATCTTCTTTTTGGGAAAATCCCGGATGGGTAACAGATGAAGGTGCAGTTGGCGACTTTCCAGAGGACTTCTAGGCTAGCGGTTTCCCCCAGTCAGCGTTCCCTGTGGAGTAGATCTTGTTAGCAGTTCAGTTATCTTCTTGTTTCGCTTGATGTAATGCTTGTGTTGATACTATCGTTATGTAATAAACAATGTGATGATGCCACCTTCTTGTAATTTGTCTAACTTATGTGTGTGATTATTTTCTGGGCACACATGAGTTTTCCGCCATAATTTTATCCTTAAAATTGGGGTGTGACAAATTGGTATCAGAGCTTTGTTGACTGTAGGACGCGAGCCTAACTAGGAAATGGCCGTTCTAACACCTTTTTGTTACCTGTTCATGCTTATTTTATTATCTTGTTACTTTATTAAAATTATATGCTTCTTATTCTTATTCTATTATGTAAAACTAATTGTTTCCGCTTATCTTGTCTTTAACCATAACGTCAGGATGCCTCGCATGAACACCCGCGCGTACCGTGCCCTTTTCACCGCCAGTGCCAGCCAACCTGCTCCCCCTGTGGTCCACATCCCCGACAGTGACGGTTCCTCTAGCTCCTCCAACACCGCCTTCATCGTGGAGGATGAAGAGTTGACCTCTACCCCGACTGTCTCTGAGGAGCTAGCAGCGCCACCACCGCCCCCTACAGCAGTTCCCGAGTCTCCAGCTCCGGAGGTGCCAGCACCAGTGGAGCCTGTGCCTGAGGCGCCAGCTCCTGAGGCGCCAGCGCCTGAGGTCCCTGCACCAGAGGCACCCGCTCCTGTGGCGCCTGTCGCTCCACCAGTCGTGGAGGCACCTACCGCTCCAGCAGCTCCTGTAGCACCGGCCTTCGTGCCAGTGTACCCGGTGGTGCACTCTCCCGCCGCTTCGTCTGCTTCAGCAACAACACCCCCTGCCTCTCCAGTAGTGCAGGTGGTGGATGAAGACCTTGGATGGACTCGTCGTTTCATGTTCAAGAAGCCTGACGAGACAACATACTACCATAGTATGCTGGTTCGTCTGCTGAATGAATACTACCCAGAGTTGGAGGCCAAGCTCCAGTATCACTGTGGCGAGTACACTCATCCGTTGGAGGCCACTTACTGGAAGTCCGACCTGATGGTTACAGGTTGGAATGATGTGGATCAAGCCCATGTCATAGAGTCGGCTCACAGGACTACCACCAAGCGTGGTGAAGCTCTCGCCAGCATGGAGGACGCAGCACAGGATGCTTTCTTGCATTACCGTGGTCTGCGCTTCCAGTCTATGAGGACTGACCGCTACCGCTATCTGCCCCACAGTGACATGGTGGGCTCGTGGCAAGCTCTGCTTCCTCCTGTGGAGTACCCGGTTCTGGTCTCTACCGCCCAGCATGCCTATGAAGTGCAGAGGAAGGCTGACAAGGTGCAGGATGACCTGCGCGCTTCACAGAAAGTGATGAGGCGTCTGGAGCGTGAAGTGGATCATCTCCGTGGTGAGCTGGGTCTTCCAGCTCTTTACATGAAGAAGTACAGAGCCAACGATGCCCCCGGTGGAGCCCAGTAGTTTTGCCTACCATGTTTAGTTATCTCGTTTAGACACGTTGTTTAAATTTCAGTTTGTGTCTGGTGAACTTTTAGTGGATGTGTTGCTTGTGTTAGTGAGCTATGTCTGATGGATCTTTGCTTGTGTGTGGTGAAGTATGGGTTCTGTCTGTGCTTCTCCAAGTTTAAATCATATCTCTGTGTGAATAAAGTTGTTTCTCCCTTATCTGTGTTGCTGTTTTTCTGGAGCAGTCTGTGGTTATATCAGTATATCTATTAATCCGTGATCCCAAAAATTATGAAATTTTTGTGGAAGTATCTAGACTGATGTACCTTTCAAACAAATCTAGAACCAAGTCTTTATCTGTTCGGATCTGGGAGATATGCCTGTTTAAAGTTGATGTTTCTGCGCAGTCTGTCACCCAGAACAGGTTCTGTTCAACGCTGTTTTTGACTCAGATTCTGGCCGGATATGAAAAAGTGTTCTTTAGGAAAGTTGTAGCCGGTTTCATAAGCTTTCCAACGATGTCTGGTTCATCCCTGTTGGATTTCTGTAGCTTGAGTTATGTCAGTTTTAGTGCGCTGCTGTTGACAAGGATGTGCACAGAATTTTTTTTCAGCAATGTTCATTTATATCTAAATATGTTATCTATGTTGGATATAAAGGTCTAACTCTTGCGCATTTGTTGGTGAGCAGATGGCAGCAAGGGGTGGACGCGGAAGGGGTCGTGGCCGAGGGCGTGGTGCCCCTATGGACCCGCCACCGCCACCGCCGCCAGTGACCATCGAGCAGTTGATGGGGATGCAAACTCAACTGATGCAAGCCATGATGAACCGCCTGGATCAGGCGCCAGCTGCAGCACCCCAACCTCTCCAAGTCAGGGACCGTCGAGGAGAATTCCTGAAAGGCCACCCACCTGTTTTTACTCATGCCTCTGAACCTCTGGAGGCAGATGACTGGCTTCGTGCAGTGGAAAAGCAGCTGAACATCGCCCAGTGCACCGATTATGAGAAGGTGCTCTACGCTTCTGGGCAACTGCAGGGAGCTGCACAAGACTGGTGGGATGCGTTCATGTTCGGCCATCCCTAAGATGCTCCAGTTGTTACAGGGCAGGAGTTCAAGGAGAACTTCAGATCCTATCACATCCCTGATGGTCTCGTAGAGCTGAAACAAGAGGAGTTCCGCTCCTTGAAGCAAGGGTCCATGTCAGTGGCGGAATACCGCGACAAGTTTGCCCAACTGTCGCGCTATGCCCCACAGGATGTGGCCCAAGACAAAGACAAGCAGCGCCGATTTCTGAAGGGTCTTTATGATGGGTTGCAGCTCCAGCTTATGTCAAATACCTACCCAAACTATCAGGCCCTGGTCAATAGGGCGATTGTTATTGACAACAAGCGGAAAGAGATGGAAGCAAAGAAGAGAAGCTTCCAAGGCCAGTCTTCGGGGAGCAACACTCGTCCCCGAACCAACCCCCAGTCAGGCTACCCTCAGAGGAATCAAGGCTCCTCCAACCAGTGGAGCAGGGGACAGCAACCCCAAGGCAACCAGAACCAGCAGCGCCCTCCATACCAACAGCAGTCAGGTGGTCAGCGCTACCAGCAGCAGCCAGGAGGACAGAGGTACCAGCAGCAGGGCAGCCAAGCATCACGCCAGGGAGCACCCAACTCCGCTCCCATGAAGAATGCAGCTCAGCAGAACCCCAATGCTTGTTACCGTTGCGGGGCGACAGGACACTATGCTCATCAGTGTCCTAAGAAGCAGAACCCTCAAGTTCCGCGAAATCAAGTGGGGACCCCGAAGCAGAACACCCAACCCACTAACACTGGACGGGTGAACCATGTAGCTGCCGATACTACCCTGGATGCACCGGATGTTATGATGGGTACGTTCAGCATCAACTCAATCCCAGCAACCATACTTTTTGATTCTGGTGCTTCGCATTCCTTCATTTCACAGTCTTTTGTTAGAATGCATGGGGTGCCTTTATGTGCAATGAAAGAAACAATCATAGTAAACTCACCAGGGGGCAGTATGCCTGCAAATTTTTGAAGCCCCACCTCTAGTGTCATCTTAAGGGGGGTAGAATTTAAAGTAAAGCCTATAGTGCTGAGAACAGCAGGCATAGATCTCATCTTGGGAATGGACTGGATGAAGCAACATGAGGCTGTCATTTAGTGTCAAGAAAGATCAGTTGTTGTATCTACACCCAAGGGAGACAGGATCTGTGTGGGAGTGGTGATGCAAGAGCAGCCGACTGCCACCATAAACCAGATGGATGCTAGTGGTGCAGAGCAAGATCGGGTGGTGGACGAGTTCCCTGATGTCTTTCCTGATGATCTGCCAGGTATGCCACCTGATCGCGATGTTGAGTTCATTATTGAATTACTGCCTGGAACTGCGCCAATAGCTAAAAGACCTTATAGAATGGGGGTAAATGAATTAGAAGAGCTTAAGAAGCAACTTAAGGTGTTGCTAGAGAAGGGGTATATACGCCCCAGTGCTTCTCCTTGGGGAGCACCTGTGATCTTCGTGGATAAGAAAGATGGTAGCCAGAGAATGTGTGTGGACTATAGGTCTTTAAATGAGGTTACCATTAAAAACAAATACCCTCTACCCCGGATAGACGATCTATTTGACCAGCTTAGAGGAGCATGTGTGTTCTCCAAAATAGATCTCAGATCTGGGTATCACCAGTTGAAAATCCGGAACTCAGACATTCCTAAGACTGCTTTCACCACGCGGTATGGATTGTATGAGTATATAGTTATGTCTTTTGGACTGACCAACGCCCCAGCCTACTTCATGTACCTGATGAATAAGGTGTTCATGGAGTATCTAGACAAGTTTGTGGTGGTGTTCATAGATGACATTCTAGTGTTCTCTAAAACAGAAAAGGAACATGCTGAACATCTGAGGATGGTTCTGCAGAAGTTGAGAGAGCATCAACTCTATGCCAAGAGGAGCAAATGTGAGTTTTGGTTGAAAGAAGTCTCTTTCTTGGGGCATGTAGTCTCTAACGGAGGTATATCCGTTGATCCTAGCAAGGTGCAGGATGTGTTGGACTGGAACCCGCCAACCAATGCCAGTGAAATCCGAAGCTTTCTGGGTTTGGCTGGGTATTACAGAAGGTTCATTGAAGGTTTCTCCAAGCTTGCGAAGCCTATGACTGCCTTGCTAGAAAAGAGTGCTAAGTTTGTGTGGTCTGATAAGTGCCAGGCAAACTTTGAAGAGTTAAAGAGGAGATTGACCTCAGCACCAGTCCTAGTTCTGCCAGACTTGAACAAAAGTTTCTCCATCTATTGTGATGCATCTCGTCTGGGACTTGGATGTGTTCTAATGCAAGACGGAAGAGTAGTAGCCTATGCTTCTAGACAGCTGAGAAAGCACGAGGTGAACTATCCAACTCATGATTTGGAGTTAGCAGCTGTTGTCCATGCTCTAAAGATATGGAGACATTATCTAGTTGAACATAAGTGTGATGTGTACACAGATCATAAAAGTCTGAAGTACATATTTACTCAATCAGATCTGAATTTGAGGCAACGCCGTTGGCTAGAATTGATCAAGGACTATGACCTGGAGGTACATTATCACCCAGGAAAGGCCAATGTCGTGGCCGATGCCTTGAGCAGAAAAACTTATGCAATTGGACTGCAAGTGGAATACATGTCAGCAGAGTTGAGAGCTGAAATGGCATATCTTAACCTATGCTTTGCCAACAATGTTGTGGAGATGACAGTTGAACCTACCTTGGAGAAAGAAATTCGTGAGGGTCAATTGAAAGATGAGAAATTGCAAGAGATAGCAGAGAACATAGTGCTTGGGAAAGCACCAGGTTTCCGGATGGATGAAAATGGAACCTTATGGTTTGGAAAAAGGATATGTGTGCCTGAAGTGAAAGCTATCCGTGATGCCATCCTGCGAGATGCGCATGAATCCGCCTACTCCATACATCCCGGCAGTACCAAAATGTACTTAGATTTGAAAGAGAAATATTGGTGGTATGGTTTGAAGCGAGATGTGGCAGAATATGTAGCCCTATGTGACACCTGTCAGAAGGTCAAGGCTGAACATCAAAGACCGGCAGGATTATTGCAACCTATGCAGATACCCGAGTGGAAATGGGAAGAAGTGGGAATGGACTTTATCACTGGATTACCCCGCACGCAAAGAGGCTATGACTCTATATGGGTAATAGTTGACCGTCTCACTAAGGTCGCTCACTTCCTACCAGTTAAAACTACTTATAGTGGAGCAAGGTTAGCAGAGCTGTACATGGAGAGAATTGTGTCTTTGCATGGTGTTCCGAAGAAAATAGTGTCTGACAGAGGAACACAATTCACATCTCATTTCTGGCATCAGGTACATCAATCTTTGGGAACCAAGCTGAGTTTCAGTTCCGCATATCACCCTCAAACTGATGGGCAGACTAAAAGGATAAATCAGATTTTGGAGGACATGCTGAGAGCATGTGCCCTTCAGCATGGAATGAGTTGGGATAAAAGCCTTCTATATGCCGAATTCTCATACAACAATAGTTATCAGGAGAGTCTCAAAATGGCTCCTTTTGAAGCTTTGTATGGGAGGAAGTGTAGAACTCCTTTGTTCTGGAATCAGACAGGAGAAACTCAAGTGTTTGGACCGGATGTTCTGCGAAATGCTGAAGATTAGGTAAGAATGATCCGGGATAACTTGAAGATAGCTCAGTCCCGACAAAAGAGTTATGCAGATACTCGCAGGAGGGACCTAGTTTTCAAAGTGGGAGACTATGTGTATTTGAAAGTGTCACCCATGAGAAGCGTAAAGAGATTCAACATGAAAGGAAAGTTGGCACCAAGATACATAGGTCCTTTCCGGATCTTGGCCAGACATGGAGAAGTGGCCTATCAGCTTGAGTTACCTGAGAGGCTGTCAGGCGTTCATGATGTGTTCCATGTCTCTCAGCTAAAGAAATGTCTGAGGGTGCCTGAAGAGCAAGTTCCCCTGGAAGAGCTCAAGATAGGAGAAGATCTCACTTATGAAGAGTACCCTGTAAAGATCTTAGAGACAACAGAAAGAGTTACCAGGAGCCGAGTTATCAAGATGTGCAAAGTACAGTGGAACAGATATACAGAAGAAGAGGCTACCTGGGAAAGAGAAGAAGATCTTCGGAAATCCTATCCGCAGTTGTTTGAGTAAGCTCCAGTCGAATCTCGAGGACGAGATTCATCTTAAGGGGGGTAGAGTTGTAACACCCTAAAAAGTTCTCCAAAACAAAATAGGTGAAAATGATTTAATTATGATTTTTGTGAAGCATTTTAACCTAGGGGTTAAATAATTTTTATAGAATTAAAATAAATGTGGCAACATGTTTTTGCACTCATGCTGATGCACTGGATTTATTTGGGTGATTGGTTTTTACCAAAATTTGAAATGAATTCAAATTTCATTTGAAAAGGTTTTGAAATGTTTTGGAAATAAAAAGAAAAGGGGTTTTTCTTTCCTTCTCCTCTCTCCCTTGCTTCCGGCCCAAGCGGCCTGGTGGCCCAAGCCGCCGGCGCCTCCCTCCCTTCCCTCCTTTCCCCGGCTGGGCCTCCCTCCTCCTTCTCCCTTCGCCGCGCGGCCCGCAGGCCGGCCCAGTGCGGCGCCCGCTTGCAACCGCGCCTTCCCTCCTCCTGTCTCACTGACGTGGCGGTCCCGTCTGTCAGCTCCCTCCTCCCTCCTTCTCTGCGTCGCCGCCGAGCGCAACCGCCGCGGCCGCACGCTCCCGCTTCTCCCGCGCGCCTCTCCCACGACCCCGTCCCTCCCTCGTCCTTTTAGTGGACGCGGTCTCCACCCCCGCTCCTTTCTCCCTCCTTCTCTCCCGCAGCGCCGCACAACAGAGCACCCTAGCAACCGCGCCGAGCATCTCCGTGCCATCGCCGCCGCCGCCGCAGTCGAGCCGCCGATTCGGCACCTCTCCGGCCGTCCGCGACCTCCCTCGAGCTCCGCCGCGTCGCAGTGAAGTTGCCGAACCCCCTCTTTCTTTTCCTTTCGCTCGGTTTAGTCCTAACCGCCGCGTTCGTCCGTGCAGTCCGCCGCCGTCCGCCGTTCGCCGCGGACCGCCACCTCCGAGCCACCTCCTCCGTTCGTTTCACCCCGGTGAGCAACCCCCTCGGCTTCCCCTATCTCCCTGTCCGCTTGGTTTAGCCTAGGGTAGGTTCCGTTGCCGAGACCGCGAGCTCCGCCGTGCCATCCATGGCGGAACCGCGCGCGACGTCGCGCAAAACGCCGCGACGCCACGGCCTGTGCACGCCGTCGGCTTGCCCCGCGCGCGCATCCCCCTGGATCTAATCCGCGCCGTCCATCTATGATCCGGTGGCTCGAATCAGTCGGTACCCTTTCGGGTGCCATTTTGCATAAGAGCCCCTGAGAATTTGCGGAATCAACCCGCACTCCCTTTAGTGCTATTCCCTGAGTCTTGGGAAATTTCCTTTAAGCCCCCTGTGTTTCCCCTGATTTGAGGCGCAGTCCAGCCGGCCGCCAATTCGATTTAAAATTCAAATTTAAATTTCGATTTCAATTCAAATGCTTTCCAGCTTATTTACAGAAATGCCATTACACTAAAATGTTTATAAAACCCACGTTTTAGCTCCGTTTTGACCCGTTCAAGTTGCGTTAGGTTCGTAATTTAGTTATCTACTGTTTATGCCTCTGTTAGACAGCGTAGATCAGTTGGTTTCAGAGTTTATGTTAATCTTGTTTAGGGCTTTAGAAACACCATTTCGGCCGTATCTTTCGCATAGTAACTCCGTTTTCGGTGGACCAAAACTTGTTGTGATCGTAGAAACGCGTACTTCAGTTTTATCAAAGATTTATTTCTGTTTATTACTGTTTGTTGTACTGTTCTAATGATAGCCTTGTTTGCATTGTGTATGTTTGCGCCTGGAATGCGTGGTGATGTTTTGTGATCGAGTAGACGGTGAGTCGGTGTGGTACGACCAGGACCTCTCCTTCAGCGACCTGCAGGAAGATCAGTCTTTCGACAACCAAGGCAAGTTAGCATGGGATCTCCTTGTACCTATTTCACCTTACTAATAATTTACTCATTTATGCATGTGTCCAAATTGAGCAACCTTAGAGACCCACTTAGCTTTGTTATCTGTGATGTTCTTGACTCCGTGGGATATATGCATATGGGTAGAATGCTAGTGCCAACTGACTTATAACTGATCCAGTCCAATGATGAATTTTGTTCTCATGATGATATGTTGTTAAACGGTTGATAAAACTTGCTGTTAGCAAAAGCTGGGATTGACAGTGCTACCATGAGTGCTATATGGCTCTGGTTTTAGCTCAGTACACTGGACCTTTTCTAACTTGTTAGAGGTAACCCGGAGGGGCGCAAGAGGGGCTTGCCTCTACGGATGTAGGGCTGCCCCTGTTCCTATGAGTATAGCTGCGATGGCCTTGTGCCATAGGAAAGGGGGGTTTGCTATGTCTGATTGCCAAGGAAACCTCGCGGCCCTAACCTGTTAGACGAACCAGCGAAAGGCTTCATAGTGTGCCCTGCCGATCTACCTCGGAAGTGGATCAAGAGGTTGGCCGCCTCGGGCACAAGGGTAACACGGCTTGTGGGTAAAGATGCACAACCTCTGCAGAGTGTAAAACTGTTATAACAGCCGTGCTCACGGTCACGAGCGGCCCGGGAAACTAGCAGAACTTTGGTACTCGAATAATTGTTACTTTATATTGATTGGTACCTTACGATGTTATATTTATCTTTGATGGACAAATGGATCATGGGTTAAGGGTTAAGCACCATATTCGTTTACCTTAATGATAAAACTTTGCCAACTTAAAAGCTAACTGCAGTCAGACAGTGTCAGCCTTTTGAGCCTCATGAACCCTGTGTTAGCTTGCTAAGTACGTGGAGTACTTACGCTTGTTGTTTATCTTCTTTTTGGGCAAATCCCGGATGGGTAACAGATGAAGGTGCAATTGGCGACTTTCCAGAGGACTTCTAGGCTAGCGGTTTCCCCCAGTCAGCGTTCCCTGTGGAGTAGATCTTGTTAGCAGTTCAGTTATCTTCTTGTTTCGCTTGATGTAATGCTTGTGTTGATACTATCGTTATGTAATAAACAATGTGATGATGCCACCTTCTTGTAATTTGTCTAACTTATGTGTGTGATTGTTTCCTGGGCACACATGAGTTTTCCGCCACAATTTTATCCTTAAAATTGGGGTGTGACAGAAAGCGAACATGTATATTATTTTATGAAACTATCCTTCGAAACAAATCTACATGTACCAATAATTACGTGCATTCAGTGACCATGACACTAATTTATGCACAAACTATAACAGTTCCTTTTCCCCACTACTACAAAAAGCCTTTGTAGAGACGGTTTATGTTCATTTGAAGAGGCTCTTCAACCGCCCTTACCTAACTGTTTCATGTATGGGATTCGAACCCACAATCTCATGTTTGAGTATAGTCTTCTCTACCACTACACCTCACACTCACTTATGTCTATTAAAGATTTCGGGCCTACTCATATTATCCTGAACTAAGTTTAAATTGAGTGTTTGAGAATCTAAATGAATTTAGATAAAAAAATATCAACTACAAAGTTATTTAACTTTTCAGTATCTACAACTTTTATTGGGACCGTTTCTCCATCCGAGGTTTTCTTTAAAAAAAAATTAAATTTCAAATTTGACAAATTCAAACATAGATTTCCTTGACAATATGATTTCAAATGAAAAAATGGTCAACTATGAAGTTGCATAACTTTTTGAAACTATAATTTTCATTTTGGTTGTTTTTCCATCCGAGGCTGTTTGAAAAAAAATTAAATTTTGAATTTGAGAAATTCAAACGTTATTTTTCTTGACAAGATAAATTCAAATGAAAGAGTTGTCAACTATAAAGTTTTATAACTTTCTGAGAACTATAACTTTTATTTTGATCATTTCTCCGTGTGAGATCATTTAGAAAAATTTAAATTTTATTAATTAATTTTTAATATTCGGCATCTATTTGTAGAGACGGCTCAATATAGAGCCACCTCTACAAATTCGATTTGTAGGGATAGCTCTATATTGGGCTGCCTCTACAAATCGACCCATTTATAGGGACAGCTGCTAACACCAGTCGTCCCTATAAATCAATTTATATGAGTGGCTCATTTGGAAAGTATTTGTAGGGGCAGGTCAATATAGAGTTGTTCCTAAAAAAAGAGGTATTGCTAAAAAATCATTTTTGTAGTAGTGTCCATTCGTGGCTTTTTGTTTGTTATGTAAGACATTTTTCGTACATCCAATTGATTCACGAGTTACCAGTAATTAAGGGTGTGTTTAGATCCAAGACTAACTTTAGTTGTGTCACATCAGATGTTACTGTTAGAATAATTAATTATTGATCAATTAGATTAATCTCATCATTAGCAACTGCTAATGATAGTTCCAGTAAAGACGCCTGTTAGACCTCGTAGAGACAAAGAATGCCAGGAAATTAATTGGGATACAAAAGATATCTCATTTTCTGATCCACATACTACAGAAACTAAACTACAAGTTTAAAGAATTATTGATTTGCAAAATATTGCAAACAATCTGCCAGACGCTTTCTCTGATTATAAAGATGTTACAAAGTCTCTCCATCCTACAACGAATGTGCCCGAAAGAGTGGAGGTAGCTAATAAAACCACTCAGCCCTCTATTGGCAAAAGGAAAGGGATAAGCACTTTCAAAAGGCAAGATGTGATTGCTGGCAAGCAAAAGAAGACTGGAAATGTAACTCAACCTTTGAGGACATACAATGTTCTGTGGACACAAGTGATCCACAATCTAGCTCAGTTATGCGCATAAACACTGAGGCTGGAATATCGGAACACCCAAGATTCATCATTTCGGGAAGTCATGATGAACCTTTAAGGGTAAAAGAAATTGCTATAAATTTTATAGAGACTAGAGAGTCTTATGATCGTAAGTCCATGATAGTCGACATATATTTTTATGAAGAAATTGTGAATATCCTTCAAACTGATTCAAATCCTAAGTCTATGACTGAGTGCAAGAAGCGCTCAGACTGGGATAGTTGGAAAGTAGCAATTGAAACAAAGATTGCCTCGCTTTATAAAAGGGAAGTGTTTTCGGCTATAATGCCAACACCTCCTGGTATCTTTCCTGTAGCATACAAATGGGTTTTCGTCTGTAAAAGGAACGAAAATAATGAAGTGGTGAGATATAAAGCAAGGCTAGTGGCACTAGGTTTTACGCAAAGACCTGGCATTGATTTCAACGAAACTTACTCTCCGGTAATGAGCGGAATAACGTTCTGATACTTAATAGCATTGGCAGTACAAAATCGTTTATCTATACAGTTGATGGACGTAGTGACCGCATACTTATATGGGCCATTAGATTCGGATATATACATGAAGGTTCCTGACGTAATAAGTATACTGAATCCCAAGTCAAATCGCAACATGTATTGAGTCAAGTTGCAGAAGTCATTATATGGCTTAAAATAGTCAGGCCGAATATGGTACAATCGGTTAAGTGAATTCGATAAGTTTAAGGGATACAAAAATAACGATGACTGCCCCTGTGTCTTTATTAAGATATCATCAACAGGATTTTGTATCATATCAGTTTATGTTGATGATCTCAATATTATTGGCAACGAGACTGATATTAATGAAGCACGTCATCATTTAAAGACGGATTTTAAAATGAAGGATTTGGGTGAAACCAAATTTTACTTGGGTTTACAACTTGAGCATTTACCTTCTAGTATATTCATATACCAAGCTGCCTATGTCTAAAAAGTATTTGAGAAATTCAATATGGACAAATCATATCCAACAAAGACCCCGATCGTAGTGAGATCCTTAGATGTGGAAAAGGATCCTTTTAGGCCACGAGAAGAGAAAGAGGAGATATTGGGACCACGTATCTCATATATCAGTGTCATTGGAGTTCTAATGTATCTTGCAAATAACACTCGACCGAATATTGCATTCACGGTTAATTTGCTGGCAAGACACAGTGCTTCTCCTACCAAACGTCATTGGGTAGGAGTTAAAACAGTTCTGAGGTATCTCAATGGCACAAGAGATCTTGGATTGTTCTATAGCACAAATCAAGATCCAATTTTGTTAGGATATACAGACGCTGGTTATCTATCAGATCCCCACAATGGTAGATCGCAAACAGGCATTGTTTTCTTGCAAGGTGGAACAACAATATCTTGGAAGTCTTCAAAGCAGACATTAACGTCCACTTCCACCAATCATTCAGAAATTATTGCTTTATATGAAGCATCACACAAATACGTTTGGCTTTGTAGAGTAATACACCACATAACTCAGTCACGTGGTATTGGTGTAGTTGTGACACCGACAATTATCTTTGAGGATAATTCAGCATGTGTTACTCAAATGGAATTAGGTTATATTAATAGTAATATGACAAAGCATATTATTCCCAAGTTGTTTTACCCCCATGAACTCCAAAAGAATGGAGAAATAGAAATCTTGCAAATTAAATCTTGTGATAATCTTGCGGATTTATTCACAAAATCTCTACCATACTCCGCATTCTGAAATGTGTTGATGGTATTGGTATGAGAAGGCTTAAAGATTTGCAAGAATCAGGGGGACAATCTCTCTACACTAGTACACAAAATGTTTTCAGCGACGCCGCCCATTTTTAACAGAGGCGGTTCAAATAGCACACCACCTCTAACTATTATGTTGGGCACTGTAACTTATCAACCGCCCCTAAAAAAGGACTTTAGAGGCGGTTCAATTAAGAAAACCGCCTCTGAAGACGGTCCCATTTTCAGGAGCGGTTTTTTTAAATGAACCACCTTAAAGATCGTTTTTCAGGTGTGGTCGTCCTTGGTGAACCAACACTGAAGAGCCTTGTTTTCAAAAATGGTTTCTTAATGAAGGACCGAAAGTGTTACACAAAGGCGACCAGAGGGGGGTGAATGGGAGCTTTAAATTTCTTTTCAGAAACTTATAGCACTTGTCCCAAGAATCAACCCCGAGTGCTCATCTAGAGCTTGATAGTATCCACGACCCTAGATGTAGGGTGGATGCTTCCAAGAAGCACAACGAAACACTACACGACTCTAGAAGCTCAACGCAAAGGCCGGAAACCAAAACCGACAAAGGACGAACAAGCTGCAGATGAAAACGCGTTGATCAGCACTGACCGGACTCAGGAGTGTGTCTGGTCAGTTGTGATCTGACGCATCCGATCTGACAAAAACCGTTCTGGACCCTTATTGTGTTGCACCGGACTCACTGTAGAGAAGCGTCCGGTCACAACCCTATAGCGTCCGGTCAGAGCTATCGAACAGTGAACAGTAAACACAGCGCCTCTGGTCCAGCTAGCATAGTGAGTCCGGTCAAATACGTGCACAGTGTTACGCTCGGCTTTCAACGACCGGACGCACGGAGTCAGCGTCCGATCGATGAACAGTAAGCGTCCGGTCACCCCGACGCAGCCCTGTTCGTCCACCGATTCGACTCGATCTCAACCAAAACGAAACCTCTAGGGTTCAAACTTGGTGAGAGGAGTCACAAGGAGGATAGTGAGCTACTCCTAAGAGATCATGGCTCGAACCTATCTCCAAATCGATGAACCAAAGAACTTCGAGAAGAGAAGAGAAAAGTCGATCTGAAAAGAAAACCAATCGATCTACTTGCTCGTGAGGTTTGAGTTGGATTCCTTCGGTGGAAATGATCCCCTCACTGTAAAGAACAAGTAGCAACAAATGAAATCGCAAACGAACAACCGCATAGAGAGATTGATCGATGGGAAAAATGTGGAGAAAAGGTGAACGTGAAGAACAGCTCAAGAACATGAATCACCACCACAATGTCCAGCCAAAAATCATTCCCACGAGGAGACAACGAGAATCCGATCCCGTTTCCGCAAAATCCAAACACACAGAGGTATGATTCACCGTCTCTGCGGATCTCAGTAGCTACAGCAGGGATGGGGGAGAGCAGGAAAACCTAGAATGAAAATAGCAATGGCTGAGATAGTCTGGAGGGAGGGGCTGCCTCTCCTAATATAGCCTAATACAATTATTCCCCTTCTACCCCTACTACTAATGAGCGAGCAGGCTAACCCTAAGGGTAGTCCTGACCAACTCGATCAGAGTTGATGTTGATGTGACGGCCACGCCCGCACATCAGGTAGCTTCGCCTCGACGCGACCTCACCGGATGCCGCCACGTGCCGCCTCGCTCATTTCGTCCTTTTCACGAACCTTCCCTGGTTTTGAGGTCAAAACCGGGAAACCTGGGCCATCCCCCGGTTTTGAGGCTGAAACCGGTAAACCTGTCGTCCATCGGCTAAGTTTTGTGACCCAAACTCAGAAACCCGCCAGCACCCAGGTTTTGAGGCCCAAACCTGGAAACCATCCTCAACCCGAGTTTTGTGGCCCAAACTCGGAAACCGGCCGCACCCAGGTTTTGAGGCCCAAACCTGGAAACCATCCACTCGGTGGTTTTTCTTTGGCTCAACCACCAAACCGACGTCGTAGAGGGATGCACCGCCCGTGCACCCAGTCCACCCACAAGTCTTCACTTGTCGCTGTCCCAGGCTGTCAGCCACCACAGCCGATCCTCAGGTCACTGGTCCGTCAGTCCAAGCCTCACGTCCGCCCTTCACCGCTCTGGGTGCATCGGCACGACACATCTCTATTTGACCTTCACCTTGCCTTCGATCACTGTCTCTAAGCTCGACACCTGCACAACACAAGCCAAAAAACATGCGCATCATACCAGTTGACAATCACTCATCATCTCAAGATCCGGCATACACCCATATATCCACAATCTCCCCCTTGATGAGTGCATTGTCAACTACCAACACAAATCTCATATGAAGGTAGAAAAAGGAAGAAGAAAGCGAACTTAACCAAACGACCAGTAGCGAAGCAAAGCCAAAAGAAGTCGAATGGTGTGAGCAAAACAACTTGGTTCCGAAAGACATGGGCAACGGCTCGACGCAACCAAGCAAAGCACAGCTAGCCCTCAATAAGAGGCAGAATGGGCTCAACACCGCTAGCGAGAAGTTCATAGCAAAGAAGCTAAAGCTCAAGAGAATCAGCTAGTCCCTCCAGAAAGAGGCAAAGGCTCAACACAACTAGCTGAAAGTCGCTCCAAATCAATTGAAAAACGAATCACTTCAAACCAATTTAACAACTTGTCAAACAAAAACGAGCAAGCTCCCCCTGAATATGAACTCTCCCTTCAATAGTGCACACAACTAGGGACATGATTTGCCAAATCTCTCCGCCTTAGTTGAAAATGCACCAAGCAAGGCGAAACAAGAGGGATTCGAAATGCAAGAGCAAATGCATATGAGTCACAAATGCAGGTTAGCAGCTTCAGGTATATAGTCGATAGAAATAATAGATGCTCTAAAGAGTGTTGATCTGATGACTCAACAACAAGTATAAATGCCAGCAAAGGCTCAAACTGATCACATAATACGAAATACGAACATGTGAGCATAGTGAGCAGTTTTAAGCCATTTAGAAAAGGGTTTCACCATCGAAATAGCATTTATCATGTATAGACACGAAATCAAACAAGTGCTAAACATGTATACAAGGTGAACTACCCCTAGCAAAGTTCAATCATCATGCTATAGAATGAAACATAGACTTGTGCTTTCAAAATTTTATCGGAGTTGCAGCGGTGATTACACAAGTTTGAATTTTCAGCATGTGATTGCGAGAGGTTGAAAACTTGACATTGCCTAACTTTTCAACCGAGCTAAGCCTATGCATAAGCAATCAGAAGCTTGAAGCAACGATTTTGTTCTTACACTATATGGCTCAAATTTGACTCAATGTGCAATGAGAAACAGTTTCGATACCGTGATGTGCTGTCAAGTGATCCCATCTCGATCTTTTCAATTCACTTAGACTTGGTTCAAATTTAACAGAATATGAACACACCAAGCAAGTGAAAGACTTAGAAATAGAGACATAGCAACCTAGCATATATGAAATAGCACAAATGACTTCAACACATTCTACACATGCTAGTTGCCAATCCCAATGGAGAACATGTTTCAAATTTTATGTTGAACTAAGCATATTCACAGTGCTGAAAAATAGCTCAGCTCACAACATGTATCAGTGATCAAAAGGAGCCTAAGCTATAAGCATCATCATATATCATCAGAGCACACACTAATCAGAGCCTAGATTCATTCTACAGATTATAGACATGAAGCTCGAAAAGACAAAAAATATGATGAAATGCAAAAACTAAACAAGAACAAAACAAAGGAAGTCAGTCAATAATACAAGAACCAAAATGTTTCCCCCAACTAAAAGAGGAAACACACACCAAGCTCACCTCTCAACCTAGCAAAGGTTGATTGGTCCAAAGGCTTGGTGAAAATATCTACCAACTGAAGATGAGTATCGACGTGGTGAAGGTCGATATCACCCTTCTCATAGTGGTCTAGCAAGAAATGAAAGCGCACATCAATGTGTTTGGTCTTAGAATGCAGCACGGGGTTTTTAGCAACGCTAATCGCACTCGTGATGTCACACAGTAAAGGAACTCGAGAAAAACTCAGACCAAAATCACGCAAAGTGGCCATCATCCACAACAATTGAGAACAGCAGCTAGCCGCAGCAACATATTCAGCCTCTGTGGTAGACTGAGCGACACTAGACTGCTTGCGAGAAGACCAAGAAACTAGAGAAGAACCCAAAAACTGACAAGTCCCAGAAGTGGACTTTCGCTCAAGTCGGCAACCAGCAAAATCAGCATCTGAGTAACCGCAAAGGGAGAGGGTGGAAGAAGCAGAATAGCAAATCTCAAACTCAAGTGTGAAACACAGGTACCTCATAATGCGCTTGACCGCCTGACAGTGAGAAGTGTGCGGCGACGCCTAAAAGCGCGTGCAAAGGCACACCGCGAACTGAATGTTCGGGCGTGTTGCCGTCAGGTACAGCAGTGACCCGATCATACTTCGGTACTCCTTCTGGTCCACAGCTTCTCCATTCTTGTCCGCATCCAAGACTATCATGGTCGACATGGGTGTTGGAAGAGGCTTGGCCTCACCCATATCGAACTTCTTCAATATGTCCTTGGTGTACTTGCCCTGGTGCACAAACGTTCCCTCTCGGGATTGCTTGATTTGCAACCCGAGGAAAAATGTCAACTCGCCCATCATGCTCATCTCAAATCCCCTGCTCATTTTGTCTGCGAACTTGGCAACCAAAGCATGAGAAGAACCACCAAAAATGATATCATCCACGTAAATCTGAACCAAGAGAGTGTCATTGCCTTGCTTGAGGAGAAAGAGCGTTTTATCTACACATCCCATTTTAAAACCCTTAGCAAGCAAAAAGGTTTTCAACCTATCATACCAGGCTCTAGGGGCTTGTTTCAAACCATACAAAGCTTTGCGAAGTTTAAAGACATGGTTTGGAAACTAGGGATTTTCGAAACCGGGGGTTGTTTCACATACACCTCTTCTTCTATGTAGCCGTTTAGAAAGACACTCTTGACATCCATTTGAAAAAGTTTGAAACCCTTGGATGCAGCAAAAGCCAAGAGGATCCTAATTGCCTCCAAACGAGCTACAGGAGCAAAAGTCTCCTCATAATCTATCCCCTCCTTCTGACTATACCCCTAGGCCACAAGTCTGGCCTTGTTTCTCACAACATGGCCATCCTCTCCTTGATTGTTTTTGAAAACCCATTTTGTCCCAATAGGGTGACACTCAAGAGGAAGAGGACCAAGAACCCAACCCGATTTCTCTCAAAATTTTCAAGCTCATCATGCATGGCATGACCCAATCTGGATTAGATAAAGCATGTCCAACATCTCGGGGTTCAAAATTAGCAACAAATGCAGAATGAGCAAAGTGAGAGATTTGTTGTGACCTGAGAGAGTGACGCGTTCGTGGATGTTGCCGATCATCTATTGAGGAGGGTGTTGGCACTGTATGTGTCATGGCGCCTCCCTTGCTGAAGTGACCTCCCTCTCAACAGTAGCTGGTGCCTCCTCGGGTATCAGTGGCAAACCCCGAGGGGGTGGATCATGCGGCCCCCATGTAGTGGAAGAAGACGGGTCGGGGCCACGAGCAGTCGTTGTCGAAGTCGACCCAATCGGCACAGCAGGTGGAGGAAGTGTGTTGACACTCCTTAATGGAATCACTCTAAGATAGACTTCATAAACAATAACCTAGTGAAGGCACTAACAAGTGTAAGGGACACTACTAGCATCACTTAACGTCAAGTTGTCATCCCCAACATGAAACTAGCAATGTGATTATATCATAGCAGTGACTCTAAAGATAAATATTTACCCACAAGCGCACAGATAATACACCCGTTGTAGCAGCATTTTACCCAGAGATGTTCCAAGTATCGTTATTTATATTTAGCACTAGGAATGAAGTGAGATAAATAAGGACAAGAGCTACTCTACACATGTGATAGGAGTATTGAGAACAAAGTAGGAACACACTCCTTTATCCTAAACAGGGATCAGTCACAATAATGTGGTACACTATAAAAGATAAAAGATTAATCTATGATAGTCCTTAGAGCATTTCAACTTAGACAAGGCATGCAGATTAGAATAGACATTATAAAGAAGTATTCCTAAGCTATTCTAATTATAAGTCATAATATACATTGATTAGTGCAATTATATTTGGCAATCATTGGCTAGGTTATCCCATATTCAGATTCAAGAGGCAACTCCATAGTAAACGTGCCAAATAGAGTAACCCCTAAACCATGAGTTAACTGAGCCATACTGAACACTACATTCGAGAGGTGGAATACAAAGGACTCAACAGGCCTGTCACGCCCGCGATCTACCACTCTATCCGGAACATAGGACGCATTCGCAGATAAATAGTGTATAGGTACCACACCTACACAACATTTATCACCCACCCGTTGAACTTTAAGATGAGCGTTATACGAACATGAGTATAAACATGATGATAATCTATCTATGCCAAATATATAATCAAAGCATACTACAAGCAGTATAATTAAGAATATAGTAATTAATGTCTTAGTCATATCAATTATATCTAAACTATTATGAAACTAGACTATGAACTAGCACACAATGATGAACAGTATGATGAACTAGAACACGAACTAGAACTAGATTAAGAACTAGAAGATGAACTAGACGATGAACTAGAACTAGAAGATGAACTAGAACATGAACAATGAAGAACAATGAAGAACTAGAAGAACAATTATGAACTAGAAACATAATTAGATCCATAATGTTGATACAAGAGAGAAGATCTTGGGTTTACCGAGCCTTCTCGCGACTAGATTCGGAATCCAAGCGAAGCTTGCCTCTTCTAATTCTAATTCTATCTAGCTATGCCTAAGTTGATGTGGCTCTAAGGAAATTAGGGTTTCTGATTGATCCTCCTCCTCTTCTAATGACTTGAGATCTGATGATGATGGAGAGGGGGGTCTAGGGTCTGGTTATATAGCCCTGAGGGATCAACCGCAGCCGTTAGATCAAACTGACTTAAGGTACGGCCGAGATGAGTCCTAAAGGTCGGTGGAGATAGCTTGTAGAAGACGGAAGCCAGCGGGCCCAGGGGGGACCGGTCGGTCTCCTGGTGGGACCGGTCGGTCCCACCAGTCAGCCTCTCGCTGTGGTCGACCTCCTGGTGTCTTCTCGCGTCCTCTGGAGTCTTCTAGAATAATCCTGACGTGGTGGTGGCGTTATCTCCCGTCGGTTTCCTTCTATGGGAAGCTATCGGTGTTGATTTCCTAGTTTAGTCCCTGCAGAATCATAGTTCACCAAAACTCATGGAATATTGTCAGTTAAAACCCTAAACCTTTGTTGGTGATCAAATTCTTGCCCTTTTCATATTTATTAATCCCTTAATTATGATAGATAACCAGCGTCAACAACTCCTCGAAGCTTACCTTTTGCTAGTCCCTTAGCAAATATTCATGATGAATCAGGAATTGCTGCTATGCTTTCATACTTCAATGGTACATATGTTCAAACAAAAATCTTCCTTGGATTAGAGTTAACTATTCTGACTTTCTCATATTACCTTTAACTATGGAGCTTTTGCCTTCACCTGAATCTTTAAACAATTGAAAATAGAACCATTAAGTTAAGCACTGAATCTCTAATTCTTTGATCAACCTTCATTCTGGAGTTTTTTATATTTTCAAAATGAAAATCAGAGATTTTACTGTATGACACTCTCAAATCGCTCTTTTTATATTTTATGATTCCTCACTGTTGCATTTTCCTTCTTGCTATGGATAAATATCTGGAGCTTTAAGAAGTGAAAAGCATATCTTACCAAGTCAAAGTTCAAAGCTAGGGAGAAAGATGTCATACTCATAGATCAAGAACTTAGAACTTTAGAAATTTGTCATCTCTTGTTGGCATATTGTAATTAGAGGGACCATGGGCTATCTTTCTTTTTCTCTTTCATATTTTTATCATAACTCTTTTTTTCTTTTGAGGTAGTCGGACACTTGTCCCTTTTATTTCCTCCTTTTATACTTTGCATAGCCCATGCCTCTAACACAATACTACTTCGGAAGAGTGAATCTTTTAATAAAACATTCTTGATCTCTAGAGCATGATAAATTTCTCAACCATAACTAAAAACTTAGAACAAAGCAAGTAGCCTTATTTTAAGATCATATTAATGGCTCTGGGTAGGAATTCATGTTATGTCATACAGGATCTCATCATGTATCTTTATCTTTTCAAAGTGTAAATCTCCAGAACTCTAGTATCTCTTGGAATTAGATAAACAGCAGCTCAAACCTTTTTATATCATATCTCACAATTATCTAGACTTTAGATCAAGCATTTGCCATCCACAGGTTTCAGGTTCAGAGTTTATTCAGAACAACTTATCTAAAACTCAAGAAAATTTAAGTTTGAACAATAGGTACTTAAGAGGGATTACGGCAAGCAATTATTTCATCATTTTCATCATGAGAAAAATTAAGTTCATATCAACTTAGGCATTTATTCATTATATACTATATTTATTTGGTTTTATAATAGTTATTCATCTTTTTATTAGTTTGATATATATTGACCTGGATCTAGCTAAAACGAACTAATAGTAAATAAAAATAGTCGTGGTACGATACTTATCGTGATAACTGAGGGTGCTCTCCCCAAGCTGGATCTTGACGTGATCTTTTCCCCAGAAGATGAGTAGACCATCAGCAGTGGCTTAAGTCCCTCTCTTCTTTATTTTCTGCTGAACTTAAAAATAGACAACACAACTAGTGGAACTTGATTAAATGTTAGTGATAAATATTCTTTCCCTTTATCTAGTTGTCTAAAGCTCTTAAGATCATTTATGTTCTTCCACTAAGCAGAAATTCAGTAGTTCTCTATAGTGTCTCTTTTTAGATATAATGGTGAGCCTTCATGTGCCCACATATTTTGTATTTTGAATTTATTTATAGAATGAAAAACTTAAGAGGATAGAGATACTTACGTGGATACATGGGGGTGCCTTCCCCCAAGCTGAATGTTGACGTAGTCACTTTGCAATGTAGCAGACTGGCAGTGGATATGTCCTTCCTCTATTAGAGCTTTGATTGATGTTGATTTTGTTGAGACAGTGCTCCAACAGTGGATGGAGCATTCACTTGTTCGTCAGCTTTTCTTGGCCTTTCAAATCCTGTGAAACTCAAATAGACAACAAAACTTTGGAACAGATTAAGCATTACGGTTGGCCACTCAAGCCTTAGTTGTCTAGAATTTCAGTAAGATCTCTTTCTTTATATTTTAAATATAATATATATATATTTTACGATGCAAGAAAAATGCAACAGGATGAATGTATGCATATTTATTTTAGTATTATTATATTATTATATTATATTTTTTATGCCACCACAGAGAATACATTATGGGTTTAACACAACACTAAACTGTTCTCATGGGGATTAAAGTTTTTCATATTTTTATTTTCTTTTCTAATGTAGATATAATTTGCTAAAAAGTAAATAAACTAGAAGTAAAATGATATGATTATGCAGTACTTAATTTATTGCTAAAGAAAAATATGGATAACTACCGAGTTACCTTCCGGCGAGGTTCGATGATTATAGTCTATCGAACAAGACTTCTTGCACGCTCTTTATTCTTCCTTGGGTGCGTCAGCAGATCCTCGTGGTGAAGACCTTAGTTGTACTTCAGTAGAACTCTCTTTCTTCTTCAAGTGGCTGGTGGACTTGTCTCCTTTGGTTCACTGTTCTTCATATTTTTTAATGGGTGTTGGCATGGTCATTTACTTTGAATCCTGATAGCGTAGATGTTCGTCACTTCTCTTGAGCTATAACCATTGATGATTGGCTCTTGAGTGGACGAAGACTTCGTCGGCATCATAGTGGAATTTCTATCTTCTGTTGAAACTAGATAGACAACAAAGCTCGTGGAACAGATTAAGGGTTAGTGAAAAACTACACTTAATTATTTTAGAGTCTTAATGTATTTCTTTTAAGCACAAAGCAACAGAGTTTTGGATTTCATTTATGTATGTGATTCAATGATGGTGCAATAATTGTTTTATCACATATGTATCAAGAAAATAGGAGGTAAATATCAAACCAACATTTTGAAGTGAAGCATTAATACTGTAAGCTAGCGACATCCTCTAGAATTCATGAAACTTTGAGAGACCACTCTTTGTACAGTGTGTCCTACTCGCAAAACTAAGGCAGAGATCAAGTGCATAAGTTCTACTGGTGAGAAAACACCAATAGAACCAAAACTTCATTTACTCTACTCTAACCTTAGGCACATTTAATATGATAAGATTGGTATTTTGTGCATTGTTTCATTCTTAAAACATGGGTGATGAAATGAGAAGAGTGAGCATTAATTTGACAACGAGGGTTGAGTTGTTCAAGACTAAGTGATTAAAAGAGTGTACTCAAAGAACAAAGCATGTTGAGTTTTTTTAGATTAAACATTAAAGTTGTAACTCAAACATTTTGATTTTTTTTTTTATTGAAGTGCAGGGCAAGACCAAGGGAAAGCTTTATAGAGAATGATCACTTACCTTAAAATATTACCTTCATCATTGAAACGCAGTGGCACCATGTGATGAGGGATAGATGATCTATGATGACCCCTTCCTTTTGAAGCTTCTCCTTGCATCTTGAGCTTGTTCCTGAGCATCTTGTCTCCTGTGTTGCACTTTATCTTCCTCAATCTCTAAGCTATCCTTTTTCTCTCTCCTCATGAATTATGTTTGGGACTTATTGCTTCACTTATTATTTTATTCCTGAAAGCATTAGTGGACAACACATACCCGAAGGGATATACAAGTAATAACAAGGGTAGTGTTGTCATAGAGCTAAAGTCACTTTCTATGCTATAGAGAAGTTAATCTTGGCATTTTAATTAGCATAGAACTTGTATCCCATATTTTATTTAACTTCACTGTTCACCATTACTTTTTCTCTAAAGGATTAATTTATTTTTGTATCTTAAGTTTATTTCTAAGCTTAGATTTGTAATATCATTCAAACTTAAAGAGACAAAGTAACAGCGAGTAGAGAGATTGCAAACCAGTGTGTCGGGATGTTGACAGCTTCTTAATTGGGAGGATGAGCATGGTTGTAGAATTTTTGGAAGAGCTAGCCTTCCTCCCCACACTTAGACAAAGGCAAGTGTGAATGTTGAAGCATCCCTCGCGTTGTATTTGCAACTCTCATGTTCTCGAACATTGTTCACCCTGCAGTGGTTAGTGACAAGAGTACCCGAAGGGAACTAGTCCTAAGAACATAATTATTATTATTTTTAATTTTTTTTGTAAATTAACACAAGATTCTAAATTTAAAAGGTCATAAGATAACTACCGATTGACCTCTCAGCGAGGGCTCGCAGTTTTAGGTTCGTTGAGCAAGACCTTTGTTTAATGGACACATACCCGAGGGAATATATAAAGTTGAAATACAGGTTGTTCACTGTTAAATTTATAATCCTTATCTATGCTAATGGGTAGATGGAATTGTTTTAGCATAGACATGATTCATCATAGTTCATAGACAACTTGGTGGTTGTATTGTTTCATGGTTCAAGGCAAAGTAGCTTATAGCAAAAGACAAAGTGAATATTCTTTGATACTTACAGTTCAGTGATGAATGAGCCATGTCTTTTGTGTGAAGTTGTTGGAGCACGTCCTATGCCTTGCTTCATCCCAGTGTGAGTTCATCTCTTGACTTCCCCATTTTGATATTGAGAGATTTCTACAGGGGTTAGTCCAGCAAAATAACCGATATCTACTAGAGCATACTCTTGGTTCAAAAATCAAACTAGACGCCATGTTAATTTAATCTAAGAAAGCATTTTAACCTAAGCACCACGCTTAATTTAAAAAGCCTTTGAAAGTAAGATCAACACTCCTAGACTAAGCACCATGCTTAATTTAAAAGATGTATGAACATACTCCAAACCTTAAGCATACTATAGTAAATAACAGTGGCATGAAAGCACTACATAGATTAACTTTAATGGAGATGAAAGAGTGTGATCAAGGTGAGTAGTATATATTTTTTTAGATGCACATAACATCAGTCGATGCAAGTGATAAAAATTAAACATGTATGAGAGAACATAAACATGTAATAAGATAACTACTCATCAATTTAATGTCCATGAGCAAGACTGACTCACCTCGATTAAACTTACCATGACTCACAATGGAATTGTGAGTGGTACAACGTCTGGTATCGTCACTCGTCACGTGCTTGAAAACTTGTAACGCTGACCTTCTTCGATCTTTGTGGGAGTTTGTCGAAAAGTCAAAGTGACAACAATTGTCTATACCTTATCTAGTTGATTCCTAACAAAGTGGTTGAATGGATCTTGAGGCTTGAGCAAAGCCTCTGGACCCGCAACGTAGTTTGTCAAAAGTTCGAAACCAGTCATACACCTCACCCTGCATAAGATCAAAACTATACAAAAGCTAGGGTGGGCCTGTTTGGATAAAGGGTGAATAATATATCTCAATTATCACATGTGTAAGAGTTCTCCTAGATGTTGTAAATGTATTCTAGCTACCGTCCTTAATTACTCATTCATTCCCCGGCAACGACGCCAAAAATGCTTGTTGACACTCCTTAATGGAATCACTCTAAGATAGACTTCATAAACAATAACCTAGTGAAGGCACTAAGAAGTGTACGGGACACTACTAGCATCACTTAACGTCAAGTTGTCATCCCCAACATGAAACTAGCAATGTGATTATATCATAGCACTGACTCTAAAGATAAATATTTACCGCAAACGCACAGATAAATACACCCGTTGTAGCAGCATTTTACCCAGAGATGTTCCAAGTATCGTTATTTATATTTAGCACTAGGAATGAAGTGAGATAAATAAGGACAAGAGCTACTCTACACATGTGATAGGAGTATTGAGAACAAAGTAGGAACACACTCCTTTATCCTAAACAAGGATCAGTGACAATAATGAGGTACACTATAAAAGATAAAAGATTAATCTATGATAGTCCTTAGAGCATTTCAACTTAGACAAGGCATGCGGATTAGAATAGACATTATAAAGAAGTATTCCTAAGCTATTTTAATTATAAGTCATAATATACATTGATTAGTGCAATTATATTTGGCAATCATTGGCTAGGTTATCCCATATTCATATTCAAGAGGCAACTCCATAGTAAAGGTGCCAAACAGAGTAACCCCTAAACCATGAGTTAACTGAGCCATACTGAACACTACATTCGGGAGGTGGAATACAAAGGACTCAACAGGCCTGTCACACCCGCGATCTACCACTCTATCCGGAACATAGGACGCATTCGCAGATAAATAGTGTATAGGTACCACACCTACACAACATTTATCACCCACCCGTTGAACTTTAAGATGAGTGCTATACGAACATGAGTATAAACATGATGATAATCTATCTATGCCAAATATATAATCAAAGCATACTACAAGCAGTATAATTAAGAATATAGTAATTAATGTCTTAGTCATATCAATTATATCTAAACTATTATGAACTAGACTATGAACTAGCACACAATGAGAAAACAGTATGATGAACTAGAACACGAACTAGAACTAGATTAAGAACTAGACGATGAACTAGAACTAGAAGATGAACTAGAACATGAACAATGAAGAACAATGAAGAACTAGAAGAACAATTATGAACTAGAAACATAATTAGATCCATAATGTTATACAAGATAGAAGATCTTGGGTTTACCGAGCCTTCTCGCGACTAGATCCGGAATCCAAGCGAAGCTTGCCTCTTCTAATTCTAATTCTATCTAGCTATGCCTAAGTTGATGTGGCTCTAAGGAAATTAGGGTTTCTGATTGATCCTCCTCCTCTCTAATGACTTGAGATCTGATGATGATGGAGAGGGGGGTCTGGGGTCTGGTTATATAGCCCTGAGGGATCAACCGCAACCATTATATCAAACCGACTTAAGGTACGGCCGAGATGAGTCCTAGAGGTCGGTGGAGATAGCTTGCAGAAGACGGAAGCCAGTGGGCCTAGGGGGGACCGGTCGGTCTCCCGGTGGGACCGGTCGGTCCCACCAGTCGGCCTCTCGCGGTGGTCGACCTCCTGGTGTCTTCTCGCGTCCTCTGGAGTCTTCTAGAATAATCCTGACGTGGTGGTGGCGTTATCTCCCGTCGGTTTCCTTCTATGGGAAGCTATCGGTGCTGATTTCCTGGTTTAGTCCCTGCAGAATCATAGTTCACCAAAACTCGTGGAATATTGTCAGTTAAAACCCTAAACCTTTGTTGTTGATCAAATTCTTGCTCTTTTCATATTTATTTATCCCTTAATTATGATAGATAACCAGCGTCAACAAAGTGTTGGATCATCAATCCCTTCAGCACCTTCTTCTTCATCATCAAAAAGAGGTTCACCAACCTCGTGATCACCTGCATGCTCAAATCTAGAAGAAGGACAATGCATGGTCTCGTCGAAGGTTCGGATGTCTCCATGACTCGGTTAGTATCAAGGTTAAGTACACGATATGCACGAGTATGACTACCATAACCCAAAAATACACCGTCAGAAGAGTGAGACTCAAACTTGTCCTGGTTGCCTTTCATGAGTATAAAACAATGGCAACCAAAAACTCTAAAATAACTCACCTTGGGTTGCTTCCCAAATCGCAACTCATAAGACATTTTCTTCAAGATAGCACGGAGAAAAATGCAATTGGAAATATAGCATGCAGTGTTTATAGCCTCGGCCCAATACCGCCTAGGATCCTATGCTCATCGAGCATCGTCCTGGCAATCTCTACAAGGGTCCGATTTTTCCTCTCTACACACATTTTGTGGCGGTGTGTAGGGGGAAGAAAACTGATGTTGTAGACCCAAAGAGTTACAAAACTTTTCAAAATATGAGTTCTTAAACTCGGAACCATTATCGCTACGAATAGCTCTCATCGAGTTCTTAGGGAACTAGTTCTGAAGTTGCAAGATCAAATTGCGAACAAAAGTGAAAGTCTCAGTTTTCTCACCTAAAAAGAAAACCCATGAATATCTCGAAAAGTGCTCAACAACAACAAGCACATACCACTTCCCACCAACCGAGCTCACCCGAGCCGGACTGTCACACCCCAATTTTAAGGATAAAATTGTGGCGGAAAACTCATGTGTGCCCAGGAAACAATCACACACATAAGTTAGACAAATTACAAGAAGGTGGCATCATCACATTGTTTATTACATAACGATAGTATCAACACAAGTATTACATCAAGCGAAACAAAAGATAACTGAACTGCTAACAAGATCTACTCCACAGGGAACGCTGACTGGGGGAAAACGCTAGCCTAGAAGTCCTCTGGGAAGTCGCCAACTGCACCTTCATCTGTTACCCATCCGGGATTTGCCCAAAAAGAAGATAAACAACAAGCGTAAGTACTCCTCGTACTTAGCAAGCTAACACAGGGTTCATGAGGCTCAAAAGGCTGACACTGTCTGACTGCAGTTAGCTTTTAAGTTGGCAAAGTTTTAGCATTAAGGTAAACGAATATGGTGCTTAACCCTTAACCAAGATCCATTTGTCCAACAAAGATAAATATAACATCATAAGGTACCAACAATATAAAGTAAAATTTATTCAAGTATCAAAGTTCTGCTAGCTTTCCCGGGCCGCTCGTGACCGTGAGCACGGGTTATAACAGTTTTACACTCTGCAGAGGTTGTGCATCTTTACCCACAAGCCATGTTACCCTTGTGCCCGAGGCGGCCAACCTCTTGATCCACTTCCGAGGTAGATCGGCAGGGCACACTATGAAGCCTTTCGCTGGTTCGTCTAACAGGTTAGGGCCGCTAGGTTTCCTTGGCAGGCAGATGTAGTAACCCCCCTTCCTATGGCACAAGGCCATCGCAGCTATACACATAGGAACAGGAGCAGCCCTACACCCAAAGTGGCAAGCCCTTATGCGCCCTTTCGGGTCACCGCTAACAAGTTAGAAAAGGTCCAGTGTACTGAGCTAAAACCAGAGCCATATAGCACTCATGGTAGCACTGTCTATCCCAGCTTTTGCTAACAAAAGTTTTATTAATCGTTTAACAACGTATCATCATGAGAACAAATTCATCATAGGACTGGATCAGTTATAAGTCAGTTGGCACTAGCATTCTACCCATATGCATATATCCCACGGAGTCAAGAACATCACAGATAACAAAGCTAAGTGGGTCTCTAAGGTTGCTCAGTTGGACACATGCATAAATGAGTAAATTAATGGTAAAGTGAAATAGGTAACAAGGAGATCCCATGCTAACTTGCCTTGGTTGTCGAAAGACTGATCTTCCTGCTGGTCGCTGAAAGAGGGGTCCTGGTCGTACCACACCGACTCACCGTCTACTCGATCACAAAACATCACCACGCATTCCAGGCGCAAACATACACAATGCAAACAAGGCTATCATTAGAACAGTACATAAACAGTAATAAACAGAAATAAATCTTTGATAAAACTGAAGTACGCGTTTCTACGATCACAACAAGATTTGGTTCACCGAAAACGGAGTTACTAAGCGAAAGATACGGCCGAAACGGTGTTTTCTAAAGCCCTAACAAGATTAACATAAACCCTGAAACTAAACAGATCTACGCTGACTAACAAAGGCATAAAAGGTAGAGGAAACTAAACGAATCTAACGCAACTTGAACGGGTCAAAACGGAGCTAAAACGTGGTTTTATAAGCATTTTAATGTAGTGGCATTTCTGTAAATAGCTGAAAATCATTTGAATTGAATCGGAATTTAAATGAATTTTAAATCGAATTACAGCCGGCTGGACTGCGCCTCAAATCAACCGAAACGCAGGGGCCTGGTGAAAGAATTTCAAACAGAGAATAGTGCCGTAAGGAGTGCGGGTTGATTCCGCAAATCCTCAGGGGCTCTTATGCAAATCTAACCCGAAGGGGTATCGACGATCCACAGCCGCCGGATCAGCGATGGACGGCGCGAAATAGATCCAGGGGGGGTGCGCGCGCGGGCAAGCCGACGGCGTGCACAGGCCGCGGCGTCGCGGCGCTTTGCGCGACGTCGCGCGCGGTTCCGCCATGGATGGCACGGCGGAGCCCGCGGAGCTACCCTAGGCTAAACCAAGCGGACAAGGAGATAGGGGAAACCAAGGGGGGTGCTCACCGGGGTGAAACGAACGGAGGAGGTGGCTCGGAGGTGGCGGTCCGCGGCGACGGCGGACGGCGGCGGACTGCACGGACGAACGGCGGCGGTTAGGACTAAACCGAGCGAAAGAAAAGGAAGGAGGGGGTGCGGCAACTTTACTGCGACGCGGCGGAGCTCGGGGAGGTCGTGAATGGCCGGAGCGGTGCCGAATCGGCGGCTCGACTGCGGCGGCGGCGGTGGCGGCGATGGCACGGAGATGCTCGGCACGGTTGCTTGGGTGCTCTGCTGTGCGGCGCTGCGGGAGAGAAAGAGGGAAAACGGAGTGGGGGTGGAGACCGCGTCCACTTAAGGACGAGGGAGAGACGGGGTCGTGGGTGAAGCGCGCGGGAGAAGCGGGAGCGTGCGGCCGCGGCGGTTGCGCTCGGCGGCGACGCAGAGAGAAGGAGGGAGGAGGGGCTGACACGCGGGCCCGGGTTGCCAGAGAGAGAGAAGGGAGAAGGCGCGGCGGCGCAAGGGGCGCCGAGCTGGGCCGGCCAGCAGGCCGCGCGGGAGAGGAGAAAGGGAGGAGGGAGGCCCGGCGCGGGAGAAGAAAAGAAGGGAAGGGGCGCCGGCGGGTTGGGCCGCTTGGGCCAGAAGAGGGGAAAAGAGAGAGAGAAAAGAAAAAGCTTTTCATTTTATTTCAAGGCATTCCAAAACCATTTCAAAGTGAATTTGAATTCAAACCAAGTTTTGGCAAAAACCAGTCACTCAATTAAATCCAGTGCATCAGCATGAATGCATAAACATGTTGCCACTATTATTTTAATTCAACAAAAATTATTTAACCCCTAGGTTAAATGCTCACAAAAATCATAATTAAATCATTTTCACCTATTTTGTTTTGGAGAAATTTTTAGGGTGTTACAACTCTACCCCCCTTAAGATGAATCTCGTCCTCGAGATTCGACTGGAGCTTACTCAAACAACTGCGGATAGGATTTCCGAAGTTCTTCTTCTCTTCCCAGGTAGCTTCTTCTTCTGTATATCGGTTCCACTGAACCTTGCACATCTTGATAACTCGGCTCCTGTAACTCTTTCTGCTGTCTCTAAGATCTTGACAGGGTACTCTTCATAAGTGAGATCTTCTCCTATCTTGATCTCTTCCAGGGGAACTTGCTCTTCAGGCACCTCAGACATTTCTTTAGCTGAGAGACATGGAACACATCATGAACGCCTGACAGCCTCTCAGGTAACTCAAGCTGATAGGCCACTTCTCCACGTCTGGCCAAGATCCGGAAAGGACCTATGTATCTTGGTGCCAACTTTCCTTTCATGTTGAATCTCTTTACGCTTCTCATGGGTGACACTTTCAAGTACACATATCTCCCACTTTGAAAACTAAGTCCCTCCTGCGAGTATCCGCATAACTCTTTTGTCGGGACTGAGCTATCCTCAAGTTATCCCGGATCATTCTTACTTGTTCTTCAGCATTTCTAAGAACATCCGGTCCAAACACTTGAGTTTCTCCTGTCTGATTCCAGAATAAAGGAGTTCTACACTTTCGCCCATACAAAGCTTCAAAAGGAGCCATTTTGAGACTCTCCTGATGACTGTTATTGTAGGAGAATTCAGCATATGGCAGGCTTTATCCCAACTAGCCCCATGCTGAAGTGCACATGCTCTCAACATATCCTCCAAGATTGATTTATCCTTTCAGTCTGCCCATCTGTTGTGGGTGATATGCAGAACTGAAATTCAGCTTGGTTCCCAATGATTGATGTATCTGATGCCAAAAATGAGATGTGAATTGTGTTCCTCTGTCAGATACTATTTTCTTCGGACACCATGTAAGGACACAATTCTCTCCATGTACAGCTCTGCTAACCTTGCTCCATTGTAAGTGGTTTTAACTGGTAGGAAGTGAGCGACCTTGGTGAGTCGGTCGACTATTACCCATATAGAGTCATAAGCCTCTTTGTGTGGGGGTAATCCAGTGATAAAGTCCATTCCCACTTCTTCCCATTTCCACTCGGGTATCTGCATAGGTTGCAATAATCCTGCCGGTCTTTGATGTTCAGCTTGACCTTCTGACAGGTGTCACATAGGGCTACATATTCTGCCACATCTCGCTTCAAACCATACCACCAGTACTTCTCTTTCAAATCCAAGTACATTTTGGTACTGCCGGGATGTATGGAGTAGGCGAATTCATGCGCATCTCGCAGGATGGCATCACGGATAGCTTTCACTTCAGGCACACATATCCTTTTTCCAAACCATAAGGTTCCATTTTCATCCATCCGGAACCTGGTGCCTTTCCAAGCACTATGTTTTCTGCTATCTCTTGCAGTTTCTCATCTTTCAGCTGACCCTCACGGATTTCTTTCTCCAAGGTAGGTTCAACTGTTATCTCCACAGCATTGTTGGCAAAGCACAGGTTAAGATATGCCATTTCAGCTCTCAATTCAGCTGACATGTATTCCACTTGCAGTCCAGTTGCATAAGTTTTTCTGCTCAGGGCATCGGCCACGACATTGGCCTTGCCTGGGTGATAATGTACCTCCAGGTCATAGTCTTTGATCAATTCTAGCCAACGGCGTTGCCTCAAATTCAGATCTGATTGAGTAAATATGTACTTCAGACTTTTATGATCTGTGTACACATCACACTTATGCCCAACTAGATAATGTCTCCATATTTTCAAAGCATGGACCACAGCTGCTAACTCCCAAATCATGAGTGGATAGTTCACCTCGTGCTTTCTCAGCTGTCTAGATGCATATGCAACTACTCTTCCTTCTTGCATTAGAACACATCCAAGTCCCAGACGAGATGCATCACAATAGATGGAGAAGCTTTTGTTCAAGTCTGGCAGAACTAGGACTGTGCTGAGGTTAATCTCCTTCTTAACTCTTCAAAGTTTGCCTGGCACTTATCAGACCACACAAACTTACATTCTTTTCTAGCAAGGCAGTCATAGGCTTTCGAGCTTGGAGAAACCTTCAATGAACCTTATGTAATACCCAGCCAAACCCAGAAAACTTCGGATTTCACTGGCATTGGTTGGCGGGTTCCAGTCCAACACATCCTGCACCTTGCTAGGATCAACGGATATACCTCCGTTAGAACTACATGCCCCAAAAAAGAGACTTCTTTCAACCAAAACTCACATTTGCTCCTCTTGGCATAGAGTTGATGCTCTCTCAACTTCTGCAGAACCATCCTTAGATGTTCAGCATGTTCTTCTTCTTCTGTTTAGAGAACACTAGAATGTCATCTATGAACACCACCACAAACTGTCTAGATACTCCATGAACACCCTATTCATCAGGTACATGAAGTAGGCTGGGGCGTTGGTCAGTCCAAAAGACATAATTGTATACTCATACAATCCATACCGCGTTGTGAAAGCAGTTTTAGGAATGTCTGAGTTCCGGATTTTCAACTGGTGATACCCAGACCTGAGATCTATTTTGGAGAACACACATGCTCCTCTAAGCTGGTCAAATAGATCGTCTATCCGGGGTAGAGGGTATTTTGTTTTTAATGGTAACCTCATTTAAAGACCTATAGTCCACACACATCCTTTGGCTACCATCTTTCTTATCCACAAAGATCCCAGGTGCTCCCCAAGGAGAAGCACTGGGGCGTATATACCCCTTCTCTAGCAACTCCTTAAGTTGCTTCTTAAGCTCTTCTAATTCATTTACCCCCATTCTATAAGGTCTTTTAGCTATTGGTGCAGTTCCAGGCAGTAATTCAATAATGAACTCAACATCGCGATCAGGTGGCATACCTGGAAGATCATCAGGAAAGACATCAGGGAACTCGTCCACCACCCGATCTTGCTCTGCACCACTAGCATTCATCTGGTTTATGGTGGCAGTCGGCTGCTCTTGCATCACCACTTCCACACAGATCCTGTCTCCCTTGGGTGTAGATACAACCACTGATCTTTCTTGACACTGAATGACAGCCCCATGTTGCTTCATCCAGTCCATACCCAAGATGAGATCTATGCCTGCTGTTCTCAGCACTATAGGCTTTACTTTAAATTCTACCCCCCTTAAGTTGACACTAGAGGTGGGGCTCCAAAATTTGCAGGCATACTACCCCCTGGTGAGTTTACTATGATTGTTTCTTTCATTGCACATAAAGGCACACCATGCATTCTAACAAAAGACTGTGAAATGAAGGAATGCGAAGCACCAGAATCAAAAAGTATGGTTGCTGGGATTGAGTTGATGCTGAACGTACCCATCATAACATCCGGTGCATCCAGGGCACTATCGGCAGCCACAGGTTCACCCGCCCAGTGTGAGTGGACGAGCATTCTGCTTCTGACCTCCTGCTTGGTTCTGTGGAGCCTGAGGGTTCTGCTTCTGGGACACTGGTGAGCATAGTGTCCAACCTCCCCACAGCGGTAGCAAGCGTTGGGGTTCTGCTGAGATGCATTCTTCATGGGAGCGGAGTTGGGTGCTCCCTGGCGTGATGCTTGGCTGCCCTGCTGCTGGTACCTCTGCCCTCCTGGCTGCTGCTGATAGCGCTGACCACCTGACTGCTGTTGGTATGGAGGGCGCTGCTGGTTCTGGTTGCCCTGGGGTTGCTGTCCCCTGTTCCACTGGTTGGAGGAGCCTTGATTCCTCTGGGGGTAGCCTTGCTGGGGGTTGGTTCGGGGACGAGTGTTGCTCCCCGAAGACTGGCCTTGGAAGCTTCTCTCTCTTTGCTTCCATCTCTTTCCGCTTGTTGTCAATAACAATCGCCCTATTGACCAGGGCCTGATAGTTGGGATAGTGTTTTGACATAAGCTGGAGCTGCAACCCATCGTAAAGACCCTTCAGAAAACGGCGCTGCTTGTCTTTATCTTGGGCCCAATCCTGTGGGCATAGCGCGACAGTTGGGCAAACTTATCGCGGTATTCCGCCACTGACATGGACCCTTGTTTCAAGGAGCGGAACTCTTCTTGCTTCAGCTCTACGAGACCATCAGGGATATGATAGGATCTGAAGTTCTCCTTGAACTCCTGCCATGAAACAACTGGAGCATCTTGGGGACGGCCGAACATGAATGCATCCCACCAGTCCTGGGCTGCTCCCTGCAGTTGCCCAGAAGCGTAGAGCACTTCTCATAATCTGTGCACTGGGCAATGTTCAGCTGCTTCTCTACTGCACTGCACGAAGCCAGTCATCCGCCTCCAAAGGTTCAGAGGCATGAGTGAACACAGGTGGGTGGCCTTTCAGGAATTCTCCTCGGCGATCCCTGACTTGAAGAGGTTGGGGTGCTGCAGCTGGCGCCTGATCCAGGCGGTTCATCATGGCTTGCATTAGTTGATTCTGCATTCCCATCAGCTGCTCGATGGTCACTGGCGGCGGTGGCGGTGGCGGGTCCACAGGAGCACCACGCCCACGGCCACGACCCCTTCCGCGTCCACCCCTTGCTGCCATCTGCTCACCAACAAATGCGCAAGAGTTAGACCTTTATATCCAACATAGATATATTTAAAACATAAATGAGCATTGCTGAAATTTCTGTGCACGTCCTTGTCAACAGCAGTGCACTAAAACTGACACAACTCAAGCTACAGAAATCCAACAGGGATGAACCAGACATCGTTGGAAAGCTTAAAACCAGCTACAACTTTCATATAGAACACTTTTTCAGATTCGGCCAGATTCTGGGTCGAAAACAGCGTTGAACAGAACCTGTTCTAGGTGACAGACTGCGCAGAAACATCAACTTTAAACAGGCATATCTCCCAGATCCGAACAGATAAGGACTTGGTTCCAGATTTGTTTGAAAGATACATCAGTCTAGATACTCCCACAAAAATTTCATAATTTTGGGAACACGGATAAGAGATATACTGATATAACCACAGGCTGCTCCAGAAAACAGCAACACAGATAGGGATAAACAACTTTATTCAACACAGAGATATGTTTTTAACTTGGAGAAGCACAGACAAAACCCATACTTCACCACACACAAGCAAAGATCCATCAAACATAGTTCACTAACATAAGCAACACATCCACTAAAAGTTCACCAGACACAAACTGAAATTTAACAACGTGTCTAAACGAGATAACTAAACATGGTAGGCAACTACTGGGCTCCACCGGGGCATCGTTGGCTCTGTACTTCTTCTTGTAAACAGCTGGAAGACCCAGCTCACCGCGGAGATGATCCACTTCACGCTCCAGACGCCTCATCACTTTCTGAGAAGCGCGCAGGTCATCCTGCACCTTGTCAGCCTTCCTCTGCCTTCATCATAGGCATCTGGGCGGTAGAGACCAGAACCGGGTACTCCACAGGAGGAAGCAGAGCTTGCCACGAGCCCACCATGTCACTGTGGGGCAGGTAGCGTAGCTCATCCATAGACTGGAAGCGCAGACCACGGTAATGCAAGAAAGCATCCTGCGCTGCGTCCTCCATGCTGGCGAGAGCTTCACCACGCTTGGTGGTAGTCCTGTGAGCCGACTCTATGACGTGGCTTGATCCACATCATTCCAACCTGTAACCATTAGGTCGGACTTCCAGTAAGTGGCCTCCAAAGGATGAGTGTACTCGCCACAGTGATACTGGAGCTTGGCCTCCAACTCTGGGTAGTACTCATCCAGCAGACGAACCAGCATACTATGGTAGTATGCTGTCTCGTCAGGCTTCTTGAACATGAAGCGACGAGTCCATCCAGGTCTTCATCTCACCACCTGCACTACTGGAGAGGCAGGGGGTGTGGTGCTGAGCAGACGAAACAGCGAGAGTGCACCACCGGGTACACTGGCACGAAGGCCGGTGCTGCAGGAGCTGCTGGAGCGGCAGGTGCCTCCACGACTGGTGAGCGACAGGCGCCACAGAGCGGGTGCCTCTGGAGCCGGACCCTCAGTTTGGCGCCTCAGGAGCTGGCACTCCAGGAGCTGGGCCCCAGGAACTGGTGCAGGGGGCGGGTGTGGGCGCTGCTAGCTCCCCAGAGACGTCGGGGTAGAGGTCAACTCTTCATCCTCCACGATGAAGGCGGTGTTGGAGGAGCTGGAGGAACCATCACTGTCGGGATGTGGACCACAGGGTGAGGGGGCTGGCTGGCGCTGGCGGTGAAAGGGCACGATACGCGCGGGTGTTCATGCGAGGCATCCTGACGTTATGGTTAAAGACAAGATAAGCGGAAACATTAGTTTTTACATAATAGAATAAGAATAAGAAGCATGTAAATTTTAATAAAGTAACAAGATAATAAAATAAGCATGAACAGGTAACAAAAGGTGTTAGAACGGCCATTTCCTAGCTAGGCCCGCGTCCTACAGTCAACAAAGCTCTGATACCAATTTGTCACACCCCAATTTTAAGGATAAAATTGTGGCGGAAACTCATGTGTGCCCAGGAAACAATCACACACATAAGTTAGACAAATTACAAGAAGGTGGCATCATCACATTGTTTATTACATAACGATAGTATCAACACAAGTATTACATCAAGCGAAACAAAAGATAACTGAACTGCTAACAAGATCTACTCCACAGGGAACGCTGACTGGGGGAACCGCTAGCCTAGAAGTCCTCTGGGAAGTCGCCAACTGCACCTTCATCTGTTACCCATCCGGGATTTGCCCAAAAGAAGATAAACAACAAGCGTAAGTACTCCTCGTACTTAGCAAGCTAACACAGGGTTCATGAGGCTCAAAAGGCTGACACTGTCTGACTGCAGTTAGCTTTTAAGTTGGCAAAGTTTTAGCATTAAGGTAAACGAATATGGTGCTTAACCCTTAACCCATGATCCATTTGTCCAACAAAGATAAATATAACATCATAAGGTACCAACAATATAAAGTAAACAGTTATTCAAGTATCAAAGTTCTGCTAGTTTCCCGGGCCGCTCGTGACCGTGAGCACGGCTGTTATAACAGTTTTACACTCTGCAGAGGTTGTGCATCTTTACCCACAAGCCGTGTTACCCTTGTGCCCGAGGCGGCCAACCTCTTGATCCACTTCCGAGGTAGATCGGCAGGGCACACTATGAAGCCTTTCGCTGGTTCGTCTAACAGTTAGGGCCGCTAGGTTTCCTTGGCAGGCAGATGTAGTAACCCCCCTTTCCTATGGCACAAGGCCATCGCAGCTATACACATAGGAACAGGAGCAGCCCTACACCCAAGTGGCAAGCCCCTTATGCGCCCTTTCGGGTCACCGCTAACAAGTTAGAAAAGGTCCAGTGTACTGAGCTAAAACCAGAGCCATATAGCACTCATGGTAGCACTGTCAATCCCAGCTTTTGCTAACAGCAAGTTTTATTAACCGTTTAACAACATATCATCATGAGAACAAAATCATCATTGGACTGGATCAGTTATAAGTCAGTTGGCACTAGCATTCTACCCATATGCATATATCCCACGGAGTCAAGAACATCACAGATAACAAAGCTAAGTGGGTCTCTAAGGTTGCTCAATTGGACACATGCATAATGAGTAAATTAATGGTAAAGTGAAATAGGTAACAAGGAGATCCCATGCTAACTTGCCTTGGTTGTCGAAAGACTGATCTTCCTGCTGGTCGCTGAAAGGGGTCCTGGTCGTACCACACCGACTCACCGTCTACTCGATCACAAAACATCACCACGCATTCCAGGCGCAACATACACAATGCAAACAAGGCTATCATTAGAACAGTACACCCAAACAGTAATAAACAGAAATAAAATCTTTGATAAAACTGAAGTACGCGTTTCTACGATCACAACAAGATTTGGTTCACCGAAAACGGAGTTACTAAGCGAAAGATACGGCCGAAACGGTGTTTCTAAAGCCCTAACAAGATTAACATAAACCCTGAAACTAAACAGATCTACGCCGACTAACAAAGGCATAAACAGGTAGAAACTAAATTACGAATCTAACGCAACTTGAACGGGTCAAAACGGAGCTAAAACGTGGGTTTTTATAAGCATTTTAATGTAGTGGCATTTCTGTAAATAGCTGAAATCATTTGAATTGAAATCGGAATTTAAATTGAATTTTAAATCAATTTACAGCCGGCTGGACTGCGCCTCAAATCAACCGAAACGCAGGGGCCTGGTTGAAAGAATTTCAAGACACAGAGAACAGTGCCGTAAGGAGTGCGGGTTGATTCCGCAAATCCTCTGGGCTCTTGTGCAAATCTAACCCCGAAGGGGTATCGACGATCCACAGCCGCCGGATCAGCGATGGACGGCGCGAAATAGATCCAGGGGGGCGCGCGCGGGGCAAGCCGACGGCGGGCACAGGCCGCGGCGTCGCGGCGCTTTGCGCGACGTCGCGCGCGGTTCCGCCATGGATGGCACGGCGGAGCCCGCCGACTCGGCCGCGGAGCCTACCCTAGGCTAAACCAAGCGGACAAGGAGATAGGGAAACAAGGGGGTGCTCACCGGGGTGAAACGAACGGAGGAGGTGGCTCGGAGGTGGCGGTCCGTGGCGAACGGCGGACGGCGGCGGACTGCCCGGACGAACGGCGGCGGTTAGGACTAAACCGAGCGAAAGAAAGGAGGGAGGGGCTTCGGCAACTTTACTGCGACGCGGCGGAGCTCGGGGAAGGTCGTGAATGGCCGGAGCGGTGCCGAATCGGCGGCTCGACTGCGGCGGCGGCGGCGGCGGCGGCGGCGATGGCACGGAGATGCTCGGCACGGTTGCTTGGGTGCTCTGCTGTGCGGCGCTGCGGGAGAGAAAGAGGGAAAACGGAGTGGGGGTGGAGACCGCGTCCACTTAAAGGACGAGGAGAGACGGGGTCGTGGGTGAAGCGCGCGGGAGAAGCGGGAGCGTGCGGCCGCGGCGGTTGCGCTCGGCGGCGACGCAGAGAAGGAGGGAGGAGGGGGCTGACACGCGGGCCCGGGTTGCCAGAGAGAGAGAGGGAGAGAAGGCGCGGCGGCGCAAGGGGCGCCGAGCTGGGCCGGCCAGCGGGCCGCGCGGGAGAGGAAAGGGAGGAGGGAGGCCCGGCGCGGGAGAAAAAGAAGGGAGGGGGCGCCGGCGGGTTGGGCCGCCAGGCCGCTTGGGCCAGAAGAGGGAAAAGAGAAAGAGAGAAAAGAAAAAGCTTTTCATTTTATTTCAAGGCATTCCAAAACCATTTCAAAGTGAATTTGAATTCAAACCAAGTTTTGGCAAAACCAGTCACTCAATTAAATCCAGTGCATCAGCATGAATGCATAAACATGTTGCCACTATTATTTTAATTCAACAAAAATTATTTAACCCCTAGGTTAAATGCTTCACAAAAATCATAATTAAATCATTTTCACCTATTTTGTTTTGGAGAAATTTTTAGGGTGTTACACGGACCGACAAGGTCCATATGCAAAATCTCTCCATGGCACTTGGTCATAACTTGATTCACAGGATGGTGGGGAGCGGCAACCATTTTTCCCTGTCTACAAGAATGGCAAACAAGATCCTTCTCCATGTGTAACTTGGGCAATCCTCGGATTAAGCCAAGTGAACTAAGCCTTGTAAGCAAGTCGAAGCTCAAGTGACCAAGTCTCCTATGCCACTTCCAAAGATCAGAGGAGGAGGGTCTAGCCAAAAGACAACGAGAAATGCCAAAAGACTCCGAGAAATTCGCACGAAAGACTTTCCCAAAGGGCGAAATCAAACATACAAGATTGCCCTGAGGATCTAAAATACGACTGAGATTGGGCTTAAAACAAAGCTCATAGTCATCCTCAAAAAGTTGCGAAACAGAAAGAAGGTTAAAATGCAAGTTTGAAATAAGAGCAACATCACGCAACACAAAGTGCTCATTAACTCGCACAGAACCACGGGATAGCACCTTACCTTTACTATTGTCACTGAAGGTAATAAACTCCTTTCCAGTGACTGGGCTAAGACTGGAGAACCACTTGGAGTTTCTGGTCAGATGCCTTGACCACCCGGAATCCACCAACCAAACATTCTCCAATCGCCTTACCCACATCAATAAAAAGACATAGGGTGAGCATACGGTCCAACACTAGGGAGAGTAAAATGGGAAGTGTACCAGTGTTGTCCCGGCTGCTCAAAAGAACGGTTTGTAGAAAAACCATTCCTAGCACGTCTACGGGGAAAGCGATCACCATGCACAGGAAAACGTGGTCCGCTGAGGGAAGAGCGTCCATCGCGATGGTCAAAACGCGGTGGGGGTAACGCTGAACTACAAAGCCACCGCCACGGGGTCCGTAGCCTACAAAACTAGGATCCCGTCGGGCACGACCACCTTGAGGTATTGGACCTCTAGGCCTAGCAACCCTCCTTTGAACCTTTGACGCATGTATATTATGGAAAGGATGGTACATGTCCGAGTTGTTCATCTCCTTTGCACGGCGCTCCTCTCTCTTGCGCCGAAAGCAAAACTCCCTCAAGTGTCCATCTCTCCCACGGTGCTCGCAGTGGTACCTCACCACTCTCATAGGGGGTTGTTGGTACTCACGGTATTGGGTGTGGATCACTTGGTTCTTTTGTGGCATGAGCTCCTCATGGATTGGTGGCAGAGTGTCTAGCTTGTTCCTGAGGTGGTTTGGTTTTGGAGCCCATGTCTGTTTCTTGGGTGGAGCTCTTGGAGGTTCCACAAACACTCCATCCTTGGTGTTCGGCTTGAGAGGCTCTTTGGGTGGAATCTTGGTTAGTTTGGGAGTAATGGCTGAGTTGGGCTTCTCACTCGGCTTAAGACCACTAAACTCTCTAATCTTCCCAAAAGCTATAGCACTCTCCACACCCTGAGCAAAACCAACACTAGGACCTCCAGCAGCACGTTTGAATTGGGCAATCATCATCACAAGCTGCGGCTCACCACTGACACCCATGACAAGATGGTCTGAAGGTATGTGTTTTCTTCCTCGGTTTGCATCTTGTCATGCTTCACATTTGCAATCTCCAACTCCAAACCCTCACACAGGGCACACCAAGACACACAAGTGCTATCTGAGCTGGCCTTCTCAAGAGACACAATCTTGGCATTTTTCTCTGCCAACTCGGATTGCAAGCCTGCACAAGACTTGCACGCACCCAACAACACGGGTCTAGCCCTAAGCTCATCCATCTCTCCAACCAAAGCAACATACTTCCCCCTCAAAGTGAGAAGGTCAGTCATGTGCTTGGAGCACATCTCACACTCATCCTCCTCAGTCACAACAATGGTGGATCTGACAGACTCAAGCTCCTTCACCGCATCCTCCCACTTCTGCCTAAACTCCTTCCTCTCTCTCTAGCAGCATGCCTAAGCAGCTTATCTTGACTAAGGAGGGTGGTAGTAAGTTTATCGACCTCAGCAGAAAGCTCATCGGGGGTCTGAGGTACCGGGGAGGAGGAGTCGCCGTTGTCGTTTTGAGGGATCTCCTCCGGCTCGCAATTGACCTCATCACCGAGGGCCATGGTGCAGAAGCCCTCATCGTCGACGAAGAAGCAAAGACCATTCAGCTTGTCCTCGATCTTCTTCTTGTCGGACTCATCATCGCTTGAAGCAGTGGAGTCGTCGTCCGAGTCATCGACGTCGCTGAGCGTAGCGAAGAAGGCACGCTGCTCGGTCTGGGCCTTCTCCAAGTACTTCTCCTTGATGTACTCCTTGTTGAAGCCGCCCCTCCGCTTGTGCTTTGCGGGGACGTACTTCTCCTTGCGCTTGCTAGAGTCGTACTTGTGGTCGTGATCCGCCTTGCCGAAAGCTTGCTTGTTCTTCTTCGGGCAATTGGCGATGAAGTGGTCCGAGCCTCCACACTCGTAACAGCCACCTCGTCCTCCTCCGCGGCGATGGTTCATGCATTTGTTGTGGAACCGTGAGAACCGGTTTGCAAGCAGGGCCAACTCGTCGTCCGCCATGATCTCTAGCTGCTCCTCTGTGACAGAAAGAAGAGAAGTCAATGCAAAGCCTCCAGAGGGGTTAGCAGAAGAGCCAGAAACCAAAGCCATCGACGGGCCAGAAGGATTTTCATAAGAAGCCCTTGCCATGGCGTCAATCTCACTGGACTTGAGCTTACTAAAGAGCTCGTCGCAGGTGAGAGTCTCATAGTTAGGCGATTCGATGATCGCCTGAACCTTGGAATCCCACACCGACCGATCAAGAGTATGGAGTAACTTGAGAGCTCTATCATGATCGTGGAAAGGCAACAGCTCCTTGTTAGCCCTCATCCTGTTGACAATCACCTGAAAGCGAGCGAATAAACTTTCTATGCTCTCGCCAGGCATGTGTCGAAAATTCTCATACTCTCGCTTGTGCGACTCGTAGAGACGGGTTTTGACTTGAGTGGTTCCCTCATGAAAACGCATGAGAGTCGCCCAAATCTCCCGATCCGTAGCGAGGTGAGAAACGCGATCAAACTCAGACATGCTCAAATAAGAGAAAAGAGCATTACGGGCTCGGTTATTGGCATCGTGCTCATCGATCTGCTGTTGAGTCACGCGAGCAGCCAAGACCACGTAATCGGCAGAGTTGCAAATATCCCAAATCAATGCACCCATGCTCTGAAGATAGGCCGACATGCGTATCTTCCAATATGCATAGTTCGTCCCATCGAAATATGGCGGTTTGCCCAAGCCACGATCCATGTCGCCTTCTGTGGATCTGGAACCGGCTAAGGTGGAAGATCCTTAGCCCGCTCCAATACCAATTGAAGGACCGAAAGTGTTACACAAAGGCGACCAGAGGGGGGTGAATGTGAGCTTCAAATTTCTTTTCAGAAACTTATAGCACTTGTCCCAAGAATCAACCCCGAGTGCTCATCTAGAGCTTGATAGTATCCATGACTCTAGATGTAGGGTGGATGCTTCCAAGAAGCACAGCGGGACACTACACGACTCTAGAAGCTCAACGCAAAGGCTGAAAACCAAAACCAACAAAGGACAAACAAGTTGCAGATGAAAACGCACTAATCAGCACTGACCAGACTCAAGAGTGCATCCGGTCAGTTGTGATCGGACGCGTCCGGTCTGACAAAAACCGTTCTGGACCCTTACTGTGTTGGACCGGACTCACTGTAGAGGAGCGTCCGGTCACAACCCTATAGCGTCCGGTCAGAGCTATCCAATGGTGAACAGTAAACACAGCGCGTCCGATCCAGCTAGCATTGTGAGTCCGGTCAAATACGCGCACAGTGTTACGCTCGGCTTTCAACGACCGACCGCACGGAGTCATCGTCCAATTGATGAACAGTAAGCGTCCGGTCACCCCGACGCAGCCCTGTTCGTCCACCGATTCGACTCGATCTCACCCAAAACGAGACCTCTAGGGTTCAAATTTGGTGAGACGAGTCACAAGGAGAATAGTGAGCTACTCCTAAGAGATCATAGCTCGAACCTATCTCCAAATCGATGAATCGAAGAACTTCGAGAAGAGAAGAGAAAAGTCAATCCGAAATGAAAACCAATCGATCTACTTGCTCGTGAGGATTGAGTTGGATTCCTTCGGTGGAAATGATCCCCTCACTGTAAATAACAAGTAGCAACAAACGAAATCACAAACGAACAACCGTAGAGAGAGATCGATCGACGGGAAAAATGTGGAGAAAAGGTGAACGTGATGTAACACCCGGATTTAAGAACAGAACCAGGATAGCCATATGTGTGCCTAAGAAGTCCACACACAACACAACAGAATATAGAATATCAGAAACAATGTCATTACATAACGTAACATAGCTATATTAACACTTACAACATCGGAGTAAAACGGAACATAAACTAATCTTCACTTGAGGCTCCAATCTTCACAGGGACGGCAGACTGGGGTCACCATACGCCAAGCATAGCTGATAGTCTTCTGGTAAACTCCATGACATCTCCACTAATCTTCTGGGTAACTTTGGCTACCGTCTGGGGTTGTGGGGAATAGCAAGGGTGAGGACATATCGTACTCAACAAGTACAGGCGGAAATAAAATGACATGCGGGGCTGTGAACAAAGGTAGGCTGACACTGTTTAACTGCGGTAAGCATTTTAGTTGGTCAAGTTTTATTAGCACCTGATTACTATAAGTGAGTATAGGACAACCCATCCCATTAGTTAAGAAGAATACCAACATTAATATAACCATCAACCGAGGTGAACCCCTCCATCTGAGAAACCAACATCTTATGTCCATAAATCCAACTGTCTGAAACTAATCATGTGAGGGTCCAGGTCGCTCGTAACCGTGAGCACGGCTGATATATCAGTTTTACACTCTGCAGAGGTTGCATAGTTTTCCCAACGAGCAGTGATTCCCATATGCCAGGGTCATGACTCCCATACTACACTTCCCAGGTGCATGGCAGGGTTTCACCACGGGCCTTTACAAAGATTCATCTAGCGAGCGATAACCACCTAAAGTTCCAACTAGAAACCGCAGCAACCAGAGGTCCCCTAGGTCCATACCACATTCTTGAGCCATCCCTCAGTAGCGTCGCCCAGTTAACGCAACACTAGAATCCTCTAATTAATTAGCCCAGTTAGAGCCATATAACATCTCGTGGTTGCACTGTCATCCTGGATGGTCGCTCCATGAGCCAGTCCTAAAAGGCGGACTCGAGCACAAATACCAACCACAACCAAACTTACCATAACCACCATACCATACCATGTGCCCGAGTCATTGAGTTCCACATTAAAACATAGTTCCATATCCATTAATTCATCATTAATATATCATCATCATATGGTATTTATAGAACAATTAAAGTTGCTTAGCATAGCATTACTACCCAAAATTATAACCCAGGTAACAAGGAAGATATGGAAAACTAGGATAATCCTGAGGGTGCACATAATTAGACACATGCATGCATATAGTGATTAATGGTGAATAGGTAAAGACATGATCAAAGGTGCCTGCACTTGCCTTCTTCAAGCTGATGTTGATCACAGTCTCCAAACTCAAGCTCTTGTAGGTTCACTTGCAACTCTTCATCTAAACGCAACAACATCGGCACACAGGAGCAAACATACAAGCAAAACATGCACTAAATTAGAAAAACAGTACACTAATACATAAAACAGATATAACAAGCTTATAAAACCGTTCTACTCATCAGACGAACGCGTGAACAGAAAACCGCTAAAACAAGCTATAACAAGAATTTATGAATTAACAGATTTTCTTTAATTTAATGAAAATATTAGATAAAACTAATCTCAAATTCAAAGTTGTAAACATGATTAATAGTTGCAAAAACATGTAGATTATGTAATTACGAACCTAACGCAATTTGAACAGGTTGAAACGGAGTTAAAACGGAGTTTTTATAGCAAAATAAGTTTCAGTGGCAAAGTTGTAAATATTGGAAAACGTATTTTGGATACAGCAGACCTGCGTTTACGTTTTCCCGAGGAGAAGGCGTATTCCAGGAAGGCGCAAAAGGGACGACGGGTTCTAATCTAAAGAAACCGACGGTCTCTTTACAAAAAGGCAGGGGTGAAGGGGTATCTGTCGATGGTGGCCGTCGGATATGCAATAGACGGATGAGATTAGAAGAGGGAGAGTGAGGACAGCGCCTCCGCCGGAGTTGGGAGGGAGAGTGGTGGCCGCCATGGCTGGCCGAGCACAGAGCTCGCCAAAGTTGGCGCTTCAGCGTTTCCAGCCATGGGGAAGCACGGGAAGGGTACTAGGATGATGCCCTCGATCTTACGAACTCACCAGGGGCGACGTGATCGACGATTAGGGGACGGAGGGAGCTGGCTACAGATCGGGGAGATCGGCGGCTCCGGCGAGATCCAAACTGAGCGGCGCGAGGAAACTAGGGCACGAGATCAACCGGGTTCAACAATGAGAGAAGTGGCGGATGCGGGAAGCTTTATAGAGGGGCTCAGCGTGCGGAAGGGGCAAGGACGAGGCGCGTGGTGGGAACGGACTCAACTGAGTCCAGCGTGGGTCCAACTGACTCAGGGAAGGGGAAGACCCTGACTAGCGGGCCCCAAGTGTCAGCGAGGGGAATGGTGGGGCCCATCTGGCGGCGAACAGAACGAGAGGGGGAGAGGCGTCCACCTAGGCTCGCGGCCGTCGGTCTGGGCCGGCTCGCTGGGCACGGGCCAAGGCAGAAGATGGGAGGGAGGGGGTGTCGAGCGGGCCGTCTGCGGTGAGGTGAAGAGGAGGCACTGGGTCGGCCTGTTGCAGGAGAGGGGGGAGGGAGAAGTGGAGGCCGGCTGGGCCAGGCTAAAAGCCAGGGGAGGAGGGGAGAGAGGAGAAGAAACCCCTTTTCTTTTTATTTTCAAACATTTCAAAAGCATTTTCAAAACAATTTGAAAACCTTCAAACTTTGGAGCAAACCACTCAGCACAAAATTAAATTATGCATCTGAATGTATGCTCAAACATGTTATTGCCCTAAGATAAATTTAATTCAAAGAAAAGTTTTATTTCTCCTATATTCTCATGAGCACCAAAAATACATAAAAAAACATTTTCCCTCTATTTCCAAGATTACAAATTTCCAGCCGAAAATCGTCACCACCACAATTTCCAGCCGAAAATCATCCCCACGAGGAGACAACGGGAATCCGGTCCCGTTTCCGCAAAATCCAAATACACAGAGGTATGATTCACCGTCTGTGCAGATCTTAGTAGCTACAACAGGGATGGGGGAGAGCAGGAAAACCTAGAATGAAAATAGCAATGGTTGAGATAGTCTGGAGGGAGGGGCTGCCTCTCCTAATATAGCCTAATACAATTATTCCCCTTCTACCCTCTGCTAATGAGCGAGCAGGCTAACCCTAAGGGTATTCCTGACCAACTCAGAGTTGATGTTGATCTGACGGCCACGCCCGCACATCAGGTAGCTTCGCCTCGACGTGATGTCACTGGATGCCGCCACGTGCCGCCTCGCTCCTTCCGTCCTTTTCACGGACCTTCCCCTGGTTTTGAGGCCAAAACCGGGAAACCTGGGCCATCCCCCGGTTTTGAGGCTAAAACCGGTAAACATGTCGTCCATCGGCTGAGTTTGGTGGCCCAAACTCAGAAACCCGCCAGCACCCAGGTTTTGAGGCCCAAACCTAGAAGCCGTCCTCAGCCCGAGTTTTGTGGCCCAAACTTGGAAACCGGCCGCACCCAGGTTTTGAGGCCCAAACCTGGAAACCGTCCACTTGGTGGTTTTTCTGTGGCTCAACCACCAAACCGACGTCGTAGAGGGATGCACCGCCCGTGCGCAAGTCTTCACTTGTCGTTGTCCCAGGCTGTCAGCCACCACGGCCGATCCTCAGGCCACCGGTCCATCAGTCCAAGCCTCACGTCCGCCCTTCACCGCTCCGGGTCCATCGGCACAACACGTCTCTACTTGACCTTCACCTTGCCTTCGATCACCATCTCTCAGCTCGACACCGGCACAACACAAGTCAAAGAACATGCGCATCATACCAGTTGACAATCACTCATCATCTCAAGATCCGGCATACACCCATGTATCCGCACTTAAGAGATCCGCCCCAGTAAATGAGTTATCAGAGGCGGTTTCTTTAGTCAACCGCCCCTGAAAAAAAAACATGCTCCAAGACCCTTTCTTCTTCCTCGCGACAAAAGTAGCTGACACTGCTATTCATTTAGCTCACTTGGAGGCAAGAAATAGCAAGAATAGAGGGGAGGGGAGGTTTTGCCCTTTCAACCTTCAAACGAGTTGGGATCATGGGTTGAGCTTCTGTAAACCGTAAACCCTTTTCGATTTTTGCAGAAACATTTATTTGACTTTGCAGCACGCCGAGATCTATAGAAAAGACATGGTATGGATGTCGTTTTTTTATATAGAAGCAATTTGGGCACTAATTTTTGTTTAGCTTCATATATATATATATGTAATTGATACCTTTTCTAATATTCGTATAAAGAATTTACATTAAATGCTTCATCATATATGTAATTGATATGTGTTTCATGCATATTTTTATCTTTTCTTTACATATATACATATATATATAGGGTAAATATGGATCGGTCATGGATGTACACAAAACGAAGATTCGAAGCTTCCTACATACAAGATATGAATGGTTTCATTGAAGCCGCTAAAAGACATGTTGCCATTAAGCAAACAAAGGATATATTGCCCTTTGTTGTGACTATAGAAACTGTATAATGTGTCGGGATCCAAATACAATAAGATCACACTTGACAAGAAGGGGTTTCATGGATAACTACGAGATTTGGGATCATCATGGTGAGAGAAGTATAGAGGCAAGAGCTACAAATGCACCAGAAGTAAGGGGATATGACGACGATGGTCATGATGCATGATGCAAGAGAAGACTTTGATGGTGGTGGAGATGAAGGTTGTGGTGATGGAGAAGGATATGGTGGAGAGGATGATGGTGAAGACAACGAAGAAGGAGAAGAAGATGATGACTTCCTAGAAGAGATGCTATGCAACGTGGGACAAGAATTGCTGATTAAAGGGCTAAATAACTTGGAGACAGTAAAGAAGGCAAGGAAAGAGCGCTTATACCCGGAGGAAAAGGGTTGTGAGAAAAGATGGTCGTTGCTATGTTTTGTGCTGGACATACTGGTTTTGAAGGCTAAGTACGGATGATCTGATAGGAGCTTCAATGACCTATTAACTCTGTTGCCTGTTGTGCTTTCTAAACCAAACTTTGTCCACCAACACATATCAAGCAAAGAAGCTTATCAGTCCACTTACAATGGGTGTGCAACGAATACATGCATGTCTTAACCATTGTATCCTTTATTTTGGGGTCTTCAAAGACCTAATTAATTGTCTGACATGTGGTGCAAGTCGATATAAAAGGAATGACAAATGTACTAAAGAAGACATGGGTACCTGTGGGAAAAAGAGAAAGAAGGGTGGAAAGAAAAAAGATGTTGCACATAATGTTGAATGGGATAACAGCACCCAAGTGATAGATGATACTAACCAAAGAAGAATCCCAGCATTGGTGAGAGGACTTGATAAGGGTAGCAACACGTGGCGACTTGCCGTATCTACGATGTTTCATTCTCTTGGGAAAAATAACACCAATGTAGCTTGTGCAAGTAAGGGCAAGGAGTATCGTTCGTCTGCTCCAAATGCTGAGACCAATGAAGGAGGTGGCACTATTTATGGTGGCCAACACCGTATGTCTAAAACCCTGATTAGTGTTGACTTCATCAAAGAGATGATGGATCAAGACAATTGTTGGGGGAAGGGACCCTCGGCAGTGACGCCACGCAGGCTGGCTCAAAGACGACCTTCGCGCGACCCGCGCACCTCCGCGACGTTTGTTGAGTCACCCGGATCGCTTTCGTAACCTTCGGATAATGGTTCGACCCTCGCGAACTTTGTGGCTCCTGCAGGCTATAGGCGTGAAGAACACAGAAGGTGACCCTCACGCGCTCCTGCGAGGGTACCTTCGCTGAAGACGTCGAGCTCAGCGGGTGTTGACACTGGTTAACTATCATAATTAAGAGATAAATAAATATGAAAAGGGCAAGAATATGATCACCAACAAAGGTTAGGGTTTCAACTGAAAATATTCCATGAGTTTTGGTGAGTATGATTCTGCAGGGACTAAACCAGGAAATTAGCACCAATAGCTTCCCATAGAAGGAAACCGTCGGGAGATAACACAACCGCCACGTCGGGATACTTCTAGAAAACTCCAGAGGACGTAAGAAGACACCACAAGGAAGGACACCACCAGAGGCCGACCTGTGGGACCGACCGGTCCCACAGGGCCCACCGGTCGGTCGGCCAGGGAGCCCCCATGCTTCCGTCCTCTGCAAGCTACTTCCACCGACCTCCAGAATGCATCTCGACCGTACCTCAAGTCGGTTTGATCCAAGGGCCACGATTCATCGTCCAGGGCTATATAAACAGACCCCTAACCCCCCTCTCTAGGCAATAGGGTTTCAGGCAATTCATTCATCAGGGTTAGACCAACCAGAAGGAGATTAATCGAAAGCTTTAGGACTACATCCACCTAGATTAGTAGATAGAATAGGATTAGAGGAGGCAAGCTTCGCTTGGATTCCTGATCTAGTCACGAGAAGGCTCGGTAAACCCAAGATCTTCTCTCTTGTATTAACATTATGGATCTATTTCATAATTGCTCTTCTAGTTCATCATTGTTCTTCATTGTTTATGTTCTAGTTCATCGTCTAGTTCATGTTCATCGTCTAGTTCATCCTCTAGTTCATAATCTTGTGCTAGTTCATGTTCTAGTTCGTACTTTAGTTCTTATTGATGATCTAATTCACCTTATTGTTCATTTTGTGTTCTAGATAGCAATACAATTGATATGATTAAGACATCAATGATTATATTCTTAGTTATAATGCTTATAGTCTGCTTTGATTATATATTTGGCATAGATAGTTCATCTTTATGTTTATATTCATGTTCGTATAACGCTCATCTTAAAGTACAACGGGTGAGTGATGAATGTTGTGTAGGCATGGTGCCTATACATTATTTATCTGCGAATGTGTCCTATGTTCCGGATAGAGTGGTAGATCGCGGGTGTGACAGACCTGTTGAGTCCTCTGTATTCCACCTCCCGAATATAGTGTTCAGTATGGCTCAGTTAACTCATGGTTTAAGGGTTACTTTGTTTAACACCTTAGCTATGGAGTTGCCTCTTGATTATAAATATGATGTGACCTAGCCAATGATTGCCAAATATAATTGCACTAATCAATGTATGCTATGACTTGTAATTAGAATAACTTAGGAATGTTCCTTATTAATACCTATTCTAATCATCATCTTGCTAGGCAGTACTATTCTAAGTTTATCCTTGATTGATCTGATCTCTGTTATCCTTTATCAATTATTTACCATATCCTTTACTCTGTACCCGATTCCTGTTCATAGTAGTTAGTGTGTTATCAGTTACTATAAATGTGTGCCATATTAAATACTGTTTAGTCCTTATAATACCATCATATCTTGAATTGATTAGTCTCTAGGCTAAATATAAATAACGATACCTGAGACTAGCTTGGGTGAAATGCTCTACAATGGGTATGTTTATCTGTGCACTTGCGGGTAAATATCTATCTCTAAAATCCAGTGCCCTGATATAATTACATTGCTAGCTTCATGTTGGGGATGACAACTTGACGTTAAGTGGAGTTAGTAGTGTCCCGTACACTCTTTTGTGCTTTCACTCGTTTATTATTTTATGTGACTCATTCTTAGAGTGAATTCATTAAGGAGTGTCAACAAGCATTTCCGGCGCCGTTGCCGGGGAACACATCAATTCAACTAGGGATGGTACCTAGGGTTTTTCATTAAAATCTTTATAAACATTGATAAGGACATTGCATTAACAGCATTTAAAATGGTAGCTAGAACATATCATTTTACTTACACACATTTGATGATGCACTAATTATTTACTTTTACAGGCTTACCCTGGCTTTTGTTTATCTTTTATATCTTATGCAGGGTGATGTATGACTGGTTTCCAACTTCCGAACAACTACATTGAGGATCCCGAAGCTTTACTAAGGAAAACTAGACGCAAACTTAAGAGACCCTCAGCACCACTACCGGAAGTTAGCCAGATAAGAAGAAGCTTAACACCAGTATTGGACACCATGGCCGACAAGACACTCCGCGAGTTCTCTGCACCAACCACTGCCAACATCAGGACTGGACCAACAGTCAATGTGGGGGACAACGGATTTGAACTCAAGCCAGCTTTGATCCACATGGTGCAAGCTAATCAATTTTGCGGAAAGGCACATGAAGACGCAAGCGCTCATCTCCAACACTTTCTGGAGATTTGCAGCACTTTCACCATCAGAGGAGTCGAAAGGGACGCCATTCTACTTCGCTTGTTCCCATTCTCACTTTTGGGAAAAGCAAAACAATGGTTTTACGCCAACAAAGATAAAAACACCTCGTGGGCGATCTGTTCAACTGCCTTCCTAGCAAAGTTCTTTCCAGTGGGCAAGACGAATGCCCTCCGTGCCATGATTTCAACTTTCCAACAACAACATGAAGAATCAATCCCAGAAGCTTGGGAACGCTTTCAAGACTACATATCAGAATGCCCTCACCATGGGATGGAGAATTGGCTACTCATGCAGACCTTCTACCACGGGCTCACTTCAAGTACCCATGAGAATGTAGATGCCGCTGCTGGAGGATCATTCTTATCACTAACAATCAACAATGCAACTACACTCATAGAGAAGATGGCCTCGAACCAAGGATGGAATGAGGAACGCTCTCAGCCACGCAAGAGGGGAGGAATACATCAACTAAAGGAAGTAGACATGATGTCTGCCAAACTTGACCTACTCATGAAGAAGTTTGATGAACACACTCCCAAGAGAGAAGACGTCAAGCAAATTTACGAATCTCGCATGACATGTGAAGAGTGTGGAGGCACTGGTCATTCAGGGAGGAACTGCCCTGAGATTCAAGAGGATGCGAAGTACATCAACAACAACACCAACTATCGTCCTCAACAAGTTCAAGGATGGAACCAGCAATCAAGGCCTAATTACTCAGGTAACTACCCAGGTAACTACCAAGGTAATACTTTTAATCAACCACCTTTGAGAGATATGATATCTAATCAAAATAAAATTATTGATAATATGTCTAAAAAGATAGCTTCCAATGATAAACTACTTGAAAATATTAATACTAGAATGGATAGCTTTACTTCTGCCATAAAGAATCAGCATAGCTTTAATAAGATGATAGAATCTCAGTTATCTCAGTTAGCAGCTTCAGTCCCTATGACTGAAAATGGTAAGATTCCAAGAAATCCAAAAGAGCTAGAAACTGCAAATCTTGTAGACATCTTTGATGCAGGACACCCCATACCTAGACCTTCAAGGGAATGGATGGACGATTCCATTGCCCCAAAGAAAGGAGATCCAGGAAGACCTGTGATTCCAATTCATATTGGACCTCACAGTTTTGAAGAAGTAGTCTGTGACCTTAGAGCAAGCGTCAACATTATGCCAAGGGTAATATACGAACAAATACATGGTGCACCCCTATTATATACAACCATGTGTTTGCAGCTTGCAGATCAGACACTGTGCTACCCATTGGGAATTTTAGAAAACATCTGTGTACGAGTGGGACGCTAGTATGTGTGTGCAGGCTTTATGATCATTGAAACAGGTGGAGACAAAAGAGCACCCATCATTCTTGGATGCCCGTTCCTAAGCTCAACCAAAGCCATCATCTACACGGACAGCGCCAAGATCTGTTTCACAATCACAGGCAACAACGAAAGATTCAGCTTCAAGAGCCATACACTCACTACCAAAGTCCACCCTCAGATGCCCTATGAAGATACAAACATCATATCATCAAAGAAGAAGAATAGAAACAGAAGAAGGAAGAACAAGGCTACACAACCACATCAAGACACAGTATGGATGGTCAACTCTGTCCAAATAGATTACGACCACCTTCTTGAATCACCATTCCTCGCTAAGAGAGATGACCCAGGCGTACCCACCATCGATTGCAAGATCGAAGGAAGTACATTCCACAAGACGTTCTGTGACATTGGCTCAAGTGTCAATATAATGTCTAAGGTAACATATGAACACTTATATAAAAATAGACCTATGTATTCGACATATGTACAGCTGCAGATGGCGGACCAAACTTATCGATTTTCGGAGGGAATAGTAAAGGACGTGATGATCCAAATTAAAGACCACTATGTTCCCACCGACTTCTTAGTACTAGACATGGGAAAAGAAGACGACATTCACATCATCCTAGAAGACCCTTCCTCAACACCACTGGCGCCATCATCTACATGAGATCTGGAGAGATCCACTTCCAGTTTTTCAGAGAGAAGGTACGCTGTTACTTCAATAGTTATACCACTAATGTACAGGAAAAGAAGAACCACTCAAGGAGGAGACGCCGCACATCCCAACACAACAAGAGATGACAAATCAAGGATGGATGGGCTGACTGTTAACACCAGATTTTCGCACACGTGAGGGTATGACAGGTGGGCCCAACTAGTAGAAGGAAAAGATTCGGCAAGCAATCGGCAGGTGTTTGGCCCCCAGAGGTTTCGGTGAATGTCTACGCGGTCGGCTATTTTACAAGGCAATAGGCTCCATTCGGGAAACGCATGTTGCGAGTGAAGCTGGCTTACACGAGAAGACACGTGATGATGGAAGGCACCAAATAATGTAATATCTTTCCGTATTTTATTGTAAGTCGTAATCGTCTAGGACTCATGCTTCGTCCAGGGTATAAATATAAGCCCTCGGCCATTGTAAAATTGTTCACAACCACATCAATACAAACCGGCCCCGTGCCATCTTTCGAGTCCCTAGTCGTGTCGTCGAGTTCTTCGAGAGGAATTATCGATCCGTCGACCTCTGTAAGTACCGGCAACCTTGCTATCATGTCTAGTATCATGCGGTGGATTTAGATATGATGCAAGTAGTATCGTACGTTAAGCTTAGTATCGTGCGGCAGATTTAAGCTTATGACGGGAAGTTTTTGCTTATGCCTTGTATCGTGCGGCGGATTAAGTCATGAGTAAAAATAGTTATCGGCTCTGTTAGATTTGGCAGATCTAATAGATTCATTAAGTTATCACGTGTTATATGTTTTATTTATTTAATTCGTACAACACTTTTTGCCCAATCTAGATTGATCTTTATTCGGCCTTGTTGCATGAGTTCAGTCATGCTTTGTTAATTATAAGATCATGATGGCCGAATTAACTTTCAATCTAGATTGTTACATGTTGTGGGTTCATGCACGCCGATCATGTTTAGGCTTTGATAGAGCTGGGTGCCGTGCGGCAGGTGCAGGTTTTAGATTAGTCTAACCATGCTTTGCTTGTATGTTTCTTCTTCATGGACCCCAGTTCGGCTAGTTTGCCGATCCTGGTTAAGCTTACATGAATAATGAGTACGTATAGATTTGTTCAGATATACATGTGCTTTTAGCTTCTTATAATTAGATCGTATCATGCGGTGGATTAATCTAATTATAAGGAGTGTGATGTAGATTTATAGCAAGTGGTATCATGCGGTGGATTAGCTTTGCTTGAGTTTACATCTGACGGGTTTATGAAGGCTAGACGTGCGGCAGACTAGCTGGATTGGCCTATGCATATGTTATCTGGATAGATTTATATTTACAAGTTGCCCTCTTTATCCTTTTGTTACTTATGCGTTCGGCATTCAACATGTTTATGAGCTTTACCTTTTATACTTGCCGAATGACATTTACGAACTTGTTCCGACAAACAGCTTCTATAGCTGTGTGCCGTCGTGATTGGCTTTCAAAGCCGTACATATGGAACTGTCTGGTCTCACCCGACACGTTCCAAGATATTCTCACACTTTTATCCCTTGTTGGTTTTCAGGTCAAACCGACTGGCACATTTCCGGATTCAGTACGCTCCGGGCACTCGATTGAAGCCAGCCTCGTTCGGCTTGCTGTGTGCCTTGACGCAAGGCGTCACGTTTTGCGTCAACACACTTTTTGGCACGCCCGGTGGGACCACTTCAGCTCAAGATGCCTGAGATTAACGAAGAGCAAGTCTTCGAGGTGACCATGGATGATTTGCCGCTGGAATCAAAAGATCAGGTACAACAAGCTTGTGATGAGTTCCAGCGCAGATGCGTGGAGACTTTCTCCAAGAATAAAAGCGGCAAGGTCTATCAGAAGCAGACGTTCCCGAAGGTTGTTCCTCATCACCAACCTGAGCTGCCCGACGGTGGTGAAGAGGAAGCTATCCAAAAGATGACTGAAATAATGCACAAGGTTGTATCAGGAGCCGTGACTAATCATCAGTCGGCTTTCTTAAACACTTTTCGTGCCATTATGGTCAATATTTTTGGTCCAAACGCAGATAAGTACTTTGAAGAAGTTGTTGGTCCGATGCAAGGACCATTGTTGTTTCAAGTACCTCAATGTCGGGGAGTTGTCGAGAGCAGTAGAGCTGGCCCAAGCACAGGTGGAGTGGTTTCTCAGGAGACGCAACGACCTCTCCAGACCTATGGCCAGCTCACATTCGGCACAACAGGGAATGTCCCACACTCTGCTTCTAGAGTTTCTCCTGTGGCGAACAGGATAGAGAGATATATGTTGGAGATGGATATCGGGAGTTTATGGACTATAACTCGATTAATGCTCTCCCGAATCCGGGCTACAGGAGTTCAGCAGGACCACATACTGGAGGGCAAGCACAAACAACTCCTGATTCAAATGTTGACCTCATCATGCATAAGATGGCTGATATGATGCAGAATTAGTTCGGCTTAAAGCCGAAAAATCAGACATACACGTACAAATCTCCTTACCCGGAATGGTACAATCGGGTGGCTCTTCCTCCGAGAGTCAAACCCCCCACTGACCTTACCAAGTTTTCGGGCCAAGATGATACCAGTACGAGGGAACATATCAGCTGTTACCTGATGCAGCTTGGCGAGGTATCGACAGATGAAGCTTGGAGGATTCGATACTTCCCGTCGTCGTTGACAGGACCAGCCTTCTCTTGGTTCGCATCTCTGCCAGCGAATTCCATCAATACATGGGCAGAGCTGGAGCAGAAGTTCCACTCATATTTCTTTACGGGGACCAGTGAGAAGAAGTTGGTTGATCTCATGAGCTTAAGGATGAAACCTGGCAAAACGCCGCAAGAGTATCTACGCCGATTCAGGGAAACCAAAAATCTTTGCTATTCTCTGAATTTGCCGGATGACCAATTGCCGGGAATAGCTATAGCTGACATGTTGCCGAGTATCAAAGAAAAGCTATTCGGCCTGGAATTTGAAGACCTTGGGCAGTTATCACAAAGGTTGGCGACAATGAGCAATCAAGCTCAGGGATTCAGGAGAAACAACCAGTTCCAGAAAGGTGACATAGCTGCCGAGATGTATCAAGCTTTCTTGGAAGATGCAGTTGAGTACGATGATGTAGCTGCAGCCGAGATAATCTGGGCCAAAGACCCAACTCAAGTCAACCAGCGATGGTTGAGGCGGCAAAAAGGTATCTATGATTTTGATGTTTCCAAGTCAGATAAATTATTCGAATATCTGTTGAAGGAAGGGTGCATCAAGTTGCCGGAAGGTCATCCTATGCTACTCCCCGAGGGCGTCAAAGATAAGAAATATTGTGGTTTCCACAATACCAAATCCTACTCCATAAATGATTGCCGAGTGTTCAGAGTATGGATTCAGAAGGCTATCCAAGATGGACACCTGAGGTTTGATGGAAAGATGAAAGTGGATGGTAATCCTTTTGGACAAAATACCGTATCCTTCTCTGTCAGTATGATCAATGCAGCCGATTTTGGGGGTGAGAATAAAATGAAAGTTTTAACTTCTGATAGAGCAAAGGAAGCTGGTACCGTTGACCCTAATTGGCAGGTTACAAAAGGAGAGCTTCAGCAGAAAGTTCGGTTCCAAAATAGCTGAATTGAAACGGGTAGCACTTCCAGACCCAGGGTCACGACGCGCATTTTGTTGAATAAGTGGCGTCGGGAACAGGAACAGTATGAGAAGCAGAGACTTTATGAAGAGCAAAGGTTCCTGGAAAAGCAGAGAAGGTACGAGGAAGAGATGTATCGAAAAGAACGAGAAGATATGGGGGAGCAGGAACAATCTCATTGGGAATGCTCGTTCTTCCAGTATTGTTGGAACGAAGGCTTGAAGCTGCCTGTTAAGAACAACTGCCCTGAATGCAGTAATCAATACTCTGAGTACAGGCAATCTCGAGTCAACCGCCGTTCTGTCCATGAGAGGCTTGGGGCACGAATCCCTGAGGACGATCGGCGCTTAAAAATAAGTAATTCTGAGAATCGGCAAGAAAGATTTGCCGATCAAAGTTGGGCTCATACTAAGGAAGAGGATTACTGTGAGTATGTCTGGCAAAAGGGACAATGGTGTCCGCCAGGATTAAGGAAGAGCCAGAAGAGGAGAATGCAGCGCTTGAGGAACACAGAGTTAGAGCAGGCAGGCACCAAGACGAAGCGAGTTTGGCGTCCTAAAGAGAAGCCGGATGGGGGTGATCGTTTGGCTGATACATGCATGGCGTTCTTTCTCCCATCAGAGTTTGTAGCTCCTGAAAATCAAGATGTCCAAGAAGGGACGTATTCAGATTTTGATGAAAGTGAATTTCAGGACTTGTTGGCTCATCTCGTCTTGGCTGAAAAGGCAGTATTTGATAAACCGATCAGGCACCGACATTTGAAGCCATTATATATGAGAGGGTATGTCAATGGCAAGCCATTAACTAAGATGTTCATTGATGGAGGGGCTGCTATAAACATCATGCCGTATACCACTTTCAGAAAGCTTGGCATGACAAGTGAAGATCTATTGAAAACCGATATGGTGTTGAGGGACTTTGCAGGCAATTCTTCTGACACTCGGGGAGCAATCCATGTCGAGTTAATGATTGGATCTAAGACCTTGATCACTACCTTATTCGTTATTGATGGCAAGGGGGCATACAGTTTGCTGTTGGGAAGAGATTGGATACATGCAAACTGTTGTGTACCATCGACTATGCATCAGTTCCTCATCCAGTGGGTTGGAGATGATATTGAGATCGTCCATGCTGATGATTCAGTGAGTATTGCTAATACAGAACCCATCTACTGGGAGTATGAAGGTGTCGAGTGTTTCTCTGGAAGAACTTGGGAAGCAGGTCCTGTGAATGTCTTCGACAAGGACCAACAGTCGATTCAGGCAATCGGCTCTCAGAGTAATTTTTAAAATCCAACTAATGGTAATAGAGAAAAGTTGAGGCCAAAGTTTCATATCGGCTCACAAGGAATAGAGTGTTGATAATGGAGCCGGAGTAGGATCAGTATGTACAAGTTTGGGTCTCAGATATGCCTCGAAGTCTGCAAACCTTTAAGGAGGTTCTGATTATTTCTTTATTACCAGAGCTCATGGAAATTTAGAAAAAGATTCATACAAAAGTGACATACAACAGAAGCTTGTGAAGGGATATGAAGGCACTTCCATGATTTGGCGATTATTTCGAATTGTACGTGACGGCCGATAAACCTTATAATAGGATCGGCCCTTATTTTTTAAGTTTAAAGGAAAAATGATTAGCAGATTGCCTTAGCCGAAAATATTGAACCCAAGAAAGGGTATTCGGCTGTAACAAAATTTTTGATTCATGTGTGCTACTTGTCAGTTGAAGCTTCGGCACTACTTGTTGAAAGTCGAATGCATGGGAGTTATATAACTCAAGGAATGTTTTATACAGCCAATGTAAAAGCATCGCCTTTAGCAGAAAAAATGTTTCGCATGTGTTAAGCTATAGCTAATATTTTACATATCGCCTTTAGTACAAGTTCATGACCTTGGTAACCCTAGCATTTTTAAGTTAGCAGGTTTATCGGGGGAAGAGAAAGGTGAAATGTAGTAAGTGCAATGCCGAGTGATATGACATGTTGAAAATGGGATTTAGTCGGCTAAGATGACGTCATATATTCGGCAAACGTCCTTTTGAAGAAATGTTGCGAACAAGGAAAGTCATTGAAGAATCAAAAATGAACATTATTCAGAAAAGAGCAAGTTCGTCTGCTGCAAACTTCATTTATGGATCTGTCCTGATACAAACTACCCTTGGAATAATTTGTTCGCAATGGATTGCGGGTCAACAATCTCGACAATGGCAGCGGCGTGGTTATCATAGATTTTGAGATCTTTAGATTCATCCGGATCCCTGCCTGCGAAGCCAACTGGTAGGAAGGAGTAATCTTCTTTGGTCCAAGAACTCATTGCTGATAGCCCGAGGGAAACCCCGGCGTGCACACCTTGGATGATGGCCTGATCTATGCGAGCATCCATGGCGTCAAGACGGGCTTCGGCTGAATCCCCATGAGCGTTCACTTTGAGGGCGATTTTGTTCGCTGCTATTTTCAAACGGTCATTCTCTGCAGAAAGGGCTAACAAAAGAAGGAATGCGTCAAGTAAGGCAAAATCAACCAAAGGAAAAGGACCAAGGCTTACACACTGCAGGACCAAGCATCGAATTGGGGTTTTCCATGTCTTATGGGCCGTTATTGGGCCAGGCCGGATCTTTTGATGATTAGAAGAAGTTGTAGCTTCAAAATCGAGAAGTCGATGGGGTTCGGCTAAGAGTTTTTTCAGTTTCAACTGGTTGATTGGGGACTTATATTACCAATTAGCACTAAAAGCGGAGACAAAAGAATTCCTTGAAGAGGGCTGTTCTGACGACATTGGAAATTTGAGGAAAAAGGATTAGAACTTCAGATCTGAAATAACCAGTTGCAATAGTTGTCTGCAGAGCAAAGTTTTCCGGTACAGTTATCACAATAGCCGATGTATACATCGCCGATTGAAACGGAAAACAGAATTCAGTGATCAATATGCGAAAAAATAGAACACGCAGTGATCTCGGAAGATCAGTCGTAGATTGATTTCAAAAGGACAAACAAGGGAACTTCATATTTACAAAAGGAGGAACAAGATTACAGAGAGTTAGTTTGTCCACTCCATCCTACGCCTAATCGGGAGAAAATGATCGAAGGTATCGGCCAGATCTAATTCGGCTACCTTCATGTCTTCTACGGAGCGTTCTACTCTATCCTCTAGATCTTGCTCACAGATATCGAGTCTGTGGTAATCGGCACCAGAATGAATCTTCACGGCAGAAAAAGCGAGTGTCGCACCATATCCCATGCCGGCTCTGGAGATGATGGGGAGGACGCGGTTGACTTCGTTTACCCGCTTCAAGGGTGTTGAACCCATTACATCGGCCGTGACGGCAAGCTTAGTGACGGCAGCCTCGAGAGCATGGAGTTTGGCCGCCAGGGCTGAGAGAAGGAGAAGTCGGTAAAAGCAAAAAAGGGGAATAAAAAGAAATGATGAGAAAACACTTACCGGCGGCTCTTTTTCGAGCGATATCACGCTCTTGGGAAATTTGGGTAATTTCCTGATCCTTCCTTTCCAGGTCAAGCTGAAGATTTATAATTTTCTGGGTCAAGTCCTCGGTGAAATCGTTGCTAGTCCTCCTAACGCAAAAATGATAAGATGAAGCCAGATACTTTATTTTAGAGGGAAGAGAAGAGGGAAGTAACCTTCTCTTGGAAGTACTGGAAGCACCGAGCTCGAGACTATGGCAGCTCGCTTGGGAAGACATCTTCTAGCTAATTCAGAGTAGCAAAAGAGAAGAGGGTTTTCTGGTTTTGAGGCTAAAGCAGAGGAGTCCGGAATGCACAGGCCGAAGTGGAGTAAAGAGAGAGTTTAAAAAACCCCAAGTGCATCGGGGGACGAATCGGCAGGTATGGTAATTATGACATGTGAAGACAGATGCTTCTGGAGGTTCCACGTCAGTGCAAAAGAAAAGAATTTTGGAATAAAACATTTATCCCAAAATTAGGGGGCATGTGTTAACACCAGATTTTCGCAGACGTGAGGGTATGACAGGTGAGCCCAACTAGCAGAAGGAAAAGATTTGGCAAGCAATCGGCAGGTGTTTGGCCCCCAGAGGTTTCGGTGAATGTCTACGCGGTTGGCTATTTTACAAGGCAATAGGCTCCATTCAGGAAACGCATGTTGCGAGTGAAGCTGGCTTACACGAGAAGACACGTGATGATGGAAGGCACCAAATAATGTAGACTTATATCTTTCCGTATTTTATTGTAAGTCGTAATCGTCTAGGACTCATGCTTCGTCCAGGGTATAAATATAAGCCCTCGACCATTGTAAAATTGTTCACAACCACATCAATACAAACAGGCCCCGTGCCGTCTTTCGAGTCCCTAGTCGTGTCGTCGAGTTCTTCGAGAGGAATTATCGATCCGTCGACCTCCGTAAGTACCGGCAACCTTGCTATCATGTCTAGTATCATGCGGTGGATTTAGATATGATGCAAGTGGTCTCGTACGTTAAGCTTAGTATCGTGCGGCGGATTTATGCTTATGACGGAAAGTTTATGCTTATGCCTTGTATCGTGCGGCGGATTAAGTCATGAGTAAAAATAGTTATCGGCTCTGTTAGATTTGGCAGATCTAATAGATTCATTAAGTTATCATGTGTTATATGTTTTATTTATTTAATTTGTACAACACTTTTTGCCCAATCTAGATTGATCTTTATTCGGCCTTGTTGCATGAGTTAAGTCATGCTTTGTTAATTATAAGATCATGATGGACGAATTAACTTTCAATCTAGATTGTTACATGTTGTGGGTTCATGCACGCCGATCATGTTTAGGCTTTGATAGAGCTGGGTGCCGTGCGGCAGGTGCAGGTTTTAGATTAGTCTAACCATGCTTTGCTTGTATGTTTCTTCTTCATGGACCCCAGTTCGGCTAGTTTGCCGATCCTGGTTAAGCTTACATGAGTAATGAGTACGTATAGATTTGTTCAGATATACATGTGCTTTTATCTTCTTATAATTAGATCGTATCATGCGGTGGATTAATCTAATTATAAGGAGTGATGTAGATTTATAGCAAGTGGTATCATGCGGTGGATTAGCTTTGCTTGAGTTTACATCTGACGGGTTATGAAGGCTAGACGTGCGGCAGACTAGCTGGATTGGCCTATGCATATGTTATCTGGATAGATTTATATTTACAAGTTGCCCTCTTTATCCTTTTGTTACTTATGCGTTCGGCATTCAACATGTTTATGAGCTTTACCTTTTATACTTGTCGAATGACATTTACGAACTTGTTCCGACAAACAGCTTCTATAGCTGTGTGCCATCGTGATTGGCTTTCAAAGCCGTACATATGGAACTGTCTGGTCTCACCCGGCACGTTCCAAGGTATTCTCACACTTTTATCCCTTGTTGGTTTTCAGGTCAAACCGACTGGCACGTTTCCGGATTCAGTACGCTCCGGGCACCCGATTGAAGCCAGCCTCGTTCGGCTTGCTGTGTGCCTTGACGCGAGGCGTCACGTTTTGCGTCAACACTGACTATGAAGGAGAAGTTACCAGGAGTGAAGATGTCCTATTGAAGGAAACAAAGGACGAAGAAGTAAAGGAGATAAGTCCACCAGTCAAGCAAGTATGGAGAAGAAAAGAGAGTTCTACTGACGTGCAATCATCGAGGTCCTTCTTAGGATCCACTAATACACCTAAGGAAGAATAAAGAGCGTACAAGGAGTCTTGTTCGATAGACTATAAACGTTGAATCCTCGCCGGAAGGTAACTCAGTAGTTATCCATAATTATTAGCATTAACTTATCACTGCATAATTAGATAAAGCATGATCATTTACTTTTAGCATCATATTTACTTCTTAAACAATTTAGAAAGCAAAAATATATATATATATATATATGGAAACTCTAAGCCCCATGAGAGTAGTACACTTTCCGTGGAGGCATAAAAAATAAAATAAAAGATATACATTTGCATATTTACTTCTGCATTGCATCCTGATACATTTTTCTCTTGCATCGTAAAAAAAATATATTAAAAATATTGAGAAAGAGATCTTACTGAAATTCTAGACAACGAAGGCTAGAGTGGCCAATCGCTAATGCTTAATCTGTTCCACAAGTTCTGTTGTCTATTTGAGTTTCACAGGATTTAAAAGGCCAAGAAAAGCTAACGAACAAGTGAATGCTCCATCCACTATTTGAGCACAGTCTTAACAACATCAACATCAATCAAAGCTCTAATAGAGGAAGGACATATCCATTGTCAGTCTGCTACATTACAAAGTGACTACGTCAACATTCAGCTTGGGGGAAGGCACCCCCATGTATCCACTTGTGTTGTCTATCTTTGAATTCAGCAGGAAGAGAAGAAGAGAAGGACTCAAGAAATCATTAACGGTCTACTCGACTTCTGGAGAAAAAGAATAAGTCAAGATCCTGCTTGGGGGAGAGCACCCTCAGTTACCACGATAAGTATCATTATCTATTAGTTCAATTTAGTTAGATCAGGTCAATAAATATATAGAAATTTCTAAAAAGATAAATAACTATTACAAAACCAAATAAAAAGATTATATAATGAATAAATGTCTAGGTGGATAAAAGATTAATTTTGCTCATAATAAAAATAATAAACAATTGCTCTGCTATAATTCTTTTTTAGTACCTAGTGTTTAAACTTAAATTTTCTTGAGTTTTAGACAAAGTTGTTCTGAATAAACTCTGAACCTAAAACCTGTGGATGGCAAATGCTTGATCCAAAATCTAGATAATTGTGAGATATGACATAAAAAGGTTTGAGCTGCTGTTTATCTAATTCCTAGAGATACTAGAGTTCTGGAGATTTACATTTTGAAAAGATTAAAAAAAACACATGATGAGATCATGTATGACATAACATGAATTCCTACCCAGAGCCATTAATATGATTTTAAGATTAGGCTACTTGCTTTGTTCTAAGTTTTGTTATGTTTGTTGAGAAATTTATCATGCTCTAGAGATCAAGAATGTTTTATTAAAAGATTCACTCTTCCGAAGTAGTATTGTGTTAGAGGCATGGGCTATGCAAAAATATAAAAGAAGGAAATAAAAGGGACAAGTGTCCGACTACCTCAAAGAAAAGAAAAAAAAAGAGAAGAAAGTTATGATAAAAGTATGAGAAAAAGAATGATAGCCCATGGTTCCTCTAATTACAATATGCCACCAAGAGATGACAAATTTCAAATTTTCTAAGATCTTGATCTATGAGTATGACATCTTTCTTCCTAAACTTTGAACTTTGACTTGGTAAGATATGCTTTTCACTTCTTAAAGCTCCAGATATTTATCCATAGGAAGAAGGAAAAGTGCATCAGTGAGGAATCATAAAATATAAAAGAGCGATTTGAGAGTATCATACAAAGGAATCTCTGATTTTCATTTGAAAATATATAAAAACTCCAGAATGAAGGTTGATCAAAGAGTTAGAGATACAGTGCTTAACATGATTGTTCTGTCTTTCAATTGTTTAAAGACCCAGGTGAAGGCAAAAGCTCCATAGTTAAAGGTAATAGGAGAAAGTCAGAATAGTTAACTCTAAACCAAGGAAGATTTTTGTTTTAACATATGTGGATGCATAGTAACAGTTCCAGATTCATCATGAAGTGTTTGCTAAGGGACTAGCAAAAGGTAAGCTTGGGGAATTGTTGACACTGGTTAACTATCATAATTAAGAGATAAATAAATATGAAAAGGGCAAGAATATGATCACCAACAAAGGTTTAGGGTTTCAACTGACAATATTCCATGAGTTTTGGTGAGTTATGATTCTGCAGGGACTAAACCAGGAAATTAGCACCAATAGCTTCCCATAGAAGGAAACCGTCGGGAGATAACGCAACCGCCACGTCGGGATACTTCTAGAAGACTCCAGAGGACGTAAGAAGACACCACAAGGAGGACACCACCAGAGGCCGACCTGTGGGACCGACCGGTCCCACAGGGTCCACCGGTCGGTCGGCCAGGGAGCCCCCACGCTTCCGTCCTCTGCAAGCTACTTCCACCGACCTCTAGGATGCATCTCGACCGTACCTCAAGTCGGTTTGATCCAAGGGCCACGTTTCATCGCCCAGGGCTATATAAACAGACCCCTGACCCCCCTCTCTAGGCAATAGGGTTTCAGGCAATTCATTCATCAGGGTTAGACCAACCAGAAGGAGATCAATCGGAAGCTTTAGGACTACATCCACCTAGATTAGTAGATATAATAGGATTAGAGGAGGCAAGCTTCGCTTGGATTCCTGATCTAGTCACGAGAAGGCTCGGTAAACCCAAGATCTTCTCTCTTGTATTAACATTATGGATCTATTTCATAATTGCTCTTCTAGTTCATCATTGTTCTTCATTGTTTATGTTCTAGTTCATCGTCTAGTTCATGTTCATCGTCTAGTTCATCCTCTAGTTCATAATCTTGTGCTAGTTCATGTTCTAGTTCGTACTTTAGTTCTTATTGATGATCTAATTCACCTTATTGTTCATTATTGTGTTCTAGATAGCAATACAATTGATATGATTAAGACATCAATGATTATATTCTTAGTTATAATGCTTATAGTCTGCTTTGATTATATATTTGGCATAGATAGTTCATCTTTATGTTTATATTCATGTTCGTATAACGCTCATCTTAAAGTACAACGGGTGAGTGATGAATGCTGTGTAGGCATGGTGCCTATACATTATTTATCTGCGAATGTGTCCTATGTTCCGGATAGAGTGGTAGATCGCGGGTGTGACAGACCTGTTGAGTCCTCTGTATTCCACCTCCCGAATATAGTGTTCAGTATGGCTCAGTTAACTCATGGTTTAGGGTTACTTTGTTTAACACCTTAGCTATGGAGTTGCCTCTTGATTATAAATATGATGTGACCTAGCCAATGATTGCCAAATATAATTGCACTAATCAATGTATGCTATGACTTGTAATTAGAATAACTTAGGAATGTTCCTTATTAATACCTGTTCTAATCATCATCTTGCTAGGCAGTATTGTTCTAAGTTTATCCTTGATTGATCTGATCTCTGTTATCCTTTATCAATTATTTACTATATCCTTTACTCTGTACCCGATTCCTGTTCATAGTAGTAGTAGTGTGTTATCAGTCTTACTATAAATGTGTGCCATATTAAATACTGTTTAGTCCTTATAATACCATCATATCTTGAATTGATTAGTCTCTAGGCTAAAATATAAATAACGATACATGAGACTAGCTTGGGTGAAATGCTCTACAACGGGTATGTTTATCTGTGCGCTTGCCGGTAAATATCTATCTCTAAAATCCAGTGCCCTGATATAATTACATTGCTAGCTTCATGTTGGGGATGACAACTTGACGTTAAGTGGAGTTAGTAGTGTCCCGTACACTCTTTTGTGCTTTCACTAGTTTATTATTTTATGTGACTCATTCTTAGAGTGAATCCATTAAGGAGTGTCAACAGCGGGCGGGAAGCGAACACAGGCCTCGCGACTGACGAAGCCGAAGAGTTGACCCAAGCTTTCCTGCAAAGGTGTGCGGGAGTCCAGTGGCGGCGGACAGGAGGAAGTCGAACTAGGGTTTCCGCTTTCTCTGTGTTTGTACGATTCTGCCCTTGCGGGAGCCCAGTGGCGGCGGACTGGAGGAAGTCGGACTAGGGTTTCCGCTTTCTCTGTGTTTGTACGATTCTGCCCTTTCATTGTACAGCGTGAGGGAATCTTTCTTGTACCCTTTTGTAATTTAGTCAATGCCCCATGGTATTCCCTATAAATACCAGGGAATGAACAGTGTAATGGGACAATTTTTTGGGAATAGAGCCACAACACCAATGTTCTTGTTCTTATTTCTCTATACTCTCGCGTTCAGTTTTGACGATCGGCCACCTTCGTCGCTCCCCTGCGCGTGAGCGGGGGTAAGGCAAGTGTGCTCCCAACAGTTTGGCGTCATCCGTGGGGACCAAAGTTTGTAATGGCAGGAAACAGAAGAGCGTCCTCAACCAGAGACAACCGCACTGCCAAAGAGGCCGCGGTGATGGTTCAACCTGTAGAAGAAAATGTGGAACCTTCGGGAGAAGAAGAAGTCACTCCTGGAACAGAGGTCCCGGGCCCTCACACTCGGCTAGTACCACAGCCACACCCGCACACCTCCGGAGAAGGTGGAGGAGGAGATGAAGAGGAGTTGGGCCTCGAGGCCTTGGACAGGCTCCAAGCTGAGTTGCAAGTTAAGAAAAGGCGCCTAGACCAGCTTGAAAGGCACAACCGATTGCGTGCCATCAGACAAAAGGCGGACGAAGCGAGAGAGCAGCTTCGCCGAATGGAAGAGTCCCTCGCAGCAGCTGAGGCCGAAGCCGAGAGGCTGGAATATAGAGAAGTACACCACCACTCTAGGAGGGAAATAGAGAGCAGGTTCTGGGCAACGCTCGTCAGCCAACCACCAACCACCACCACCACCGAACTTCCGCCAACTTTACCCAGAAGAGCGAGACCCAAACCTTCGTATACACTGAAGGGCCCAACAGCACCAGATGCCCTACGACCGAAGATCACCACTCTCCCAGATACTGCAAACCCATCCTTGGCCACCATGCTACAATCCACAAAATGTGCCTCGGTACGACGGGCTCGTTGACCCTCGCCAATTCATAATGAGCTATGAAGCGGCAGTGGCTGCAGCAGGAGGAGACGAATCAAGAATGGCAAAGTCCTTTGTAATCATACTCCACGACATCACCTAGACTTGGTACAGCAACCTCCGCCCCAGAACTGTGGATTCCTGGGCCAACCTCAGAGACAGGCTTTGCACAAACTTCAAGGGTATCACAGCAGCCCCATCAAATCCTATTGACTTATTCAACTACAAACAAGAAGAGTGTGAACCACTGCAAGATTACTGGCGAAGGTTCATCCAAATCAGAGCAAGAACTTCTGGGATATCTGATGAAGCCGTAATCCTCGCAGCCGTAAGCGATCTGCGCCCAGGACCCTGCTCCTCGAAGTTTGCCAGGAAGCCGGCAAACACATTTGAAGAGCTACATGAGACAATGAAGAGATACTGTAGAGCAGACATGGACTTCAGGGCAAAATCCGACACCCGAAGGTCACAACAGAAACCATAGTTAAGGCCTCAAGCGAGAGAAAACAACCCTCACCAATATCAAAGCAACATTGGCGCGATCAACAAGGCAAATCCACTCGAAGAGCAGAGAAGGGGCACTCAGCCTTCGGGCAACCAAAATCCACAAGGATTCCCACCCCCGCCTGACCAAAGAAACCAACAGAGGGACCCGGCCAAAATGTATTGCCATTTTTGCGGCCTTGGAAAAGGGCACACAACCAAACAATGCGAGTGCTTCGCCAGAGCGAAAGAGTACCAGGAATCCAAAAGACCCTCTTCAACAGAAAACAGAACCATCAATCATACCAGAAGCCAACTTCAACCCAACCCACCCTCCTTACCAGTACACCCCCTAAACTATGGCTTACCCTCGCACCAACCATTCTATGCTCAACACCCCACTCCACACCACACCTCATATCAGCCAACTCGTTTCCTCAAGCTAAATGTACCATACACTGTCACATTCCCAACAACCCCTCAACCAACCCAACCAGCAAGTGAGCACCTCTACCACCACCACACCACAATACCAGCCTTGCCAGCTCCCCAACCTGTCAAATCCGAAGCCCAAACCCTGAAGGACCGGATTAGCGACCAGAGGGGGGGTGAATGGGAGCCTCAAATTCAACTTGTGAATAGTATGGCCCTTGTCCCAGAAAGTCACCCAAAAGCAAAGACTCGAAACGACCGGAGAGTTCACGACCTACGAGTAGGTGGATACCGTAGGAGATGTCCTAGTGGTACAGCGGAACCTCCGGAGAAACCCCAAAACCTACTGCCAAAGCCTCGGAGCAAAACTGCAAAGACTGCAGGTTCGCGGACTGTCCGAGGTCAGGATCCCGGACTGTCCGCCCAACGCCAGACTGTCCGACACTGGGAGTCCAGACTGTCCGCCGGCAAACGACCAGAAACAGAACAGTTCTGCAAGTCTGCTGGACAGGTCCCGGACTGTCCGCGGGTTTGTACCGCGGACTGTCCGCCGTTCAATTGACAGTGAACAATCAGGGGACTGCGCCTGACTGACCTGACCAACCCCGATCCCCGGACTGTCCGCCGCTGGGGCGCGGACTGTCCGCGGATGAACAGAGAGCAGAAAACTGCTCGGGACAAAGCCAATTCGATCAAACTTCAACCAAATCAAAAGGGGCTTCGATCAACTTCTCCCAGTGATCCTCTATGTATTGGGGTGCTAATCCTAAGAAATCATCGCACCAACCAAGTCAATCAAGAGAGATTCATGGATCACCGAAAAAGGCGGAAGAACGAAGAACGAACGCGAAATCAACCCGATCTATGGATTCGTGAGGTTAGGAGAGAATCCCTTCGGTAGAAAGAAGGGGCTCACGACCAAGAACAAATTGATTCAAGTGGAATCGAAAATCATCTCAAGGAGAGGGAGAACGAGGCAAATCTCCAAGAGATGAAAAACCAAAACATGAAGAACACAAAACACGATTTGATTTCAGCCGAAATTCCTCCACACGAGAGACAACGAGAATACGGTCTCGTTTCCTCAAAGATCCAAATACACACAGGTTGATCCCGTCTCTGCGGATCGCTTGCAGCGAGGTATGATTAGAACCTAAGCGAGGGCTAGAGAGAGAGAGCTCAGGAACAAATGACTGCAAGGATAGGGAGAGAGGAGGGGTGCATCTCTTATTTATAGCCTAAAAATCCCCAATCCTAATACTACCCCTAGATACATGAGAGAAACGGCCAACCCTAGGGGTATCCCGATCCAACTCTGCTGATGGTTGATCTGACGGCCACACGCCTTCCTCATCCTTAGCTTCGCCTCGACGCAAGCCTCAGGATGCCGCCACGTGCCGCCTAGTCGACCGCCGCGCCTACCTCGTGGATAGCCTCGCCGCCGCGCCAGCCTCTCCACGCCGCCACGCATCGACCGTCCTTTTTGCGGACCTCCACCCGGTTTTGAGGCCGAAACCGGGAAACATGGGCCTTCCCCCGGTTTTGAGGCCGAAACCGGGAAACCTGTCCTCAGGCTGAGTTTTGTGGCCCAAACTCAGAAACCCGCGCACCTAGGTTTTGAGGCCCAAACCTGGAAACCGTCCTCGCCGAGTTTTGAGGCCCAAACTCGGAAACCGGCCACCCCGAGTTTTGAGGCCCAAACTCGGAAACCGTCGAGGGTAGCTTTTCGAGGCTCAGCTACCGAACCCGCGCCGTAGGCGGGATGTGGTTCGCACACCCCAAGTTCCAGCACCGATGCCGAAGCATGTCCAGCCTCCACGCTGGGCATCCTCCCAACTCGGTCGATGCACCGCACATCCCCATGTACTCTTGCTTGTCAACGCCACGTGCCAGCTACCACAGCTGATCCTCAGGTCTCCTGGTCCGTCGGTCCAAGCTCCACGTCCGCCCTTCACCGCTCCCGGTCCGTCGGCACGGCACGTCCCTACTTGACCTTCACCTCACCTTCGACCACTGTCCGAGCTCCGCACCTGCACATCAACACAGCCAAGAGACATGTTGCCCGTTGATCGATCACTCATCACTCAGGAAGGGAACCACAAGGGCACATATCAACCTTGTGTTCTCAATCTCCCCCTTGATGAGTGCATCGTCAACTCATAGTATCCGTAACCAGAATAGAAGAAAGCAGAATTAGATAGAAGGAGAAAACTCACTCGAAATGTCCAAAAGCCAGAGAAAAGGCCAAGAAGAACAATCGAGATAAGCGAAGCTTGGTCCCCAAAGACATGGGCAAGGTTCGACACAACCAAGCAAAGATCGGAGCAACAACTCATCAAGGAGCAAAAACCCGATCAGAGCACAAGACTTGGTTCCCAAAGACATGGGCAACGGCTCGACGCAACCAAGTCAGAAGCAGGCTAGTCCTCAAGAAGAGGCAGAAGGGCTCAACACCACTAGCTGAAAGCTCGAACACCAAATGAAGACTGCGTAAGAAGCAGCTACTGCTAGTCCCTCAAGATAGAGGCACAGAGGCTCAACACAACCAGCAGTAAGCTCGATACCAATCAAGAATCACCAAACAATGAAACAGCTAGTCCCTCAAGACAGAGGCACAAAAGCTCGACACAACTAGCTGAAAGGATCGATATCAACCAAAACCACTCGAGCAGGCAAAACACTCCCCCTCACTCAAAGAACTCCCCTCAACAAGTGAAGCAAAAATTGCAAATTGTCACCACAACAAGACATTCTCCCCAATTCTCCCCTTGGGGGCAATTTGCAATCAAAAAGGAGAAGGAAAAGAGCTCAAGTAAGTCAAACGGAGCTAGGTCATGCCTATCGGAGTCAAGCACATGCACATGAGTCAAAAATGCATGTTAGCAGCTTCAGGTATATACTCGAAAGAGTGAAAGAATGCTCTAATGAGTGCTGATCCGACTACATAGCAACATACACAAGTGCTAGCAAAGGCTCAAACTGATCACCGAAAAAACAAGTATAATGCATAAGCCCAGTGAGCAGTTTTAAGCCATTTAGAAAGGAGTTTCACCATCAAATTAGCACTAAGCATGTATAGACAGGAAGTCAAACAAGTGCTAAACATGTATGTAAGGTGAACTACCCCTAGCAAGGTTCAACCATCATGCTATAGAGTGAAACATAAACTTGTGTTTTTAGATTTTATCGGAGATATTTGCAGCGGTTTTTTACACAAGTTCAAATTCAGCATGTGATTGCGAGAGGTTGAAAGCTTGTCATTGCCTAACTTTCCAACCGTGCTAAGCCTATGCATATGCAATCAGGAGCTTAAAGCATCGGTTTCGGTCTTACACTACACGGCTCAAGTTTAACTCAAAGTGCTATGAGAAACAGTCTCGATACCGTGATGTGCTGACAAAGCAATCCCATCTCGATCTTTTCAATTCACTAAAACTTGGTTCATTTTAAGCAGATTATAACAGCCAAGCAAGTGAATGACTCAGAACTAGAGACATAGCAACCTAGCATATATGCAATAGCTCAAGTGACCTCAACACATCCTACACATGCTAGTTGCCAAACTCAATGGTGAACATGTATCAAGTTTTTAAGTTCATTAACATGTTCAGCGTTCTGAAAGAAATAGCTTAGCTCACAAATGTAACAGTGATCAAAGAGAGCCTAAGCTACAAGCATCATCATATATCATCGAAGCATACACTAATCAGAGCATAAATTCATTCTAAGGAATAGACATGAAGCTTGAAAAAAAGATGTATGCATGATGAAGTCAGAATCGGAGCCAAAGTAAAAACAGAAAGACTCAAGACCCAAAAACAAAAAGGATCAGAAAGTCAGTTTATAGTACAACAGGCAAAATGTTTCCCCCATCTAAAAGGGGAAACACACCAAGCTCACCTCTCAACCTAGCAAAAGTTGAGAGATCCAAAGGCTTGGTGAAAATATCCGCAACCTGGTTATGGGTGTCTACATGCCTAAGATCAATGTCGCCTTTCTCATAGTGATCACGAAGAAAGTGAAAGCGAACATCGATGTGCTTGGTCTTGGAGTGAAGAACAGGGTTCTTTGCTACACTAATGGCAGAAGTGCTATCGCAAAGCAAAGGACCCGACTGAAATCTAGACCAAAATCACGCAATGTAGCAACCATCCATAAAAGCTGCGAAGCACAAGAAGCAGCGGCAACATACTCGGCTTCAGTAGTAGACTGCTACGTTCGACTACTTGCGAGAAGACCACGAAACCAAAGAAGAGCCAAGAAACTGACAAGTCCCAGAAGTAGACTTGCGCTCAAGCCGACAGCCGGCAAAACCCGCATCGGAATAACCACAGCGAAAGAGTCGAAGAAAAGAGTACCAAAGTCCGAACTCAGGAGTGTATCGGAGGTACCTCATGATGCGCTTGACCGCTTGCTTGTGGGAAGTCCGAGGGGACGCCTGAAGCGCAAAGACACCACACAGAAACTGTATATCTGGCCTCGTTGCCGTCAGGTACAGAAGCGAGCCAATCATGCTTCTGTACTCCTTCTGGTCAACCGGCTCTCCGTCCTGGTCCGCGTCCATCGCCGCAGTCGTCGGCATGGCGTCGTAAGAGGCTTGGCCTCGCCCATGTCGAATTTCTTCAGGATATCCTTCGTGTATTTTCCTTGATGCACAAATGTCCCGTCTCGGGTTTGCTTAATTTGCAACCCGAGGAAGAAAGTCAACTCGCCCATCATACTCATCTCGAACTCCCTGCTCATAGTATCTGCAAACTTGGCAACAAGCGCATGAGAAGAGCCACCAAAGATGATGTCATCCACGTAAATCTGGACTAACAGGTATCGTTGCCTTGCTTGGAGAAACAAAGTTCTATCGACCCGTCCCATTTTAAAACCCTTGGAGAGTAAAAACGTTTTCAAACGATCGTACCACGCTCTCAGGGCTTGTTTCAAACCATACAAAGCTTTTGAAAGTTTATAAACATGGTTTGGAAACTTGGGATCCTCAAAGCCAGGGGTTGCCTAACATAAACCTCTTCCTCTATATACCCATTCAAGAAGGCACTCTTGACATCCATCTGATAAAGCTTAAAACCCTTCGAAGCAGCAAAGGCTAGAAGGATTCTAATGGCTTCTAAACGGGCTACAGGGGCAAAGGTTTTCCTCATAGTCTATTCCTCTTTCTGGCAAAAACCCTGGGCTACTAGCCTAGCCTTGTTCCTCACTACCATCCCATCCTCACCCTCTTTGTTTTTGAACCCATTTGGTACCTATGGGTGGCATTGTGGTGGAGGTGAACTAAGGTCCAAACTTGGTTTCGCTCAAAGTTTTCTAACTCCTCATGCATGGCATTGACCCAGTTAGAATCAGAAAGTGTGTGTCCAACATCTTTGGGCTCAAAAGAGCAACGAATGCAGAATGAGCAAAGTGAGAGATTTCATACGCTCGCGACCGCGTGACTCGCTGGTCGATGCCGCCGATCATCTGTCGCGGGGGGTGAACTTGCTGAACGCTTCGGGGTGCTTGCCTCGCCGAAGTCGCCTCCCCCTCGCCAGATGCTGTCGCTCCCTCAGGTGCAGCGGGTGCTCGCTGGAGAGGTGGCTCTAGAGGACCCCAAGAAGAAGACGTCGTGGGATCGGGTCCTCGAGCTGAAGTAGACGTCGCAGGGTCGACGGGGGCAGCCAGTGGAGTTGGCTCGGGATCACCCCAATCGGCATTCTCCTGCTCCTCCTCCACAAAGATGGTCTCTCCCATCTCCTGTTCTCCTGCAACATCAAAAGCAGAAGAAACACAAGGCATAGTTTCGTCGAATGTGACCTCGCAGGTCTCCACTATCCGGTTAGTTTCAAGGTTAAGAACTCGATAAGCACGTGAATAAGAGGCATAACCAAGAAACACCCCATCGGCAGAGCGAGATTCAAATTTGTCCAAATTGCCTTGCTTCAGGATAAAGCACTTACACCCACAAACACCCAAAATGAGACACCTGGGGTACCCGTCCAAAACGCAACTCATAAGAAGTCTTTTTCATCAAAGCACGAAGAAAGATGCGATTTGAAACATGGCAAGCGGTGTTGATCGCCTCGGCCCAAAAACGCCTAGGAGTCCTATGCTCATCGAGCATCGTCCTGGCCATCTCAACAAGGGTCCGGTTCTTGCGCTCAACAACACCGTTCTGCTGAGGGACATAAGGAGAAGAAAACTGATGCTCGATTCCATTAGAAGAACAGAAGGAAGCAAACTGAGAGTTATCAAACTCAGTACCATTATCGCTCGCTACGAATAGCTCTAATGGTATCAGGGGAAACTCAGTTTTCAACCTCAAAATCAAGTCACGAGCAAAAGAAAACGCTTCATCCTTACCCTCCATGAAAAATACCCAAGAGTACCTCGAAAAATCGTCAACGATCACAGAACGTACCACTTCCCACCCGCTGAGCAAACCCGAGCTGGACCAACTGTGTCCATGTGTAAAAGCTCGCCGGGTCGCTTTGTCATCACCTGATTAACAGGTGGGTGAGAAGCAGCAACCATCTTCCCGTGACGACAAGGATGGCAAACAAGGTCCTTCTGAAACTTAAGCTTGGGCAATCCTTGGATTAGGCCAAGTGAGCTAAGTCTTGCAAGCAAGTCAAAACTCAAGTGACCGAGCCTCCTATGCCACTTCCACAAATCAGAAGAAGGACCAGCCATCAAACACCTAGCAGAGCCGAAAGACTGAGAAAAGTGGCTCTGAAAACACGGCCAAAAGGGACGATCCGACAAACAAGATCTCCCCGAGGGTCTAAAACGCGACTCAAACCCTTCTTAAAGCGCACTTCACAATCATCCTCAAGAAGTTGCGAAACAGAAAGCAAGTTGAAATGCAAATTAGAAACCAAGGCAACATCCTTAGGACAAAGTTTCATTGAGCCGAATAGCTCCCTGAGAAACAACCTTACCTCTACTATTATCCCCGAAAGTGATGTACTCCTTGTGCATCACGGGGCTAAGGCTGGAGAACCATTCCTTCTTTCCGGTCATGTGGCGCGAACACCCGGAATCCATGAGCCACATGTTCTCCAACCGAAGTTCCTGCATCAATAGAAAGGCAGGAAGTGAGCATATGGCACAACACTGGGGTTAGTATACTGAGAAGGATACCAGTGCTGTGTCATAGGCCCAGAAAAAGTGTTAGTAGCAACACCAAACTGTCCTCGTCCCATGGGTGGATAGCGATCACCACCAACCTGAAAGGGTGGTCCGCTATGGAACGGAAAACCTCCAAACTGACCTACCTGTCCCATCTGAGCAAAGCGATCACCACCATACTGAAAAGGTGGTCCGCTATGGGACTGAGCAGCAAAGCCTCTTACACTCGGCTCCCGATCGTATTGAGGACGACCAGAACCGCGACGGGCACGACCACCACCCTGTGGTCTAGCTGCCTGGGGCCTAGCAACCTGAGGGGGTGCTCCTCCAGGTCTAGCGCCCTGCCTCTGAACTCCCCGACCTTGCACACCATGGAGAGGGTGGTGCCTGGCCTGGTTGTTCAGCTCCAACTCCTTCCTAGCGTCTCTCTTCCTCCGAAAGCAAAACTCAGCTAGGTGACCCTCACGGTGACAGTACTCGCACTCGAACCTCACCACTCTCTTGGGTTGTTGGTTCCTATTGTTGCGAGGGTTGTTCACTCTGGCTGGCTGCTTGCCCTTCGGAAGGGGTTCACTAGAGACGTCAGGAAGGGTGTCAAGTGTGTTCCTAAGATGGTTAGGTTTTGGGAACCCACACTTGCTTGCGAGGTGGAGCCTTGGGAGGTTCATCAAGGATGCCATCCTTGGTGATAGGCTTGGGAGGCTCAGGTGGGGTGATCTTGGTAAGCTTAGGGATAGCGGATGGCTTCTCACTCGGGTTCACTCCGCTAAACTCACCGATCTTACCAAAGGTACTAGCGCCCTTCCCACCTGAAGCAAAGCCTACTCCCGAGCAATCAGTTCCCCTCTTGAACTGACTGATCATCATGCCCAACTGCGGCTCACTGCATGACACCCAACTCAGGATGGACCGAAGGTATGTGTTTTCCTCCTCGGTTTGCATCCTGTCATGCCGACAGTTGGCAATCTCAAGCTCCATCCCCACGCATCGCTCACATGGAGCGGACAAGGTGCTAACTGAGCTGGCCTTCAAGGCTTCAGCAAGCTTGGCATTAACTCCTGCCAACTCAGTTCGCAAGCTAGGACAAAGCTTGCACGCACCCAGCAAAGAAGACCTAGCCTTCACTTCCTCCAGCTCTTCCTTCAGGGAGGGACACTCTTTGCAATCACCCACCAAGTCTAGCCTACTCTTCAGCTCATCATACACCTCAATCAAAGAGGCATACTTGGTTTGCAGGGTGGCAAAGTTTGTCATATGCATCGTGCACTCCTCCACATCGGCCACCTTCACCTCGGACCTAGCGAACTCAAGCTCCTTACGCGCCTCTTTCATCTTAGCCTTAAACTCACCACGCTCTTGGAAACTTGCGTAAGCCTCTTCTCCAGGACAAGGACTAAATCCGCAAACCTATCCTATCCCGCTCATCAATGAGACGATCGACTTCAGAAGAGTTTGATACCTCGAAGCGCTGTCGTCGTCGTCGTCGCTGTGGGCGTCATCGGCGTCCTCTGCCTGGTGCTTGCGGTCCTCTTCATCCAAGGCCATGGTGCATAAGCCCTTGGAGATTTTGCCGAAGAAGCAGAGTCCGTTGAAGCGATCCTCCATTTTGTGCTTGGACTCGTCGTCGCTGGAGTCGCCGTTGGAGGTCTTCTCGCCATCGCCGATAGTGGCAAGGAAGGCACGCTTGCCGGCGTCGAAAGCCTTTTCCATGTCCTCCTGGCGGTAGATGCCATTCTTCTTCTTCTTCTCGGCCTTGTTCTCTAGCTTGCCCTTGCGCCTGAAGTTGCGGTTCTTGCCGGGAAAGTTCTTGTCGTTCCTGGGGCAGTTCACCATGAAGTGGTCTCGTAGCAGCCCTCGCGTGCGCCACCACGCCGGCGATTCAGGCGGTTGTTGTGAAACCGTGAGAACCGGGTGATGGCGAGGGCGAGCTCATCGTCTTCAAGCGCCTCCAACTGCTCCTCCGTGACTGTATGCAAAGAAGACAAAGCAACAAGAGGAGGTGAAGCGTCAGCAGAGAAAGTCGATCCACCTGTGCCTGAGACCAAAGCCATGGGTGTGAAGATGGGTTCTTTAGCTTGGCCTGAGTCAGGTGATCGATCTCAGTGGACTTGAGCTTGCTGAACAGCTCGTCCACGGTGAGGGTGTCGTAAGCAGGAGACTCAATGATGGTCGACACCTTCACCTCCCATACTCTCCGATCCGGGGCGTATAGCAACTTGAGAGCCCTCTCATGATCGTCATAGGGTAGGTTGGACCGATTGGCACGCATCTTGTTCACAATCGTTTGGAAACGAGCGAACATGGCGTCAATCGTTTCTCCCTCCAACTGAACAAAGTTCTCGTACTCTCGCTTGTAGGTCTCAAAGAGTCTGGTCTTGACCTGAGTGGTCCCCTCGTGATAGCTTTGAAGCTTCACCCAGATCTCTCGTGCCGTCTCAAGCTCAGAGATACGTTCGAACTCAGGAAGGGAGAGGCTGGCCAGAAGAGCATTACGAGCCTTGGAGTTGGCCTCGTGTTGGTCAATCTGGATCTGACCCACACGAGCCGCAAGGACTACGTACTCAGCGTTCTCACATATCTCCCAGACAGAAGATCCGATGCTATTGAGATAAGCACGCATCCAAATCTTCCAATAGGGATAGTTCGTTCCATCGAACCAAGGAGCCTTGTTGTTCCCTCGTTCCATGTCGCCCTTAGGATCCGAAACCGATTAAGGTAGGAGAGATCCTTAACCGGCTCCGATACCAATTGAAGAACCGGATTAGCGACCAGAGGGGGGTGAATGGGAGCCTCAAATTCAACTCATGAATAGTATGGACCTTGTCCCAGAAAGTCACCCTAAAGCAAAGACTCGAAACGACCGGAGAGTTCACGACCTACGAGTAGGTGGATACCCTATAGGACATGTCCTAGTGGTACAGCGGAACCTCCGGAGAAACCCCAAAACCTACTGCCAAAGCCTCGGAGCAAAACTGCAAAGACTGCAGGTTCGCGGACTGTCCGGGGTCAGGATCCCGGACTGTCCGCCCAACGCCGGACTGTCCGACACTAGGAGTCCGGACTGTCCGCCGGCAAACGACCAGAAACAGAACAGTTCTGCAAGTCTGCTGGACAGGTCTCGGACTGTCCGCGGGTTTGTACCACGGACTGTCCGTCGTTCACTTGACAGTGAACAATCAGGGGACTGCGCCTGACTGACCTGACCAACCCCGATCCCCGGACTGTCCGCCGCTGGGGGCAGACTGTCCGCGGATGAACAGAGAGCAGAAAAACTGCTCGGGACAAAAGCCAATTCGATCAAACTTCAACCAAATCAAAAGGGGCTTCGATCAAACTTCTCCTAGGTGATCCTCTATGTATTGGGGTGCTAATCCTAAGAAATCATCACACCAAACCAAGTCAATCAAGAGAGATTCGTGGATCACCGAAAAAAGGGAAGAACGAAGAACGAACGTGAAATCAACCCGATCTATGGATTCGTGAGGTTAGGAGAGAATCCCTTCGGTAGAAAGAAGGGGCTCACGACCAAGAACAAATTGATTCAAGTGGAATCGAAAATCATCTCGAGGAGAGGGAGAACGAGGCAAATCTCCAAGAGATAAAAAACCAAAATGTGAAGAACACAAGACACGATTTGATTTCAGCCGAAATTCCTCCACACGAGGAGACAACGAGAATACAGTCTCGTTTCCTCAAAAGATCCAAATACACAGAGGTATGATTCCCGTCTCTGCGGATCGCTTGCAGCGAGGTATGATTAGAACCTAAGCGAGGGCTAGAGAGAGAGAGCTCAGGAACAAATGACTGCAAGGATAGGGAGAGAGGAGGGGTGCCTCTCTTATTTATAGCCTAAAACAATACTCCCCTTACTACCCCTAGATACATGAGCGAAACGGCCAACCCTAGGGGTATCCCGATCCAACTCTGCTGATGGTTGATCTGACGGCCACGCGCCTTCCTCATCCTTAGCTTCGCCTCGACGCAAGCCTCAGGATGCCGCCACGTTCCGCCCAGTCGACCGCCGCGCCTACCTCGTGGATAGCCTCGCCTCCACGCCGCCACGCGTCGACCGTCCTTTTTGCGGACCTCCCCCCGGTTTTGAGGCCGAAACCGGGAAACCTAGGCCTTCCCCCGGTTTTGGGGCCGAAACCGGGAAACCTGTCCTCAGGCTGAGTTTTGTGGCCCAAACTCAGAAACCCGCGCACCCAGGTTTTGAGTCCCAAACCTGGAAACCGTCCTCGCCGAGTTTTGAGGCCCAAACTCGGAAACTGACCACCCCGAGTTTTGAGGCCCAAACTCGGAAACCGTCGAGGGTAGCTTTTCGAGGCTCAACTACCGAACTCGCGCCGTAGGCGGGATGTGGTTCGCACACCCCGAGTTCCAGCACCGATGCCGGAGCATGTCCAGCCTCCACGCCGGGCATCCACCCGACTCGGCCGATGCACCGCACATCCCCATGTACTCTTGCTTGTCAACGCCACGTGCCAGCTACCACAGCTGATCCTCAGGTCTCCTGGTCCGTCGGTCCAAGCTCCACGTCCGCCCTTCACCGCTCCCGGTCCGTCGGCACGGCATGTCCCTACTTGACCTTCACCTCACCTTCGACCACTGTCCGAGCTCTGCACCTGCACATCAACACAGCCAAGAGACATGTTGCCCGTTGATCGATCACTCATCACTCAGGAAGGGAACCACAAGGGCACATATCAACCTTGTGTTCTCAAACCCAGACAACCATCAACAATCCAACATCAACCTTCGGTGTGATACTAGCTATCACCGGAGGCTCCAACGAAGATCATGGAAACAAAAGGCAGAGGAAAGAATACACTAGAAGAGTGCACCACGTAGCCGTCGAAGAACCGCACAAATTTGGGCGATTGTCCCATGTCCCAATAAACTTCGACTCCAGTGATATGAAATTGAGGGATTACCCTCATACTGACGCTATGGTGATCAAAACCAATATAGCAGGATGGACAGTCACCAAAATCCTGGTCGACACCGGAAGCTTCGTAGACATTCTGTTTGCCACAACCTTCGACAGCATGAAGCTTGACAGAAACCTCTTGCAACCCACTGGCAACCCCCTATACAGTTTCGGCGGCCAACAAGTAAGAGCTATTGGGAAAATATCTTTACCCGTAACCTTCGGGGACCAGGTGAACTGCAGAACAGAGCACATAACCTTCGATGTGGTTGACATGTTTTAACCTTACAATGCAATCTTTGGTCGAGGGGTCACCAATGGATTCAATGATGTCATCCATCTCGCATACCTCTGCATGAAGCTTCCTGCCACAAAGGGCGTTGTTGCAGTATATGGAGATCAAGACATTTCAAGGGCAGCTGAGGAAACAATAGTGTAAGAAAATGGACCTCGGATCATTTAAATCTCAGATTTTGGTGTTTGATGAACAACATAACCAAATTGGACTAATGCGTTTGCTAGTGTTTGTTTTATAGTCCAATAGGGTGCAAATGTGACTTGGACTAAGGCGTCGTGGTGATCCGATGATCAACACCTCAAGAAAGACATCAGAAGCTCACTAGAAGACCCTCAAGATCAGGCAAAGTCTAAGGCACAAGAATGGAACCAAGACGGCGCAAGAAATCGCGAAGAAACGAGAAGAAAGGGACATCGGACGCTGCATCGGACGCTGCCCTTGAAGGCATCGGACGCGCCGATGGCAAACCCTAGCTCGTGTCAGTGCCAGCAGAGCATCGGACGCTGAAGACTGAGCGCATCGGACGCGACTGTAACACTGTGCAATCTCGCACAGCGAACATCGGACGCACCGATGCAAACATCGGACGCTACAGGACCCTGCGTCCGATGCCCATGCAGAGAGGTTCCAGAAAGGCTCTGGGAGCATCGGACGCGTCCGATGATCAGGCATCGGACGCTGACTAGCCATTGCGACACAGTGCCAGGTCGGCATCTAGCCGTTAAAGGAGCATCGGACGCGTCCGATGGTCACGACTCGAGCGTCCGATGCCACGCTGTGAAGTCCATGACTTTCTCCAAACGGCTCTATTTGGTTGGGGCTCTATATATACCCCATGGCCGGCCAAAACAATAAGGTTGGAGCTCAAGGAAGTGTAGCAAGTGTATAGACACATATTTAGTTGCTCTAGCCACCAAAGTGCTCAAGTGATATACTCGGTGATTAGTGTATGTGCTTTGCGAAGTACTTAAGCTAGTTAGACCACCGCTTTGCGCTTGCTCTAGGTATTAGGCCTAGTGTTTAGTGAGGTTGAAAACCTCTTATCTACCAGTGCTTGCGCGCACCGTGGTTGTACATCGGCGGGGCTTGTAGTCTTGCGAGACCACACCAACCGAGTTTGTGGTGTGGCCGCCTCCGTGTACCGAAGGGAACAAGGCCCGCGGCGTTCGGCTGAAAGCTTGATAGTGAAGACGGCGGAGAGCATCCGGGAGAGGCTTTGCCACGAGTGGCTTAACCGGAGACCCACTTGCGTGTGGGGAAGGCCCGGAGCTATCCACGGAGTTATCCGACCGGGAGCTTGGCCCTTGCGAGGGATTCCTTGCGACGGGCTCCAACGAGGACTAGGGGGAAGCTTGCGCGCTTCCCGATACCTTGGTAAAAATACCAGAGTCGTCGACGGGAGTTTGCATCTCTATCACACTCTTTAGCTTCCGCATTTACATTGCTACCTTGTTTATGTGCTTTACCTTTCCTAGCTTAGTTGATAGGCTAGTTGATAAGGTTGGAACATAGGTTGCATAACTCCTTTCGCGGTAGAGATAGCAAAACACACATAGCAAAACCTTAGTTGCACATTGGATAGTTTACTTTCTTGCATAGGTTTTGACTAGGTGGAAATTAGAGGCCATATTTTAGAGAAGATGTTTTAAGTTGCCTAATTCACCCCCCCCCCCTCTTAGGCATCACGGTCCTTTCAATTGGTATCAAAGCAGGTTGGCTCTCTTGTGGACTCTTGGCTTAATCGCCTTCGAGCCGACGCCCCTAAGAGAGGTTGGGATGGATATCTCTAGGCCTCCACACTTTGACGGCACTAACTTCCCTTACTACAGTGCTAGGATGGCTTGCTTTTTAGAAGCCGTTGATCTAGGTGTTTGGAGAGTCACCCGCGACGGGATGAAACCCATTAAGAATCCCGAGAAGCCTACCGCGGGTGATGAAAAGAAATTCATCTTAATGCTAGAGCTAAGAATTGCTTGTTTGAATCTATTAGCATGGATGTCTTTAACCAAGTCTTTACTTTGCAAACATCTCATGAAATTTGGTTAAAGCTACATGAGCTCCATGATGGTACAAGTAATGTACGTGAGCAAAAACATCACCTAACAAAAACAAGCTATGATTCCTTTAAAATGAATGATAATGAGCTTGTTCGTGATATGTATTCTCGGTTAAATCTAATTATCAATGAGCTCCATTCTATAGGAATTACAAAGCTAGGTGATGTGGATATTGTGAGGAAGATCATCTCCGTGCTTCCAAAGAACAAGTATGCAACCATCATCACCATCCTCCACAACATGGAGGACTTGAGCATCATGACCCCGGCCATTGTCATTGGCAAATTGGTGGCATTTGAGATGTCATGCAAGATGGGTCAAGAAGAAGCCTCTTCATCAAGCAAAGATATTGCTCTCTCATGTGAGCACAAAAAGATGAAGGGCAAAAAACAAGTCGAAACAAGCTCAAGCTCCTCAAGTGAAGAAGAAGAGGATGATGAAGATGAAGAATCAAGTGATGATCAAGCCTCCACCTCATCCGACTCCTCCTTAGATGAAGAATAAACAATCAAGCTCATGAAAGGAGTGAAGAGGATGATCCGCAAGCTCAATGTCAAGGGTGTGCCCATCACCATAGAAGATTGCCTCTTCACTAATCAAAGAAGAGAGCAAAGGAAAAAGGGATGCTATGGATGCGGCAAAAGAGGGCACTTTGTGGAAGATTGCCCAAAACAAAAGCTCACACCAAGGACAAGCAAAAAGAAGGGATGCAAGGCCAAAGCTCTCACCATCAAGACATGGGATGATTCATCAAGTGATGATGAAGCCCATCACAAGAGGCATGGCCGCAAGCACTCATCATCAAGCTCCTCACGTATGTGCCTTATAGCACGACGTAATGCAAGAAAATGGACCTCGGATCATTTAAATCTCAAATTTTGGTGTTTGATGAACAACATAACCAAATTGGACTAATGTGTTTGCTAGTGTTTGTTTTATAGTCCAATAGGGTGCAAATGTGACTTGGACTAAGGCGTCGTGGTGATCCGATGATCAACACCTCAAGAAAGACATCAGAAGCTCACTAGAAGAACCTCAAGATCAAGCAAAGTCCAAGGCACAAGAACGGAACCAAGACGGCGCAAGAAATCGCGAAGAAACGAGAAGAAAGGGACATCGGACGCTGCATTGGACACTGCCCTTGAAGGCATCGGACGCGCCGATGGCAAACCCTATCTCGTGTCAGCGCCAGCAGAGCATCGGACGCTGAAGACCGAGCACATCGGACGCGACTATAACACTGTGCAATCTCGCACAGCGAACATCGGACGCACCGATGCAAACATCGGACGCTACAGGACCCTGCGTCTGATGCCCATGCAGAGAGGTTCCAGAAAGGCTCTAGGAGCATCGGACGCGTCCGATGATCAGGCATCGAACGCTGACTAGCCGTTGCGACACAGTGCCAGGTCGGCATCTAGCCGTTAAAGGAGCATTGGACGCGTCTAATGGTCATGACTCGAGCGTCCGATGCCATGCTGTGAAGTCCATGACTTTCTCCAAACGGCTCTATTTGGTTGGGGCTCTATATATACCCCCATGGCCGGCCAAAACAACAAGGTTGGAGCTCAAGGAAGTGTACCAAGTGTATAGACACATATTTAGTTGATCTAGCCACCAAAGTGCTCATGTGATATACTCGGTGATTAGTGTATGTGCTTTGCGAAGTACTTAAGCTAGTTAGACCACCGCTTTGCGCTTGCTCTAGGTATTAGGCCTAGTGTTTAGTGAGGTTGAAAACCTCTTATCTACCGGTGCTTGCGCGCACCATGGTTGTACATCGGCGGGGCTTGTAGTCTTGCGAGACCACACCAACCGAGTTTGTGGTGTGGTCGCCTCCGTGTACCGAAGGGAACAAGGCCCGCGGCGGTTCGGCCGAAAGCTTGATAGTGAAGACGGCGGAGAGCATCCGGGAGAGGCTTGCCACGATGGCTTAACCGGAGACCCACTTGCGTGTGGGGGGCCGGAGGTCCGGGGTTTCCGGCCCGAGGTTATCCGGCCGGGAGCTTGGCCTGCGAGGGATTCCTTGCGAGGGGCTCCAACGAGGACTAGGGGAAGCTTGCGCGCTTCCCGATACCTCGGTAAAAATACCGGAGTCGTCGACGGGAGTTTGCATCTCTATCACACTCTTTAGCTTCCGCATTTACATTGCTACCTTGTTTATGTGCTTTACCTTTCCTAGCTTAGTTAATAGGCTAGTTGATAAGGTTGGAACATAGGTTGCATAACTCCTTTCGTGGTAGAGATAGCAAAACACACATAGCAAAACCTTAGTTGCACATTGGATAGTTTACTTTCTTGTATAGGTTTTGACTAGGTGGAAATTAGAGGCCATAGTTTAGAGAAGAAGTTTTAAGTTGCCTAATTCACCCCCCCCCCCCGCTCTTAGGCGTCACGGTCCTTTCAAAAAGCACCTGGGCAACGCAATGTCCACAACCATTCAAAGCCTCGAGCAACAAACCTCAACACCGAAGGTGAAGTTTGCACTGACCTAAGAAAAGCGTCACCCAAAGAAGAAACCAAACAAGTCCAACTCTTTGAGCGCAACTCAGAAAAGAAAGTGTTCATCTCAGCCAACTTAGACTCCTTGTCAGAAAATAACCTTATCCGTTTCCTCAAGGAAAATTCCGACACCTTCGCTTGGTCTGCGGAGGACCTCAAGGGAGTGAACAGAACCTTGATCGAGCATAGCCTGAACATAAAGCAAGGATACCGCCTAGTCAAACAAAAGCTTCACAAAATGTTAGAAGAAAAAAAAAGAGGCAACGAGGGCAGAAGTAAAAAGACTCCTGGATGCAGGGGTCATCCGCCCAGTAAAATACCCAACATGGCTTTCAAATGTAGTCCTAGTACAGAAGAAGAACAAGAAGTGGCGAATGTGCGTGGACTTCACATGCTTAAACAAGGCTTGCCCGAAGGATGACTTTCCCCTACCAAACATAAGCACATTGGTTGACAGAGCAGCTAGTTGCCAAATGCTTTCTCTCCTCGACTGTTTCTCGGGGTACCATCAAATCTGGATGAATGAAGAGGATGAGGAAAAAACAAGCTTCATCACACCTTTGGGCACTTTTTGCTTTCGAAGAATGGCAGAAGGTTTGAGAAATGCAGGATCTACCTTCGCCCGCATGACGTTCGAAGTCTTCAAAGATGAACATGCTATCTCTGCCTACGTCAATGATCTGGTTGTTCAAAGCGAACAAAAAGAGAGCCACATTTCAGACTTGGCAAGAGTGTTCAACAACCTTCGGTCAGCCGGATTAAAACTAAAACCCGAAAAATGTGTTTTCGGGGTAAGCGAAGGAAAACTGTTTGGTTGCATCGTCTCATCAAGGGGAATTGAGGCCAACCCCAAGAAAATTGACGCCATCATCAACATGGAACCCCCGACAACAAAGAAAGCAGCTGAGCGCTTGTCAGGCCGATTAGCAGCACTAAGCAGATTCATCTCTAGATCAGCTGAGCGAGGTTTACCCTTCTTCGAAACTCTGAGAAGCACCGCTCCGTTCAACTATGGACCTCAGCAGCAGAAAGCTTTCGAGGACTTGAAAAAGTATCTCAACAACTTGACTATCTTAACCAGCCCTAGCAAAGGGGACTTGCTACTGCTGTATGTGGCAGCTTCGCCCCATGCAACCAGCGCGGTGTTGATCAAAGAGCTGCGCGAAAACAACAAAACTAGGCAGGCCCCGATCTACTATGTGTCAGAAACCCTCGAGGGTCCCAAGCGAAACTACTCAGAGCTCGAGAAGTTACCATACGCCGTGGTCATGGCGTCGCGAAAGCTAAAGCACTATTTCCAGGCTTACGAGATCCAAGTACCCTCAGCATACCCCCTCGAAAACATATTCAAGAACAACGAAGCAGTCGGCAGAATAGCGAAATGGGCAATCGAATTGAACAGCTACACCATAACCTTTGTGGGAAGAACAGCGATCAAATCGTATGCCTTAGCAAATTTCATAGCCGAATGGACTCCAGACCCTCGCAGAGATGGAGTCGTAACAGATCCGTTTTGGACAGTGTATGTTGACGGAGCTTGGGGAGCAGCTGGAGCAGGAGCCTCGGCTATCCTAGTTTCGCCATCTGGATCGAAGCTACGATACGTGAAAAGACTCAACTTCAAGTGCACAAATAATTCCGCATAATACGAAGCTGTAATATTAGCACTCTCAAGGCTTCGAGCATTATCAGTCCGAAGGGCGGTCATTAGCACAGACTCCCAAGTCATCGCGGGTCATATTGAGAAAAATGACAAAGCAAAAGATCCAGAGCTACAAAAATATTTACAATATGTCTGAAGGTTAGAATCTTTGTTCCTCGGCATAATAGTGAAAGCAATTCCGAGGTCAAAGAACAGCGAGGCAGTCAACCTGGCCAAAGCAGCAGCACAACAACTACAGCTGCCCCCTGATGTGTTTCACGAAGTAACAACTCAATCAACCGTCGAAGCCTCCGAAAAAACAGCGAAGCTGATCAATGCAATCCAAAGCGAAGACTGGAGAGCACCTATCATGGCCTATATCAACGGGTTGCATGAACCCGAGTCCAAGGAGGAAGAAAACAGACTAAAACAAAGAACTCGAGGATACAGGATAGTGGACAACATTTTGTTCAAAGCCTCGGTGACCTCGCCATGGCTGAAATGCGTGACAACGGATCAAGGAAAGGATATACTCAAACTTATTCATGAAGGTATCTGCGGCTCACACAACGGCCCAAGGGCGCTAGTTGGAAAAGCTTTCCGTCAAGGCTTCTATTGGCCAACAGCCTTACGAGACGCAGAAGATATCATCAAACGTTGCGAGGGTTGCCAATGAACAGCAAAAACACAAAACGCCCCAGGGGCCCCAACAACGCTGATATGCCCAACATGGCCCATGCATAGATGGGCAATGGACCTCGTTGGTCCACTACCAACAACTCCAGGAAACCTCCGCTACGCAGTGGTAGCGGTGGAATACTTCACCAAGTGGAATGAGACTAGACCGTTGGTTTCTATCACCTCTCTAGCTGTGAAGAAGTTCTTCTGGCAGCAAATAATTTGTCGCTTCGGAGTTCCCAAACACCTAACTGTCGACAATGGCACTCAGTTTGACAGCGAGGTCTTCAAGGAATTTTGCGCACAAATTGGAACAATCTTCTGCTTCGCCTCAGTCCAGCACCCTCAATCCAATGGCTTAGTTGAAAGAGCCAACGCAACAATTTTCCAAGCCATATCCAAAAAATTACAAGGTAGACCCAAGGGAAAGTGGGCGGAAGAGCTAACCTCGGTAACCTTGTCCCATAACACTTCGGAATGTAGAGCTACCAAATTCACACCTTTCAGGCTCCTATTTGGCGAAGAAGCCGTGTTACCAGAAGAATTGAAGCATGGCTCTCTCAGAGCAACCCTCGAACCAAACGAACAAAACCAGCTGCTTGACAAAGATTTGCTCGAGGAAACGAGATGCAACGCAGTGCACAACCTGTGCAAGTATCAAGAAGAAACAAAAAAGTGGAGAGAAAAAAAGGTGAGAATCAAAGAACTGAAGAAGGGTGACCTCATCCTCATTCGTAAACAAAACGCCAACATGGTGGGAAAATTTCAGCCAAAATAGACGGGACCTTACCTGATAGTAGACTGCAATCGTCCTGGTTCCTTTCACCTCTCTGACAGCGAAGGAAACCGCATACCTCACACCTGGAATGTTGACGACCTTCGCAAATTCTACCCATAGCGGAGCCTTAGCGAGCTCTCGCAACATGTAATTTGCCTTTAATCTCCTTTTTCAGCACCATACTTGTAACCAAAACAAAGGAGTTGCACTCTTTTTCCTTACGAAGGGGCGTAAGGTTTTTTAACGAGGCAGTTACCAAGTCCTTAATAAAGGCATCAACCCCCGAAAAAACAAAACTCTAAAGTCTTTTTCAGTTTCCCATAAACATCGATAAAAGCAGCTCTTATCCAAGAGCACTCATAATCGATGAAAACCCATAAAAATTGCTTCGAAACACAAATTTTTTCGAAACAAACCTGGGAGAAGCAAACTTCACCTCCACCAAAGACAAGGGGAGGCGCGAAGTCCAAAAAAGCCGAGCACCCTCGCAACCCTCGCAAAAAATGTCAGGGGCTTGCAAAGCAAACTTCACCTCCACCTAAGACAAGGGGAGGCACGAAGTCCAAAAAACTCGAGCACCCTCGCAAAAAACGCCAGGGGCTCGCAAAGAAAACTTCACCTCCACCTAAGACAAGGGGAGGCGCGAAGTCCAAAAAAGTCGAGCACCCTCGCAAAAAAATGCCAGGGGCTCGCAAAGCAAACTTCACCTCCACCAAAGACAAGGGGAGGCGCGAAGTCCAAAAAAGTCGAGCACCCTCGCAAAAAACGTCAGGGGCTCGCAAAGCAAACTTCACCTCCACCTAAGACAAGGGGAGGCGCGAAGTCCAAAAAAGTCGAGCACCCTCGCAAAAAATGCCAGGGGCTCGCAAAGCAAACATCACCTTAACCTAAAACATCTCTCTTAAGCGAAAAGTGAGCCTCGCTAAAAAGAAAAGGGGGCGTCACTGTTTTTTATCAAACATCTCTCTTAAGCGAAAAGCGAGCCTCGCTAAAAAGAAAAGGGGGCGTCGCTGTTTTTTATCAAACATCTCTCTTAAGCGAAAAGCGAGCCTCGCTAAAAAGAAAAGGGGGCATCGCTGTTTTTTATCAAACATCTCTCTTAAGCGAAAAGCGAGCCTCACTAAAAAGAAAAGTGGGCGTCGCTGTTTTTTACCAAACATCTCTCTTAAGCGAAAAGTGAGCCTCGCTAAAAAGAAAAGGGGGCGTCGCTGTTTTTTAGCAAACATCTTTCTTAAGCGAAAAGCGAGCCTCGCTAAAAAGAAAAGGGGGCGTCGCTGTTTTTTTCCAAACATCTCTCTTAAGCGAAAAGCGAGCCTCGCTAAAAAGAAAAGGGGCGTCGCTTTTTTTTATCAAACATCTCTCTTAAGCGAAAAGCGAGCCTCGCTAAAAAGAAAAAGTGGTGTCGCTGTTTTTTATCAAACATCTCTCTTAAGCGAAAAGCGAGCCTCGCTAAAAATAAAAGGGGGCATCGCTGTTTTTTACCAAACATCTCTCTTAAGCGAAAAGCGAGCCTCGCTAAAAAGAAAAGGGGACGTCGCTGTTTTTTACCAAACATCTCTCTTAAGCGAAAAGCGAGCCTCGCTAAAAAGAAAAGGGGGCGTCGCTGTTTTTTATCAAACATCTCTCTTAAGCGAAAAACGAGCCTCGCTAAAAATAAAAGGGGGCGTCGTTGTTTTTTATCAAACATCTCTCTTAAGCGAAAAGCGAGCCTCGCTAAAAAGAAAAGAGGGCGTCGCTGTTTTTTATCAAACATCTCTCTTAAGCGAAAAGCGAGTCTTGCTAAAAAGAAAAGGGGACGTCGTTGTTTTTTACCAAACATCTCTCTTAAGCGAAAAGCGAGCCTCACTAAAAAGAAAAGTGGGCGTCGCTGTTTTTCTCAAACAACATACACAAACAAATATTGCTTACACAAACAACAAACGGACCTCGCCAATAGACAGCAAGGACCAAATGTACCCTGTCAAAAAACTACAAGGATGAATCGCATCTGCACAGCTTTTTCGCTTATATACAAATCAACTGCAGTATAGCACACACTCAATACAAAAGAATAAAATTACAAGGAAGCATCACCATCTTCGATCAACATCAAATCATCCAAACCCTCGCTACACTCCTCAAATCTTGTTTCCACCGGAATTATGGGTCCCCACAACAAAGGAGTCGTAGGAACAATTGGCAGTTCTCCAGACAGAACCCTCGCCCTATACATATACCTCCGACCTATATCACTAACTTCCGAAGGCTCCTCCTTTGGAATCACAAGTGAACCGTCCGAACCCACATCAAGATTGCTTTGCCCAAATAAATAGTCCGGGGCCGTTTTCTCATCAATGTCATCTTTGACAACTGGCAGCGAAGAAGAAGAAGAAGAAGAACCAAACAAAAACCGCGTAGCTTGCCGATCCGTATAGTCCGCGTCACGCCAAAATTGTCTTGATCGGTTATTCTTCAAATCGTATCTTCGCACTTTAGACCACCAAAAACGTTCGAAAGACAGCGAAGGGTGCCTAAGCCTCGCCCGAGCCCAGGATTCACCAGTTATAAAAGTGTCTTGGTAATTTAACGTCAGAGGCGTCATATCAAACACCTCTAGCACGGTTCCATCAGGAACCTACATTGTCAAACAGTTAAGAAAACACTCAGTCTTTACATCATCATTCTACATCAACCAAAACGTTACAAAATGACCCTCGCTTGAGCTATCCCTAATTTTCACACCTGCTCAGCACCACCATGCTCCCCCGCCTCAGCTTCGCCAGCTAGAGCATCCAAATCATCGCCGGCCGCAGCGTCCAGACTCTCCATAGTTGTAGCAGGTTCAGCAGCAGAAGTTTCGACCGTCGCCGCCTCCTCGACATTAGCCTCTCTAGCGGCAGGGACCTCCTCGGCCGAAGGTACTACCTCGACTGGTGGGACCTCCGCAGAACTGTGCGTAGGCGCAGCCTTGGAGCAACCCGCAACGTCATCGGTTGCAGTTGGCGAGGGCAGCGCATCCTTCCAAGCCTGCAAAAAAGAACACAAAGATAAATACTAACACTTCCATCAACAAACATACAAATCAAAAAACAAAATCCTCCACGCTATAACAACCTGACGTGTGGCTTCGGCAGCTTCTTCAAAGGCAAGAGCTCGACCTCCCCCAGAAATACAGAATTTGCGAAGCAAGCACATCGCACAATTCCGAACATCCGCGTCATCAACCTTCATTGCGCGCACTTCATCAACAGTTGGGAAAATATGGTTCGGCCTCTTGACTTTCTGAAGGTGGTCACAATCAGCTTGGCGAAGAGTATCGGCCATGGCCAACGCGCCAGCGTAACCTCCAAAGTCGGCCGCATTACCAACTAAGGAGCTGAAAACATCAAGCTCATTAGAGAGCCATTCTTCGAAGGCTTCTGGATCAGCAGAAGGTAGCGGCTCCCCAGCAGAACCACCAGCTTCGGTCAAGCACGAATCAACTTTATCTTTAATCCCTATCATACTCCTTCGCCATGCCTCTGATTGAGGCCACCTCCGATGTCAGTTCAGCAACACGACTCTTCGAGGACACCAATTCTTTGTCCTTCTCGCGGCAAGTCGACAAGAGTTCAGCATTACGGTTCGCGACCTCTTGCGCCTCCTCCCGAGATGTTTTAACTTTTTCCAACGCTCCTTTGAGCTCAATCTCTTTGCTCTCCAAACTTCACCGAAGGTCCTTATTCTCTTTCTCAACCTCGGCCAACCGGTCATTCAAATAATTAAGATTGTAACTTGCCCTTCGGCGAGCCGAGCGGTTAAGGAGCATCAGCTCAGCCACCTTGACATCAATGTCATCATGAAGGTCGTCCAAAGGCTGGTTGGCCAGTCGAAGTTCCGCCTCCGGCACACAAATCCGACCAAACACCCGACCAAGAAAACGTTTTTCCTCCGGAGCACACTGCAAGTGGCATTCCCGAAGGTCCGGACTCGTGAAAAGCTCCGTCGCCGGATCCGAGACCCCAATCTTCTTAGCGAAATAAGGAAGGCTTGATCGGCTGGCTTCGCCATACGGCCTCTTCCCTGGGTTTCGCTCCGATTCTAGGTCACCGGCCACCTCAAAACCGTTAACCCAATAATGTGACCTCGCGAATTCGGGAAACGACCCTCGCACAGGACTCTCAGGCTCGAGGTCCCAGAGAATCTCTTCGATACTACGAGCAGCTGTAGCATCAACGCTCGATGAGACAACCGCCTTCCCACGGTCATCACCAACGGACACCTCTTCGTCTGAGTCATCTTCGCCACTGGAAGTGTTGCTATCATCATCAAATGATTCATCTTCAGTGTCGGCCTCTTTCTCAACCTCCTCCTCCTCCTCCTTCTCATCATCATCGGAGACACCATCGTCATCCGAAATCTGGATCAGAGCACCAATCCCACCGACATGGGGTACCCGCCCTCCGACCTTCGTCAAACCTCGGCCACTCGACAAAGAAACGACGGCCGAGGAAGAAGAAGGGCCGACAGCACCCGAACCCACAACGACCTTCGCCGCAAGCTTTTTCACTCGGCCAACGGCTCCACCGCGGCCTCGACCACGACCCCTCTTCGGCCGCGAGGCAAGCCCCTTCTCCTCAGTGCTAGCGCGTTTCCTTTTCTTTGGCATCAATTGAGCAAAAGGACATTCACGGACTTCAAGACGATTACTACGGGTTCTTGTTGAGGGAGGTTCTTCAAGAGCATGGCGAATTCTTTGATAAAGAGTCGGAGTATGCAACGGATTCAAAGTATGAATTTCTTCGAGCTGCATGCGAGTATCCCTTCTTTTATTTTTTTAAATAGAAACAACATTACATATGCATATTGTAACATAAATATACTTTGTTCATCATGTGTATATATTGTACCATTTGATCTAATTTTAATTATTTGCAATGAAATTTGGTGGGAAAGCACAAAATATAATTATGGCGGGAAAGCACGATATAATTTGGGGGGAAAGCGCGATATAATTATGGTGGGAAGGTTCGTATTCAAAAGTACAGAAAAAACCTTTAGAGGCGGTTCCTTTTGCCTCAACCGTAGATCAATTTTTAGAGGCGGTTATGTTGCAAGAGCCATCTCTGATTAATACATCAACAACCCCTGAGAATGAGTATTCAGAAGCAGTTTACTTAAAAAACCGCCTCTGGAAATAGGTAATCGAGGCGGTTTATTTAAAAAACCGCCCTTGGAAATGGGTCTTCAGAGGCGGTTTACTTAAGAAAACCGCCTCTGAAGATCAAGTTTTCAGGGGCGATTTTCTTAAGTAAACCGCCTTTGAAGACCCATTTCCAGGGGTGGTTGAAAGACCGTTGCTATAAAGTGTTGATCTTCATAATCGGTGGCATTGTAGCAGTTCAGGAAACCGCCCCTGGAAACTGCATTTAACTGCCCATAAAGTTATTTTCTGTACTAGTGCTAAAATATAACTTACTTCATCATTACATTATACTCTTTTCCTTTATATGAGTTTTACTCTATTGAAGTTTTCTCACGTAAAGTTTTTAATGAGGTAGTAGTAACACATAGTAAATGTCATATTATTTATTTTTCCTCATTGAGGTTTTTCAAAGATAATATATGACATATTAATATCTGATCAAATTGTTTTAGACTAAGTCTTTAGGATCACCTAAAGGGTCTATTAACATTTGGATTCATATATATATATATATATATATAATTACCCTATATAGGGTAAATTTTATATACTCCCGGGAGTAGTTACTCTCATGTTCAATAATCAACATTGTGTATGGATGTATACTCATTTATCACCTTGAGTATGTTTACATACTTATTTTAAGATACTCGAAATCTTACTACCTAAAAAAATTTAACATAGCCTATATTTTTTAATATATTACTATAAATATCATTACAATACTATATAAAATAAGTATAACCATATACTCTATGTATACGTACGTACTCAACATAAATATTACTATAAATATTTTAGTATGATTATATACTCTGCGTACATATACTTCGTTAGGCTATATACATCATAAATCTAGAGATATACCACATGGGAGTAACTACTCCCTGGGAGTACAGAATAATTACCCTATATGTATATATATATCATGGTGTTTATCTTTATTTTTCTCACTGAGTTTTAAGGAGTTTTGCCTAGTATATCGGTATACTTTAGTTTTTCCCATATGGTTTTCCAAGGCTTCAATATAGTGACTGATGAACAAACAACGGTGTCCACAAGGAATCCGTTGATCAAGGGGGAGTGTTAGAATTAATTAATTATTGATCAATTAGATTAATTCTGTCATTAACAACTGCTAATGACAGTTCCTATAAAGACACATGTTAGACCCAATAGAGACACCTTTTCACCAATAGACACATGTCCTTTGGCTTGTATATATATATCTGTACATTCATCGGTTAATACACAAACATTCATTTGTCATTCATTTACAACAGTTATATCACTAATTTAGTCTATTAAAAATAGACTAACTATAAAAATAATTACACTATCATATAATGCAGTAATTAATAAGTGAATCTATTAAGTCAAATTAATCCATCAACACAAATATATATTGTAATACCACATTGTCAAATTATGAACTAACTAAGCTTAAGATTTGTCTCACGAATTAGTCTCTGGCTGACAGATTAGTTTTATAATTAGTCTATTTTTAATAGACTAAATTAGACATGCAACATTCGACGTGACATGATCGACTAATTTTTTTTGTCCGGAGAAACAAACACCCCTAAGGCCAAAAAAAAAAATAGTGTCACTGACTCGTGACTCACTGTCGGCAGGAGGGAGTGTGCTGGTTGGACGTCACTTTCAGCTCTGTTCCGCAATGCACGACACAACTCACAGCTGAACATACCTCAAAAAAAAAAACCCTCTGCGCGGCGCTCGGGGCTCCACACACACAAGGTGCCACTGTGCCAGAGCTGGAAAAAATATAAGGCCAATCTCAATGAGGTTTCATTTGAGTTTCATTTGCATTAAATATACTGCCACATAAATATTTTTTATGACATAGCATTGCATTTAAGAAAAAAAAAGAAATGAGTTTCATCTTTTTTGGCACGAATACCAACTCTCTATGAGTCATGAAATTTAATGCGTATCAAACTTTAGTTTCATTCAAGTTTCATTTTATTTCATATGACATGACAGTCTTGGAAACAACAAAATGAAACTTACTATTGCAATGAAGAGTTTCATTCAAGTTTCATTTTATTGACATGACAGTGTTTGAAACAACAAAATGAAACTTACTATTAAGATGGGCCTGACACCGCCACATGCATTTTCAGTACAACCGAGTAGACCCAAATAGTCGGCTCATAAATTATAAAATAAATGCAATATAAATGTAAGTGACCTAAACCAACACAGAAGGCACATGGATTTGTTTGACCGAAGTTTAGGTCTCACCAATTAATCCGTACATCTCCGTTGTCAATGCTGGTGAATGATCCAACAAAGGCCACGTCCAGTTCGCAAAATGTCCTCAAATATTTTGCGCAGTACCTATTTTAGACGCATACATGAAGCATTAAATGTAGGTAAAAAATAACTAATTGTACTTTTAGTCTGTTCATGTCGAGACGAATCTTTTGACTCTAGTTAGGTCATATTTGGACAAAGTTTGTCAAATAACAACGAAAGTGCTACAGTAACTCTTCGCCAAATATTTCGCGAACTGAACAAGGCCAAAATTCGACTTGCGGCCTGGTCCAAAGCGACCTCTTTCCAACTTTTAACTAAGGAGTGTTCTTTCCTTTTCAGCGAGAAGACCAACTTACTGTGCACTACACCTTGGTGACTCGCTAGCAATCACTAAACTGTTCAGGAGCAAGGAAGAGTAGCAAGTGTTTCACATGAACTATCTGTCACCAGGAAGTGTTGAAGGGTTGTTCAACTCAGATTTTGCTCACACACAATCTCATAAGGCTCAATTTGCTCTCCAATTCAATGGATGTGGCTAAATGCACTCAAATAGTCAAATTCCACAAAGGATGAATTGAGAACTCTCACTAAGCTTTGCTGGTGTATATGGCCATGTGAAAGATTCAGCAACCAACCCCAGGCAGTGGGAGGGGGTTTAAATATGCAACTCCCAAAACTAGTCATTGGGTTGACTCGACAATCGTTTTTGTTAGCATGATGTAATTAGGCCTGTATTAGAGAATGTAATTAGGCCCATGCGGCAGGCCTGTGAGCCGCCCTGGCTGGCCCTATATGTAATCCCTGTGATCATACTTGGAATATAATCAATCATTCCTAAACTTACATGGTATCACCGCGGTTACGATCCGCTTCCGCACCGCAACCCTAACCTACGCGCGCCGCCGGTCCCGATCGCCATTCCTGCCGCCGCACCTCGCGCCAGAACGCCGCCGGTCCTGATCGCCGCGCCACCACCTGATCACCCGACCTCGCCGTCCGACCGCTGATCCCGCTCCATCGCCCACCCGATCGCGTCGCTGATCCCCATCGCGACCTCGTGATCGCGGTCGGCCCCCGTCCGCCCGTCTCATTCCCATGGCGGAGGACGACGACGCTGCTGCCGCCGCCGCCGCGGCTCAGGCGGCCGCTGTTGCCGCCGCTGCGGCCAAGGAGGCCGAGGACAACGCCCGCACAGAGGCTGCGCCGTGCTGAGGAGGCACGCCTCCGCTCTGTGGCCCTCGACCAGTACGAGGCCGCACATGAGGCGATCTGGGCCACGGCCACCGCCGTCGTCAACATCAAGGCGATGATCCCCATCATCCTCGACAAGGCCGCCGGCACCTACACCAAGTGGCGCGGCATGTTCCTCACGGTGCTGGGCAAGTACGCCCTCACCCCCCACGTCCTCGACGATGTCGCGCTACCCGAGCGCCCCGTCTGGGTTCAGGTGGACTGCGTCGTCCTCTCGTGGATCTTCTCCACCGTCTCTGGCGACCTGCAGCAGTCCCTCATGATCCGGCAACGTCGGGCCCGAGAGGCGTGGTGCTATCTCGAGGATGAATTCCTCGGGCAGAAGGAGTCGCACGCCCTTCTCCTGGAGACGCAGTTCCGCAACCTTCGCCAGGACGCCATGACCGCCACCGACTTCTGCCGTAAGCTGGAGACCATGGCCGTGTCTCTCGCTGAGTTCGGCGACCCTATCGGCGATCGCCAGATGGTCCTCACTCTCCTTCGCGGCCTCAACGGCAAGTTCAAACATATGGTGTCAATCTTGAAGATGCATCGCCCGTTCTCGACCTTCGCCGAAGCCCGCACCCATCTGCTGCTCGAGGAGGTGGACATTGACGCTCGTCCACCCTCTCCACCGACGGCCCTCCTCGCCAACACGCCGCCCCCGGCTCCTGCCACTCCTCGCCAGGGGTCGGCGCCCCTGCTCCCGTTCGCCATGGTCAGCCCGCGCCCGGTGGCGCGCCTGGCAACCAGCAGCGCAACCGTCGCCGGGGAAGGGTGGCCGTGGACAAGGCCAGGGCGCCCATGGCCAGGGTCCCCCATACGCACCTCACGGTGCACCACCAGCAGGAGGATACGGTGCACCTGGCCAGGGCGGCATGCACCCCTCGTTTGCGCAACCATGGGCCGGTCAGCTTCAGATGTGGCCCTATGGCCGCCCACCGCCCCCACCGGTGTTCACCGCTACCCCCAGTACCACTACCACGCCACCCCAGGGGCCGGCTTCTACGGTGGTGGTGCTTCCCAGGGCGGTTTCTACGGCGCCGGCTACCCCTACGGCAACGGCACGCCATCGACGCCAACTTTCCAGGGCCAGTTGACGCCCTGGAACCCCGTCCACGGTGGCGCCTGGAACCAGGACTCCTTGGTGCACAACTTGAACACCATGACGCTTCAGCAACCGCAGTCGGAATGGTACGCCGACTCTGGTGCTGGTTCTCACATGTCTGCGGACGCTGGTATACTCTCCACTACCTCTTTGCCCACTTTATCTACACCTTCATCTATCGTTGTGGGCAATGGTGCTTTACTTCCTGTCACAGCCATTGGATCTCATACTTTTTCTTTCCTCATCGTGATCTCGTTCTTAAAAATGTTTTGGTCTCTCCACATATTATTAAGAACTTGATTTCCATTCGTCGTTTTACCACCGACAATAACTGTTCTATTGAATTTGATCCATTTGGTCTTTCTGTGAAGGATTTACGAACCAGGAACGTGATCGCCAGGTGCAATAGCTCTGGCGACCTCTACCCGTTCTACCCACCAGCCACCAGCGCCACCACACTCCTCGCTGCACCCACCTCCTTATGGCACCGCCGTCTCGGTCATCTTGGGCGCGAAGCTCTGTCCAAACTCATTAGTTCCAGTGTCATTTCATGTAATAAAGATGATCTCCATCATCTCTGTCATGCTTGTCAGCTCGGTCATCATACTAGACTTCCCTTTAGTACCTCCACTTCTCGAGCTACAAATAATTTTGATTTAATACACTGTGATCTTTGGACATCTCCTATTGTTAGTGTGTCGGGATATAAATATTATTTGGTTATTCTCGATGATTGTTCACACTACATTTGGACTTTTCCGCTTCGCCTTAAATCTGAAACTTTTTCCACCCTTGTCAATTTCTTTGCCTACGTGCGCATGCAGTTTGGCACCACCACCATCAAGAGCGTCCAGTGCGACAACGGTCGTGAATTTTATAATTCTGTGACCTGCACGTTCTTCCTCTCTCACGGTGTTGCACTTCGCATGTCGTGTCCCTACACGTCCCAGCAAAATGGCAAGGCCGAACGCTCACTTCGCACCATTAATAATATTGTGTGTTCTTTGTTATTTCAGGCAAGCCTTCCTCCGGTCTACTGGGTTGAGGCACTCCGCACTGCCACATATCTAGTTAACCGGCTCCCCACCAAAACACTCGCCTCCTCCACCCTGTATTTTCATATTTACTCCACTCCACCCACATATGATCATCTCCGAGTGTTTGGTTGTGCCTGTTATCCTAACATGTCCTCCACCGCTCCCCACAAACTCGCTCCTCGTTCATCCCTCTGTGTTTTCCTCGGCTACACCTCGGAGCACAAAGGCTATCGGTGTCTCGAGTTAGAGTCGAATCGTATCCTCACCTCTAGACATGTCGTTTTTGATGAATCTTTTTTACCGTTCGCCGACATGTCCACTACCCCCATGGCATCCTCTGCCCTGGATTTTCTTGAGGATGATGAACTAACTGCTCCGATTCTTAGAGCCAAGTTTGTGCATGCAGGTTCTCCTTCGGCTGCCCCTGCATCTCCAGCTCGGCACGCTGGCACCGGGCAGCAGCGCCTGGCTCGCCCGCTGGCGCTGGGCCACAGACGCCCGGCTCGCCCGCTGGTGCTGGGCCGCAGGCACACGGCTCGCCTGCAGGTGCTGGGCCGCCGTCGCCTAGCTCACCGAGCATTGGAGGCCCGAACGACTCGTCCGCTGCTGGGCCAATGGCGCCCCCCTCGCCCCCGGCCGGCGCTGCTGCCCCTGTGCGCCACGCACAGGTTGCTGCCAGTAGCGCCGCGGCCATGGGACGCACCCTGGCCACGAGGCCAATCTCCGTCGCTCCGGTCGCCAATGCGCATTCCATGCGCACCCGTGGAAAAGCCGGCCTTGCACAGCCCGTGGATCGTCTCAACCTCCACGCCGCGCCTGTGTCATCGCCGCCACGTTCGGTTCGTGACGCCGTATCAGATCCCAATTGGCGCTCCGCCATGCAAGCTGAATTTGATGCACTCATTGGTAATGACACTTGGAGCTTGGTTCCTCGCCCTTCTGGCGTCAATATGGTCACCGGCAAGTGGATTTTTCGGCACAAATTGCACGCCGACGGGTCTCTTGATCGCTACAATGCTCGTTGGGTTCTTCGGGGATTCACACAACGACCTGGTCAGGACTATGATGAGACCTTCAGCCCCGTTGTTAAGCCAGCGACAGTTCGGGTCATTCTCTCATTGGCTCTCTCTCAGGATTGGCCCATTCATCAGTTGAATGTGAAGAATGCCTTCCTACATGGCACCCTCGAGGAGACAGTGTACTGTGTTCAGCCTACTAGTTTTGTGGATTCCTCTCGTCCTGGATTGGTCTGTCATCTCAACAAATCACTCTATGGACTGAAGCAGGCGCCCCGCGCATGGCACCACAGGTTCGCTTCATACTTGGCTTCCATTGGCTTTGTTGAAACCAAGTCCGACAGCTCACTGTTCATCTATCGTCGGGGATCTGACACCGCTTACTTGCTGTTGTACGTGGATGACATTGTTCTCACCGCCTCCTCAGCTAAGTTCCTTCGCCAGGTGATTGAGGCACTTCAGCGTGAGTTCGCTATGACAGACATGGGCCAGCTTCATCATTTTTTGGGTATATCTGTGACTCGCTCTGCTAAGGGTCTGTTTCTCTCCCAACGGCAGTACACTTTGGAGATTTTGGAGCGCGCCGGGATGAGTGAGTGCAAGCCATGCAGCACATCTGTGGATCTTCACTCCAAATTATCCGAAGATGGAACTCCTGTTGGTGATGCCACCCAGTACCGCAGCTTAGCAGGGGCTCTTCAGTACCTGACCTTCACATGGCCAGATATTGTTTTCACCGTCCAGCAGATTTGCCTTTATATGCATGATCCTAGAGAGCCTCATCTCGCTGCTCTGAAGCGCATCTTGCACTACTTACAGGGCACTACGACACTTGGCCTGACCTTGGGCCGCTCCCCTCCTACTGAGCTTGTTGTCTACACAGATGCAGATTGGGCTGGATGTCCCGACACTCGACGGTCGACCTCCGGTTATGCAGTCTTCCTTGGAGACAACTTGGTGTCTTGGTCCTCCAAGCGACAACACACCGTCTCTCAGTCCAGCGCCGAGGCCGAGTATCGTGCTGTGGCGAACGGCGTCGCTGAAGCCACTTGGTTACGACAGCTACTCATTGAGCTCCAGCGCCCCCCTCGCCGTGCTACTTTGGTCTATTGCGACAACGTCAGTGCTGTCTATCTCTCCAGCAATCCTGTGCAGCATCAGCGGACGAAGCATGTTGAGATCGACATCCATTTTGTTCGAGAGAAGGTTGCCCTCGGTCACGTTCGAGTTCTTCATGTCCCGACGACATCACGATATGCCGACGTCTTCACCAAAGGGCTTCCCACTTCCTTGTTCCAGGAGTTTCGGTCCAGCCTGACTGTTAGCGATGCTCCCGATTAGACTGAGGAGGAGTGTTAGCATGATGTAATTAGGCCTGTATTAGAGAATGTAATTAGGCCCATGCGGCAGGCCTGTGAGCCGCCCTGGCTGGCCCTATATGTAATCCATGTGATCATACTTGGAATATAATCAATCATTCCTAAACTTACAGTTTTACTGTCTGCACACCTCCAAAACACTCTCAAGTGTTTTTTTAAAAAAATCACATGGGTTTGTTTTGAGCACTGCTTTCGTTCCGGATCACGGATCGGATGACGGACCTTGGTTGTACGCGTTCCAATAAACAAACTCGATCAAAAGAGAAAGAAAGCAACGGCACTGGGTCAAGTGGAGCATCACCGTGTCACTGGCGGCGGCTGCGTCTAGCTCGACGCCTCGACTGAATGCCTACGATGGCTGAATGAGACTGGCCAGATGCTTTGCCTTGATGTAAATGGGCCTCCAGCGTCCAACCCGTTGTGTTCTTGCTTTCTTGTATGAGCATTATTTTATGGGGTCTAAAAAGATATTATAAATTAGGAAAAAAATAGCATAAAAAGATTTGATCTACAACCTCCTTCACAACAACCGAGTAAAATATCTTCATTTCGTACCTACGTTCTGGAAACATGGTACCAATTATGTACGGATCATGATTCACTCGTCGAACCAATCGTTCCGAAGAGGCATACCCCTTTACGAACCGGGAACTCTAAATTGATGATTCGCGACTCATGTACCTCATTCCTCGTACCCTACGTACTGGGAACTTTGTGATTGTGCTTCTAAGTCAAATCTAATGCATTGTGTTGCATCTCTCTTGATATTATGACATGTCTAAACTTAAGAAATAGAAATTCACAAGTAATTTTGCCTGAACTTGTCATTCTTCATATAATACCACTTTTTCGACTTTGATCATATATATGAGGGTTTCCAACACCATCCATGTATTGAGTTGAGTTTCCTTAAGTTGTGATTTTGAGTTTATCAAACCATTTGATCAAGATTCCGTATATCAACCAAAGTCACTTTATCCAATTATTTGATCCTTCACATCAACATGACCTTCAAAGCTTGATTTGTACCTCAACTAAATGCAAGTACTTTATTCTTCGTCGTAGCTAGGTTCTTCGGTCATCAAGCCGTTGTTTGCCCTCCCCTTTACTTAGTACCTCAAAGCCTTTCCTTGCTATCTTGTTTTGAATTAACCATTAAGCTTACAATATATTCATTTGATCTGTATTATTGTCTTCATCATGTAGATTAATCAAGCTTCAAGAATGAGACCAGTCCATATGCAAACCCCTGTCTCATTTATAATTGGTACACATAAGTTTGTCAATTCATTTCAATAATATTCATCGGTCCCATTTCTCATTTGTATGTCATGTGTTGTATTTGAGCCCAAATACAATACAACACACTTGAGACTAAATACCTGCAAGTCTCATGAAACACACATTAGTCCCTTAATCATGTTGCCACTCAATCCACCCGAAACCACTTAGAGGTTAGATGCACTTTCAATGAGTTCAATATAATTGAATGGGGGCCACAATTTCTAAAATATTAATTATTAGAATTGGCCGTGTCACTCTCGTGTATAGCATAAAAATACCCACTTCCTATTCCAAAAGGGAACTCATTTTGGTGCTAACGATTTCATAAAGCATAGCAATGTTCAAGTGGGACAAACTGAAACTATATAGCAAATAATGATAAATGCATTAAACATTAAAATTTTCACTGATCAAGTCATAGACACCAATAATGAAGCCATCAATTTACAGAGTAGCACACTACAGAAGTGTGAATGGAACATGTTTTATAAGTTAACTAGTAGAACAAAACCTAGCTATTAAATCCTAGATGGTACAACTACTTCTAACAACAACAAAAGTTCATGAAACCATTGATTTTTATATTAGAATATAGGAGTAAAAACATGTGAAGAGGAACACATGTCATATTCTAATATGGTTAAATTGTACCAGGCATAATTGCGTGAGTGACGACCCTAGTTGAAGTACATGTGTTTGTAGTGGGTTGTACCTTAATGCACCATACCATACATCCATGAGGGCTTGTTCATGTTTTAACATGGCAAAAATATTGGGAATTCATTGCAACATAGAAAATAACAATTAACATAACAAATGTGGCAATGTATAATTCATTAATTTCAAGTGTACATAAAATCTATCAACTTTACTTGAATAGTTGATGCCCAATAAAATAGTAAACCCTACCATCTCCCTAGCTACCTAGAAAGCATTATTGATCCCTGATAATCTAATCAATATATTAATTAATTTAACTAACAAAACATTAACAATTTTGATAATTAAAACCAACAAATTGTAGAAATAACTGTCAACAATTAATATTCAACCCAACTCACAAAATATATTATTTTTACCCTCTCTAACTCCCCATGCAGTGAAAATACGCAAATCTAGGTTTAGTTCTGTATACAAACTTAATCCCGACCCATTGGAAAAGTGTCGCACCCTGATTTTATGAATAAATCGAGGGCACAATATATGTATGTCAGGATCAATTTTCATACATATATCGATATCATAGTAAATATCCAAACAATGCTTATTAATATATCAAACTTTATTGCAAAAATGACCCTCGGGTCCAAAAGAAAAGTGCAGACTCTCAAACTGACTCTGAAGAGACTCGTGGAAACTGGACGTCATCTCCACAGGAAGGTCGACCGGGGCTGCGCCATCCTAGTACAAGTTGTCTGGGTCGTATCCACCGTCTTCTGGGTACAAGTTGTCGGGGTCGTATCCATCGTCTTCTGGGCACTCCTGCTCCGCATCGTAGACTCCAGTGTTTGGGTGGGGTAGCAGGGGGGACAAAGAGGAAGGGTGAGTACATCGAAATGTACTCTGCAAGTGTAGGAAATATATGTTTATGAGGCTAATCATAAAGGTAGGCTGACTTTGTTTGACTCAAGCGCCTAAAGTAACACATCCTATTAAATCCTATTTCCCATGCACCTATTTACTAACCATACTCTCTAGAGAAAAGTAACCACACTCAGAGTCACACCGAGCAAAACCACACTTGGAGATCCACCGAGCAACCGACACTTGGAGTCCACCAAGCAACCACACTTGGAGTCATACCAAGCAAACTCACACCTGAAGTCCATCAGGCAAACCACACTTGAAGTCTGTTGACGCAAAATGTGGTACGTTGCGCCTCACACACAGCAAGCCGGAAAAAGCATGGCTTCAATCGGGTGCCCGGACGGTTTGAAATCCGGAGACGTGCCAGTCGGTTTGACCTGGTGAAAGGTCCGAATGGCTAGAGGGGGGGGTGAATAGCCAATTCAAAAATCTAGAAACCTGAAACTCAAAGCTCAAAACGAGTATCAGATTGCACAGTCGGTACTACCGACTATAGGGGCCGGTACTACCGAGGTCGGTACTACCGGATCTACAGGTCGGTACTACCGACAACCTAAAAACTGCTACGAGATCGAGATAGAGAAGATGCAAAAGTGGATCTAGCACATACCAATATTTCCATAGAAGATGTAGATGAAGTTTATACCTTATCCAAGAAGTGGCTCCTCCCCAAAGAGTAGATCGAGCCTTCCCACACCTAAGAACGAGAGAGGAGGGAGGAAGAACGCGAAGAACACGAGTGCAAACAAAATATCCAAGGATGCAAAATCAACGAGCACACGAGACACAAGATTTAATCCGAGGTTCGGCCACTTCACTAAGAAGCGCCTACGTCCCCGTTGTTGAGGTGACCACGAAGGTCGGAGTCTCTTTCACCTCCTTGCCTCACTCAAGCAACCACAAAGGCTAGTTGAGTTTCTTCACTAAGAATCAGAGGGTAATACAAACACTTCGGAGTGCCCTCACAAATGAGTCAATCACGGGCAACGACCGAAGAACACCTAACCGGCTAGAGTTCCAAGAACTCAAGAGTAAAGAACACAAATCAAGCCGGAGAGATGTTGGATCCAAGTGCTCTTGACGTAGATCGATGTGTCTCACTCTCTAATCTCACTTCCCTAGCTCAAAGCTTGCAAGAGATTCACTCTAGAATCAAAGGGGGAGAGAGAGGAGGTTAGTCAACACTTGGGAGCTCTCTTTCTTGAGTTTGGGCGCAAAGAATGGGAGAGGTGACCGTTGGGAGACGGCCGAGCGGCTACTTAAACAAGTCAACTGCGCCACGGTCGGTAGTACCGACCCCATAGGTCGGTAGTACCGAGGGTCGGTAGTACCGGCCATATAGCGGTACTACCTCTAGACCAAAACTCCTCCGAACAGAGAGTTTGCGCGCTGTCTACAGAGGGGTCGGTAGTAGGGTCGGTACTACCGGCCTCAGGGTCGGTAGTAGGGTCGATACTACCGAGGTTATGGCGGTACTACCTCTAGGCCAAAACTAGATCTACACAGAGAGCCTGAAAAACCACTTCAAACCTCGGTACTACCGACACCCTGGTCGGTACTACCGAGCCCGGTACTACCGAGGTTATGGCGGTACTACCAGTAGGCCAAAAACTCCCCCGAACAGAGAGTTTTGCATTCTGCTCGCGGAGGGGTCGGTAGTACCGAGGTTATGGCGGTACTACCGGCCTCAGGGTCGGTAGTAGGGTCGGTACTACCTCTAGGCCAAAACTGACCTCCGCGCTAAAACGACCATAACTCTTAGCTCCGAACTCCGATTTCGATGATCTTGGACATTTTGGAAAGCTTATTCAGAGGGCTACACATCCCACATGAATACAAGTTCCAAATCACAAAGGATTAGTACAGAATTCCAATCCAAGAGCCATCGCTTCTCTTTTTTCAAACAAAGACTACTCCGGAAACTTCTCCGAGTTGATTCCATTCAACTCCAACACCTTCTCCTTTGCAAATGTGCCAACACCACCAAGTGTATACAATCTTGTGCATGTGTGTTAGCATTTTCACAAACATTTTTCAAAGGATTTTCACTTGCTCTCACCACGCCACTCGATCCTAGGAACAACGCAAAGTTAGATCGCTCAACGTGGCACTAGAAGTTAGACGTCATGAGCACTTTTCACCACATCTAGCTAGCCTAATTTATATCCCTCTTGATAGTCCGGCTTGCCTATACTCAAGATCAAAAGAGAGAAATAATCTACCACTTGAGCAAGGCATCTTTTCTCTTCTTCATTTCACCAATGGTAGAGCACTTGATCACATGAGTGCTTGTGGCCGTCACCATCCTCCATGGTTGCCACCTTGCTAGCTCCACCAATGGCTTGGTCATAATCCTTTTCCATTAGCTACACACATGCTTCATAAAAGGATTAGACCAAAATAGGTTTCATCAATTAACCAAAACCAAACTAGGGCTTTCAATCTCCCCATTTTTGGTAATTGATGACAACCTATACAAAGATATGTAATTTAAGTTTGAGTAACCACATTGATAGTATTGGCTCCCCCTACATATGTGCTATAGAGATTGGTTCTAAAATTGGCACATATGTATAGATATGAAATATGGGTGAGCAACACTATCAATGATGATGCTAAGGCATAAGAATGGACCTTTGAAGCGTGATACCAATCGGAGTGCACAAGTTATACCATCCTTAGCATCATTATTCACTAGACATACATCAAAACTCAAGAACCCCATGAGATCAACATTTATAATAAGATTCTTGAGCAACTTGAAACAACAATATGTCTAGTTGCAATCCTATACATGCTAATTAAACAATTTATCAATCAAGTCTTATCACTAGCATTCATCACATAAGCATGAATATCAATATAAATAGCTTATGCAATGCAACAAACATATGAGTATGCACATTTCAAATGCAACATACATGTTTATGAGCTTGCTCCCCGTATTTGTATGCTCAAATTTTAAGAGTTCAAGCTTCGAACCACTTGAAACTTTTATCCCCTTTTTGTTTTTGTTACTCCCCCTTCCACTAGCATATATCTTTGTAGCACTTTCTTTCTCCCCCTTTATCAACAATTATCATAAAGGTGGAGCAAAATTTTAAAGGAAGGAGGCAACTATTAGCATGAGGTACATGTGAGGGGATCGAACTAAGTCAAGTTGTGGCTTAATATAGCTTATGAACATAAGGTATTTAACATGGTTTGCTCTAGAGTAAGCTTCTTCACACATCTTACAATGGTTATCTTACTCACGTTGGTTAAACACATTTTGCTCACTTACTAGATCAAACACTAGAGTTACAAGCTCACAAACAAGTTATATGCTACCACTAGATCAAGTCAAACATAGAAGCAATAGTGGTACCATATATACTTCAAAGTCATTTGATTTACCATGAATGAACCTAGATAAGCAATGTGATAGCTATATGAACTAGAGCAAATCCTAATAAGAATGAATGCACATGGCAAACAATTTCACCTTTGCTTTGTCGGAGGAGAGGCATGTCATATGTGGAGGTGCATTCAACTCATGTTGGAGAAGTCTAGGATATTCAATTCATTCCTTAGCTTGCAAAACCTTCTCTCATCTAGTGGCTTGGTGAAGATATCGGCAAGTTGATCATCGGTGCCCACACTTTCAATAGATATGTCTTTCTTTGCTTGATGATCTCTAATGAAGTGATGTCTTATGTCAATGTGCTTTGTTCTTGAATGTTGAACCGGGTTGGTGGCTATTTTGACGGCGCTCTCATTATCACATAGCAATGGAACTTGTCCAAACTTGACTCCATAATCTTGCAATGTAGCTTTCATCCATAACAATTGTGCACAACAACTACCCGCGGATATGTATTCGGCTTCGGCGGTAGAGAGTGCAACACTATTTTGCTTCTTTGATGACCATGAGACAAGTGATCTTCCAAGCAATTGACAAGTGCTCGATGTGCTCTTCCTATCCACCTTGCATCCCGCATAGTCGGAATCCGAGTATCCAATTAATTCAAATTGAGAGCCCTTGGGATACCATAGTCCAACATTTGGAGTGTGCTTCAAATATCTCAATATTCTTTTGGTTGCCTTCAAATGACTTTCCCTTGGAGAAGCTTGGAACCTTGCACACATGCACACACTAAACATAACATCCGGTCTTGATGCGGTCACATAAAGTAAGCTTCCAATCATTGATCGATATAACTTTTGATCTACCATGTCACCACTAGAGTCACTATCCAAATGTCCATTTGTGCCCATTGGAGTGGTTATTGCTTTAGCTTCATCTAACCCAAACTTCTTGAGCATGTCCTTGATGTACTTGCCTTGACTAACGAAAGTGCCTTTCTTCATTTGCTTGATTTGTAGACCAAGGAAGTAACTAAGCTCTCCAATCATAGACATCTCGAATTCTTTAGCCATCATCTCCCCAAACTCTTCACAAAAGTCTTGGTTGGTTGATCCAAAGATAATGTCATCCACATAGATTTGCAACACAAACAAGCTACTTCCAATCTTCTTGGTGAAGAGAGTGGTGTCAACCTTTCCAATCTTGAACCCTTTTGCTAACAAGAAGTCCCTCAATCTTTCATACCAAGCTCTAGGTGCTTGCTTCAACCCATATAGTGCCTTCTTGAGCTTGTACACATGGTTGGGCTTCTTCAAGTCTTCGAACCCGGGAGGTTGCTCAACATACACTAACTCATTGATGAATCCATTGAGAAAAGCACTCTTCACATCCATCTGATAGAGCTTGATGTTGTGAGCACAAGCATATGCAAGAAGGATTCTAATGGCTTCCAATCTAGCAACCGGTGCAAAGGTTTCTCCAAAGTCAATCCCTTCCATTTGAGTGTATCCTTGTGCAACCAATCTTGCTTTGTTCCTTACAACAATGCCATCTTCATCTTGCTTGTTCCGGAAGACCCATCTTGTACCAATAACATTTGTGTTCTTTGGTCTTTCCACTAACTCCCAAACATCATTGCGGGTGAAGTTGTTCAACTCTTCATGCATTGCATTCACCCAATCAACATCCATCAAAGCTTCATCAATCTTGGTTGGCTCAATAGATGATACAAATGAGTAGTGTTCACAAAATGAAGCCAATCTTGATCTTGTTTGCACACCTCTTCTTATGTCACCAACAATTTGATCTAAAGGATGATCTCTTGCAATGTGTGTTGGTTGGAGCACTTGTTCCGGTTGAGCACTCGCACTTGTACTAGCATCATGTTGATCTTGAGAACCACTAGAGCTTGCAACATCATTGCCATGCATGGTTGGAGGAGAAAGCATTTGATCTTTGTCATCTTCTATGTCAATCACTTGCTTTGGCCTTATATCACCAATGTCCATGTTCTTCATAGCTTCCGCCAATTGTGTTCCTCTCACATCATCTAGATTGTCTTGTTCTTCATGGGAACCATTGGTTTCATCAAACTCAACATCATGGACTTCTTCAACTATTCTTGTTGTGTTGTTCCACACTCTATAGGCTTTGCTTGTAGTGGAGTAACCAAGAAGTGTCCCTTCATCACATTTATTCTCAAACTTTCCAAGTCTTGTGCCCTTCTTCAATATGTAACATTTGCACCCAAAGACCCGAAAGTAAGCAATGTTGGGCTTTCTATCATTGAGGAGCTCATATGGTGTCTTCTTCAATAGAGGGTGACAATAGAGTCGGTTGCTATAGTAGCAAGCCGTGTTGATTGCTTCGGCCCAAAAAGAATCACTCACATTGTATTCACTAAGCATAGATCTTGACATATCAATGAGTGTCCTATTCTTCCTTTCAACTATCCCATTGGATTGAGGTGTATACTTGGCCGAGAATTGATGTTTGATTCCAAACTCATCACATAACTCATCAACTCTTGTGTTTCTAAACTCACTTCCATTGTCACTTCTCACTTTCTTGATTCTTTTATCAAACTCATTTTGACTTCTCTTGACAAAGGTTTTGAATACCCCAAACACTTCACTTTTGTCAACAAGAAAGAAGACTCATGTGTATCTTGTATAGTCATCCACTATCACAAAGCCATACTTGTTTCCCCCAATACTTGCATATGTAGTTGGTCCAAACAAGTCCATGTGCAACAACTCAAGTGCATGTGTAGTGCTCATCATTCCTTTGTTTGGATGGGTGTTTCCAACTTGCTTTCCCATTTGGCATGCACTACATAGCTTGTCCTTTTCAAAGTGAACATCTTTTAGCCCTCTCACCATGTCATGCTTCACTAGCCTCTTTAGTTGCTTCATTCCAACATGTCCCAAGCGCCTATGCCATAGCCAACCCATGCTTGATTTGGTGAATAAGCATGTTGTCAATTGAGCTTCACTATCATCAAAGTCCACCAAATAGAGGTTCTCATATCTAAATCCTTTGAAGATCACATCACTTCCATCAACACTCACAATCTCCACATCATCAACACCAAAAATGCATTTGAATCCCAAATCACACAATTGTGCCACTGACAACAAGTTGAAGTTGAGAGATTCCACTAATAGCACATTGGAGATGCTCAAGTCATTTGATATTGCAATCTTTCCCAAGCCTTTGACCTTGCCTTTCTTGTTGTCACCAAATGTGATAGCATTTGCATGATCATTGCCACTAGTGTTGATTGATTTGAACATTCTACCATCTCCGGTCATGTGTTGAGTGCACCCACTATCAAGCACCCAATGCCTTCCTCCGGCTTTGTAATTAACCTACAAAAAGGATCAATTCTTTTTAGGTACCCAAATCTTTTTGGGTCCTCCAAGGTTAGTAACCAAGCTCTTGGGCACCCAAATTGCCTTCTTCTTTGGGCCAACCATGGGTGCACCAATGTACTTAGCCTTCACACCATTAGTGCCCTTAGTAAGCATATAACAAGAATCAAAGCGAATAGATGTAACATGAGCATGCTTCTTGTTTTTATTCTTGTTAAAGCAATGTTGTTCTATATGCCCGGATTGCTTGCAACTATTGCAAAACCGACCGTTGCTCTTTACAAAACGAGTCTTGTGAGGAACAAAAGCCGCCTTGCCCTTCTTGGGGGTATAGCCAAGTCCCTCCTTGTTGAGTGGAGACCTTTGGCTACCCAAGCACTTAAGCAAGCGGGCATCTCCACCATAGGCATTGCCTAAGGCATGAGTGAGCTCATTAATCTTGTTCTTAAGGTTCTTATTTTCTACTACTAATGATGAGTTACATGTAGTAGAAGTAGACATTTTAATTGAGCTAGATGATGATGATGCATTGATAGGAGTAACAATAATAGGAGTGTAAAAAGATTCATCAAGTATATCACAAGTTACTCCTACATTGCATGTCTCCACAACATCCTCAATCTTACTTTGATCAAGGAGGGAGGATTGGGCTTCCTTAAGCCTAGTGTGAGCTTGATCAAGCTTCTCATGGGCTTCCTCTAGCCTCTCATGAGTAGACTTGAGCTCATCAAAGGATTGCTCAAGAGCCTTGTTGGCCTTGCGCAATTCTTTGCACTCCTTCCTCTTAGTCTCAATGTAAGAGTGAGCATCTCGTAGCATGCTTATGAGGTCCTCCTTTGAGTACTCCTCATCATCATCACTCTCACTCTCACTCTCATCGGATGATACCTTAGTGGCCTTAGCCATGAAGCATGTCGATGAAGCGTCGAAGATAGAAGGCTTGCTTGAGATAGCAAGACTAGCCATAGCGTTCTTCTTGGTGGTCTTCCTCTCATCATCACTAGAATCACCATCATCACTTGAGGAAGCATCACTATCCCATGTCACAACATAGCGTCCTTCTTCTTCTCCTTCTTCTTCTCCTTCTTCTCCTTCTTCTCCTTCTTGTTCTTCTTATGATCATCTTCATCATCACTAGATTGTGGACAATCCGCAATGAAGTGATCTTTGCTCTTGCATCGATAGCATCTTCTAGTTGAGCTCTTGTATGAATCTCTTTTCTTTCTTGCCCCAAAGCTCTTCTTCTTCATGAACTTGCCAAACTTCTTGACAAAGAGAGCTATTTCTTCATCATCAAACTCATTGTCGCTTGTGCTAGCTTCATCATCACTTTCCTCCTTCTTTGCTTTTCCCTTGCTCTTGATCTTGGAGGATGACGCCTTGAACGCCACAGTCTTCTTCTTCTTCTCTTCCTCTTGGGCTCCCCCATCCCGTTCCACACGGTATGTGTCTTGAGTGACCACATCACCTAGTACTTGGTTTGGGGTTACCGTATCCAACCCTTCTCTCACAAGGATTGTCACCAAGGTATCAAACCTAGGTGGCAAGCATCTCAAGAACTTGTGAGAAAAGTCCTTGTCATCCACCTTCTCACCCAACACCTTCAAATCATTGACAATGACTTGCAACCGGTGAAACATCTCCGGTATGCTTTCATCATCTTGCATCTTGAAGGTGGCAAGCTTGTCTTTGAGAATGTAAAGCTTGGCACTTTTCACGGCCTTGGTGCCCTCATAGGTCTCCTCTAATCTTTCCCATATCTCACTTGCACGCTCGAGATTCTTGATTTGCTCAAAAACTTTGATGTCGAATGCTTCATAGAAAAGGTTGATTGCCACATCATTCCATTGAAGCTTCTCTTCTTCTCTTGGAGTTGGATCGGCGGACTCAATCACAACAAAGTCATGCTCGATCACATCCCATATCTTCCTATTCATGCCCCTTGTGAACGCGCACATCTTCCGCTTCCAACAATCGAAGTTGGTGCCGTCAAAATGTGGTGGCTTCCCCATATAGTTGATTTGAGCCATTGCAACACCGGAGGTTGTAAATCCTCAAACAAACGGTGACTTGGCTCCGATACCACTTGAAAGGTCCGAATGGCTAGAGGGGGGGGTGAATAGCCAATTCAAAAATCTAGAAACCTGAAACTCAAAGCTCAAAACGAGTATCAGATTGCACAGTCGGTACTACCGACTATAGGGGCCGGTACTACCGAGGTCGGTACTACCAGATCTACAGGTCGGTACTACCGACAACCTAAAAACTGCTACGAGATCGAGATAGAGAAGATGCAAAAGTGGATCTAGCACATACCAATATTTCCCTAGAAGATGTAGATGAAGTTTATACCTTATCCAAGAAGTGGCTCCTCCCCAAAGAGTAGATCGAGCCTTCCCACACCTAAGAACGAGAGAGGAGGGAGGAAGAACGCGAAGAACACAAGTGCAAACAAAATATCCAAGGATGCAAAATCAACGAGCACACGAGACACAAGATTTAATCCGAGGTTCGGCCACTTCACTAAGAAGCGCCTACGTCCCCGTTGTTGAGGTGACCATGAAGGTCGGAGTCTCTTTCACCTCCTTGCCTCACTCAAGCAACCACAAAGGCTAGTTGAGTTTCTTCACTAAGAATCAGAGGGTAATACAAACACTTCGGAGTGCCCTCACAAATGAGTCAATCACGGGCAACGATCGAAGAACACCTAACTGGCTAGAGTTCCAAGAACTCAAGAGTAAAGAACACAAATCAAGCCAGAGAGATGTTGGATCCAAGTGCTCTTGACGTAGATCGATGTGTCTCACTCTCTAATCTCACTTCCCTAGCTCAAAGCTTGCAAGAGATTCACTCTAGAATCAAAGGGGGAGTGAGAGGAGGTTAGTCAACACTTGGGAGCTCTCTTTCTTGAGTTTGGGCGCAAAGAATGGGAGAGGTGGCCGTTGGGAGCCGGCCGAGCGGCTACTTAAACAAGTCAACTGCGCCACGGTCGGTAGTACCGAGGGTCGGTAGTACCGGCCTTATGGCGGTACTACCTCTAGGCCAAAACTCCTCCGAACAGAGAGTTTGCGCGCTGTCTATAGAGGGGTCGGTAGTAGGGTCAGTACTACCGGCCTCAGGGTCGGTAGTAGGGTCGGTACTACCGAGGTTATGGCGGTACTACCTCTAGGCCAAAACTAGATCTACACAGAGAGCCTGAAAAACCACTTCAAACCTCGGTACTACCGACACCCTGGTCGGTACTACCGAGCCCGGTACTACTGAGGTTATGGCGGTACTACCGGTAGGCCAAAAACTCCCCCGAACAGAGAGTTTTGCGTTCTGCTCGCGGAGGGGTCGGTAGTACCGAGGTTATGGCGGTACTACCGGCCTCAGGGTCGGTAGTAGGGTCGGTACTACCTCTAGGCCAAAACTGACCTCCGCGCTAAAACGACCATAACTCTTAGCTCTGAACTCCGATTTCGATGATCTTGGATATTTTGGAAAGCTTATTCAGAGGGCTACACATCCCACATGAATACAAGTTCCAAATCACAAAGGATTAGTACAGAATTCCAATCCAAGAGCCATCGCTTCTCTTTTTTCAAACAAAGACTTCTCCGGAAACTTCTCCGAGTTGATTCAATTCAACTCCAACACCTTCTCCTTTGCAAATGTGCCAACACCACCAAGTGTATACAATCTTGTGCATGTGTGTTAGCATTTTCACAAACATTTTTCAAAGGATTTTCACTTGCTCTCACCACGCCACTCGATCCTAGGAACAACGCAAAGTTAGATCGCTCAACGTGGCACTAGAAGTTAGACGTCATGAGCACTTTTCACCACATCTAGCTAGCCTAATTTATATCCCTCTTGATAGTCCGGCTTGCCTATACTCAAGATCAAAAGAGAGAAATAATCTACCACTTGAGCAAGGCATCTTTTCTCTTCTTCATTTCACCAATGGTAGAGCACTTGATCACATGAGTGCTTGTGGCCGTCACCATCCTCCATGGTTGCCACCTTGCTAGCTCCACCAATGGCTTGGTCATAATCCTTTTCCATTAGCTACACACATGCTTCATAAAAGGATTAGACCAAAATAGGTTTCATCAACTAACCAAAACCAAACTAGGGCTTTCACCTGGAAGCCAACAAGGGACAAAACTGTGAGAATAAAATTGGAACATGCCGGATGAGACCAGACAGTTCCATATTTACGGCCCTGAAGCCACTCACAACAGCATACAGCTATAGAAGCTGTCTACTGGACATGTTTATAGAGTCATTCGGCAAATATAAAAAGAAAGCATGTAAATACGTTGATTGCCGAATGCACATGTAGGAAAATATATGCTTGAATAAATGAGAATTACTCAAACATCATCAAGATATGAAGAAAAAATAAACAGGTAACTTGTGAATATAAATCTATTCAAACAACACATGCATAGGTTAATCCAACTAGTCTGCCGCACGTCTAATCTTCATAAACCCGTCAAGCACAAACCCAAGCAAGACTAATACTCGCTATAAGTCTACACCACTCCTTACGGTCAAATCAATCCACCGCATGATACAATCTAACAATAAGAAGCTAAAAGCATGTATATATCTGAATAGATCTATAAACATTCATTACTCATGCAAGCTTAACCAAGCCCGGCAAACCAGCCGAGTTGGGGTCCATGAAGAAGGAACATACAAACAAGCATGGTTAAACCAATCTAAAACCTGCATCTGCCGCACAATACCTAGTTTTGTCAAAGCTCAAACATGATTCACATGCATAAACCCACAACATGTAACAACCTAGATTGGAACTTGGTTCGGCCATCATGATCATACAATTATCGGAAAACAAGTAAACTTGTAAAGCAAGGCCGAACAAAGATCAATCTAGATTGGGCAAAAGAGTGTTACAAAATTAATTAAAACATGCAACACATGATAACTTGATGAATCTACTAGATCTTGCCAAATCTAATAGAGCCGATAACTATCTTGCTTTTGCTAAACATATGAATAAACGCCTGTCGCACGGTATCTACCCATAAGCAAAGATTTCTTGATCGCTAACAAGGGTCCGCCGCACGACCATTGAAAACAAACAAGACTACTTGCATCATATCTAAATCCACCGCATGATACTAGACATGATAACAAGGTTGTCGGGACTTACGGAGGTCGACGGATCGATGATTCCTCTCGAAGAACTCGATGACACGACTAAGGACTCGAAGGTGGCACGGGGCCAGTTTGTATTGATATGGTTGTGAACACTTTTTACAATAGCCAAGGTTTTATATTTATACCCTGGACGCGATACATGTCCTAAGAGGACACGACTATGAAACGTTAAAGGAAAATACTACATTTTTGGCCTTTAACTCCCTTCGGAAACTTTATTGCCTTAATTGTCACAATTTTGTTGCCCGATCGGCTCTTGCTTCCGTCGTTTCAATGGAAACTCCCTTTTTCTCAGAATATCTGACCGCATAAGCAGTTGCCGAATCCTTGGAAACTAGCCGACCGCATGGATACTTGCCAAATGCCTCATATGCCCATCTCCGCACACTGGACATGCACGTCGTCTTCTAGTCTTTCCTTCATCGTGAAGTCATTTATGCTAAATATAGAACTAGACGTCGAGACGTGCATGCTTTATATATATTTATATTTAAATTGCCTTCTTTGCTTGCTTGCCACATCACAACGCCACCAAATCCAACTCCTGGCCAATAAGATCAGACCCCTCTGATTCTTGAATACTCGTTTAATCTGTCATCTTCTCAATGTTGACCAAAATCCAGTGTTAACACAGGCCCCCTAGTTCGGAGTATGAATTGTCATGCTTCGAACTATTTGATCTCTGTTGGTCTTCTTCAAAAAGCCAAGAAATCCACTGATAGCAATAACATTTTCTCACCATGTTTTCATAATTTTGTCTGTAAAACAATAATTCTCCAATACATGTGGAAACAAGTTAGTTACAAATGTATATGTGTATAAATATTATAGTTCTTCCATTTTATTGATCAGAAGATGTTGCAATGCCGACTACATCTCAAAAATATCATATTTTATAACCAAGATTTCTTTTAAACTTGAATAAAATGGTACTTTACTCATCCATCCGTCTCTTTAATTATGGGGCTTTAGTCATCACTGAGTCCTCAAGCGATTGCCAAACAGAATAGCCATAGAAATGCTTATCTTTTACCCCTTGATCACTTTTCATCCGGAGTTTTCATTATTATCTTTATATAAAATCATATCACATAATATTGGAAAGTCAAAGACTCGACCATAAGGAGATAGAAGCCATAAACCTAGATCAAGAAGTGCAAGTGAATATTTTTATTACTTTTTCTCTTGCATATGTCATTCTCCCTACCTTTTAAAATTATGAGGGTACTGGGCCTTCGGCCATCTTTTATTTTATTTGGCGGTCACTTGACCTTTTCTTTTTCATATTTTTATTTGGGCGGTCACTTGACCTTTTTTCTTTCTCAGTTCTGGCGGACACGTGTCCGTCGTTTTTATTTCTGAGATTTATAGAATAGCCTCATATTTTTAATCAAAGAGAGAATGCACATGCAAAACACTTATTAGTTTATAACGTGTACGTGAATCTTGATCTTGAGAATATGACTATAATCTCAACTAGTAGTCACAATGATTTGACAGTGCTCAATATGACATTAAGTAAATTTTATTATTTCATTAAATCTCTGAATTTCAAGTATCTCTTAGAATCATGTCATAGCAAATTCTACCTCTATTCATATCCCACAACTACTTTCAGACAAAGTTTAAATTCTATGCAATCCACAAATTTCAAAGACTTCAAGATAAATATAATAACCACTAGACTTAAATCTTAAAGAAATCAAAGCTATAAACCAGACACATGTGAAATATAAAACAGAGCATCTATTTATCATTTCAACAATGGATCCTAAAATATTTATATCACATATTCATAGAGTGGAATTTTTTTTAGGTTTTTTTTAGTGCAGAGACGCAACATGAGAGGTTTCGCTTTTAAATGATTTTAATTTTAAGCTCTGAAACTATTAGAGAAGCGAGGGTAAAATTACACAAACCACCGTTGAAGATGAAGCAGCCATTCGTTTTGTCCTTCTTCACGATGGATCGCTCGATGTTGTACGATGTGTGCGTGTTGATCTCAGGCCCCCCGACACGTAGTCACAGCGGCGTAATCGATGATTCACTGGTGTCCTCCTTTCTCTCATCCGAGACGTCTTCGCCGAATACGGGTTGAAAATATTTGAAGTCAATCATAAACGTTAGTCCTTCTTCTGCAAATGACTGGCTGCTTCAGATCTTGTAGCTGCATATATTTCTTTCTATATTTCCTTCCCTTTGTCTTATGTGGAAAGATTCTCTAACCTCATAGCCGATTTCATCTTACAAAGTGATCAGCTCTCATTGGTTTGGACAGCAAATACTCATGTACGGGCATGATCTGTGTATTCAGCAATACCGAGTTGTTGTCGTGAGCATGATGGTATGATGAACCAGGTTATCGGCAAATCTGGGAAGGTCGAAGAAATTTCAGTCGTTAACATGTTGCTGTTCAGCCGAACGCGGGTTTCAAGTCCGGCTATTATAATGTCTTGATTTATCATGCTTGGACATGTCAACAAAAGCTTGATTATCACTTGATTAATTCCATTAATCAAATAAACAATTCAGTCCCCTTGCCTCATCACCATGCCTTAATCAACTATCGTCGTCTGATACCTTGATTTTCGGCAAACTATATCAATGCTAGAAAAATATACTCTGAATATCCTTAATATTCGGGGCTGATTCTTCGCGAGACGATGATAACTCCAGCCAATTCCTGTATGCATATCGGCCAATTAGTATATTTTTCTTGTGTTGTTGTATCCACCGATTCCTTTCCTGAATAGCTGATTCCAAAGATGACATGCAAATAATTAGCTATCGGCCAACTTCCCTCGGCTGACTTATGATCTCTTGATAATCAATCGGCTATTTATAGCAGCATGAAAGTAAATTTGAGTTTGGACTTCATCTCTTCGAACATCTCCATGGAAATCTTCCTTTTATTTATCTCTTCATGTGCATACTATGCCATGATATATTTGGAGACCGATACATTCATGTCATGATGCATTTGAAGCCATTTTATTTTTAGGAGAAACCATATCAGCCAATTATATCTTTAGGAGAAGTTCATTAGCTTCTTTAATTGGTTTCTATGTCCCTGCACGCGGAGCAAATCCACCCATGCATGCTATCTGCGTCTTTGTAGATGCCATGTACACTCAGTTGATCAGCTGCTATCCCGTGCATACATGTTGAATCGGCTGTTTTTATGCATATTCGGCAATTGGTCATCTCTAGCAATCAGTTTGTACAGTCATATTCTTCTCGTACAATAGCCGATGGAGTTAAGGGAAACAACCGATCCTTATTTATACAGGCCATTGACAATCAAACAGGAGTTGTTGTCCCACCAGGCGTGTCAAAAAGTGTGTTGATGCAAAATGTGGTATGTTGCGCCTCACACACAGCAAGCCAGAAAAAGCGTGGCTTCAATCGGGTGCCCGGACGGTTTGAAATCCGAAGACGTGCCAGTCGGTTTGACCTGAAAGCCAACAAGGGACAAAACTGTGAGAATAAAATTGGAACATGCCGGATGAGACCAGACAGTTCCATATTTACGGCCCTGAAGCCACTCACAACAGCATACAGCTATAGAAGCTGTCTACTGGACATGTTTATAGAGTCATTCGGCAAATATAAAAAGAAAGCATGTAAATACGTTGATTGCCGAATGCACATGTAGGAAAATATATGCTTGAATAAATGAGAATTACTCAAACATCATCAAGATATGAAGAAAAAATAAACAGGTAACTTGTGAATATAAATCTATTCAAACAACACATGCATAGGTTAATCCAACTAGTCTGCCGCACGTCTAATCTTCATAAACCCGTCAAGCACAAACCCAAGCGAGGATAATACTCGCTATAAGTCTACACCACTCCTTTCGGTCAGATCCATGCACCGCATGATACAATCTAACAATAAGAAGCTAAAAGCATGTATATATCTGAATAGATCTATAAACATTCATTACTCATGCAAGCTTAACCAAGCCCGGCAAACCAGCCGAGATGGGGTCCATGAAGAAGGAACATACAAACAAGCATGGTTAAACCAATCTAAAACCTGCATCTGCCGCACAATACCTAGTTTTGTCAAAGCTCAAACATGATTCACATGCATAAACCCACAACATGTAACAACCTAGATTGGAACTTGGTTCGGCCATCATGATCATACAATTATCGGAAAACAAGTAAACTTGTAAAGCAAGGCCGAACAAAGATCAATCTAGATTGGGCAAAAGAGTGTTACAAAATTAATTAAAACATGCAACACATGATAACTTGATGAATCTACTAGATCTTGCCAAATCTAATAGAGCCGATAACTATCTTGCTTTTGCTAAACATATGAATAAACGCCTGTCGCACGGTATCTACCCATAAGCAAAGATTTCTTGATCGCTAACAAGGGTCCGCCGCACGACCATTGAAAACAAACAAGACTACTTGCATCATATCTAAATCCACCGCATGATACTAGACATGATAACAAGGTTGTCGGGACTTACGGAGGTCGACGGATCGATGATTCCTCTCGAAGAACTCGACGACACGACTAAGGACTCGAAGGTGGCACGGAGCCGGTTTGTATTGATATGGTTGTGAACACTTTTTACAATAGCGAAGGGTTTATATTTATACCCTAGACGCGATACAAGTCCTAAGAGGACACGACTATGAAACGTTAAAGGAAAATACTATATTTTTGGCCTTTAACTCCGTTCAGAAATTTATTGCCTTAATTGTCGCAATTTTGTTGCCCGATCAGCTCTTGCTTCCGTCGTTTCAATGGAAACTCCCTTTTTCTCAGAATAGCCAACCGCATAAGCAGTTGCTGAATCCTTGGAAACTAGCCGACCGCATGGATACTTGCCGAATGCCTCATACGCCCATCTCCGCACACTGGACATGCACGCCGTCTTCTAGTCTTTCCTTCATCGTGAAGTCATTTATGCTAAATATAGAACTAGACGTCGAGACGTGCATGCTTTATATATATTTATATTTAAATTGCCTTCTTTTCTTGCTTGCCACATCACAACGCCACCAAATCCAACTCCTGGCCAATGAGATCAGACCCCTCTAATTCTTGAATACTCGTTTAATCTGTCATCTTCTCAATGTTGAGCAAAATCCAGTGTTAACAAAGTCCATTAGGCAACCCGAACTAGAACCCATAACCGCCCAACTAATTTCAAAGAAATCCAAGCCCCCTCGTGACCGTGAGCATGACTGATATATCAGTTTATTATTCTGCAGAGTTCGCACATCTTTGCCCATGAGTCGTGCATTCCCCATCACGCTAAACACTGCCAAGGTCCACAACGGGGTCGCACTACAAGGCTGTTACAAAGAGTCCTCCTATATGTATTAGTTCTCATATGTCACGACATATAGAAGTTACTTTCCGTAATATAACCAGATCTGGCGCCCGAGCCTGGGAGCCGGTCTCCCGTACCAAGCAGTATCATGCGTAGAAGAAGCCTCTATACCCATGTCATATGAGACTAATAACCACATAAGGCTTCTCTAATTAATTAGCCAGTCCCAGAGCCATATAGACCTCATGGTTTGTGCTGTTTCGCCGGGTTACTTGTCCAAGAACCGGGTCCTAGGGATCAAGGTAGGATAACAAACCATAAACCCAAACCAACGCCAAGTCCATGGCAAACCGTAATACCGAGTCACATGGCAGCCGAACGTCAAGTCCATGGCAACCACACCACCACACGGTCCATCCTGCCGGATATACCAACAATTACCAACCCACATGTTCCATAGTTCATTAATCAGGATTCATATTTAATTAACCAACTCATCCCAACCATGACTGCAGGGCTAAGCATTTAAATCTACCCATAACTCCCAAACCAGGTGTCAAGGAAAATATAATCAAGTGCTATTAACCCTTAACATGGGATTCAAATTAGACACGACATGCATCTACTGGATCTATCTACTCTATTTTACTACCAAAAGTAAAATAAATACATGAGCAAGATGTTCTAGAACACTTGACTTTGGGCTGGGTCGAATCAACTGGATCACAGATAGGGTCTGGAGTGTCCTCAAACTCCGTACTCTCTGGCCCAATCAACATACATGGCACAATACAACGATTAAATAATAGTACATAAATAGTAGTAAAATAGAATATAAACTAGTCTAACGTGTAGAGCTTTTTGAGACGAAGCTAACGCGACTTGAACGAGTCAAATCGGAGTTAAAACGCAAAAGTTATAAGTTTCTCTATTTTGTTTGAACTCATTTTGTAATTTAAATTAAATAAAAACAAAAAGGAAACGCAGCTGGACCCAGCCTCATTTTCCAGAAAAGACACGGGCCGAAACGAAAAACTCCCGAGACCCAGCGCACAGTGCACTCGGAACGCAGGTTTATTGCCAAAAAGGTGGGGGACTCTTTAACAAAAGTGATTTGCGAAGGGGTATTATTTGTTTTTGACCGTTGATCTTGCGATGGACGACCGGGATTAGAAATAGGAAGAGAGAGAAAGGGCGGTTGCAGCTGCTGGGCCAGACCCACGTGGCGACAGGTGGCGCCTCAAGATAGGCCGGGTTCACCACGCGGACGATGGGCCGGCTGACGCGGATAGGAAGTCGGGGTGCACGAGTCTTGTAGACCCGGTGCATACCCCTTCACGAAAGCTTCTAATCGCGGTCGTTAATCTGGGAACCGACGACGGAGGAGGGACCAGGGTGCTCTGCGGGCTGGCCGCAACGCTGGAGGTGGCGGCGCCATAACTGGAAGCTCGTCGGCGCACACGGCGTCGAGCTACAAGGCGCGGGAGGGAAAGAGAGTGATGAGTACATCGCCACGCTGGACACACCGACGCCATGGTCTTCCCCAAGTTGCAATCCGTCTCCAACTCAGCTTCCGCGTCACCCTCGGAATTCTAGGAGCAGTCCCGGGTAAAATCAACGCCCCGGACGCATACGGACTCCATTTTTGACGAACCAGATATGCTTGGAAAGATAACTTGATAAGCTAACCAATGGCTTTGGAATCACGTCAAAATTCATTCGGAGTCAATGGGAATCGTCGAAACAAGTCAGCGTCTAAAATCTGCCACGGTGTTGCGACACCGTCTTTTGGTCCGATGGGTCGCGTATCGTCTTAGAGCCCATTAGAGGGCGCGTCCAGCAGGGACGATGACCTAGACACTATAATTAGCCGCCGCCACCGTCATTAGGGTCAGGTTTTGTTTAGAGTTTAGTTTTCCATCGAGGAACTGAATCTTTCATTGTAACTGTGGTGTCGAATCCTTTTACAGTGATCCAGGGCCCCCGTTCTTGATCTCCTCCACTGTGTCGATTAGTCCTTTGGAACCGAGTTCTTGAACCCTCCATTGATATTTGCATCAATTCATATTTGCAATTTCAGATTGCACATTTTTACCTTCTTGCTTGTGTTCTTCGATTCGCTTGCAGGAATAGCCTTCTTAGAGAGGTCAATCAAGTTGTGCTTGGTTGATAACCAACAGAGTAGTGGTGTAACGGTTGCAGGGTTTGAATCGTGTCTAATTTGAAGCCGGATCGCCAGCGTCGAGTTCTCCACCAATCGAACCTATCGCTACCTCTTAGAAGATCAGGCCGTCCCTCATCAGAGAGAGAGAGGGGGGGGCGAAGGAGATCCTAACCACAACCTCTCTTGTGTGGATTACGACGTCTGGTAGACGGCGGGATAGGAGATCGAGCAGAGCAGTGCCTTTCAAGTATGGCTATGGCGGCGGTGTACGGGGGCGGGGCATTGTGCACACTGGAGAGAATGGGGGCCCGAACGAAGGCGCAGACGGGAGCGGTGTCCGCTCGTGGCGTCGCTGCGCTCCTCCAATAGGTTCATGATGGGGGTGGAGAGGGGTCGCGCCCGAGCTAGATGGCGTGCGGTACGATGGCGCCATGGGAATGGCCCGAAGCCTCGCCGGCGGGGTCTCAGTCTAACGCTACGGCCACTGCTCAACAAACGTATAACATCGACAGAGGGCGGAGAGGGAGGCGAGCTCATCTGGGATTTCCCGCGGTCGAAGATGGCTCTAGTGGCGCGCGTGGTGATGGGGCGGCGTCCTGCGGCATCCACGCTTCGGCGTGGTCGAGGCGATCACGTCCCCGGCACGGAGGTACGTCAAGAAGGCTCCCTAGACGCGTCACGGCTCCACGGGTCCAACGGTGGCCGGGGGGAGGACGTGGCAGGCTCTCTAGGGAGGAGCCGAGATTGCTCGAGCTTCGGTAATGGTAGTGTGCGGTGGCGGGGAGCGAGCGGTCTGGTGGCGTGGTGGAGACCGGCGTGGGGCGGAGGGCGAGGCTACTTGTAGGGCGAGGGGGAATGAGGGGGTGGCGGCTGTAATCTGCCCTCGGCAGATCGAAGAGAAGGGGGGCTCGGGCGATCGAGTCAGGGGCGCCGCGCGTAGGGCGGAGGGGGGTTGGGGACGACGGTCTGCCAAGCGGGGGCCACCAGTCAGCGGCTGGAGTGAGGATGACATGTGGGGTCGTGGCGATAGTGAGAGGGAGAGAGCGGTGAGGGTGCGGGTGGCTTGCTCCGCGGGCGCGTGGAGCGGGGGGAATCCCCGCCGCTGGGCCGGTCCTCCTGGGCCGAGGCAGAAGCGGTGAGGGGAGAGGGAGATGGGCCGCACACAGAGACGGAAAAGGAGGCTATGAACTTACTTTCTAGATCGAGTTACCTCTCTGCAAGAAAATCAAGATCAAAACCTAGCTCTTAGATTTGCAATTTCAGGGTGTGAGCTACCCCTTCTCCTCCTCAAGGTATAGTTTTGCCCAGAGAAGGAACAAGAGGGGCTACTATATATTCTCGGTGCAAGACGAGCTACTACATATTCGTAGTGTCATTCTTAGAGGCGGCTAGATTACTGATCGTCTCTGAAAATGGCTCTCATTTTTAGCCACAGCTTGTTATAAATGCTACTATATAAACACCCCCCTAGAAGGAGTTGGCAAGGCAAACCACTTCTGAAACCTATTTCCATAGTAAATCATCCCGTTGCTGGTCCTCCTCGTTGGAGTCATCTCTAGAGGTGGTTATTGATGAAGCTACCTTAAAAAAAGGTTGCTCTTGAAAACGGTTTCTGTTGCATTGGATGCACATATATATTAGTGACAAGAAAAATTACCTGCACAACAAACTACAACAGTTCTCGGCCTGAACAGGTAACTTTCCACATTTCTTCATTGATTGAAGACTTGACTTGACACTAGTAGCATTTTTTTTTAGGAAATAGGAGGGGCTCAGGAGCCCCCACTGAAAATGTATTAAATGCAACTAAGACGGTTGCAGAGAAGATAGTACAATTTAAGAAAAAAAAGAAACGTAAGGAAGGAGAGAGATTCAGGAAACAAAGAACAAAACAAAGAAAATCAGAGGTATTACACAGCGTGCTGGCTCTAACCACAATTCTATTGAAATAAAGTATTTCTTCTTTGCCCTCCACATGAGGAGGCCGAATGTATGCTTGAAAATTTATGAGCAACGAAAACTAGTAGCATTTTATATACCAAAAAAAAAACAGAGCGTGCAGGTTGTCCTCACTCCTCACCTGCCTAGTCACCATATATTGCTGGACAACTTATTTAGGGGGTGTTTGGTTCCCAGCCCCTAGGGTTTAGCCACTAAAGTTTAGTGAAGGTGACTAGAGTTGTAGTGTTAAAAGTGACTTTCAGTGGGAGTGTTTAGAACCTTAGTGACTAAAAGTGACTAAACTTTAGTCGCTAAACTCTAGGGAGTGGGAACGAAACACCCTCTGAGTTTGGTCGTAATATATCACATCATAAGTCATATCTCATACCATTCCATAAGGTTAGTTTGGTCCTCGATGCCACGAGGTTTTGCTGCGGGGCGAGGGCGGCCAGCTACTAGATCGGCCATTATTGGGAGGAGGGAGCGAGGCTACAAGGAAGAAGGGTGCATGTTTGGTGACAACTGAGAAGAAAGAGGAAATAAACAAGGTCAGTGCATACGTTCTTGCATATTGCTTTGGTAATTACTTTTGATTTTGATTGCGTGTGTGATCGAGAAATTGATGGAGATGAGAAAGTTCATACAGTATATATGGGTGAGTGTACGTACTGTGTCGGCCGTTTCCCCGCGGCGGCGCGGCCCCTCCCCGCCGCATCTGCCCCGCCGCCCCTCGTGGTTCCTTGGTCGAGCCTTCGCGGCCTTGCCGAGCGGCACGCCTCGCCGGCACCCCTGCCGCACCGCGGTCCTGCCAGTCCGCCGGAGCCGAGCGCGCAAAGAAGCTGGCACCCAATCCGCCGTGCGCTTCTCTGGCCGCTGCAACGGTTGAATGGTTGCCTGAGCTGAGACGGCGAGATCTATCCCCTTGGCCCATACATCTTCGGGGTGGCCTTCGCAGAGCTCGCACACAAGCTGTTCGAAGTTTTGCCGAACTGGGAGTCACCGTGGTGCCAAGCAGATGGCGACCTTGGCGACTTCAGTTCACTTCTCCCTGATCGTCGTTGAGGTGTGGTCCTGGCCAGTGGCCACCATGGATCTTCCTGGTCTCAACACTAGGCCTGGGAAAGTGGTGGAAGCCGAGATCCGTCGACAGTTTGGTCTTCCGGTCAGTTTTGAACTTTTGATCCTGCTCCCCCCTCGGGTGAATTCTTCTTGCTCCTTTCTTTTGGCCGTTGCAATTTCCGTTTGACAGAGGCCATAGCAGCTGCCCTTGTGCAATCTGTGATTGGTGGTTTTGCTGAGAATTTTCGTATTCTCCCTCTTGGTGTTCGAGTCTTTCTTTTCTCGGTTTCTTCACAAGCAGTTGGTTTTCATGTCTTCTTTAAGCTGCGTTCTTTTGAGTTCTCGCTTTTCAAGCTCTATTATAATTGGTCTTACTTTTGGAGTTCCACTTTTTTTCTTCCAAGAAGGCTTACAACCATCTTTTGGTCCTTCATCATGGAGTTTTGCTTTCCAGAACAAAAGGAAATTTTTTTTGGCTTGTACTGAAGAATCGGCTGAGCACTAGATCCTTTTTACGACGACGTAACATGCATCTCCATGATTATAATTGTGTTTTCTGCATGATCAATGTTGAGGAAGATCTGCATCATCTTTTTTTTCATTGCCCTTCTCCCAGGCGTGCTGGTTCAATCTTAATGTTTTTTCCCCAACAGTGATGATATTCTGGACATTTTGTACAGCATCAAACTGCAGCTAAATCAGCCTTTCTTCATGGAAATCATAGTAACAATGTGTTGGGCTATATGTTTTATGAGAAATGACATCATTTATAGGAACTTGGCACACTCGATCAGTTCAAAGATGTCGTTCTGTTTTCAAGAAAGAGTTTGCTCTGGTTATTCTAAGAGCAAAGAATTCTCTTCACCCTCGCATAGATTCATGGCTAGAAGCCTTTGTGTAATCTTGGCTATTTTCTTTTTGACATTCTCTGTTTCTCGAACTCTCTGTGTAATACCTTTTATAGTTTTATTTTAACTATATTTTCAGTAGGGGCTTCAAAACCCCCTCCTGTTTCCTTAAAAAAAAATAAACTGATTCGTACGTGGTGGGTCGAGACTCTGCAGGTTGCATTCAACAGGCAGCGAGCAAGAGTGCAAGACAATAATGGCCGATCTTGCGTTAGGCAGTGTGCCGAAGATCGTCAGCCTCGCCCTGCAAGTAAAGGAGGCTGTGGAGACGGTTCGCGAGAACCAGAAGGAGTGCCGTGACATCGGAAAGTGCGTGGCCCGTAACAGTGCTATCTTGCAGTTGCTGGAGAACGAGACGGAGATCATGAAGAACAAGGTGTTGTGCGACACGCTGCTAGACGTGCAGGAGAGCTTCGAGGAGGCCCTCAAGCTGGTCAGCGAGTGCCAGCAGAGGCACGGCGTGAGCATCTCGATCTCGTGCTGGCGCTACATGAGCAGCCTATGGAAAGCAGGGGACTCGGCCAAGGAGCTGCGCAAGGTGAAGAAAGAAATAAGGCACAAGGTGGTGGAGGCAGGCTTGGCCGCCGGTGTCAACGTGAACATCCTGTTGGCCACTGCCAGCAAGGGGAGTTCCAGTTCCAGTTCCAGTTCCAGTGCTCGTCTTCTTCCTCCTCCTGGCCGGACGCCGGCGGCGCCACGACGACCACCACCGGCGAACAACCGTCCTGATGTGGCTGTAGGGAGGGGCGCCGGGCTGAAAGTGGTGCTCCTGTACGCATTTGACTGCACTGGCTATAGCCCAGCCTGGTATAAGATGGAAGACGTGTTTTGGCTTGTGCATGAGAAGCTCGTCGCCCACTTCGCCGGCAGCTGCCTCGGCTACATCTACGTCATGTCGACGCCCAACACATACACGTATGACATGAAATTGGTCGACTCTGCTGACACACAAGCAGGTGGCTACAAGGGAAGCTCGGTTTGGCACAGGAGTGCCTGCAGCAAGAGCATGGCGTCCGGCCTCGCCCTAGCACATGAACTGATCATGAGCGACGACGACAACGGGGACTCGAAGGGTATCATCTTGCTCTTCTCCGATGGATTAGTCAACAGCGGTGACTTCTTTGATGGAGCCGAGGAGTTCGACTCCAAAGTTCCAGTCCACACGTTTACTCTCGGTGGGGATGCATATAGCGAGGTACGTACAGTAAGCTGTTGCAGTCAAAACCTCGATGAACTTATTAAAAGTTTATTTATGCCTCTATATGTCTTTAATTTGTCTTGTGTACACTATATATGCTAGGGCCTCCGTGCCATCGCGGCAAAATCCCCGGGTGGGGCGTTTAACCCAGACCCTGTTCCGGACAGTCCAAAGCAATCAATGCCCTTCTCGTATCTAATGGATACCATCCTCAAAGGCACCATGAATAAGTCAGGTATGATCGCCTATCATTATTATATAGAGCTTTTTTGGGCAGCCATGAGATCTTGGAAGGGGAACAACGAGTGTTGCAATGACGGGATTTTGTGTCTCTGCTAAGACTAATCTTGACAAAAATATGTAGGTCCAGTTAACCTCAAACATGTAAAGAATGATGTATATGAAATTATTGAACTAATGCAGTTGGAATCACGTTAATTGAATGTCTAGAACTGGAGATATAAAATAGACAACTTTTTTGTGACTGATTAAATCCTAATTTAATGATTACGCAAAATCTATAAAAGTTTAACCAGTGGAACTACTCAAATCAATAAACTGATGTCCAAACACATCAGTTTCAGATGTATTATTAAAACAATTCTATATATGAGAACAACAAATAAACATAAAACTAAAAGCTAGACATATAGAATAAGAAAAGACAGAAGCAGATGTACGAGATTAGAAACACATAATTTTTCTTCCTAAAAAATTCGGCCTATCTCTACGAATGGATTTCAAGAAACGGTTAGCAATTTGGCCTACCTCTTTGTCACACCCCAACTTTAAGGATAAAATTGAGGCGGAAATACTCATGTGTGCCCAGGAATCCATCACACACATAAGTTAGACAAATTACAAAAAAAAAATGGCACCATCACAGTGTTTATTACATAACGATAGTATCATCACAAGTCTTACATCAAGCGAAACAAAAGGTAACTGAACTGCTAACAAGACCAACTCCACAGGAAAAGCTGACTGGGGAAACAGCTAGCCTAGAAGTCCTCTGGGAAGTCACCAACTCCACCTTCATCTGTTACCCATCCGGGATTTTGCCCAAAAAGAAGATAAACAACAAGCGTAAGTACTCCACGTACTTAGCAAGCTAACATAGGGTTCATGAGGCTCAAAAGGCTGACACTGTCTGACTGCGGTTAGCTTTTAAGTTGGCAAAGTTTTAGCATTAAGGTAAACGAATATTGTGCTTAACCCTTAACCCATGATCCATTTGTCCAACAAAGATAAAATATAACGTCATAGAGTGTCATCAACATAAAGTAACATTTATTCAAGTATCATAGTTCTACTAGTTTTCCGGGCCGCTAGTGACCGTGAACACGGCTGTTATAACAGTTTTACACTCTGCAGAGGTGGTGCATCTTTACCCACAAGCCGTGTTGCCCTTGTGCCCGAGGCGGCCAACCTCTTGATCCACTTCCAAGGTAGATCGGCAGGGTACACTATGAAGCCTTTCGCTGGTTCGTCTAACAGGTTAGGGCCGCGAGGTTTCCTTGGCAATCAGACGTAGCAAACCCCCCTTTCCTATGGCACAAGGCCATCGCAGCTATACTCATAGGAACAGGAGCAGCCCTACATCCGTAGAGGCAAGCCCCTCTTGCGCCCTTCCGGGTTACCGCTAACAAGTTAGAAAAGGTCCAGTTTACTGAGCTAAAACCAGAGCCATATAGCACTCATGGTAGCACTGTCAGTCCCAGCTTTTGCTAACAACAAGTTTTATTAACCGTTTATCATCATATCAACATGAGAACATTCATCATTGGACTGGATCAGTTATAAGTTGGTAAGCACTAGCATTCTACCCATATGCAAATATCCCACGGAGTCAAGAACATCACAGATAACAAAGCTAAGTGGGTCTCTAAGGTTGCTCAATTGGACACATGCATAAATGAGTAAATTAATAGTAAGGTGAATAGGTAACAAGGAGATCCCATGCTAACTTGCCTTGGTTGTTGAAAGACTGGTCCTCCTGCTGATCGTCGAAAGAAGGGTCCTGGTCGTACCACACCGACTCACCGTCTACTCGATCACATAACATCAACACGCATACCAGGCGCATACATACAAAGCAAACAGGGCTATCATTAGAACAGTACACCAAACAGTAATAAGCAGAAATAAAACTTTGATAAAACAGAAGGACGCGTTTCTACGATCACAACAAGTCTTGGTTCACCGAAAACGGAGTTACTATGCGAAAGATACGGCCGAAACGGCGATTCTAAAGCCCTAAACAAGATTAACATAAACCCTGAAACTAAACTGACCTAAGCCGACTAACAGAGGCATAAACAGGTAGGAAACTAAATTACGAATCTAACGCAACTTGAACGGGTCAAAATGGAGCTAAAACGTGAATTTTATAAGCGTTTTAGTGCAGTGGCAAATCTGTAAATAAGCGGAAATGCATTTGAATTGAAATCGGAATTTACATTGAATTTGAAATCGAATTTACAGCCGGCTGGACTGTGCCTCAAATCAACCGAAACACAGGGGCCTGGTTGAAAACTTTTCAAGACACAGAGAACAGTGCCGGATGGATTGCGGGTTGATTCACAAGTTCTTTGGGGGCTCTTACGCAAAACGGTCGGCGAAGGGGTACCGACGAGCCACGACCGTCGGATCAGAGACGGACGGAGCTGATTAGATCCCGAGGGAATAGCCCGCGGGTTGGGCCGACGGCGCGCCCGCGCCGCGACGTCGCGGCTTCCCGCGCGACGCCGTGCGCACAGCCGCCATGGCCGGCGCGGCGGAGCTCACGGACTCGGCCGAAGAGCCTGCCCTAGGCCAAGACAAGCGGACAGGGAGATAGAGGAAGACAAGGGGGTTCTCACCGCGGCTAAGGAGGCGGCGGGGAGGCACTAACGGCGGCGAACGACGAAGTCCGGCGGTCGGCGGCCGGCGAGGTCCTCCTGCAAGAATTCTGTCGGCGGTTAGGGCGAAATCGAGTGCAAGGAAGGACGGGAAGGGGTTCGGTAACTTCACCGCGATGCGGCGGAGCTCGGAGGGTGTCGCAAACGGTCGGAGCGGCACCGAATCGACGGGACAACGGCGGCGAGCGGCGGAGGAGCTCCGGCGGCGCGGCTCTGGTGCTCTGCTGCGCGTCGCGAGTGAGGCAACTGAGGGAAAAAGGGGAGCGGGGCGCGGACGCACGCGCTAAAAGGACGAAGGAGGGAGCGGGGACGTGGGAGCGACGAGCGGGAGAATCGGAGCGCGGGCGGCTGCGGCGGTTGCGCTCGGGAGAAACAGAGAGGAGCTGGGGGAAGGAGGGAGGCACTGGCGCGCGGGCCCGGGATGTCAGCCACAGCGGGGAGGGGGCGCAGTTGCTGCGGTTCAGCCGGCGCGCGTGGGCCGGCCAGATGGGCCGCGGCGAAGGAGGAGAGGGAGGGAGTCGGCCCAGCGCGGAAGAGAAGGAGGTGAAAAGGGAGAAGGCAGGCTGGGCCGCCAGGTTGCACGGGCCGAAAGGGAGAAAGGAGGGGAAGAAAAGAAAATAATTCCTTTCCTTTTTATTTCAAAGCATTTCAAACCATTTTCTAAATGAATTTGAATTCATTTCAAATTTTGGCAAAAACCAATCACTTCAATAAATATGATGCACCAGCATGAATGCAAAAACATGTTGCCACCTTTATTTTAATTCACTAAAAATTATTTAACCCCTAGGTTAAATGCTCACAAATTCATAATTAAATCACTTTCACCTATTTTATTTTGGAGAAATTTTTAGGGTGTTACACTCTTAAAATAGGTGTAGCATAGTAAAATTCATTATTTTTCTCAATCAAGTCAACTGAAGACACCCAGTTTATATCAAGTTGTAGATCTCAAACTTTGTATTTAATTTGAAATCATTTAGGACTTGAAAATTTATTTTAAGTTTTCAGACTTTAAAATTCATTATTTTTTAAAAAAATTAACTACCTTAGGTGGAGAAACAACCTTAATCAAAGTTGTAACACTCGATAAGATCTAAAACTTTTAGTTAACTTGTATTTGAATTCATTTAGTGTCTGAAAAACCATTACAATATTCATTAAATTGAATATAGAAGGACTACATTAGTTACTTGGTCACATGTGACTTTAGGATAGTGGTAAGGAAGCAACACATGAGGCCTGAGGTTCTTAGTTTGATATCGTTTGACCACATGAAAAATCACATGACTTGTGACACGTAAATTGCGAGGTTGTCTTGTAGCTTTTGGGTTAGATTTTTTTGCCTAATTTTGGCTGCCTCTAGAAATCGGTAACTATTGATGACTTAATATTGGTCGATCTCTAAAATCAATTTCTAAAGAAGGTTGGATAGCCATCTCAAAAAATTGATGATTACCCATTCTTAGCTGCATCTAGAAAAGATTTCTGTTTCGTAGACAGTGGGAATATTTGGTGCCCATCCTATATATATGATCACCAGTTTAAGAACTGATGCTTTCACTTGGATTCATCACGTGACCACAAGTATATAAACTATTACGTAGATTCCCTTCTGGATCCACGCATCCTAGGAGTAATAAGTGACCTTGGACACCCTGCGAGCTAGTTTGCTGCTTGTCTCATAATAAAATACATTTGTGCTAGTTATTTGGATTCTTGCTTGGACGCCCTTAGGCATGTCCCCTCCACCCACCACGCACAAATCACCTTTTTTCTTACAAGCATAATCTTAACGCATGTACTAGTTAGGGGTGGTAATTGATCTTTATGCTTATTTCACGATCCAACTTGTCTCTATCTGATTTTAGCTCAAAATCATATAATATTATAGTCTAGCCCTTATTAAGCTCAGTCCTTCAATTTGCTAGGCTAAATTAGAGGACCCATTACCACCCCTAATACTAGTACTAGTATTTGCCAATCCATCTTTGTTTCATGGATATAAACTATTCCAATTGGCAACTGTATATTTTCTTTCATATATGAACAATAATGAATGAATGATCAATATTTTTGTGTAGGGAGGGACCCACTGGACGTGGTGCTTGTATATGGATTTGACTGCACCGCAAGTACTCCTAATTGGTACAAGATGGATGACGTATTTTGGCTGGTGCATGAAAAGCTCATCCACTTTGGAGACAGCTACCTTGGCTACATCTATGCCATGTCGACCCCTAACACATACATATGACATGAAACTAGTTGACCCAGACGAGTCACAAGCAACTGGCTACACGAAAAGCCCATCATGGCATCGGGTCGCCTGCACAAAGAACATGGCGTTTGGCCTCTTAGAGGCGCATAAACTGGTCAGCTTCCGTGGTCACTCAAATGGTATCATCTTGCTCTTCTCTGATGGGATGATCAACAAGGGTGATTTCTTTGATGGAGTCGATGAGTTCAATTGCAAAGTGCCAGTCCACACATTTACTCTAGGTGGGGATGAATATAACGAGGTACGTAACAAATCAGAAATGCAGTCAATCACGATTAGCTAATTAGCTGATTTCTGTTGATATCTTGTGTAAATGCTAGGGCCTCCGTTCCATCGCAACGAAATCGCCTGGTGGGTCATTTAACTCTGTCCCAGTTCCGGACAGACCAAAGCTATCCTCACCCTTCTCAGATCTACTGGATAGCATCCTCAGTAGTATAGCACCATGAACGGTTCAGGTACAAACCACAGTTAGAACTTCTTTCAAAAGAAAAAAGAGATCCTTTGAGAAGGTGGCATTTATTTGTGTGTGAGATCCAAATCGCGACATTGCGCTTGCATATGCATGATCATCAACAAGAGGCTGTAGATTATCCTAGGCTAGTATCCCTCCGATCTGTATGTCCTTGTCACAGTACTCCTATATATTGACCATGTACTCTGCACCAATCCCATATACAAAAGTTCCATGATGTGTATCTCCATCACTTGTAACTGCCATTATATTTCAGTATCCTTTGTCTAAGTGATCTTTTTAATAAGAATTATAAAAACTAGTGCATCAACCCGTGCTTTCGCACGGGTAATAATCTTATATGAGACTTAAGAAATAGTTACTATTTCAATATCCAATTGCTATTATTATGAGTGATATTAGATTCCACCTAACAGAGATGGCCATATGATTCTATTGTTTGTCAAAAGTTATAGAATTTATCTTGTTTAATGGATCTTTCAATGTATCTTGTGAGTATTAACATGAAGGCTCCACATGCATTTCTATTTAGAATTTTTAAAATTTATCTTTTTTCTAGCATGATGTGTATTTAGTTCAAACCTAATCTTAAGTTATATAAAACATTATTGCATTCATTTTCTGTGACATCATGACTCTATATTTTATATTTGAATTTTAGTCTATCTGTTGTATTTTTTTAATCAATATAATAAGTTGTAACTCTAGTTCTGGTTACATCTTTTATTCAAATTTTAACTTTCTATGTTATTGAAAATTTTAGAAGGTCTATATTTTATTTATAAATTTAGACGGTTATTTTGAATCGTAGTTCATAATAGTAAAGCTGGTTAATGTAGAGAAAATTTTAGGGAGTTATTTTGAATTATCATTCATATAGTGACATACATTTGTAATTTAGATGCAAATTTAGAAATTATCTTTGAACCAATGAATGGTGAAAACAACAGATGAAGGGACGTCGGACAGATGAATTTCTTATTCCAAGTCTTTCACTTAATGGACAGATGTTTCTGTTTAACGTTAGAATTTCTAGCATTTAACTTTTTTTCTAGCATGTCTGATGATAATAAATGTGTAGTGATTTTTTTTTGAATAACTGCAGCTTGTCCTTTTACTGTATGTAGGGTCTAAACTTTAGAGAGGAAAGAGTGAGGAGGGTTACTGACGGCCAAACTAGAGCAGTTGAGAACATGCTTATCACTAGAAATGCCACTATGACCTCACGCATCTAAGGGTAAAAGTAAAACCCCTCATTCATGTTGATGTGACTTTTCAATATGAATTTGGTGAATGTACAATTATGTGAATGTAATAAATGTAGGCTTATTTGATTTGTAATCTGGATTGTCGATTTGGACTGGCCTAATCTGGTTTGGACTGTGTATAAAGAAAATGTTATGGCCTTTCTTGGTAAAATATGGCAGATTGGGATGAAGAAATATGATTGCATGATGGGCCAATAGTAATATGAATGGTTGGGCATCATTGAATCTTGGATGTAAAAAAAATAGTCAAATAAAATTTTGAAATGGACCATGAAAAGTCAGCCCAAACAACTTTTGTGGCCCATTATAAACTTGTTTGTCACGTGGGTCTTAACATGTCGTATTTCAACTTTATAGTTTCTCCGTAATTTAACATATTTTTTTACTAAAGCTTAATTTTTTTTACTAACATATTATGATTTTTCAAAGATTCAACAAAAAAAAGATAAAACCACGCTACTGTAGCAAAACCATCCTCCAAAATCGTATGAGGGGGTTATTTAACCGGTTTTGGAAAGTTCAGAGAGTAAAATATCTGGTTTTATAGATTGGGTGGTGAAGTAGTCCATCCTCAATAGTTGAGAGGGTTATGTAAACTTTTTCCAATTATCTTTCAATAGTTGATTGGTGAGAACAACACAAGGAATGTCGAATAAAATGGTTCTTTTTTCCATATCTTTCATTTAATGGGCAGGTATTTCTGTTTAGTGTTAAATTTTTTAGCATTTAACTATTTTCTAGCGCATTTGATGATAATTAACGTGTGTAGACTAGCAAGTATGAGTGTGTAAGAAAATGGACCTCAGATCATTTAAATCTCAGATTTTGGTGTTTGATGAACAACATAACCAAATTGGACTAATGTGTCTGCTAGTGTTTGTTTTATAGTCCAATAGGGTGCAAATGTGACTTGGACTAAGGCGTCGTGGTGATCCGAAGATCAACACCTCAAGAAAGACATCAGAAGCTTAGTAGAAGACCCTCAAGATCAAGAAAGTCCAAGGCACAAGAATGGAACCAAGACGGCGCAAGAAATCGCGAAGAAACGAGAAGAAAGGGACATCGGACGCTGCATCGGACGCTGCCCTTGAAGGCATCGGACGCACCGATGGCAAACCCTAGCTCGTGTCAGCGCCAGCAGAGCATCGGACGCTGAAGACCGAGCGCATCGGACGCGACTGTAACACTGTGCAATCTCGCACAGCGAACATCGGACGCACCGATGCAAACATCGGACGCTACAGGACCCTGCGTCCGATGCCCATGCAGAGAGGTTCCAGAAAGGCTCTGGGAGCATCGGACGCGTCCGATGATCAGGCATCGGACGCTGACTAGCCGTTGTGACACAGTGCCAGGTCGACATCTAGCCGTTAAAGGAGCATCGGACGCGTCTGATGGTCACGACTCGAGCGTCCGATGCCACGCTGTGAAGTCCATGACTTTCTCCAAACGGCTCTATTTGGTTGGAGCTCTATATATACCCCTATGGTCGGCCAAAACAACAAGGTTGGAGCTCAAGGAAGTGTACCAAGTGTATAGACACATATTTAGTTGCTCTAGCCACCAAAGTGCTCAAGTGATATACTCGGTGATAAGTGTATGTGCTTTGCGAAGTACTTAAGCTAGTTAGACCACCGCTTTGCGCTTGCTCTAGGTATTAGGCCTAGTGTTTAGTGAGGTTGAAAACCTCTTATCTACCGGTGCTTGCGCGCACCGTGGTTGTACATCGGCGGGGCTTGTAGTCTTGCGAGACCACACCAACCGAGTTTGTGGTGTGGCCGCCTCCGTGTACCAAAGGGAACAAGGCCCGCGGCGGTTCGGCCGAAAGCTTGATAGTGAAGACGGCGGAGAGCATCCGGGAGAGGCTTTGCCACAAGTGGCTTAACCGGAGACCCACTTGCGTGTGGGGAAGGCCCGGAGCTATCCACGGAGTTATCCGACCGGGAGCTTGCCCTTGCGAGGGGCTCCAACGAGGACTAGGGGGAAGCTTGCGCGCTTCCCGATACCTCGGTAAAAATACCGGAGTCGTCGACGGGAGTTTGCATCTCTATCACACTCTTTAGCTTCCGCATTTACATTGCTACCTTGTTTATGTGCTTTACCTTTCCTAGCTTAGTTGGTAGGCTAGTTGATAAGGTTGGAACATAGGTTGCATAACTCCTTTCGCGGTAGAGATAGCAAAACACACATAGCAAAACCTTAGTTGCACATTGGATAGTTTACTTTCTTGCATAGGTTTTGACTAGGTGGAAATTAGAGGCCATAGTTTAGAGAAGAAGTTTTAAGTTGCCTAATTCACCCCCCCCTCTTAGGCGTCACGGTCCTTTCAATTGGTATCGGAGCAGGTTCGCTCTCTTGTGGACTCTTGGCTTAATCGCCTTCGAGCCGACGCCCCTAAGGGATGTTGGGATGGATATCTCTAGGCCTCCACACTTTGACGGCACTAACTTCCCTTACTACAGTGCTATGATGGCTTGCTTTTTAGAAGCCGTTGATCTAGGTGTTTGGAGAGTCACCCGCGACGGGATGAAACCCATTAAGAATCCCGAGAAGCCTACCGCGGGTGATGAAAAAGAAATTCATCTCAATGCTAGAGCTAAGAATTGCTTGTTTGAATCTATTAGCATGGATGTCTTTAACCAAGTCTTTACTTTGCAAACATCTCATGAAATTTGGTTAAAGATACATGAGCTCCATGATAGTACAAGTAATGTACGTGAGCAAAAACATCACCTAACAAAAACAAGCTATGATTCCTTTAAAATGAATGATAATGACCTTGTTCGTGATATGTATTCTCGGTTAAATCTAATTATCAATGAGCTCCATTCTATAGGAATTACAAAGCTAGGTGATGCGGATATTGTGAGGAAGATCATCTCCGTGCTTCCAAAGAACAAGTATGCAACCATCATCACCATCCTCCACAACATGGAGGACTTGAGCATCATGACCCCGACCATTGTCATTGGCAAATTGGTGGCATTTGAGATGTCACGCAAGATGGGTCAAGAAGAAGCCTCTTCATCAAGCAAAGATATTGCTCTCTCATGTGAGCACAAAAAGATGAAGGGCAAAAAGCAAGTCGAAACAAGCTCAAGCTCCTCAAGTGAAGAAGAAGAGGATGATGAAGATGAAGAATCAAGTGATGATCAAGCCTCCACCTCATCCGACTCCTCCTTAGATGAAGAAGAAACAATCAAGCTCATGAAAGGAGTGAAGAGGATGATCCGCAAGCTCAATGTCAAGGGTGTGCCCATCACCATAGAAGATTGCCTCTTCACTAATCAAAGAAGAGAGCAAAGGAAAAAGGGATGCTATGGATACGGCAAAAGAGGGCACTTTGTGGAAGATTGCCCAAAACAAAAGCTCACACCCAAGGACAAGAAAAAGAAGGGATGCAAGGCCAAAGCTCTCACCACCATCAAGACATGGGATGATTCATCAAGTGATGATGAAGCCCATCACAAGAGGCATGGCCGCAAGCACTCATCATCAAGCTCCTCACGTATGTGCCTTATGGCACGAGGTAACACAAGCCCTATCTCTAGTGATAGTGATAGAGATAGTGATAGTGATGATGAGCTACCTTCCTACAATCAACTTGTGCAAGATAATCTCAAATATGCTAAAGCTTGTACTAGCCAACAAAAGAAGATTAATATCTTAAAAGAAAAATTAGGTAGTTCTCAACAAGCCTACAATGCTATGCTAGATCAATATGAAACTTTCTCAAATTTAAATGTTGAGCTATCTAACAAAATTGAGAAACTTGAGGCTAGTATAAGCACATATGATAGCACAAGTAATGATGAGCAACTTGCTAAGAAAAATGAAAAACTAAAAGCAAAGTTAGCTAGCACACAAGATGCTTACAAAAGCTTGCTTGCTAAAATGGAAATTATGTGCAAGCATTGTGATGAGCTGACTAACAAAGTTGCTAATCTTGAAACCATCGGAGCAAACCCCACCGAGGCACCTAAAATTGAAAAAATCAATCTTTGATATGCTAAAAAGGATGGCCTTACTTCTTGCAATGATTTACTTGATTTAGACTAACCCATGTGCAAAACAAGCTTGTGTTGAGAATGTCATTGTAGAAACATGTACACAAGAAGTGCAATGGAGGGGAATGAGCTACTAAAGCAAAGAAGAAGTGGCTCGCCTCACCAAGGACTTGATCCAAGCAAAAGGCAAGGGGAAGCAAACCCGAACTCATCAAGATAACACCGTCAAGGGAGTGAAGAAGCTTGATGAGGGCAAACCGTGGTTTGTTACATTTGCCACAAAGAAGGCCACAAGTCCTATGAGTGCAAGGTGAAGCATGGGGGAGAAAAGAATAAAGAGAAAAACAAAAAGCAAACAAGCAATCTCTCCAACACCTACACCAACAAGGTGAACAAGAAGGCCACCACACCTTATCTTTTGAAGAAAAAGAAGAATGACAAGGTGGTGGCCATCAAGGTGAACAAGCAAGACAACAATGGGGCCAAACGCATTTGGGTGCCTAAGGACATTATCACAACCATGAAGAGCACCAAAAGGTTTGGGTCCCGAAAGGGAAGTAAGTAGTCAAGTGGACCTCGGGGAATTTGGAGATTTGGCAAAGTTTTGGGTGCACATCATGGGGTGCATCACATTGGATCATGTCATTGCCAAATATGTTAGTGAGTACTATGGACCCAACTTCCCCTTCCCATGTGAGGTAACTAGATTTAAATTCTTGCAATTATTTTCATTTGGTATAAATGTCTTGCAATTACTTTTAGCATCTAGTTCTTTCATTGCCTATGTTTGCATTAGTATATTCATATCTCTTGTCATGCAAATTAGGCTTATCATATGGTAGTTTTGCTCGGTATCACACACATTCTTAGAGCAATACTACATGGTTTTAATTGGTTAGAAGCACGACACATAGCTTCTTTTACTTTGTAATTATCTTATATGTGCCAAAGTCCAAATTATAGATAAACTACCCTGATTACCATCTTCAATTGGTTTCACACTTCCTGTGATGTCAATATGGAAAATGGTAGTTCGACCTTACAAGTCAAATATGCATGTCTCCTACAAGTATTTTAAACTTGTATGCACACTTTTAGGAGGAGTTTACTCTACAATTTGGAAGCTTTGAGACTAACACTACTTTTAAGATTATCATGTATGTAGTAGTCTCATTGCAAGGAAAATGGAGTTCTCGGGGACAAGCATCATGAATGGTGATAATCCAATTGGCATCTACATGTGGTATTCCTAACCGATATCATTATGATGATTTCAATTGATACTCTTATATGCTTTCTCCATGCATTATATAGATTAAACTCCTTTCTGCTTTAATTTGTCGGTTATGCATATGCTTTTCCCTTACATCATATGTATGCATATACTTAGGGGGAGTTTTAGCTTATATAATGTTTCCTCTCTTGAGCTTTAATGTCTTCCTTTCGGTGTTTGATTCCAAAGGGGGAGAAATGTGTAGGGACCAAAATCAAGCCCAAACTAAAAACAAACAAAAATAACCAAAAACAATTTTTCAAAAATTCTATGGTTATTTTCATGGGAATGGTTCAAAAAGGGAGGAAGTGATTTATGGAGTTAGGGGGAGCCTTAATCCATCAAGTCACTGAGTAGGACTCTATAGCGAGGGCAAGATATGTTAGATTAAATATGTTGTAATTTGATATCTTTAAACTTCATATGATCTTGCCTTTGCATTGCATCCTAGCAAGTAGATTGCACTTCACTTTTTGTATCTTTTAATTGCTTGCTTTGGTCGTGTTGTCATCAATCACCAAAAAGGGGGAGATTGTAAGAAAATGGACCTCGGATCATTTAAATCTCAGATTTTGGTGTTTGATGAACAACATAACCAAATTGGACTAATGCGTCTGCTAGTGTTTGTTTTATAGTCCAATAGGGTGCAAATGTGACTTGGACTAAGGTGTCGTGGTGATCCGATGATCAACACCTCAAGAAAGACATCAGAAGCTCAGTAGAAGACCCTCAAGATCAAGCAAAGTCCAAGGCACAAGAATGGAACCAAGACGGCGCAAGAAATCGCGAAGAAACGAGAAGAAAGGGACATCGGACGCTGCCCTTGAAGGCATCGGACGCGCCGATGGCAAACCCTAGCTCGTGTCAGCGCCAGCAGAGCATCGGACGCTGAAGACCGAGCGCATCGGACACGACTGTAACACTGTGCAATCTCGCACAGCGAACATCGGACGCACCGATGCAAACATCGGACGCTACAGGACCCTGCGTCCGATGCCCATGCAGAGAGGTTCCAGAAAGGCTCTGGGAGCATCGGACGCGTCCGATGATCAGGCATCGGACGCTGACTAGCCGTTGCGACACAGTGCCAGGTCGGCATCTAGCCGTTAAAGGAGCATCGGACGCGTCCGATGGTCACGACTCGAGCGTTCGATGCCACGCTGTGAAGTCCATGACTTTCTCCAAACGGCTCTATTTGGTTGGGGCTCTATATATACCCCCATGGCCGGCCAAAACAACAAGGTTGGAGCTCAAGGAAGTGTACCAAGTGTATAGACACATATTTAGTTGCTCTAGCTACCAAAGTGCTCAAGTGATATACTCGGTGATTAGTGTATGTGCTTTGCGAAGTACTTAAGCTAGTTAGACCACCGCTTTGCGCTTGCTCTAGGTATTAGGCCTCCTAGTTTAGTGAGGTTGAAAACCTCTTATCTACCGGTGCTTGCGCGCACTGTGATTGTACATCGGCGGGGCTTGTAGTCTTGCGAGAACACACCAACCGAGTTTGTGGTGTGGCCGCCTCCGTGTACCAAAGGGAACAAGGCCTGCGGCGGTTCGGCCGAAAGCTTGATAGTGAAGATGGCGGAGAGCATCCAGGAGAGGCTTTGCCACGAGTGGCTTAACCAGAGACCCACTTGCGTGTGGGGAAGGCCCGGAGCTATCCACAGAGTTATCCGACCGGGAGCTTGGCCCTTGCGAGGGATTCCTTGCGAGGGGCTCCAACGAGGACTAGGGGGAAGCTTGCGCGCTTCCCGATACCTCGGTAAAAATACCGGAGTCGTCGACGGGAGTTTGCATCTCTATCACACTCTTTAGCTTCCGCATTTACATTGCTACCTTGTTTATGTGCTTTACCTTTCCTAGCTTAGTTGATAGGCTAGTTGATAAGGTTGGAACATAGGTTGCATAACTCCTTTCTAGAGATAGCAAAACACACATAGCAAAACCTTAGTTGCACATTGGATAGTTTACTTTCTTGCATAGGTTTTGACTAGGTAGAAATTAGAGGCCATAGTTTAGAGAAGAAGTTTTTTAAGTTGCCTAATTCACCCCCCTCCTAGGCGTCACGGTCCTTCCAGAGTGTATATGTATGGATGAATGATCCTTTTTGTATGGTTGAGGAAAATTGTCTCGATTCTCTAAACCGTCAAACCTCTTTTACAGGCAATCTAGCACATATGTTTTTGTTTTCAATTCTAATTGTTGGGTTGATTGATTATAAATGATGCTATATTAATAAATAAGCTTCAATTAGATTTTTTAATAAAATATTATTAACCAATAGTGAACGTTACGGAGACCGCCGATGTCTTGGTCGGTCGGACGTATACTAGAAGGATTAGAGATAAAGAGTAGTTAATTAAGTAAGGGGCATTAGGGCCCAATCTTTATTAAAGAGAAGACTATTGGACTAGGCCCATTAGCAGATCTAAACCCTCTTTATATATGAGGGAGACGATTAATGCGGAAGCTAAGAAAGAATTAGGGTTTAACTCTATCTCTCTCTCCCTCTTCAGCCGTCACCTCCCCTTCTCTCTCCCTATCTCTGTCGCGCCGCCTGCCCAGCCCTACCACGCCGCCGGCCATGCCCCAGCAGCAGCGCTGCTGCGCCCAGCTGCAGCCGCTGCCGTGCCCGCGCCATCAGTAGCAGCCGCAACACACGGCACAAGCAGCTGCAGCACCAACAGCTGTGCCGCTGCCCGAGGACATCCCTAGCCGATCGTTAGGAGCACTGTCGCCACCGCTCATCCACAGGAGCCATCTTACGCCTTACAGTTGATCTAATTTTATTAACTGTTACATTAGCCAACTAACGTGAATTGTAGTCCCTATAATTACATATGCTGATATTTGATTAACAAACTGCCCGTGCAGCCGGAGTTTGCTTTTCTAAGCAATTAGACTTTAGGCTACTTATTTATCTATAATGACGGTGGTAACCATTTTTTTTTAAAAAAATAGATTTATATTTAGAGGCTTCCTTAGTAACGTAAACATTTCTAGTATTTATCTTTTTTTTTTCCAGTGCATTTGGTGAAGACTTTATTGGGACCTTCAATTAGTAATAGTAAGATAATTTTTTTGGAAATCTCCATTGCAAATATAGTTTACTTGGAAAAGGTTCTGTTTCACTAACAATTAAGATCCATATCCTATACTGACAGTGATCCAATTGCTACCACAAACATTTTTAATTTTAGGTTGTGAATAGAAAAAACACTAAGTAAAATAAATGATTTTAATATTGATATAAATCTTTCCAATATTTTAAGTTTAAATAAAAAAATTGTGGTCTTCCAAATTTTCCTAAACTAATTTGCTGGCCTTGGTTGTTGTGGTCTTTATCTGTTGTTTGACTTTATGTGTTGCAAGTAAAGTTAACACATTTAAAAAAGTTGCCTTCCTTCTCCAACTTTTCTTGGAATTTTTTCCCTTGTTTCCCAACTTAATGTGTTTCTTTGGAGCTTCCTAAAATCTATTTCTTGTATTGGAACTCACTCATTTGAGTTTATTACTCATCAACATTAACCCATTTCTATGATCTTTCTGGTAATTTTTTGCCTTTTATGACACTTTTTCATTCCCACTTTTCTAGGAGCATAGTCTAATTTTAGATGCTCCAAAATATCTTTTCATGAGCTCCAAGCTCTTTATTTGGGTTCCCCTTCTTCTAAAATATCTCTTAAAATTTTCTCCATTTTTTTGGATCTTTTAGAGTAATTTATGTGGCTTAAATAGTAATTGTGGATTTTCTTGAAGATACTGCCGTAACTTGAAATGAATATGCTTGATAAAGTGGCTCAAAAGTCAAGGTCAGCGAAGACTCAAAACATGTCCTGTATCACCAGACTCCTCATGTGCTTTAATAAGAATCTCCTACTATTTACAACAGTACGAAGGAAAAGGGGAAAATGATATCTATGCTAGTGTATTTATATGGTGAAAAAATATCAGAAAACAAACTGCATTCTGATAAAAAAAATTGAACAAAAGTACAGAACATTTTCTGATATGTCAATTGCAGACCAATCTAATGCATCACTAATTAGAAAACATTGTCTGAGACTGACTAAGTTATTGATGCAGCTCTGGAGCTTTGATCTTGAGCAGTAACCACCTTTGAGAGTGCTCGATCCATAGCAAGCTTCTGATGCTTGTGTTCCTTGAGCAATCTGTTTCCAATCATGAAAGGTGAACAACCTTTGGCCCTATTTGGATCCCTCTAACTCAGCTAAAGCTAGAGCTATTTTCTAACTCTAAACTAACCCTGAACTAACTCTAGCTCTTGTGGTGTTTGGATAAAAGGGTTAGATTGATAATAAATGTATTTTTTCAATCATTAGGCTCATTTAAATCCTCTTTCCAGCAGATTTGTTGTGGCCGGCTCTTGTGTGGCCTCGTGCAGCTGAACACGCACACACAGTAGTCGGACAGGAGCTTCAGCTAGCTAGAGAGATCGGTAGTAGTCGGACAGTAGTCGAAAAGGTGCATACAAAAAATAAGATGTCTCACTCAAACTTACAAGTCCATACAAGCAAATGAGATGTCCATAGTCCTCAATCAAACTAAAGAATAAAAATTACACTCCATTAAACAAAGCATGAGCTAACTCATCACGGAAGGCATTCATGCTGTTATCTTCAACTAGAGGTTCATCTTCTGGCCATCTTGATGCACAAGAGTAGGGTAGGCATTGGGTTATAATTTTCATCCGTATCACAGGCATCAAATTCCCTATCCACAATCTGCTCTCTCGAATAAAATTATGAAGAGCCATACAAGCAACAATAATTCTAGTTTGCTTGGCCTCTGGAAATCTTGGCATGTCCAACAAAAATCCTAAATTTCATCTTCAACACTCCAAAAGATCGCTCTATGACATTTCTAACTTTGGCATGTGCATGGTTGAAGGTTTCTTTCATACCTTGTGGCGGAGGGGCGTTTCGCCATTGCTCCACATGGTATTTTGTACATCTGTATGGTGAAAGGTAGCCCGACCGGTTTGGGTACCCCGCATCAACCACATAAAACTTCCCTAGAAATTTTCAAAGGCACACAATGAGACTTAGATGAACAAGTATAATTGTACAAAAAAATGTTGTGTGACTTTTCAAGTTGCAAACCTGGTGGTGGATGTGGAAATTTGTGATGATAAGTAGTTATGGCATCTTTGAAAACTCGCATGTCATGTGCTCAACCAGGCCATCCCGACAACACAAAGGTAAATCTCATGTCGAAATCACAAACAACAAGCACATTCTGACTCGTTTCATTGTGTCTGTTCAAGTATGGAACCGTCTTACTCTTGTCCAACACAACCTTCACATGTGTCCCATCTATAGCTCCTATGCAGTTGTTGAAGTGTGGCCAAAATACTGGATTTTCTAAGTTTGGGTGCACCTCTGAAAAAGATGGGTCCTTAGATACAATAATGTCATGTGCTAACCTAAGGAGGCATCTCAAAACTCTGTCAAATGTCCTGCTTATGGTCTCCATAGACCTCCTAAAACGGTTGTCAGCTTGTCTAACTGACTGTTGTGAACCAACAATCCATAAAAACATGGCAAGAGCCTCTACAGATGTCATTTTGAAGTGGACTTCAACCCATACCTCTGAACCAAAGTATTATGTAGGTTGTTAAATAAAGATCTCTCAACCCTAAACATGTTGTAGCATTGGGTATCTCGGGCTAGTGTGGTATGCACCCAATCCAAACCAGAATCTCCAGTGACCCTCCTAGGTAGTTTCACAAAGTAGTTATCAGAGTACATACCCAAGATAGGAAGCAATTGCAACATCAAATTCTGGTCCTGCACCAAATTGTTGCGACACATGGATATAATCTCATCCTCACTTGTGTTGCCTCCATCATCTTCCATCATGGGGCTCTGATCTTCTTCCTGCACCATTTCAGCCCATAGATAAATAATTCAGCACATAGATAAATTTAAATAGGTTGAACAAATCATAGAAAAAATAATTCAGCCCATAGATAAAATAAAATAGGTTGAACAAATCATAGAAAAAAATAATTCAGCCCGTAGATAAAATAAAATAGGTTGAACACATCATAGATAAAAGTTCAACATCTCAACACATAGATGATAGGTTCAACACATAGATGATAGGTTTAACACACACATAATTCAACCCATAGATAACAGTTCAACATCTCAACACATGATAGGTTAACGCACACATAATTCAGCCCTTAGATAACAGTTCAACTACTCCAAATTGTTGTCCCTGCACCATTTCTTGAAGTAACCCAACCTAAGCTCAGGAGTTAATTGACCACAGAAGAACTCCCTTTGGTACTCTGTTTGGAACATCTTGGACATAGCAAACACAGACTCAACGGTTTGCTCAACACCACACTCAAATGCCAGCTCCCGACACCTCTTGACAGAGAATGCAGCCTTGTCACTTGCATGTTTCTGTACTAGCCTAGTGTTGACTGTGACAGACTCTTTGAAGGTACTGGCTATGTCCTTCACAATCTTCACCATTGGGCTCTTGCTCTTCTTCACTGGACTGCTCAAAGTGGTTGACATGCTGCTGGATGGCCTCTTGCCCCTCTGACTGGTTGTACTTGTAGGTGTTGCTTCAAACTCCTCCTCTTCATCTTCTGTCCCTGCATCTTGCCCCTCTGACTGGTTGTAATTGTAACAAGCAAGCATTATTTTCATCACTCTATTGGGCTCGATTGGCATGGCTCACCGGGGACCGCCGGAGCTCGCAAAGTCCTCCACACCATCCTCCATTGCTTCATCGTTGTCGAAGGGACCGCCGAATGGTTGCCCACGGACGACATTACTTGGTGCCCTCGGTGCTCGGGGACGTGGTGCGCGCTGGCTGCCGCTGGCATGAGAAGCCGTGTTGAGGCGCTGGGTACGCCAGCCAGGTGCTGCGGCAGCGGAGTTCGCGCGCTGCCGAACGCCGCTGCCGCCATTGTTTCCTGCTCCGCGATCGGCTGCCGCCAAGGAGCTGCCACCAAAAAGAAGCTGTCGGGCGTAGGGTGGCACCCGAGTCCCGCACGCATCTCCTGATCCGACACGCGGTGGGCGATAGGGAGGGAGCCCGGAGGCCTTGACGCGGCCAGGGAGGAGCACGTCCTCGTCGCCCTGGAGGAAATCACCGTAGAGCCGAAGCCCCGGAAACTCCTCCGCCGCCGGTGCTTGCGAGTTGTGGTCGAGGCTTGCCCGGGCAGCGGATGCGTGGGTACGGCCGCTGGAAACCGGCTGCGAGCCCCACACGGACACGTCGTCGAAGCTGTCTCCGTCCATGGTGAGGCAGCGGACGGCGCGGATGGAGAGACGGTGGCCGGTGCGGCGCGGATGGCGCCCACAGGGAGGGAGGTAGCCGGAGCAGGCGAGCGGCGCGGATGGTGCCCACAGGGAGGGAGGTAACCGGTGCGGGAAGGGAACCGCCGGTGGGTTCGCCGGCTAGGAGCACCGGAGGCGGCGCGGATCCGAGCGGGCAAGCGGGCGGGCGGCACCCACAGGGAGGGAGGTAGCCGGTGTGGGAAGGGGACCACCGGTGGGCTCGCCGACCAGGAGCACCGGAGGCGGCGCGGATCCGAGCGGGCAAGAGGGCGGCGGCGGAACCCTTGTGAGCGGCGGCGGCGGCGGCGGCGTAGGGTGGAATCCCTGTGAGCGAGGTGCGGCCTGGGTGCGGCCTGGGAGCGAGGTGGATCCCGTGTGGCTGGACGAAAGAGCTCTCAGTGGGCCCCAAATGAAATAGCTCTAATAATCACCTCTTGAGGGGGATAGTTTTTTGGGGTGGGTTAGATGCAAATAACCCCAATCTAACCCTGTTGTTTGGATACTTTAGGGCTATTTGAGCCTCAAATAGCTCTAACTAGCTCTAACTCATGAATCCAAACAGGGCCTTTGTAATACCAAATCGTTAATTCTAGTTAGATAAAGGGTCTGTTTGGTACAGCTCGCAACAGCTTCATGAGCTGTTGTGAGTTGTTTTTTTTCCAGACACTTTTTTACTAAATAGCTTCACCCATGAAGCTGTTTTATTCCTCATTTCACAAAAACAGTTTCACCTATGAAGCTAAAAAAAAAAGTAGTTTTTCACAGTTTACAACTCTATTTCTCTCTCCTAACCATGCATGAAGTTGTTGGTGAAGCTGTTTTGCCAAACGTTTTTTTCAAAACAGCTCAGCTTCACCTAATAAGTTGCTCATGAAGCTATTTTCTAAAAAAAACTTCACAGTGAAGCTAAGCTCTACGAAACGGGGCCAAAGGAGTCAACAACGACCCTAGTCCGGGTACCGTGCATCATTCCCATTTGATGATTCATACATAGTCAAAATTTGCAAGCAATTTTATACTGAAACAAAGAGCTTTATTGAATTAAAGAGCTACTTTGCTAATCGTATGGGCTTCTAATTGATTATTCATTGTTAGTATATCTCAACATGGATATCCACATACTCATCGATCATCTCAGCCTCCAATATTGCGCTCTTATCTGAAATGTCAGTCTCCTGAAATATGCAACAGAAACAGGATCAATATTAGACACATTTCAGACATCATCCTGCCGCGACACGCACGCCACCCTGTCCGGACACCGTGAAGATGCAGCTCTGGTAGGTTTCCCGAGATCCACTGGTTCATCTCATCGACATGGAGCACCAGTAGTCCCTGCTACACCCGTGACCCGTTGAACCCCGGCGGGCAGCGGCAGCTGCCAGCCATGTACTTGGTGGCGGCCACACCACAAGACTGCCCATGTGGATCAGCAAGCTAGTGTACAGTATACATGCATATACAGCACAAACAGATCTTCCATTACTGATGCTAAAATTATTATTCTTTAGCTGCAACAAATGTCAAAATTTTCAGTTTATCAGAAACGAAATTCGACGAGTGGCCTAGGCAATGTACTCCTTTTATCTACACTTATAAAGTTCAGTGTAACTCTAAGAAACCGACAAGAACACAAAGGAGCTGATGATATTTGAGTAGGCTTTTCTGATGGATACAGCTTTTTAAATGCTTGAAAATGAATGGTGTGTAAATATTAGATTGGAGGACTCTTATGTAAGAATGAGAAGATATAAATAGAGTGGGAGGGTGGGCTGGGAACACACTAGAGAGAGATTGAAATTGTCCCCAAATTCTCAATATGGTATCGAGAGCTAGGGTTAGCTTTACCTCAGGCGGTAGCGTGGATGAGCTGCTGTGAGCGGCGGCGGCGCATCGGCAAGGGGGCTGAGCGCCCAGGCAGCGTGGAGGCATGGTGCGCACGAGCTCGCTGCACGCCCAGGCTGAGCGGAGGTACAAGGCTGCGAGCAGGAGCACGCCGGGCGGAACACCTTGCTAGAGCCGGGATCTGTGCACAGGGAGGCGCGAGGCAAAGGTGACAGAGCACGTGCTGCTTGCGTGGTTATTGGGACACTACTACAGAACATGGTCATAGGCCGATTCTCAAAATCGTCTTTAGTCTCGGTGTTTTTGTCGCCCGGGACTAATAGACCCTTTAGTCCCGGTCGGTTTCACGGACCGGGACTAAAGGGCCTGCCCCAACGGCTACTGCGTAGAGCTGTCGGGGCAGGGACCCTTTAGTCCCGGTCCGTGTTACCAACCGGGACTAAATGACACTCTTTAGTCCCGGTTGGTGCAACGGACCGGGACTAAAGATTTAGCCACGGTTTCTGGCTTGCCCCGGGATAAATGATCACCTTTTAGCCCCAGTTTTTAATACAAACTGGGATTAAAGATCCCCAGTTTTTAACCAGCCAACTTCTTCCTCCCCCGAGCTAGAGACATTCAAATTTCAGTGAGCTTCTTGCTTGTTCTTCATTGTTCTTCATCTCTGGCGTCAATTGGTGATCTTCTTCGACTTCGTCATCGTCTCTTTGCGTTTAGAGGTAACTATTTTCATCTCCTACCATGTCTTTTGAATATGAGAGGAATTTAATTAAAATATATACTTTGCAAGAACAAGCATAGAGAGTTGAGTAGTTTGAATTGGTTCATTACAATCACTTGATAGTTTTCTACTGCTAGGTAGTATCCATTCTATATTTCATACTTATCCAAGACGAGTAATATTGAATTTTATTGTCTTTTTAGTATATTTTCAATATAAAAATGTGGAATTTATAATAGTTTGCAACAATAAATATAGAGAGTAGATAATGTGGAAATTGGTATTGTTATATCATATTTTTCGATTATCTAAACAAATAGATAAATTTAGAGTTTTTATTTATAATTGTTTAGAAAATTAGGAATTTGCATGTAATAGTTTAAAAAATGAGCATGGATATATAGTAGATGGCAACCGTGACCGAGTCCTCAGCATCTCATCATCGGGATCCGAAGCGTTTACGGCCGGATCTTCCTCTCATTGCTTGCGGCGAGTGTAAGCAGAAGATTGTGAAGGAGTACCAGTGAGTGAAAAAAGAGGGAATCAACAAGGGTCGTATATTCTACAAGTGTCCGGACCATGAGGTGGGTTATTATTTACCCGCATTTGATTAATATGGTTCATTCGTATCGGTTTTGCTTGATGATGTGTTGTTTAAATTTCTTATTTTTGTTCTAATTGCAGTGGGAGGGCACCGGCAGATGTAAAGGTTGGTACTGGGAGGAAGAGTACGTTCAGCACGTACGAAATTCTGTTGCACAGGAGGTTGCCGCTGAAGGTGATGAGGCAGTGAGTCAGCGGCAGCAGCCCATCCATGCTGATGAAGCGAATGATCTGTCTATTTTAGTTGGGATCGGACGCGAACTAATTATGTTGCTTAAGTGCATTTTATTTTTAGTTTTTTTAGTGCTAGCTGCGATAGTCTTCGTTGTAGTCAAGCTTGTTTGAATTAATCAATCATGTGATGTCATGAGTGTTGTGCAATAACATGAGAAACTACTAAGTGCATGGTTGTAATATTTAATGCAGATGTTGTCACGCAATTGGATGTATAATGTCGATCGCCGCTCCAAAGAGTTCATTGCTGGCGTGCACTATTTCTTAGGTGTGGCTGAGGCAAACAAGCAGGATGGTTTCATGTGCTGCCCATGCGCCGTCTGTAAGAATTTGAAGGAATATTCATGCCCAAAGACTCTTCATACACATTTGTTGAAGTCGGGTTTCGTAACAAACTATATTTGTTGGACGAAGAAGCATGGAGAAAGGGGGTTGTAATGGATGATGGTGAAGAAGGTGAAGAAGAATTGGCTCACGCTGATATTATTGCTCAGTACGGTGCCTTTGATGATGATGCAGTGGGGGGAGATGTGTGAAGAAGATGCGGCAGCGACAGAAGATGTGACAGCTGATGTTGATGCTCTTGGTGATGCCATTCGTGATGCACAAAGAGAATGTGAAAGTGACAAGGAGAAGGAGAAGGTCAAGTTGAGCGCATGCTAGAGGATCATAGAAAATTGCTATATCCCACTGCTGAAGATGGCCAAAAAAAGCTGGGTACTACGCTGGAACTGCTGCAATGGAAGGCAAAGAATGGTACATCCGATAAGGCATTTGGACAGTTATTGAAGATAATGAAAAAGATGCTTCCGAAAGCGAACGAATTGCCCACCACTACGTACGAAGCAAAACAGGTCGTCTGCCTTTGGGATTAGAAATCCAGCAGATACACGCATGTCCTAATGACTGCATCCTGTACCGTGGGGAGGAATACGAGAATTTGGATGCATGCCGGTATGTGAAGCATCACGGTATAAGATAAGGCGAGATGATCCTGGCGACGTAGAGGGTGAAGAACGTCCAAGCAGGAAGAAAATCCCTGCCAAGGTTATGTGGTATGCTCCTATAATACCACGTTTGAAACGTTTGTTCAGAAATAAGGACAATGCAAAGTTGTTGCGGTGGCATAAAGAAGACCGTAAGGTAGACAATATGCTGAGGCACCCAGCTGATGGATCCCAGTGGAGAGCGATAGACAGAGAATTCCCAGAGTTTGCAGATGAGGCTAGAAACTTGAGGTTCGCTTTAAGTACAGATGGTTTTAATCCTTTTGGGGAGCAAAGCAGTAGTCATAGCACTTGGCCAGTTACTATATGTATCTACAACCTTCCTCCGTGGTTATGCATGAAGCGGAAGTTCATTATGATGCCGTTGCTCATCCAAGGGCCGAAGCAACCTGGCAACGACATCGATGTCTACCTGAGGCCATTAGTTGAGGAACTTCTACTTCTATGGAGCAAACCAGGCATACGCGTGTGGGATGAGTACAAACAGGAACACTTTGACCTGCGAGCATTATTATTCGTAACAATCAATGATTGGCCGGCTCTAAGTAATCTTTCAGGCCAGACAAACAAGGGATATAATGCATGCACACACTGTTTTGAAGACCTTGACAGTTTATTTTTGAAAAACTATCGGAAGGTCGTGTATGTTGGGCACTGTCGGTTTCTTCCTATGGGCCACCCAGTAAAAAAGAAAGGCAAACATTTTAAAGGTAAGGCAGACCACCAAACCAAGCCTCGTAACCGAACCGGAGATGATATACTCGAAATGGTGAAGGATACGAAAGTAGTATTTGGAAAGGGACGGGGGCAGCGAACCTGTTCCCAAAGACGCTTCGGGACACGCACCCATGTGGAAGAAGAAGTCCATATTCTGGGAGCTACCCTACTGGCATGTCCTAGAGGTCCGCCATGCGATCGACGTGATGCACCTGACAAAGAACCTTTGTGTGAACCTGCTTGGATTCATGGGTGTCTACGGAAAGCCTAAGGATTCACTTGAAGCACGACAGGACTTGCAGCGCATGAAAGAACGAGACAACTTGCATCCGGAGAAGACAGATGACGGGCGCCAGTACTTAAGCCCTGCTAGCGACACTCTTAGCAGAGAAGAAAAGGAAAGCATGTTTGAATGCCTTAACAGCATCAAGGTCCCATCTGGATTCTCCTCCAATATAAAGAGAATAATTAATGTGCCAGAGAAGAAGTTCCAAAACTTGAAGTCCCATGACTGCCATGTGCTTATGACCCAATTGCTTCCTGTTGCTCTAAGAGGAATTCTACCTCCACATGTACGTCTAGCCACCGTGAAGCTATGTGCATTCCTCAATTCAATTTCACAAAAGACAATCAATCCAGAGGAACTTTCTACTTTGCAGAATGATGTCGTTCAATGTCTCGTCAGCTTGAGTTGGTGTTCCCTCCATCCTTCTTTGATATCATGACACACCTCCTAGTTCACCTGGTCAAGGAGATCATTATTCTCGGTCCTGTGTTCCTACACACCATGTTCCCATTCGAGAGGTCATGAGTGTCCTAAAAAAATATGTTCATAACCGTTCTCGGCCTGAAGGAAGCATCGCCTAGGGCTACGGAACAGAGGAGGTCATAGAGTTTTGTGTGGACTTTATTCCAGACCTTGACCCGATTGGCGTTCCCGAATCGCGACACGAGGGCAGACTCAGTGGCAAGGGAGCACTAGGGAAGAAAACATATATCGGTATAGGAGACGATTACTTCGATAAAGCACACTACACAGTTCTACAGAACTCCTCATTGGTTGATCCATATATCGAGGTACCACTACTAGAGAACAGGCCTTTGGACGATTTGCAAAATCAGCTTTAGTCACGGAAAATTTTGCGCCCGGGACTAGAAAGGTCTTTAGCCCCGGTTGGTAACACCAACCGGGGCTAAAGTTCCCCAGCCCAACGGCTCATTTGTCAGAGGGACCTTTAGTCCCGGTTGGTGTTACCAACCGGGGCTAAAGACCGGCCTTTAGCCCCGGTTGGTAACACCAACCGGGACTAAAGGTTTTGCCCCGGTTGGTGTATCTATCCGGGGCTAAATGTAGGCATCTTTAGCCCCGGTTGGTAACACCAACCGGGACTAAAAGGTTTTGTCCCGGTTGGTGTATCCCGGCTGGGAATAAGGACCGGGGCTAAATGTCCCTCCCTATATTTGAACTGTTCTTCCACCTCCAGCCGTGCCCGAGCTCTTCATTTTTTTTGATTCAGTCACTTGCTTGCTTGTTTGCTGTCTTCTCCGGTGATTTTGTTTGTTTAACACATCTCCGGCGATTGATTTATTTCATCACATCTACACCGCCATCGACTTCTTGAAAGGTTACTAGCTTAAGTTTTTTATTTTTGTAGATATTTTGAGTTCATTGACTTGATAGTTCAAATTATTACTCTAAAAACAAATATGACCGTTTAATTAGTTATTTTAATCTTTTTTTTAGAGAAATAGAGATCATTTAAATTATTTGTTGAGAAAAAAATAGAAATAGATAATATACTTTAGTTTACAAAATGTGACCGGTTTTAATTAGTTTTTTTGAGAAATAGAGATCAGTTAAATCATTTGTTTACAAAAATTAGAAAATATATAATACTTTAGTTTACAAAATGTGACCGGTTTAATTAGTTTATTTTATTATTTTGGAGAAATAGAGATCAGTTAAATTATTTGTTTACAGAAATTAAAAATATATAATACTTTAGTTTACAAAATTGTGACCGGTTTTAATTAGTTTATTTTATTATTTTGGAGAAATAGAGATCAGTTAAATTATTTGTTTACAGAAATTAAAAAATATATAATACTTTAGTTTACTAAAATGTCCGGTTTATTAGTTTTATTTATTATTTTGGAGAAATAGAGATCAGTTAAATTATTTGTTTACAGAAATTAGAAATATATAATACTTTAGTTTACAAATGCAGAAGGATGTCTGCTTGGTATGTTGTTTTCGTGGGTACCAGCCAGGTATTTACACCAGCTGGGCTGAGTGCAGTCAGTATGTCCTCAAAGTTAAGGAGCTGTGCATAAAAAGTACAAGTCTTTTGAGGAAGCTTCTGCAGCTCTAGAGGCTTTCAACTCAAGAATCAACTCATTCCTACTGCACCTACCCCTACCTTACCTTCCTATCAGGTTGGAGTGGCAGGCAGTCCATCTTGTTGGACTGTGATGCGGGAAAAATGTGCAGGTGTTGTTAGTTGCTTTGGTTGTGGCCAAGTGGATTAGGCTGCACTGTTATCTTGATGTAATAATTAATTAGACAAGTTCAACTGCTACTATTTTTATGCCACCAGTGATTCTTACTAATTTCATTCCAGTCATTTTATAATTTCATTGTTTATAAGAATGAGAGATATAATTATGTGATATGTCATATAATGCAGACGATGACACGTCACTGGATGTACAATGCCGATCGTCGCTCAAAAGAGTTCATTGATGGCGTGCATTATTTTTTAAGAGTGGCCGAGGCAAACAAGCGGAATGGTTTTATGTGCTGCCCATGTGCCCTTTGTAATAATTCGAAGGAATATTCTAGCTCAAGAAGTCTTCACTCACACTTGTTCAAGTCGGGTTTCATGCCAAACTATAGTTGTTGGACGAAGCATGGAGAAACTGGGGTTATGATGGAAGAAGGTGAAGAAAACAATTGGACCCTGACGATGACATTATTGCTCAATACGGTGACTTTGGTGATACTGCAATGGGGGAAGGTGAAGAAGAGGCAAGTGCAGAAGACACACTCGCTGAAGATGATGCTCTTGGTGATGTCATTCGTGATGCACAAGGAGATTGCGAAAGTGAAAAGGAGAAGGCTAAGTTTGACTGTATGCTAGAGGATCACAGGAAATTACTATACCCGTCTGCTGCAGATGGACAAAAAAAGTTGGGTACAACACTTGAGTTGCTACAATGGAAGGCACAAAATGGTGTATCTGACAAAGCATTTGGACAATTATTGAAAATTATAAAACAAAAGATGCTTCCGAAACCTAACGAACTGCCCCCGCCACTACGTACGAAGCAAAACAAGTCGTCTGTCCTTTGGGTTAGAAATCCAGAAGATACATGCATGTCCTAATGACTGCATCCTGTATCGTGGCAAGGAATACGAGAATTTGGATGAATGCCCTGTATGTAACGCGTCACGATATAAGATCAGGCGAGATGACCCTGGCGATGTTGAGGGTGAAGAACGTCCCCGGAAGAAAATTCCTGCCAAGGTTATGTGGTACGCTCCTATAATACCACGCCTGAAACGTCTGTTCAGAAACAGGACCATGCAAAGTTGGTGCGATGGCACAAAGAAGACCGTAAGGTAGACAACATGTTGAGACACCCTGCTGATGGGTCCCAATGGAGAGCAATAGACAGAGAATTCCCGGAATTTGCAAAAGACGCTAGAAACTTAAGGTTTGCTTTAAGTACGGACGGAATGAATCCTTATGGGGAACAGAGCAGTAGTCATAGCACGTGGCCTGTTACTCTATGTATCTACAACCTTCCTCCATGGTTATGCATGAAGCGGAAGTTCATTATGATGCCAGTGCTCATCCAAGGCCCGAGGCAACCTGGCAACGACATCGATGTCTATCTAAGGCCATTAGTTGAGGAACTGCTACTTTTATGGAGTAAATCAGGTGTACGCGTGTGGGATGATTACAAACAGGAACACTTTGACCTGCGAGCATTGTTGTTCGTAACCATCAATGATTGGCCTGCTCTAAGTAATCTTTCAGGACAGACAAACAAGGGATATAATGCATGCACACATTGTTTTGATGACATGGATAGTGTATATTTGAAAAAATGTAGAAAGGTAGTCTACCTTGGGCATCGTCGATTTCTTTCTGTGAATCACCAGGTTAGAAGGAAAGGCAGGCATTTTAAAGGTGAGGCAGACCACCGAGCAAGCCTCGCAACAGAACTGGGGAAGATGTACTTGAGATGGTCAAGGATGTGAAGGTAGTCTTTGGAAAGGGCACGGGCAGTGAACCTGTTCCAAAAGACGCTACGGGACACGCACCCATGTGGAAGAAGAAGTCAATATTTTGGAGCTACCCTATTGGCATGTACTAGAGGTCCGCCACGCGATCGACGTGATGCACCTGACAAAGAATCTTTGTGTCAACCTTCTAGGATTCATGGGTGTGTATGGGAAGTCTAAGGATACACTTGAAGCACGACAAGAGTTGCAGCGCGCATGAAAGAACGAGACAACCTACATCCAGAGAAGACAGATGATGGACGCCATTACTTAAGACCTGCTAGCTACACTCTTAGCAATGAAGAGAAGGAAATCATGTTTGAATGCCTCAACAGCATCAAGGTCCCATCTGGATTCTCCTCCAATATAAGGGGAATAATAAATATGCAAGACAAGAAATTCCTAAACTTAAAGTCGCATGACTGCCACGTGCTTATGACGCAATTGCTACCGGTTGCTTTAAGAGGAATTCTACCTCCACATGTACGCCTGGCCACTGTGAAGCTATGTGCATTCCTTAATACAATTTCTCAGAAGGCAATTAATCCACTAGAACTGGCTACTCTACAGAATGATGTGGTTCAATGCCTTGTGAGCTTTGAGTTGGTGTTTCCTCCCCTATCCTTTTATATCATGACACACCTCCTAGTTCACCTGGTCAAGGAGATTCATATTCTCGGTCCTGTGTTCCTACACAACATGTTCCCCTTTGAGAGGTTCATGGGAGTACTGAAAAAATATGTTCACCAACGTGCTCGGCCAGAAGGAAGCATCGCCAAGGGCTACGGGACAGAGGAGGTCATTGAGTTCTGTGTTGACTTCATTCCTGACCTTGACCCGATTGGTGTTCCTGAATCGCGGCACGAGGGGAGGCTGTGTGGAAAGGGGACACTAGGGAAGAAAACATATATCGGTACGGGGAACGATTATTTCAATAAAGCGCACTACACAGTTCTTCAAAACTCAACCGTGGTGGATCATATATCGATGTACACAAGGAGTTCCTACGATCCCAATTTCCAGAGAAGAATGAAGTTTGGATAACACGTGAGCACATGAATACTTTTAGCACTTGGTTGTGAAAGGAATGTCTGGGTAATAACAATATTGATGAGCAACTATATTTGTTGGCTAGGCAACCGTCATGGCACATCCTCACGTACAAAGGGTATGAGATAAATGGAAACACATTTTACACCATTGCCCAAGATCAAAGGAGCACGAACCAAACAGTGGTGTTCGCGTAGATGCCACAGACCCAAATGGGAAGAGGCAAACATATTATGGCCGTATAGAGGAGATTTGGGAACTAGAGTACGCACCTAATTTTAATGTCCCTTTGTTTCGATGCCAATGGGTCAAGACGACCGGAGGCGGAGTAACAGTTGACAAGGAGTATGGAGTGACAACAGTGGATCTCAACAATATTGGATACAAAGATGAACCATTCGTCCTTGCTGCTGATGTGAATCAGGTGTTTCTACGTGAAAGACATGTCTACAAAGCCTAGGAGAGGGAAAAATGACGATAAATCAACCAAAGAGCCGAAACGCCACATAGTTCTTTCAGGAAGAAGAAACATCGTGGGAATTGAGGACAAGTCAGACATGTCAGAAGATTATGAAAGGGATGACCGGATACCACCCTTCTGTGAGCAAAGACCCAAGCATCCTGCTAAATGCTGAGGAGGCTCCATGGTTACGACATGATCATAACCAAGGGACATACGTCAAGAAGAAGATCACCAGTGTACCCGCTTGATATATAGTGATGTTTTAACCAATATTATGTATTAGATTTTTGTGTAATTAATAATGATTATGGATAGTCATGGTTCATTGATGTCGGTGTCGAAATGACTTGATTTATTTTTGGCAAGCATACGAGCCCAAATTGATGCCTCTGCGGTTTTTCATCAACCTCCACAACGTTCTTTCTTCCCAGGCCATTCAAGATCCCGTGTAAAAGTTTGGCACCATTCTGGATTATTTTGGTGGTAGGCCCAGTTGACCCTATATTATTGGGTGACGGTGCGCGGTAATTCAATTAAACTATCTCCGAAAAATCACAAACTTGTTGGTTGCCTCACCCGTGCCACGTGACAGCCTAAGAAAAAGTTTGAGACCAATACGACACAGAAACGTATATGAACTACACAAATTTATCTTTTTAAATTAAACTGCAATTTAACAGTGAATTTCGCTATCGTGCATGGACATGAAAGATAAACAACCCAAAATTTAACGTTCAGATAATGCAAAAATAATCTTCCTATCGAGAACCAGTTGTTTCAGATATTTAAATTTAACATTATATTTTTGCATTAACAAAATATGAATTGTTATTTACATTTATATTCATTATTATAAAAAAAAAAAAAAATTTATGTTACAAATTTTCTACTATACAATAAGGTAAAAGGAAATACAACTGTCATTTTTAAGTAATTTTATACCTAATATTTAATTTACTATGCAATTAACAAATATTACAGCATATTAATATAGTCAAAACCTAATACAAAACCCAAATATAAACCTTTAGTCCCGGGCGGTAGAACCACCCGGGACTAAAGGAACCTTTAGTCCCGGGGCGTAAGCCCGCCCGGGACTAAAGGTAGCTAATACAAAAACCAGAAGAAAAGCCCAAAACAGTGGCGGGAAAAAAGCTTTAGCCCGGGCGGTGGCACCACCCGGGACTAAAGGTTCCTTTAGTCCCGGGCGTAAGCCCGCCCGGGACTAAAGGTCCAAGCCTTTAGTCCCGGGCGGGTTTACGCGCCCGGGACTAAAGGTCTTTTAGTCCCGGGTGGTGCCACGGCCCGGACTAAAGGTTCCCCGCGTATATAGGGCACAGTGCCCTCCTTCTTCCTCAGATCGACGTTGACCGCCCGCAGCGCCGCCGCTTCCCTCGTCGTCTCCGATCGAGTGCCGCGCCGCCGTTGTCCCGCCGCATCCCTCGCCGACGTCCGCCTCGCCGTCGTCCTCTCGCGTGGCCGCGCCGACGCCTCCTCTTCTCTCCCTCGCCGGCCCTCGCCGGCCTCAGCGGCCGCCTGCCTCGGCGGCCACGCACAACTCGTCCTCTCGCGCCGCCGGTGAGGAGGCCGGGCGCGGTCGCGCCCGCCGTGCTCAGTGCGTGCGTTGTTGTGTGCGTGTGTGTGCGTGTTGTGTGCAGTGCGTGTGTGCAGTGCTGTGTGTGTGGTGTGTGCACTGTGCGTGTGCGTGTGTGTGCACTGTGTGTGTGCCCAACAAAAGACAACGTGTGTGCAGGAAGAATGAAAGAAAAATGATATATATTGAAAATGAATGATTATAGAAAAATGATTATAAATACATATATATTTATAGAAAATAAAAAAGATATATATAGAAAATGAATATTTAGAAAATGAATATATATACATATATATTTAGAGAATATCAGAAATGTTATTAATGCACCGCAGTGTATATATGTTTATAGAAAAATGAATATATATTTATATAAATATATAGTTATATAAATCATTTTTAGAAAATCATGTTTTTTAATCTAACAAAAAAATGTGACCTGTAGATAAAAGAGATTGGTCGCGTTGACCTCGCCGCCGTCCGCCGTCATCTTCACCGCAACGTCATCCTCGTCGTCGTGCTCACCTCCTCACCGCAACGTCATCCTCGTCGTCGTCCGTCGTCGTCCTCTCCTCAACGGTGTGTCCCTTGTGATGGAGAAGGAATAATCAATTAGATATGTTTATGTCGTGTATATGTTTTTACGAATGTGTATGGAATAATGACTTAGCATAATCAATTAGATATATTTATGTCGTGTATATGTTTTTACGAATGTGTATGGAATAATCACCTAACCCAAAACCCGAACCCCGAACCCCTTAACCTAACCACCTAACCCTCCTAACCCCCTACCCCTAACCCTAACCCTTAACCGCTAACCCCTAACCCCTAACCCCTAACCCTAAACCCTAACTGCTAACCCCTAAACCCTAACCCCTAAACCCAAAACCCAAACCCTAAACCCTAACCCCTAAACCCTAACCGCTAACCCTAACCCCTAACCCCTAACCCTAACCCTTAACCTAACCCCTACCCCTAACCCCTAACCTAACTAAACCTACAACCACTAACCCCTAACCCCTAACCCCTACCCTAACCCCAACCTAAACCACCAAAACCCTACCCTACCCCCTACCCCTAAACCCTAACCCGTAACCCTAACCCCTACCTTACCCCTAACCGCTAACCCTAACCCCAACCCTAAACCCTAACCCTAACCCCTAACCCTAACCCCTAAACCCAAAACCCTAAACCCTTACAGGAAAATGGTCTTTATCCTCCATGGTCTGTATGAATATACGTTATTTGCAAATATGGTGTTTATTATCCTCCATGTTATTCGCAAAATGGCCGACCCAGTTGACAACATGGAGGAGGAAATGTACGAGTTAATCAACAGCGCCGCTAACCCAGATGTAGCAGGTGACGATAACAATAATCAAGAAGTAGATGACGACAGTCAATACTTTATCGATTATGAAGAAATTATGCAAGAAATACTGGCGAGGTATACCTACAATCTCTATGAGCACATAAAATTCTAATCAATTTGTAAATGTATTTATAATCTACTGTTCCTACATACGTAGCCCTCTGGATCGACAACGACTACCGGGAAGAGTAGGACCGTACGAGGTCCGAAGAAGCCGTTGGATGGCCGATACATTATCTCAGAATTCAACGAGGAAACAGGCCAAGTGCTTGGAGAACATGCACAGAAATTCGTTTACCACTGTGGGTATCTCGTAAGGGATAAGATCCCGATCAATGCTCGTGAATGGAAGGAAAAGAGAAGTGCTCCTCATATAAGTTTTGTCTCTGATCGTGATAAGGAACTGGTTTGGCAAGATGTCCTTGCACATTTCACGCTTGAAACAGAAGATAGAAATTTGAAGGCAAGAGTTCGGGATTGGGCTATGAAGAAAATGGCAACACTATTCCAGGGCTGGAAGAAGAAATTGTACAACACATTTATCAAGAAGGACCTAACTCCGGATTTTAACACCAAGGCCTACGTCAAGTTGAGGCCTTTTTGGGATGAGTTTGTAAAATTCAAGAAATCAGAAGAGGGTGAGACACGTGTCAGAATGAACCAACAGAATGCCCGACAAAAACAATACCACCATCACTTGGGATCAGGTGGCTACAAGAGTGCCATTCCCAAGTGGGAAAAATGGAACGGGAGATTCTAGCCAAGGGCATCGAACCAGATTCAATAAACTGGCCTGAGCGCGCCAAGTATTGGTTTTTTGGTCATGGAGGAAGTCTGGACCTACAGATAGGAGGGGTAGTGTATGTCACAAAACTCCAAAGAGCAGCAGAAAGACTAGCTTATGCTCGAGACATGGCTAACAGTGGCACGTGGCAGCCGAACAGAGAAAAGGATGAGCTTACATATGCCCTAGAGAATCCTGAACATGGTGGGAGAACAAGAGGCTATGGGGAGGTGTCGTGGAGCATGCCTTCCCACAAGACAAAGAGACCTATAGAAGCCGCGCAAGAAAGAGGCAGGAGGAGGTAGAGCGGATGCGAAGGATGGAGGAAATGGTTTTCAGTCACAGGCCGCGGCTCGTGAAGCGGTAGAGCGAGAAAAGGCACTTGAAGACAAAATGAGTGAGGAAATCAAAAGGCAAGTGCATTTAGCAGTGAGTTCCCTGCAAAGGCAATCTGCATCAGAGCCAGGAGGCAACACTAGCACCCCTGGTGATCAGTTGAAAAGCAGTTGCGCTTCCACGGAGGTGCCAACGATTCAAGGTGACGCAGGGCTGCGCTTCCCTGGATGACATCACTGATCCTCTCACAACCTGTGAGCTGCACATTCCACAGGGGAATGACACAATAATGGTGGCTATTGGTGTCGTATCTCCTATTGACCCTACGAAGACACCAAGATGCCATGGGGCATTGGTACCACCTGGTTATGCTAGTGTCTCGGTGGATAGAGTATTGAAAGGGCATAGCAATGTGACTCTTGACATTGAAGGAGGTGATGGTGAGAAGACTTTAGGAGAAGCGGAGAAGGCATTCATATGTTGGCGTAAGCGCTATATCATTATTCCTGGGGCATCACCTCCTCCTCCTCCTCAGCAAACTAACCCTAGGTGCAGATGAAAGTCAATGAAACATTTTTTCACTAGTTATGTATTGACTTAATTAAATAATTGTTTACTCATACTATGTTGTTTTCACAGCAGGACCTCTCCGCACCTAAGTCCAATTATCCATTCACCACATAGTCATCATAGTGCTGCGGGCGATGCAGTGAAAGACACAGCTGCATCCCCACCGGCTCCATCCCCTCCACGATCGGCTCCATCCCCTCCCGACCGGCTCCATCTCCACCACGGGCTCCATCCCCGCCACCGGCCCCATCTCCTCCACCACGGGCTCCATCCCCGCCACCGGCCCCATCTCCTCCACCACGGGCTTCCCCACCACTGGCCCCATCAAGAAGAGGCCAGCCACAAAAATGAAGGCATCGGCCCCACCGCCACCAAAGAAGAAAGCTCTGCAGAAAGACATCAAGCTGTTCCTCAGAAGACGAAACTTCCCTATGATATGACTGATGAGGAAATAAATGCTGCAGCGAAAGCAGATTTGGACAAATTTTGGGCGGACGTCGAGGCTAAACAAAAAGCAAAGAAAAACCAGAGAAGCCGTACCTTTTTACGTCCTGATATGCTCAGGAAAAAGGTGGATGCTCATCAGAAAAAAGTGCGTGATTCTCGTAAGAAATCGCCACCATCAGACTATGACCGCACTATGACCAAGTCACTTGAGGAGGCGAAGCAGAAACAGAAGAGATCAAGCAAGGGTGTCCCACAGCTCGGGGAACAATCGAAACATCAGTGCCCCCGCTAGTTGTGAATGAATATGGTTCTAACTTGAAAGCGCTAGAACAACTTGAGGTGAATCCTGAGCATCTTGATGCATTTTTCGCAGAAACTGGTCTAACCTTGTCACAAATGCTCGGTGAAGCACCCATTGAAACTGCTCCGCAAGTTGATCAGTGGAAGAAGAATTATGTATATGGCCAGAGTCTATACAACCTTACGGCCCTCACAGAACTGGCACTCAAATGTACTTGTTAAACCAGTGGTACATGGCAGCGTGTACCAAAAAAGCGGATGATTGGATATGCGTCAGAATTAGAGACCATCATTACTTCCGTGGTGATGACATTATACTTATCCAATTCAATGAGTTACACCAGCTATGCCACCTGGATGCTCTAGACAAATCTCTAGTCAGCCTCTTCTGTTTGTAAGTGATCCTTCGTTTTAATTATCTCACTCTAGCATATGTATATGTAAATGTAATTATGCTAACACTAGCTAGCGTGCCTATATACATATGCAGAAACATGATGAGAGACCTCGCACGTAGAAATGACAAGGAGGTTGGTTTCATTGATCCATATATCGTATTCTCAGTCCCAAAGAAAGATCCCGCCTATGATATATGGAGAAATGAAACAGGGAGGAATCTCTGAAGGTTCTTGGTGAACCAAAAGAACAAAAGATATATACTCTTCCCATACAACTTTAGGTGGGTGTTGTTATCATGTGCATATTTATTTTTACTTACTCAATTTCTATGATATATGTTGACTATATAAGCAAATTAATGCAGCTATCACTGGATATTGATCGTCTTCGATCTCTCCGAAAGTCAATTGATAATCTATGACTCGTTGAGAAAACCACTGGGAGATTATCAAGATATCATAGACATTATCCAGGGGTAACTTTTGATCTCTAAATACTGATTTCTACACTTTAAATCTGCGATAGTTAATTACGATCCAATATTATATTGTGCAGGGTTTGGGCTTGGTTCGTTCCGAACACCGTCCGGATTTGAAGGCGACACTTCCTCGTCCTATCCAATTGCAAGTAAGTAGTACTATCTCCCCGCGTCTTTACCACTGTAGCATGCTTTCATCACACGCGCGAGATGATGAGAGTAATATCTTTTTACATCGTGCAGTGGGTTCTACGGCAACCACCAGGGAACAATTTGTGTGGGTACTACGTTTGCGAGTTTCTCTCGGTGTATGCCAAAAGAACTCCTCTAGAGAGACAGAAGGAGCTATGGTTGAAGAACCAGGTGTTGGACATGGTGCGCCTGAAAGGAATTCAAGAGACAATCGCAGGAGTTCTTAATGACCATGTCCTCAAAGCCGGCACCGAGTTCTACTATAACCCGGAAGAACCAATGAAACCAAACCAAGACGACCATTTGTATGACATTTAAGTGACGGTCAATATTTGTGTTGTAAATACCAAGGATGCATGGATAATGCTGTAAGTTTTATGTGCATAAAAATATTATACACATAATATGTATAGCTAGCCCATATATATATAGTTTCATATTTTATGTGTGTAATTATAAATTTTATGTGTATATATATGTGGATACATACATTAGCAGCGAAGAATACGTATTAGAAATCCTAATGTAATATATTAGCATCGAAGAAAACGTATTAGAAAACCTAATGTAATTGAAAAACTGAAAACAATAGCCAATTGAAAAGAAAAAAGAAAAGAAAAAGAAAAAGGTCTTTAGCCCCGGTTGGTAATACCAATCGGGACTAAAGAGGCCAGTCTTTAGTCCCGGTTGGTATTACCAACCGGGGCTAAAGGTCCCCTCTTTAGTCCCGGTTGGTATTACCAACCGGGGCTAAAGGTCCCCCTTTAGCCCCGGGGCCGGGAACCGGGGCTAAAGGTCGGACCTTTAGTCCCGATTCCTTAGCCCCGGCTCCATGCCCGGGGCTAAAGGCCATTTTCGACCGGGGCTAAAGGCCCGTTCTCCAGTAGTGTACATAAGGATTTCCTTCGATCCAAGTGGCCCGGGAAGAGTGAATCTTGGATTACACGTCAGCACATGCAAACCTTCGGCGATTGTAACACCCAGTTTTAAGAACAAAACCAGGATAGCCATATGTGTGCCCAGGAAGTCCACACATACAACAACAGAGAATAGAATATCAGAAACAATGTTATTATATAACGGAACATAGCTATAACACTTACATATATCAGAGTAAAGCGGATCATAAACTAATCTTCACTTGAGGCTCCAATCTTCACAGGGACGGTTGACTGGGGGCACCGTACGCCAAGCACAACTGATAGTCTTCTGGTAAACTCCATAACATCTCCACTAACCTTCTGGTAACTTGGGCTACCGTTTGGGGTTGTGGGGAATAGCAAGGGTGAGCACATATCGTACTCAACAAGTACAGGCGGAAATAAAATGTCATGCAAGGCTTGAACAAAGGTAGGCTGACACTGTTCAACTGCGATAAGCATTTTAGTTGGTCAAGTTTTATTAGCACCTGATTACTATAAGTGAGTATAGGATAACCCATCCCATTAGTTAGAAGAATACCACCTTTAATATAATCATCAACCGAGGTAAACACCTCCATCTGAGAAACCATCATCTTATGTCCATAAGTCCAACTGTCCAAAACTAACCATGTGAGGGTCCAGGTCGCTCGTAACCGTGAGCACGGCTGATATATCAGTTTTACACTCTGCAGAGTTGCACACTTTTCCCAACGAGCAGTGATTCCCATATGCCAAGGTCATGACTCCCATACTACACTTCCAAGGTGCATGGCAAGGTTTCACCACGGGCCTTTACAAAGTTTCATCTAGCGAGCGATAACCACCTAAAGTTCCTACTGGAAGCCGCAGCAACCAGAGGACCCCTAAGTCCATACCACATTCTTGGGCCATCCCTCAGTAGCGCCGCCCGGTTAACGCTAGAATCCTCTAATTAATTAGCCCGGTTAGAGCCATATAACATCTCGTGGTTGCACTGTTATCCTGGGTGGTCGCTCCATGAGCCAGTCCTAAAAGGCGGACCCGAGCACAAACCACAAGCCAAAACTTACCATAACCACCATACCATACCATGTGCCCGAGTCACTGAGTTCCACATTAAAGCATACTTCCATATCCATGAGTCATCATTAATATATCATCATCATGTGGTATTTATAGAAACAAGCAAAGTTGCTTAGCATAGCATTACTACCTATCATAAAACCCAGGTAACAAGGAAGATATGGAAAACTAGGATAATCCTTAGGGTTCATAATTAGACACATGCATGCACTTAGTGATTAATGGTGAATAGGTAAAGAACATGATCAAAGGGTGCCTGCACTTGCCTTCTTCGAGTTGATGTTGGTCACAGTCTTTAAAGTCAAGCTCTTGCAGGTTCACTTGCAACTCTTCGTCTGTACGCAACAAACATCGGCACACAGGAGCAAACATACAAGCAAAACATGCAATAAATTAGAAAACAGTACACCAATACATAAAACATGGATAAAACGCTTATAAAACTGTTTCTACTCGTCGAGACGAACGCGTGGACACGAAAACCACTAAAAACGGATCTATAACGGAGGAGTTATGATTTAAACAAGGTTTTCTTTAATAAATTATTAGATTAAAACTAAACTCGAAATTTAAAAGTTGGAAACATGATTAACAGTTGTGTAAAAACATGTAGATTATGTAATTACGAACCTAACGCAACTAACGGGTCAAAACGGAGTTAAAACGGAGATTTTATAGCGAAAATAAAATCAGTGGCAAAGTTGTAAATATTGGAAAACGTATTTTGGATACAAACGACCTGACTTTACGTTTTCCGAGGAGAAGGCGTATTACGGAAAGGCGCAAAGGGACGGCGGGTTCTATATTAAAACCTTTAGGGTTTCTTTGCAAAACCGGCGCGCGAAGGGTATGGAGCCTCCTCAGCCGTTGGATCTGCAATCAACGGGCGAGATTAGATTCCGGAGGAGCGGGCGGCGATTTTGGCCGGAGGGGGGAAGAAAGGTGGCGGCCGCCATGGCCTGCCGAGCCCGAGCTCGCCGGAGTTTGGCGTTTCGGCGTTTCGGTCCACGGGAAGACACAGGGAAGGCACCGGGAGGAAGGGGAGAACAAGGAGAACTCACCCAGGGCTAGACCTCGGCCGGAGAGGGTTCGGAGGCGGCGTGGAGCTGAAGGGATGGTCGGCGGCTCCGGTGAGATCTAAACAGGGCGGCGCGACAAGACCAGGCACGGGATCGACCGTTTTTCAACAAGGGGAGAAGCGGTGCATGCGGGGAGCTTATAGGGGGGCTCCGTGTGCGGATAGGGCAAGGACGAGGCGTGCTCGGCGCGGACTCCCGATGGAATGGAGTCTGACTCCATTACGACATGAGGAGGAAGACGGCCTGACAGGACGATCCCACCTGTCATTGAGAAGCGACGCGGACCGGATCGTCAGTCACAGAGGAGGGGGCGCCGGTGCGGGCTCGGCCTTGCTGCTGGCCGGCCTGGTCGATGTGGCCCAAGCGAGGGGAAAGGGGGAGGAGGGAGGAAGCGGGCCGGCCGGTGGTTGAGGAGAAAAGGTGGCGCTGGGCCGGCCTGATGCAGGAGAGAGGGAGGAGAAGTGGAGGCCGGCTGGGCCGGGCTAAAAGCCAGGGGAGGAGGGAAGAGAGGAGAAGAAACCCTTTTTTTTGGTTTCAACCATTTCAAAAGCATTTTCAAAATGAATTTGAAATCTTGCAAACTTTGGAGCAAACCACTCATCGCAAAATTAAATTATGCACCGGCATGTATGCACAAACATGTTATTGCCCTAAGATAAATTTTAATTCAAAAGAAAAGTTTTATTTCTCCTATATTCTCATGAGCACCAAAAATACATAATAAAGCATTTCTCTCTATTTCCAAACTTTGCAAATTTTTAGGGTGTTACAAATCTACCCCCCTTAAGATGAATCTCGTCCTCGAGATTCGGAAGGATCTTTGAAGAGATAGGGAAACTCTGCACGTAGCTCATCTTCACGTTCCCATGTTGCATCATCCACCGAGTGATGACTCCACTGGACTTTGCACATTCTGACAACCTTGCTTCTGGTAACTCTTTCAGCGACTTCCAAATCTTCACGGGATGCTCAAATAAGTAAGATCATCCTTCAAGTTAACTTCCTCTAAGGGTAACTGTTCCTCTGGCACTCTCAAACACTTCTTCAACTGTGATACATGAAACACATTGTGTACATCTGACAACTGAGCAGGTAGCTCAAGCTGATATGCTACTTCACCTCTTCTTTCCAAAATCTTGAATGGACCAATATATCTGGGTGCCAACTTTCCTTTTACTTTAAATCTCTTGAGTCCTCTGACAGGTGATACTTTAAGATATACATAATCACCTACTTCAAAAACTAACTGTCTACGACGTTTGTCGGCATAGCTCTTCTATCTGGACTGAGCTGCTCTCAAGTTCTCACGAATGATTCGAACTTGTCTCTCTGCTTCCTTTAAAGCTTCTGGTCCAAACACCTGACTTTCTCCTGTTTGATTCCAAAACAAAGGAGTTCTACATTTTCTGCCATACAAAGCTTCAAATGGGGCCATTTTGAGACTAGCTTGGTAACTATTGTTATAAGAGAATTCTGCATATGGTAAAACTCTTATCCCAACTAGTACCATATTGTACAGCACAAGCTCTCAACATGTCTTCTAGAACCTGATTCGTTCTTTCTGTCTGTCCATCTGTTGGAGGATGATAGGCTGAACTAAAATTCAATTTCGTACCCATAGACTCATGAATCTTTTCCCAAAAACGAGATGTAAACTGAGTACCTCTATCTGACACACTTCCTCGGCACTCCATGCAAACACACAATTCTTGACATGTATAACTCTGCAAGTTTTGCACTAGAGTACGTAGTCTTGACAGGAATGAAGTGAGATACTTTAGTTAAGCGATCCACAATTACCCAAATTGAATCATAACCACTTTGAGTACGTGGTAAACCTACTATGAAATCCATACTGATCTCGTCCCATTTCCATTCAGGTATCTTCAGTGGTTGCAACAATCCTGCTGGTCTTTGATGCTCTGCCTTCACTCTTTGACACGTATCACACAAAGCCACGTATTCTGCTATGTCTCTCTTCATACCATACCACCAAAATTTCTTCTTCAAATCCTGGTACATCTTAGTGCTACCGGTGAATGGAATAAGCTGACTCATGAGCTTCTCTCAATATCAAATCACGGACATGTTTCAAGTCTGGCACACAAATTCTCTTCTTGAACCAAACAGTTCCATTTCCATCTATATGGAATCTAGGTGCTTTGTCTTTCTTAACGAGCTCAGCAATATCCTTTATCTCTCATCATCCAATTGACCTTTGCGAATATCCTGCTCTAAGGTCGAATCAACTTCCATTGCCACTGCTTGAGTACTAGCGACCAAACCAAGGTTGAGCTTTTCAAATTCCTTGCATAAACCAGCTGGGAGTTGATGTTCTATGATCATATTATCATAACTTTTCCGACTCAAAGCATCTGCTACAACATTAGCTTTTCCGGAATGATAGTGAATACCAAGATCATAATCTTTAATCACTTCCAACCATCTGCGTTGTCTGGAGTTAAGATCTGATTGAGTGAATATGTATTTCAGACTCTTATGATCGGTGTATCTCACATCTATTACCCAACATATAATGTCTCCAGATTTTCACAGCATGAACCACAGCTGCCAATTCTAGATCATGAGTAGGATAATTCTTCTCGTGTCTCTTTAACTGCCTTGAAGCATAGGCTATAACTCGACCTTCTTGCATAAGCACACATCCCAAACCATGGCGAGAAGCATCACAATACACATCAAAAATTCTTACTAACATCAGGCATTGCTAGCACAGGGCGCGGTGGTTAGTTTGTTCTTCAGCATTCTAAAACTTTCCTCACAGGCTGTCGTCCATTCAAACTTCTTTCCTTTTTCCAATAAAGCTGTTAAAGGCCTTGCTATCTTGGAAAATCCTTCAATAATCTTCTATAATAACCTGCCAAACAAAGGAATTTCGGATCTCACTCACAGTCTGAGGTGGTTGCCAATTCAACACATCTCTTACTTGCTTGGATCTACAACAATACCTTCATTAGAAACAACATGGCCAAGGAGAGAAACTTCATTCAACCAGAATTCACACTTACTCAGCTTAGCATACAACTGGTTTTCTTTGAGTCTCTGCAGAACAAGCCTTAAGTGTGCTTCATGCTCTTCTTCACTTTTGGAGTATATGAGAATATCATCAACTAGAACCACAACAAACTTATCCAGGTATTCCATGAAAACCTTATTCATGAGATGCATGAAATATATTGGCACATTAGTCAACCCATAGGACACCACTGTGTATTCATAAAGCCCATATCTTGTAGTGAATGCAGTTTTAGGAATATCAGCTGATCTAATCTTCAATTGGTGATAGCCGGATCTCAAATGATCTTAGAGAAAACAACAAGCTCCTTTCAACTGGCCAAAAAGATCCTCAATCTTAGGCAAAGGACATTTGTTTCTTGATCGTAACTTCATTGAGTGATCTAAAATCCACACACATTCTCTGAGTTCCATCCTTCTTATTCACAAGTATAACTGGAGGCTCCCCATGGTGATGAACTCGGACGAATAACCTTATCTTGTCGTTCTCTTAATTGCCTTTTTAAGTTCTTCTAACTCATTAACTGTCATCCTTACAAGGTCTCTTAGAAGATATAGGGGAAGTTCCAGGTAGAAGATCAATAAGAAACTCAACTTCTCGATCTGGTGGCATACCGGGTAGATTGATAGGAAACACGTCAGGGAAATCACATACCACTTTGATTTCTTCAATGGGAGTGCCTTTTATCTGATTGAGCAAACCTTCTTCAACTGACGGAAAAGAGGCCACATATTCCACTTCCTCACCTGAGGAATTAACCAAAGACACAGCTCTTCTAGCATAATCTATGGTACCATCATGCATAGGTAACCAATCCCTTCCAAGGATCACATCAACACCTTCGGTCTCCAAGATTACCAGATTAGCTAGGAATTCTACCCCCCTTATGTTGAGACTAACTTTCGGACAAATAAGGGTGGTTTTCATCTCTCCACTAGGTGAACTAACTAGCAGAGGGTGCTTCATAGTAACAGCACGAAAATGATGTCTTGTGGCATATTGCTTACTGATGAAGGAATGTGTAGCTTTTGAATCAAAAAGAACTGATGTTGGAATAGAGTTGACAAGGAACATACCGAGTATCACATCGGGGTCACTTCTGACATCATCCATGGTCATATTGTTCACTGTGCCTCGCATATAAGTCTGTTGCATTTCATTCCTCTGATTCTGAGCTTGAACACGGTTCTGATTCTGATTCTTGTTACCATACACATATGGATACTTCTTTGGGCATTGTCGCATGAGATGTCCCTCTTGCTTGCAATGGTAGCAACCCATTTTTGATAGACTGCTGGAGGTTCTAGTCTTCTTAGGAGTCTTAGTCGTTGTGGCCGACACGGGAGTATCAGAGATCATAACCGCTTCAGGAGTGACAACTCCTGTAACATGATGGAGTTCTTGCAAGTTTGCGTGTTGCTCTTGCGACTGCTGACGATACTCATTATCGTTGATCTGAGGTACCGGCTGAAGCTGATTCGCTTGCGGAGAGGCACTGCGAGGACGAGTATGTCTATGAGGTTGCTCCTGAAGCTTTCTCTTCTTTGCATCCATTTCCTTGCGCTTATTATCAACTATGATGGCACGATTCACAAGTGCTTGGAAGTTGGGATAGCTGTTGGACATGAGCTGGAGTTGAAGACCATCATACAATCCTCTAAGAAAGCGATATTGTTTCTTATCATCATCATCTACATCTGTTGGAGCATAGCGCGATAGCTGAGCAAACTTATCACGATACTCAACCACAGACATTGATCCTTGCTTCAAGGCTCTGAATTCTTCCTGTTTAAGCTCTACTAATCCTGCGGGAATATGATAGGACCTGAAATTCTCAGTGAATTCCTCCCAAGTGATAGCAGGAGCATTGTTGGGACGTCCATACTGGAATGACTCCCACCAATCTTGAGCTGCTCCCTGAAGTTGTCCTGATGCATACAACACCTTCTCAAGATCATTGCACTGTGCTAGGTTGAGTTCCTTTCTACTGCACGTAGCCAATCATCTGCCTCCAATGGATCAATAGCATGAGCAAACACTGGAGGATGTCCTTTCATAAACTCAGCACGACTATCCCTTGGTGGCACACTACTTTGCTGGAGGTTGGTCACTACTTGCACCCATTGACTGCATGAGTTGAGTCTGCATCGTCATCCACTGTTCCATGTTGCCTGAGAAGAAGGTGGTTGTGAGCTCTGGTTGGTAGCATTCTGCATGCTTGCCTGCCTTCTTGTGTTCACCATCTGATTTAACCAAGAACTTGTAAGCATAGGTGGAGAGATAAACATGAGTAGGAAAGATTGAGAAGATGAGGGAAACAACATGAGAGGCTTGAAGAAAGATTTTGGAACAAGGAACAAGATAAGATCCCCCAAACTAACTAACAACACACTAAACTAACAACTTGATGTAGTTGTGAACATTGCCCACAACACATCACACTCATTACAAAGAAGCAAATCATCCAAAGGCATAAAAACAAACAAACTTGCACACCCAAACATGCTTCAACGCAAACTAACGCTCTGGGTGTTATGGTGGACAGTCTAAAGGGGTCAGTTGCTCTAGACATCCTAAGGTCACGTAGCAGCAAAGGTGAGAACCAGATCTAAAAGCAAGAAACGTAAGATAGATAGAGTAGGAGCAAGAATCAAGGACTTGAAGGTAATTAGACAAGGAGAAGGCCAAATGTTCAAGGAAAGGAATATTAACAAGAGTAGAAACAAAGGATATCAAGAACAAGGGTTGTATAACAAATTGGAATCCTATAAACGATCATTTTCTAGTTGGCATACGTCCTACAGTCAACACAGCTCCGATACCATTCTGTAACACCCAGTTTTAAGAACAAAACCAGGATAGCCATATGTGTGCCCAGGAAGTCCACACATACAACAACAGAGAATAAATATCAGAAACAATGTTATTATATAACGGAACATAGCTATAACACTTACATATATCAGAGTAAAGCGGATCATAAACTAATCTTCACTTGAGGCTCCAATCTTCACAGGGACGGTTGACTGGGGGCACCGTACGCCAAGCACAACTGATAGTCTTCTGGTAAACTCCATACATCTCCACTAACCTTCTGGGTAACTTGGGCTACCGTTTGGGGTTGTGGGGAATAGCAAGGGTGAGCACATATCGTACTCAACAAGTACAGGCGGAAATAAAATGTCATGCAAGGCTTGAACAAAGGTAGGCTGACACTGTTCAACTGCGATAAGCATTTTAGTTGGTCAAGTTTTATTAGCACCTGATTACTATAAGTGAGTATAGGATAACCCATCCCATTAGTTAAGAAGAATACCACCTTTAATATAATCATCAACCGAGGTAAACACCTCCATCTGAGAAACCATCATCTTATGTCCATAAGTCCAACTGTCCAAAACTAACCATGTGAGGGTCCAGGTCGCTCGTAACCGTGAGCACGGCTGATATATCAGTTTTACACTCTGCAGAGGTTGCACACTTTTCCCAACGAGCAGTGATTCCCATATGCCAAGGTCATGACTCCCATACTACACTTCCAAGGTGCATGGCAAGGTTTCACCACGGGCCTTTACAAAGTTCATCTAGCGAGCGATAACCACCTAAAGTTCCTACTGGAAGCCGCAGCAACCAGAGGACCCCTAAGTCCATACCACATTCTTGGGCCATCCCTCAGTAGCGCCGCCCGGTTAACGCAACACTAGAATCCTCTAATTAATTAGCCCGGTTAGAGCCATATAACATCTCGTGGTTGCACTGTTATCCTGGGTGGTCGCTCCATGAGCCAGTCCTAAAAGGCGGACCCGAGCACAAACCACAAGCCAAAACTTACCATAACCACCATACCATACCATGTGCCCGAGTCACTGAGTTCCACATTAAAGCATACTTCCATATCCATTGAGTCATCATTAATATATCATCATCATGTGGTATTTATAGAACAAGCAAAGTTGCTTAGCATAGCATTACTACCTATCATAAAACCCAGGTAACAAGGAAGATATGGAAAACTAGGATAATCCTTAGGGTTCACATAATTAGACACATGCATGCACTTAGTGATTAATGGTGAATAGGTAAAGAACATGATCAAAGGGTGCCTGCACTTGCCTTCTTCGAGTTGATGTTGGTCACAGTCTTTAAAGTCAAGCTCTTGCAGGTTCACTTGCAACTCTTCGTCTGTACGCAACAAACATCGGCACACAGGAGCAAACATACAAGCAAAACATGCAATAAATTAGAAAACAGTACACCAATACATAAAACATGGATAAAACGCTTATAAAACTGTTCTACTCGTCGAGACGAACGCGTGGACACGAAAACCACTAAAAACGGATCTATAACGGAGGAGTTATGATTTAAACAAGGTTTTCTTTAATAAATTATTAGATTAAAACTAAACTCGAAATTTAAAAGTTGGAAACATGATTAACAGTTGTAAAAACATGTAGATTATGTAATTACGAACCTAACGCAACTTGAACGGGTCAAAACGGAGTTAAAACGGAGATTTTATAGCGAAAATAAAATCAGTGGCAAAGTTGTAAATATTGGAAAACGTATTTTGGATACAACAGACCTGACTTTACGTTTTCCCGAGGAGAAGGCGTATTACGGAAAGGCGCAAAGGGACGGCGGGTTCTATATTAAAACCTTTAGGGTTTCTTTTGCAAAACCGGCCGGCGAAGGGGTATGGAGCCTCCTCAGCCGTTGGATCTGCAATCAACGGGCGAGATTAGATTCCGGAGGGAGCGGGCGGCGATTTTGGCCGGAGGGGGAAGAGAAGGTGGCGGCCGCCATGGCCTGCCGAGCCCGAGCTCGCCGGAGTTTGGCGTTTCGGCGTTTCGGTCCACGGGAAGACACAGGGAAGGCACCGGGAGGAAGGGGAGAACAAGGAGAACTCACCGAGGGCTAGACCTCGGCCGGAGAGGGTTCGGAGGCGGCGTGGAGCTTGAAGGGATGGTCGGGGCGCTCCGGTGAGATCTAAACAGGGCGGCGCGACAAGACCAGGCACGGGATCGACCGTTTTTCAACAAGGGGAGAAGCGGTGCATGCGGGGAGCTTTATAGGGGGGCTCCGTGTGCGGATAGGGCAAGGACGAGGCGTGCTCGGCGCGGACTCCCGATGGAATGGAGTCTGACTCCATTACGACATGAGGAGGAAGACGGCCTGACAGGACGATCCCACCTGTCATTGAGAAGCGACGCGGGACCGGATCGTCAGTCACAGAGGAGGGGGCGCCGGTGCGGGCTCGGCCTTGCTGCTGGGCCGGCCTGGTCGATGTGGCCCAAGCGAGGGAAAGGGGGAGGAGGAGGAAGCGGGCCGGCCGGCGGTGAGGAGAAAAGGTGGCGCTGGGCCGGCCTGATGCAGGAGAGAGGGGAGGGAGAAGTGGAGGCCGGCTGGGCCGGGCTAAAAGCCAGGGGAGGAGGGAAAGAGGAGAAGAAACCCTTTTTTTTTTTCAACCATTTCAAAAGCATTTTCAAAATGAATTTGAAATCTTGCCAAACTTTGGAGCAACCACTCATCGCAAAATTAAATTATGCACCGGCATGTATGCACAAACATGTTATTGCCCTAAGATAAATTTTAATTCAAAGAAAAGTTTTATTTCTCCTATATTCTCATGAGCACCAAAAATACATAATAAAGCATTTTCTCTCTATTTCCAAACTTTGCAAATTTTAGGGTGTTACAGCGATTGGTTGTGAAAACAATGTCAGAGTGATGACAACATAGATGAGCAGCTTTATTTGTTGGCCAGACAACCATCGTGGCATATCAACACGTACAAAGGGTACGAGATCAATGGGAATACATTTTACACAGTAGCCCAAGACGCAAGGAGCACCAACCAAAACAGTGGTGTACGCGTGGATGCCACGGATCCGAATGGAAACAAACAAACATATTATGGCCGCATACATGACATATGGGAACTAGACTACGCACCTAATTTTAAAGTCCCTTTGTTCCGGTGTAAATGGGTCAAGATGACCGGTACCGGAGGTGGGGTAACAGTCGACAAGGAGTATGGGATGACACCAATGGACCTCAACAATATTGGGTACAAAGACGAACCATTTGTCCATGCCGCAGATGTGAGTCAAGTGTTCTATGTGAAAGACATGTCTACAAAACCAAAAAGAGGGAAAAATGATAACAACTCGATCGTCAACGAGCCAAAGCGCCATATAGTTCTTTCAGGGAAAAGAAACATTGTCGGAATTGAGGACAAGTCAGACATGTCAGGTGATTATGAAAGAGATGATCGAATTCTGCCATTCAAAGTGAACAAAGACCCAAGCATTTTGTTAAACAATGAGGAAACTCCATGGTTAAGAAATGATCATAACCAAGGGACATATGTCAAGAGGAGGTTCGCAGTTGTGCCCGCTTAATAGTGGGTTGTAAATATATTATGTAATAATTAATTATTAAGACTTCATTTATTTGATAATGGATTTATATATACATAAGAAGATACTAAAATTTAACATTTTCTTCTGTAAACTAAAGCAAAAAGAATCTCATAATAATTTTTAAAAGAAAGTATATCAAATATAATTTTCTGTTCAATTAGAAAGATTTAAGATATATTTTAAAAAAAACTAAATTTAAAATCTAAAACTACTGCATCTGTCGCGTAGAAAGAAATTGGGCAATGATTTTTTAAGTTTTAAACAAAAGATTAACGTCCAAATGATATAAAAATAATTTTCTATTGAAAGCCAACAATTTTTTAATTTAAATTGAACATTACATTTTTGCATTAACCAAATATGAATGGTTATTTACATTTATATTCGTTATTATAAAAAAGAAAAGAATTTATGCTACCAAATTTTCTACTATACAATAGGGTTAAAGGATATACAACTGTTATTTTTAAGTAATTTTATGCCTACTGTTCAATTTACTATACAATTAACAAGAATTACAACATATTTATATAGTGGAAACTTAATACAAAACCCAAATACTGAAAACTCAAAACTGTGGCGGGAAAGAACCCTTTAGTCTCGGGCCGTCTTACGCACCGGGACTAAAGACCCCTTTAGTCCCGGTGCGTAAGCCCTCCCGAGACTAAAGGTCCAACCCTTTAGTCCCCGGGGCGTATTACGCACCGGGACTAAAGGCCCTTTAGTCCCGGTGCGTAATACGCCCCGGGACTAAAGGCCCTCCCGGGTATATAGGGCACAGGACACAGTGCCCTCCAATCTTCCCGGCCAGATCGACGTTTGCCCCGCGCCCCGCCGCCCTCACCTCGCCGTCGAGCCTCTGTCCGCGCCGTCGTCCTCCTCGCCGTCGAGCTCCGCGCCGCCGTCCTCCTCGGCTCACTGCCCTCCGCCGCCGTACAGCGCGTCGTCCTCGTCCCGTCCTCCGCGCCGCCGCCCGCGTTGCCGCCGCCGTCCTCCGCGCCGCCTCCGTACGGCCTGTGCGTGTGTGTGCGTGTGCAGTGTGCGTGGTGTGCGTGTGTAGAAGTGTCCAACAGTGGGTGTATAGAAAGTGAATATAGAAAGTGATATATAAAAAGTGATATAGAAAGTGATATATATAGAAACTAAATATATATGTATTTAGAAATAGAAAGTGATATATATAAATAAATATAAATAGATATATATATATATTTATAGATATTTTTCTATTACTTTTTTTTCATTTCTTCTTTTCTAGAAATAGATATATACAAATAATGAATATGAATAGATATATTTATAGAAAAAGGAAAATCATATATATGTTTTTTTAACCTAACAAATATGTGTTCGACCTGTAGTCCTAGTGACCGCTGCACCGACCTCGCCGCCGTTCACTGTCATCCGCACCGTCGTCATCCTCGCTGCTGTCCGCCGTCGTCGTTCTCGTCCACGGTGTGTAAATCACGTGACAAGGATATGTTTAAACATGTATTTATTACTCTTAGAAATATGTGTTCATAGAAAATCATGTGTCATGTTGGAATGCCATATAAAATCACTTGGATATGTTTAAACATGTATTTACACTTAGAAATATTTTGACACACATGCTTCTTCGTGTTATTTTTAATGTTGAATTGCCTCTTTATGAATATATGTTATTTTTAATGTTGGCGATTACATGTCACCTAAAACTCGAAACCCTAAAACCCGAAACCCTAAACCCTCAAAACCCTAAACCCCAAAACCCTGAACCCCGAAACCCCGAACCCCTAAACCCTGAAACCCTAAACCCTCAAACCTAAACCGAAACCCTAAACCCCAAAACCCTGAAACCCTAAACCCTCAAACCTAAACCCCTGAACCCCGAAACCCTAAACCCCTAAACCCTGAAACCCTAACCCTCACCCTAAACCCTCAAACCTAAACCCCTAAACCCCGAAACCCTAAACCCCGAAACCCTAAACCTCGAAACTCGGTACGAACGCCAGATTTCAACTCTAAGGCGTATGTCAAGATAAGGGCCGATTGGGATGAATTTGTACAGTACAAAAGATCACAAGAGAGCGAGGCCCGGGTCAGAGTAAACAAACAGAATGCAGCTCAGAAGAAATACCACCATCATTTAGGATCAGGTGGCTATAAGACTGCCCTTCCAAAGTGGGAGAGAGAAGAACAGGAGATGCTTGCCAGGGGGTAGTCCCAGAGACAATAAGAAGAAATTGGAGTGAACGGTCCAGAAATTGGTTCTACGCTCATGGGGGAACCATAAACCCTAATGACGGGGAGCTTGATTGGGGCCCGCAAATTTCAAGAGCAGCACAGAGGCTCGTTCAAGCACGAAATGCGGTGTTGGCTGGCGAGTTCAAGCCCAACATAGAGAAGGATGAACTCACGTACGCGCTGGAGAATCCTGAGCACGGTGGGCGTACGAGAGGCTTTGGGGCCGTTTCGTGGCTGCATTCCTTCGAAGCGGATCGAGAAAGTTACAGAAGCCGCCAGAGAAAGAAGGACGAGGAGGCAGAGCGACTCTTCAAGTTGGAGGAGTATGTTCTTCAAACACAAGAGCGTGAGAAATCTCGTGAAGAATGGATGCAGGAGGAAATCAAAAGGCAAGTGCAAGCGACACTTAGTCAAATGACGAGTGGGCAAGGTACATCATCACAACAGCCTCAAGCGAACATTAGCCCCCCAGGTCAGATGAAAAGCAGCTGCGCCTCCACGGAAGTACCAACCATTCAAGATGACTCCAAGCTACGCTTCCCCGTGGATGACGTTAAAGAACCTTTTACTACTTGTGAGCTGCACATTCCAGATGGAAATGCCACGAAAAAGGTGGCTGTCGGTGTTGTAAACCCTATCGACGACACAAGAACACCAAGAATCCATGGTCACCAGTGCCAGCCGGATACGCTAGCGTCTCTATGGATAGGGTTGAGACAGGTTGTGGAAGCGTGGCACTGGAAATCGAAGGGGGAGATGGGGAGAAGACTTTAGGTGAAGCGGAGAAGACATTTATTTGCTGGCGCAAGCGCTTCATTATTATTCCTGGAGTGTCACCGCCGCAACCTCCTACTGATCAAGATCCTCACCATAGGTAGTGTGCGCGTGAACGAGAAACAAGTTTTATTACACTAACTTCCTAAATGTATATATTAGTTGGATGCTCACATCATTTGTTGTTTTGCGTAGCAGGAACTATAGTCCAGTTCGTCATTATTCCCCAGCGCATCAGAGTGCTGCGGGCGGTGACGATGTGTTGGAGGACACGGCTTCAACCCCATCTCCTGCACAAAGATCTCCACTGGCCCCACCATCTCCTCCACCGCGGGCTCCAACGCCACAACCTCCACCGCGGCTCCAACACCGCCACTAGGCCCACCATCTCCTCCACCGCGGGCTCCAACACCACAACCTCCACCGCGGGCTCCAACACCGCCGCCTCCACCGCGCGGCCCTAAGAAGCGGTCTGCCGCCACAGAACCAAAGGCCGCACCTCCAAAGAAGAAGGCTCCTACATCAGGAAAAAAGCCCAAGAGAAATTAGCTTATGAAAAGACTGATGAGGAGTTAGAAATTACGGTGAAAAAAGATGTGCGAAATTTTTTAGATCAATGTGACGCGGATGCTAAAGCGAAGAGGAACCCGGAGAAGCCTTACCTCTTGTTAAACCCACACGAGTTAAGGAAAAGGGTGGACCAACATGGTATCAAGATGCGTGAAACCCAAAAGGCTCCGCGAAAATCAGATTACGAACGCTCTCTTATGAAGTCCGCAAAAGAACAACAATCCAACAAGAAGAAAGTGGGAAAGAATGTTCCACAGCTCGGGGAAACAACAAGACCTTTGTCCCCGTTAGTTGTGCAAAATCAGTATGGTTCAAACATGGGCAGAGTACAGAGAAAATCTGGAGAGACCACATTGTCTGAGATGGACTCAATGGATAATTTTTTCATTGACAGCGGTCTCCCGTACGACACCATTAAAATATTGCTACTGGGCTGGAGTTTCCACGAGCGGAAGTTGTTGATGAATGGAGGAGAAATTTTGCACCGGGCAGGAGTCTAATGAACCCCAATCACTTATATGTACTTGGTACGCAGATGTTTGCAATCAACAAATGGTGCATGGAGGCTTCTAAAGACGGTGATGTCAATTGGATTTCTGTCCGAATTCGGAACCATCACTACTTCCGTGGCGATGACCTAATCTTAGTCCAGATGGAGGAATTACACCAGCTATGTCATATGGACGCACTGGACAAATCGCTCCTTAGCTGCTACTGTTTGTAAGTGTTTCTTTTATAGTTTTCATTGAACTCTCTAGTATGTGTATATATAGTATATATTCTTACACACATACTTGTGGATCGACTCAATATTTTGCAGGTATCAGATGACTCAGCTCAGAGATAAACATGACAATTCTGTTGGGTTTGTTGATCCATATGTTGTTTTCAAGGCTCCAAACCCTTCAGCGACTTGGAGCGATGAGTCGTGTACAAATCTCATGAGGTTCTTCGTGAACCAAAAAGATAGAGAAAGAATTCTCTTCCCATACAACTTTAAGTGCGTGAGACATATATAGTTAATAATAAGTATGTGCACATTTTATTTTACTTAACCCTAATAATATATATATGAATCATGTGTATGAACAACTATCACTGGATATTGATGGTCATCGATCTCAAACAAAGCAATGTGTTAATCTATGACTCGTTGAGCAAATCGCAAGCAGATTACCAAGATATGATAGACATCCTCCAAAGGTAATTTTTCGATCCCTAGCTTGCATGCTTAAAGTATATAGACTAAGCTTGTATATATGTATACTAATTAAATAATGATCCAACTATTAATGTTTCATTGGCCGATTAGGGTTTGGGAAAAATTCATTGCTCGGGAACATATGAGTCAGTGTAAGGCCCCACTTACAATAAAGCCACGACTACCAGTAAGTTTACACCTTCGTAAATGTACGTGTATCTTTAAATATCATGTCATATATCATATCTTTATTACGAGATGAATCTTTTCATTCTACAGTGGATTTTGAGACAAAAACAGGGCACCAACTTATGCAGATTCTATGTTTGCGAGTACATGTTGATAGAATCAAATAGAATTCCTGAAGAAATCATCAAGTACGTAACATGTTTCTTTTCATTTTTTATAGACTTAATATTGATAATATAGATATAACTAATATCTTCTTTAATTCCAATTGAAGACTGACTGGTTGAAGCAAAAAGTGATGCTAGAAGGCCAATTGAAAGCAATACAAGAGACAATAGCAGGATTTCTTCGGGAACAAGTCATAAATCCAAACGGCGAGTTCTACTATAATACCAACGAGTCGTTGATTCCAAACAATGATGATCATTTGTATGCCCTGTAGATCTTTAGATGGAGTACAACTTGTAATAGGTTTACAGTACTAACTTTGGAGTACAACTTGTGTAGATAGATATTTGGACAACTTCTATATGTATATTGCTTGTAATTTTATGTACATATATTTATATATATATATATATGTAGTTCTATAGTTCAATTATATATGCATGCAATAAGCTTATTGTGTTATGCTGCTAATATATATAAATTATATATATTAGCAGCAAAGATATATATCGGAAAACTTATTAATAAATAAACAAAACTGAAAACAGAACTGAAATGAAAATAAAAAGGAAAAATCAGGGGACCTTTAGTCCCTGCTGGTAATACCAGCCGGGACTAAAGGGTGCTGCTCAGCACCCTTTAGTCCCGGCTGGTATTACCAGCCGGGACTAAAGGGGGGGCTTTAGCCCCGGTGGCCGGAGCCGGGACTAAAGGAGGGGGCCTTTAGTCCCGGAAGCGTAGTCCCGGCTCGGCAACCGGGGCTAAAGGCCCTTGCCGACCGGGGCTAAAGGCATGTTTCTGTAGTAGTGGGAGGTGGGTTGTGCTCAGGTGGAGGCCGGTGGTGTGAGTACGAGATGGTGTTGCTGCTCTGTATTACTGCTTGGAGGTATGTGTTGCTTGTGAAGGGCAGAAGCAGGTAGTGCATCTGTATGTTGTGCTGCTCGTGAAGGGGAGAAGAAGGTGCTGCATTTCTGTTTTGCTTGAGGTGGTGGTCTAGTGATTTATTCAAGTGAGGTGTTTTGGTTGCCATCAGTGTTGTCTGATCCAGGGAGGAGATGAATTCAAGCGAAGAGAGGCAAAGAGGAAAGTAGAAGAGGAGGCTGAGAAAGCATTAGGCAAACAACATAACTGTGGTGGTAGTAGTGGAGGTGATCCACTAATTACTAAGAGTGAGATGACGAATGAGATCGATGAGGTCTATGATTTAGGAGCTTTTAGAGATGGGCATGATTGGCTCCAGGATGACTGATGCGGCGCCTGAACTAAAGCTACAACTAATAATTTCGAATGATGTGAAGCTGGAGGGAAGCAAAAAAAGTATTTGAGTTGGGCTAGACGAGTACATGTGCTCCTATGAGCAAAGGGAGTAGAGCATTATCTAGTGGAGAATTGCGTTGAACCCGCTAACAAGCTTAGCCCTGAGTGGAGGGTTTGACATACAACAAACTCTACCATAGTGGCATGGTTATTGGCATCCATGTCACCTTCTGTTAGTACAATGGTGGAAACTATGCACACAACAACACAAATATGGAAGACTCTGAGTAACATGTATTCTAGGCGGGAGAATGTGATGGCAATGATGGAAATTCAGAGCATGGCTGATGTAGTAAAACAAGCAGGGCGACCAGTGGAGAAATATGCCACTGAGTTGCAGTATTTATGGGGAGAATTGGATCACTATGCTCCACTTCGTATGAGAGATCCACACGATGCTCAGGATATCCTGAAGTGGATAGAGGATAGGAGGGTGGCTCATTTTCTGAAGAACTTGGATCCTAAGTTTGAGAGCGGGAGGGTTGCCTTTTGTCACCAGGATAACCTACCTACCTTGGAGGAAGTTGTGTCAATCATGGTCAATGAGGAGAGCATACTTCGGGTGATGAGTAGCGACAATCTTGTAAAGTCTGCCTACGCTACAGTGGAGGAAAGCAAGGGAGTGTTTCAATTGTGGAAAGAAGGGACACTTGGGCTACAATTGCCCCCTTCCAAAAAAACTATGGTGGTGGTGCTCGTAGTGATCAAGGAGGTGACCGTAGAGGAGGTCGTGCAGGGGGTCATGGTAGAGGTCGTGGTGGTCCTCAAGCCAATGTTGCTACCACTGTAGGGTTGAGATGGCAGACTAGTGGGGGGTGAATAGTCCTTTCTAAAATTTGCACCGGCTAATCGAAACAAATGCGAAATTAAAACTATCAGTCTAGCCAAGATTACACCCCTCTATCTAAGTTCTCTAGCACCTTAGAAAGATCCTAATCAAGCAACAAAGGTGTCTAGCTAGCTAGAGCTCATCTAATCAATCTAGCTTGCAAGGTCACATAATCCTATACAACTAGCACTTTAAGCAAACTGGGAGCTCATAATCAATCTAGTGATGCAAAGCGCACAAAGTCTAAGCTCACTAGAATGCTCAATAACAAGGCTACACAAAGCCAATTAGAGAACTCAAACACAACTAAATATGACTAACAAGGCTACTCAAGCTAATTAGTCACACAAGACATCTATGCTACACAAGCAAAGAAGGTAACTAGCAAGCTACACAAGCTAACTAATTACAAGAACAAGTACACAAGCACAATATATGAGTAAGTAAATACAAGCTTGTGCATGAAGATTGCAAACTACCAAGAAGATGAGGACAATGTTGACACGGTGTTTTTTATCCCGAGGTTCACTTGGTTGCCAACAAGCTAGTTCCCGTTGTGTCGACCACACACCTTAGTAGTTCAGTGGCTAATAAACACCACACCTAGCTCGACACTTGAGCGCTGCAAGAACTCACTCATAAGTGAGGGTAACTCAATGACATGCTCAACTAGAGTTGGTCTTCGTGATCCTCACGGGGTGAGCACAACACACCTCACAAATCCTTCTCCGGAGCCACGCACAAATCACCACGCGGGTTTCAAAATGGAGACCACAATCCACCAAGTCGTCTAGGTGATGGCAATCACCAAGAGTAAAGAGAAATCCCCAACCTAGTGCCACCAAATGCAAATCCAATATGCACATAGTAGGTCTCTCAACCTCTCTCACAAATTAGCACTAAGCATGAGAGGGTGAAGAAAGGAAGGAGGTGAATCTCAGTCACTCATCCACACCCACAAAGAGCACTCAATCTCTCCAAGAAATTTCAGCTCATAGCAATGGAGAGAAGGAGAGGGATGAACCCTAGCTCACCGAGAGCAAGAATGGGGAGGAGAGTCTTCTGAAGGAGAAGGGAGGGGAAAAGGCACTGCCTTAATCCCTTTAGCCAGTTCCTAATGGCAACAACTAGCCAGCTGCTCTCACATGCTCCCGCAACGGCTAGATCTGAGTTGAACAAGAAATTCTTGTGAGGGAGAAATTCTTGTGAGGGAGAAGGAAAATTGCCGGTTGAGAGGTCTCTCTCTCACTGACACACATGCAACCTTGTCCCCCTCTCAACAAGAAATTCTCGATAGGGACGAGAGAATTGCCGGTTGAGGCCCTTTTTCTCACACGCCCTCTTTGTCTCTCTCTTCCTAACAGATGCAAGCACAACACTATTGTTCAATAAGAATTTCTTGCTAAGTTCAAACAAATTTCTTGTTGAGCACAACTCAAGATAGAGCACCCTTGCTCAACAATTATAGCTCAGTTAACGAGAAATTCTTGCAACATCACTTCACACTCTCTTTCCTTCACTAATTTCACCCTTTTTAAGTGCTAACTTTACCAAGGTATCCAAAGTAAATTGGGCACTTAAGTTAGCATTTTCACAAAGAATTTTTAGGGTTAATCTCACCATATCACTAAGCGCAATGGATATGCACATGAGTCTCACACTTAGTGGCACTAGATAGCCGTTGCAACTAAAAGATTTCTCCTCTTTATAGTACGGCTATCTATCCTAAACCCAGTCAAGCACTTCTCTACTCAACTTAGACTACTTAAATGAAATACCCTATAAATATACCTTTTTCTTGCACATTCCATTTCATTTCCTCCAGTGTTGATGCAACACATGCACCAACCTTGATCAAATGATATGATCCACTTCATATCATCATATGGCCTTCATGTCCCCGATCTTGATCCTCTCCGTGCCTCTTTGCCATTGCTTTTCGGTCCATTGGTCCACCGATCTTGACCTCCCTTGCTCTTTGCCATTGCTTCGGTCCATCGGCGCCAAGTCTTTGCTCAAGCCTCCCGACACTCGGTACCAGCAGCTTCAAAGCCTCCAACTTTCCCTTCACCTTCACAACCGGTCCATCAAGCCAAGTCTTACCTTGATCTTCTCCATCTTAGCCATATGACTCCATGTCATGTCACATATGCAATAAGCTTATTCTTCACATATATGTCTATGAATTAATTTCCTATATATCCCACATAAGCACATATTAGTCCACCTAGATTGTCACTCAATTACCAAAGGACCTTTTCAATCTCCCTCTTTTTGGTAATTGATAACAATTCTACAAAGATATAGAAATTAAGATCTTTCGGATTTTATGCTACTTATCCATCATTAAGACCACTTGAGAAGATTTGGATACACAAGTACGACACCACATGAATGACCGCAACCTCGACGGTGCGGGGAGATGAGCCTAACGCCATGAACGACAGCCATCGCGGCGAGGCCGGCCTTCTCAAAAGAATATGGTGGTAGCGCTATGCGTTGGACCAAGGCAATGGCAGCTGAAAGCCCTAGTTTGGTTTTGGTTAATTGATGAAACCTATTTGGTCTAATCTTATTGCTAAGCATGTGTGTAGCTAATGAGAAAGGATTAAGAACAAACCAGTGGTGGAGCTAGCAAGGTGGCAACCATGGAGAATATTGATGGCCACATGCACTCAAGTGATCAAGTGCTCTACCCTTGGTGAATTAAAAGAGGAAGAAAAGAGATGGAGCAAAGAGGCCTGAAGGCAAAAGGCATAACCTATAAGGCTCTTTGTTTTGGTGATCAAGAAACTTAGCGAGTATGATCACATTTAGGATAGATAGCCGTACTATGAAGAGGAGACAATTCATGGCTTATGCGGTGTTCAAGTGTCACTAGGAGTTCTCTAACTTTTTGATGCTATAGACCTAGTGAATGACTAACAAAACCCTTGGAAAATACTTTGCAAAATGCTAACACACGTGCACAAATGGTGAAACACTTTACTGTTAGCACATGGAAGCAAGGGTAGAAGTTAGAAAGCGAAAGGTGCTGAGTTTTGAGCATCAGACGCTACATAGGGCAGCATCGGACGCTGGCTTGGTGCGTCCAATGGCAAACTCTAACTGAATCTGTTGGAACAGAGAGCATCGGACGCTATGGCAGATGCCGAGAAAACACTGTTCCAGCGTTTGATGCTGATGACATGGTGCGAGCTAGCTTAGCAGAGGGCATTAGACACTAGTCTGCGTCCGATGTGTTTTTGACCTCTCTAGAACCTCTCTAGTGTGTCATCGAACGCTATGGTGTAGCATCCGATGCAAAGAGCTCGGAGCATCCGATGTGGCACTGTGCTGTGCTGAAAAGAGTGTGGCATCGACGCGTCCAATGCCACTTTAATCTGTGCACAGGAAGCAATATAGCCACGTGGCTTCATTGGAAGCATCGTGGTTGAGCATTGGCGCGTCCGATGCCCCTAACTTTTGCCCAATGGCTAGCCCGACTTGTGTGAGCTATTTAAGTGGCTTGGCCGGCTCACTTGAGTTCTCTCTTGTACATTTTGATCCCTAAGCATTCTTGTGAGCATAGCCAGACCTCCCCACTCATCTTTAGTGTCGATTTAATCATTTGCTACTGAGATTGAGTGATCTAGTGCTAAGATTTGAAAGAGTTCATTCTAGTGGCACTAGTTCTTCGCATCGCTTTGAGTTTCTTGTTACTCTTGGCATTTGCCGGTGCCTAGATGGCTTGGAGGCGGTTTGGTGGAGTGGGCAAGATTGGTAATTGTTCTTGGCCACCACCATTCGATTGTGAGGGGTTTTTCGGGCCTAATCCTCGCCGGAGAGGCAAAAGACACCCTTAGTGGATTGCTCGTATCATTGAGCTACCTCTCTTGTGGTAGATTCTTGTGGGGCTTGTGGTAGCCTGACGTGGTGCCAATTACCCACTGGATCACCAAAAGTTGGTCGACACAACAGGGAGTATTGCGCCGACAAGCATGTGAACCTCGGGATAAATCATCGTATCTCGGGTGCTTATTGATTGTTTGGGTTGATCACTTCATTGATTGGATTTCTGGCGAGCAGAGGAATAGGGCAGCGCGTTGGACTCGTACGCTTGCTCGGCGCTCACGGCTTCGCGTTTCCTCCGTTGCAACATTGTCTTCCCGCCGCCTGCTGCCGCAAGGGTTGTCGTGGTCTGCCTGCCTCCCTCCACCATAGGGGTTACCTACCTCCCTCCGCGACTCGCACATCTGTCCTGCACGGTCGTCGGCGCTGCCCCTCGCCCCTCGACATTGGTGCCCTTGCCTCTGGCCTTAGCCCTCGGCGGTTGCCCGCCCGCCGCGGCAGTACGGCGGCGCCTTCTGCCCAATGCCCCAGCAGCCAGTGCCCCCAAGCCCCAGGCAGCCAGCCCCCAGGCCCCAGCGCGGTAGCGCTCCCAGCTCCTAGCGGCCAGCGCCCAGTGGCAGGCTAGCAGTGCTCTTGCCGAGCGGGCGAAGCCAGTGCAACAGCAGGTTTGATTTTAGCTTTCCAATTTGGCAATTCCAATTTTAAATCCATTGCATTTTATAGATTTTTTATTTCCCCATAATCACTTTTTTATTAGGAATTGTTATGGAGAACATGGAAGTAGACGATGCAAATGCACCAAATCGTCATTAGGTATTTATTTTTCAATGATGAATTATATTTATTAGCTATTGTATCGAACTATTAATTATGGACATGGAAGAACTTCTCTCTTCGGATTTGCAAACTTTCCTTGAAAATAATTGTTTTTGTATGTAACGCACATGATACATATAAATATATTGTCATATAGACTATTATGTAGCTTTTAGTTTGTGACCGTAAAAATTTGGCGCTAGTCTTGCCTAAATCTTGAGTCCGTCACTGGTCTAGTGCAAAAAGTTTTGCTATTTGTGTTACTAATATTATTATTTGTCTAAGTAACTTTGTAGATTTTGAATTAAGCTATTCACCCCTCACCAATTACACCTTTCAGCGGTGCTGTGCGCTAGAACAGAGCAGAGGCGGCGCGGGCAGGACGTGCGAGCTTGCCGATACAGCAGCGGTGCAGGAAGACGAACGAGCGAGGATTTTTTTAGGACGGCGACTCAACTTGGGCTAATCCCAGCAGCAGACACGAACGAGTGGGCCGATTGTTAGGCTATAATAAATGGGCTAGACGAAAAGAATAAGCTGGACTAAAAAGATGGGCTGAGTATAGTTAGGGATGAAAACGGTCAAAAACGGTCGAAAAACTTTTCAACCGTTTTCTACTTTTACATTTGAATACGAAAATAAACAAAAATGATAAACCGAATACGAAAACGAACACAAACTTACAGAATATCGAAAATAAACTAATTCGAGCGAAATTATGTCAAACACGGTCGGTATATGAAAATTTAGTACGGAATACCGACCCGTAGGACCAAATCCATAAGCCCATAAAAATTAACTAAGCATGTATGTAATAATTACTAAGTGTAATAATTCAACATCAACAGCATATAATAAGTCTAGAACAGACGATTAACACTAACAGCTAGCATAACATCTATAATTCATTATCATTATTTTTGGCAACCAATAGATCCAAGTAAAGACGATGTGTACAGTAATTACAAACAAACATATAAATCAACAATATCAGAAATTTTTATTTTAAAATAGTTGCAATAATAATTTATTAGTTTTTTTTTTCTTTTAAGTAAACAATAATGTATTAGTTTTTAGCACGCAAAAGTAAAATATATTTCAAATAAATATGAGAGGGTAGATGACTGTTGTAGAATGCACGCAGAAGCAGTTGTCTGTTGTTCGAATTTGGATTACCAAATTTCGAATTCAGGATATTCCGAATTAAAAGTAGAAAAGTAGAAATCGGTCGAAAAAAGATCAAACCGTTTTCGTTCCGATTTCGAGTTTAGTGCTCCGAATTTCGAACCGAATTCGAATTTGTCCGAAGATACGAATACGATCGGATCAAATATAGAAAACGATACGGTTCGGTGCAGAATATTTCCGTACCGTTTTCAGTTCGGTGCAGCCGTTTTCATCCCTAGGTATAGTATAGGTTGTAGAGATTTGGCATGCGGTAGCGATTAGCGTGTATACGTGGTTAGCTGTAGCGTGTGTTAGATGAGTGATTAACGTGTATTAGTACTTACTTAATGTCATAAGAATTATTAATATTTTTGTGTATAAATTTGATCGAGTTTGAATTATTTAAGTCCTCAGCCAGTGACAATATTTTTTAACCGAGGGACTAACAATTTTTAATATAAATAAATATACAGTGCTGATAGACATGAGAGAACAGAAATTGGAGGTCGATCTGCCGCCAGCCTGCCCGCTCGACCCGCGCTCATGCAGTCGGGATCCCATGGCGTGTGCTTATGGCGCCAGCAACTCTAACGGTTTTTCAAATGAGTTTGACATTCTTATTTTTGCAAAAATGTCTAAAAATATCCTATCCAACGGTTTGACAAATGAGCTTAACATTTTTAGCAATTTGGTAAACACCGGGTGATATTTGACATATATGTGAAGCTATGGTTCGCTTGACAATCGCCCTCGCGTGCTACTTCCGCGGGATATTTCCCTGTTGCGCGCACAATTTTTAAGTTTTGCTAAGTCTAAATGCAAAACCGTTGGAGATTGACTCTTTTTACCTTTGCCATATTAATTTGAGAGTTGACAAATATCATATTTTGCCAAACAAAAAATACAAAACCGTTGGAGTTGCTCTTACAACGGTTTTGCAAATAGGCTTTGCATTCTTGATTTTCCAAAAAAGTCTAAAAAACTACTATCCAACGGTTTGGCAAATGAGCTTGACATTTCTGTTAACTGCAAAATCCTGGGATGAGTAGGCATATATGCAAACCTCGTCCGTGTTTGGCATCGCCGCTCCACGCGCGATTCGTGTCCCCCCGCGCGTGCCCTCACGTGTTTTCTCTCTCCCCCGCTCATATATGCAAAGTGATAATGCAAAAACTGTTGAAGATTGTCTCTTTTTATTTTTGCCATATTTTTTTGAGACTTGACAAACTTCCAATTTTACTAAACAAAATATGTAAAACCGTTGGAGATGCTCGGCCTTACAGGGATAGGCATGCTGCCCGTGATTACGGGAATGGACATGCATATTTTAAAAGGAACTTTCACTCATATTAGGAGAAGTATTTTTGTTTTTTTCAATCTAAAAATTCAACGATTCAAATGTATTTGAGATATTACCTCATATAAGGTGAAAGTTGTACCTTAGCATACATTTTATCTTTTCATCACTTTAATTATAGTAGATGATATCCCGTGCGTTGCCACGGGAATTATGTTGAGTTATATATGTGTTAGGTTTAGTGCCACATCGATAATTGATGGTGGGGGAGCACAACATATAAGGCGTAACAGTCCTCACCTATTACCTATTAGGCTAGTCTTTTGGGTTGAGTTAGGCCCAATACCTGTTATGTTGTGAGCTCCGTTGGACCTGGGCCCGTGGGGCGCCGACTCATGGGGATAGTGAGTCGAACCAGATTCCGCTGCGCACTCTAACAAGTGGTATCAGAGCCCATGGTTGAAAAAACCTGGAAAATCTCAAGGGTCACATGTGACGGGAGAACGTGTTAACGTCTCGTTGGTCACACGGGTTGTGTGTGAATTGAGCGTTGTTAGACTCGGGGCCTGTAAAAACATCTTCCGGAGATCGCACGGTTGTGTGATGTGAAGAGTTGGGTCCGATGTGCGACGGGGGAGATTGTTAGGTTTAGTGCCACATCGAATATCGATGGTGGGGGAGCACAACATATAAGGTGTGTCAGTCCTCACCTATCAGGCTAGTCTTTTGGGTTGAGTTAGGCCCAAAGCATGATATGTTGTGGGCTCCGTTGGACCTGAGCTCGTGGGGCGCCGACTCGTTGGGATAGTGAGTCGGGCCAGATTCTGCTGCGCACTCCAACAAGTGGCATCGGAGTTTTTAAAATCAAGACACATGATGGCATGACACGCATACTTAAGAATGTGAGGTACATACCAGAGATGTCCAGAAATCTCATCTCGCTCAGCACGCTTGATGCAGAAGGATTCCATTAATCCGGTTCAGGTGGAGTTCTAAAGGTATCAAAGGGTTCTCTCATTTGTTTGAAAGGTGACATGAATTCTGCAAAGTTATATGTTCTTAGAAGGTAGTACTTACATGGTTCTGTTTCCGCTGCTGCTGCTGTTACTCATGATGAATTTAGTAAGACTAACCTCTGGCATATGCGTTTGGGATATATGAGCAAACTTGGCATGGCAGAATTGATAAAGATAAACCTTCTTAATAGCTGTACTTCGAGTACATGATGAAGTATGTGAGCATTGTATTTTTGGGAAGCACAAAAGGGTAAAATTCAACACCTCAGTTCATACCACCAAAGGTACTCTTGATTATGTACATGCTGATTTATGGGGTCCCTCCCGTAAGCCTTCTCTTGGTGGTGCTCGTTACATGCTTACAATTATTGATGATTACTTTAGAAAAGTTTGGCCATATTTTTCTGAAAAATGAAGATGACACCTTTGATGCTTTTAAGAATTGGAAAGTGATGATAGAAAGGCAAACTGAAAGGAAAGTAAAATTGCTTCGTACTGATAATGGTGGAGAGTTCTGTTTGGATGCTTTTAATGATTATTGCAGGCAGGAAGACATTGTTAGACACCACACCATACCTCACACTCCGCAGCAAAATGGTGTGGCTGAGCGTATGAACAGGACCATCATATCAAAGGCTCGTTGCATGTTGTCCAATGCAAGGATGAGCAAGCGTTTCTGGGCTGAAGCTGCTAATACTGCATGTTCCTTGATAAACAAGTCGTCTTCTATTCCCATTAATAAGAGAACTCCCATTGAGGTATGGTCAGGTACACCTGCTGATTATTCACAGTTGAAAGTTTTTGGTTGCACTATTTATGCTCATGTTGATAATGGAAAATTAGAGCCTAGAGCTATTAAATGTCTTTTTTCTTGGTTATGGTTCGAGAGTTAAAGGATATAAATTGTGGAATCCCGAAACAGGAAAAACTTTTATGAGCAGGAGTGTTGTTTTCAATGAATCTGTGATGTTTAATGATAATTTATCCTCAGATCATGTTCCAGATAATTCTGAAAAAGAGCTGCAGCATATGAGCGTTCATGTGGAGCATGTGGAAGATGAGGCAGGCGAGCAGGTGGAGCTGGTTGATCATTCAGATGAAGTTGCTGATAATGATGCTCATGATGATGTTCAACATTGAACTCCTATTTTACAATCAGAGGAGGATTTCCCTATTGCTCATCGCAGATCAAAGAGGGGTTGTGGACCTACAGTCCGTCTTATTGAAGAATGTAATTTTACTTCTTATGCTTTGAGTTGTGCTGAATAGGTGGAGAATGTTCATGAGCCAACTACTTATACTGAAGCTATTGCTGGTGATGATCGTGAGAAGTGGATCTCAGCTATGCATGAGGAGATGCAGTCTCTCGAGAAGAATTGCACATGGGAGGTTGTGTCCTTGCCTGAGAAAAAGAAAACCGTTCGCTGCAAATGGATCTTCAAGAGAAAGGAGGGTTTATCTCCAAGCGAGCCTCCAAGGTTTAAGGCAAGGTTGGTAGCAAAAGGCTACAGTCAAATTTCGGGTATTGACTATAATGATGTTTTCTCTCCAGTGGTAAAGCACAGTTCAGTTCGTACTTTCTTTAGTATTGTTGCTTCACATGATCTTGAGCTTGAGCAGTTAAATGTGAAGACTGCGTTTTTGCATGGAGAGCTTGAGGAGGATATTTATATGGACCAGCCAGAAGGGTTCATAGTGTCTGGCAAGGAGAAATTTGTTTGTAAATTAAAAAGGTCCTTGTATGGTTTGAAGCAGTCCCCTCGTCAGTGGAATAAAAGGTTTGATTCATTTATGTTGTCGCACGGTTTTAAAAGGTCAAAATTTGATAACTGTGTTTACATTAAGCATGTTAATGGATCACCTATATATTTGTTGTTATATGTTGATGATATGTTGATTGCTGCCAAGAGCAAAGTTGAAATCACTAAATTGAAGAAATTGTTGAGCAGTGAATTTGATATGAATGATCTTGGTGCTGCTAAGAAATACTCGGTGTAAAGAAATTACTACTAGAGACAAAATCTGGTTTGTTGTTTCTTAGTCAGCAAATTATATTAAGAAAGTTCTTCAGGGTTTCAACATGCATGATGCAAAGTATGTTAGTACTCCTATTGCACCTCACTTTAAATTGTCAGCTGCTCAGTGTCCTAGTTCAGATCAAGATATTGAACACATGTCAAAAGTTCCTTATTCTAGTGTTGTTGGGTCTTTGATGTATGCCATGGTTTGTTCTCGCCCAAATTTAGCTTATGCTATGAGTTTGGTTAGTAGATACATGTCTAATCCTGTTAAACAACATTGGAGGGCAGTCCAGTGGATTTTCAGGTACCTCAGAGGCACATCAGATTCCTGTTTGAAGTTTGGAAGGACTGATCAGAGACTTATGGGTTATGTGGATTCAGATTATGCTGCTGATTTGGACAGGAGGAGATCTCTCACAAGTTATGTGTTCACTGTTGGCAGTTGTGTTGTGAGTTGGAAGACTACTTTGCAGTCTATTGTTGCTTTGTGTACTACTGAAGCAAAGTACATGGTTGTTTCTGAAGCGTGCAAGGAATTAATTTGGCTGAAAGGTTTGTACGTTGAGCTGTGTGGAGTTGATTCTTGCATTAATTTGCACTGTGAAAATCAAAGTGCCATTTACCTTACCAAAGATCAGATGTTTCATGAGAGGACAAAACATATTGACATCAAGTATCATTTTGTTCGTGATGTGATCGAGGAAGGTAAGCTAAAGGTGTACAAGATTAGTACTCATGATAATCCTACTGACATGATGACAAAGCCGATTCCTGTTGCTAAGTTTGAGCTTTGCTCAAGTAGTTGGTTGCTTAATTGATTAGCCCAAGAGGCTATTTGGCGCCAGAAATATTTTCTTTTGCTACGTTTAGGATAAAGGTGTTGATTGATGCTATAAGATGAATTTGTCGCAAGGTGAAGTTTGTTATATATGTTTCAAATTCAGTTGGTCCTTATATTGGCCGACTTCTGACGGAGCGAAGCGGAGGCTCGTCACCGGAGCCCCCACGGAACGGTATACATACCCGTCGTTAGGGTTTCACCGTGTTTTGATTCACTTGTAAGCCGCCATATGGTGTTGTACCAGAACTCTTGATTATAGTGAGGAGTGTTTGTTGGCTGGCGCCCGTCGTTTTTTACCTTCCGCATTGGAGGGGAGGTTTTCCACGTTAAATCTTGTGTCTCTTTGTGGTTTGATCTTGTGTTCTTCCTCGTTTCCACGTCGTCAGTCCCAACAAGTGGTATCAGAGCCCATGGTTGAAAAAACCTGGAAAATCTCAAGGGTCACATGTGACGGGGGGAGCCCGTTAACGTCTCGTTGGTCACACGGGTTGTGTGTAAATTGAGCGTTGTTAGACTCAGGGCCTGTAAAAACATCTTCCGGAGATCGCATAGTTGTGTGATGTGAAGAGTTGGGTCCGATGTGTGACGGGGGAGATTGTTAGGTTTAGTCCCACATCGGTAATTGATGGTGGGGGAGCACAACATATAAGGCATAGCAGTCATCACCTATTAGGCTAGTCTTTTGGGTTGAGTTAGGCCCAATACCTTTACGTTGTGGGATCCGTTGGACCTGGGCCCGTGGGGCGCCGACTTGTGGGGATAGTGAGTCGTGCCAGATTCCGCTGCGCACTCTAACAATATAAAGAACTATAGAGAAAGAATTGATACTATGTTATGTTGCTATGAGATTTAAAGGATAAATCGACATAAACAATGGATATGTAATAAACATTTTAAAGGTTAGTGTACCCTTTTAAAGGACCACGCCGTACAAACTTACGGTTAATTAAAAATAGAACATACAAACGTATGAAACTTGTCATTACCTCTGTTGGAATTCAGCTATCCGGATGGACTAATGAACTTCCGAGCAGAAATATGGTAAGCATGTGGATCCCATTAAAAAAATACACAGTATATGCATGAGCCACATCTGTCTCACTAGAAAAATGCACCTGTACCCTTAATAAATAAAAAAGAAAGGTTGTATATGCGTGTACCCTCTCTCTACGAACCCTCACCACTCTGTTCCCATCGAAGCTATTTTCCTCAACACCCCGATCCAGCCCGCACCCCGCGATGGTGGAGAGAAGGTGGTGCGATAGTTGTAGCCGAGCTCATACTGGGGTCGAAGAGTGTCGATCGAGCAGGCCATGGATGCAAATGAAGTCCTCGCTGATGGAGGCGGGGTGTGGGGCGGTGTCCAGGCCTCCAGGCCGGGATGAGCGACGAGCGCCAGACACTGGTATGTGGGCTTGATCTCCCACGCGCTGGCCTCTGCCGCATCCTCCGCGGCCACTGCTCCATAATTATTGGCATCTCCCGAGGTCCCCCGCCACAGGGTGCCGTCCCGGTGATGGCAGCAGTCCTCATGGCCGAGGAAAGCAACTCAGCATCATAGCGATGTAACTCGGGATCCAGGAAAAAATAGAACCGATATATGTATGATTTTTTTTTTATATATAGAGGAAGATTGGAGTGCGGTTTTACATCCGGACACATGCGTCAGCGTGAGCGGGGAAGCCTTTGAGGGTTGAGGCTAGTGGTGCGAATGTGAAGTGGAGGACCCCATGAGCACAATAATGTAGAGGAAAGCTGCTGAGATCCCTGATGACCAACTCCTCAGCACCTTCATAAAGGGGGATGGTCCTTCCATAGCAAAGAAACCCAAGACCAAGACCAAGAAGCTTAGGGCTTCTAAAGAGAGTCAGCCACCACCAATCAAGAATGTTACTACAGAAGTATGAAAATTGCTTTCGGTTTCATCCCTTTCATTTGGATCCTGATTCTGATCCCCTTTTTTCTTGTCTAGGAGCAAGATACATTGGATATAGAGATTTATAATGCAGAATCAACTCTGCCTCCTTCTCCCAGTACTCATCAAGAAGCTCTCCCACAATCTCCAGGTATAATTTTTAGCCGATCACCTTTCTTTACTCACAGTAGTAACTTTTGTCTAACAATATTTTATTTCAGAAATAATCCCTGAATCTTCATCTGCTGTTCCTGATTCACAAATTATTCTAATAGGACACGTACTTCAAAGGACATCTCTCCCTTCTCCAATGATCTTTATTTATAAAATCCCAATCAAACTTTCATTTGTGTATGAACAGGGACATGCCTCCTCTCTTGTCATTCCCTTTGACCTGAATGACTACATCGATGAGGGAGAGGCCACTGCACCAGAATCTTCAAATAAACTTATATTTCCTAAAGAAATCAAATCTCAGCTTCAAATGTTGCTCTCCCTTTTGGAAGCCAACACAGCTGATCTAGTTCAAGATGCAGGTGGAATCAGGGACATCTTCAACTTGGTCAAAAATAACATACCAACTGATCTCAAGAAAGCTTTGATTTATGTTGCTCATATGGAGTTTCTCGAGCCAGAATTCTCTGAAGCAAAAGCCAAGCTCATGGCACGTGAAGCTCAAATAGAGCTACCAGAGAAAGAGCAACACTGTATCTCCAATATGGTCTCTATAAGATACCATAGATTGGCTGAACAACACTTCCACTGTCATCATTGGTAATCTATCAACTTTAAAGACTGAAAGGGAACAACTGTTGAGCAGGCTTCAAATGGTTCATGCATCAATCAAACATGAAGAAGAAAACCTGGCCAAAGTCCCAATCATGCTTCAGGATCCAAAGAAGAAGATGACGCTTCTTCACAATGAGCTTCAGCACATCAAAACCAAGAAGAATCCAATTCCAGGCTCAAGTGAAGAAGATCAGAAGAAAATGCCCTTGATGTATTAAAATCGACTTTAAATATGTAATTTCATTTATTTGAAAACTGATGTTTATTGAATTTCTGCAACTTTTGACTTTCAACTCATGTCTTTCTGTAAATGAAATTATCTTTTTTACTTAACCAGCCTGGAGCCCCTTGACATCCCATCAGCTATTTAATCGATCTCATTCACAACACTGCCCAGACGCCATCATATCGGCTATTTAGCCGATCCATCGTAGGATTACAGATCCGAAGTTTCCAAAACCGACGTCTCTTTGCCTTCACGCTACTACTTGTAAATAAGAACCGCCGACCCAATACACACTTCATCGTTTTCTCCGGCCCTTGCTCTTCCTCAAACCGCCTTCTCCTCTTCCAAACAGTAGCAGCAAAGCAAGATCCATGGTGACCCGCAACAAGCACCTTGCCGACGAAGGCTCTAGCAACAGCCTCCACCGACCTGCCATCGCCTGTTCGAGTGACATTCCTTTTCACCGTTTGCTTCTTGGATTCAAGGTTGGTTGTTCAAGAAAACCCTAACTTATTTCTTTTTCATAGTTTCCCTCCCTAGGTGGACGAGCAAGGCCCTAGCCAGGCTCCAGAGGAGCGCAACCTTGCGCTGGATAAAGACGCCTGACGCTTCATCCGGGAGTACTCCAATACTAGGCGCCTGCTAGAGGAGGAGCATCGTTGTGTCGTCCGCGTGGAGGACAAGTTGTCGGCAATCCGCGCGTGCCTTGACCGCACCATGGAGCACCTAGAGGCGTCCGATGCCATGGTGGCAGGTATAATCTTCTCGGATTCTTTGATCATCATCTTTTGATCTCCCACATCGACCAAATCAGTAATTTCTATGAATGATCTTATTGTTCTGCTTAGTCTTTTGCAACTGATTGTTTTGAACCTAGGATTGATTTGTACATGATCGAATCGACTATTTTTCAACCTTTTTCTTTGCTTGATGTAGAGCTCAGATCCAACTGCCTCTCTCCCGGAGGCGGCCACGGCGGTTGCCGACTTTGTGAACGCCCATGGGGGAACATTGGAGGAGCGCCTCCAGGACCTCCCAGTACGTGTCAGGGAGTTGGCCCTCCACGCCGTTGTCACACCCCAATTTTAAGGATAAAATTGTGGCGGAGTACTCATGTGTGCCCAGGAAACAATCACACACATAAGTTAGACAAATTACAAGAAGGTGGCATCATCACATTGTTTATTACATAACGATAGTATCAACACAAGTCTTACATCAAGCGAAACAAAAGATAACTGAACTGCTAACAAGATCTACTCCACAGGGAACGCTGACTGGGGGAAACAGCTAGCCTAGAAGTCCTCTGGGAAGTCGCCAACTGCACCTTCATCTGTTACCCATCCGGGATTTGCCCAAAAAGAAGATAAACAACAAGCGTAAGTACTTCTCGTACTTAGCAAGCTAACACAGGGTTCATGAGGCTCAAAGGCTGACACTGTCTGACTGCAGTTAGCTTTTAAGTTGGCAGGTTTTAGCATTAAGGTAAACGAATATTGTGCTTAACCCTTAACCCATGATCCATTTGTCCATCAAAGATAAATATAACATCATAAAGTACCAACATATAAAGTAAACAGTTATTCAAGTATCAAAGTTCTGCTAGTTTCCCGGGCCGCTCGTGACCGTGAGCACGGCTGTTATAACAGTTTTACACTCTGCAGAGGTTGTGCATCTTTACCCACAAGCCGTGTTACCCTTGTGCCCGAGGCGGCCAACCTCTTGATCCACTTCCGAGGTAGATCGGCGGGGCACACTATGAAGCCTTTCGTTGGTTCGTCTAACATGTTAGGGCCGCTAGGTTTCCTTGGCAGGCAGATGTAGTAACCCCCCTTTCCTATGGCACAAGGCCATCGCAGCTATACACATAGGAACAGGAGCAGCCCTACACCCAAAGTGGCAAGCCCCTTATGCGCCCTTTCGGGTCACCGCTAACAAGTTAGAAAAGGTCCAGTGTACTGAGCTAAAACCAGAGCCATATAGCACTCATGGTAGCACTGTCAATCCCAGCTTTTGCTAACAGCAAGTTTTATTAACCGTTTAACAACATATCATCATGAGAACAAATTCATCATTGGACTGGATCAGTTATAAGTCAGTTAGCACTAGCATTCTACCCATATGCAAAGATCCCACGGAGTCAAGAACATCACAGATAACAAAGCTAAGTGGGTCTCTAAGGTTGCTCAATTGGACACATGCATAAATGAGTAAATTAATAGTAAGGTGAAATAGGTAACAAGGAGATCCCATGCTAACTTGCCTTGGTTGTCGAAAGACTGATCTTCCTGCTGGTCGCTGAAAGAGGGGTCCTGGTCGTACCACACCGACTCACCGTCTACTCGATCACAAAACATCACCACGCATTCCAGGCGCAAACATACACAATGCAAACAAGGCTATCATTAGAACAGTACACCAAACAGTAATAAACAGAAATAAAACTTTGATAAAACTGAAGTACGCGTTTCTACGATCACAACAAGTTTTGGTTCACCGAAAACGGAGTTACTATGCGAAAGATACGGCCGAAACGGTGTTTCTAGAGACCTAAACAAGATTAACTTGGACCCTGAAGCTAAACTGTTCAAAACAGTCTAACAGGGACGTCAACAGGTGGATAACTAAATTACGAACCTAACGCAACTTGAACGGGTCAAAACGGAGCTAAAACGTGGATTTTATAAGCATTTTAATGTAGTGGCATTTCTGTAAATAGAGTGAAATCAATTTGAATTTAAATCGGAATTTAAACTGAATTTTAAAACAATTTGACGGCCGGCTGGACTGCGCCTCAATTCAAGAAACGCAGGGGCCTGGTCGGAAGTTTGCAAAGACACAGTGAATAGTACTGAGTGGAGCGCGGGTTGATTCCGGTTTCTCGGGGGGTTCTTTAGCAAAACTCTCCCCGAAGGGGTACGGGTCACTCACGGCCGTCGGATCGATCGTGGACGGCACGGATTAGATCCAGGGGGGTGTGCACACGGGCAGGCCGACGGCGCGCCGCGGGCAGGCACGGGCCGGACGTCGTGGCCGCGTCGCGACGCCGGGCACGCACACGCCATGGAGGGACATGGGAGCTCGCGGGCAAGGGCACTGGGGCACCGCCAAGATGAACCAAGCGGCGGAGGGGTAGCGGAGCGCAAGGGGTTCTCACCGCGTTGGAAGAAGGACGGAGAGGCTCGGACGATGGCGAAGGCGAACGGCGGCGGGGGGCCCGAGCGACGGCGACGGAGCTGAGCTGCGAGCAGACGACGGCGGTTAGGGCCAAACCGAACGAAAGAGAGAGGGAAGGATGGTTCGGCAACTTCACCGAGGCGCGGCGGAGCTCGGGGAAGGTCGCACACGGCGGAGCGGCGCCGAATCGACGGTCGACGGCGGGGCGGGGGGCGGTGGCGATGGCGGCGGGGAGCTCTCGTCGCGATTGCTCGGTGGTTGCTCCTGCGCGGCTCTGCGGGTGCGGGAGTGGGGAAAGAGGAGCGGGCAGGAGACCGCGTCCACTATATGGACGAGGGAGAGCGAGGTCGTGGGAGTGGGGAGCGGGCGAAGCGGAGCGTGGCGCGGCGGAGCGGCGGTTGCGCTCGGGGCGCGTCGCGCGGAGGGGGGGGGAAAGAAGGCGCTGACGCGCGGGCCCGTCTGCCAGGGAGAGAAAGGGAGGGCGAGAGCGGCTGGCGGGGCGTGCGCAAGCAGGCCGGCCTGCTGGGCCGCGGGCGGGGAAGAAGAGAGAGAGGGCAGGGAGGCCCAGCGCGGGGGAAAGGAGAAGGGAGGGAGCGCCGGCGGCTTGGGCCGCCAGGCCGCTTGGGCCGGAGCAAGGGAAAGAGAGAGAGAAAGGGAAAACTCCTTTTCTTTTATTTTCAACACATTTCAAACCATTTTCAAATGAATTTGAATTCATTTCAAATTTGGCAAAAACCAGTCACTCAATAAATATGATGCACCAGCATGAATGCAAAAACATGTTGCCACTTTATTTTAATTCAAAAATTATTTAACCCCTAGGTTAAATGCTCACAAAATCATAATTAAATCATTTTCACCTATTTTATTTGGAGAAATTTTTAGGGTGTTACAACTCTACCCCCTTAAGATGAATCTCGTCCTCGAGATTCGACTGGAGCTTACTCAAACAACTGCGGATAAGATTTCCGAAGATCTTCTTCTCTTTCCCAGGTAGCCTCTTCTTCTGTATATCTGTTCCACTGAACCTTGCACATCTTGATAACTCGGCTCCTGGTAACTCTTTCTGCTGTCTCTAAGATCTTGACAGGGTACTCTTCATAAGTGAGATCTTCTCCTATCTTGATCTCTTCCAGGGGAACTTGCTCTTGGCACCCTCAGACATTTCTTCAGCTGAGAGACATGGAACACATCATGAACGCCTGATAAACTCTCAGGTAACTCAAGCTGATAGGCCACTTCTCCACGTCTGGCCAAGATCCGGAAAGGACCTATGTATCTTGGTGCCAACTTTCCTTTCATGTTGAATCTCTTTACGCTTCTCATGGGTGACACTTTCAAATACACATAGTCTCCCACTTTGAAAACTAAGTCCCTCCTGCGAGTATCCGCATAACTCTTTTGTCGGGACTGAGCTATCCTCAAGTTATCCCGGATCATTCTTACTTGTTCTTCAGCATTTCTAAGAACATCCGGTCCAAACACTTGAGTTTCTCCTGTCTGATTCCAGAATAAAGGAGTTCTACACTTTCTCCCATACAAAGCTTCAAAAGGAGCCATTTTGAGACTCTTCTGATGACTGTTATTGTAGGAGAATTCAGCATATGGCAGGCTTTATCCCAACTAGCCCCATGCTGAAGTGCACATGCTCTCAACATATCCTCCAAGATTTGATTTATCCTTTCAGTCTGCCCATCTGTTTGTGGGTGATATGCAGAACTGAAATTCAGCTTGGTTCCCAACGATTGGTGTATCTGATGCCAGAAATGAGATGTGAATTGTGTTCCTCTGTCAGACACTATTTTCTTCGGAACACCATGCAGAGACACAATTCTCTCCATGTACAGCTCTGCTAACCTTGCTCCATTATAAGTGGTTTTAACTGGTAGGAAGTGAGCGACCTTGGTGAGCCGGTCGACTATTACCCATATAGAGTCATAGCCTCTTTGTGTGCGGGGTAATCCAGTGATAAAGTCCATTCCCACTTCTTCCCATTTCCACTCGGGTATCTGCATAGGTTGCAATAATCCTGCCGGTCTTTGATGTTCAGCCTTGACCTTCTGACAGGTGTCACATAGGGCTACATATTCTGCCACATCTCGCTTCAAACCATACCACCAGTACTTCTCTTTCAAATCCAAGTACATTTTGGTACTGCCGGGATGTATGGAGTAGGCAGATTCATGCGCATCTCGCAAGATGGCATCACGGATAGCTTTCACTTCAGGCACACATATCCTTTTTCCAAACCATAAGGTTCCATTTTCATCCATCCGGAAACCTGGTGCCTTCCAAGCACTATGTTTTCTGCTATCTCTTGCAGTTTCTCATCTTTCAGCTGACCCTCACGGATTTCTTTCTCCAAGGTAGGTTCAACTGTTATCTCCACAACATTGTTGGCAAAGCACAGGTTAAGATATGCCATTTCAGCTCTCAATTCAGCTGACATGTATTCCACTTGCAGTCCATTTGCATAAGTTTTTCTGCTCAAGGCATCGGCCACGACATTGGCCTTCCTGGGTGATAATGTACCTCCAGGTCATAGTCTTTGATCAATTCTAGCCAACGGCGTTGCCTCAAATTCAGATCTGATTGAGTAAATATGTACTTCAGACTTTTATGATCTGTGTACACATCACACTTATGCCCAACTAGATAATGTCTCCATATTTTTAGAGCATGGACAACAGCTGCTAACTCCAAATCATGAGTTGGATAGTTCACCTCGTGCTTTCTCAGCTGTCTAGATGCATAGGCTACTACTCTTCCTTCTTGCATTAGAACACATCCAAGTCCCAGACGAGATGCATCACAATAGATGGAGAAGCTTTTGTTCAAGTCTGGCAGAACTAGGACTGGTGCTGAGGTCAATCTCCTCTTCAACTCTTCAAAGTTTGCCTGGCACTTATCAGACCACACAAACTTAGCACTCTTTTCTAGCAAGGCAGTCATAGGCTTTGCAAGCTTGGAGAATCCTTCAATGAACCTCCTATAATACCCAGCCAAACCCAGAAAGCTTCGGATTTCACTGGCATTGGTTGGCGGGTTCCAGTCCAACACATCCTGCACCTTGCTAGGATCAACGGATATACCTCCGTTAGAGACTACATGCCCCAAGAAAGAGACTTCTTTCAACAAAACTCACATTTGCTCCTCTTGGCATAGAGTTGATGCTCTCTCAACTTCTGCAGAACCATCCTTAGATGTTCAGCATGTTCCTCTTCTGTTTTAGAGAACACTAGAATGTCATCTATGAACACCACCACAAACTTGTCTAGGTACTCCATGAACACTTATTCATCAGGTACATGAAGTAGGCTGGGGCTGGTCAGTCCAAAAGACATTACTGTATACTCATACAATCCATACCGCGTTGTGAAAGCAGTCTTAGGAATGTCTGAGTTCCGGATTTTCAACTGGTGATACCCAGACCTGAGATCTATTTTGGAGAACACACATGCTCCTCTAAGCTGGTCAAATAGATCGTCTATCGGTAGGGGTAGAGGGTATTTGTTTTTAATGGTAACCTCATTTAAAGACCTATAGTCCACACACATCCTTGGCTACCATCTTTCTTATCCACAAAGATCACAGGTGCTCCCCAAGGAGAAGCACTGGGGCGTATATACCCCTTCTCTAGCAACTCCTTAAGTTGCTTCTTAAGCTCTTCTAATTCATTTACCCCCATTCTATAAGGTCTTTTAGCTATTGGTGCAGTTCCAGGCAGCAATTCAATAATGAACTCAACATCGCGATCAGGTGGCATACCTGGAAGATCATCAGGAAAGACATCAGGGAACTCGTCCACCACCCGATCTTGCTCTGCACCACTAGCATTCATCTGGTTTATGGTGGCAGTCGGCTGCTCTTGCATCACCACTTCCACACAGATCCTGTCTCCCTTGGGTGTAGATACAACCACTGATCTTTCTTGACACTGAATGACAGCCCCATGTTGCTTCATCCAGTCCATACCCAAGATGAGATCTATGCCTGCTGTTCTCAGCACTATAGGCTTTACTTTAAATTCTACCCCCCTTAAGTTGACACTAGAGGTGGGGCTCCAAAAATTTGCAGGCATACTACCCCCTGGTGAGTTTACTATGATTGTTTCTTTCATTGCACATAAAGGCACACCATGCATTCTAACAAAAGACTGTGAAATGAAGGAATGCGAAGCACCAGAATCAAAAAGTATGGTTGCTGGGATTGAGTTGATGCTGAACGTACCCATCATAACATCCGGTGCATCCAGGGCACTATCGGCAGCCACATGGTTCACTCGCCCAGTGTGAGGTGGACGAGCATTCTGCTTCTGATCTCCTGCTTGGTTCTGTGGAGTCTGAGGGTTCTGCTTCTTGGGACACTGGTGAGCATAGTGTCCAACCTCCCCACAGCGGTAGCAAGCGTTGGGGTTCTGCTGAGATGCATTCTTCATGGGAGCGGAGTTGGGTGCTCCCTGACGTGATGCTTGGCTGCCCTGCTGCTGGTACCTCTGCCCTCCTGGCTGCTGCTGATAGCGCTGACCACCTGACTGCTGTTGGTATGGAAGGCGCTGCTGGTTCTGGTTGCCCTGGGGTTGCTGTCCCCTGTTCCACTGGTTGGAGGAGCCTTGATTCCTCTGGGGGTAGCCTTGCTGGGGGTTGGTTCGGGGACGAGTGTTGCTCCCCGAAGACTGGCCTTGGAAGCTTCTCTTCTTTGCTTCCATCTCTTTCCGCTTGTTGTCAATAACAATCGCCCTATTGACCAGGGCCTAATAGTTGGGATAAGTATTTGACATAAGCTGGAGCTGCAACCCATCGTAAAGACCCTTCAGAAAACGGCGCTGCTTGTCTTTATCTTGGGCCACATCCTATGGGGCATAGCGCGACAGTTGGGCAAACTTATCGCGGTATTCCGCCACTGACATGGACCCTTGTTTCAAGGAGCGGAACTCTTCTTGCTTCAGCTCTACGAGACCATCAGGGATATGATAGGATCTGAAGTTCTCCTTGAACTCCTGCCATGAAACAACTGGAGCATCTTGGGGACGGCCGAACATGAATGCATCCCACCAGTCCTGGGCTGCTCCCTGCAGTTGCCCAGAAGCGTAGAGCACTTTCTCATAATCTGTGCACTGGGCAATGTTCAGCTGCTTCTCTACTGCACGAAGCCAGTCATCCGCCTCCAAAGGTTCAGAGGCATGAGTGAACACAGGTGGGTGGCCTTTCAGGAATTCTCCTCGACGGTCCCTGACTTGGAGAGGTTGGGGTGCTGCAGCTGGCGCCTGATCCAGGCGGTTCATCATGGCTTGCATAAGTTGAGTTTGCATACCCATCAGCTGCTCGATGGTCACTGGCGGCGGTGGCGGTGGCGGGTCCATAGGAGCACCCCGCCCACGGCCACGGCCCCTTCTGCGTCCACCCCTTGCTGCCATCTGCTCACCAACAAATGCGCAAGAGTTAGACCTTTATATCCAACATAGATAGCATATTTAGATATAAATGAACATTGCTGAAAAAATTTCTGTGCACATCCTTGTCAACAGCAGCGCACTAAAACTGACATAACTCAAGCTACAGAAATCCAACAGGGATGAACTAGACATCGTTGGAAAGCTTAATAAACCAGCTACAACTTTCGTATAGAACACTTTTTCAGATTCGGCCACAATCTGGGTCTAAAACAGCGTTGAACAGAACCTGTCCTGGATGACAGACTGCGCAGAAACATCAATTTAAAACGGGCATATCTCCCAGATCTGAACAGATAAGGACTTGGTTCCAGATTTGTTTGAAAGATACATCAGTCTAGATACTCCCACCAAAAATTTCATAATTTTTGGGAACACGTATTAAGAGATATACTGATATAACCACAGGCTGCTCCAGAAAAACAGCAACACAGATAAGGGATAAACAACCTTATTCAACACAGAGATATGTTTTAAACTTGGAGAAGCACCGACAAAACCCATACTTCACCACACACAAGCAAAGATCCATCAAACATAGTTCACTAACATAAACAACACATCCACTAAAAGTTCAACAGACACAAACTGAAAATTAAACAACGTGTCTAAACGAGATAACTAAACATGGTAGGCAACTACTGGGCTCCACCGGGGGCATCGTTGGCTCTTTACTTCTTCTTGTAAACAGCTGGAAGACCCAGCTCACCGCGGAGATGATCCACTTCACGCTCCAGACGCCTCATCACTTTCTGTGAAGCGCGCAGGTCATCCTGCACCTTGTCAGCCTTCCTCTGCACTTCATAGGCATGCTGGGCGGTAGAGACCAGAACTGGGTACTCCATAGGAGGAAGCAGAGCTTGCCACGAGCCCACCATGTCACTGTGGGGCAGGTAGCGGTAGCGGTCAGTCCTCATAGACTGGAAGCGCAGACCACGGTAAAGCAAGAAAGCATCCTGCGCTGCGTCCTCCATGCTGGTGAGAGCTTCACCACGCTTGGTGGTAGTCCTGTGAGCCGACTCTATGACGTGGGCTTGGTCCACATCATTCCAACCTGTAACCATCAGGTCGGACTTCCAGTAAGTGGCCTCCAAAGGATGAGTGTACTCGCCACAGTGATACTGGAGCTTGGCCTCCAACTCTGGGTAGTACTCATCCAGCAGGCGAACCAACATACTATGGTAGTATGTTGTCTCGTCAGGCTTCTTGAACATGAAACGACGAGTCCACCCAAGGTCTTCATCCACCACCTGCACTAATGGATAGGCAGGGGGTGTTGGTGCTGAAGCAGACGAAGCAGCGGGAGAGTGCACCACCGGATACACTGGCACGAAGGCCGGTGCTGCAGGAGCTGCTGGAGCGGCAGGTGCTGCAGGGGCTGCTGGAGCGGCGAGGGCTGTTGGGGCTGCTGGAGCGGCGGGGGCTGCAGGGGCTGCTGGAGCGGCGGGGGCCTCCACGACTGGTGGAGTGACAGGCGCCACAGGAGCGGGTGCCTCTGGAGCAGGGACCTCAGGCGCTGGTGCCTCAGGCACAGGCTCCACAGGAGCTGGCACCTCCGGAGCTGGAGACTTAGGAACTGCTGCAGGGGGCGGTGGTGGCGCTGCTAGCTCCTCAGAGACAGTCGGGGTAGAGGTCAACTCTTCTCCTCCACGATGAAGGCGGTGTTGGAGGAGCTAGAGGAACCGTCACTGTCGGGGATGTGGACCACAGGGGGAGCAGGCTGGCGGGCGCTGGCGGTGAAAAGGGCACGATACGCGCGGGTGTTCATGCGAGGCATCCTGACGTTGTGGTCAAAGACAAGATAAGCGGAAACAATTAGTTTTACATAATAGAATAAGAATAAGAAGCATGTAAATTTTAATAAAGTAACAAGATAATAAAATAAGCATGAACAGGTTAAAAAGGTGTTAGAACGGCCATTTCCTAGCTAGGCTCGCGTCCTACAGTCAACAAAGCTTTGATACCAATTTGTCACACCCCAATTTTAAGGGTAAAATTGTGGCGGAGTACTCATGTGTGCCCAGGAAACAATCACACACATAAGTTAGACAAATTACAAGAAGGTGGCATCATCACATTGTTTATTACATAACGATAGTATCAACACAAGTCTTACATCAAGCGAAACAAAAGATAACTGAACTGCTAACAAGATCTACTCCACAGGGAACGCGGACTGGGGGAAACAGCTAGCCTAGAAGTCCTCTGGGAAGTCGCCAACTGCACCTTCATCTGTTACCCATCCGGGATTTGCCCAAAAAGAAGATAAACAACAAGCGTAAGTACTTCTCGTACTTAGCAAGCTAACACAGGGTTCATGAGGCTCAAAGAGCTGACACTGTCTGACTGCAGTTAGCTTTTAAGTTGGCAGGTTTTAGCATTAAGGTAAACGAATATTGTGCTTAACCCTTAACCCATGATCCATTTGTCCATCAAAGATAAATGTAACATCATAAAGTACCAACAATATAAAGTAAACAGTTATTCAAGTATCAAAGTTCTGCTAGTTTCCCGGGCCGCTCGTGACCGTGAGCACGGCTGTTATAACAGTTTTACACTCTGCAGAGGTTGTGCATCTTTACCCACAAGCCGTGTTACCCTTGTGCCCGAGGCGGCCAACCTCTTGATCCACTTCCGAGGTAGATCGACGGGGCACACTATGAAGCCTTTCGTTGGTTCGTCTAACATGTTAGGGCCGCTAGGTTTCCTTGGCAGGCAGATGTAGTGACCCCCCTTTCCTATGGCACAAGGCCTTCGCAGCTATACACATAGGAACAGGAGCAGCCCTACATCCAAAGTGGCAAGCCCCTTATGCGCCCTTTCGGGTCACCGCTAACAAGTTAGAAAAGGTCCAGTGTACTGAGCTAAAACCAGAGCCATATAGCACTCATGGTAGCACTGTCAATCCCAGCTTTTGCTAACAGCAAGTTTTATTAACCGTTTAACAACATATCATCATGAGAACAAAGTTCATCATTGGACTGGATCAGTTATAAGTCATTTAGCACTAGCATTCTACCCATATGCAAAGATCCCACGGAGTCAAGAACATCACAGATAACAAAGCTAAGTGGGTCTCTAAGGTTGCTCAATTTGGACACATGCATAAATGAGTAAATTAATAGTAAGGTGAAATAGGTAACAAGGAGATCCCATGCTAACTTGCCTTGGTTGTCGAAAGACTGATCTTCCTGCTGGTCGCTGAAAGAGGGGTCCTGGTCGTACCACACCGACTCACCGTCTACTCGATCACAAAACATCACCACGCATTCCAGGCGCAAACATACACAATGCAAACAAGGCTATCATTAGAACAGTACACCAAACAGTAATAAACAGAAATAAAACTTTGATAAAACTGAAGTACGCGTTTCTACGATCACAACAAGTTTTGGTTCACCGAAAACGGAGTTACTATGCGAAAGATACGGCCGAAACGGTGTTTCTAGAGACCTAAACAAGATTAACTTGGACCCTGAAGCTAAACTATTCAAAACAGTCTAACAGGGACGTCAACAGGTGGATAACTAAATTACGAACCTAACGCAACTTGAACGGGTCAAAACGGAGCTAAAACGTGGATTTTATAAGCATTTTAATGTAGTGGCATTTCTGTAAATAGAGTGAAATCAATTTGAATTTAAATCGGAATTTAAACTGAATATTAAAACAATTTGACGGCCGGCTGGACTGCGCCTCAATTCAACCGAAACGCAGGGGCCTGGTCGGAAGTTTGCAAAGACTCAGTGAATAGTACTGAGTGGAGCGCGGGTTTATTCACGGTTTCTTCGGGGGTTCTTTAGCAAAACTCTCCCCGAAGGGGTACGGGTCACTCACGGCCGTCGGATCGATCGTGGAAGGCACGGATTAGATCCAGGGGGTGTGCACACGGGCAGGCCGACGGCGCGCCGCGGGCAGGCACGGGCCGCGACGTCGTGGCCGCGTCGCGACGCCGGGCACGCACACGCCATGGCAGGGACATGGGAGCTCGCGGGCAAGGGCACTGGGGGCACCGCAAGATGAACCAAGCGGTCGGAGGGGTAGCGGAGCACAAGGGGGTTCTCACCGCGTTGGAAGAAGGGACGGAGAGGCTCGGACGATGGCGAACGGCGAACGGCGGCGGGGGCCCGAGCGACGGCGACGGAGCTGCGAGCAGACGACGTCGGTTAGGGCCAAACCGAACGAAAGAGAGAGGGAAGGATGGTTCGGCAACTTCACCGAGGCGCGGCGGAGCTCGGGGAAGGTCGCACACGGCCGGAGCGGCGCCGAATCGACGGGTCGACGGCGGCGGCGGTGGCGATGGCGGCGGGGAGCTCTCGTCGCGATTGCTCGGGTGGTTGCTCCGCTGCGCGGCTCTGCGGGTGCGGGAGTGGGGAACAGAGGAGCGGGCAGGAGACCGCGTCCACTATATGGACGAGGGAGAGGCGAGGTCGTGGGAGTGGGCGCGGGCGAAACGGAGCGTGCGGCAGCTGCGGTTGCGCTCGGCGGCGTCGCGCGGAGGGGGGGGAAAGAAGGCGCTGACGCGCGGGCCCGGTCTGCCAGGGAGAGAAAGGGGAGGGCGAGAGCGGCTGGCGGGCGTGCGCAAGCAGGCCGGCCTGCTGGGCCGCGCGGGAGAAAGAGAGAGGAGCAGGGAGGCCCAGCGCGGGGGAAAGGAGAAGGGAGGGAGCGCCGGCGGGCTTGGGCCGCCAGGCCGCTTGGGCCGGATGCAAGGGAAAGAGAGAGAAAGGGAATAACTCCTTTTTCTTTTATTTTCAACACACTTCAAACCATTTTCTAAATGAATTTGAATCCATATCAAATTTTGGCAAAAACCAATCACTTCAATAAATATGATGCACCAGCACGAATGCAAAAACATGTTGCCACCTTTATTTTAATTCACTAAAATTATTTAACCCCTAGGTTAAATGCTCACAAAATCATAACCAAATCATTTTCACCTATTTTATTTTGGAGAAAATTTTTTTTTAGGGTGCTACAGCCGTCAACCACGGTGCCACCTTCGCCCTGGCTAGAGCAGAGCTCAGCAGGGCGTACGTCCACGACCTAGTGACACCTTCCTTCGTTGGCACCAGGACGAGGGACGACTTTAGGGAGCTGGTGGAGGAGTTCCAGCCGCTGGAGACCGCCGTGGCGGAGGTGTCGCACCTGGAGGACCTCCTCAACAAACTTTTTCTTGAATAGTTGTAATTTACGTTTGTGCAAGTGAACTTGGTCCGACCCGAATAATTGACTCTGTCATTCTGCCCCTGCATCATCAGGCTTCTTTTGTGTAATATATATGCCTGTCTTTGCTTGGGTTTTAACTTCTCTGTTTTCTTCATGCTCTGATTTTTGTTCTAAAGGCGATGCTCTCTTTGCATCGGCTATCATTTCTTTACTGTTAACCACGATGCTAAAGGTGATACACTATGTATCGGCTGTTTTTATTCTGAAGGCGATGCCTTTGTATCGGCTATCGACAAAAACTTGATAGATCACAATAAATCTACCCAAATTCTAGGATAATAACTTTTAAAATATTTCTCAATAACTCCTCTGAAGAACTCAACTCCTTCCAAAGTTTCATAAAAATATGCATTGCTAGGAGCACACCTTGTGATTCGATAAGGTCCTTCCCAGTTTGGCAACCACTTGCCATACTTGTTATCCTTAGTTCCGGTCGGCAAGATAACTTTCCAAACTAAGTCACCTTCATTGAATCTCTTCTCCCTCACCTTCTGATTGTAGTATTTAGCAATCCTGAGTTTATGAGCCTTAATTTTTTCCAAAGCTTTTAGCCGATGAAAATTCAAATCATCAAGATTATCCATCATAAGATGCCTATATTCATCAGCTTTTAGACTATTTTGCTGCAATACTCTTCTAGATCCAATATTGATCTCCCAAGGTAAAACAACTGCATGCCCATAAACTAACTCATATGGTGAACATTTAATTGAACCATGACAAGCGACCCTATAAGACCACAGAGTTTCACTGAGTATCAAATTCCATTTCCTTGGATGCTCTCTGATCTTCTTCTTAATAATTTTGATCAATATTTGATTAGATGCCTCGGCTTGCCTATTAGCCTAAGCATAATAAGGAGATGAATTAATCAACTTGAAACCCGTACTAATAGCAAAATCTTCAAACTCCTTTGATGTAAACATCTTCCCTTGATCTGTGGTTATAGATTGAGGAATACCAAATCTGTAAATGATATGTTCCTTGATAAACTAAATCATATTAGCTGATGAAGCTTCTTTCAAAGGAATGGCTTCAACCCATTTAGTAAAATAATCAGTTGCTACCAGTACGAATTTATGCCCCTTGCTTGATGATGAAAATATTTGGCCAATTAGATCTATTCCCCATCCTCTAAATGGCCACGACTTCATAATTGGATTCATAGCTGATGCTGGAGATTTCTAAACATTACCAAATTTCCGGCATTCTTGACACCCTTTATAATATTTGAAACAATCTTCCAGCATGGTCGGCCAAAAATAATCTGCTCTCCTAATCATCAACTTCATCTTGTGAGCAGATTGATGTGCACCACAAACACCTTCATGAATTTCTCCCATCAAAATCGTTTTATGATAAAGCTGATCATCAAGGAGAACAAACTTTGTAGCTTTATATCTCAACTTTCTAGAGATTTGTCGTGATGGATCCTTCAAATATTCAATAATTTCAATCCTCCAATCGTCATCATTGACTAGTTCATTGGCTAATATTTCAAGAACTTGTCGATATCCAGAACCACTTTGAGCTAGCCGATTAGCTTCTTGATTTTGACATCTAGGAATATGTTTAATAACAACAGAAGAGAAAGAATCAAGCAGTTCTAGGCATTTTTAATAATGTTTTCTTAGTATATCATCCTTGCATTTATATAGGCCGAGCAATTGATTAATTACTAATTGAGAATCACCAAAAAATTTAACAGCTTCGGCCTTTACCTCATACAGAAGTTGTCCTTTAAGAACAACTTCATACTCAGCTTGGTTATTGGTAGAAGTTGGATCAATAGGAAAAGCATATTCAAAACTTGCCCCCTGTGGTGAAACCAGTACAATTCCAATACCTCCACCTTGCTTACAATTAGATCCATCAAAGAACAAAGCCCAAAGATTGAAGTCTAATGTTTTAATCTCCTTTTTATGATGATGAGTAATGAAATCAGCTATTACCTGACCCTTAACCGCTTTAGCTGACTCATACCTCAAATCATTTGATAATGCAAGAATCCATTTACCAATTCTCCTATTCAAAATGGGCATAGATAACATGTGCTTTATCACATCAAACTTTGACACCACCGTGCACTCAGAAGATAACAAATAATGTCATAGTTTAGTGCACGAAAAGTACAAGCACAAACACAACTTTTCGACAAGAGAATATCTTGTTTCTAGATCTAATAATCTTCTGCTTAAATAAAACACCATTGTTGGTATAAATTAACGCACACTCTACTTTATCCGCAAGCACACAGATAAATCTACCGATGTAGCACTTCACCGGAGTAACCCAGTTTTAATGTCAAACCCAATGGAACGGATAGTGCTAAGCCTTAAAGGCTAACCCCTGAGTAGCTAACAAGGACGAAGAATCTAGAAGTATAGAGGGCATCACTAAGGCTGTCGAATTCCAATTTAAGAGTGATATGTTTATATTATTCTTAGTAGGGAAGTTGCCATAAAAGGTCACAAACAGAGTATGAGTCTTTTATGCAAATGTATTATCCTACCGAGCCTACACACGGGTAGGCGGACTATAGAAGAATCAACAAGGCTATAAGAGTCACCCTTGCGAACAACCACTACTACCGGCGTTATAGGAGGCATTATGAGCTATCAAGTCTAAGCACCATGCTTACACTATCCAACTACTCTAACTCTAGAGCAACTTAGAATTAAAGTACTCAAAAGAGAGTCATAAACCTTAAGAATAATAAGAACAATGGCTCAAACTTAAATATAGACATTGATTACCGAAACAATCGCTGAAGCAAGTTGAAGATGAACTTGAATCCGCAGGTACAAGATAAAGAAGTTGATCCAACAGGCCGAAGCTCCTTCTTGATCTCTTCCTCTCTCTCTCTCTTAGTTCTAATATAAGACTAGGTTCTAAACCTAAACTAGAGGGTAACTAGTCTTCTACTTGAAAGCTGGCTCTTGAAGTCTTCTTCTAGGGTTTCTGAATGAGACGTTGTTGGGTATTTTAAACGCACACAGAATAATCCGCAAGCGCACAGATACCGAGAGTATTCCAGGGTATCAATTTCCACGGGGAACGTGAAGTGTACTAGAAGAATTAAGAACGTCCAAGAAAAGAATGGTAATGCAGTTAGAGAGGGATATAAGGGTTTTCTAAGTGGGTCTATTTAATTAAAGGCCCACTATACTTTACTTACTTTGGAGCAACAATACCTTTCCGATTCTCGAAAAAGACTGGGAAAAGGGTAATCGGGAGAAGGCTGCCAAAAAGCTCTACGAAAACACCAATCCTAACGTGGTGGATTATAACAATCTATAAAGCTGTCACCCCTGTAGCTACCACAACTATCCGGAGGATTGGGCGCAAACTCAGGTAAACCTAGTCTAGACACAACGTCTACACTAACGCTTACTACTCTAATTACATATGATAACTAGAGCACTCAATACGAGCGGAGATCCAGTAAATAAAATAAAGCAAGAAGTAAAATATAATACTTAGAAGTAGTAAATGAAGAACCTGGAGATTACTTGAAGACGAACTAGATGCTGCACCATTACAATGTCGAGGAAGATCCGATAGATCCGGCTCCTCCTTAGCTCTCTCCTTCTCTCTCTAATCCGATCTCTAATTACAACTAGATGAACTAGACAACTAGAACAAGAACTAGAACTAGAAGAACTAGAAGAACTAGAACTAGAACTAGAACTAGATCTAGATGAACCAGAAGAGATTCATCTAGAGGGACCTCTACTTCTAATTGAAACCCTAGTTTCTGATGTGGAGATGAATAATGAAGAAGGAGATCCAGGAGAGGGGGGTCTGGGGCTGCTTATATAGCCCGAGGTGGAGTAGGGGGCAAGGAATCGCCATGTCATCGATCCGCGTCACGTTTATCGCCAACCGTTGGATCAAACCGACTTCAGGGATGGTGGAGATGCATCCTAGGAGGTGGTGGAAGAATGTTCCAGAAGGCGGAGGCGAAACGGCTTCCGTGGCCGACCGGTCGGTCATGAGGTGGGACCGGTCGGTCTGGCCCAGTGGGCCCACGTGGCGGGCCGCCTCGTGGTGTCTTCTGGTGTCTTCTAGATCCTTCTTTTGCAGATTTCGTTGTGAAATTAATATCTTTTCATCTGGGACTCCGAATATAGCAAATGATATGTCCATTTTGATCGTCTCGATGAGCTGTTCACAATGGTGCACTCCAATTCATCACTTGAGATACTTTTATATGGTAAAAATATGGATGTCCTACAAAACAAGTGAGAGCACCAAAACTCGTGGAACTTGTTAGTTTCAAACCCTACAACTACTATGCTTTGTGATTCATTTAGTGTCATTTCATGCAATAGTTGATGGTTAATTATGAGCATTAGTGAGCGTCAACAAGTTCCCCCAAGCTTACCCTTTGCTAGTCCCGAGCAAAGCCAATCTCAACAATGGATCATGAGTTGCTGCAATATCTTCACTTCCAACAAGTACACATGTATTCAAACAGGAGTTCTCATATGGAATAGGAAAAAATATCATATTATTCATCATGGGCTTAGTACTTTACCTTGAATCCTAAGTAATTGAAAGATAGAACGATCAAATCAAGCACTATATCTCTTGCTCTTTTACTTCACTATTATCCTGGAGTTTTTATGAATTTTCAAAAAGCTTAAAAACATATGTTGTCAAATTAAACAATGAATCCAAAAAGAAAGTCCACCACACCATTGAATCGAGAAGTGCATGTGTATGGAAAACGGAGGCGGATGCTCTTTTGAATATATCACTCTCTTCTGTTTATCAGAGACACATGGCTATCAGGCTAATTCTATTGGCGGGCACATGCCCATTTTTATTATGATATTTATTTTTTTTCTTTCTTTTTTTTTCTTTCGAGGTTCCGGACTCTTGTCCCTTTTTATTTCCTCAGGATCTTTCTTTTTGAGGTTTCGGACACTTGTCCCTTTTTATTTCCTCGGATTTTTTTTTCTCTTTTTTTTCAATAGCCACATGCTTCCAACAAACTTTTGAGAGGATTGGTACAAATAATCATGAGCATTTATGCGGAAAATGGATGGAATGTGTAAGTGATCTCAATTCAATAGCATGATAACTTCTCATAGGATCAACAAAGCTTAATTTAACTCAATGCAATTATTAGTCATATTAATATTGGAAACTCTCCGGAACTCTAGTGTTGTTTTAAAACAAGATAAAAATAGCTCAGATCATCACATAACATATCTGTCAAATACCTAGACTCTGGATCAAGCATTTACTACCCATAAATTTAATTTCATTTTTAAGAATCATTATTAATCAGGAGAACTCATGCTTTAAGATCCGATAGATCCGACTCCTCCTCAGCTCTCTCCTTCTCTCTCTAATCCGATCTCTAATTACAACTAGATGAACTAAACAACTAGAACAAGAACTAGAACTAGAAGAACTAGAAGAACTAGAACTAGAACTAGATCTAGATGAACTAGAAGAGATTCATCTAGAGGGACCTCTACTTCTAATTGAAACCCTAGTTTCTGATGTGGAGATGAATAATGAAGATGGAGATCCAGGAGAGGGGGGGTCTGGGGCTGCTTATATAGCCCGAGGTGGAGTAGGGGGCAAGGAATCGCCATGTCATCGATCCGCATCACGTTTATCGCCCACCGTTGGATCAAACCGACTTCAGGGACGGTGGAGATGCATCCTAGGAGGCGGTGGAAGAATGTTCCAGAAGGCGGAGGCGAAACGGCCTCCGTGGCCGACCGGTCAGTCATGAGGTGGGACCGATCGGTCTGGCCCAGTGGGCCCACGTGGCGGGCCGCCTCGTGGTGTCTTCTGGTGTCTTCTAGATCCTTCTTTTGTAGAATTCGTTGCGAAATTAATATCTTTTCATCCGGGACTCCGAATATAGCAAATGATATGTCCATTTTGATCGTCTCGACGAGCTCTTCGCAATGGTGCACTCCAATTCATCACTTGAGATACTTTTATATGGTAAAAACATGGATGTCCTACAAAACAAGTGAGAGCACCAAAACTCATGGAACTTGTTAGTTTCAAACCCTACAACTATGCTTTGTGATTCATTTAGTGTCATTTCATGCAATAGTTGATGGTTAATTATGAGCATTAGTGAGCGTCAACAGGCGTAGACTTTTCTGAAGAGAGACTTGTTATACCCTGGGGCCTGGGGGCCTGTTTATATAGCCTCGAGGGATCAACCGTTACCGTTAAATCAAACTGACTTCAGGGACGGTGGAGATGCATCATAGGAGGCGGTGGAAGAAGGTTCCGGAAGGCGGAGTCCAGCGGGCCCAGGGGCAGACCGATAGGTCCTAGGGTGGGACCGGTCGGTCCCACCTGGCGGCCTCTCGGGGTGTCCCGCCTCGTGGTGTCCTCTGGTGTCCTCTAGATCCTTCTGGAGTATTCCTGACTTGGCGGTTGCGTTATCTCCCGTCGGTTTCCTTCTAGGGGAAGCAATCAATGCTGGTTTTCCTATTTAGTCCCTACAAAATCACAATTCACCAAAACTCATGGAATATTGTCAATTAAAACCCTAAACCTTTATTGGTGATTGAATTCATGCCCTTTTTATATTTATTTATCCTTTAATTTTGATAGATAACCAGTGTCAACAACCACTCTTTCTTTTCCTTCTAACTCTTGTATTAAGGCCGATCCAATTGTATGATCATCGGCCGTTACGTACAACTTAAAAGGTTTATGTCTTTGAGGAGGAATCAGCACTGGTGGAGATTTCATGTATTCCTTAATTTCCTCAAATGCTTTCTATTGTTCGTTACCCCATTTAAACTCTTGATCATCCTTTAACTTCAACAGAACTGAGAAAGGCAAAATCTTAGGTGATAAATTTGATATAAACCTTCTGATGAAGTTAATCTTGCCAATCAGAGATTGCAACTGAGTCTTTGTAGTTGGTGGTACTACTTTGTTGATTGCATCATAACTCTTTTGACCAACTTCAATTCCTCTTTCATGTACCATGAAGCCCGAGAATTGCCCAACCGATACTCCAAATGCTCATTTGTTAGGATTCATTCTCAATCTATGCTTTCTTGCACATTCTAGAGTATCTCTAAGATCCTTAAGATGTTCTTGTTATTCTTTAGACTTCACAACCACATCATCAATATAAATTTCCACAACTTTGCCGACCAACTTGTGAAAGATATAATTCATAGCCCTCTGGTAAGTTGTACCAGCATTTTTAAGTCCAAAATTCATTACTACACATTCATATAATCCTAAAGCACCAGGACACCTAATGCAGTTTTATGTATGTCTTCTTCTGCCATAAAAATCTGATTATAACCAGTATTACCATCCATAAAACTGATCACCTTATGACCTGCTGCTGCATCAACCAGCATGTCAGCTACTGGCATTGGGTAACCATCCATCGGAGTAGTTTTATTTAAATACTTGAAATCAATACAAACTCTCATTTTTCCATTTTTCTTATACACAGGGACTACACTAGAAATCCATTTAGCATATCTACATTACCGAATGAATTTAGCCTCATATAGCCGAGTATTTTTTGTTTTTACATCGGCCATGACTTCTGCTCTGATCCCTTTAGCATATCTTCCATTTTTTGTTTAACCGGTCAGCTCCCAGGTTTGATAGGTGACCGATGCTAAACTAATTTTTGATCAAGACCAGGCATTTCAGAATACTCCCAAGCAAAACATTCCTTATATTCTTTTAATAAAGCAACAAGTTCTTGTTTAAACGTGGGATCTAATTTGGCACTAACATATGTCAGCCTCAGTTTATCACCATCCCCAATATCAACAGCTTCCAACTCATCGGCCGACATAAAACCTTTGCCCATCTTGCCTTCATCTTCATCGACTAAGGAATTCATTTATTCAATACATTTTTTAAAGCCGACTACTTGGATTGGCTATTGGCTATCCTCAAATACCTTGATGATGCCTCCTTCACGCACTTTTCCAGAGAAACACTCCACATTATCAAAGTTCCATTCATTAGGATCAGAGTATGCAACACTTATTGTTGAATCAGCTGGCACCACCTCCACAGTATCTCCAATCCATTGTATTACATTTTGATGCATGGTGGAAGGAACGCAACAGTTGGCGTGGATCCAATCTCTTCTCAAAAGAATGCTATATGTACCCTTCGCATCAACCACAAAGAAAGTAGTAGGCAGGATCTTACTTCCAACTGTCAGTTCAACACATACAACACCTTTAGTGGACGATACATTCCCACTAAAGTCTATCAATCTCATATCAGTTTGGCACAAGTCCTCTGCAGTCTTTCCAAGCTTTTTGAATGTAGTGTATGGCATGAGATTGTTAATTGCACCTCCATCAACTAGCATCCTTCTTAGAGGTCTTCCATCGACAAACCCTTTTAAATACAAAGCCTTCAAATGAGATTATTTTTCAAGCTTTTCGAATGTAGCACTTTCTGTTTGATAAATCTATTGAGCCACAACTACTTCATCATCTGATTCTTCATGTTGATCAGTGGATCTAAATTCAGCAGGTAACATAAACATAGCAGATATATTAGCCGATGGCTCTCTTTTGCCTTTATCGGCTGTTTGTTTGACTTGCCTAACCTTGGGTTTCTTCTTTCGTATGTCATCATTCCTCAATCGTTGAACCCGATGCTTCTGGCTCCTAGTCAAACCTCCTCGACACCATTGACCTTCTTGCCAGACATACTCATAGTCCTGATCAACTATTCTTACTCCTAGCCGATCATGGACACTTTCATTTTTATGCACCGATCTGTCTTTTTAGAATTCAATATTTCATACACAGATTGGCGGTTGTCTCTCGATTGCCTATATTCCCAATACTGATCACTACATTCTGGGCAATTTTGGGGAGTTGGAAGTTTGAACCCTTCGTTCCAACAATGCCTGAAGAAAGGACAATCCTAATGATTCTTATCTTCCTCCCTGACACGCATTTCTTCATCACGAAATATTCTGTATTCTTCTTCTTCAAGCCACTTCTGATACTCCTGTTGATCTCTTTCTCTACGAATCTGACCCCTTTCCTTCTGGCGCTGCCATTTGTTTAGCAAGATTCTGACAGTGGGACGCCTTCTCATTTCACAAGTTCTTGAAGTTTCAGGATGATCATGTTGATTAGCCTTTTTCTTTCCCTTCATCTCTTGATATTCTTCAGCTGATATTTGCTTCTTAGGATCAGTCCCAGCTGCCTTGGCTTTGTCAGAAGTCAACACCTTTACCTTCCCTTGAGATGAAGGTGCCACCATGTTCATTGGAAAATGATGACCTTCTATGCCCATACCACCCTTGGATTTCTCCAGGATGATCCTCCCCTTGTTAATAGCTTTCTGGATCAAATCTCTGAAAACTTTGCAATCATTAGTATTGTGAGTACCAAAATTATGAAATTTACAATACCTTTGCTTCTTGAGTTCTTCAGCCGATGGGATTTTATGGTTCTCTATTAATTTAATTTGACCCTTTTCCAGCAAATAGTCAAATATCTTATCGGCTTTTATAACATCGAAGTTATACTTGTTCACATCCCCTTCCGCATTTTTAGCTTTTGCCCAAGGCATGAATTCTGCATGTTTCTAGGCCCAATCCACAGTAGCTACTTCTTCCTCTTCATTGTCTGACTCATCATCTTCTTCCTCCAAAAAGAAGGAATCACTTTCAGCCCTGTTAACTTTTTGAGGCTTGTTGTAGCGTGTATATCTGAATTGTGCATCGATGTTTGCTATTTTCTTGGCCAAAGCAGCCAAGTTGGTGCAATCAAAGCCAACTTTTTCTCTAACTGTTGGTATTAGCCCTCGAATTGCAATGTTAACAATCTTTGAGTCTGGCAGTGTCAGAGTATAACATTGATTCCTGACCTCTCTGAATCTCTGAATGTAATGACTTCCTGACTCATTGTTCCCTTGCCTTACATCAACTAAATTTGCAATCCCCTTTTCCATAACTCCAGAGTCAAAGTATAAATGAAACTTATTCTCCAAATCAGCCCATCCTTCGATAGAGTTAGGTGGCAGGGACGAAAACCACGAGAACGCTGGACCAGACAAAGATAGAGGGAACATACGTACTCTGAGTGCTGGTTCATCACTTATTTCTCCGAGTTGCACTAAATATTGACTTATATGCTCCATGGTTGATACCGTGCCTGTTCCTATGAATTTGGTAAAATCAGGAATCCTATATCTTGGAGGCAAAATAACCTAATCATACCATTCTGGATATGGCTTCCTGTAAGCAATGGATGTATTCTTGGGTTTCAGACCGAACTAGCGCTAAACCATATTGGTCACCTGGCTCATCAGCTGATCCACGTGATTTACCCGCCCTTGCGCGCTGTTCAAAATTCTGACCTCCAAGAGCATTGTTCTGCTACCCTGGGTTCTCGAAGCATCCAAAGTGTAAAAATCAGAAACATAATGATACCCGATGGGTTGATAGTATTACCCGTCATCGGCTCTTGCATCTGCTGCTGCACGATGCCCCCATTGTTAACAGAGACATTCACTGTTTGCTGAGCTCTAGAACTCTGAGCTCCTTGACTGTTCCCAACCATATAAATTGGACCTCTCCTTTCAGCACTCAGATTGAAAGCTTCCTTGATAGCATTAGAAATGTTGTTTATAAAGGTTTCATTGTGACTGGTGAGAGTGGCAGACATAGCTTTACAAATTGTTTCAAACATTGCATTGTGTTGTATCTGAACATTTGGATCAACTTCACCTTCCATAATCACCCTTAGAAGGTAAGTCTTCTGAAGTATCTTCTTATCTCTGGTTTTTGAAAGCCCTAGTTTAGTTTTGGTTAATTGATGAAACCTATTTGGTCTAATCCTATTACTAAGCATGCATGTAGCTAATGAGAAAGGATTACGACCAAGCCAAGTGGTGGAGCTAGCAACATGGCAACCATGGAGGATGGTGATGGCCACATGCAAGTCAAAGTGATCAAGTGCTCTACCATTAGTGAATTATGACAAGAAGAGAAGAGATGGAGGAAAGAGACCTGAAGGCAAATGTATAACCAATAGGGCTCTTTGTTTTTGGTGATCAAGACACTTAGTGAGTGTGATCACATTTAGGATACATAGTCGTACTATTAAGATCAGATAATTCACAGCTTGTGCGGTGTTCAAGTGCCACTAGGAGTTCTCTAACATATCGATGCTACAGACCTAGTGAGTGACTAACAAAACCCTTGGAAAATGCTTTGCAAAATGCTAACACACGTACACAAGTGGTGAAACACTTTGGTGTTGGTGCATGCAAGCAAGGGTAGAAGTTAGAAAGGGAAAGGTGCTGAGTTAGGGGCAGCGTCCGATGGAAAACCCTAACTACTGACAGATGTTGAAGGAGCATCATACGCTGGCAACGGATGCTGAGAAAACATTGTTGCAGAGTCCGATGCAGGTGATGTGGCGCAAGCTAGCTTTCCAGGGAGCATCGGACGCTGGCCTGCATCCGATGAGGAACACCATCGGACGCGTCTGATGTGTTTCGGCCCTCTCTGGAACCTCTCTGCATGGTCATCGGACGCTGGGGTCTAGCGTCTGATGCGAGGGTCCCGACGTGTCTGATGTGGCGCTTTGCTGTGCTGAAAAGAGTAGCGGCATCGGAGCGTCCGATGCCTGGCATCGGCGCGTCCGATGTCACTTTAACCGTGGCGCGAAGGAATGTGACCGTTGGGATCGAGCGGTCAAATTTCGTATCAGAGGGACACGTGGCATTCATCAGAGCATCAGACGCCGGGGGAGCGTCTGATGGCCCCGACACCTGCGCGTCTGATGGCTGCGTTTTCAGCCCAACGGCTAGGCCGACTTGTGTGGCCTATTTAAGTGGCTTGGCTGGCTCACATGAGTTCACTCTTTGTACATTTTGATCTCTAAGCATTCTTGTGAGCATAGCCAAGCCTCCCCATCATCTCTAGAGTTGATTTGATCAAACCAAGTGATATTGAGTGATCTAGTGCTAAGATTTGAAAGAGTTCATTCTAGTGGCACTAGTTCTTCGCATCAGCTTTGAGTTTCTTGTTACTCTTGGCATTTGTCGGTGCCTAGACGGATTGGAGGCATTGAGGTGGAATTGGCAAGATTGGTGATTGTTCTTGGCCACCATCATTCGTGATTGTGAGAGGTTTTGGAGCCTCACCTCACCGGAGCAGCAAGAGGCATCCTTAGTGGATTGCTCGTGTCATTGAGCTACCGCGCTAGTGGTAGATTCTTGTGGCACTCTTTGTGAGCTTGGCTTTGTGCCAATTAGCCACCGAGTCACCTAGTGTTGGTCGACACAATGAGGAGTAGCGTGCCGGCAAGCACGTGAACCTCAGGGATAAATCTTTGTCTCCCGTGTGCTTATTGTGATTGTGTCTCCATCTTGGTGATTGGTCTTCATATTCACATCTTTGGTGATTGGCTCTCTACTAGCTCTTTGCTCTTTATGTTTCATATTCATTGAGCTAGTCTATTGTATTTTTGTATAATTCATTTGCTAAATATCTTGTGTAGATATTTATCTTGTTCATTCCATCGTATACATAACTACTTGTTCTCTTTGTATATCATTGCTTATAGAACATATCTTGAGTAGATAGTTATTAGTTACATTGTCTCTCATTCTTAGTATACATCTTGTGTAGCCTTCTTGATTGTGTGACATAGAGATATTAGGTAGAATTGTTGGATAGGTGGCTTGCAACACACTATTAGGCTAGTGCAAAAAGCTTCGCCATTTGTTTTACTAATAGTGTTTGCCTAAGTGATTTTATAGATTTTTAATTAGGCTATTCACCCCCCCTCTAGCCAATTTGGACCTTTCAGTTTTGCTGAAAGACAAAAGGCATTTATGCTAATACTGTGCAACAGTTTCTTGTACCAAACGCCTAAGATCTTCAGGAAATTCGTCCATAGTCACGTTCAACACGTTCTCATTGCTCATAGTCATGATCAAACGATTGTGGTCCCACTGGGCGTGCCAAAAGATGTGTTGACGCTAAAAATTGTGTCTTCAGACACCAAGCACACTACGAGGCCCTCAGAGACCGCGTGGAGCGAGAGTCCTGATCTCCTGAACCTCCAAGGACAAAGCCGGTCTTGGTGAAACCGAATCCAAGGCGTCCCGGTCAATTTGACCTGCAATTAACAAGGAAGAAGAAAACAACATCAAATTGTGGAACCTGCCGATTTGGTGCCAGACAGTTCCATAATGTCCGCCTCTGAAACAGCTATTATCAAAGGAAATTGACTAAAAAGTCAACTCCTAACGATGTAAAGTATATGAACATTTGTAATTATAAAACGGCTATTCAAGATATGTAAAAGAATGAGGGTACAACTAGCCGATTAAACTTAGCTGATGAGAGCATATGATTCTACATATATGACAAAGCCAATGTAAAACCAACAGATCGACTAACTATGTCGACAATTCTGGTTGCTAACAGTGGGGTGTTTCCATGCAGCCAGAATAACGATCAGATCGACAAAATAGCTTATACCAACAGTGGGATGTCTCCATGCAGCCATAATGATAATCAAGCTAAATTACGTCCAATATAATTAATAGACCTGCTAGTTTTAGACCAGTACATGTGTATATGTTATGAATGCAAGTGTATCTGGATTGGCTATTTAGCTGATACAGGGTCCATGAAGCACGAACAAGATTATCTATCAATCTATGATTTGATCTAAAACCAAGCAAGCCTAACTCAACATACCTATCGGTGGGGTTCAAAAATACAACCATAACAAGCATGTTAAATAAGATCTACTAACTTTCAGATCAAATTATAACTAGGTAGATATCTCGAACGCACAACATGTAACAATCGAGATCGACAAGTTAGCCGATATGAATCTAGATCGGCTATCTTTATTAAGATAGGCGTGGGATTACTTTGAGCAACGGATCTAGATAGTGTTTAAGTTTGAGATAGCTTGTCAATCTCAATTGGGCAAGATATTGTTATAACAAACCAAACTTAAATTAAATAAACAATATCGATAACTTGATGGATCCATTAGATTGCCAAATCTAACGGAGCCGATAACTAGTCAAGATCGACTACTTGCAAGAGGTTGATCATAGCCAATGCAACCTTACAAAAGACGAACTTGAACCGATAACTAAACCATATTATAACTTAACAAGAGTTTGGTCTAAGCCAAATGCAGCCTTATCGAGCAATAACACGAGCCATTGACAATACTTACAAGCAAACCGAAGGTCGATTCAACCGATGCAGCCCTGTTTGTTTGAAGGTCTCGTCGAGATCTACTTTACTCCTACTCCTAAGGGTTTGGCCAGAGGCCGAAAGGTTGTTTGATTGATTGTTGAATATCCCTTACAAAAGTCGGGTCTTAGCTATTTATAACCCGAAGGACTCCTATCCTAACACGACTAGGTTATAATGCGATATATCAAACACAATTCAGACTCCAACTCTCCCTTGGTCGAGTCTGACACGTCTTTAAGCTCATTGACTCTGGTTCAGATGAATCTTCTAATCATGTTTTGAACCAAAACAAGTTATTTCCTTATCTGGCCGATTTCTCTCATCAATCTGGCCGTTCGTGTCCATAAATAGAAAAAACTCTCTCAACCCAAAATCTGGTGTCAACAAGAATAGAACTGAAAGTTTTAAAGTTTAATGTGCATGTTTCAACCAGACCAACGTAGGGTTATTTTCATGCTCATGGTTGTTGATTATCGTTGATTAATTTTTTCAGAAAAGAAAAGGGCTGAACGATGAGATTAAATTAAGAAAGAAAAGATAAAGATTAAAAGAGATTCTCTCTATTTTCCTGTACCTCAAAGATGGGATGCATAGTATGCATTAAAGGCCAAGAATGATCTATAAAAGATGAATATGACTATTGAAGGAGTACAACAGTCATAATAACGATACCCCTAAGCAGAGAAATAGCTAAATGCCTGGACCTTTATGGTTCTGATAGGAAGATAACATAGTAAGCCAGTATTTGTACTGGACGAGCCTCAAAGAAATCAAAGTGGTGTTTAAGGCACCATATGATTTTGATAGATTAAACCCAAATAAGAAATTTGAGGAAGCATCATCTTTATAGAAAGATGGGATAATCTGGGGGAGCATGGTACGTAGAGATTTAAGACTTGAAGAGAAGCGGGACTGTGTGCCCACTTCAATGACTCAAGAACAATCATACCTGTAGATGTTGTATGGCCTATACAACACATGTTGTTAGCTTTTCTAGAAAGATGAGTAATGTATACAAGGATCTTGTAATACAGGAGCCTAAAGAATCAATTGCCTCTTAGCAATGAAAGAGCAACAACAACCCATGTAAGAGAAATGCCATTCTGAACCTAAAAGGTCTCAAAGAATAAAAGATGAGAAATTATTCCTAATAGAGTCAGAACAGTAGACTATAATGGGTCTACAAGATGCAATGTGGCTCCCGAGGGGAACATAGGAAGATATACAATGCGACTTATGGTGAAAAGATTCACACAAGAGAGGAAATACACTTGAATAAGTGCTAGTGGCACATTGTGATTTAGAGTTACATCAGATAGATGTAAAGACGATATTAATTGATGGGGATTTGTATGAAAGTTTACATGGCACAACCCAACGGGTTTTTATAATGGAAGGAAAAGAACGTTTAGGATGCCACTTGAAGAAATCCATTTATGGATTCAATGAGCATATAAACAGTGGTATTCAATGTTTGATGCCACATTAGAAAGTTTGGGTTTTAAAGAGAATGAGAAGGACAATGGCATTGTGCAAAGTCCAAGGATAGGAAATTCATTTTCCTAAACCTGTATGTGGATGACACCTTGCTTGCTGGTAGTGGTGTTAATCTACTATTGGAGAATTAGTCATTGTCCTAAATTACATAAGATTGATCTCGGTGCAGTGTCATTCGTCTAGGAATTGAAACTTACCGAGACAAGAGAAAGGGTATTAGAACTGTCTCAAGTGTATACTTGAGAAGATTTTAAAGAAATAAAGTATCTATGTGTGTAAACATAAGCCTGTTCCTATGGTCAAGGGTAATAGTTTGGTGTCACACCCAATTTTAAGAACAAAATTGAATGCAATAACTCATGTGTGCCCAGAGATCAATCACACACATAAGCCACAAATTAAGAAGTACCATCACATATGTTTATTACATAACGAATATTATTCAAAGTCTTTACATAGCAGCGGATAAATCAAGTATCTCTCGCGGTAGCTCCATCACAGGGAAGATGACTGGTTGACAGCAAGACTAGAACTCTTCAGGGAAGTCATCATTACCATAGCAATCTATTACCCATCCGGGATTTTTATCCAAGTAGAAAGAAATAAACAAGCATAAGTACATCTCGTACTTAACAAGTGTAACATGGGGTTCATGAGGCTCAAATAAGGCTGGCACTGGTTAAACTGCAGTAGCTTTTAATTGCAACATTTTAATATTAAGGTGAACATATATGAATGCTTAAACCCAATCCACATGATCATAATAACTGAAACATAGCAATAAAGTAATCAACATGAGCAACATAAATAAACAACATTTAACAACTAATCTGTGAGTTTTCCGGGCCGCTCGTAACCGTGAGCACGGCTGATATATCAGTTTTACACTTTGCAGAGGTTGTACACTTTACCCGATGAGTCGTGATATCCAGATGCCCGGGTTAATTACTCCCATAACACTTCCAAGGTTAGCGGGCAGGATACACGCAAAGCCTTTCAAAGGTTCGTCTAACAAGTTAGGGCCGCTAGGTCTTAAGGCAAGGGGAAAAAGGGTCTCCCAACCTTACGGCAACGCAGGCAAGGTGAAAGTAGCCGCCCTAAATCCAGCTCGGCAAGACCCAACACGCCTATACAGGTGTCCACTAACAAGCTAGAAAAGGTCCTTATACTTAGCTAAGGTCAGAGCCATATAACCCTCATGGTTGCACTGTATGTCCCAGCTTTTGCTGACAGGAGGTCCTAAACCATGTTGCTAAAAAGATCAAGTTTTATTCACCGTTATTAGATCATGTTTGGTTTAAGTAAAGCTCTAGCAAAATTCAACCCATATGCATAGCATCCCAAGGTTAACAAGGTAATGGGTCAAACACCTAGGGTAAACTAGATAGGAGATCAAAATTAGACACATGCATATGAATTTAGATGATTCATAGTGAATAGGTCAACAAGGAGGATCCCATGCTATACTTGCCTGATTCAGAGAACTCTGGTTGCTCTTGGTTGTCGTAGAAGGGCTCCTGATCACCAGCGTATGTCTCACCGTCTATACTCGATTACCACATCAACACACAATCATCGGGACAACAATCATGCAAAGCAAACAAGCTATAATTAGAACATTACACCAACAGCAAGAAAATAATATAAAAAGTTTGAAAACAGAAATTACGGTCTATCACGATCACATAAACGCGAAGATCATGAAAAACGAAATTATAACGCGAAAGTTATGAGCTAAACAAGTTACAAAATCTTAGTTAGTAGATTATACCTAACTCAAATTTTAATTACCGAAAACAGTATATATTTTCGTACAGATAGATAGATCTTTTCAAAACGAATCTAACGCAACTTGAACGGACTAAAACGGACTAAAAACGTGGAAGTTATAAGCATTTGAAACTGGTGGCAAAACTGTAAATAAATTGAAATTGAATTTGAATTAAAAACGATTTAAATCGAAATTCAGAATTGACTGGACTGCGCCTCAAATAAGAAGAAACACAGGGGCTTATACGGAAGAAATTGCAGACTCAATGAACAGGGCCATTGGGACCGCGGGTTTAGACTTAAAAACTCGGGGGACTCTTTAGCAAGATTGACAGGCGAAGGGGTATCGGGCGTTCCTGGCCACCCGATCTGAGATGAACGCCCGAGATTAAATCTAGGGGGGCTGGCGGCGCTTCCGCCGGAGCAGAGGGAGAGCGCGGCGGCGCCAAGGCCGGAGACGGGCAGCGCTTGCTCGGACTCGATCTAGGAGACAGTAGAGACTATGGGAGTTGGACCAAACGAACGAGAAGCTCAAGGCGAACTCACCAGAGGCACAGACGAGGTCGGAGACGATCTGGTGGCGGCGTATTGCTCGACGAGGCGAAAAGATTGTTCTGCAAACATCGGTGAGGGATTAAGGCACCGAGCAAAGAGAGAAAGAAGAGGAAAACGCATCGGCAGATTCGGGAAAACCTTGCGGAGCTCGGAGAGCACCCTGGAACGACGGCGAAGCGGCAAACAACGAGCTTGACGGCGGCGGACAACTCGCGGCTTGCGGAGCTCTCGGTGTCGGCTATTTAGGGCACGAGAGCGAGGGCTTTTCGCGTGAGGAGAGGCGGCGGGCTCTCGGGAGTTTTGTAGGGCCTCCAAAACAGATGGAAATCGAGGAGGAGGCGTGGATTCGATGGAGACCGGAGCTCTGACTCGTGTTCGGGTCGGACACGGGAGGAAGGAGGCGCTGACAAGGTGGGGGCGCGGCGTCAGCGGGAGAAAGGAGGCGAGCGCGGGCGACGCTGAGGGACTGACTGGTGGAGCCCAGTCGTCGGCGAGAGAGAGAGGGGAACGCGCACACGGGCTGGCGGCGCGTCGCTAGGCCGGCGGTTGGCCGCGCGGGCGAAGGAAAGGGGAGGGAGGCAGGCCGGCGAGAGGAAGGTAGCGGGCCGGCCAGGCTGGTTCGGGCCAAAAGGATAGAAAGGGAGAGGGAGAAGGAGAAATGGTTTTCCATTTTCAGAAACTGATTTCAAAAGCAAATTTGAAATTCCTTTTGAATTCAAACAAGTTTTGAGTAAAACCAATCATCACAAAAATATAATATGCACCAGCATGTATGCATCATCAAGGTCTTTGGCCTAGGATTTATTTTAGCTTTTGCAAATAATTTATTAACTAGGTCTTATGCAACACATAAAATGCAACAATTAAATCATATTGCCTATTTTCAAAATGATGCAATTTTGGGGATGTTACAATTCTACCCCCCCTTAAAGAATCTCGTCCTCGAGATTCCAGCGATGCTTACTCAAACAACTGCGGGTAAGACTTTCTCAGATCCTCTTCTCTTTCCCAAGTTGCCTCTACTTCTGAGTACCGATTCCATTGAACCTTGCACATCTTTATTACTCTGCTCCTGGTAACTCTTTCAGCTGTTTCTAAAATCTTTGTCGGATACTCATCATAAGTCAGATCTTCCTTGACTGTGAGCTCTTCCAACGGTATCTGCTCTTCGGGCACTCGCAGGCACTTTTTCAACTGAGAAACATGAAACACATCATGGACTCCTGACAAGCTTTCAGGCAACTCTAACTGATATGCCACTTCACCACGTCTTTCAAGAATCTTGAATGGTCCAATATACCTTGGTGCTAGCTTTCCTTTCTTATTGAACCTTTTCACACCTCTCATCGGTGACACCTTCAGGTAGACATAATCACCTACTGCAAAAGATAGATCTCGACGACGGTTGTTTGCATAACTCTTCTGTCGAGACTGAGCTGCCCTCAGGTTGTTTCTGACTATTCTGACATGTTCCTCTGCATTCCTTAGCACATCAGGTCCAAACACTTGACTTTCACCTGTCTGATCCCAGAACAACGGCGTTCTACACGGTCTCCCATATAAAGCTTCAAACGGTGCCATCTTAAGACTCTCCTGATAGCTGTTGTTGTACGAGAACTCTGCATAACACAAATTCTTGTCCCAACTGGTGCCATACTGTAATGCACAAGCTCTCAACATGTCTTCCAGAATCTGATTTGTTCTTTCCGTCTATCCATCAGTCTGAGGATGATAAGCAGTACTGAAGTTCAACCTTGTACCTAATGATCGATGTATCATCTGCCAAAAGTGAGAGGTGAACTGAGTACCACGATCTGACACAATCTTTTGAGGCACTCCATGCAAACATATTATCCGTTCCATATACAATTCTGCCAATCTAGCTCCCGTATAGGTAGTTTTGACCGGTATAAAGTGAGCAACTTTGGTCAATCGATCAACTATTACCCATATGGAGTCGTATCCTTTCTGAGTACGAGGCAAACCAACTATAAAGTACATACCGACTTCTTCCCACTTCCATTCAGGTATCTTCATCGGTTGCAACAGACCGACGGGTCTCTGATGTTCTGCTTTTACTCTTTGACAGGTATCACACATAGCGACGTACTCGGCTACATCTCTTTTCAGTCCATCCCACCAATACTTTTTCTTCAGATCAAGGTACATGTTAGTGCTTCCAGGATGAATGGAATAAGCTGACTCATGCACTTCTCGCAGTATAGTCTCACGTATCTCCTTGATTTCTGGCACGCATAACCTATTCCCATGCCATAACGTACCATCATCATCTAACCGAAAACCTGATGCTTTGCCAAGAACAATATTATCTGCTATCTGCTTCAACTTCTCATCTCCCATCTGACCCTTACGTATCTCTTGCATCAATACCGGTTCAAGTACCAATTCCATTCTGTTGGTCACAATTCCCAGATTCAGATGTGCAAATTCAGCACACAACTCATCTGGCATAGAAGCAATTCGGATCTCATTGGCATAGCTCTTTCTACTTAAAACATCTGCTACAACATTAGCCTTACCGAGATGGTAGTGTATTTCCAAATCATAGTCCTTAATCAATTCTAACCATCTGCGTTGTCTCAAATTCAAATCAGACTGAGTGAAGATGTACTTCAAGCTCTTATGATCAGTATAGATGTCTGTCTTGTGACCCACTAGATAGTGTCTCCAAATTTTCAATGCATGGACAACAGCTGTCAACTCTAGATCATGTGTGGGATAATTCAGCTCATGCTTTCTCAACTGTCTCAATGCATATGCTACAACTCTCCCTTCTTGCATAAGAACACAACCCAAACCTTGACGAGATGCATCACAATAAATAGAGAAATCCTTACTCAGATCTGGCAGTATCAACACCGGCGCTGTGGTCAGACGTTTCTTCAACTCCTCAAAGCTAGCCTGACACTTATCGGACCAGACAAATTTAGCATTCCTCTCTAGCAGAGCTGTCATTGGCTTAGCAAGCTTGGAGAATCCTTCAATGAACCTTCTGTAGTAACCAGCCAATCCAAGGAAACTACGAATCTCGGTCACATCTGTTGGTGGCTTCCAATTCAACACATCTTCAACCTTGCTTGGATCTACTGAGATGCCTCCATTAGAAATAACATGTCCAAGGAAAGAAACTTCCTTCAGCCAAAACTCACACTTGCTGCGCTTGGCATACAACTGGTGCTCTCTGAGTTTCTGTAGCACTAACCTCAGATGTTCAGCATGATCTTCCTTGTTCTTAGAGTATACCAGAATATCATCAATAAACACAACAACAAACTTGTCGAGATATTCCATGAACACCTTGTTCATCAAATACATAAAGTAGGCAGGTGCATTGGTCAATCCAAATGACATGACTGTATACTCATACAACCCATACCTAGTAGTGAAAGCTGTCTTTGGAATATCAGATGCTCGAATCTTCAACTGATGGTAACCAGAACGCAGATCAATCTTAGAGAACACACATGCACCTTTAAGCTGGTCGAACAGATCATCAATCCTCGGCAACGGATACTTGTTCTTGATAGTAACTTCATTAAGCGATCTATAGTCAACACACATCCGTTGACCACCATCCTTCTTGTCAACAAAGATAACAGGAGCTCCCCAAGGTGATGAACTAGGACGAATAAACCCTTTTTCTTGTAACTCTTTAATTTGTTTCTTAAGTTATTCTAATTCAGGTACTCCCATTCTATATGGTCTTTTAGCTATGGGTGCAGTTCCAGGTAAAAGTTCAATAATAAATTCAATGTCGCGATCAGGTGGTATACCTGGCAAGTCATCGGGGAACACATCCAGAAACTCATCCACCACTAGATCTTCCTGGAAAACCTCTTCATTCATCTGGTTCACGGTTGCAGTTCGTGGTTGTAGCACTACCTTCACACTAATTCTGTCTCCCTTAGCTGTGGTAACTGTCACAACTTTATCTTGACACTGTATATCTGTCTTGCACCTCTTCATCCAGTCCATACCCAGTATCAAATCAATACCAGCTGTTCTCAGCACAATTGGGGATACTGAGAAATTTACCCCCCCTAAGAACACGTCTAGCGGCAAACACTGAAGCGTAGCTTGCAAACCTCCACCCGGTGAGGTAACCATTATAGGGGTTTTCATGAGACTAACAGGTAGATTATGCATTCTAACAAATGTATGTGATATAAAAGTATGCGATGCACCAGAATCAAAAAGAACTGTAGCGGGGATGGAACTGATGTTGAACGTACCAAGCATAATTTCTGGCGCTTCCTGCACGGTCTCTGCGGACACGTGATTCACCTTGCCCGCATTAAGGGGTGCTTGCTGCCTTCCCTTCTGCCCATTATTATGAGGTGGGAGCTGATCTTGCCTCTTCGGACAGCGGTTGGCATAGTGACCGGGATCACCACAACGGTAACAGGCATTGGGTGTTCCATTCTTGACGGGGGTGTTGGGTGCACTACTCTTCATGGGAGCATTGTTGGGGGTGCCTTGGCGCTGGGCCTGAGTATTGTTCTGCTGCCGTTGCGGGTATGGCGGACGCTGCTGTCCCTAGTTGCGGTTCCACTGAGTAGTAGGTCCCTGGTACCTCTGCTGGTTGCCTGGTGTAAAGTTAGGACGAGGGCGGTTGTTACTACCAGACGACTGACCTTGGAGCTTCCTCTTTCTAGCCTCCATCTCCTTGCGTTTGTTGTCAACCACTATAGCACGGTTGACTAAGGTCTGATAGCTGGCATACTCATTGGACATTAGCTGCAGTGCTAGTCCGTCATTCAGACCCTTAAGGAAGCGACGCTGCTTGTCAGCATCCAGAGCAATATCGGTAGGGGCATAGCGTGATAATTGAGCAAACTTGTCATGGTACTCGGCAACAGTCATGGCTCCTTGGCGTAGAGATCTGAATTCTTCCTGTTTCAACTCAATCAAGCCAGCAGGGATGTGGTACGATTTGAATTTGCTCTTGAACTCCTCAAATGTGACAGCTGGGGCATTGTTGGCGCGACCGAACTGAAACGATTCCCACCAATCCAGAGCAGCTCCTTGTAACTGACCAGAAGCATAGAGCACCTTCTCCTGGTCATTGCATTGCGCGATGGTAAGCTGGCGTTCAATAGCACGAAGCCAGTCATCAGCCTCCAGGGGATCAGCAGCATGAGAGAACACTGGCGGGTGACCCTTCAAAAACTCACCCCTCTTGTCCCTCACTTGCATCGGTGGTGCTCCTCCAACTAGCTGATTCTGCATATGTTGCATCATGGTTTGCATAAATTGGGCTTGGATGCCCATCAACTGCTGAATGTCAACTGGGGGTGGTGGTGGTGGGTTAACCGGTGCTCCACGACCACGGCCACGTCCACGTCCACCTCCAATACCACCTCCTCTGGCAGCCATCTGTGTTTCCAAACAGGGATCAAGGTTAGCGAACTTTTCAAGAAAAGATCACTTATACGAGAAGAAACATGAGATCTGAAAATTTCTGGGCGAGATCCAGAAACAGCAGTACATAAAAACAGTCATATCTTGAGTTCCAGAATTCCAAACAGGGAGTTCCATACACCGTTGGAAAGATGACAAAATTATCTACAACTTTTATTTAAGTGACTTTCCCAGATTCTGTCGTTAAGTTAGTCGAAAACAGAGAACAAACAAATCTGTCCAGAGTTCAGAACTGCGCAGAAACTCTAACTTGAAACAGCCATATCTCACAAACCATAACAGCTATTGAAGCGATTCCAGAGGCATTGGTTAGATATAGAAGTATATTTTCCACCATAAAATTTTCAGCCATGTTGCATGAACAGAACTTGACATATATTTAAAAGATCACAGGTTGCTCCAGAAAACAGCATAGGACAAGATATAACTAACCCTCTTATTATTCATAAACGTTATGTATAACTATGAGATTTGTAGACAAGCCTACAATATCTCAACACTCATTACAAAGAACCAAATCACACATAAGCATAAAAATAGTTCAACTCACACATAAAGAAGCACACTAGCACAAAATTTAACTAGACTCGACAAAACGCTTACTACTATCGTTTTATTACATAAAAGGGTGACCTATGCCTATTTGTAGAGCGGTTCGCGGAGCCTCTTGTACATAGGGGGTTGGTCGAGCAGTTCCAAGAGCCCATCTATGGTGCTATAGCATCTTTTGAGGTCCTTTCCCAGGGATATCACCTCCTTCTCCAAATCCGCGTTGGACCTTTCCCTGTCGAGGAGAAAGTCTCGTGTGGCCTTCACGGTTGGAGTTGCATGGGGGTCTTCTACCATAGCCTCCCTATTCTCGTTGTTCCAATAGGGCAGGTAGCGGTATGCATCATCCCTCATGTCTTCAATGCGACGACCCCGGAATGCTTTGTAGGCTTCAACTGCCACGGCTTCCAAGGCTGACGCTAGAGAGGACCGACGAGCCCTGTGGCCAATCACCATCTCATGCAGGTATAGGCCACTCTCTGGTTCTCGGACGGCGACAGTCATCCTTGCCTTCCAGTAGGTCCTTTCCAGGGGATGGCTGTACCTCCAGTGGGTGTACTGTAAGATGATGTTCATGTCGGGGTAGTAGGCATCAAAAAGTCCCATCAGCCTGTGATGTGTGGGACTCTGGGCAGCTGTGGGCGCTCCGACAAGATATCCGGAGTCCACGTCCCAACCCATCGGGAGCTCTTCATCGTCTTCGACCTCCAGCACTTCTAGGGGCACTGGCGCGGGAGGTACTGGAGCTTGTGGAGCTGGAGCTTGTGGTACAGGTGCTGGTGGTGCTGGTGGTGCTTGCTCCTGGGGCGCTGGTACTACTGGGGGTGCTTGTACTGGTGGTGCCGGCTCTTGAGGTGCTGGCACTAGCGGTGCCGGCTCTTGTGGTTCCACATCTTGGGGTGCCTGATCTTGCGGTGCTGGCTCTTGCGGTGCTACCTCCTGCTGTTCTGGCTCCTGGGGTGCTTGCGGTGCTTGCGGAACGGGGTTGCCTGCCCTCAGGCCTGACCTCATGCGACCACCGACAGTCTTGCGGGCGGTGCGACGAGCCATCTATGGAGTAGACCAAGAGACAAATACAATAGAATCAATATATTTATATAATAGAGCAAGTAAAGAGAAGCATATAATTTTGATAAATTAACAAGGCTAAGATAAATAGAAAGAATGAGAAGCAAAGACCACTAAAATGACCATAAACTAACTAGGCTTGCGTCCTACAGTCAACATAGCTCCGATACCAATTTATCACACTCAATTTTAAGAACAAAATTGAATGCAATAACTCATGTGTGCCCAGAGATCAATCACACACATAAGCCACAAATTAAGAAGTACCATCACATATGTTTATTACATAACGAATATTATTCAAAGTCTTTACATAGCAGCGGATAAATCAAGTATCTCTCGCGGTAGCTCCATCACAGGGAAGATGACTGGTTGACAGTAAGACTAGAACTCTTCAGGGAAGTCATCATTACCATAGCAATCTGTTACCCATCCGGGATTTTTATCCAAGTAGAAAGAAATAAACAAGCATAAGTACATCTCGTACTTAACAAGTGTAACATGGGGTTCATGAGGTTCAAATAAGGCTGATACTGGTTAAACTGCAGTAGCTTTTAATTGACAACATTTTAATATTAAGGTGAACATATATGAATGCTTAAACCCAATCCACATGATCATAATAACTGAAACATAGCAATAAAGTAATCAACATGAGCAACATAAATAAACAACATTTAACAACTAATCTGTGAGTTTTCCGGGCCGCTCGTAACCGTGAGCACGGCTGATATATCAGTTTTACACTCTGCAGAGGTTGTACACTTTACCCGATGAGTCATGATATCCAGATGCCCAGGTTAATTACTCCCATAACACTTCCAAGGTGAGCGGGTAGGATACACGCAAAGCCTTTCAAAGGTTCGTCTAACAAGTTAGGGCCGCTAGGTCTTAAGACAAGGGGAAAAAGGGTCTCCCAACCTTACGGCAACGCAGGCAAGGTGAAAGTAGCCGCCCTAAATCCAGCTCGGCAAGACCCAACGCGCCTATACAGGTGTCCACTAATAAGCTAGAAAAGGTCCTTATACTTAGCTAAGGTCAGAGCCATATAACCCTCATGGTTGCACTGTATGTCTCAGCTTTTGCTGACAGGAGGTCCTAAACCTTGTTGCTAAAAAGATCAAGTTTTATTCACCGTTATTAGATCATGTTTGGTTTAAGTAAAGCTCTAGCAAAATTCTACCCATATGCATAGCATCCCAAGGTTAACAAGGTAATGGGTCAAACACCTAGGGTAAACTAGATAGGAGATCAAAATTAGACACATGCATATGAATTTAGATGATTCATGGTGAATAGGTCAACAAGGAGGATCCCATGCTATACTTGCCTGATTCAGAGAACTCTGGTTGCTCTTGGTTGTCGTAGAAGGGCTCCTGATCACCAGCGTATGTCTCACCGTCTATACTCGATTACCACATCAACACACAATCATCGGGACAACAATCATGCAAAGCAAACAAGCTATAATTAGAACATTACACCAATAGCAAGAAAATAATATAAAAAGTTTGAAAACAGAAATTACGGTCTATCACGATCACATAAACGCGAAGATCACGAAAAACGAAATTATAACGCGAAAGTTATGAGCTAAACAAGTTACAAAATCTTAGTTAGTAGATTAAACCTAACTCAAATTTTAATTACCGAAAACAGTATATATTTTCATACAGATAGATAGATCTTTTCAAAACGAATCTAACGCAACTTGAACGGACTAAAACGGACTAAAAACGTGGAAGTTATAAGCATTTGAAACTGGTGGCAAAACTGTAAATAAATTGAAATTGAATTTGAATTAAAAATAATTTAAATCAAAATTCAGAATTGACTGGACTGCGCCTCAAATAAGAAGAAACGCAGGGGCTTATACGGAAGAAATTGCAGACTCAATGAACAGGGCCATTGGGACCGCGGGTTTAGACTTAAAAACTCGGGAGACTCTTTAGCAAGATTGACAGGCGAAGGGGTATCGGGCGTTCCTGGCCACCCGATCTGAGATGGACGCCCGAGATTAAATCTGGGGGGGGGGCTGGCGGCGCTTCTGCCGGAGCAGAGGGAGAGCGCGGCGGCGGCAAGGCCGGAGACGGGCGGCGCTTGCTCGGACTCGAGCTAGGAGACGGTAGAGACTATGGGAGTTGGACCAAACGAACGAGAAGCTCAAGGCGAACTCACCAGAGGCACAGACGATGTCGGAGACGATCTGGTGGTGGCGTATTGCTCGACGAGGCGGAAAGATTGTTGTGCAAACGTCGGTGAGGGATTAAGGCACCGAGCAAAGAGAGAAAGAGGAGGAAAACGCATCGGCAGATTCGGGAAAACCTTGCGGAGCTCGGAGAGCACCCTGGAACGACGGCGAAGCGGCAAACAACGAGCTTGACGGCGGCGGACAACTCGCGGCTTGCGGAGCTCTCGGTGTCGGCTATTTAGGGCACGAGAGCGAGGGCTTTTCGCGTGAGGAGAGGCGGCGGGCTCTCGGGAGTTTTGTAGGGGCTCCAAAACAGATGGAAATCGAGGAGGAGGCGTGGATTCGATGGAGACCGGAGCTCTGACTCGTGTTCGGGTCGGACACGGGAGGAAGGAGGCGCTGACAAGGTGGGGGCGCGACGTCAGCGGGAGAAAGGAGGCGAGCGCGGGCGACGCTGAGGGACTGACTGGTGGAGCCCAGTCGTCGGCGAGAGAGAGAGAGGAACGCGCGCACGGGCTGGCGGCGCGTCGCTGGGCCGGCGGTTGGGCCGCGCGGGCGAAGGAAAGGGGAGGGAGGCAGGCCGGCCAGGGAGCGGGCCGGCCAGGCTGGTTTGGGCCAAAAGGATAGAAAGGGAGAGGGAGAAGGAGAAATGGTTTTCCATTTTCAGAAACTGATTTCAAAAGCAAATTTGAAATTCCTTTTGAATTCAAACAAGTTTTGAGTAAAACCAATCATCACAAAAATATAATATGCACCAGCATGTATGCATCATCAAGGTCTTTGGCCTAGGATTTATTTTAGCTTTTGCAAATAATTTATTAACTAGGTTTTATGCAACACATAAAATGCAACAATTAAATCATATTGCCTATTTTCAAAATGATGCAATTTTTGGGATGTTACATTTGGGAGCTTTTAGTGTTCCAAGAACAGATGTGAGAATCGATAAAATGGACGTCCTATATGCTTCAGCTATTGGAAGCTTAATGAGTGCACAAGTATTTACCCTGACATAGTTCATGTATCCGGGATTTTGGCAGATGTTGAATCCAGATATAGATCACTGAAATGGAGTTAAGAATATCTTGCAATTGTGCAAAGTTTCTTATGTCTCATGATGAGTAACTGAGTTCGAGAACCCTCAGAAGGTTGTAGGTACAAATGTTGATTTTGGCGAGATGTGCAGTGAAACCCACATTAGTAGCTAACACTCGCAGTTGGGGTTTTATTGTGGAAAAGCTACAAAGAAACAATAGTGGTGTCATTGATGATGCATATCTATGATATAGCTTATTATGAGGCTTAAAGGATAGGCAAAATGGTTAATAAAAACCTATACCCAGAGTTGATAATGGTAAACAACAACAATAAACATTTAATAAGTTTTCTTCTAAGACAACAGGTCAAGTGTGTTGCCAAAACACATTGACATTGAGTTGTACATTTGAAAGCCCTAGTTTGGTTTTGGTTAATTGATAAAACTAGTTGGTCTAATCCTATTGCTAAGCATGTGTGTAGCTAATGAGAAAGGATTAAGACCAAGCCAAGTGGTGGAGCTTGCAAGGTGGCAACCATGGAGGATGGTGATGACCACAAGTAATGAAGTGATCAAGTGCTCTACCCTTGGTGAATTTGAAAAAGAAGAGAAGAAATGTAGCAAAGAGGCCCGAAGGCAAAGGTATAACCTATAGGGCTCTTTGTTTTGGTGATCAAGACCCTTTGTGAGTGTGATCAAATTTAGGATAGATAGCCGTACTATGAAGAGGAGACAATTCATGGCTTATGTAGTGTTCAAGTGCCACTAGGAGTTCTCTAACATATTGATGCTATAGACCTAGTGAGTGACTAACACAACCCTTGGAAAATGATTTGCAAAATGCTAACACACGTGCACAAGTGATGAAACACTTAAGTGTTAGTGCATGGAAGCAAGGGTAGAAGTTAGAAAGCGAAAGGTGCTGATATAGGGGCATCAGACGCTGCAGGCGGTAGCATCGGACGCTGGCCTGGCACGTCCGATGGCAAACCCTAACTCAGTCTGATTGTAACAGGAGCATCAGACGCTATGATGGACGCAGGGAAAACACTATTCCCACATCCGATACTGATGACGTGGCGCGAGCTAGCTTAACAGGGAGCATCGGACGCTGGCCTGCGTTCGATGTGAAACCATCGGACGCATCTGATGTGTTTCTGACCTCTCTGGAACCTCTTTGGTGTGTCATTGGACGCTGGGGTGTAGCGTTCGATGCAAAGGGCTCAGAGCGTCTTATGTAACGGTGTGTTGTGCTGAAATGAGTAGTTGGCATTGGTGTGTCCGATGCCACTTTAACTGTGGCACAAAGAATTATAGCCGTTGGGATCGAGCGACTCGAATTCATAGCAGGGGGACATGTGGCTTCATCAGAAGCATCAGACGTTGGGGCAGCGTCCGATGGTCGAGCATCGGCGCGTCCGATGCCCCCAACTTTTGCCCAATGGCTCGCCCGATTTGTGTGGGCTATTTAAGTGGCTTGGCTGACTCACTTGACTTCTCTCTTGCACATTTTGATCCCTAAGCATTCTTGTGAGCATAACCAAGCCTCCCCACTCATCTCTAGTGTTGATTTGATCATTTGCAAGTGAGATTGAGTGATCTAGTGCTAAGATTTGAAAGAGTTCATTCTAGGGGCACTAGTTCTTCACATCGTCTTTGTGTTTCTTGTTACTCTTGGCATTTGCCAGTGCCTAGATGTCTTGGAGGTGTTTCAGTGGAGTTGGCAAGATTGGTGATTGTTCTTGTCCACCACCATTCGATTGTGAGGGGTTTTTCAGGCCTAATCCCCGCCGGAGAGGCGAAAGGCACCCTTAGTGGATTGCTCGTGTCATTGAGTTACCTCTCTTGTGGTAGATTCTTGTGGGACTTGTGTAGCTTGACGTGGTGCCAATTGCCCACCGAATCACCAAGAGTTGGTTGACACAACGGGGAGTAGCATGCCGGCAAGCACGTGAACCTCAGGATAAATCTTGTGTCCCATGTACTTGATTGTGATTGATTTGCCTTCTCGGTGATTGGATTTCATTCTATATGTTGGTGATTGGTTCTTCACCAAGCATCTTCACCAGTGATTGGTTCATCTAAAGGTGTTCCCGAAAGCTCGGTGATACACTCCCTAAACTAGCTCATTTATTATTGATATCTTACTCATTGGGCTAGTTATTTGTATAGCTTGTGATGTTTCATCTTGTCTATATATTGTGTATAGATAGTTTGTTGATCACATTTCTCCTATTTGTTCATAGTTATACTTTGTGTAGATTACATCTTCCTAGTGTACTTATAGTTGTGCAATATTTATATCTCTTTCACTAGTGTAGTTCTTTAATTGTGTGACATAGAGATGTTAGATAGAATTGTTGGATAGTTGGCTTGCAACACATACTTTAGGCTAGTGCAAAAAGCTTTGGCATTTGTGTTGCTAATAGTGTTTGCCTAAGTGATTTTGTAGATTTTTAATTATGCTATTCACCCCCTAGCTAATTGGACCTTTCAATGTTGTGAAGGAGAAAGTCCAGAATCATACTTATAGAACTTGAAAGTATTGCCGATCCGTTTTTTAAAGGCTTACCGCCCAGTGTGTTCAGAGAATACACAGTCGACATGAGTTTTATGGTAAGACCTATGATTTCTGGACAATAAAGGGCCCGAGGTTAAATGATCTGTTTCAGAATAGAGAGGTGGATTGTAGCTGTTCAATCTATCGGCGATTGACCGTGACGATGGAACATGCTCTATACACTAATCTGTAATGGAATAGAACATAAATAAGGAAGAGTGGAATTTGAATTTGAATTTGAATAAGAGGTTCAAGAATGATAAGATGAGATCAAAGGGGAGAATGTTAGAATTGATCTCCTCCAGCCTGGCCCAACGGTCGAGCTGGGCCTTGATCTAACTCCCTGATCCGGGGCGTCCAGCACAATAGGTGGCTGGTGGGCCCCTATCATGCAGCCAGGGCCGGTTCTAGGGGACGGGCAGGGAGTGCGATCGCTGGGAGCCCATAGAGCTAGGGGGCCAAGACCATATAGGTAATTAGTATATATAATAAATTTTTATTTGGTTAATTGGTTTAAGCAAAGGTAAAGTCCATCACAAACCACACGTCCACACCAACTGATATGCCCAGAAGCCCACAACACCCATGCTCGATTTGTATTTTCCAAATTCTTTTTCTTATTTATTTTGTACATATGTTATGCTTGTATACTTATAGGGTTATAAATTTCTAATTCAATATCTTTATTTAAATAAATTTCTAATTTTCAAATCTTGATATTATTCTTAAAGATTTTTGTATTAAAAAAATGCTCGAATACAGTTTTTACAAGGCAATGAAGCATTATATCTTATTTGAGATAATCATAATTGTTACTTTTTGTAGTTTTTTTTGTTACACTATTGTTATGTCTTATGAGTTGTACAGATATTACAAAGTAATTTTTATTATACGTACTAGATGTTATATTTTCGATGTTCAAATTTAGTTTAACGAACCCTTATTTTCTTGCTTGCCCAAGGGCCCTTAAAATTATAAAGTCGGCTTTGCACGCAGCACTATATAGAAAGGTGGGGGCCAGTGGCACAACCAACGAGGTTCGTTGTAGCTCTGTTTCCCCACCTAAACCCTAAGCCGATCTAGAGAGAGGTGCTACCAGTGACGGAAAGTGCCACTAGCAGCTCCACCGCCAGATCTGTACTACAGCGACCGTCGCTGCCCGTGCGTAGCCTCCATCAACGAACCAACGATAGCCGGATCCTCCTCTAACCTCCTCAAGGTATGAACCCTAACTCTCCCCTATCTTTGTCTTACTCTCTGCTGGTTCATCTAGGATGAACTTCCTCATGTTTCATATCCCAACAAAAAGCCAATCCCACTGGATCCACTCCTAGTGATCCCAAAAAAGATAACAAACGAACCCTAGGCCTGTAAAATTCAATGCCTCAGGTTGCTACCTTGTCCTAGGTATGTAGGTTTGCTAAGTCTGCAAGCCAACATGGCCTAAATTGAGGTTGTCGTTCTTGTGTTGGTTTGCTTGTGTTATTCAAGGCCCTCCACCCGAAGCTGCTTCCTCTATCTTCTTCCTACAAGTTCCCGGCCTATAGGCTATAGCGAAGCCAATCGCTTTGGTCACACAAATGCCTTACTTTATTAAGCCGTTTGGGACACCGTATCGAACCAGTTGGAATCGCCAACATAATGGTTTCTTGACACAAATGCATTTCCTTATGCCTATCTTCATTCATGCTTATCTTGTCAAAGATTATTCTTGGCCTCTGAATTAAGTATGACTATTCCGTCAAAAAAATTAAGTATGTATATATATGTCTGTAGGAAACTGCCGTGGTCTCCTATTCTATCTATCTCTATATATAGAGCGTATCGCACTTGTGCACGCAGTGATCGAGTTGAGGGCCACTGCGCATGCATGCTCGCATTAGGAAACCACAACATCGATCGTGTGAGGAGGTTCAGAACTTCAGATATATATATATAGATAGATAGATATGGATGGGGAGCCTGTGAATGCTAGTTCCGGCGAGAGCTGGGTAGTGGAGATGGAGAAGATGCTAGTGTGGAAACTGACCTGTTCGGGGAGATGGCGCGATGGAGCAAGCCCTCCATCTACCGGGTGCCGGAATGGGTCAAGAATATGACCACCGGCAGCCATGCTGCCTACCGGCCGTCGATGGTGTCACTAGGCCCCTTCCACCATGGCAAGGAAGAACACCTCGCCGACATGGAGGAGCACAAGCGCCGAGCGGTGCTGCATATAGTCAAGCGGTCCGGCAAGCCGCTCAGTGAGTTCATTGCCGCCATTGAGGGGGTCGCAGACGAGCTGCTGGACGCATACGATAATCTGCATGGCAAATGGCGCAAAGAAAAGAGAGACCTCTTTGTGAGGATGATGGTGCTAGACGGGTGCTTCTTGTTGGAGATGTTGAAGGGGGTTTTATATAGGGAGGCACCTCGTGATTACGCGACCAACGATCCAGTCTTCAGCGTGCATGGCATGCTTTGTTTGTGGGTAGGCATCCGGTGTGATATGCTCCTAATTGAGAACCAGATTCCTCTGCTTGCATTGTATAAGCTTGAAGAAATTTGGCGCGGCATGGCATGTCTGGTGCGTACATTTAATTAGCGCACTACTCCTATATATATATATGTACTTTTAGCGCACTATTCATAACACAATACCCATTGAAATATACTATAGTGTGAATTCAATTGTGATAGATTATTATTTGTTACTACTCTATATGTTAGTACGTCACAATGTTTGGGTCAAAATGTATAAACTTGTCCAAGGTCGTTATTTACAAAACTTATTGTAATAGAACTTAATATAAATTAAAATGAATTTTTAAGGCATTGGTATGTGCTTGTTTAGGGGAATATTTTTCACGGTTCATAAAGTATAAAAATATATATTTCACTAGTACAGATATGAGCTTTAGGCTATGGTTGCGAACGGGCTTTTAGCCCCGGTTTCCCAACCGGGGCTAGCAATCCGGGACTAAAGGTCTCATCTTTAGTCCCGGATGCTCCCAACCGGAGCTAAAGCCTCCCACAAGAAAAAATAAATGTGTGTCTATGAGATTCGAACTCAGCACCTCTCGCCTCGCGCACACTTACCAACTCGGCTACACAACCCACGTGACATAGTTCTGGACGTTTTCCTTTTGAATTCACTCGTACGTGAAGGACCTTTAGTCCCGGTTGGTAACAAGGACCTTTAGTCCCGGTTGGTAACAAGGACCTTTAGTCCCGGTTGGTAACACCAACCGGGGCTAAAAGGTTACCCTTTAGTCTCGGTTGGTTTTACCAACCGGGACTAAAAGTCTTTAGTCCCGGACGTAATTTTTTACCGAGACTAAAGCTCAGTTGATAGATCGTCCAAAGACCTATTCTATTGTAGTGTTTACTGCTAATGTATATTTGTATACTTTGAATATATGGTGACATATAGTATCTATGTTGACATTGAACTTAACTATGTTAGGACTAGGTTTTTTATAATGTAATATAATTTATATAGTTAGTAGTTATTTTTCGGAATATCTTATATTGTTAATTTAGATGTAGATTTCATGGACATCTTAGTTCGTTGTTTGCCATAAAACAAGAAATAATTTAGTTGCAAATTTTGGTCTTATTTAAATTATTTGCCATTTAGTTGCAAGTGTGGATACATTTTTTTTAAAAAAAAGAAACATATACACTTCTTATTATTCTTTGTGGCGATTAGAGTCGAACAAATTAGAAGCCAGATTCTTTTAATTAGAGGAGGAAAAAGAAACACAAGGAACAAATAGAAACAAAAGAATAGATCGGAGAAGATCAGCAAGGCAGAGGATTAGATAGTGTGATAAATTGGAGCAGAAGAAAAACATTGCAGGGTGCTCCAAGAAAAGGATTAAGGTCTATAAAGTAGAGATTTGATTTTCAAAAAAGAGACATGCTGAACAAAGAAAATTGTTGTGCTCTCCACGCATTCTGCAAACTTTACACACTCACAACATAAAGTCAAGCAACAAGCAAACATCACATAAACAAAAGCACATCAAATTCATTCAGAAAAATTTAAAAGTTCACATTTTTTCTATAGCTAAATTTGTACAAACTTAAACTAAACTTCGGAAATTTTATCCAAATATTAAAACCATTCATTTTGTTTAGTGATTTCTATTCATAACAAAAAATCAAAAATTTTGGAGTGTGACAGGATTGCACCTAGCATGTCATCAAACCTAACATGGAAGAGGGATGAGCTGGGTTTCCTAGGCTCGGGAACACGTCAAGGATGAGGCACACACCGGTGTTGCCAATACTAGATATACTCATGGTGATGCCTAGAGGCCAATAACATTCTTTTGGCGACGCCTACCCACGTGCTACTTGATTTCGTCCATGGTCTCCTTGGGCATCTACGATGTCCACCTCCAACCTATCACTACCCTGGGAGACTCCATCATCTTTCCCTCATCTAACTTTGTACCCTACTCTGAAAAAGTCATTTACGTTCATAGCGAGCACCTCTCACCTATCGACTGCCAAGGTCACCCGAAAGTAGCTAGAGGTGGGAGCCATATAGGCTGCTAAGAAGCTAGATTGTGACAAAAAGGATATAACAAGGGCCTAGGAAGAGAGAACCCTTTGTGCAGGCTTGCAGTGGAAGGTGCAAGAGCTTGGGATAGTCCATGGGGAGGATGCCCATGTTGTATGGCAAAAATGTGGCTTCTTTGGCTCTAGAAGTAAACAAAGTGCATTAGCCACTATTCTAAAGAACCCACCCACCTAGAGAGCAATAAAAATCCAACCTAGGGTTGATTATGGTAGTTGCCATTTTCTTTGATGAGGGTGCGACCAGGTATGAGGATACAAATGCACTACACATAGCTCGGTGGGCCAAATACCTTGTACTTCGTGTTAAGGGGGTGCAAAAACTTTGAGCGTGTCTGATTGTTCAAAAATTGCCTATTGGGCCATGATATCTTTCTACATAAGGACGATATAGATTGAAGGAGTCTCTTCTAAGGCCCTGACCTAAAAAGGTGGCACAAATTTCTTCTAGGGCTTAGACTACGTTGAGGCCCGATATTGCTTTGAGGTAACGTTGCAACTCTAGAGCCATGATTTCTTCAAACGGAAAAGAGGTGGAAGAACATAAGGAAAAAACTCAAATGTAATTTGTCCTTCATCCCTTTGAACCTTAGGGCACACCACTTTTTCATTATGTTCCTTAGATTATCATATGGGCATGTGAATTTTTGCTCCTTTTGGTGCTGGCGTGCCTTGTAAGTTGTCCCCATAGATGACCCAATTGTAAGAGAATCTTGATTCCACATAACAATAGATGTCCAAGAGTTGTGATCAACTCAAAGGGCTTTCAAGCAATGAATACAAGGAAAGATATATCCTAGGATATAATAAGAGTCCATTTCACCTGTCTTGCTAAAGCTTAGACAATGGAGTTGTTTATTTGTATGGAAAGTCCATCTAGGAGCCATGATGGGAAACATATCATGTTATACCCATGTGTTTCATGGAGGCATCAATTGGGTATAGTTGGGGGGCTTTTCAAGTCATTGCACCTAGGCCCCTCTCTCCAGATTCAAAGATGAACCTCGGGTTTAGTACTAACAAGTTTCATCTTTGCGATCGGCTGGCACGGGGGATGGGCACCCATTTCCACCTTCTTGGCAACCCCTTTTGGGACATCTCTCACTTTTGAAGGGTTTTCATCCCTCTGCTTGTCTGAGACTACTTTGGTTGCCTTTGGAGGGTTTGGCTTGGGCCTCCTTGTCTTATGTTGAATTTTCTCCAGGAGCGATGAGGGGAACATTTCCCCTGGTTGACCTCTTCTTTCATTTGGTCCTTCAAGATGGCTCATGTGCCTCTTGATGTCTTTCTCAACCTCCTAGAAGGCGGTACTTTAGGCTTCACCTTTCTTCTTTCGTCGTCTTCTGACTTGTCTATCACCATTGGGTTGGACTTCTAAGCACTTGGTCCTACACTTCCCTTCCACTCTTTTTCATTCATTCTCTAGTGTCAGCCACTTTGCTTCTAACTTGACTCGAGCAGCCTCAAGGGGTGGCTTTCATGGTTAGTGAACCACTTCCAATGGATACTCTTTGGCAGGAATATGTATTTAGCGAACTATTTTAAGGTGCCCATGAGGCTGGATTTTGCTCCTTCAACTAGGTTTTCTGTTGTTTTGCATATATACCTTGTTTTACCACAGAAAGAAATTGATAGTCAATTTTTTTTAAAAAAATGTTTGACTTAATTGTTAGAACAGTCCTATGTAAACTTATATTTATGATCAGAAGTAATAACCTTGGCTCTTATACTATCTCCTTGTGAACCATGATCATAGAGTGCGAGAGATATCAATAATTTGGTGCTTAATTTTGTGTGGGACCCACTTGAGGACAAAGACAAGCTAAAGGAACGCGTCGTCGACGACAAATTGTGCCTTCACCCCCTGGACATTTATCATAAACAGTTTTGTGGTCTCCATCCGGCCAGACCAGGAACAACAATGAAGTGGGAGACAAGCATGCGCTGTGCTGTAGAACTCAAAGAAGCTGGGATCCATTTGAGGAAGTGCAGCAACACTCACGTCATAAATTACAAAAGTCGTGTGCTTAGCCTACCAACAATCTCCATTGACCATGATGGCACTGCAAAAATCTTCCTTAATATGATGGCGTTTGAAAGGCTACACAGTGACGCCGGGAGTGAGGCGACAGACTATATGATCTTCATGGACAACATCATTGACTCCGAAAGAGATGTCGCACTACTGAGATCCAAAGGGATCATCAAGAACTTGTTGAGCAGCGACAAGGAGGCGGCACAGCTGTTCAACACCCTGAGCAGGGGGGCGGTGTTGAACCCATACAGCAGGCTGCACGAAGTGCGTCAAAAGGTGAATGCACATTGCGGGAAGCCTTGGAACAGGTGTTGGGCCATCTTCCGACAGACCTACATGAGGAACCCATGGGTTTTCATTTCCCTCATGGCTGCTGCAATCCTCCTCATCGCCACCCTCCTGCAGACCATCTATTCTGTCATGGACTTCTACAAACCCTGAAGGATACATCACACCATAACTCCACAAGCTTGGTTTTTATCTTAAGTGTATACATGGACACGCATGTTGTCATCAAACTTAAACTCTGTATCCAGTCTATACTATTTGTGATGCACTAGATGTAATTTGGCGAGTAAATTACCCTTGTGTGGCACAGTATGAACCTGCAACATACACTACGGGAAAATCAATCTTTGCCGAGTGCCAAATTTCGGGCACCAGGCAAAAAGCCTCTTTGCCGAGTGCCGGCCACGTGGCACTCGGCAAAGCATGTGGCCCCGAATTGTGCCACGTGGGCGGTTCTTTGCCGAGTGCCACGTGGCTGGCACTCGGCAAAGAGGTGCCTTTGCCGAGTGCCGGCCACGTGGCACTCGGCAAAGAATGTGGCCCCGAACTGTGCCACGTGGGCGGTTCTTTGCCGAGTGCCACGTGGCTGGCACTCGGCAAAGAGGTGGCACTCGGCAAAGGCACCTCTTTGCCTAGTGTTTTTTTTTTCTGACACTCGGCAAAGCCAGTTTTTAAATTATATTTTGAAGCAGTAAATTAATCCAAATGAAAAAGTTTTTAACTACAAAGTTGGTTAACTTATCAAGATGAACAATTTTTGTTTTGGTGATTTTTTCATTTGACAAACTTAAAATAAATTCGTTCACAAATCTTATATATCTCTCCGGTAGTATATAAAACTACAAGAGTGATATATAATGTTTATGAATAATATTAGAACCACAATGTCGGATGCACAAATAGTCAAACAACCAAAATAAACTTTGTAGATCTTGACAAGTTATGAAAGTTTGTAGTTGATAACTTTTTAATTTGAAGTCATCTAGTTATGCAAAACTGCGTCGAATTTGAAAATTTTAAAATTTAAATTTTTCAAAATACCTCAGATGGAGAAATGACTAAAATGAAAGTTGTAGATCTCGAAAAGTTATGAAACTTTGGTGTTGACAACTTTTTGATTTGAAATCATCTTGTCAACGAAAACTAGGTTTCAAATTGTAAAATTTAAAATTCAAATTTTTATAAACCACCTCGGATGGAAAAGCTACCAATATAAAAGTTATAGATCTTGAAAAGTTAGAAAACTTTGTAGTTTACAATTTTTTGATTTGAATTCGTTTAGGGCCTCAAATAAGCAAGTTACACATGGTTTAATATAATATATGGGTAATCGAAACGGAGATGGAACGTATATGAGTGTGTAGTGCAGTGGTAGAGGAGGCTCCGCGCGAACGAGAGGTCGTGAGAGAAAATTGCGTGAAAAATAGTAGAACTTGCGATTTCGAGGGCGCCCAGTGGGCCCCTCCTCCAATTAAATAAAATTTTTTCCTATTTTTTCAGGGTTTTTTTATTTTTTTTCTTTGCCGAGTGCCAAATATGTCAGCACTCGGCGAATGGCACTCGGCAAAGAACCCTTTGCCGTGAAATTCTTCGCTGAGTGCCCTTCGCCGAGTGTGGCACTCGGCGAAGCCTTCGCCGAGTGCAAAAGGCTCTTTGCCGAGTGCTGCCAGCACTCGGCAAAGAGCGATTCTGCTGTAGTGATATATGATATTTATGCATATATCAATCATTCATTCAGTGTCATTTCGTGATAAATTTTAATTTGTCTATCAAACTTCTTCTACCCAAGTAAAAAACAAAACTTATGTATAGGAACAAGGTTCGATTAGGGTCAATTTGGTATAGCTTCAGTTTCAAAACTTATGGGCCGAAGCTTAGGGCCTGTTTGGTAGAGATCCAAATTCAGATTCAATAGCTCAGATTCACGAAACCTCAAGGGGTGCTCCACCAAACTGTGTTCAGTGAATCTGGTAGAAATTACCCAACATTGCCACTCGTTACGCAATGTACCGTTTCATTTCTATTTTGTTTTTCTTCTTCTCCCGTGCGACTGTGACCTTTTTTCTTCGCTCAGCTCTCCAGCATCACGCCACCGCACAGGAGCCGGCCCGCCGCCACCCTGGCCTCGTGCAATTGCACCACGCCGCTCCCTCTCCAACGGCTGCGGTCGCACGCGAGTGCGAGTCTCGGCCACGCGCGCAGCGGGAGAGGCCGCCATGGACGCCGGATCCCCAGGCCACGCCGCGCGCGCCGTGAGCACGGGAGCCCCAGACCAGGTCGCAGGTCTGCCGAGCTGCTCGTCGGAGTACAACTAGATGCAAGCGTCCTTTCTTCCTTGTTCGCGAGCTCCGTAAGGGGTGGATTCGTTTGCGCCAGTCGGCCCTGCTCTGGCCTTGTGCCCGCCCAAAGGCCGCGCGTCGTCCCCCACCGGCCACACGCACGCTGGCTGCCTTGGTGATGGTTGTGCTCTCCCCCGCCGGCCATCCTGGATCGCGAGCCCACTCTCGGCCGGCCCTGTCATTCATTTGTTGTCCTGACTGTGTGGGTCATGTGTCAATGAGATACAAAGCAACGCAAGAGGGAAGGGCAAATTTGGTCATTCCATAAAAAAATGCCCTTGCGTGAATCCAAATCTGCCTGTTTAGCCAAACAGTTTCTTGGTAGATCTCAGATCCACGGTGGAGCTGATCTACGATGAATCCCAGATCCAAATTCACTATTTTGATGATGAATCTCTACCAAACAGGCCCTTAAAATGTACGGATGAGAGGCAATCCTACGGTACCCCGTTACCTAGCTACTAGGAGGTAGTAACTGTGTTTCTAACAAAAATTAGGAGTTGGTAGTAACTTAAATGAATTTGGACCATTGATTTTTTTATGAACTAGTGAAATAAATTAATTAATTTAAGAAAAGAGAACCATAATCAGAGGAGAACACAGAAGTAGGAAGGTCTTTTTTACATACACACCAACTTGTCCATATTATATAAAGGACGAGATGATAAGCCGCGACCCGTCACGCCAAAGTAGAGGGCGCGACCACACGCCTAACATGGTTGCATGTGTCTAGTCCACCAGTCCTGTCCTACCTCACTCCCTAATATGTGCCTTGGGTCTCCACTCCCATCCTCCACTCCTGCTGCATATGCATGACATCAATACATGTTCTAATGCAAGCTGACGCAAGCACAAAAATAAGCAAAATATTTTGTTTAAATTGTTATAAATTTTAAATGGTTTATCCGTTTTCGATTTCATTTGCACCGATATGCTCTATGTGAGGATACAAACAGAACTAGACCTCAGTTGTCTATGATTAAGGGAACATTATTTTAGTAGCAATATATGTGCAAAATATGCTAGGAATTTATCAAAAGAGTTGCTACCATGTAATACTAAATTGTTACTGAAAAAATATACACATCGATTGTTACCATGAGAATATAATAAATTTCTTATATAGTATTTATATATATGGGAACGTATGATATGAAAACCAGCCTTATGTGCAAACTATAGAAACTCTAATAATACCACAAGAATCTAATCCAATGGTGAGTTATTTTAGCACTTAAACCTCTCCACTCGTCTCATCCTAATCCAAATAGACGTAGGCATGTTGGTATTTCTTAGCGTCGCTACTAAGAATAGAGTTTTAATCTATCCCCAGCAACGGCGCCAGAAATGCTTGTTGGTATTTCTTAGCGTCGCTACTAAGAATAGAGTTTTAATCTATCCCCGGCAATGGCGCTAGAAATGCTTGTTGGCACTTCTTAGCGTCACCACTAAGAATAGGGGGGGTAGGTCTATCCTCAGCGACGGCGCCAGAAGTGTCTTGTGGGTAAGTTCTTATGTCTATTGGATAATTCCGCAAGCGCACAGAATATACCACTGTAGCACTTCACCCGGGAGTATTCCAAGGCATCGTTATTTATTTTATCCCAAGGGAAAGCGGTGGCTAGGAAAAGATGTTGATAAGAGGAGTCTACGTGATTACCACAACTTAGTACTAACTAGAGTAGAGGGGTAAGGTAAATTGGTAGGAAGGTAATGACACAAGTTCACCAGGATAAATGTAGGACAACTAATAGTGTAGCTAGGTGGGAGGATAACGAGAGAGTATAGGACTCCTATGATGCTAACTCTACTTCTATGACTTACTCAAGTGCAAAGACGAAACATAGTAGAACGACGCCTCACGACAAGCAAACTAGGCGACGAGCGGATAGGGAGCACAGAGACTCTTACTATCCGAACGTCATGCTCAGCCTTATCCTTTAAGTCCTGCCTAAAAACACGTGGTGGACTACAGAGACCAGATTCAGGGCTATCACCACCTGCTGGCTACCACTATCTATCCATGCGACAGGCGACAACCAAGGGTAAGATCTTGTATAAGCACCACGCTTACACCGTCTCTCACTACTCTAGCTACTTACGGTTAACTAGAATACCGTGTTACCGGCAATGATAATTTGCAGGCGTGTTGCCAGGCCAATCACTCTACTCTATAACGACTAAACACTAAGGTAAACCACAACAATACTATAGCAGGTATAATATTGCACAAAGTAATGACTAAGTAAAGTAGAGAAAGACTAGTATTATAAGTAAAGTCTTACAAAAGTAGAAAGATAAAGATAAAAGCTATATCAGCCTCTTCTGAAGTCAGCTCCAGAAGACCCAAGCAGAGCTTGCTACTCAACTCTAAATCCCACACTAACTACAACTATAGTGTCTACTCGAATTCTTCACATCACTTGATGTCTTGGTGACTTGGTGTCTCAAATGAGAGGGGTAGGGCCTCTATTTATAGGTGGAGGTGGAGTAGGGGCTACTCCACCGCCACGTCATCGATCCGCGTGACGTGCCCTCTCCTCCGTTGGATTGTAACCACCTCAAGATGAAGGGCTAATGTTCCTTGGGCTTAATTCACTGTGAAGGCACCTTAACATCCACGAGAAGGCACCTAGGGGGCACCCCTAGGTCGGCCGACCCATGGGGGGTCAGGCGACCCCCCTATGACAGCTTGGCCCCACCTTGGTATCTGTAGATGATGTCCCCACTTGTCATTTGGTGTTTGACACGTTGAAATGTGTCATGATCACTTTGGATGCTTTGTTGTGGGCCCATTGATCCATGTGACTTCATCTTCCACCGTTGAGGGAAAGCACAATTGTGATCCAAGGGTGGAGAAGCACTTTGGGAGGCTTGACATGGATCATGACATGCGGCAGAACCCTGGTGGGCCCATAGGGTGTCGGGCGACCCCCTTATGTGGGTCCCACCAGCAATCTTTGGCACATTTCTTCTCATTGGAGCTTAGCATGGTTGATGCCACTTGGTAGAGCCCTAGTGGGGCCATAAGGGGGTCGGGCGACCCCCTTATGTAGGGCCCACCAGCTCACTTTGCCATATTTCTTCATTATCTGCATAAACACACTTCCATATACAAGTGGAGCTGGTTATTGATAAAAGTATGTTCATGCCATGTTATTCTTCCTTAATACCGAGCTTGTTGACGGGGTTTTGGGTGTATTATTTTGGTAATATTCCACCGTCAACAAGAATCCCCCAAGCTTAACCTTTGCTTATCCCGAGCAAATAGTAAACTTAGTCTCGGTGGATCAGGGGTTGCTACTATGTTTAACATTTCAAGAGTATCACGTATACCACAAAGTACTTCTCTTTTGAATGGAAAAGTTAGCAATATTGAAAACTCACTCATATTACCTTAGCCCTCCATGGGGCTTGTATCCTTTTCCTTTGTCTTGAGCGGTTGAGAGATAGAACAACTTTTGATTTGAGTACCATTTTTCTTGCTTCACACAAGTTTGCATACCGGAGGTTTTGCATTTTTCAAAGAAAACTTAATGTTCCTCATATGGTACTCTCATGTCACTCATATGGTGTATGGTTCCTCAGCAAGGCATATGTGTAAAGTTTCCTTCTTTTTCATCCTACTTTTAATAAGGTCCATGTAGAGCTTGGTAGGGGTAAAAGATGTAGCATACTTACCTTGCATATGTTGTCAAGTCAAAGCTTGGATCCAAGGAGAGAAGTGTCATACTCTTAGATCAAGATGTGCATGTGTGTGGTATATGGTATTTGTGACACATTATACTCCTTTAGTTGATATGACCTCTTCCTAACACTTATTCTTTTGAGACATGGCTATCACAACTCTTTTTATTTATGAGCTCTATATGCTCATCTCTCTTTTTTTCAATACTTTGGACCTTCATGTGTCCATTTTTTTTCTTTTTCTCATACTTTTGCATAGCCTTTGTCTCTTCTAATAGACTAAACTAGAGAGATCATTCTTTTAGAACATGGAGTATTTATTTGGTGGACATGAAAGGCATGTTTTTGCGCACTTCCAGTGTAGAAGCGGCGTGTATATGTGGAGTGTACGTGATCTTGATCTTGGGAGCATGATAAGTCTCTCAACAAGGGTCAACAAGACTTGACAAGACTCAACACAAAGCAAGTTCCTTTTATAGAACGACTTATGTCATGAAAGGGTATATATGGTCGTGGTAGGAATTTCATCACCATTGAGGAACAGAAAGGTTTTTTACCATTTTAAAATAAAACTCCGATAATTCAATAGGTGGAAACAATATTATAGTAACTCTTATCTTAGCTATATCTTAGCTCACAACAACTTAGACTTAGTTACAGCTTTTTGCTACCCACAAAGTTTTAGGCTCATGATGGTTTCATGTGAGCTAAGTAATCCATGCTCAGAGAAATATTAAGTTGTAAACTAGACACTAGAGAAATATTAACAAAGCAACTATTCATCATATCCAGAAAGAGTAAACATGTATGAATCATACATGAAGAGGAATATTTTTGTTGTTTTTAATTATGTGTGGGAGTTTATTTATTTATTACTAAAGAAAATAAACATGCATGAAATGCATAGATAAACAAAGATGTAAATGCATAAATAAAAACTTACCTTAGTGGGGGAGGGAACCTCCCCAAGCTTGCTTTTTGCTAATGGCTTGGTGGTGGATGATGTGGCGGATATTGCGCCGACCAAGCTGCCCACTGTTTGGCTTCCTCACCCTACATTGCTTGTATAAACTCTCTATTTTGAGCTACGTTAGTTCTTGTGATACCTTGTTCAATGCGCAGCTCTCCAATCCCGCTGGTGAGTTCATCCAGTTGCTGACACATCCCGCGAAAATCTTCTGAGAAGGAGGATCACGCACTTTGAGTGCGGGATGGTGGTGGTGGCCGTCCGTCAGAACTTGAAATCTGCATTGCGCTTGACGTGGCCTCATCACCTTCTTCTACATCTCCCCTAGCACCATATGATGTGCCGCCTTGTTCGAACTGTGCAGCTTGTGCCCTGGTACGAGTCCTGTTCGTCCCTGCAAAACTTCAACGTGCTGCCTCTCGGTCCAAGTTAATGGTTAGTTGGTTGACCGTATGCAACTGAAGTCGGCTATTTGGTAGCGGGACCACGGTTGTATGGCCGCGGTAAACCATTTTGAGACCACCTCGTGGTCCTCTCTTAAGCATATGAGCATGCACGAAAAATGCTTCCCCGAGCACACCCCTTGGTGTGTCTAGGTACTCTACATGGTGAGAATCTAGCAGGTTTAAAGACTCGGCAATGCGAGTGATGAGAGAGGTGAACTCAATAGAGTCATCTCTACCAAACACTCCTTGCCAAAACTCAACTAGGAGCTTTACAAGTGAAACATGGATTTTCTTTAGTAAGGCAAACATTAATCTTAGTTCTTCAGTGCTTATGTGTTGTGTGTTGTTGACGGTCCTTAATGTCAATATTATACCATCAACTAATGCATAGAATGACATGAAATGAACCACAAAGCATAGTTGTAGGGTTTGAAACTAACAAGTTCCACGAGTTTTGGTGCTCTCACTTGTTTTGTAGGACATCCATGTTTTTACCATATAAAAGTATCTCAAGTGATGAAACAGAGCACACCATTGCAAAGACCTTGTCGAGACGATCGAAACGGACATATGATTTGCTATATTTGGAGTCCCGGAGCGAGAGTCCTCGATGGATACGACTTGGAAGATTCTAGAACATTCTGGAACATTCCAGAAGACACGAGAAGGCGACCCACGGAAGGTGGGACCCACCTGTCATAGAGACAGACCGATCGGTCTCCCTCCTGGGCCGACCGGTCTGCTATAGGGCCCAAGTTCGCCCCCCTTCGCATGACGCACTCCAACCGACCTCTCCAACGCATTTTGGCCCATTTAGGCCCAAGTGCATATGACGAAGGATTTAGTACCACATCGCTTGCCCAAGGTGGAGGGAAGGCCAGGAGCCCCTATATAATAAACCCAGGACCCCGCTGAGGCAAAACACCATCATTAGAGAGTATTTGTAGAGGCGTCCCTCGAAGGACAACCTCTCCTCTCTATGTATGTAATTAGGTTTAGATTTTCCAATGTAATAGCTTAGCTCTAGTCGGGAGTTAGGGAGAGCGGAGCTGCGCTCTGGTTCCGGAGGAGTCTTCAGAGTTTTGGTATGTCTTTGTATCTTTCCTTTGTAAGACTTATGCTTTAATATATTTATCTTCTCTATTTACTTTATGCCTTTCATATTATGATTAGTATAGTTGTTATGTTCTAGCATAGCATCTTCAAGTTGGTCGGGAATAACCCTAGGGTTTAGCTGGTTCGCTCTGTAATTAGAGAGGGGTAGATTAGGAATTAGAATTAGGATAAGTAGAGGGAGACACCCTCCTCCCCTTCTATCTCAGCCATTTGCTCTTTGCCATCTAGATTTTCCTGTTCTCCCAATCCCCTGCTGTAGCAACTGAGATCCACAGAGAACCATACCTCTGTGTACTGGAGATTTTGAGGAAGTGAGACCGTAATCTCACTATTGTAGCGTGTGGTAGCCACACGGTTGCAGATCGATGACTTGATTCACGTTTTGTTCGTGTTCTTCGCATTCTTCGTTTCTCCGCGATTTTCCCGTCACTCAATCTCCCTCTCTACTGTGTCTTTGCGAAATCCGTTTGAATCAACTTGTTCTTTATAGTGAGGAGATCATTTCCACCGAAGGAATTCATCTAACTCCTCACGAACAAGTAGATCAGGTTGATTTCGTTTTCGTGGCGCTTTTTCGTTCATACTCCTTCCCTTTTGATTTCCTGGTGATTGAGTTGATTTGAGCGGATGATTTCTTGGGGATAGTCTCCTAACTACCTCGTGATCATCTTCTCCAAGTTTGGAAACGTGGGATTGAGTTTTGATTCGGATTTGGGAAGATTCATGAGAGGGGTGACCAAAATTGCCCTCTCTGTTCATCCGCGGACAGTCCGCCGTTTGGGTCGCGGACAGTCCGCGCGTCAGGGTCGGTCAGACCAGTTGCCTGACTCCGCGTTGTTGGACGAGTCCTTTTTGAAGCGCGGACAGACCGCCGTTGGAACTCGCGGACAGTCCGAGAACGTCCAGGGACTGTTCAGCAACCTTGCTGTTTCTGGTATTTGGCCGGCGGACAGTCCGCCAACCCCTCGCGGACAGTCCGCGGTAGGGGCGGACAGTCCGGGACCCCAGGGCCGGACAATCCGGGATTTGGCTGAAGCCTCCGGTTTTGTGCGTTTGCTCTCCCAGCTTCTTCGCTTGGTTTCCAGACTTCTCGTTTGGTCCTAGAGTTGACCAAGGAACCTCTCTAGGTATCTTTGCTACTTGTTAGCATCGATATTTGGGGATTTCTCGACGTAGCATTCCATCTACGTTCGGGACTTGGTTTTTAGGAGGCAAACTTGTGCCGGTGCTTTTGGCGTTTGGTTTGCTATCGCTTCGTGGTGCCTCGCTGTGATCCTAGGGATCATACACCCTCTTCCAAGGGTCGTGGGCATCATGGTTTCGATCGAAGCTTTCGGGGGTTGATCTTGGAACAAAAGGCCAAAGTTTCGAGAGAAATTTTTGAGCTCCCATTCACCCCCCTCTGGTCGCCTTGCTAGTGCATACTCGGTCCTTCAATTGGTATTGTAGCGGGTTAAGGATCTTCCACCTTAGCCGGTTCCAGATCCACCGAAGGCGACATGGATCACGGCGTGGGCAAACCGCCGTTTTTCGATGGGACGAACTATGCGTATTGGAAGATACGCATGTCGGCCTATCTGCAGAGTTTGGGTGCTTCCATCTGGGATATTTGCAACTCTGCCGATTACGTGGTTTTGGCTGCTCGTGTCTCTCAGCTTCAGATCGATGAGCACGATGCCAATAGCCGAGCCCGTAATGCTCTTTTCTCATGTTTGAGCATGAGTGAGTTTGATCGCATTTCTCACCTCGCTACGGCTCGGGAGATTTGGGCTACGCTCATGCATTTCCATGAGGGAACCTCTCAAGTCAAAACCCGTCTCTATGAGTCGTTCAAGCGAGAGTATGAGAACTTTCGACATATGCCTGGCGAGAGCTTAGAAAGTTTATTCGCTCGCTTTCAGGTGATTGTCAACAGGATGAGGGCTAACAAGGAGCTGTTGCCTTTCGACGATCATGAGAGAGCTCTCAAGCCTCTCCACACTCTTGATCGGTCGGTGTGGGATTCCAAGGTTCAGGCGATCATCGAATCGCCTAACTATGAGACCCTCACGTGCGACGAGCTCTTTAGCAATCTCAAGTCCAATGAGATTGATGCCATGGCGAGGGCTTCTTATGAAAATCCTTCTGGCCCATCGATGGCTTTGGTTTCTGGCTCTTCTGCTAATACCTCTGGAGGTTTTGCACTCTCTTCTCTCTTTTCTGTCACAGAGGAGCAGCTGGAGTCTTTGGGGGATGACGAGTTGGCTTTGCTCGCAAATCGGTTCTCGCGGTTTCACAACAACCGCTTGAACCGTCGCCGCGGAGGAGGATGCTCAGGATGCTTTGAGTGCGGCGACCCCAACCATTTCATCGCCAATTGCCCGAAGAAGAGCAAGCAAGTCTTCGGCAAGGCGGATCATGGGCACAAGTACGACTCCGGCAAGCGCAAGGAGAAGTACGTCCCCGCGAAGCACAAGCGGAAGGGCGGCTTCAACAAGGAGTACATCAAGACGAAGTACTTGGAGAAGGCCCAGGCTGAGCAGCGTGCGTTCTTCGCCACGCTCAGCGACATCGACAACTCGGATGACGACTCTGCTTCTTCAAGCGACGATGAGTCCGAGAAGAAGAAGAGGATCGAGGACAAGCTCAACGGCCTCTGATTCTTCACCGACGATGAGGGCTTCTGCACCATGGCCCTCGGCAAGGAGGTCGACGGCGAGCTAGAGGACACTCCTCAGAACGACGACGACGACGACGATGACACCTCCCAGGTATCTCAGACCCCCGACGAGCTTTCTACTGAGGTCGAGAAGCTTACTGCCGCGCTCCTTAGTCAGGATAAGTTGCTTAGGCGTGCTGCTAGAGAGCGCAAGGAGTTTAGGCAGAAGTGGGAGGATAAAGTGAAGGAACTTGAATCTGTCAAGTCCACCGTAGTTGTTACCAATGAGGAGGAGTGTGAGATGTGCAACACACACATGACTGACCTTCTCACTTTGAGAAGCAAGTATGTTGTGTTGGTAGGAGAGGTGGATGAGCTGAAGGCTAGATCCTCGCTGTTGGGTGCGTGCAAGTCCTGTGCGGGCTTGCAATCCGAGTTGGCAGAGAAGAATGCCAAGATTGTGTCTCTTGAGAAGGCCAGCTCAGGTAGCACTTGTGTGTCTAGGTGCGTTCTTTGTGAGGGTTTGGAGATGGAGATCGCTAATGTGAAGCATGACAAGATGCAAACCGAGGAGGAAAACACATACCATCAGACCATCTTGTCATGGGTGTCTAGTGGTGAGCCGCAGCTCGGGATGATGATCTCCCAATTCAAGCGAGCTGCTGGAGGTCCAGGTGTAGGTTTTGCTCCGGGTGTTGATGTTTCATCTTTTGGGAAGATTGGAGAGTCGAGTGGTCTGAACCCGAGTGAGAAGCCCAACTCCACCAGTACTCCCAAGCTTACCAAGATTCCACCCAAAGAGCCTTTCAAGCCTAACACCAAGGATGGTGTATTTGTGGAACCTCCGAGAGCTCCACCCAAGAAACAATCATGGGCTCCAAAACCAAACCACCTCAAGAACAAGCTTGACACCATGCCACCCATCCAAGAGGAGCTTATGCCACAGAAGGGCAAAGTAATCCATACCCACTACCGTGAGTACCAACAACCCCCTATGAGAGCGGTGAGGTACCATTGTGAGCATTGTGGGAGAGATGGACACTTGAGTGAGTTTTGCTTTCGGCGCAAGAGAGAGGCGCGCCGTGCAAAGGAGATGAACAACACGGACATGTACCATCCTTTCCATGATGTACCTGTGCCGAATGTTCAGAGGCGTGCTGCTAGGCCTAGAGGTACAAAACCTCAAGTTCCTAGGCCTAGGCCGCGAGGAGGTCGTGCCCGGCGGGAGCCTGCAGTTGTAGGCTATGGACCCCGTGGCGGTGGCTTTGTAGTTGAGCGCTTTCCCCCACCGCGTTTTGAGTATCGCGGTGAGTGCTCCTTCCCCAGCGGACCACGTTTTCCTCAGCGTGGTGATCGCTCTTCCCGTAGGCGCGCTAGGAATGGTTTTCCTGCTAACCGTTCTTTTGAGCACCCGACCCAACACTGGTATTCTCCCTACTTCACTAACCCCAGTGTTGGACCATATGCTCACCCTATGTCTTTTTATTGATGTAGGTAAAATGATTGGAGAATGTTTGGTTGGTGGATTCCGGTTGTTCGAGGCACATGACCAGAAACGCTAAGTGGTTCTCCAGTCTTAGTCCTGTTGCCAGAAAGGAGTTTATCACCTTCGGCGACAATAGCAAAGGTAAGGTGTTGTCTCGTGGGTCTGTGCGAGTTAATGACCACTTTGTGTTGCGCAATGTTGCTCTTATTTCTAACTTGCATTTTAACCTTCTTTCTGTTTCACAACTCTTTGATGACGACTATGGGATTCGTTTTAAGCCGAATCTCAGTCGTATTTGGACCCTCAGGGCAATCTTGTTTGTGTGATTTCGCCCTTTGGGAAAGTCTTTCGTGAAGATTTCTCGGAGTCTTTTGGCGTTTCTCGTTGTCTTGTGGCTGGACCTTCCTCCTCTGATCTTTGGAAGTGGCATAGGAGACTAGGACATTTGAGCTTCAACTTGCTTGCAAGACTTAGTTCACTTGCACTAATCCGAGGATTGCCCAAGTTATCCATGGAGAAGGATCTTGTTTGCCATTCTTGTAGACATGGGAAGATGGTTGCCGCTCCCCACCATCCAGTGACTCAGGTCATGACCAAGCGCCCTGGAGAGCTGTTGCACATGGACCTTGTTGGTCCGGCTCGGGTGAGCTCGGTTGGAGGGAAGTGGTATGTGCTTGTTGTTGTTGATGACTTTTCGAGATATTCGTGGGTCTTCTTTTTAGCTGAGAAGACCGAGACTTTCTCCTTTGCTCGCAATCTGATTTTGCGTCTCCAGAACGAGTTCCCTTTGAACTCGATGCGAGCTATTAGGAGTGATAATGGTTCCGAATTCAAAAATTTGGATTTTGAGAAGTTTTGTAACTCTTTGGGTTTAGAGCATCAGTTTTCTTCCCCCTACACACCCCCTCAGAATGGTGTTGTAGACAGGAAGAATCGAACCCTTTTAGAGATGGCCAGGACGATGCTCCATGAGCATAGGACTCCTAGGCGATATTGGGCCGAAGCTATGAGCACTGCATGCTACATTTCCAATCGCATTTTTCTCCGAGCTTTCTTGAAAAAGACTTCTTATGAGTTGTGTTTTGGAAAACTGCCCAAGGTGAGTTATTTTAGAGTCTTTGGTTGCCACTATTTTATACTTAAGAAAGGCAACCTGGACAAATTTGAGTCTCGCTCTTCTGACTGTGTGTTTTTGGGTTATGACACTCATACTCGCGCTTATCGTGTACTTAACCTTGACACTAACCGAGTCATGGAGACATCTGATGTCACCTTCGACAAGACCATGGTTTGTCCTTCTTCTCGTTTTGAGCGTGCAGGTGATCATGAAGTTGGTGAGCCTCTCTTTGATGATGAGGAAGAAGGTGCTGAAAAGATGGATGACCCAGCACGACCTCCACCTGCTGTGCCGCAAAGAGCGGCTTCTACTATGACTCACGGCCCCGACACTTCTTCATCTTGGGGGCCGTGGGATCCGCCAGCTCGAGCGGTACCCTTTGTACCCGAGGAGGCGCCAGCTGCTGTTGAGGGGGAGGCTACATCAGTTCGGGAGGCGCCACGACACATCCAGCGCCAACACCCGCATCAACAGATGATCGGCAGCATCGACGAACGTGTCACTCGGTCAAGGTCACAACAAATCTATCACTTTGCTCATTCTGCGTTTTTTGCTGATTTTGAACCCCGAGATGATGGACATGCTTTATCTGATCCAGATTGGGTCAATGCCATGCATGAGGAGTTGGAAAATTTTGAAAGAAATTGGGTTTGGGTTCTTGTTCCTTTTCCTCCTGACTGTCATCCTATTGGGACAAAATGGGTTTTCAAAAACAAACAAGGAGAGGATGGCCATGTTGTGAGAAACAAGGCCAGACTGGTAGCCCAGGGGTATAGTCAGAAGGAGGGGATAGACTATGAGGAGACTTTTGCTCATGTAGCTCGTTTGGAGGCGATTAGGATACTCTTGGCTTTTGCTGCATCCAAAGGGTTTAAACTTTTTCAAATGGATGACAAGAGTGCCTTCCTAAATGGCTACATAGAAGAGGAGGTGTATGTGAGACAACCCCCCGGTTTTGGAAATCCCAAGTTTCCAAACCATGTCTTTAAACTTCACAAAGCTTTGTATGGTTTGAAACAAGCCCCTAGAGCCTGGTATGATAGGTTGAAAACCTTTTTGCTTGCTAAGGGTTTTAAAATGGGATGTGTGGATAAAACGCTTTTTCTCCTCAAGCAAGGCAATGACACTCTCTTGGTCCAGATTTACGTGGATGATATCATTTTCGGTGGTTCTTCTCACGCTTTGGTTGCATGATGGGCGAGATGACGTTTTTCCTCGGGTTGCAAATCAAGCAATCCTGAGAGGGGACGTTCGTGCACCAGGGCAAGTACACCAAGGACATCCTGAAGAAGTTCGACATGGGTGAGGCCAAGCCTCTTCCAACACCCATGCTGACCACGGCGGCCCTGGATGCAGATGTGGATGGAGAAGTAGTGGACCATAAGGAGTACCGGAGTATGATCGGGTCGCTGCTGTACCTGACGGCGACACGCCCGGACATCCAGTTTGCGGTGTGTCTGTGCGCGCGATTTCAGTCGTCACCGCGCACTTCTCACCGTCAGGCGGTCAAGCGCATTATGAGGTACTTATGCTTCACTCCTGAGTTTGGGATTTGGTATTCTGCTTCCTCCACCCTTTCCCTTTGCGGTTATTCTGATGCCGATTTTGCTGGTTGCCGTATGGATCGCAAGTCCACATCCGGGACTTGCCAGTTTATTGGTTCTTCTCTTGTATCGTGGTGTTCTCGCAAGCAGTCTAGTGTCGCCCAGTCTACCACAGAGGCTGAGTATGTTGCTGCGGCTAGCTGCTGTTCCCAGTTGCTTTGGATGATGGCCACTTTGCGTGATTTTGGTCTGAGCTTTTCTCGTGTTCCTTTGCTTTGTGACAGCAGGAGTGCTATTAGCGTTGCTAAGAACCCTGTGCTGCACTCTAAGACCAAACACATTGATGTGCGCTTTCATTTTTTGCGAGACCACTATGAGAAGGGTGATATCGACCTTCGCCGTGTCGATACTCATCATCAGTTGGCTGATATTTTCACCAAGCCTTTGGACCAATCAACTTTTGCTAGGTTGAGAGGTGAGCTTGGTGTGTGTTTCCCCTTTTAGATGGGGGAAACATTTTGGTTCTTGTATCACAAACTGACTTTTCTTTTTTTCTTTTCTTGATTTTTTCATGCATTTTTGCATCTCATCTTGCATATTTACATTCAGAGCTTCCTGAATATAATCCTTAGAATGTGACTATGCTCTGCTTAGTATTTGATTTGATGCTTTATAATGATACTTGTAGCTTATGCTCTTTCTGATCACTAATGCATGTTGTGAGCTGAGCTATTTTTGAAATGGTGAAACTGCTTAGTGAACATAAAACTTGAAACTGTTCACCATTGAGATATGCAACTAGCAAGTGTAGGATGTGTAGAATTCACTCGTGCTTTTCATATATGCTAGGTTGCTACGTCTCTAGTTCTGAGTCATTCACTTGCTTGGTATGTTCATATTCTGAAATAATTTTTGAACCAAGTTAAGTGATTTAGAAAGATCGAGACGGGACTGCTTGTCAGCACATCACAGCTTCGAGACTGTTTCTCATTGCACTTTGAGTTAAACTTGAGCTGTGTAGTGTATGACCGAAACTGTTGCTTTAAGCTTCTGATTGCTTCTGCATAGGCTTCGCACAGTTGAAAAGTTAGGCAATGACAAGCTTTCAACCTCTCGCAATCATATGCTGAAATTTAAACTTGTGTAATTTAACCGCTGCAACTCCGATAAAATTTGCATACACAAGTCTATGTTTCATTCTATAGCATGATGGTTGAACTGTGCTAGGGGTAGTTCACCTAGTATACATGTTTAGCACTTGTTTGACTTCCTGTCTATACATGTTTGGTGCTATTTTGATGGTGCATACCTTTTTGGCTAAAAACTGCTCACTTTGCTCACATGTTCATATTTCGCATTTGGTGATCAGTTTGAGCCTTTGCTAGCATTATGTGCATTTTATGAGTCATCGGATCGGCACTCTGTCTAGCATCTTCATACTCTATCGACTATATTCCTGAAGCTGCTAACTTGCATTTTAATTCATATGCATTTTGGAAGGGGGAATTCTTCTGTCCAGGGGACGAAATTTGCTTGATGGTGCATTTTCAACTAAGGGGGAGAAATTGCAAATCATATGATCTCCGAGTGTTCAACTAAGGGGGAGAAAAATATTTTTTTTCAAAATCTTGTGCTTTCCAAGTTGAACTAAGGGGGAGATTTTCTGGTTGTGTGCATCATTCGAGGGGTAGTTTGCTCGCTGCTGTGTTTTCGAGCTAGTAACAGTTGGTTCAGAGCATTTTTGGTAGCTAGTTGCGTTGAGTCTTTGCCTCTTTCTTGAGGGACTAGCACCTTTGATTTTGATGCTCTTCAGCTGATGTCTAGCTCTCTTCGGTTGGTGTCGAGCTTCCTCGCTAGCGGTGTTGAGCCCGTTCTGCCTCTTATTGAGGGCTAGCTCTGTTTTGCTTGATTTTCAGTTGATTTTCCAATTGGTATTGAGCTTTCTCGCTAGCGGTGTTGAGCCTGTTCTACCTCTTCTTGAGGGCTAGCTTTGCTTTGCTTGGTTGCGTCGAGCCGTTGCCCATGTCTTTGGGAACCAAGTTGTCTTGCTCTTTCCACTTGACCTTCTTCGGCTTTGCTATGCTTTTGGGTCATTTGGTCGACTCCTCTCTCTTTCTTCCTTCCTTCTTCTATTCATTATGATTTGTGTTGGTAGTTGACAATGCAATCATCAAGGGGGAGATCGCAGATACATGGGTGTATGCCGAGTCTCTGAGTGATGAGTGATTGTCAATTGGGATAATGCGCATGTTCTTTGGCTTGTGTTGTGCAGGTGTCGAGCACGGATACAGTGATCAGAGGCAAGGTGAAGGTCAAGTAGAGACGTGCCGTGCCGATGGATCGAGAGTGGCGAAGGGCGGACGTGAGGCTTGGACTGAGGGACCGGTCGCCCGAGGATCAGCTGTGGTGGCTGACAGCCTGCGACAGCTGTTGGTAGTTCTTAGCTTCACTAAAGATAGTGCTAGGCAACTATCCCCGGTAACAGCCTAGGAATGCTTGTTGGCACTTGCTAACGTTGTTACTAGGAGTAGACTATGGAGTCTATCCCCGGCAACGGCGTCAGAAGTGCTTGAAGCAAGATCGGTCACTATACCTAAAGGAGTGGAGCTAAAGCAGCTGTCTACTAATGCCAAGCGGGGTTGTCAATCCCGACACTAGTAGGAGCTAGCTAGAGAGAATGCAATCTACCAGGAGGAGATTCTGCAAGCGCACAGAACTATCGTAGTAGCACTTCGCCTAGGAGTACCAGGTGTCGATTTATTTGATCCCAAGGGAAGGCTAGGGTGGTGTATGAGTTGAGTCAAGGAGGGGGATGAGAGTCGAAGAAAAGAGAAAAGGGAAAAGGGGAGAATGGAAGATGAAAGGTAAGAAAGAATATGTGGGTGGCTAGGTAAGGATGAAGTGGATGGCTAAGGTAAGGTGGATAACTAGATAGATGGATAGTTGAAGGGAAATATGATAACTAAAGATAACTAACTACTACTAACTACTCCTAGATAACTACAAAGCAAGATAACTACGAAGCGAGATAGTTAAGAAGCAGGGCAGGCAAAAGACAATAAAGCAACTAAGTTGAGTATAGTTTTAATCTGATCTTGTCAAGTATCGAGGCGTACTTAGATGTGGATGACATGGGTGGAAAGGATGAGTTTTCATAAAAATCTTTAGATAAAATGTTCACACTCGATCCTAAATCACACATGGTATTTTTAAAGACTTCACCAAAGATTGAGCATCTAATTATGGGACTACCAGGATCACCCTTTTTAACAGTTATGGTTTGATCTTCATAATAGTTAAAATATTTAATTTCAACTATATTTGCAATTTCCATGTCAGGTTTAGCAGGAATTTTGCCAGTTTCAAAAGATGGTATGATAGCAGCAAGTTGAGCTAACTGGGTTTCTAACATCTTATTAAAGCTAAGTTGATTTTTCAGAGCAGATGGGAAACCTTCCAATTTAGCATTTATATTCTCAAGAATTTTATCATTCGCCATTAATCTCTCTTTCAAGAAATCAGTAGTTTTACCTTGTGGGTAAACTAAATTCTTCAAGAATGAGAAATTATCAGAATTATGAAAATTATAGCGAGGGAATGAATTGTTACCTTGAGAATTGGAGTGCTGATTCCATCCTTGATTCTGTTGACGGAAACCGTTATTGTTGTTGATGAAGTTCAAATCTTCACGTAGCTCGGGGCAGTGGTTCCCAGAATGTCTGGTTTCTCCACAGACTTCACAAGTCATGTAGGATTCCAGAGATTGGACACTCTCTTGTTGGTTCATCTTCTCACAGCTGTCCAGCTTCTTTGCCAGCAGGTCCATCTTGGCTATGATCATGTCGGCTTCCTTAAGAGAATGCATTCCTCGCTTACGGGGCTGTAGTCTCTCATCATTCCATCCTTGGTTCGACACCATCTTCTCTATGAGAGCCTTAGCATCTGCAACATTCAGAGAAAAGAATGCACCGCCGGCGGCGACATCCAAATGGCTTCTAGAGAGTGGGGTTAGGCCATGGTAGAAGTTCTGGATCAATAGCGAGTCCTCCATACCATGGTGCGAGCAAGCAGCGACATACTCTTGCAACCTCTCCCAAGCCTCGGGAATAGATTCCTCAGCTTGTTGCGTAAAGCTGGAGATTTTGTTGCGAAGAGCATTTGTCTTGCCCATCGAAAAGAATTTGGCGAGAAAAGCATTGGAACACTTGTCCCATGTGTCTACAGCGTTGCGATCGGTATAGAACCATTGCTTCGCCTTTCCTAGCAAAGAGAAGGGAAAGAGACGAAGACGGATGGCTTCTTGGGTTATCCCTTTAATGGTGAAGGTGCCGCAAATCTCCAAGAATTGTTGGAGGTGAGCATTGGCATCCTCATGAGCCTTGCCACAGAACGGGCTAGCTTGTACCATTGTGATCAGAGCCGGTTTCAACTCAAATTTGAGGTTGGCATCAATCACGTCTGGTCCTATCGCTACATTAGCGGCAGAAGGAGCAGAAAATTCACGAATGGTCTTGTTGGCCATCGTAAAGATAGAACGAGATAAGAAAGAAAGAAGTTGAAGAAGATGAAGGAAAAAGATAAGAAGAACTAAAGAAAGAAAGAATGGGGTAAGATGGGATTCTCTAAGCGGGAGCTTGAGCGAAGATAAATTCGACACGGACTCAACCGATAAACCGATTGCCTTCCCCGGCAACGGCGCCAGAAATGCTTGTTGGTAGTTCTTAGCTTCACTAAAGATAGTGCTAGGCAACTATCCCCGGTAACGGCCCAGGAATGCTTGTTGGCACTTGCTAACGTTGTTACTAGGAGTAGACTATGGAGTCTATCCCCGGCAACGGCGTCAGAAGTGCTTGAAGCAAGACCGGTCACTATACTTAAAGGAGTGGAGCTAAAGCAGCTGTCTACTAATGCCAAGCGGGGTTGTCAATCCCAACACTAGTAGGAGCTAGCTAGAGAGAATGCAATCTACCAGGAGGAGATTCTGCAAGCGCACAGAAGTATCGTAGTAGCACTTCGCCTGGGAGTACCAGGTGTCGATTTATTTGATCCCAAGGGAAGGCTAGGGTGGTGTATGAGTTGAGTCAAGGAGGGGATGAGAGTCGAAGAAAAGAGAAAAGGGAAAAGGGGAGAATGGAAGATGAAAGGCTAGAAAGAATATATGAGTGGCTAGGTAAGGATGAAGTGGATGGCTAAGGTAAGGTGGATAACTAGATAGATGGATAGTTGAAGGGAAATATGATAACTAAAGATAACTAACTACTACTAACTACTCCTAGATAACTACAAAGCAAGATAACTACGAAGCGAGATAGTTACGAAGCAGGGCAGACAAAAGACAATAAAGCAACTAAGTTGAGTATAGTTTTAATCCGATCTTGTCAAGTATCGAGGCGTACTAGCCTTTACCACTTACTTTGGTTGAACGCTAGCACAACGAGCCTTACTGTTAAACTAGGCCAACTACGTGGTGGAATTCAAGGCGCACAGGGCTGTCACCACCTGCTTGCTACCACAGCTATCCGGGGGTCCAGCCGTATCTGAAGGTAAGTCTGTAACTAAGCACCACGCTTAACTATATTCTAACTATCTCTATCCTAGCTCTGAATAGAGACACCCTTGCGGACGTCAGAGCAAACACTTGACTTAATAAGATAAACACTAAACTAACTAAGCAACCTATTGGCAAAGATCAAACACTAAGCTCACTAGAGATTAACTACTATGGCTAAGTGAATTGACCTGTAGGATAGCTAGGCACTCAAGCAATCAATCAAGTATACCACTCAATACTAATAAGTAGAATAAAGTAATACTTGAAATGATGAACTAGAATATAGTAAAAGCTTGAGTAACAAGAGCAAAACCTGAACTGGAGATGAAGGAAGACTCTTCCCAGCTCCAGAGCCGATCACTCGCACGCCTCTACTCTTGAGCTAAGCCTTGAGCAGCGCTACCGCGAGGGCGAAGATGCCTTGCTCAACTAGCTACCTACTTGCCTAAGCTCTCTGAGCTTCTAACCTAACTCTCACTTGCTTCTCTTGCTTTGCTTGGAATGGCACTTGGTGTGTGATGGTACGAATGGAGAGGTGCCTCCAGGGGGGTATTTATAGCTTGAGGAGTGAGGGGGGTTCTTATAGGGGGCAGCCACCTGACCTAGGGTTAGGTCAGGTGGCGGGCGCCACTCCCCACTGGCGGCCGCCAGTGCATTGGTCGTTGGATGAACCGCCTCTGCATCAACGGCATCCAAGAGGTTGTCCGAGGCGGTTTGGAGGTCGGGTGCATGTCTGAGTAACCGCCCATCAGCCTTGATCCGCGCCACTTCATCCTGAGTCGTCCGATGCCACTGACCTAGTGACCAAGGGCCAAGATTTGGCCCTGGGGAGGTCACACGGATCGGTGACGTGGCAGGGGGTGGCACTTGGGCCAAGCCAAGTGGCAGGCGCCACTTGTGGTTGGCGGGCGCCACCTCTCTTAGGCCCATTTGGGCCCTGCCGAGTGGGCTTGTCTCCTGGTGGGTCCATATGTCCAAATTTGGTACAAATCCTGCATTCAAATAGAATTCTATGGACATGTGAAATTCGGTTAGTTTGAAACCTATTTGACTACATTTCATGCATTTTTGGTGGACTTTAGGGTCAAATGTTGACGGTAAAACAGGTGTTTAAGGACCGTCAACAACAGCGACGAGCGAAGACTTGTGGGCACGGTGTTGCTTGGGTCGAGGACCTGGGGACACGTGTCGGTGAACGGGGTGCACGAGCGTTGCATCCCTTCTACGGCTCGGTTTGGTGGTTGAGCCACAGAAAAACCACCGAGTGAACGGTTTCCAGGTTTGGGCCTCAAAACCTGGGTGCTGATGGTTTCCGAGTTTGGGCCACAAAACTTGGGCTGAGGACGGTTTCCAGGTTTGGGCCTCAAAACCTGGGTGTTGCGGGTTTGCTGAGTTTGGGCCACAAAACTCAATCTACGGTCAGCTAGTTTCCCGGTTTGGGCCTCAAAACCGGGGGTTGGTCGTGAAGGCTGGTTTCCCGGTTTGGGCCTCAAAACCGGGGGCAAACTCCAGGAAAAGGACGAACGGAGCGGTGGCGGCACGTGGCGGAAATCGGTGAGGTTGCGTCGAGGCAACACTACCAGTTGAGCGGGCGTCGCCGTCGGATCACCAGCATTTTTGAGTTGGTCCAGAATAACCCTTGGGTTTAGCTGGTTCGCTCTATAATTAGAGAGGGGTAGAGTAGGAATTAGAATTAGGATAAGTAGAGGGAGACACCCTCCTCCCCTTCTATCTCAGCCATTTGCTCTTTGCCTTCTAGGTTTTCCTGTTCTCCCAATCCCCTGCTGTAGCAACTGAGATCCGCAGAGAACCATACCTCTGTGTACTGGAGATTTTGAGGAAGTGAGACCGTAATCTCACTATTGTAGTGTGTGGTAGCCACACGGTTGCAGATCGATGACTTGATTCGCGTTTTTTTCATGTTCTTCGCGTTCTTCGTTTCTCCGCGATTTTCCCGTCACTCGATCTCCCTCTCTACTGCGTCTTTGCAAAATCCGTTTGAATCAACTTATTCTTTATAGTGAGGAGATCATTTCCACCGAAGGAATTCATCTAACTCCTCACGAACAAGTAGATCCGGTTGATTTCGTTTTCGTGGTGCTTTTTCGTTCATACTCCTTCCCTTTTGATTTCCTGGTGATTGAGTTGATTTGAGCGGATGATTTCTTCGGGATAGTCTCCTAACTACCTCGTGATCATCTTCTCTAAGTTTGGAAACGTGGGATTGAGTTTTGATTCAGATTTGGGAAGATTCGTGAGAGGGGCGACCAAAATCGCCCTCTTTGTTCATCCGCAGACAGTCCGCCGTTTGGGTCGCGGACAGTCCACGCGTCGGGGTCGGTCAGACCAGTGGCCTGACTCCGTGTTCTTGGACGAGTCCTTTTTGAACCGCGGATAGTCTGCCGTTGGAACTCACGGATAGTCCGGGAACGTCCAGGGACTGTTCAGCAACCTTGCTGTTTCTGGTATTTGGCCGGCGGACAGTCCGCCAACCCCTCGCGGACAGTCCGCGGTAGGGGCGGACAGTTCGGGACCCCAGGGCCGGACAGTCCGGGATTTGGCTGAAGCCTCTGGTTTTGTGCGTTTGCTCTCCCGGCTTCTTCGCTTGGTTTCCGGACTTCTCGTTTGGTGCTAGAGTTGACCAAGGAACCTCTCTAGGTATCTTTGCTACTTGTTAGCATCGATATTTGGGGATTTCTCGACGTAGCATTCCATCTACGTTCGGGACTTGGTTTTTAGGAGGCAAACTTGTGCCGGTGCTTTTGGCGTTTGGTTTGCTATCGCTTTGTGGTGCCTCGTTGTGATCCTAGGGATCATCCACCCTCTTCCAAGGGTCGTGGGCATCACAGTTTCGATCGAAGCTTTCGGGCGTTGATCTTGGAACAAAAGGCCAAAGTTTCGAGAGAAGTTTTTGAGCTCCCATTCAACCCCCTCTGGTCGCCTTGCTAGTGCATACTCGGTCCTTCACTTCCCAAACCCCCTTCTCATCCCTTTCCGTGGTTGGTGTTCTGATGTCCCGAAGTGTTATTATATGACTGCTATATCTTTTCATCCTTGTTAGCTTAGAACCCAAGTAATAGAGAAGTGCATAGGAACCTTGATCTCTCCCGTTGTCCTCCCACTATAGTTATCTAGTTTTCATTGAATTATCTTTTATGTGCTTTCATTCATATCTTATCAATTATCAATTACTCCTCCTTTAGTATAATTAGTACTCTAAGTTAGTAGATGCATGATAGTGAATTATCAGATTCTTGACCCTAGCTTCCCAGTGGTAAAATATAAATAACGATCCTGGAATACTCCCGATAAATGCTACAATGGTGTTCTGTGCGCTTGCGGAATCTTTCATATTCTATTTGCGTTAACAAACGTCAACAAGCATTTTTGGCGCCGTTGCCGGGGAAGCAATTGGTGTAAATATTTTGATAATAATCTTGATGTCTGCTAATTTAGTGTGCCACTAGCTTTAGTAGGATTACCCCTTGTTCTGTTGAGTGTGGAATAGACAGGACATCATATGTCGTTTCGACCTTATGGCAAGCTTCCACAAGAATGAAGAACCCAGGGTGCCTGAACATTCAAGATCCATCATTAATTCTGGAACCCTGCCATCTCATAGGTTTGTGTATACATATATATTATTTATTCTAACCATGTGTAGATTGAGAAAAGGTCGCCGTCACAACAATTCAACTCCCATCTGATATGATGGATATTTACGTTGCGCCACTCACAAATCCCAGTTGTGAGTCATGGTAAGTATGATCAAGGTGAGACAGTCTTGCTCATGGACTTTAAACTTTATGAGTAGTTATCTTTTTATTTCCTTGCATTCCACTGCATGTTTACGTTGAATCATCCTTGCATCCATTCCATTCAGTTTAGGTTTTCTTTTATCAAATCCACATCATGTTTAGTTCCTTGTTTGCATTCATGTCATCCGCATCTAAAGAAAACAGAAATATATATATATATATATATATAAAAAGGAAAAAATAATAATAAAATATTTCTCACTATGATCATACTCTTTCATCTCTTTCTGAATAAATCTCTATATGCTTTCATGCTACCTTTGTTTGCCATAGTATGTTTTAGTTTGGGAGTGCTAGCGCTATACTTCCATAGGCTTTTAAATTAAGCGTGGTGCTTAGGTTAAATAGTCTACCTTAATCAAATTAGACACGGAGTTTGATTTGATTATTGATCTGAAATTAGCTTGTGTAGACATTGGATATTTTGTTGGACTAACCCCTGCAGAGAACTCTAAATATAATTTCGGAAAGTTCTAAGATGAATTCACATCAGAGATGAAGCAAGGCATATGGTGAACTGCACAAAGAAGACTCAGCTCATTCATCATGGATGAAAGAACTATGAGTATTAAAGTTTATTTCAATTTATGTTCTATTGTAAGTATTTTTTTTGCCTTGAGCCATGTTAAAATGCAGCAAACACATAAAATTCTATTCTATGCTAAAGTAATCCTAAAATCATCTTTTCATTAGCATGGATGAATAACACATAAGTTGTGGATAACAACCCATGTTTCAAATTTAGTGCAATCCTTCGGGTATGTGTCCACTAACATTTTGGAGGAGATGAGATTCACTTATTCATGGTGTGAACTTGAAGATCCAAAACCCAACCTGTGGATAGACAAAACTCATCATCAGACAAGTCACTAGTGATGTCAAAGGCAGCCAAGCTTTGAGCCATCCCAAGGCCTAAGCCAGGACACTGATGACGAATAGGATGAAACTCACCCCGTATGGGTCAATCTATGCCTACACTCATCATTGTCAAAGACATCAACACCGACACCAACAACAAATTTCAAGGTGACGATATGCCACTACATTATAACATCTATGTGTCGTCCGAAGGAAGTCTGTTGGTGGTTCACTATGAAGACAAGCAGTGGAAGTTCTCCTCACTTCTAATCATTGCAACACAAGAGCTAGTTTGGGGGACGAGGTGGTACGACTACAACAACAACAAGGTCTATAATTTCAACTCATGAACATGTTGTTGAATAAATTTGGGTATCCACCTACTTCACAAGCCAGCTTGGGGGAGAGACGATTCTGTTGTCCAGATCTGCTTCACGATCAAGGGTAGGAAGGAGAAATCCAGCTTCAAGACACTTTGACCTCCTACTCACCACTTTGATTAGTACAAGCCACTAGACGCTGCCCCAGCCAAGAAGAAGAATATGATCCATCACTCATTCTTGGAAGAACATTCTTGAACACCACCAAAGTTATCATCTATATCGGACCTGGAGACATCCACTTTTGGATCTTCGATCAAAAGGATTGCCGCTTCATCAACAACTACACCATTTATGAGCAGCCGAAGGAAACCAAGAGAAGACGTTGACTTAACCGACAAAGAAAGAACCAACTGCCAGGAATTGAGGGAGACATCATGAAGGATGAAGCCACTGCACTGTAAGAATTAGAAGATGAAGAGATAGTACCGGAGTCAACAAATCAAAAGAATAGCTGACAAAGTCTCCATCGTCTCGACTTATTGAGAACAAGACTCAGCTATCTCACTGGAGATAAGCAAGAGAAGACAAGTCATTTATGAACAACAACCAGCAAGACAAGAGAAGCTTTCACAAGGTGGTTCAACACAATCACTCTTCAATGATAAAGTAACATTTCAAGGTAAGTGACCATCACTTTAAAAGCTTCTCCTTGTTTCTGGTATGCGCATAAATAAAGAACCAAACATGTTTAAGTTGCACCTCACCTGATTCAACCTAATCAACTCAACATGTTCAGTTCTTTACTCTTTGTTCCTAGCTTTACTCTATTGATTTCACTATCTCACTTAAATGAGCTAAAATATTGTGCATCCAACCTTTGGAAAATGATATATCACAATCATGAAAAGATCAACACATTATGCATAGATTATCCTTCCTTGGGTTAAGTAATCTGATCTATTAAATATTTTTAAGATGCTACTTTCATGCTCATCTTCTGATCCTACCACTCATGTTAAGATTGAATAGAACACATAAACAACAAGTTTATCTTGTTCAATATGCCTAAGGTTAGAGAAGAATGAACAAAACTTTTGGTTTTGTTGGTGTTTTTCCACCAACAGAGCCCATGCACTTGATCTCTACCTTGTCTTTATGAGCAGGACACACTCTTGAGCAAAATCTGGAGGGGTTTGTCAACTCCCAAATTCTACAGAGTGAAGGTCCTAGATCTATAAGAACATACACACTAAGCAAGATGCTACCAGCTTCCACAATCAATGTTTCACTTCAAATTGTTGGGCGAACGAAGAACATAAGTGACACCATATTAAGAGGTGTAGTTATCAAGGTCTATATATCGGAATCAAATGATGCACCTCAGGAATGAACATGGTGAGAAGTCCTGTTCAGAGGACTTAAAACATTGAACCCTCGCCGAAAGGTAAATCCGTAGTTATCCATATTTATCTTTTCTGTATTAGTTTTCATTTTGCATATTTACTTTCCATCATCATCTCTCCATAGCATATTTACTTCTCTGCATCAACATTACATAAAAAAAGAAAATAAAAATATTTTACTTATTGCACTGCATCATAAAACCTAAAGTCCCATGTGAATAATTCTGTGATGTGTAAAAACCCACATGAAATATTCACCGTGGTGGCATAAAAATTAAAATAAATATGCATTCATCCTATTGCACTCTTGCATCATAAAAAAATATTAAAATACAAAAATATTGAGAAAGAGATCTTACTGAAACTCTAGACAACTAAGGCTTGAGTGGCCAACCACTAATGCTTAATCTGTTCCACAAGTTTTGTTGTCTATTTAAGTTTCACAGGATTTGAAAGATCAAGAAAAGCTGACGAGCAAGTGGATGTTCCATCCACTATTGGAGCACTATTTCAACAACCATCAACATCAATCAATGCTCCGATGGAGGAAGAACATTTTCACTGCCAGTCTGCTACATTGCAAGATCGAACGACTACGTCAACATTCAGCTTGGGGAAAAGCACCCCCGTGTATCCAGGTAAGTATCTTTATCCTCTTAAGTTTTTCTTTTTATAAATAAATTCAAAACACAAAAAAAATGTGAGCACATGAAGGCTCACCCTTAAAAAGAAAAAGAACAAAAATATTTGGGCACATGAAGGCTCGATGTGATCGAAGGGATTAGCTTGGGGAGACGCACCCCCGTTATCTTCGTAATTCAGGTATGTCTTACTGCTATCTTAATATTTTTAAGTAATAGGTTATAGTGTGTGTTATTTTAAATAAATAAAGCATGTCTAATCTGAAGAATTCTCTCTCTAATTTCTTAAAATGGAAATGATGAATAGTTGCTCTATTGAATTTCTTTCTAGTACCTAGCCTTCAAGCATGAGTTCTCTTAAGTTTAAAAATTAATGATGCCTTAAAATGAAATTAAATATATGGGTAGCAAATGCTTGATCTAGAGTTTAGTTAATTGAAAGATATGATATGTGATGATTTGAGCTACTGTTATCTTGTTCTAAACAACACTAGAGTTTCGGAGAGTTTCCAATATTAATATGACCAATAATTGCATTGAGTTAAATTAAGCTTTGTTGACCCTGTGAGAAGTTATCATACTATTGAATTGAGATCACTTACACATTTTATCCATCCTCCGCATAAATGCTCATGTTTATCTATTGCTATCCTCTCAAAAGTTTGTTGGAAGCATATGACTATTGAAAAAAAAGAAAAAAAATCCAAGGAAATAAAAAGGGACAAGTGTCCGAAACCTCAAAAAGATAGATCCGAGGAAATAAAAAGGGACAAGTGTCCGGAACCACTAAAAAAAGAAGAAAAAAAGAAAAAAAGAGAGAAAAAAAATGAATATAAGAAACAAATGGGCACGTGCCCGATAGTAGAATTAGCCTGATAGCCATGTGTCTCTAATAGACCGAAGAGAGTGATATATTCAAAAGAGCATCCGCCTCCATTTTCCATACACATGCACTTCTCGATTCAATGGTGTGGTTGACTTTCTCTTTGGATCCATTGTTTAATTGGACAACATATGTTCATAAAAACTCCGGGATAATGGTGAAGTGAAAGAGCTAGAGACATAGTGCTTGATTTGATCGTTCTATCTTTCAATTACTCAAGATTCAAAGTAAAGTACTAAGCCCCGTGATGAATAATGTCACATCCCAAAATTTCTGATTTTCGGCTGTGAATAGAAAATACTAAATAAAATTTATGATTTCAATATTTGTATAAAATTAACTAAGTTTAGTTGAGCTAGTGCAAATATAGTCATAGGAAAATATGAATTTCAAAATTTTTGCTAAAGTAATTTGACGGGTTATGCTTGATGTGATGGTTGCTTGTTGTTTTGTCTTGTGTTGCGAGTAAGTAAAGTTTTCAAAAACACGTTTAGTAAGTCGTTTATCTTTCTCCGTCTTTTCCTATAACCAAATTCTTTGTGTTGGAATCTCCCAAAAAAATATTTTTTCTTCTACTTCAAATCGTTCCTTGGTGCTCATCATTCATCATCGTATCTCCAAAATCCCCCCGAGAAGTTTTTCTAGCTTTTTCAGGCACTTTTTCTTATTTTTCTGGGAGTATAATCTAATTTTTAGATGTCCCAAAATATCTTTTCATGAGCTCCAAATATTTTATTTGAGTTCCTCATGTCTCCAAACGTCTCTGAGAATTTTCTCTGGATTTTCGGAGCCATTGGAGTATTTTTCCTGGCTTAAATATCAATTCTAGACTTTTCTAGAATTGTTTTAATCCAGAAATTAAATAATTACGAAAATAATAAAATCTGTCTTTTTCCTCCCTCCCACAAAGCCCATGTGCAATAATCCTAATAAATTCTAAATATCCATGTCTTTATTTACTATTGGGTTATATTTATTTAAGCCCATTAGTAAAGGTGAGAGTTACAATATTAAGTAGTACCACATCGCTAGTTGATGTAGAGGTAAAGACTTTTCCTTCTCATATAACCGCACCAACTCCTTGACCAAAGCACATCAAATCCACTATAAGGGGAGCCTCTAGTTTGGGACCTAAGGTGATAAATCTCTCTCGCCTGGTTTCGCTTCTCGTCATCGTCCCTGCCGTCGTCGTCATCATGAAGAACTCCGACCAGTGACCACCGCAGCTCCTTCCAGGCCGAAACAGATCCGCATCGGGCCCTTCTCCTTCGGTCGGGCACCAGGCAGGTGGCTTGCATCCTCACGGTGCGTCGTGGCCATCGGCCGGCCCCCTGACCGATCGGACCAGGCCGATCCCCTCTCTCCAAGCGCTAGCAGCAACCTCAGGAGTTCACGTACGTGAGGAGCAGGAAACGACCCAGCTGAGGACGTTGGTAATTACGTTTTTCCGTTAATCCTTAATCATCCATCGTTTATTCATTTTAGATTTGTTTCAATTCCGTTTTAGTCCGTTTTAACTAAGTTAGATTCGTCTTATTAAGATCTATCTAATTGTGTTACTGTTCATACTGTTCTCTACAGTTAAAATTTAAGCTAGACCTAATCTAGTAATTAGTACCTTTTAATCTTGATTAAAACATAACTTTCATGTTATAGTTCTAATTAGCGTGGTTTTCGTGTTTATGTGTTCATAGTGAGATGTAGATTGGTTTTCAAAACTGCTTAGGTTTTCGTGTTTATGTGTTCATAGTGAGATGTAGATTGGTTTTCAAAACTGCTTATCTTATTCTTATGATTAGTGTACTGTTCTAATTATAATCTTTGCATGATACTTAAATTTTAATCTAAATAATTAATTTAGTTAATGTTTATTTAGTAGCTTTTAATTAAAAGTAATCTAGGGTTTCTACTCTGCTTGTTCATATAATATCATTAATATAGATAATCGTTGATATTAATATGTTTTTAATTATAAATTTGCTTGGTTTAAATACGCACCATATATACCTTGTTTAGATGCTCTATTTTACGTATATTTCTTTTGTGCAATAAAGATTAACTTGGTTAAATAAATATGACATATGTTATCAAATAAAATATTAGTATCAACACTAATTCTATGCTTAGTTTAATTTTGAAACATAAATGTTTTCACTAGATTAAGTCGCAAGACCTTTATCTTTCAAGTCAAATATTTAATTGGCTTGACTCATATGTGATCACATGTAAAATATGACTAGACTAATCTGATCTTGAAATTAAAATATGTTTTTATCTGATTTGAGTTAATATCTTTTTATTTAACTAAAATAAAATAAGCTTGTGGTTGTTACTTTTATAATATAAAACTCTTCGTAGTCATGTCTTTTTAACGATAGTTCCGTTACCGGCGTCTAGCGACCGTAGTATCTAGCTTTTCTTCAGTGCAATGTTCTCTCTTGTATGGTGTATTGTTCTTAGTTCTCTCTTTTCGTGTGCTTGTATGTTTGTCTATGTGTGGTGTTTGCTACGAGTAGACGGGAACCATTTGTGTATGCTGAAGATCAGAAGAGGATGACCGAAAGCTAATGCTGTGAAGTTTAAGCAAGTGTTACAGGCAAGTATAGCATGGGACCATCCTTGTTACCTATTCACCGTAATCACTTAATTCATATTGCATGTGTCTAATTTGTATACCGTTAAGGTTTACCTAGTTCTTGTTATCCATTACCTTGTCACCTGTGGGATGTCATGCATTTGGATAGTATATTGCTAGTGCTCAACTTAAACCGACATGATCTGATCACTGATTCATGATTGATGACTAATGATTAATGATTTATGACTTATACAAAGATGATTAAAACTTGCCTATCTGTCAGCAAAAGCTGGGACATACAGTGCAACCATGAGGGTTATATGGCTCTGACCTTAGCTCAGTATGAGGACCTTTTCTAGCTTGTTAGTGGTTACCCGAAAGGGCGCATAAGGCGCTTGACGAGCTGGATTTAGGGCGGCTTCTTTCCCCTTGCCTGCGTGCCGCAAGGTTGAGAGACCCTTCTTCCCCTTGCCTTAAGACCTAGCGGCCCTAACATGTTAGACGAACCTTTGAAAGGCTTCGCGGTGAACCCAGCCATGCACCTTGGTAGTGTGATATGGGACTAGCTATCCCTGGCAAACGGGGATCACTACTCATCGGGTAAAGTGTACAACCTCTGCAGAGTGTAAAACTGATATATCAGCCGTGCTCACGGTTACGAGCGGCCCGGAAAACTCACAGAAAAGCTGGTTAAATGGTTAACTAATGTTTAATACTAGATATGAGAATGTTATCATAATGATGATGAAATTATTGTGATCATATGGTTTATCTGGGTTTAAGCGTAACATACGTTTACTTAATGCTAAAATTCTGCCAATTAAAAGCTGAATGCAGTTAAACCAGTGTCAGCCTTTTTGAGCCTCATGAACCCCAAGTTATATTTGCTGACTACGATATGTGTTCACTCTTGCTATTTCCCAACACCTCCAGTCATTGGTAGAAGCTACTCAGAGGATGGAACATGGTTTAAGTTACTATGGAGTGCTAGGCGTATGTACCCCCGGTCAGCCGTCCCTGTGAAGAATCAAGTCTGAAGAGAAGAATAGTAATCGTTCTGCTATACTCCGATTAGATGTAAGTGTTAATATAGTTATGTTTACGTTATATATAACATTGTTTCTGATATTCTTTATTCTGTTGCTGTATGTGTGGACTTCCTGGGTACACATATGGTGAGCCTGGTTTTGTTTTTAAAACCGGGTGTGACAGAATGGTATCGGAGCGGTGTTGACTGTAGGACGTATGCCAAATTAGCACTGGTCGCTTTCTAAACATTATTTTTCTATAAAACTATTTTTCTTCCTCCTTGGCTCTTTTGTTTGACTATATCTCATCCTTGTCCTATTGCCTCTCCTTGGTAGCTTCCTTTGAGCTATTTCTAATTATCTCCTTGAAATTTTATTTTAGTTATTTTACAAAATCTTTCAAACTTCTCTTATTCAAAATATCGATGGCCCTTCATCATCTATAAACCATATGTAGGATGTCTGCCATTATTACAGAAGCACGTGTAGTATCGTTGTTGTGTTATATGCTTGTCTTGCTTGGTGTGTTGCTCGTTGTCGTCTCTATCTTTGTGTTTCCGAAGAAGACCTTGAAGATGAAGTTCGAAGATAAGCAAGCCCTTTGTTAAGTGGGGTAGCATTCTCTCCAAATCATCTTATCATCTATCATCTCTTGTCAATATCGAATCAAGGAAACATGAAGACTTAAAGATCAGCCTTATCTATCTTCGTAGTCCCTTCGAATCTCGGGACGAGATTCCTGTTAAGTGGGGTAGTTTGTCACATCCCAAAATTTTTGATTTAGGGATGTGAATAGAAAATACTAAATAAAATTTATGATTTCAATATTTGTATAAAATTTACTAAGTTTAGTTGAGCTAGTGCAAATATAGTCATAGGAAAATATGAATTTCAATATTTTTGCTAAAGTAATTTGATGGGTTATGCTTGATGTGATGGTTGCTTGTTGTTTTATCTTGTATTGCGAGTAAGTAAAGTTTTCCAAAACACGTTTAGTAAGTCGTTTATCTTTCTCCGTCTTGTCCATGTCTTTTCCTATAACCAAATTCTTTGTTTCCTAGCTCAACCTTTCTGTTGGAATCTCCCAAAAAAATATTTTTTCTTCTACTTCAAATCGTTCCTTGGTGCTCATCAATCATCATCGTATCTCCAAAATCCCCCCCGAGAAGTTTTTCTAGCTTTTTCGGGCACTTTTTCTTATTTTTCTGGGAGTATAATCTAATTTTTAGATGTCCCAAAATATCTTTTCATGAGCTCCAAATATTTTATTTGAGTTCCTCATGTCTCCAAATGTCTGTGAGAATTTTCTCTGGATTTTCGGAGCCATTGGAGTATTTTTCCTGGCTTAAATATCAATTCTAGACTTTTCTAGAATTGTTTTAATCCAGAAATTAAATAATTACGAAAATAATAAAATCTGTCTTTTTCCTCCCTCCCACAAAGCCCATGTGCAATAATCCTAATAAATTCTAAATATCCATATCTTTATTTACTATTGGGTTATATTTATTTAAGCCCATTAGCAAAGGTGAGAGTTACAACATTAAGTAGTACCACATCGCTAGTTGATGTAGAGGTAAAGACTTTTCCTTCTCATATAACCGCACCAACTCCTTGACCAAAGCACATCAAATCCACTATAAGAGGAGCCTCTAGTTTGGGACCTAAGGTGATAAATTTCTCTCGCCTGGTTTCGCTTCTCGTCATCGTCCCTGCCGTCGTCGTCATCATCAAGAACTCCGACCAGTGACCACCGCAGCTCCTTCCAGGCCGAAACAGATCCGCATCGGGCCCTTCTGTAACACCCTAAAAATTTCTCCAAAACAAAATAGGTGAAAATGATTTAATTATGATTTTTGTGAGCATTTAACCTAGGGGTTAAATAATTTTTGTTGAATTAAAATAATAGTGGCAACATGTTTATGCATTCATGCTGGTGCATCATATTTATTTGAGTGACTGGTTTTTGCCAAAATTTGGTTTGAATTCGAATTCACTTTGAAATGGATTTGAAATGCCTTGAAATAAAATGAAAAGCTTTTTCTTTTCTCTCTTTCTCCATTCCTCTCTTCTGGCCCAAGCGGCCTGGCGGCCCAACCCGCCGGCGCTCCCTCCCTTCTCCTTTTTCCCCCGCGCTAGGCCTCCCTCCTCCTCTCTCTTTCTCCCGTGCGGCCCAGCAGGCCGGCCCGCGCAGCCGCTTGCAACCGCGCCTCCTCTCCCTCCCTTCCTTTCTTCTCATCGCCCGCGAGGCCATCGGCCGGCCCAGCTCGGCCTGGTGCGCACGCCAGCAAACCGCCGCCTCTCCTCCCTCTCCCAGTCGCCGACACCTTGGGGCCACTTGTCAGCTGTCTTCCCCCTCCTTCTCCGCGCGTCTGCGCCGAGCCGCAACCGCACGCCCCGCTTCGCCCGCGAGCCACTCCCACGACCTCGCTCCCTCCTCGTGCATATAGCGGACGCACCGCACCCCCCCGCTCCCCTTTTCCCTCATTCTCCCTCTCTTCGCAGCGCTCCAGAGCAACCGCCCGCCGCTCCAGAGCTTCGCCCGCCATAGACGAGCACGCCTGCCGTCGTCGTCCGGCCGTGCCCGCCCTCTCTGACTTCGTTCAAGGCCTCGCTGAGCTCTGCGTCGCGGTAACGGCGCCGCCGAACCACCTTTCTCCCTCTCTTTCGCCTGATTTTGGTCCTAACCGCCGTCGTGTACTCGCAGCTCCGACGCCGACGTTCGGATCCCCGCCGCCCCTCGCCGTGCGCCATCACCAGAGCCTCCTCGCTGTCCCCTTCACCGCGGTGAGAACCCCCTTGCGCTCCGCTACCCCTCCGACCGCTTGGTTCATCATTCGGTGCCCCAGTGCCCTAGACCGCGAGCTCCCATGTCCCTGCCATGGCGTGTGCGCGTCCGGCGTCGCGACGCGGCCGCGACGTCGCGGCCTGTGCCTGCCCGCGGCGTGCTCTCGGCTTGCCCCTCGCGCGCCCCTCCTTGCTCTAATCCGCGCCGTCAGCGCTAGATCCGACGGCCCTGATCGGCCGGTACCTCTTCGCCGGCCGATTTGCTTCAGAGCCCCTGAGAAAACTTGAAATCAACCCGCGCTCCGGCCGGCACTATTCCCTGTGCCTTGAAAAGTTTGCAACCAGGCCCCTGTGCTTTGGTTGATTTGAGGCGCAGTCCAGCCGGCTGTGAATTCAATTTAAAAATTCAGTTTAAATTTCGATTTGAATTTAAATTAATTTCAGTCTATTTACAGAAATGCCATTACACTAAAATGCTTATAAAATCCACGTTTTAGCTCCGTTTTGACCCGTTCAAGTTGCGTTAGGTTCGTAATTTAGTTATCCACCTGTTGACGTCCCTGTTAGACTGTTTTGAACAGTTTAGCTTCAGGGTCCAAGTTAATCTTGTTTAGGTCTCTGGAAACACCGTTTCGGCCGTATCTTTCGCATAGTAACTCCGTTTCCGGTGAACCAAAACTTGTTGTGATCGTAGAAATGCGTACTTCAGTTTTATCAAAGTTTTATTTCTATTTATTACTGTTTGGTGTACTGTCTAATGATAGCCTTGTTTGCTTTGTGTATGATTGCGCCTGGAATGCGTGGTGATGTTTTGTGATCGAGTAGACGGTGAGTCGGTGTGGTACGACCAGGACCCCTCTTTCAGCGACCAGCAGGAAGATCAGTCTTTCGACAACCAAGGCAAGTTAGCATGGGATCTCCTTGTTACCTATTTCACCTTACTATTAATTTACTCATTTATGCATGTGTCCAAACTGAGCAACCTTAGAGACCCACTTAGCTTTGTTATCTGTGATGTTCTTGACTCCGTGGGATCTTTGCATATGGGTAGAATGCTAGTGCTAACTGACTTATAACTGATCCAGTCCAATGATGAATTTGTTCTCATGATGATATGTTGTTAAACGGTTAATAAAACTTGCTGTTAGCAAAAGCTGGGAATGACAGTGCTACCATGAGTGCTATATGGCTCTGGTTTTAGCTCAGTACACTGGACCTTTTCTAACTTGTTAGCGGTGACCCGAAAGGGCGCATAAGGGGCTTGCCACTTTGGGTGTAGGGCTGCTCCTGTTCCTATGTGTATAGCTGCGATGGCCTTGTGCCATAGGAAAGGGGGGTTACTACATCTGCCTGCCAAGGAAACCTAGCGGCCCTAACATGTTAGACGAACCAACGAAAGGCTTCATAGTGTGCCCCGCCGATCTACCTCGGAAGTGGATCAAGAGGTTGGCCGCCTCGGGCACAAGGGTAACACGGCTTGTGGGTAAAGATGCACAACCTCTGCAGAGTGTAAAACTGTTATAACAGCCGTGCTCATGGTAACGAGCGGCCCGGAAAACTAGCAGAACTATGACTCTTGAATAACTGTTACTTTATGTTGTTGGTACCTTATGATGTTATTTTTTTTATCTTTGATGGACAAATGGATCATGGGTTAAGGGTTAAGCACAATATTCGTTTACCTTAATGCTAAAACCTGCCAACTTAAAAGCTAACTGCAGTCTGACAGTGTCAGCCTTTTGAGCCTCATGAACCCTGTGTTAGCTTGCTAAGTACGAGAAGTACTTACGCTTGTTGTTTATCTTCTTTTTGGGCAAAATCCCGGATGGGTAACAGATGAAGGTGCAGTTGGCGACTTCCCAGAGGACTTCTAGGCTAGTTGTTTCCCCCAGTCAGCGTTCCCTGTGGAGTAGATCTTGTTAGCAGTTCTGTTATCTTTTGTCTCGCTTGATGTAAGCTTGTGTTGATACTATCGTTATGTAATAAACAATGTGATGATGCCACTTTCTTGTAATTTGTCTAACTTATGTGTGTGATTGTTTCCTGGGCACACATGAGTACTCCGCCACAATTTTATCCTTAAAATTGGGGTGTGACAAATTGGTATCGGAGCTTTGTTGACTGTAGGACGCAAGCCTAGCTAGGAAATGGCCGTTCTAACACCTTTTTGTTACCTATTCATGCTTAATTTATTATTTTGTTACTTTATTAAAATTTACATGCTTCTTATTCTTATTCTATTATGTAAAACTAATTGTTTCTGCTTATCTTATCTTACTCTTATAACGTCAGGATGCCTCGCATGAACACCCGTGCCTACCGTGCTCTTTTCACCAGCCCGCCTGCTCCCCCTGTGGTCCACATCCCCGACAGTGACGGTTCCTCTAGCTCCTCCAACACCGCCTTCATCGTGGAGGATGAAGAGTTGACCTCTACCCCGTCTGTCTCTGAGGAGCTAGCAGCGCCACCACCGCCCCCTGCAGCAGTTCCTGAGTCTCCAGCTCCGGAGGTGCCAGCTCCTGTGGAGCCTGTGCGTGAGGCGCCAGCTCCTGAGGCGCCAGCGCCTGAGGTCCCTGCTCCAGAGGCACCCGCTCCTGTGGCGCCTGTCGCTCCACCAGTCATGGAGGCCCCCGCCGTCCCAGCAGTCCCCGCAGCACCTGCCGCTCCAGCAGCGCAGGTGGTGGAAGACCTTGGTTGGGATCGTCGCTTCATGTTCAAGAAGCCCGACGAGACAGCATACTACCATAGTATGCTGGTCCGTCTGCTGGAGGAGTACTACCCTGAGATGGAGGCTAAGCTCCAGTACCACTGTGGCGAGTACACCCACCCTTTGGAGGCTGCGTACTGGAAGTCCGACCTGATGGTTACAGGTTGGAAAGCTGCGGATCAAGCCCACGTCGTAGAGACGGTTCACAGGACCACCACCAAGCGTGGTGATGCTCTCGCCAGTATGGAGGACGCAGCGCAGGATGCTTACCTGCACTACCATGGCCTTCGCTTCCAGATGATGAGGAACGACCGCTTCCGCTACCTGCCCCAAAGCAACATGGAGGGCTCGTGGCGAATCCTGCTTCCTCCAGTGGAGTACCCGGTTCTGGTCTCTACCGCCCAGCATGCCTATGAGGTGCATAGGAAGGCCGACAAGGTGCAGGATGACCTGCGTGCTGCTCAGAAGGTGATAAGGCGTTTGGAGCGCGAAGTGGACTACCTTCGCGGTGAGCTAGACTATGCAGCTGTCTACATGAAGAAGTACAGAGCCAACGACGCCCCGGTGGAGCCCAGTAGCTTGCCTACCATGTTCAGTTATCCCGTTAGACACGTTGTTTAAGTTTCAGTTTGTGTCTGTTGAACTTTTAGTGGATGTGTTGTTTGTGTTAGTGATCTATGTTTGATGGATCTTTGCTTGTGTGTGGTGAAGTATGGGTTTTGTCTGTGCTTCTCCAAGTTTAAATCTTATCTCTGTGTGATTAAAGTTGGTTATCCCTTATCTGTGTTGCTATTTTTCTGGAGCAGTCTGTGGTTATATCAGTATATCTCTTAATCCGTAATCCCAAAAATTATGAAATTTTTGTGAAAGTATCTAGACTGATGTACCTTTTAAACAAATCTGGAACCAAGTCTTTATCTGTTCGGATCTGAGAGATATGCCTGTTTAAAGTTGATGTTACTGCGCAGTCTGTCACCTAGAACAGGTTCTGTTCAATGCTGTTTTCGGCCCAGAATCTGGTCGAATCTGAGAAAGTGTTCTTTATGAAAGTTGTAGCTGGTTTCATAAGCTTTCCAACGGTGTCTGGTTCATCCCTGTGGGATTCCTGTAGCTTGAGTTATGCCCGTTTTAGTGTGCTGCTGTTGACAAGGATGTGCACAGAAATTTTCAGCAATGTTTATTTATGTTCATATATACATTCTTTGTGGGATATAAAGGTCTAACTCTTGCGCATTTGTTGGTAAGCAGATGGCAGCAAGGGGTGGACGCGGAAGAGGCCGTGGCCGTGGGCGTGGTGCTCCTATGGACCCGCCACCGCCACCGCCGCCAGTGACCATCGAACAGCTGATGGCCACGCAGAATCAGCTTATGCACGCCATGATGAACCGGCTGGATCAGGCGCCCGCTGCAGCACCTCAACCTCTTCAAGTCAGGGACCGTCGAGGAGAGTTCCTGAAGGGCCATCCACCTGTGTTCACTTACGCCTCTGAACCACTGGAGGCGGATGACTGGCTCCGTGCAGTGGAGAAACAGCTGAACATTGCCCAGTGCACCGACTATGAGAAGGTGCTCTATGCCTCGGGGCAACTGCAGGGAGCAGCACAAGATTGGTGGGATGCGTTCATGTTTGGCCGTCCCCAAGATGCTCCAGTTGTTACATGGCAGGAGTTCAAGGAGAACTTCAGATCCTATCACATCCCTGATGGTCTCGTAGAGCTGAAACAAGAGGAGTTCCGCTCCTTGAAGCAAGGGTCCATGTCAGTAGCGGAATACCGCGACAAGTTTGCCCAACTGTCGCGCTATGCCCCACAGGATGTGGCCCAAGACAAAGACAAGCAGCGCCGATTTCTGAAGGGTCTTTATGATGGGTTGCAGCTCCAGCTCATGTCGAACACCTACCCGAACTATCAGGCCCTGGTCAATAGGGCGATCGTTATTAACAACAAGAGGAAGGAAATGGAGGCAAAGAAAAGAAGCTTCCAAGGCCAGTCATCGGGGAGCAACACTCGTCCCCGAACCAACCCCTAGCAAGGCTACCCCCAGAGGAATCAAGGCTCCTCCAACCAGTGGAACAGGGGACAGCACCCCCAGGGCAACCAGAACCAACAGCGCCCTCCATACCAACAGCAGTCAGGTGGTCAGCGCTACCAGCAGCAGCCAGGAGGACAGAGGTACCAGCAGCAGGGCAGCCAAGCATCACGCCAGGGAGCACCCAACTCCGCTCCCATGAAGAACGCGGCTCAGCAGAACCCCAACGCTTGCTACCGCTGTGGGGAGGTTGGACACTATGCTCACCAATGCCCCCAGAAGCAGAACCCTCAGGCTCCGCAGAACCAAGCAGGAGGTCAGAAGCAGAATGCTCGTCCACCTCACACTGGGCGGGTGAACCATGTGGCTGCCGATAGTGCCCTGGATGCACCGGATGTTATGATGGGTACGTTCAGCATCAACTCAATCCCAGCAACCATACTTTTTGATTCTGGTGCTTCGCATTCCTTCATTTCACAGTCGTTTGTTAGAATGCATGGTGTGCCCTTATGTGCAATGAAAGAAACAATCATAGTAAACTCACCAGGGGTAGTATGCCTGCAAATTTTTGGAGCCCCACCTCTAGTGTCAACCTAAGGGGGGTAGACTTTAAAGTAAAGCCTATAGTGCTAAGAACAGCAGGTATAGATCTTATCTTGGGTATGGACTGGATGAAGCAACATGGGGCTATCATTCAGGGCCAAGAAAGGTCAGTTGTTATATCTACACCTAAGGGAGACAGAATCTGTGTGCAAGTGGTGATGAAAGAGCAGCCAACTGCCACAGTCAACCAGATGGATGCTAGTGGTGCAGAGCAAGATCGGGTGGTGGACGAGTTCCCTGATGTCTTTCCGGATGATCTACCAGGTATGCCACCTGATCGCGATGTTGAGTTCATTATTGAATTACTGCCTGGAACTGCACCAATAGCTAAAAGACCTTATAGAATGGGGGTAAATGAATTAGAAGAACTTAAGAAACAGCTTAAGGAGTTGATAGAGAAAGGGTATATACGCCCTAGTGCTTCTCCTTGGGGAGCACCTGTGATTTTTGTGGATAAGAAAGATGGTAGCCAAAGGATGTGTGTGGACTATAGGTCTTTAAATGAGGTTACCATTAAAAACAAATACCCTCTACCCCGGATAGACGATCTATTTGACCAGCTTAGAGGAGCATGTGTGTTCTCCAAAATAGATCTCAGGTCTGGGTATCACCAGTTGAAAATCCGGAACACAGACATTCCTAAGACCGCCTTCACAACGCGGTATGGACTGTATGAGTATACAGTGATGTCTTTTGGACTGACCAATGCCCCAGCTTACTTCATGTATCTGATGAATAAAGTGTTCATGGAATACCTAGACAAGTTCGTGGTGGTATTCATAGATGATATTCTAGTGTTCTCCAAAACAGAGGAGGAACATGCTGAACATCTGAGAATGGTTCTGCAGAAGTTAAGAGAGCATCAACTCTATGCCAAGAGGAGCAAGTGTGAATTTTGGCTGAAAGAAGTCTCTTTCTTAGGGCATGTTGTCTCTAACGGAGGTATATCCGTTGATCCTACCAAGGTGCAGGATGTGTTGGACTGGAACCCGCCAACCAATGCCAGTGAAATCCGAAGCTTTCTGGGTTTGGCCGGGTATTATAGGAGGTTCATTGAAGGATTCTCCAAACTTGCAAAGCCTATGACTGCCTTGTTAGAAAAGAATGCTAAGTTTGTGTGGTCTGATAAATGCCAAGCAAACATTGAAGAGTTAAAGAAGAGATTAACCACGGCACCTGTCCTAGTTCTGCCAGACTTGAACAAAAGTTTCTCCATCTTTTGTGATGCATCGCGTCTGGGACTTGGATGTGTTCTAATGCAAGAAGGAAGAGTAGTTGCCTACGCATCTAGACAGCTGAGAAAGCCCGAGGTGAACTATCCAACTCATGATTTGGAGTTAGCAGCTGTGGTCCATGCTTTGAAAATATGGAGACATTATCTAGTTGGGCATAAGTGTGATGTGTACACGGATCATAAAAGTCTGAAGTACATATTTACTCAGTCAGATCTGAATTTGAGGCAACGCCGTTGGCTAGAATTGATCAAAGACTATGACCTAGAGGTACATTATCACCCAGGAAAGGCCAATGTCGTGGCCGATGCCTTGAGCAGAAAAACCTATGCAAACGGTCTGCAAGTGGAATACATGTCAGCAGAGTTGAGAGCTGAAATGGCATACCTTAATCTATGTTTTGCCAACAATGTGGTGGAAATGTCAGTTGAACCTACTTTGGAGAAAGAAATCCGTGAGGGTCAGTTGAAAGATGAGAAATTGAAAGAGATAGCAGAGAACATAGTGCTTGGAAAGGCACCAGGATTCAGGATGGATGATAATGGGACTCTTTGGTTTGGGAAAAGGATATGTGTGCCCGAAGTGAAAGCTATCCGTGATGCCATCTTGCGGGATGCACATGAATCTGCTTACTCCATACATCCCGGCAGCACCAAAATGTACTTGGATCTAAAAGAAAAATACTGGTGGTATGGTTTGAAACGAGATGTAGCAGAATATGTGGCTCTATGTGACACCTGTCAGAAGGTCAAAGCTGAACACCAAAGACCAGCAGGATTGTTACAGCCTATGCAGATACCCGAGTGGAAATGGGAAGAAGTGGGAATGGACTTTATTACTGGTTTACCTCGCACACAAAGAGGCTATGATTCTATATGGGTAATAGTCGACCGTCTCACTAAGGTCGCTCACTTCTTACCAGTAAAGACCACTTATTCTGGGGCAAGGTTAGCAGAACTGTACATGGAGAGAATTGTGTCTTTGCATGGTGTTCCAAAGAAAATAGTGTCCGACAGAGGGACACAATTCACTTCTCATTTTTGGCATCAGGTACACCAATCGTTGGGAACTAAGCTAAATTTCAGCTCTGCATATCACCCACAAACAGATGGGCAGACTGAAAGGATAAATCAGATCTTGGAGGACATGTTGAGAGCATGTGCACTTCAGCATGGGGCTAGTTGGGATAAAAGCCTGCCATATGCTGAATTCTCCTACAACAACAGTCATCAGGAGAGTCTCAAAATGGCTCCTTTTGAGGCCTTATATGGTAGAAAGTGTAGAACTCCCTTGTTCTGGAATCAGACAGGAGAGACTCAAGTGTTCGGACCGGATGTTCTTAGAAATGCTGAAGATCAAGTAAGGACGATCCGGGATAACTTGAGGATAGCTCAGTCCTGACAAAAGAGTTATGCGGATACTCGCAGGAGGGACTTAGTTTTCAAAGTGGGAGACTATGTGTATTTGAAAGTGTCACCCATGAGAAGCGTAAAGAGGTTCAACATGAAAGGAAAGTTGGCACCCAGATACATAGGTCCTTTCCGGATCTTGGCCAGACGTGGAGAAGTGGCCTATCAGCTTGAGTTACCTGAGAGGCTGTCAGGCGTTCATGATGTGTTCCATGTCTCTCAGCTAAAGAAATGTCTGAGGGTGCCGGAAGAGCAAGTTCCCCTGGAAGAGATCAAGATAGGAGAAGATCTCACTTATGAAGAGTACCCCCGTAAAGATCTTAGAGACAGCAGAAAGAGTTACCAGGAGCCGAGTTATCAAGATGTGCAAGGTTCAGTGGAACAGATATACAGAAGAAGAGGATACCTGGGAAAGAGAAGAAGATCTTCGGAAATCTTATCCGCAGTTGTTTGAGTAAGCTCCAGTCGAATCTCGAGGACGAGATTCATCTTAAGGGGGGTAGAGTTGTAACACCCTAAAAATTTCTCCAAAACAAAATAGGTGAAAATGATTTAATTATGAATTTTGTGAGCATTTAACCTAGGGGTTAAATAACTTTTGTTGAATTAAAATAATAGTGGCAACATGTTTATGCATTCATGCTGGTGCATCATATTTATTTGAGTGACTGGTTTTTGCCAAAATTTGGTTTGAATTCGAATTCACTTTGAAATGGATTTGAAATGCCTTGAAATAAAATGAAAAGCTTTTTCTTTTCTCTCTTTCTCCTTTCCTCTCTTCTGGCCCAAGCGGCCTGGCGGCCCAACCCGCCGGCGCTCCCTCCCTTCTCCTTTTTCCCCCGCGCTGGGCCTCCCTCCTCCTCTCTCTTTCTCCCGTGCGGCCCAGCAGGCCGGCCCGCGCAGCCGCTTGCAACCGCGCCTCCTCTCCCTCCCTTCCTTTCTTCTCATCGCCCGCGAGGCCATCGGCCGGCCCAGCTCGGCCTGGTGCGCACGCCAGCAAACCGCCGCCTCTCCTCCCTCTCCCAGTCGCCGACACCTTGGGGCCACTTGTCAGCTGTCTTCCCCCTCCTTCTCCGCGCGTCTGCGCCGAGCCGCAACCGCTCGGCCGCACGCCCCGCTTCGCCCGCGAGCCACTCCCACGACCTCGCTCCCTCCTCGTGCATATAGCGGACGCACCGCACCCCCCCCGCTCCCCTTTTCCCTCATTCTCCCTCTCTTCGCAGCGCTCCAGAGCAACCGCCCGCCGCTCCAGAGCTTCGCCCGCCATAGACGAGCATGCCTGCCGTCGTCGTCCGGCCGTGCCCGCCCTCTCCGACTTCGTTCAAGGCCTCGCTGAGCTCTGCGTCGCGGTAACGGCGCCGCCGAACCACCTTTCTCCCTCTCTTTCGCCTGATTTTGGTCCTAACCGCCGTCGTGTACTCGCAGCTCCGACGCCGGCGTTCGGATCCCCGCCGCCCCTCGCCGTGCGCCATCACCAGAGCCTCCTCGCTGTCCCCTTCACCGCGGTGAGAACCCCCTTGCGCTCCGCTACCCCTCCGACCGCTTGGTTCATCATTCGGTGCCCCAGTGCCCTAGACCGCGAGCTCCCATGTCCCTGCCATGGCGTGTGCGCGTCCGGCGTCGCGACGCGGCCGCGACGTCGCGGCCTGTGCCTGCCCGCGGCGTGCTCTCGGCTTGCCCCTCGCGCGCCCCTCCTTGCTCTAATCCGTGCCGTCAGCGCTAGATCCGACGGCCCTGATCGGCCGGTACCTCTTCGCCGGCCGATTTGCTTAAGAGCCCCTGAGAAAACTTGAAATCAACCCGCGCTCCGGCCGGCACTATTCCCTGTGCCTTGAAAAGTTTGCAACCAGGCCCCTGTGCTTTGGTTGATTTGAGGCGCAGTCCAGCCGGCTGTGAATTCAATTTAAAAATTCAGTTTAAATTCCGATTTGAATTTAAATTAATTTCAGTCTATTTAGAGAAATGCCATTACACTAAAATGCTTATAAAATCCACGTTTTAGCTCCGTTTTGACCCGTTCAAGTTGCGTTAGGTTCGTAATTTAGTTATCCACCTGTTGACGTCCCTGTTAGACTGTTTTGAATAGTTTAGCTTCAGGGTCCAAGTTAATCTTGTTTAGGTCTCTGGAAACACCGTTTCGGCCGTATCTTTCGCATAGTAACTCCGTTTTCGGTGAACCAAAACTTGTTGTGATCGTAGAAATGCGTACTTCAGTTTTATCAAAGTTTTATTTCTGTTTATTACTGTTTGGTGTACTGTCTAATGATAGCCTTGTTTGCTTTGTGTATGATTGCGCCTGGAATGCGTGGTGATGTTTTGTGATCGAGTAGACGGTGAGTCGGTGTGGTACGACCAGGACCCCTCTTTCAGCGACCAGCAGGAAGATCAGTCTTTCGACAACCAAGGCAAGTTAGCATGGGATCTCCTTGTTACCTATTTCACCTTACTATTAATTTACTCATTTATGCATGTGTCCAAACTGAGCAACCTTCGAGACCCACTTAGCTTTGTTATCTGTGATGTTGTTGACTCCGTGGGATCTTTGCATATGGGTAGAATGCTAGTGCTAACTGACTTATAACTGATCCAGTCCAATGATGAATTTGTTCTCATGATGATATGTTGTTAAACGGTTAATAAAACTTGCTGTTAGCAAAAGCTGGGATTGACAGTGCTACCATGAGTGCTATATGGCTCTGGTTTTAGCTCAGTACACTGGACCTTTTCTAACTTGTTAGCGGTGACCCGAAAGGGCGCATAAGGGGCTTGCCACTTTGGGTGTAGGGCTGCTCCTGTTCCTATGTGTATAGCTGCGATGGCCTTGTGCCATAGGAAAGGGGGGTTACTACATCTGCCTGCCAAGGAAACCTAGCGGCCCTAACATGTTAGACGAACCAACGAAAGGCTTCATAGTGTGCCCCGCCGATCTACCTCGGAAGTGGATCAAGAGGTTGGCCGCCTCGGGCACAAGGGTAACACGGCTTGTGGGTAAAGATGCACAACCTCTGCAGAGTGTAAAACTGTTATAACAGCCGTGCTCACGGTCACGAGCGGCCCGGAAAACTAGCAGAACTATGACTCTTGAATAACTGTTACTTTATGTTGTTGGTACCTTATGATGTTATTTTTTTTATCTTTGATGGACAAATGGATCATGGGTTAAGGGTTAAGCACAATATTCGTTTACCTTAATGCTAAAACCTGCCAACTTAAAAGCTAACTGCAGTCTGACAGTGTCAGCCTTTTGAGCCTCATGAACCCTGTGTTAGCTTGCTAAGTACGAGAAGTACTTACACTTGTTGTTTATCTTCTTTTTGGGCAAAATCCCGGATGGGTAACAGATGAAGGTGCAGTTGGCGACTTCCCAGAGGACTTCTAGGCTAGCTGTTTCCCCCAGTCAGCGTTCCCTGTGGTGTAGATCTTGTTAGCAGTTCTGTTATCTTTTGTCTCGCTTGATGTAAGCTTGTGTTGATACTATCATTATGTAATAAACAATGTGATGATGCCACTTTCTTGTAATTTGTCTAACTTATGTGTGTGATTGTTTCCTGGGCACACATGAGTACTCCGCCACAATTTTATCCTTAAAATTGGGGTGTGACACCTTCTCCTTCGGTCGGGCACCAGGCAGGTGGCTTGCATCCTCACGGTGCGTCGTGGCCATCGGCCGGCCCCCTGACCGATCGGACCAGGCCGATCCCCTCTCTCCAAGCGCTAGCAGCAACCTCAGGAGTTCACGTACGTGAGGAGCAGGAAACGACCCAGCTGAGGACGTTGGTAATTACGTTTTTCCGTTAATCCTTAATCATCCATCATTTATTCATTTTAGATTTGTTTCAATTCTGTTTTAGTCCGTTTTAACTACGTTAGATTCGTCTTATTAAGATCTATCTAATTGTGTTACTGTTCATACTGTTCTCTACGGTTAAAATTTAAGCTAGACCTAATCTAGTAATTAGTACCTTTAATCTTGATTAAAACATAACTTTCATGTTATAGTTCTAATTAGCGTGGTTTTCGTGTTTATGTGTTCATAGTGAGATGTAGATTGGTTTTCAAAACTGCTTATCTTATTCTTATGATTAGTGTACTGTTCTAATTATAATCTTTGCATGATACTTAAATTTTAATCTAAATAATTAATTTAGTTAATGTTTATTTAGTAGCTTTTAATTAAAAGTAATCTAGGGTTTCTACTCTGCTTGTTCATATAATATCATTAATATAGATAATCGTTGATATTAATATGTTTTTAATTATAAATTTGCTTGGTTTAAATACGCACCATATATACCTTGTTTAGATGCTCTATTTTACGTATATTTCTTTTGTGCAATAAAGATTAACTTGGTTAAATAAATATGACATATGTTATCAAATAAAATATTAGTATCAACACTAATTCTATGCTTAGTTTAATTTTGAAACATAAATGTTTTCACTAGATTAAGTCGCAAGACCTTTATCTTTCAAGTCAAATATTTAATTGGCTTGACTCATATGTGATCACATGTAAAATATGACTAGACTAATCTGATCTTGAAATTAAAATATGTTTTTATCTGATTTGAGTTAATATCTTTTTATTTAACTAAAATAAAATAAGCTTGTGGTTGTTACTTTTATAATATAAAACTCTTCGTAGTCATGTCTTTTTAACGATAGTTCCGTTACCGGCGTCTAGCGACCGTAGTATCTAGCTTTTCTTCAGTGCAATGTTCTCTCTTGTATGGTGTATTGTTCTTAGTTCTCTCTTTTCGTGTGCTTGTATGTTTGTCTATGTGTGGTGTTTGCTACGAGTAGACGGGAACCATTTGTGTATGCTGAAGAAGAGAAGAGGATGACCGAAAGCTAATGCTGTGAAGTTTAAGCAAGTGTTACAGGCAAGTATAGCATGGGACCATCCTTGTTACCTATTCACCGTAATCACTTAATTCATATTGCATTTGTCTAATTTGTATACCGTTAAGGTTTACCTAGTTCTTGTTATCCATTACCTTGTCACCTGTGGGATGTCATGCATTTGGATAGTATATTGCTAGTGCTCAACTTAAACCGACATGATCTGATCACTGATTCATGATTGATGACTAATGATTAATGATTTATGACTTATACAAAGATGATTAAAACTTGCCTATCTGTCAGCAAAAGCTGGGACATACAGTGCAACCATGAGGGTTATATGGCTCTGACCTTAGCTCAGTATGAGGACCTTTTCTAGCTTGTTAGTGGTTACCCGAAAGGGCGCATAAGGCGCTTGACGAGCTGGATTTAGGGCGGCTTCTTTCCCCTTGCCTGCGTGCCGCAAGGTTGAGAGACCCTTCTTCCCCTTGCCTTAAGACCTAGCGGCCCTAACATGTTAGACGAACCTTTGAAAGGCTTCGCGGTGAACCCAGCCATGCACCTTGGTAGTGTGATATGGGACTAGCTATCCCTGGCAAACAGGGATCACTACTCATCGGGTAAAGTGTACAACCTCTGCAGAGTGTAAAACTGATATATCAGCCGTGCTCACGGTTACGAGCGGCCCGGAAAACTCACAGAAAAGCTGGTTAAATGGTTAACTAATGTTTAATACTAGATATGAGAATGTTATCATAATGATGATGAAATTATTGTGATCATATGGTTTATCTGGGTTTAAGCATAACATACGTTTACTTAATGCTAAAATTCTGCCAATTAAAAGCTGAATGCAGTTAAACCAGTGTCAGCCTTTTTGAGCCTCATGAACCCCAAGTTATATTTGCTGACTACGATATGTGCTCACTCTTGCTATTTCCCAACACCTCCAGTCATTGGTAGAAGCTACTCAGAGGATGGAACATGATTTAAGTTACTATGGAGTGCTAGGCGTATGTACCCCCGGTCAGCCGTCCCTGTGAAGAATCAAGTCTGAAGAGAAGAATAGTAATCGTTCTGCTATACTCCGATTAGATGTAAGTGTTAATATAGTTATGTTTACGTTATATATAACATTGTTTCTGATATTCTTTATTCTGTTGCTGTATGTGTGGACTTCCTGGGTACACATATGGTGAGCCTGGTTTTATTTTTAAAACCGGGTGTGACAGAATGGTATCGGAGCGGTGTTGACTGTAGGACGTATGCCAAATTAGCACTGGTCGCTTTCTAAACATTATTTTTCTATAAAACTATTTTTCTTCCTCCTTGGCTCTTTTGTTTGACTATATCTCATCCTTGTCCTATTGCCTCTCCTTGGTAGCTTCCTTTGAGCTATTTCTAATTATCTCCTTGAAATTTTATTTTAGTTATTTTACAAAATCTTTCAAACTTCTCTTATTCAAAATATCGATGGCCCTTCATCATCTATAAACCATATGTAGGATGTCTGCCATTATTACAGAAGCACGTGTAGTATCGTTGTTGTGTTATATGCTTGTCTTGCTTGGTGTGTTGCTCGTTGTCGTCTCTATCTTTGTGTTTCCGAAGAAGACCTTGAAGATGAAGTTTGAAGATAAGCAAGCCCTTTGTTAAGTGGGGTAGCATTCTCTCCACATCATCTTATCATCTATCATCTCTTATCAATATCGAATCAAGGAAACATGAAGACTTAAAGATCAGCCTTATCTATCTTCGTAGTCCCTTCGAATCTCGGGACGAGATTCCTGTTAAGTGGGGTAGTTTGTCACATCCCAAAATTTTTGATTTTGGGCTGTGAATAGAAAATACTAAATAAAATTTATGATTTCAATATTTGTATAAAATTTACTAAGTTTAGTTGAGCTAGTGCAAATATAGTCATAGGAAAATATGAATTTCAATATTTTTGCTAAAGTAATTTGATGGGTTATGCTTGATGTGATGGTTGCTTGTTGTTTTATCTTGTATTGCGAGTAAGTAAAGTTTTCCAAAACACGTTTAGTAAGTCGTTTATCTTTCTCCGTCTTGTCCATGTCTTTTCCTATAACCAAATTCTTTGTTTCCTAGCTCAACCTTTCTGTTGAAATCTCCCAAAAAAATATTTTTTCTTCTACTTCAAATCGTTCCTTGGTGCTCATCATTCATCATCGTATCTCCAAAATCCCCCCGAGAAGTTTTTCTAGCTTTTTCGAGCACTTTTTCTTATTTTTCTGGGAGTATAATCTAATTTTTAGATGTCCCAAAATATCTTTTCATGAGCTCCAAATATTTTATTTGAGTTCCTCATGTCTCCAAATGTCTGTGAGAATTTTCTCTGGATTTTCGGAGCCATTGGAGTATTTTTTTCTGGCTTAAATATCAATTCTAGACTTTTCTAGAATTGTTTTAATCCAGAAATTAAATAATTACGAAAATAATAAAATCTGTCTTTTTCCTCCCTCCCACAAAGCCCATGTGCAATAATCCTAATAAATTCTAAATATCCATGTCTTTATTTACTATTGGGTTATATTTATTTAAGCCCATTAGTAAAGGTGAGAGTTACAACATTAAGTAGTACCACATCGCTAGTTGATGTAGAGGTAAAGACTTTTCCTTCTCATATAACCGCACCAACTCCTTGACCAAAGCACATCAAATCCACTATAAGGTGACCCTCTAGTTTGGGACCTAAGGTGATAAATTTCTCTCGCCTGGTTTCGCTTCTCGTCATCGTCCCTGCCGTCGTCGTCATCATCAAGAACTCCGACCAGTGACCACCGCAGCTCCTTCCAGGCCGAAACAGATCCGCATCGGGCCCTTCTCCTTCGGTCGGGCACCAAGCAGGTGGCTTGCATCCTCACGGTGCGTCGTGGCCATCGGCCGGCCCCCTGACCGATCGGACCAGGCCGATCCCCTCTCTCCAAGCGCTAGCAGCAACCTCAGGAGTTCACGTACGTGAGGAGCAGGAAACGACCCAGCTGAGGACGTTGGTAATTACGTTTTTCCGTTAATCCTTAATCATCCATCATTTATTCATTTTAGATTTGTTTCAATTCTGTTTTAGTCCATTTTAACTACGTTAGATTCGTCTTATTAAGATCTATCTAATTGTGTTACTGTTCATACTGTTCTCTACGGTTAAAATTTAAGATAGACCTAATCTAGTAATTAGTACCTTTAATCTTGATTAAAACATAACTTTCATGTTATAGTTCTAATTAGCGTGGTTTTCGTGTTTATGTGTTCATAGTGAGATGTAGATTGGTTTTCAAAACTGCTTATCTTATTCTTATGATTAGTGTACTGTTCTAATTATAATCTTTGCATGATACTTAAATTTTAATCTAAATAATTAATTTAGTTAATGTTTATTTAGTAGCTTTTAATTAAAAGTAATCTAGGGTTTCTACTCTGCTTGTTCATATAATATCATTAATATAGATAATCGTTGATATTAATATGTTTTTAATTATAAATTTGCTTGGTTTAAATACGCACCATATATACCTTGTTTAGATGCTCTATTTTACGTATATTTCTTTTGTGCAATAAAGATTAACTTGGTTAAATAAATATGACATATGTTATCAAATAAAATATTAGTATCAACACTAATTCTATGCTTAGTTTAATTTTGAAACATAAATGTTTTCACTAGATTAAGTCGCAAGACCTTTATCTTTCAAGTTAAATATTTAATTGGCTTGACTCATATGTGATCACATGTAAAATATGACTAGACTAATCTGATCTTGAAATTAAAATATGTTTTTATCTGATTTGAGTTAATATCTTTTTATTTAACTAAAATAAAATAAGCTTGTGGCTGTTACTTTTATAATATAAAACTCTTCGTAGTCATGTCTTTTTAACGATAGTTCCGTTACCGGCGTCTAGCGACCGTAGTATCTAGCTTTTCTTCAGTGCAATGTTCTCTCTTGTATGGTGTATTATTCTTAGTTCTCTCTTTTCGTGTGCTTGTATGTTTGTCTATGTGTGGTGTTTGCTACGAGTAGACGGGAACCAATTGTGTATGCTGAAGATCAGAAGAGGATGACCGAAAGCTAATGCTGTGAAGTTTAAGCAAGTGTTACAGGCAAGTATAGCATGGGACCATCCTTGTTACCTATTCACCGTAATCACTTAATTCATATTGCATGTGTCTAATTTGTATACCGTTAAGGTTTACCTAGTTCTTGTTATCCATTACCTTGTCACCTGTGAGATGTCATGCATTTGGATAGTATATTGCTAGTGCTCAACTTAAACCGACATGATCTGATCACTGATTCATGATTGATGACTAATGATTAATGATTTATGACTTATACAAAGATGATTAAAACTTGCCTATCTGTCAGCAAAAGTTGGGACATACAGTGCAACCATGAGGGTTATATGGCTCTGACCTTAGCTCAGTATGAGGACCTTTTCTAGCTTGTTAGTGGTTACCCGAAAGGGCGCATAAGGCGCTTGACGAGCTGGATTTAGGGCGGCTTCTTTCCCCTTGCCTGCGTGCCGCAAGGTTGAGAGACCCTTCTTCCCCTTGTCTTAAGACCTAGCGGCCCTAACATGTTAGACGAACCTTTGAAAGGCTTCGCGGTGAACCCAGCCATGCACCTTGGCAGTGTGATATGGGACTAGCTATCCCTGGCAAACGGGGATCACTACTCATCGGGTAAAGTGTACAACCTCTGCAGAGTGTAAAACTGATATATCAGCCGTGCTCACGGTTACGAGCGGCCCGAAAAACTCACAGAAAAGCTGGTTAAATGGTTAACTAATGTTTAATACTAGATATGAGAATGTTATCATAATGATGATGAAATTATTGTGATCATATGGTTTATCTGGGTTTAAGCATAACATACGTTTACTTAATGCTAAAATTCTGCCAATTAAAAGCTGAATGCAGTTAAACCAGTGTCAGCCTTTTTGAGCCTCATGAACCCCAAGTTATATTTGCTGACTACAATATGTGCTCACTCTTGCTATTTCCCAACACCTCCAGTCATTGGTAGAAGCTACTCAGAGGATGGAACATGGTTTAAGTTACTATGGAGTGCTAGGCGTATGTACCCCCGGTCAGCCGTCCCTGTGAAGAATCAAGTCTGAAGAGAAGAATAGTAATCGTTCTGCTATACTCCGATTAGATGTAAGTGTTAATATAGTTATGTTTACGTTATATATAACATTGTTTCTGATATTCTTTATTCTGTTGCTGTATGTGTGGACTTCCTGGGTACACATATGGTGAGCCTGGTTTTGTTTTTAAAACCGGGTGTGACAGAATGGTATCGGAGCGGTGTTGACTGTAGGACGTATGCCAAATTAGCACTGGTCGCTTTCTAAACATTATTTTTCTATAAAACTATTTTTCTTCCTCCTTGGCTCTTTTGTTTGACTATATCTCATCCTTGTCCTATTGCCTCTCCTTGGTAGCTTCCTTTGAGCTATTTCTAATTATCTCCTTGAAATTTTATTTTAGTTATTTTACAAAATCTTTCAAACTTCTCTTATTCAAAATATCGATGGCCCTTCATCATCTATAAACCATATGTAGGATGTCTGCCATTATTACAGAAGCACGTGTAGTATCGTTGTTGTGTTATATGCTTGTCTTGCTTGGTGTGTTGCTCGTTGTCGTCTCTATCTTTGTGTTTCCGAAGAAGACCTTGAAGATGAAGTTCGAAGATAAGCAAGCCCTTTGTTAAGTGGGGTAGCATTCTCTCCAAATCATCTTATCATCTATCATCTCTTATCAATATCGAATCAAGGAAACATGAAGACTTAAAGATCAGCCTTATCTATCTTCGTAGTCCCTTCGAATCTCGGGACGAGATTCCTGTTAAGTGGGGTAGTTTGTCACATCCCAAAATTTTTGATTTTGGGCTGTGAATAGAAAATACTAAATAAAATTTATGATTTCAATATTTGTATAAAATTTACTAAGTTTAGTTGAGCTAGTGCAAATATAGTCATAGGAAAATATGAATTTCAATATTTTTGCTAAAGTAATTTGATGGGTTATGCTTGATGTGATGGTTGCTTGTTGTTTTATCTTGTATTGCGAGTAAGTAAAGTTTTCCAAAAACACGTTTAGTAAGTCGTTTATCTTTCTCCGTCTTGTCCATGTCTTTTCCTATAACCAAATTCTTTGTTTCCTAGCTCAACCTTTCTGTTGGAATCTCCCAAAAAAATATTTTTTCTTCTACTTCAAATCGTTCCTTGGTGCTCATCATTCATCATCGTATCTCCAAAATCCCCCCGAAAAGTTTTTCTAGCTTTTTCGGGCACTTTTTCTTATTTTTCTGGGAGTATAATCTAATTTTTAGATGTCCCAAAATATCTTTTCATGAGCTCCAAATATTTTATTTGAGTTCCTCATGTCTCCAAATGTCTGTGAGAATTTTCTCTGGATTTTCGGAGCCATTGGAGTATTTTTCGTGGCTTAAATATCAATTCTAGACTTTTCTAGAATTGTTTTAATCCAGAAATTAAATAATTACGAAAATAATAAAATCTGTCTTTTTCCTCCCTCCCACAAAGCCCATGTGCAATAATCCTAATAAATTCTAAATATCCATGTCTTTATTTACTATTGGGTTATATTTATTTAAGCCCATTAGTAAAGGTGAGAGTTACAATATTAAGTAGTACCACATCGCTAGTTGATGTAGAGGTAAAGACTTTTCCTTCTCATATAACCGCACCAACTCCTTGACCAAAGCACATCAAATCCACTATAAGGGGAGCCTCTAGTTTGGGACCTAAGGTGATAAATTTCTCTCGCCTGGTTTCGCTTCTCGTCATCGTCCCTGCCGTCGTCGTCATCATGAAGAACTCCGACCAGTGACCACCGCAGCTCCTTCCAGGCCGAAACAGATCCGCATCGGGCCCTTCTCCTTCGGTCGGGCACCAGGCAGGTGGCTTGCATCCTCACGGTGCGTCGTGGCCATCGGCCGGCCCCCTGACCGATCGGACCAGGCCGATCCCCTCTCTCCAAGCGCTAGCAGCAACCTCAGGAGTTCACGTACGTGAGGAGCAGGAAACGACCCAGCTGAGGACGTTCGTAATTACGTTTTTCCGTTAATCCTTAATCATCCATCGTTTATTCATTTTAGATTTGTTTCAATTCCGTTTTAGTCCGTTTTAACTACGTTAGATTCGTCTTATTAAGATCTATCTAATTGTGTTACTGTTCATACTGTTCTCTACAGTTAAAATTTAAGCTAGACCTAATCTAGTAATTAGTACCTTTTAATCTTGATTAAAACATAACTTTCATGTTATAGTTCTAATTAGCGTGGTTTTCGTGTTTATGTGTTCATAGTGAGATGTAGATTGGTTTTCAAAACTGCTTATCTTATTCTTATGATTAGTGTACTGTTCTAATTATAATCTTTGCATGATACTTAAATTTTAATCTAAATAATTAATTTAGTTAATGTTTATTTAGTAGCTTTTAATTAAAAGTAATCTAGGGTTTCTACTCTGCTTGTTCATATAATATCATTAATATAGATAATCGTTGATATTAATATGTTTTTAATTATAAATTTGCTTGGTTTAAATACGCACCATATATACCTTGTTTAGATGCTCTATTTTACGTATATTTCTTTTGTGCAATAAAGATTAACTTGGTTAAATAAATATGACATATGTTATCAAATAAAATATTAGTATCAACACTAATTCTATGCTTAGTTTAATTTTGAAACATAAATGTTTTCACTAGATTAAGTCGCAAGACCTTTATCTTTCAAGTTAAATATTTAATTGGCTTGACTCATATGTGATCACATGTAAAATATGACTAGACTAATCTGATCTTGAAATTAAAATATGTTTTTATCTGATTTGAGTTAATATCTTTTTATTTAACTAAAATAAAATAAGCTTGTGGTTGTTACTTTTATAATATAAAACTCTTCGTAGTCATGTCTTTTTAACGATAGTTCCGTTACCGGCGTCTAGCGACCGTAGTATCTAGCTTTTCTTCAGTGCAATGTTCTCTCTTGTATGGTGTATTGTTCTTAGTTCTCTCTTTTCGTGTGCTTGTATGTTTGTCTATGTGTGGTGTTTGCTACGAGTAGACGGGAACCGTTTGTGTATGCTGAAGATCAGAAGAGGATGACCGAAAGCTAATGCTGTGAAGTTTAAGCAAGTGTAACAGGCAAGTATAGCATGGGACCATCCTTGTTACCTATTCACCGTAATCACTTAATTCATATTGCATGTGTCTAATTTGTATACCGTTAAGGTTTACCTAGTTCTTGTTATCCATTACCTTGTCACCTGTGGGATGTCATGCATTTGGATAGTATATTGCTAGTGCTCAACTTAAACCAACATGATCTGATCACTGATTCATGATTCATGACTAATGATTAATGATTTATGACTTATACAAAGATGATTAAAACTTGCCTATCTGTCAGCAAAAGCTGGGACATACAGTGCAACCATGAGGGTTATATGGCTCTGACCTTAGCTCAGTATGAGGACCTTTTCTAGCTTGTTAGTGGTTACCCGAAAGGGCGCATAAGGCGCTTGACGAGCTGGATTTAGGGCGGCTTCTTTCCCCTTGCCTGCGTGCCGCAAGGTTGAGAGACCCTTCTTCCCCTTGCCTTAAGACCTAGCGGCCCTAACATGTTAGACGAACCTTTGAAAGGCTTCGCGGTGAACCCAGCCATGCACCTTGGCAGTGTGATATGGGACTAGCTATCCATGGCAAACGAGGATCACTACTCATCGGGTAAAGTGTACAACCTCTGCAGAGTGTAAAACTGATATATCAGCCGTGCTCACGGTTACGAGCGGCCCGGAAAACTCACAGAAAAGCTGGTTAAATGGTTAACTAATGTTTAATACTGGATATGAGAATGTTATCATGATGATGATGAAATTATTGTGATCATATGGTTTATCTGGGTTTAAGCATAACATACGTTTACTTAATGCTAAAATTCTGCCAATTAAAAGCTGAATGCAGTTAAACCAGTGTCAGCCTTTTTGAGCCTCATGAACCCCAAGTTATATTTGCTGACTACGATATGTGCTCACTCTTGCTATTTCCCAACACCTCCAGTCATTGGTAGAAGCTACTCAGAGGATGGAACATGGTTTAAGTTACTATGGAGTGCTAGGCATATGTACCCCCAGTCAGCCGTCCCTGTGAAGAATCAAGTCTGAAGAGAAGATTAGTAATCGTTCTTCTATACTCCGATTAGATGTAAGTGTTAATATAGTTATGTTTACGTTATATATAACATTGTTTCTGATATTCTTTATTCTGTTGCTGTATGTGTGGACTTCCTGGGTACACATATGGTGAGCCTGGTTTTGTTTTTAAAACCGGGTGTGACAAATAATATGATATCTTTTTCTAATCCAAATGAGAATTTTTGTTTGAATGCATGAGTACTTGTTAGAAGTGCAGATATTGCAGCAACTCCTGATCCTTTGTTGAGTTTGGCTTTGCTAAGGGACTAGCAAAGGGTAAGCTTGGGGGAACTTGTTGACGGTCCTTAATGTCAATATTATACCATCAACTAATGCATAGAATGACATGAAATGAACCACAAAGCATAGTTGTAGTGTTTGAAACTAACAAGTTCCACGAGTTTTGGTGCTCTCACTTGTTTTGTAGGACATCCATGTTTTTACCATATAAAAGTATCTCAAGTGATGAAACAGAGCACACCATTGCGAAGACCTCGTCGAGACGATCGAAACGGACATATGATTTGCTATGTTTGGAGTCCAAGAGCGAGAGTCCTCGATGGATACGACTTGGAAGATTCTAGAACATTCTAGAAGACACGAGAAGGCGACCCACGGAAGGTGGAACCCACCTGTCATAGAGACAGACCGGTCGGTCTCCCTCCTGGGCCGACCGGTCTGCTACAGGGCCCAAGTTTGCCCCCCTTCGCGTGACGCACTCCAACCGACCTCTCCAACGCGTTTTGGCCCATTTAGGCCCAAGTGCATATGATGAAGGATTTAGTACCACATCGCTTGCCCAAGGTGGAGGGGAGGCCAGGAGCCCCTATATAATAAACCCAGGACCCCCCTGAGGCAAAACACCATCATTAGAGAGTATTTGTAGAGGCGTCCCTCGAAGGACAACCTCTCCTCTCTATGTATGTAATTAGGTTTAGATTTTCCAATGTAATAGCTTAGCTCTAGTCGGGAGTTAGGGAGAGCGGAGCTGTGCTCCGGTTCCGGAGGAGTCTTCAGAGTTTTGGTATGTCTTTGTATCTTTCCTTTGTAAGACTTATGCTTTAATATATTTATCTTCTCTATTTACTTTATGCCTTTTATATTATGATTAGTATAGTTGTTATGTTCTAGCATAAGATCTCCACTCGTATCGAGTGCTCTAGTTATAGGCCATAATTAGAGTAGTAATCGATGGATTAGACTTGGTGTTTAGTCTATAGGTTACCTGAGGTTGCGCTCAACCCCACGGATAGTTGTGGTAGCCCCAGGTGGTGACAGCCCTGATGGCCGACGTATTCCACCACGTTCGGGTTGATGTTCGTAGGACCATAGTCAGAACTTCCCAAACCCCCTTCTCATCCCTTTCCGTGGTTGGTGTTCTGATGTCCCGAAGTGTTATTATATGACTTCTATATCTTTTCATCCTTGTTACCTTAGAACCCAAGTAATAGAGAAGTGCATAGGAACCTTGATCTCTCCCATTGTCCTCCCACTATAGTTATCTAGTTTTCAATGAATTATCTTTTATGTGCTTTCATTCATATCTTATCAATTATCAATTACTCCTCCTTTAGTCTAATTAGTACTCTAAGTTAGTAGATGCATGATAGTGAATTATCAGATTCTTGACCCTAGCTTCCCAGTGGTAAAATATAAATAACGATCCTGGAATACTCCCGGTAAAATGCTACAATGGTGTTCTGTGCGCTTGCGGAATCTTTCATATTCTATTTGCGTTAACAAACGTCAACATGCGTCTAGACGGGGAAAAAGAGTGATGGTCATCCAACGGTGTATAAACCTCAAGGTTGGGTTATGAATTTCATCAGATATGGGATTGGAACAATCATGCAAAGTAGTTATTGAAGCCCAAAATTCGGATTTATAAAATCTACGTGTAGCATGGTTCAAATCTAGGAAACATGCTTCGTCAAAACTAAGGGCTATATTGAGTTCACTCCATGTTAAGTTAAAATCTTGGTTGAACATACGGAAATAAACTCCATTGTTAACTACTTGCAATGAACATAGGAATTCAAGAGTAGGCATTTTTATTCCTAGTTCATCAAAAACCCAAAAGCCTTTCCATCCGGTTAAAGAGAATGCAATGTTGAGTTCTGTGGTCATACCTGACATGTCTAGGAGAGCTGGGTCCAACACCTTGGTGTGCATGAACATGCGCCCTCGGAGTGAGAGAAACTTCTAGTACTCTTGTCGGGGGTGCGGTAATGGCACCATGGTAGGAGCTCTCCATCGGTTCACTCCTATGCTCTTCCTCAGTGGAAAGAGGGCGTCGGGATGAGCTTCCGCTCAAAACGCGCTTCGCCTTCTTCGTCAGGGACTTGAATGGGTTCATATCTGCAGCACGGAAATCACAAGAACATCACTAGGACAACAAAAGATTAGCGTTAGCGGTTAGTCGTCCAGTGTTAGTAGTCCTTGTGGGGCGTGGTTGCCTCCACAAACCGTTCTTGTGGGTTGTCACACTCCACAATCTGTTCTTGCGGAGAGTAACTCAAGATAGCAACAAGCTGAAGAATGCAAATGAAAGGAAAGAAACCCTTTTTGGGTTTTTGGTTTTAGAATTAATAACTAGAGAATGAACTTGAGAAAGACTATCACCACTACTTGAGAGATTCAAAGGATAACTAGAGGGTGGAAATTTTGGGAGCTTGAGCTGGAAATTGTTGTGATGGTTGAGCTCCCATTGCCCTGGTATTTATAGCAGAGGAAGGCCAAGTGCTGGAGGGTGCATAGGGGGGTCAAGCGACTTGCCCATGCCCCTATGAGCACTCCACTACTGGTGATAATTGCACTAGGCATGTAACAAAGTAGAATGGTGGAGATAGAAGTGACCAAAGGCCACATCAGGAGGTCGGGCGACCTGCTCATGTACCCTTCACTATGTGTATTCCATTCGCAAGATGCTCCTTGTAGTGAGAAAGAAAGGATGAAGTGAAATGAAATGACCAAAGGCCACTCCACTCCTTTCCTTTTTCCTCCACTAAGGTCATTTCTATGTCTCCCACTCATGGCATATGACACTTCCACTTGCACATTATTTTAAGGCACTTTAAGAAAGAGTGGATGGTTTTTACTGAAGTGATCAAAGAGGGCACTAGGAGCACTTTAAGAATTCCATCCTCCTTGGTGGGATCGGTACCCGTTGTTGTTGTTGATGAAGTTCACGTCTTCCCTTGCCTCGGGGCAGCTACTCCCCGAATGGTCATCTTCGCCGCACACCTCGCACCATGGATTAGCTTCGATTGCTTGTGCGGTGTTTGTGACAGAACTGACCAATTTATAAGAGCACAAGTGCGAAAACCTCTGCCGAAGCAGTTGAATTAGCACACTTGAGCCCATATAAACCCGGTAGTCCGTGAAATCCTGAGGGATTTCAAACTTTTCCAACATCTCAGCCAAGATCACATGGTCAAGCAAATACAAATCATGTTCACGGAGCTTTGCAACGGAAATAAAATTACAATAGAGTTCACAAATAATAATACAAGTGGAGTTCCACTTAATTTAGAAGAAACAACATAGCTTTGAATTGAATACCATAACATAAGTTGAAATACTTTGCTAGCTTGAGTGACACCCTCCAACAACAGCATAAAGAGAAGTATGGAACTGCCGAGCCCACCGGCACTGGCCATCATCTTTCGGCAGACCTAACCTTCACCTGCAACAAGGTGGGATAAACCCTGAGTACTTGAATGTACTCAGCTAAACTTACCCGTCGGAAACCAAAAATAAAGAGACACCAAGGAGCATGCAAGGCTGATATAAATAGTGGAGCTGGATAACTTTATTTGCAAAAGGAGCTTGAGATAAAGGGTTCATCATTTAATTATATGAGCAGTCATCTTTTACCCTATTCCATAAATTCTAGGTTTTGCACCTGCACTAGAGCACTCACTTGAATCTAGCAAACAATAATATAATACCATATTAGGTTTGATTATCAATATTTTAGTTGAACCATCAATGTCACATGGAGTTGTATCGTGGTGAAGCTCGCCATAGTTTTCCACTAACCGGGGGAGACGACGACTCGAATCGAATTCCAAACCAGCTGGTGATAAACCTTTAATACCAACCCACACTTTCCCCGTCGGGTCCATGCATTGGGTAACCGCTTGATGCTTGTTCGTGGTGGTAATCATCGTGGTTCAAGCATGGACCGCCCAATTAGAACCTGACGATGGCCACGCGAGGTAGGTCGTATTTCCATACTAGAGGGCACGACACGGGTTGAGACCGGCCCGAACAGCGTCTAACCGGCTTTGGGGTCGATGATTACAGCACCGACATATCCCTAAGTAAAAGGGCGCTTTCAAAAATGAACGAGGGCCAACATCGATATAAACCTACACGATCCAACGGACGGACTGCCCCCAAGTTCCAACTTGGTGCCTTGCCTTCCAGTTGACTGTATTTCATTACTACTCAGGTTCTTTTCCACGATAGCAAATATAGCCAACCGTGATCCGGTAAATACCCATCAGGGGTATTACAGAAACATCCTTTACGACTACTTTTATTAAGCAGGCTAAGCAATTCTACATTATAAATAATAACAGGATAACAAGGCCGGTATAATCAATAATCAAGGAATGATAATGCAGCAAGTAGGATTCAATCAACTCCTATACCTAATGCATCACAATATAAAATACTCAATTAAATTAATTATAAATATTGGAAGACATAGAATGCTCCGGGGCTTGCCTGGGAACCAACACTAGGTTAGTGTTTGTTAGGTGATACTCGCTTGGCGAGCATCTCCGCTGCAGCACTTGCTTAACTCCGCATCGTCGGGATAATCCACCAAACATCGTCTTCGGGTTTAGCCTCATCATCACATCCTTCACGATGTATCTACCGTTACCTAAATGAGATGCGCAATGCAAGCGTATGAATGCAAGGGAAGTACTTATGAAGCAAACATAAGGCGCACAACAAAAACATTACTAATTACTTTACATAAGCAATCAGGATAACTATTAAAAGAAGGCATAGCTCTAACATACAACATGGCATGATCACTTTAGCAGGTTAATATTAAATACAAGTGTTAAACAAGATTCATTAGACATGTAGAAAGGTTAACTACAACGATCAATCAAGACTACATTACTCATATCACACAAAGGGAGCACATGCATGCATCTATAGCTTCTACTTTAGTTAAGCAAGTTAACCATCATTATCTAATATATTTATATAACACATTGGGTTGATTAACTTAATAACATGGAATAAACATGCTCATCATTAACAAGGCAGAGGGTATCACTGAAGATCACATAAACAACTATCGAGTTACATCAATCAATTTAGGCTTATTCACTAAACAAGGACAGCCACACTATAGGTACTTTAAACAGACATAACTAAGGCTACACAAATCCAAACAAGGTGATCATAGACTTTCTGGAAAGCTAATAAAATTATCTACAACTTTGCTATTATCACTTAAGCATGATTCATCCATTAAAAATACCAAACATAACAGACAAGTACTTCTGTCCAAACTTTTGGACAGAATATAACATTCATCTTCAAACAGTCGTAACTAGAGATCTATAGCACAAAAAGACTTGACATAAGACTTATTAGAAATCTTATTAAGTTGTCTAAAACTTATTTATAATCATCTCAAGGTGATTAATCAGTTATCAAGACTAACCAATACAAACAAGTAAATCTGTCCAGATTTGGACAAATTCTGACCTCTAACTTTAAAGACATGTAACTCAAGTTCTAGACCACCAAAAATAGTGATCCAAGATAATTCAAAAAGCTTATGAAAAGCAATACAATTCCTCTATTAACATCAACACATGATTCATAAGTTAAAAGGGTCAAACATACATATTTGCACAATCTGATCTAGGCATCACAAAGAGCAACTATTCCTGAACCCAACTTTAAACAATTGTATCTCCTAAACTACTAGGCCAAAAATCACAAAATTTTAACAACAGCTAGATCATGCAATCATCTACAACTTTTGTATAGAACACATCTACAGAAAACATCATTTTCCTCGCGAACTAATCACTACTACAAAAACTATGCATGCAGCAATTTCAGCATATCAATAAACTCACTTTACTACTTATTTAGTTAATCATTTGAGCACACATATAAGCTATTAAACAGTTTTAACAGTCATAAACATGATATACAATAATCATCTCAGATTAATATGCAACAAAGTCAATCATTCAAACATATACATTTTCATTTATCACCATGCTTTTATTAATTAAATAATTAACTAACATAGGTATTATTTTAATTGATGTTGCAAACATATAATTTGGGGCTCATATTTTTACTGAGGATAGATAATGCCAAATCATGACTACTGTAAAAATATTACATGCTCAGGTATTATAATTTATTTATTAAAATCATGGCAAGATTTATTCACAAAATGCATGTGAGAGCAACAAAATTCCATAAATCATATTTTCTGTAAACACATGGCCATGATAAAATTACCTAAGCTACAAAAACATCATAGGAAGGCAGTGGAACTACCTTTTCCAGTTTTACATGCAAACATTTATCACAAATCATTTTAATTCTTTTAATGAGCTGAAAGCAAGATAAATTCATAACTAATTCATACATATACAAAAAATCTTGGAATGTTTATCATAGCACACACATCACATGACAAGCCTATCATAAACATTTCACAACAAACTAAGCAATACAACAGCAGATATGATTTTCTCCCTATTTAAATCTATTTAACACAAATCAATCATCACAACAGAAAATTTGCACTAACACACATCATATAAAACATTCACTGGACAGAGCTACTTGCAAGGATTCCAAAAAGTCATCACTTGCAATTTTTTGACATTCCTACGATTTACTACGTATTTTACAAGTTCAGCCAAAAAGAGGATTTAATAATTTCGGGAAAACAAATAACTGCACTTATGCAAAGTGAACAAAAGAGTTTTCAGAAATTAATTAAGCCCTTAAAAGTAAACTATTTCTTTTACCACTTTTACAACATGGACCCTACGAAGAGTTTCAGCTTCTCACCATACCCTTCTTCTACCTTTTCACGGCAAAACGACGGGAGGAGCACGGAGGTCGCCGGCTAGGGTTCAGGAGGGCGCCGGGCTGGTCGCTGGTGGCCTGCTCGGGTCGTCGGGGCTCGCTGCTGCTTCCTGCTGCTTGCTGCAGTTGTGCTGGCCGGCCGTGGCCAGGCCGCGCGACTCCAGGAAGTCGTGGCTTCGGAGGCCATCCGCAGGAAGCGACGCAGGAAGGGAGGAGCGAGGGAATGGAGGGAGGAGCTCGACAGCTTACTGATGCTGGTCTTCTTCTACTGCTCAGTAGAGAAGGAGAAAGGGAGAGACCAAGTAGAGGGAGAGAAGGCGGAGAAGAACACTGAGGGAGAGAGGAGGGAGGAGGCCGGTCTGCTTTTGTCCGAGGCGAACACCGAGGGAGAGAGGAGGGAGGAGGCCGGTCTGCTTTTGTCCGAGGCAGGGACAGGGCACCGCCCCTTTGCGCCAATGGAAGAGGGCGAGCGCCAGGGAGGGGAGGGCGCGTGGCCAGGGAGGGAGGCCACGTGGCCTGAACTGGTCGGCCACCAGGAGAAGCCCGTGAAAATTTTCCCCAATCTCGTCTGTTTCCGGAAACTTTCGGTCATATTTCGAAATTGCAAACACTACTCAAACGGACTCCGATTTCGACGAAACTAATTTTGCTGTCGTCGTCTCGCCAAGTACTCCGACTTTTGTTAAAGGCACTTGGTCAGATTCCCAATGGTTTGCCCGGTAACGATCATCGACGGCAGCTTCGAGGTGACCAAAATTCTAATTTTGCAGTACAGACTTAACTGATTTCCGGAACCTCAAAACTGCGTTGTATCTCATCTTGCGAGCTCATTTTCACCCTTTTCGGCATCGATCCAAGTCTCAGCCATAAAACGAAATTTGTTCCTTTCGATCTGTACTGCAACTTTCGTTTAAGGCACACTGACATGCGAACACCCGAAAATACCATTCAACTCCGGTCAAAGCGGTCACCCGGCAGGATCCGGATTACGGTCTCTCGTCGGTCGGAATATTTTTCGGTCGTCTGCTCAACATAAAAGTTTCATAACTTTTGCTCGTGAGACCATTAATAATTGATTGGGCGGAATTGCAAGACTCGGTTGAACTCAACTGATCTTCTTCACTTAATTCGTGATGATAGGCAAAGTTGTAACTCGTTATTTCATGTGACTTATTGATTCCAAATTTCGCGAAACTTTTTTACCAGTCACTATAAATAGGAACTGAAGCAGGGAACATGAAAAAGTCATGTTTAGCAGTAATCTTGAATATTCCGAAATTGGGCAATCATTATTACTTGTGCTGTTAATTATTTCCTGAATAATTTAAACAGAGGCTCTATTTCCGGGGTTGATTCCAAATCTTCAGTCATCACTGACAATACTAGAAATCATCTCTCGATCAGCACTTGACATACTGTGTTTGTGCTCAAACTAACTGCTCGACTGACGTCAACACCTGGGTTGTGTCACACCCTGAAATTTGCATTTCTGAAATTAGAGTTGAAATGATTTATTTATGAATGTTGTGCTCATAAAATATAGGGAAATAAAATTTTTTCTCTATATTAAAATTTATCCTACGGTTTAGAAACATGTTTGTGCATTCATGTCGGTGCATTTGAGTTTTTGTGATGTGTGGTTTTGGGTAAAATCCAAATTGAATTCAAAATGGTTTAAAAACATTTTAAAAAAATGAATTTCTCGAAAGGGTTTGAAAATAAAGACATTTTTGTTCTTCAAAAAGTTTGGAAAAGTTAAAGCTTCAAAATTTTTTGTTCCTCCTCAAAGATCCAAATCAAAAGTTTGAAAGGAATTCAAATAGGATTTCAAAATGTTTTGAAAAAGGTTTGAATAAAAGAAAAAGTTATTCTCTTTTACCCCTCCAAAAGATCCAATTAAAAAATTCAAAAGTTTTCAAATTGCCTTTGAATTTGTCTTGAGAAATGTTTGAAAACAAAAGAAAAAGGAAATTTCCCTCTCTCCTCACTCCTCCCTCCATTTTGGCCCAAGTGGCCCAATCGGCCCGGCTTCCCCCTCCTCTTCTCCTTCTCCCCGCTGCAGGCCCGGTGGCCAGCCGGCCTGGCCCCTCCTCCCGCGCGGCCCGATCGCCGGCCCGCTCTCCCTTCTCCTCAGCATAGCTCCGCGCCTCCCCCTTCTCTTCTTGGCCGCGTTGCACCGGCCCAGTCGCGCGAGCGAGCACCGCAGGCTCCCGCACCCTCTTCCTCTCGCCGACACCGTGGTCCCACCTGTCATCCCCCTCCTCACGCCGTGTCGAACAGGACTCGATCCTGAGCCCGACTCCTTCTCCTCTATGCCTCCTCCTCGCCTTCCTGCCCAAACCAGGGCCCCTATAAAGATCCATGTACCCCGCCGCCTCTATTTTCCCAAAAATCCCGAGTTCTTGTATCTCGTTTTGCCCTAGCCGAGAGCTCCGCGACCCGCCGGATCCCGCCGCCGTTGTCCTCCTTCCCTGGGGCTTGATAGCCTTGCTAAGGTGGACTACAAGCTTCTTCTTGAAGAGGCGAAGCTGCTCGACCCTTTTAATTTCGTTTTCTCTCGGTTTTTCCCTGACCCGACCTCGTCGTCATTCGTAGAGCTCCGCCGACTGCCTCGCTGAGCAATACTCCTTCCTAGAGCCATCCCCGTCGTCCCCTTCGTGACTGGTGAGTCCGCCGCGAGCTCCCCTTTCGATTGGTGCCCCTCCCGTGGTCTGTACCGCCCTATAGCGCGAAAACCGAAAGCGCCGCCGTCTCCGGCGATGGCGCTGCCGCGTCCGTCCCCTCCTCCGGCGTCAGCGCCGCCCTCCCCCGCGCCCGTCTAATCCAAACCGTCCGTCTGAGATCCAACCACCCAGATTTGTCCATACCCCTTCGCCCAACGTTTTGCAAAAGAGCCCTTACAACTTTCTATGTGTAAACCCGCGCTCCATCTCACACTATTCTTTGAGTCTGCGGAAACTTTCAATCTAGCCCCTGCGTTTTCTCCTAAACGAGGCGCAGTCCATCCGAATTTCAATTTCGTTTTATTTATTTAAATCTGCAAAATCAATTTCAATTTATTTACAGTTTTGCCACTAATTTCAAAAGCTTATAACTTCTTTGTTTCAACTCCGTTTTGATCCGCTTAACTTGCATTAGATTCGTTACGAGCAGTTCTTTCAAACTATATAACTTTCACTACTGTTTTCTGTAATTAAAATTTGAGTTAAATCTAATCTAGTAATTAGTGCCTCCAATCTTGTTTAGTTCATATCTTTTTCGTTTCAACTCCGATTAGCGTGATTTTTGCATCTATGTGACCATAGCGAATCGTAGATCAGTTTTCAAAACTCTTTATTTATTTATTGATTGGTGTACTGTTCTAATCATAGGCTATGTTTGCTTTGCATGATTGCTATTGGATGCATGTGTGGTGTTCTATGATTGTATGTCCAGTCGGTGAGTTGTACGTTGGTGATCAAGAAGAAGTTCGTGATCAAGAGTTCAAGATCAAGAGTCAACCTTTTGGAAGTATATAAGTCAACAGAAGAAGGATCTTGAGTTTAAGGCAAGTATAGCAATCAAGTTTTCTTTTCACAATCATGATCATGTTACTTAATTAATGTATGCAACGAATGATAAAAATGACGTATTAGCAACTTAAGAAATTATTTGTACGAGCACCTTTGGGATTTACAGTGCAACTGTTGGGGGTTATATGGCTCGGGCTTTAGCTCAGTATGAGGACCTTTTCTAGCTTGTTAGTGGTTACCCGAAAGGGCGCATAAGGCGCTTGACGAGACGGGTATAGTGCGGCTTCTGTCCACGTGTGTATAGGCTGCGTGTTATTGTGCCACCTGGAAGGAGGGCTCTACATCCCCTTGCCTTAAGACCTAGCGGCCCTAACTTGTTAGACGAACCTTTGAAAGGCTTCATCGTGAACCCTGCCGACCTTCCTTGGAAGTGGGTTAAGAGGCTGATCACCTCGGGCAAAAGGGCAATTCACGTCTCGCAGTGAAAGTGTACACCTTTGCGCAAAGTTTATTAAACTGGTATATCAGCCTTGCTCAAGGACACGAGCGGCCTTGAAGACGTAAAGATTATGACTTTTGTTGGTTAACATGTTCATTATTTACCGTTTTATGCTATTCATTATTTATGTTACATTGATCATGAAACTTGGGATCTATATCACTTGTTGCTATACTTGTGGATTTCAACATGGACTCACTCTTGCTTTTCCCCACACCTCAGAGTGTTAAGCTTTGGAGAAGCTTAGGCTTGTGGTCAACCAGTCAGTTGTTCCCTGTGAAGTTGGTGCCTCCATCTGAAGATCGGAGTGTCTTTCCGCTGTCTGCTCCTTAAGGTTATGTTCTTTGTTCTATATACGTTATATATGTGCATTGTATTTCGATATTACCCTTTATTTGTGGCTATATGTGAGATTTGACTTCCTGGGCTCACATATGGTGTATACCTGGTTTTGTTCTTAAAACCGGGTGTGACAAGTTGTTACAGTGTTGACCTCGTGATCTCTCTTGATGGTTGATTTCTCATCTACCTTTCTCATCAAGAGATCCATCTTAGCAGAGAGCATGTCTACCTCATGAACGGTATGCATCCCTCTCTTCTTTGGCTGAGTGCGTTCTTCATTCCATCCTTGGTTGATCACCATCTTTTCGATAAGATCCTTGGCATCTCTTACATTGTGTTGAAGGAACGCTCCTCCAACTACAGCATCAAGGTGACTACAGGCTAGTTGAGTTAGCCCATGGTAGAAACCTTGGATAAGGAGACAATCTTCTATCCCGTGATGAGGACAAGCATGAATGTACTCCTGAAGACGTTCCCATGCTTCAGGAATCATTTCATCCGTCTGTTGTTGGAACTTGGAAGCTAGAAATCTTTCCGCGCAGGGCGTTGGTTTTGCCCATCAGGAAGAACTTCTTTAAGAATGCGTTGGCGCATCTCTCCCAGGTGGTGGCTTCATCTTTGTTGGCGTAGAACCATTGCTTCGCCTTCCCAACAATGAGAATGGGAAGAGGCGGAGACGGATGGCGTCTGACGACACTCCTTTGATGGTGAAGGTACCACACACCTCCATGAAGTGTTGGAGATGGCCATTGGCATCCTCATGGGGCTTTCCACAAAACGGGTTGACTTGCACCATGTTGATAAGAGCAAGCTTGAGCTCAAAAGTGGCATCCCCGAAGTTGAACTGCGGTCCCGTGGCTACATTAGAAGCCGACGGAGCTGAGTACTCCAAGATCGTCTTTTGGGCCATGGCTGCCTCAGGTAGTGGTGCAGAACCTCCTTCCTTGAATGGGTCCGTTTTCGAGATAATTTCTTGATGGGGAACTAGACGACGTCTAGAACTCCTTAGAAGCTTTTCAGGATTTTCAACAAAATTGCTCGGTAATTGGAAACCGCTCATACACTGCCTTGCTTCACAATAACGGGAAACAAGAGCAGGGGTAAGCCCCTATGACTAGTTTGTACTAAGTTGGTGGTAATCTTAAGACTCTGGCTTAACAAATTTCCTAGACCTTTGCTTTCCCCGGCAACGGCGCCAGAAATGCTTGTTGGTATTTCTTAGCGTCGCTACTAAGAATAGAGTTTTAATCTATCCCCAGCAACGGCGCCAGAAATGTGTTGGTATAAATTAATGCACACTCTACTTTATCCGCAAGCGCACAGATAAAATCTACCGATGTAGCACTTCACCGGAGTAACCCAGTTTTAATATCGAACCCAAAGGAATGGATAGCAATGAGTCTCAAGTGTATAACCCCTGAGTAACTAACAAGGACGGATAAGCTAAAAGTATAGAGGGGATCACTAAGGCTATCTAAATCCAACTTAAGAGTGATGTGTTTATGTTATTCTTAATGGGGAAGTTGCCATAAAAGGTCACAACAGAGTATGATTCTTTTATGCAAATGTATAATCCTACCGAGCCTACACACGGGTAAGTGGACTATAGAAGAATCAACAAGGCTATAAGATAAGAGTCACCCTTCCGAACTACCACTACTACCGGCGTTATAGGAGGTAAATATGAGCTATCAAGTCTAAGCACTACGCTTATACTATCCAACTACTCTAACTCTAGAGCGACTAGAATTAAAGTACTCAAAAGAGAGTCATAAACCTTAAGAACAATAAGAACAATGGCTCAAACTTGAATATAGATGTTGATTACCGAAACAATCGTTGAAGCAAGTCGATGAAGAACTTGAATCCACAGGTACAAGATGAAGAAGTTGATCCGACAGGCCGGAGCTTCCTCTTGATCTCTTCCTCTCTCTCTCTCTTCTAGTTCTAGAATAAGACTAGGTTCTAATCCTACTAGAGGGATATCTAGTCTTCTACTTGAAAGCTAACTCTTGATTACAATTAGATGAACTACATCTAATTCTAGATGAACTAGAAGAGATTCATCTAGAGGGACCTCTACTTCTACATTGGAACCCTAATTTCTGATGTGGAGATGAATAATGAAGAGGGAGATGCCTGGAGAGGGGGTCTGGGGCTGCTTATATAGCTCTGAGGGATCAACCGCGGCCATTGGATCAAACCGACTTAAGATAGGGCTGAGATGCATCCTAGAGGTCGGTGGAGGAAGCTTGTAGAAGACGGAAGCTAGCGGGCCCAGGGTGAGACCGACCGGTGGGCCCAGGGGACCGGTCGGTCCCACCTGGAAGTGGACCGGGGTGCCCCTCCTCGTGGTGTCTCTAGGTGTTCTCTGGAGTCTTCCAGAAGGTTCCTGACTTGCCGAATACGTTATCTCCCGTCGGTTTCCTTCTAGGAGAAGCAATCAGCGCTGGTTTCCTGGTTTAGTCCCTGCAGAATTAGAATTCACCAAAACTCGTGGAATATTGTCAATTAAAACCCTAAACCTTTGTTGGTGATTGAATTCATGCCCTTTTTATATTTATTTATCCTTTAATTTTGATAGATAACCAGCGTCATGAAGTTCCCCCAAGCTTACCCTTTGCTAGTCCCTTAGCAAAACCAATACTTATCAATGGATCAGGAGTTGCTACAATATCTTTACTTCCAACAAGTATACCTGCTGTTAAACAAAAATTCTCTGAAACATATCATGTTATTCTTCATGGGGCTTATTACTCTTACCTTAGATCTTGAATAATTGAGAGATTGAACGATCAAATCAAGCACTATGTCTCTAGTTCTTTCACTTCACCTTTATCCCGGAGTTTTAATTAATTTTCAAAAGCATTAATACATATGTTGTTAAATTGAACAATGGATCCAAAGAGGAAGTCAACCAACCATTGAATCAAGAAGTGTATGTGTATGGAAAAATGGAGTCGGATGCTCTTTTGAATATATTCACTCTCTTCTGTTTATCAGAGACATATGGCTATCAGGCTAATTCTACTGTCGGGCACGTGCCCATTTTTTCTGATATATATATATATATTTTCTTTTCGAGGTTCCGGACACTTGTCCCTTTTTATTTCCTCGGGATCTATCTTTTTTGAGGTTTCGGACACTTGTCCCTTTTTGTTTCCTCGGATCTTTCTCTTTTTTTTTTCTCTCTCTCTTTTTTTAATAGCCATATGCTTCCAACAAACTTCTCAGAGGGTAGCAACAGATAATTATGAGCATTTATGTGGAAGATGGATGAAATATGTAAGTGATCTCAATTCAATGGCAAGATGACATCTCACAGGGTCACAAAGCTTAATTTAACTCAATGCAATTATTAGTCATGTTTATATTTAGAAATCTCCGGAACTTTAGTGTTGTTTAGAACAAGATAAAAGCAGCTCAGATCATCACATGTCATATCCCAATTACCTAGACCTTAGATTATGTATTTGCCAACCATGTATTTTATTTTATTTTAAGGCATCATTATTAATTAGGAGAACTCATGCTTTAAAGGCTAGGTACTTGAAAGAAATTAGATAGAGCAACTATTCATCATTTCCATGCAAAAGATTAGAGAGAGAGGGTTTTAGTCATCAACTTCTTAAAACAAACTAGACACACTATTTTATTAATCTAACACACTTTAAGATAAAAGCTAATAATTATAGTAGTAGTAATAATAAAGACATACCTGAATCGCGAAGATAACGAGGGTGCGTCTCCCCCAAGCTGGTTCCCTTAATAGCGTTGAGCCTTCATGTGCCCATATATTTTTGTCTCTTTTTTAATTAATGGTGAGCCTTCATGTGCCCACATATTTTTGTTCTTTTCTTTTTTTAAGGGTGAGCCTTCATGTGCTCACATTTTTTTTTGGTGTTTTGAATTTGTTTATAGAATGAAAAACTTAAGAGGATAGAGATAATTACGTGGATACATGGGGGTGCCTTCCCCCAAGCTGAATATGACGTAGTCGTTCGATCTTGCAATGTAGCGGACTGGCAGTGCATATGTCCTTCCTCTATTAGAGCTTTGAGTGATGATGATGTTTGTTGAGACAGAGCTCCAACAGTGGATGGAGCATTCACTTGCTCGTTAGCTTTTCTTGGCCTTTCAAATCCTATGAAACTCAAATAGACAACAAAACTTGTGGAACAGATTAAGCATTAGTGGTTGGCCACTCAAGCCTTAGCTGTCTAGAATTTTAGTGAGATCTCTTTCTTGATATTTTTGTATTTTATATTTTTATGATGCAAGAGAAAGTACAACAAGATGAATGCATGCATATTTATTTTTATTATTTTTATGCCACCACGATGAACATTCCTGTGGGATTGTACAACATAGAATTATTCACATGGGGCTTCATGGTTTATGATGTAGTGTAACAAATGTAATATTTTTATTTTCTTTTCTAATGCAATGCAGAAATGTTTGTGAATTAAATATGATGATGCAATGATTGAATATGATGATGCAATAAATGACTAAGAATTAAATATGAGAAATATGCAGCAAAGTAAATATAAACATAACTACCGATTTTTACCTTTTGGCGAAGGTTCGGATATTTAGGTTCGACGAACCGGACATTTCCTTGGTTTAGACCTCCCAAGGTATGTCAGACGTTTAGAAAGTTGTTATCGATTGTACCTCTTAGGTGCAGACATTTTCTGCCATACTTTCTTGTCTGAGTCTTCACTTCTTGTGGCTCACTGTCTTGAGATTTCTTTTGTTCTTTCTTTTCTGGGACAGTGTCGATCGCTTCTTCTTCGTGATTGGCCTCTCTATTCTTGATAGTTTGTCTTCTTTGGCATTGAGAGCGGCGTCTTTCACTTCTGTTCTCCTTGGGTGCTTCATTGGGTATGTAGTTGATGAAGTTGTATCGTGCCTTTTCTCCAGGAAAGTGAAAATGGATTTCCTCTTGTAGATGATTGCACTTGTAGCATAGAGGAATGGTCTTCCTAGGATGAGGTGGACATCATCGTCTTCTCCCATGTCAAGAAGTCTGTGGGGACTTAATGACCTCTAATTCTGACTACAACGTCTTCCATCATTTCTTCTTGTTTATGCCTCTTGATATGGTGTCACTCATGTTCTTCGTTTGCCCAGCAGTTTGAAATGAAGCGTTAATTATGGAAGCTGGCAGCATCTTGCTCAATGTGCATGTTCTTGTAGATCTAGGACCTTCACTCTGTAGAATTTAGGAGTGATAAACTTCTCCATGTTTGCTCAAGAGTGTGTCCTGCTCATAAAGATAAGGTAGAGATCAAGTGCATAGGCTCTGTTGGTGGAAAAACACCAACAGAACCAAAAGTTTTGTTTATTCCCCTTAGGCACATTGCACAAGACAAACTTGTTGTTTATGTGTTCTATTCAATCTTAACATGAGTGATAGGATCAGAGGATGAGCATAAAAGTAGCATCTTAAAATATTTAACCGATCAGATTACTTAACCAAAAGGAAGGATAATCTGTGCATAAAGTGTCGATCTTTTCATAATTGAGATATATCGTCTTCCAAAGGTTGGATGCACAACATTTTAGCTTATTTAGTTAAGACAGTAAGATACAAGAGAGTAAACAAAGATCAAAGGACTGATCAAGTTGAGTTGATTAGGTTGGATCAAGTGAGGTGCAACTTAAACATGTTTAGTTCTTTATTTATGTTCATACTAGAATCAAGAAGAAGCTTTTAAAGTGATGGTTACTTGCCTTGAAATATTACTTTGTTATTGAAGAGTGATGTGTCGAACCACCTTGTGGAAGCTTCTCTTGTCTAGCTGGCTTGTCTTCTCTTGCTCGTCTCACAATGTGCTTGAGAGGAGGAAGATCACAGTGGAATCATCTTTAGAGGTATCGATCTTCCTTCTCTATGTGTTTACTTATCAGTGAAGGCGCTTTGTTCCTCGAGTATGCTGCCTAGAATCCTCTCTCTTTCTTGCATTAATTCTGTACTATGAGGATATAGGGACAGTTCTGCATTCTTCTCTTGTCAACCTTTTTATTTTCCTTTTAATCATTGGGTTGGCAAGAGACTTGAATTTAGAGCTGCTACTCGAGTGCCTCCATGAGAGACTTTGTTTTGTAATGCCACAACTGAAACTTGTCTTCTCAACAGTGTCTAGATGATGGAGATCTTATCGGCTGTTTCTTGATTCGCTAGCTCAGGTAATATCTTCATCTTCTAACTGTTATGGTGCAGTGGCTTCATCCTTAATGATGCCCTCCTCAATTCTTGGCAGTTGGTTCTTCCTTTGAGGTCTTCTCTTGGTTCTCTTTGGCTGTTCATAAGTAATGTAGATGTTGAAGATGCAGCGAAAGATCCAAAAGTTGACTTCTCCAGGTCCGGCAAAGGTGATAACATTGATGGTGTTCAAGAACGATCTTCCAAGAATGAGTGGTGGATCATATTCTTCTTCTCGATGGAGATAGAATCTAGTGGTTTGTATTGATCAAAGTGGTGGGTAGAAGATCAATATGTCTTGCTGTTGGGTTCCTCCTTCCTCCCTTTGATTGTGAAACACATCTAGACAACAGAATTGTCTCTCCCAGGCTGGCTTGTGCTGTAGATGGACTTCCAACAATATGTCCATGTGTTTAACTTGTAGATCTTGCTATTGTTGTAGTGGTACCATCTTGTCTCCCAAGCTAGGTCTTGATTAGAAGAGAAAATAACTTTCCACTTCTTGTCTTGATGTCTTGGGCATTGATGGTTGCAGGCATAGGTTGTTTCATACGAGGTAAGTTGCATCATGTTTGTCATCAGTGCTCAAGCAAGACTCAAAGCTAGGCTAGCACCATTTGTGATCTGAGAGTTGGTTTGTATGTCTATGGTTTGGGTTTTGGATCTTCAATGTTCAGACCAAACCATGGATGAACAAAATCTCTCTCCTGCATAATGTTAGTGGATATATACCCGAAGGATTGCAAGAATTTGAAGCATGGGTTGTTGTCCATAACATATGTATTTTGCATCTATGCTAATAAGGAGATGTTTTTAGGATTACTTTAGCATAGACTAGTATGTGTTGGCTGCACTTTAACATGATTCAAGGCAAAGGATAACTTGCAGTAGAAGACAAAATAAATAAACTTTGATACTCACAGTTCTTTCATCCATGATGAATGAGCTGAGTCTTCATTGTGCAAAGTTGTTAAAGTTCATGTGTCTCTTCATCTCCAGTATGAGTTCATCTCCGGACTTTCCCAAATTGATATTGAAAGTTTCATTGCAGTGGTTAGTCCAGCAAAATATCCAACATCCACTATAGCATACTATTGGCTCAAAAATCAACCTAGACACCACGTCTAATTTGATCTAGGAAGGTATTTTAACTTAATTGCCTAAATTAAAAGCCTTTGAAAGCAAGATCACCACTCCTAAACTAGGCACCATGCTTAATTTAACAGATGTATGAAAGTACTCCAAACCTAAACATATAATATAGCGAATGAGGGTAGCATGAAAGTATTATAGAGATTTAGTCAAATGGTGATGAAAGAGTATGATGAGCATATCCTAAAGGTAGGGACAACCAACACAGCCATGCGGCAAGAAATGCTCTTAGAAAGTCTATTCCCCAAGCTTGGATTTTGCACAAATCAAGATTGGATGAATTTAATTCAATGTTGTATGATGATTGGTTGGGCGTACCTTGTGTTTGTTGTTCCTTCGTTCTTTTCTACTCCAGACCTAGGAAGGTTAGTGACAAAAATACCCGAAGGAATATTTTCATAATTATATTTCTATGCTCATTACAAGGATAGTGCAACAGAAATGTAGGCATAGCTAATAACCAGGTGTTATGATGGGATGTAAGGATTCTACTGATTATAGCTTGCGGCTCATGGGGTAGTGATAGATAAGAGTGGAATTCAAAAACAACATTAATAAGAATGAAAACAAAAATGATGAAAAGACTGGGACAAAAAAAGGAAAAGATAAAAGTATGATTACAAGGTTAAACTTAAGACGTAAAATGATCTACCGTTCCCCGGCAACGGCGCCAGAAATGCTAGTTGGTATAAATTAATGCACAATCTACTTTATCCGCAAGCGCACAGATAAAATCTTCCGATGTAGCACTTCACCGGAGTAACCTAGTTTTAATATCGAACCCCAAGGAACGGATAGCGATGAGTCTCAAGTGTATAACCCCTGAGTAACTAACAAGGACGGAGAAGCTAAAAGTATAGAGGGGATCACTAAGGCTATCTAAATCCAACTTAAGAGTGATGTGTTTATGTTATTCTTAATGGGGAAGTTGCCATAAAAGGTCACAACAGAGTATGATTCTTTTATGCAAATGTATAATCCTACCGAGCCTACACACGGGTAAGTGGACTATAGAAGAATCAACAAGGCTATAAGAGTCACCCTTGCGAACTACCACTACTACCGGCGTTATAGGAGGTAAATATGAGCTATCAAGTCTAAGCACTACGCTTATACTATCCAACTACTCTAACTCTAGAGCGACTAGAATTAAAGTACTCAAAAGAGAGTCATAAACCTTAAGAACAATAAGAACAATGGCTCAAACTTGAATATAGATGTTGATTACCGAAACAATCGTTGAAGCAAGTCGATGAAGAACTTGAATCCACAGGTACAAGATGAAGAAGTTGATCCGACTGGCCGGAGCTTTCTCTTGATCTCTTCATCTCTCTCTCTCTTCTAGTTCTAGAATAAGACTAGGTTCTAATCCTACTAGAGGGATATCTAGTCTTCTACTTGAAAGCTAACTCTTGATTACAACTAGATGAACTAGATCTAATTCTAGATGAACTAGAAGAGATTCATCTAGAGGGACCTCTACTTCTACATTGGAACCCTAATTTCTGATGTGGAGATGAATAATGAAGAGGGAGATGCCTGGAGAGGGGGGTCTGGGGCAGCTTATATAGCTCTGAGGGATCAACCGCGGCCATTGGATCAAACCGACTTAAGGTACGGCTGAGATGCATCCTAGAGGTCGGTGGAGGAAGCTTGCAGAAGACGGAAGCCAGCGGGCCCAGGGGGAGACCGACCGGTGGGCCCAGGGGACCGGTCGGTCCCACCTGGAAGTGGACCGGGGTGCCCCTCCTCGTGGTGTCTCTAGGTGTTCTCTGGAGTCTTCCAGAAGGTTCCTGACTTGCCGAATACGTTATCTCCCGTCGGTTTCCTTCCAGAAGAAGCAATCAGCGCTGGTTTCCTGGTTTAGTCCCTGCAGAATTATAATTCACCAAAACTCATGGAATATTGTCAATTAAAACCCTAAACCTTTGTTGGTGATTGAATTCATGCCCTTTTTATATTTATTTATCCTTTAATTTTGATAGATAACCAGCGTCAAAAAAATGCTTGTTGGTATTTCCTAGCGTCGATACTAAGAATAGAGTTTTAATCTATCCCCGGCAACGGCGCGAGAAATGCTTGTTGGTATTTCTTAGCGTCGCTACTAAGACTAGAGTTTTAATTTATCCCCAGCAACGGCGCCAGAAATGCTTGTTGGTATTTCTTACCGTCGCTACTAAGAATAGAGTTTTAATCTATCCCCGGCAACGGCGCCAGAAATGCTTGTTGGCACTTCTTAGCGTCACCACTAAGAATAGGGGGTAGGTCTATCCTCAGCGACGACGCCAGAAGTGCCTTGTGGGTAAGTTCTTATGTTTATTTGATAATTCTGCAAGCGGACATAATCTACCGCTGTAGCACTTCACCCGGGAGTATTCCAAGGTATGGTTATTTATTTTATCCTAAGGGAAAGCGGTGGCTAGGAAAAGAAGTTGATAAGAGGAGTCTAAGTGATTACCACAACTTGGTACTAACTAGAGTAGCGGGGTAAGGTAAATTGGTAGGAAGGTAATGACACAAGTTCACCAGGATAAATTTTGACAACTAATAGTGTAGCTAGGTGGGAGGACACCGAGAGAGTATAGGACTCCTATGATGCTAACTCTACATCTATGATTTACTCAAGTGCAAAGACAAAACACAGTAGAACGACGCCTCATGACAAGCAAACTAGGCAACGAGCGGACAGGGAGCACAGAGACTCTTACTATCAGAACGTCATGCTCAGCTTTATCCTTTAAGTCCTGCCTAAAAACACATGGTGGATTCCAGAGACCAGATTCGGGGCTGTCACCACCTGCTGGCTACCACTATCTATCTGTGCGACAGGCGACAACCAAGGGTAAGATCTTGTATAAGCACCACGCTTACACCGTCTCTCACTACTCTAGCTACTTATGGTTAACTAGAATACCGTGTTACCGGCAAGGCGTGTTGCTAGGTCAATCCCTCTACTCTATAACGACTAAACACTAAGGTAAACCACAACAATACTATAGCAGGTATAATATTGCACAAAGTAATGACTAAGTAAAGTAGAGAAAGACTAGTATTATAAGTAAAGTCTTACAAAAGTAGAAAGATAAAGATAAAAGCTATACTAGACTCTTCTGAAGACAGCTCCGGAAGACTCAAGCAGAGCTTGCTACTCAACTCTAACTCCCACACTAACTACAACTATAGTGTCTACTCTAATTCTTCACATCACTTGATGTCTTGGTGACTTGGTGTCTCAAATGAGAGCGGGAGGGCCTCTATTTATAGGTGGAGGTGGAGTGGGGGCTACTCCACCGCCACGTCATCGATGCGTGTGACGTGCCCTCTCCTCCGTTGGATTGTAACCACCTCAAGATGAACGGCTAATGTTCCTTGGGCTTAATTCACCGTGAAGGCACCTTAGCTTCCACGAGAAGGCACCTAGGGGGCACCCCTAGGTCGGCCGACCCATGGGGGGGTCGGGCGACCCCCCTATGACAGCTTGGCCCCACCTTGGTATGTGTAGATGATTTCCCCACTTGTCATTTGGTGTTTGACACTTTGAAATGTGTCATGGTCACTTTGTGTAAGGACCTGTGTGGCCTAGAGGGGGGGGTGAATAGGCCTGTCAAAAATCACAGCTCAAAACTTAATTAGATAGGCCCGGCACTACCGCTCTGTGCCCGACACTGCCGCTCCCCGGCACTGTCGGCCTTAGCCCGTTACTGCCGCGCAGAGTAGAACCTGAGACTGCAATTCGAAATCCAGCCACAACAAACTGATTCTATATGAATGGAAATGCTTCACTAAGTTTCTTGAACCAGCAGAACCAACTCTACCAAGCCAAATATATAGTATGAAGTAGATCGGGCCAAACCCTAGAATCTATCACAAGCTCACAAGTATGAAATATGAAAGCACGTAAGTACAATAGACAAGTGATTTATCCCGTGGTTCAGCTCGCCACCAAGGCTTGCCTACCTCCACGTTGTTGAGGTTGACCACTTAGGTCATGAGCTTTGCAACTCTACCTCATTCTCAAGTCAAGGAACCAAATCCTTGAGGTGAGGGGTAATAATACTAGCTGCACAAGTGATTACAAACCTCCCAATGCCGCCACACAAGTTGGTTAGCTCAAGGGCGACACCTAGCCGGCTAGGGTTCCAAGAACCCAAGAGTAATAGAATCAAATCCACCGGCTATGGCTCAAATCAAGTGCTCTAGGGAGTAGATCTTAGCTAGGGCTTCTCTTTGATGAAGATTTGAGGCTCTTACTCACTTGGAATCAATGGGAATCGAAGATTGGGGGAGAGAGAGCTTGGGAGCCTTCAATGGGGAGAGGAAGCCTTGTCTGGAGGTAGGAGAAGAGTAAATGGTCGTGGATGACCGTTGGGGTGGCAGGAGGGTAGTGTAAATACCCCCTGCCTTCCAACGGCTGAAACAAGTCGCGGCAGTGCCGGCCTTAGCCCGGCAGTGCCATGGCCCAGCACTGCCGCGCCTACCAGACAGACAGAGAAAGATCTGAATTCTGTGCAGCTGTCTTTGGTTAGAAACAGGGATGGCTTGGGTTGGTTTGAGCACATATCATTCAGCCATAGCGATGCATTTGCATTCCCCCTTTATAGTACGGCAAACCTATAACTCAAATTCATAATAAAGAGCTCGTTGTAGCACTTTGAGTCTGGAACCGATGAAATGTAATATGAGGGGTCCACCAACACATATGTACCATCCTTTATTATTATCAACCTGCTTGTCATCTTGGTAAATCTCATTAGTTCTTCAATCATGTGGTCATTATCACCAAATAAACCCACAATTAGGGCTTGATTGCACTTACATTCTCCCCCTTTTTGGTGGTTGATGACAACACAATTGAAGCTTACAATAGAATGGTACAATACTTGAGATTTAGAAGCTTAGGTGTGAAACCTCCCCCTAAATGTGTGAATGAGAGCTGAAATCTCAAATTGGCATTAGAGGCCAACATTCACATATTTAAAAGTGAAAAGTAGGTTCAGTTTCACATCCAATAGCTTTGTGGGGTGTAAACAAACTGTGTCAAGAATAATACGTGATGCGAATGACAGTTTAAGCACATCAGAGTGGTTTGCTGCCTGTCAGTCAGAGCGGCACTGCCGCTTTGGGCGCGGCACTGCTGGAGCCCGACACTGCCGGCCCTGGAGCGGCACTGCCGCTCAGACTTGCAGACAGCAAACGCAGTGGAAATTAAAACAGCCACAAAGCATAGAACAGAACATGACTAAACACAATATGGCAAGCTAGATAAGCAGATAAAAGTACATGTCCACATCCAAGTCTAAGAAGTAGCAACATAGAGTATTACAAAATAGAGTTTTGACCGAAACAAACTCTCTCACAACACAACTACTAAAAGATGGGGACATGAAAAGAAAAGTGTTGTACCCCCTTCTCTTCGCCTAATTCTCCCCCTTTGGCATCAAGTCACCAAAAAGAGAGAAGTAGAGAGAAGAGAAGAGTGTCCAAACACTCACTCATCATCCGAAGCTAACTTGTCCCACGGAATCTCGCCCTCATCATCATCATCATCATCATCATCATCATCATCGTCGTCGTCGTTGTCGTCGTCATCGTCCTCATCAGACTCTACAACGGCCTTCCCATGGCGATGGGTAGTACTGGTGTAGTGGGTCGAGGCACGTGTAGAACGACGAGATGGCACAGGCACTATCTCCTCCTGCTCCTCGTCGCCATCTGAGTCTATATCATCTGAATCAAGGCTGGAGAGGTCGAAGTGAGGTGGAGAGCGGGGTGGAGGTAACGGCGAATGGCCCGCCCGCTCTTGCTCTGCTCGCTGCTCAACAAGTTCCTAGTGAGCTGTCTGGGCTGCGTAGGTGCAAGTAGAGAAGATGGCCTTAATCCATTTGGCCAGCTTGCTCTTCTTCTTCCTCTGATAGGAAGGGCGGGAGCTCTCTGCCTGTCAAGCTGCTTGCCCCTGCTGCCTCCTTCTTCTTCTCCGCTCTATACGGTCATGCACCATCCTTGGCAAAGGTGTAGCCGGATACCATCTCAATCATGTACATGATGTAGGGGGCATAGAGCACTGCCTTCCTAGCATCCTCGGCTGCCACCTGTAGCTCAGTCCAAATAAAACTAGAGATGGAGAAGGGGTTTGCCCTGGGGGCCATCCTTGAAGGACCGAGAATGCAATAGCAAGGCGACCAGAGGGGGGGGTGAATGGGAGCTCAAAAATTTCTCTCGAAACTTTGGCCTTTGTCCCAAAATCAACCCCCGAAAGCTTCGATCGAAACCATGATGCCCACGACCCTTGGAAGAGGGTGGATGATCCCTAGGATCACAACGAGGCACCACAAAGCGATAGCAAACCAAAACGCCAAAGACACCGACACAAGTTCGACCCTCAAAAACCAAGTCCCGAACGTAGATGGAAGACTACGTTGAGAAATCCCCAAATACCAATGCTAACAAGTAGCAAAGATACCTAGAGAGGTTCCTTGATCAACTCTAGGGTCAAACGAGAAGTCCGGAAACCAAGCGAAGAAGCCGGGAGAGCCAACGCACTAAACCGCAACAAACAGCAGGATCCCGGACTGTCCGCCGTTACGGTCCCGGACTGTCCAGCCCTACTGCGGACTGTCCGCGAGCAGGTGGCGGACTGTCCGCCGGCTGAAAGTGCAAAACTGCACAGCTGCTGAAGTCCCCTGGTCGATTTGCGGACTATCCGCGATCGACTACGGCGGACTGTCCGCCGGTCTAACAGCAGCAAAGCGTCCGAGTCATGCAGCCACTGACCAGGCTGAAGCCCGACGCGCGGACTGTCCGCGCCCCTAGTGGCGGACTGTCCGCGGATGAACAGAGAGGGCGATTTCAGTCGCCCCTCTCACGAATCCTCTCAAAACCAAAACAAAACTCAATCCCACGTTCCCAAACTTGGAGAAGATGATCACGAGGTAGTTAGGAGACTATCCCCAAGAAATCATCCGCTCAAATCAACTCAAACATCAGGAAATCGAAAGGGAGGAGTATGAACGAAAAAGCGCCACGAAAACGAAATCAACCCGATCTACTTGTTCGTGAGGAGTTAGATGAATTCCTTCGGTGGAAATGATCTCCTCACTATAAAGAACAAGTTGATTCAAACGGATTTGCAAAGACGCAGTAGAGAGGGAGATCGAGTGACGGGAAAATCGCGGAGAAACAAAGAACGCGAAGAACACGAACAAAACGCGAATCAAGTCATCGATCTGCAACCGTGTGGCTACCACACGCTACAACAGTGAGATTACGGTCTCACTTCCTCAAAATCTCCAGTACACAGAGGTATGGTTCTCTGCGGATCTCAGCTAGCTACAGCAGGGGATTGGGAGAGCAGGAAACCCTAGAAGCAAAGAGCAAATGACTGAGATAGATGGGGAGGAGGGTGTCTCCCTCTACTTATCCTAATTCTAATTCCTACTCTACCCTTCTAATTACAGAGCGAACCAGCTAAACCCTAGGGTTATTCTGGACCAACTCGGGTAGGTGGTGATCCGACGGCCACGCCCGCACAACTGGTAGCGTTGCCTCGACGCAACCTCACCGATTGCCGCCACGTGCCGCCACCGCTCCGCTCATCCTTTTTCCGGACTTCGCCCCCGGTTTTGAGGCCCAAACCGGGAAACCAGCCTTCACGACCAACCCCAGGTTTTGAGGCCCAAAACGGGAAACCAGCCGACCGTAGCCTGAGTTTTGTGGCCCAAACTCAGAAACCCGCAGCACCCAGGTTTTGAGGCCCAAACCTGGAAACCGTCCTCAGCCCGAGTTTTGTGGCCCAAACTCGGAAACCATCAGCGCCCAGGTTTTGAGGCCCAAACCTGGAAACCGTCCACTCGGTGGTTTTTCTGTGGCTCAACCACCAAACCAAGCTGTAGAGGGGATGCACCGCCCGTGCACCCCGTCCACCGACACGTGTCCCCAGGTCCTCGACCCAGGCAACACGTGCCCGCAAGTCTCGCTCGTCGCTGTCCCAGGCTGCCAGCCACCACAGCTGATCCTCGGGCCACCGGTCCCTCAGTCCAAGCCTCACGTCCGCCCTTCGCCACTCTCGGTCCATCGGCACGACACGTCTCTACTTGACCTTCACCTTGCCTCTGATCACTGTCTCCGTGCTCGACACCTGCACAACACAAGCCAAAGAACATGCGCATTATCCCAGTTGACAATCACTCATCACTCAGAGACTCGGCATACACCCATGTATCCGCAATCTCCCCCTTGATGAGTGCATTGTCAACTACACACACAAATCATAATGGAAATAAAAGAAGAAGGAAGGAGAAGAGAGAACTCGACCAAATGACCCAAAAGCATAGCAAAGCCGAAGAAGGTCAAGTGGAAGGAAAGAGAAGAAGCTTGGTCCCAAAGACATGGGCAACGGCTCGACGCAACCAAGCAAAGCAAAGCTAGCCCTCAAGAAGAGGTAGAACAGGCTCAACACCGCTAGCAAGTACCAATTGATAAATCGAAGCAAATGCTAGTCCCTCAAGATAGAGGCACAGAGGCTCAACACAACTAGCAAGAAAGCTCGATACAAACCTTATGGCCAACAAGAAGCAAAACTCCCCCTCGAATAGTGCACCGACCAGGAAAACTCCCCCTTGGTTCCAACTTGGAAAACCACAGATTGACAACCCCTTAGTTGAACACTCAGAAAGAGCATATGATTTGCAATATCTCCCCGTTGTTGAAAATGCACCATCAAGAAAAGAATGCATATCAAGTAAATTTCTCCCCCTTAGAGAATGCACCATCAAAAGTGCCAGCAAGTCAATTTCTCCCCTTCCAAAATGCATATGAGTCAAAATGCAAGTTAGCAGCTTCAGGAATATAGTCGATAGAGTATGAAGATGCTCGACAAATGCTGATCCAATGACTCAACAATATGCACATAATGCTAGCAAAGGCTCAAACTGATCACTAAATACGAAATATGAACATTTGAGAAAAAGAGCAGTTTTTAGCCAAAAAGGTATTCACCATCAAAATAGCACTAAGCATGTATAGACAGGAAGTCAAACAAGTGCTAAACATGTATACAAGGTGAACTACCCCTAGCACAGTTCAACATCATGCTATAGAATGAAACATAGACTTGTGTATCCAAATTTTATCGGAGTTGCAGCGGTTAGATTACACAAGTTCAAATTTCAGCATGTGATTGCGAGAGGTTGAAAGCTTGTCATGCCTAACTTTTCAACTGTGCGAAGCCTATGCAGAAGCAATCAGAAGCTTAAAGCAACAGTTTCGGTCATACACTACACAGCTCAAGTTTAACTCAAAGTGCAATGAGAAACAGTCTCGAAACTGTGATGTGTGACAAGCAATCCCATCTCGATCTTTCTAATTCACTTAACTTGGTTCAAATTACGGCAGTATATGAACAGACCAAGCAAGTGAATGACTCAGAACTAGAGACATAGCAACCTAGCATATATGAAAAGCACAAGTGATTTCAACACATTCTACACATGCTAGTTGCATATCTCAATGGTGAACATTTTCAGGTTTTAAGTTCATTAAACCAGTTCACCATTAAAATAGCTCAGCTCACAACATGTATTAGTGATCAGAAGAGCATAAGCTACAAGCATCAACATAAAGCATCGGAGCATACACTACACAGAGCATAGTCACATTCTAAAGATTATATACATGAAGCTCTGAATGTAAATATGCAAGATGAAATGCAAAGAAAAGATGCAAGAAGAAACCAATTGAAAAACAAAAGTCAGTTTATGTACAAGAGTCAAAATGTTTCCCCCATCTAAAAGGGGAAACACACACCAAGCTCACCTCTCAACCTAGCAAAAGTTGATTGGTCCAAAGGCTTGGTGAAAATATCAGCCAACTGATGATGAGTATCGACATGGCGAAGGTCGATATCACCCTTCTCATAGTGGTCTCGCAGAAAATGAAAGCGCACATCAATGTGTTGGTCTTCGAGTGCAGCACGGGGTTCTTAGCAACGCTAATAGCACTCGTGCTGTCACAAAGCAAAGGAACGCGAGAAAAGCTCAGACCAAAATCACGCAAAGTGGCCATCATCCAAAGTAACTGGGAACAGCAGCTAGCCGCAGCAACATACTCAGCCTCCGTGGTAGACTGAGCGACACTAGACTGCTTGCGAGAAGACCACGATACAAGAGAAGAACAATAAACTGGCAAGTCCCAGAAGTGGACTTGCGATCAATACGACAACCAGCAAAATCGGCATCAGAATAACCGCAAAGGAGAGGGTGGAGGAAGCAGAATACCAAATCCCAAACTCAGGAGTGAAGCATAAGTACCTCATTATGCGCTTGACCGCCTGACGGTGAGAAGTGCGCGGCGACGACTGAAATCGCGCGCACAGACACACCGCGAACTGAATGTCCGGGCGTGTCGCCGTCAGGTAGAGCAGCGACCCGATCATACTCCGGTACTCCTTCTGGTCCACAGCTTCTCCATCCACATCCGCATCCAGGGCCGCCGTGGTCGCCATGGGTGTTGGAAGAGGCTTGGCCTCACCCATGTCGAACTTCTTCAGGATGTCTTGGTGTACTTGCCCTGGTGCACGAACGTCCCTCTCGGGATTGCTTGATTTGCAACCCGAGGAAAAACGTCAACTCGCCCATCATGCTCATCTCAAACTCCCTGCTCATAGTGTCTGCAAACTTGGCAACCAAAGCGTGAGAAGAACCACCAAAAATGATATCATCCACGTAAATCTGGACCAAGAGAGTATCATTGCCTTGCTTGAGGAGAAAAAGCGTTTTATCCACACATCCCATTTTAAAACCCTTAGCAAGCAAAAAGGTTTTCAACCTATCATACCAGGCTCTAGGGGCTTGTTTCAAACCATATAAAGCTTTGTGAAGTTTAAAAACATGGTTTGGAAACTTGGGATTTTCGAAACCGGGGGGGGGGTTGTCTCCATATACCTCCTCTTCTATGTAGCCGTTTAAGAAGGCACTCTTGACATCCATTTGAAAAAGTTTAAAACCTTTGGATGCAGCAAAAGCCAAGAGTATCCTAATCGCCTCCAAACGAGCTACAGGAGCAAAAGTCTCCTCATAGTCTATCCCCTCCTTCTGACTATACCCCTGGGCAACTAGTCTGGCCTTGTTTCTCACAACATGGCCATCCTCTCCTTGTTTGTTTTTGAAAACCCATTTTGTCCCAATAGGATGACAATCAGGAGGAAGAGGAACCAAAACCCAAACCCGATTTCTTTCAAAATTTTCTAACTCCTCATGCATGGCATTGACCCAATCCGGATCAGATAAAGCGTGTCCAACATCTCGGGGTTCAAAATCAGCAACAAATGCAGAATGAGCAAAGTGAGAGATTTGTTGTGACCTTGACCGAGTGACACGTTCGTCGATGCTGTCGATCATCTGCTGAGGCGGGGTGTTGGCGCTGGATGTGTCGTGGCGCCTCCCGAGCTGATGTAGCCTCCCCCTCAACAGCAGCTGGTGCCTCCTCGGGTACAAAAGGTACCGCTCGAGGTGGCGGATCCCACGGCCCCTAGGAAGAAGAAGTGTCGGGGCCGTGAGTCGTAGTAGAAGCCGCTCCTTGCGGCACAGCAGGTGGAGGGGGTGCTGGATCATCCATACCTTCAGCACCCTCATCCTCATCATCAAAAAGAGGCTCACCAACCTCATGATCACCTGCACGCTCAAAACGAGAAGAAGGACAAACCATGGTCTCGTCGAAGGTGACATCAGATGTCTCCATGACTCGGTTAGTGTCAAGGTTAAGTACACGATAAGCTCGAGTATGAGTGCCATAACCCAAAAAACACACCGTCAGAAGAACGAGACTCAAATTTGTCCAGGTTGCCTTTCTTAAGTATAAAACAGTGGCAACCAAAGACTCTAAAATAACTCACCTTGGGCAGTTTTCCAAAACGCAACTCATAAGAAGTCTTTTTCAAGAAAGCTCGGAGAAAAATGCGATTGGAAATGTAGCATGCAGTGCTCATAGCTTCGGCCCAATATCGCCTAGGAGTCCTATGCTCATCGAGCATCGTCCTGGCCATCTCTACAAGGGTCCGATTCTTCCTCTCTACAACACCATTTGGGCGGTGTGTAGGAGGAAGAAAACTGATGCTCTAAACCCAAAGAGTTACAAAACTTCTCAAAATCTGAATTCTTGAATTGGAACCATTATCACTCCTAATAGCTCGCATCGAGTTCAAAGGGAACTCGTTCTGAAGACGCAAAATCAGATTGCGAGCAAAGGAGAAAGTCTCGGTCTTCTCAGCTAAAAAGAAGACCCACGAATATCTCGAAAAGTCATCAACAACAACAAGCACATACCACTTCCCCCCAACCGAGCTCACCCGAGCCGGACCAACAAGGTCCATGTGCAAAAGCTCTCCAGGGCGCTTGGTCATGACCTGAGTCACTGGATGGTGGGGAGCGGCGGCAACCATCTTCCCATGTCTACAAGAATGGAAAACAAGATCCTTCTCCATGGATAACTTGGGCAATCCTCGGATTAGGCCAAGTGAACTAAGCCTTGCAAGCAAGTCGAAGCTCAAATGTCCAAGTCTCCTATGCCACTTCCAAAGATCAGAGGAGGAAGGTCCAGCCACAAGACAACGAGAATGCCAAAAGACTTCGAGAAATTCGCACGAAAGACTTTCCAAAGGGCGAAATCAAACAAACAAGATTGCCCTGAGGATCCAAAATACGACTGAGATTCGGTTTAAAACGAATCTCATAGTCATCATCAAAGAGTTGCGAACAAAAAAGAAGAGGTTAAAATGCAAGTTAGAAACAAGAGCAACATCGCGCAACACAAAGTGCTCATTAACTCGCACCGACCCACGAGACAAAACCTTACCTTTGCTATTGTCGCCGAAGGTGATAAACTCCTTTTCGGCGACGGACTAAGACTGGAGAACCACTTGGCGTTTCCGGTCATGTGCCTCGAGCAACCGGAATCCACCAACCAAACGTTCTCCAATCGTTTTACCTACATCAATAAAAAGACATAGGGTGAGCATACGGTCCAACACTGGGGTTAGTGAAGTAGGGAGAATACCAGTGTTGGGCCGGCTGCTCAAAAGAACGGTTAGCAGAAAAACCATTCCTAGCACGCCTACGGGGAAAGCGATCACCACGCTGAGGAAAACGTGGTCCGCTAGGGAGAGCGCTCACCGCGATACTCAAAACACGGTGGGGGAAAGCGCTCAACTACAAAGCCACCGCCACGGGGTCCATAGCCTACAACTGCAGGCTCCCGCCGGGCACGACCTCCTCGCGCCCTAGGCCTAGGAACTTGAGGTTTTGGACCTCTAGGCCTAGCAGCACGCCTCTGAACATTCGGCACATGTACATCATGGAAAGGATGGTACATGTCCGGGTTGTTCATCTCCCTTTGCACGCCGCCCTCTCTTGCGCGCGAAAGCAAACTCACTCAAGTGTCCATCTCGCACACAGTGCTCACAATGGTACCTCACCGCTCTCAAAGGGGGTTGTTGGTACTCACGGTAGTGGGTGTGGATCACTTTGCCCTTCTGTGGCATAAGCTCCTCCTGGATGGGTGGCATGGTGTCAACTTGTTTCCAGGTGGTTGGTTTGGGATGCCATGTTGCTTCTTGGGTGGAGCTCTCGGAGGTTCAACAAAACACCATCCTTGGTGTTGGGCTTGAGAGGCTCTTTGGGTGGAATCTTGGTAAGCTTGGGAGTAGTGGTGGAGTTGGGCTTCTCACATGGGTTAAGACCACTCGACTCTCCAATCTTGCCAAAAGATGAAACATCAACACCCTGAGCAAAGCCTACACCTGGACCTCCAGCAGCACGCTTGAATTGGGAGATCATCATCCCAAGCTGTGGCTCACCACAAGACACCCATGACAAGATGGTCCGAAGGTATGTGTTTTCCTCCTCGGTTTGCATCTTGTCATGCTCACAGTTGGCTATCTCCATCTCCAGCCCTCACACAAAAAACACCTGGACACAAGTGCTACCCGAGCTGGCCTTCTCAAGAGACACAATCTTGGCATTCTTCTCTGCCAACTCGGTTTGCAAGCCAACACAAGACTTGCACGCACCCAACAGTGAGGATCTAGCCTTCAGCTCATCCACCTCTCCTACCAACGCCACATACTTACCTCTCAAAGTGAGAAGGTCAGTCATGTGTGTGGTGCACATCTCGCACTCACCCTTCTCAGACACGACCACGGTGGACTTGGCAAACTCAAGCTCCTTCACCGTGTCCTCCCACTTCTGCCTAAACTCCTTGCGCTCTCTAGCAGCACGCCTAAGCAGCTTATCTTGACTAAGGAGAGCGGCAGTAAGTTTCTCGACCTCAGCAGAAAGCTCATTGGGGGTCAGAGATACCTGGGAGGTGTCGTCATCGTCGTTGTCCCGAGGGGTCTCCTCCAGCTCGCCGTCGACCTCCTTGCCGAGGGCCATGGTGCAGAAGCCCTCGTCGTCGGCGAAGAAGCAGAGGCCGTTGAGCTTGTCCTCGATCCTCTTCTTCTTCTCGGACTCGTCATCGCTTGAGAAGCGGAGTCGTCATCCGAGTCGTCGACGTCGCTGAGCGTGGCGAAGAAAGCACGCTGCTCAGCCTGGGCCTTCTCCAAGTACTTAGTCTTGATGTACTCCTTGTTGAAGCCGCCCTTCCGCTTGTGCTTCGCGGGGACGTACTTCTCCTTGCGCTTGCCGGAGTCATACTTGTGCCCATGATCGCCCTTCCCAGAATGCTTGTTTTTTGGGACATTGGCGATGAAGTGGTTGGGGTCGCCGCACTCAAAGCATCCTGAGCGTCCTCCTCCGCGGCGACGGTTCATGCGGTTGTTGTGAACCGCGAGAACCGGTTGGCAAGCAAGCCAACTCGTCATCCCCAAAGACTCCAGCTGCTCCTCTGTGACAGAAAAGAGAAGAGAAAGTGCAAATCCTCCAGAGGGGTTAGCAGAAGAGCCAGAAAGCAAAGCCATTGACGGGCCAGAAGGATTTTCATAAGAAGCCCTCGCCATGGCATCGATCTCACTGGACTTGAGCTTACTAAAGAGCTCGTCGCACGTGAGGGTCTCATAGTTAGGCGATTCGATGATCGCCTGAACCTTGGAATCCCACACCGATCGATCAAGGGTATGCAAAAGCTTCAAAGCCCTCTCATGATCGTCGAAAGGCAACAGCTCCTTGTTAGCCCTCATCCTTTGACAATCACCTGAAAGCGAGCGAAAAAATTTCTATGCTCTCGCCAGGCATATGTCGAAAGTTCTCATACTCTCGCTTGACGACTCGTAGAGACGGGTTTTGACTTGAGAGGTTCCCTCATGGAAAGCGCATGAGGGTAGCCCAAATCTCCCGAGCCGTAGCGAGGTGAGAAACGCGATCAAACTCACTCATGCTCAGGCATGAGAAAAGAGCATTACGGGCTCGGCTATTGGCATCGTGCTCATCGATCTGAAGCTGAGAGACACGAGCAGCCAAGACCACGTAATCGGCAGAGTTGCAAATATCCCAAATGGAAGCACCCAAACTCTGCAGATAGGCCGACATGCGTATCTTCCAATACGCATAGTTTGTCCCATGAAAAACGGCGGTTTGCCCACGCCGCGATCCATGTCGCCTTCTGTGGATCTGGAACCGGCTAAGGTGGAAGATCCTTAACCTGCTCGATACCAATTGAAGGACCGAGAATGCAATAGCAAGGCGACCAGAGGGGGGTGAATGGGAGCTCAAAAATTTCTCTCGAAACTTTGGCCTTTGTCCCCAAATCAACCCCAAAAGCTTCGATCGAAACCGTGATGCCCACGACCCTTGGAAGAGGGTGGATGATCCCTAGGATCACAGCGAGGCACCACAAAGCGATAGCAAACCAAACGCCAAAGACACCGACACAAGTTCGACCCTCAAAAACCAAGTCCCGAACGCAGATAGATGGAAGCTACGTCGAGAAATCCCCAAATACCAATGCTAACAAGTAGCAAAGATACCTAGAGAGGTTCCTTGATCAACTCTAGGTCAAACGAGAAGTCCGAAAACAAGCGAAGAAGCCGGGAGAGCCAACGCACTAACCACAACAAATAGCAGGATCCGGACTGTCCACCGGTACGGTCCCGGACTGTCCGCCCTACTGCGGACTGTCCGCGAGCAGGTGGCGGACTGTCACGCCGGCTGAAAGTGCAAAACTGCACAGCTGCTGAAGTCCCTGGTCGATCGCGGACTGTCCGCGATCGACTACGGCGGACTGTCCGCCGGTTAACAGCAGCAAAGCGTTCGAGCCACGCAGCCACTGACCAGGCTGAAGCCGACGCGCGGACTGTCCGCGGCCCCTAGGGCGGACTGTCCGCGGATGAACAGAGAGGGCGATTTCAGTCGCCCTCTCACGAATCCTCTCCAAAAACCAAACAAAACTCAATCCCACGTTCCCAAACTTGGAGAGATGATCACGAGGTAGTTAGGAGACTATCCCCAAGAAATCATCCCCTCAAATCAACTCAAACATCGGGAAATCGAAAGGGGAGGAGTATGAACGAAAAAGCGCCACGAAAATGAAATCAACCCGATCTACTTGTTCGTGAGGAGTTAGATGAATTCCTTCTGTGGAAATGATCTCCTCACTATAAAGAACAAGTTGATTCAAACGGATTTCACAAAGACGCAGTAGAGAGAGAGGAGATCGAGTGACGGGAAAATCGCGGAAGAAACAAGAACGCGAAGAACACGAACAAAACGCGAATCAAGTCATCGATCTGCAACCGTGTGGCTACCACACGCTACAACAGTGAGATTACGGTCTCACTTCCTCAAAATCTCCAGTACACAGAGGTATGGTTCTCTGCGGATCTCAACTAGCTACAACAGGGGTTTAGGAGAGCAGGAAACCCTAGAAGCAAAGAGCAAATGACTGAGATAGATGGGGAGGAGGGTGTCTCCCTCTTCTTATCCTAATTCTAATTCCTACTCTACCCCTCTCTAATTACAGAGCGAACCAGCTAAACCCTAGGGTTATTCTGGACCAACTCGTGGTAGGTGGTGATCCGACGGCCACGCCCGCACAACAGGTAGCGTTGCCTCGACGCAACCTCACCGATTGCCGCCACGTGCCGCCATCGCTTCGCTCATCCTTTTTCTGGACTTCGCCCCCGGTTTTGAGGCCCCAAACGGGGAAACCAGCCGACCGTAGCCTGAGTTTTGTGGCCCAAACTCAGAAACCCGCAGCACCCAGGTTTTGAGGCCCAAACCTGGAAACCATCCTCAGCCCGAGTTTTGTGGCCCAAACTCGGAAACCATCAGCGCCCAGGTTTTGAGGCCCAAACCTAGAAACCGTCCATTCGGTGGTTTTTCTGTGGCTCAACCACCAAACGGAAGCTGTAGAGGGGATGCACCGCCCGTGCACCCCGTCCACCGACACGTGTCCCCAGGTCCTTGACCCTGGCAACATCGTGCCCGCAAGCCTCCGCTCGTCGCTGTCCCAGGCCGCCAGCCACCACAGCTGATCCTCGGGCCACCGGTCCCTCAGTCCAAGCCTCACGTCCGCCCTTCGCCACTCTCGGTCCATCGGCACGACACGTCTCTACTTGACCTTCACCTTGCCTCTGATCACTGTCTCCGTGCTCGACACCTGCACAACACAAGCAAAGAACATGCGCATTATCCTAGTTGACAATGACTCATCACTAAGAGACTCGACATACACCCATGTATCCGCAATCCTAGCCAACATGTTCCTGCCATATCCATAGAGGTTAGAATGAGAGCCCCCTTTGGGGTTGAGAGTCTGCCTGAATAGGTTGTTCAACGTGTAGTAATTGCCCTTCAGCCCTTTGACCAACCATCGCCTTCCTAGGATCCTCATACATGAAAGAAATCTCATTATCGGTCAGAGTCCTCTCCTGGTGTAGACTATCAAGCTCTCTATCCCCGCTGCCCAAACCGAGAATCCTAGCAAAGATCTCATAAGATACCTTGTAGTGACGTCCCTCGGTCATCCAATGCATCTCCTCCACCACATTATCCACATAGAGAGTGGCATGAAACTGATGGATAATATCGGTGTTCCAATTGTAGCTGAAACCCATCAAGTCATACCTGTTTCTCTCCTTGCTACAACTCTGTCAATATCACGATCATGCTTGGCCTCCAAGTGCTCCCAATCAACATACTTCATACTTAGAATCTTTTGCTTCTTGGCATTGTACAGAACTGAACGATAAAAGTCAGAATGGAACTCATTCCAAAACCTATAGTCAATGCCCATATCTTTCTGAAGGTTGTAGGGATTGAGCTGGCGCTGTGTCTTCACTGAGCTGAACTGCTGGTAGTAAGACACGGGTTGCCTGTCCTTGGTATCCTGTGGAGGCCTCTCCTGCACATCCTCTGTGTAGGGCGGCAGGTGAGCTCGGCTGACCTCTGCAAGATGCTCTGGTGTGTTGGGATAAAGATCATCTTGAATCTGTCGCCCTTGCATCTGCAGGCGAGCCTCATCGCGTATCCGCTGCCTCGCTGAAACATCTCCTTGGGAACTAGAGCCACCTCGGCGAGATGGCTGCTTGCTCCTCCCCCTGAGCGGATCCATCCTTTGCTTCACCCTTCTCTCATCACCTCTTCCGCCCGACATCTAGAACATGGAAACTGAGAGTTAGAAGACTGCATAAGAGCTGGTAGGTCATAGTAAGGCAATAGACTTCGATGGATAGGGTGTAATTTGGATCAAACCCTGCTCATGGTCCGGCACTGCCGCTCGGGGAGCGGCACTGCCGTGGCCCGGCACTACCGCGCATAGCGCGGCACTGCCATGCGGGCAGGTCAGATCTGAGCCAAGGAACACCACATCCATCACCTCTACTACCACCCTATCATCTACAAACCCTTCTACAACCTCTAAGTACAATAACCATGGCGCATTTTACAAATCGGGAAAACTAGGGTTAGGGATTTTGAAATATCACCTTGAGAAGGAGAGGAAAGGGAAGAGAGCCCTTGGGGAAGATGAGGACGGAGCTGCAACTGTTGGAAGCACGGAGCAGCACCACCGGTGGCCGGATTCACCGGGAAGAAACCCGGAGAAGAGGAGAGCCGCCGGTCGCCTCCCTTGTCGCCCGAGAGAGAGAGAGAAAGAAGAGGAGAGGGTCACGGGCTGGGGAGAGAGGGAGAGAGAGAGGGTGAAACCGCAGGGTAAGAGTAGAAAAGGAGTTTTCCCTTTGGTCCCACACGGTAACAGTCGACTCGGGCTGAATCGACTAGTCGCGGCACTACCGCGCCGAGCGTGGCACTACCACGGCCCGACAGTTCTGCGACTGGCCCGGCACTGCCGGACAGTTACCACCAGAACAGATTTATCTCTAAGCTGCTACATCTCTTCCTTGGAGTGGACACGTACAACTTGCATGTTATGACCAGTGACAATCAATCAATACAGAACAATGGTCATTTCAAGCAAGTTTCTTTCTCAAAGATTTTGAAACACAATATATGAAAGATTTGAAAAAGGTTTTGCCGAGGTCATACTAGTTGATCAATCAAGCATGCTAGGTTTCAAACTACGTTACGAGAGTCAAGTATATTTATTTCACTTCTCAAAGCACAAAACCTTGACTCATCGAGAGGCTTAGTAAAGATATCGGCTAGTTGTTTATCGGTGCTCACATGACGGATTGCGATATCTCCTTTGATTTCGTGATCTCTCAAGAAATGATATCGGATGTCTATATGTTTGGTTCTTGAGTGACTCACTGGGTTGTTTGCAAGTTTTATGGCACTTTCATTGTCACACAAGAGTGGGATATGGGTAAAATGACATCCGAAATCATGAAGAGTTTGGCTCATCCAAAGTAGTTGCGCACAACATGCACCTGCTGCAACATACTCGGCCTCGGCTGTGGAAAGGGCTACACAATTTTGCTTTTTAGAACCCCAAGAAACTAAGGAGCATCCAAGGAATTGACATGTCCCCGAAGTGCTTTTTCGATCTACTTTACAACCGGCATAATCGGAATCCGAATAGCAAAGTAGTTCGAACTTGGAGCCCTTAGGATACCACAAGCCAAGGTTTGGTGTGTGAACTAGATATCTCAAGATTCTCTTAACGGCCACTAGGTGACACTCTTTCGGTTTAGCTTGAAATCTAGCACACATGCACACACTAAGCATAATATCAGGCCTAGATGCGCATAAGTAAAGTAGAGAGCCGATCATGGAGCGATATACCTTGATGTCCACGGCTTTCCCTTCCTCATTAAGATCAAGATGTCCATTAGTTAGCATGGGAGTCTTGATAGGCTTGGCGTTCACCATGTCAAACTTTCTCAACATATCAAGGGTGTACTTGGTTTGGCAAAGAAAAGTCCCTTCCTTCAATTGCTTGATTTGAAAACTAAGGAAGAACTTGAGCTCACCCATCATAGACATCTCAAATCTCTTAGTCATGATCTTACTAAACTCATCACAAAAGGATTTGTTAGTACTACCAAATATTATGTCATCGACATATTTGGCACACAAAAATATCTCCATTGACTTTGAGTGAGTGAAGAGAGTAGGATCGGCTTTGCCTATTTCAAAACCTTGTTTAAGCAAGAATTCTTAAGGCATTCATACCATGCTCTAGGTGAATGCTTTAGCCCATAGAGCGCCTTTTGGAGTTTGAAGACATGGTCGGGGAACTTGGGATCTTCAAAGCCCGGTGGTTGCTCAACATACACCAACTCTTGTATAGGCCATTGAGAAATGCACTATTCATGTCCATTTGATATAGCTTGAAGTTGTGATGGGCTGCAAAGGCTAAAAGAATCCGAATGGCTTCAAGTCTAGCAACCGGTGCATATGTTTCTTCAAAGTCCAAGCCCTCTACTTGAGTGAAGCCTTGAGCTACCAATCTTGCCTTGTTCCTTGTCACCACACCTTCTTCATCTTGCTTGTTGCGGAAGACCCATTTGGTTCCAATGACATTGGTATTTGGTCTTTCCACAAGTGACCATACTTGGTTACGCTCGAAGTTGTTGAGCTCCTCTTGCATGGCCATCACCCAATCTGGATCTCCAAGAGCTTCTTCTACCTTGAGAGGTTCCAAAGAGGAAACAAACGAGTAATATTGACAGAAATTTGACAAATGAGAGCGTGTCGTTACCCCCTTTCCAAGACTCCCAAGGATGTTGTCAACGGGATGATCCCGTTGAATAGTTTGCTTGAGCCTTGGATGATCTATGGGTTCTGCTACATCTTCGGCATCTTCTTCATCTTGCTCGAAGATGGGTTGTAGGTTCACTCCATGAAGTGGAGTGGCTGCAGCTGCCCTGGAAGTGCCCGGTACTGCTAGGCTCTGTCCGGCACTGCCGGGGTTGTGGCCGGCACTGCCGGGGACTGTATGTCACCAGTCCCAGCAGGGGCTTCAGCTTGAGGACCATCCTGATCAGTAGCCTGCTGTTCTTGTGGTCTAATATCACCAATGGCTAATTGTTTGATTGCTTTGCAGGGTGGTTCCTCATTGCCTACAACAACTTCATCAACTTGCTCTATTTGAGAGTCGTTAGTTTCATCAAACGTCACGTCTATCGCTATTTCAACCTTGCCGGAGGCCTTGTTGAAAACACGATAGGCATGCTCGTTTGATCCATAACCAAGAAGAAAGCCTTCATCAACCTTAGATGCGAACTTAGAGGCTTTGGGCTTCTTGTTTAATATGAAACATTTGCACCCAAAGACTCTAAAGTAAGACACCTTTGGCTTGTTACCGGTGAGCAGCTCATAGGAAGTTTTCTTTCTTCTCTTGTGGAGGTAGAGGCGGTTGATTGCATGGCAAGCGGTATTGACGGCTTCGGCCCAAAAGATGTCCGGCGTCTTGTATTCATCAAGCATCGTCCTTGCCATGTCAATGAGTGTTCTATTCTTCCTCTCCACCACGCCATTTTGTTGAGGGGTGTATGGAACTGAGAACTCATGCTTGATGCCCTCCTCATCAAGAAACTCTTCCACTTGGGGTTTCGGAATTTAGTTCCATTGTCACTACGAACTTTCTTGATGTTGAAACCGAATTCCCTTTGAGCTCTTCGTATGAACATCTTGACCTTCTCTTGCACTACACTCTTGTCATGCAAAAAGAATACCCAGTGAAACGAGAAAAATCATCAACAATAACAAGACCATGTTTGTTACCGCCGATGCTAAGGTAGGCAACCGGTCCAAAGAGATCCATGCGGATCAACTCCAATGGATGAGTAGTAGTGTCATAGCTCTTTGGTGGGTGAGGTACGCCTACTTGTTTTCCGGCTTGGCAAGCTCCACATACTCTGTCTTTCTCAAAATCAACATTAGTTAGTCCTAGGATGTGGTTGTCCTTTTGAAGTTTGGCCAAGTTCCTCATCCCAATGAGCTAGTCGGCGATGCCATAACCAACCCATGCTAGATTTTGCCACTAAACAAGTCTCAAGTTTGGCTTCACTCTTGTTGAAATCAACTAAGTAAAGCTTCCCTTTCAAACGACCCATAAAGATAATAGAAGAATCCTCCCTTCTAAATACTTCCACACCCTCATCCGTAAAGAGACAATTGAAACCCATCCCACACAATTGTGAAACGGATAACAAGTTGTAACTCAACAAATCAACATGTAAGACATTAGTAATTGAATGCTCAAGTGTGATGGCAACTTTACCAAGTCCTAACACATCCCCCTTGGAGTTATCACCAAAAATGGTATTTTCACTCGCATTTGAAGTTGGGGAATATGATGAGAACATACTCCTTTCTCCGGTCATATAATTTGTACATCCGCTATCAAGCACCCAACATGATCCACCGGAGGAGTATGCCTGCAAAACAAGTTTAGTTCCTTAATTTAGGTCCCCAATTGACATTGGGGCCTTGAAAGTTAGTCACAAGTATCTTAGGAACCCAAATAAACTTGTTAGCTGTCCTCTTGTTATCACCAACATATTTGGCAACAACTTTACCACTGTTGTTGTGTTCTAATATGTAACAAGATGACATGCTCTTCTTGGGGCTTCTATCTTGGGTTGATGTGCAAACTTGTTCTTGGTCATCCAAATTGATTCCTTTGGTTTCTGAGATTCTTGCTTTGGGTTGGGCACTTGCTTGTGCTGTGTGTGAGACTGAGCAGAAGGGAAACTGATAGCCTTCCCTTTCTTGGGGCGCGGCACTGCCGGCCTGGGGGCAGCACTGCCGGGGCCCGGCACTGCCGCCTTCTGGCGCGGCACTGCCGCGGTCTGTGCAAGCTGAACTGTACCAATCTGACCCTTCTTCTCAAACCTCACACACTCATAGCCATTCACTGTCCTTCTTCCATTAGTCTTGGCTCCTTTTTCGTGCCCCAACCCATTCTTTATGGAAGGACGTCTTCCGTTCTTGAACTTGTGCTTGTTCTTCTCTTGAGTCTTCTCATAAGCACTTGTGGTAGTCTTGACACAACCACTTGCAATGATGTTTGTCAATCTTGCTATCTCTTTTCTCATGGCCTCCATGTTCACAAGGTTAGTGGAATAGGCATTTAAATCAACATTATAGCATTTTCCACAACCTTCACTAGTGGAGGGAATAGAAGTGACATTTGCTTTAGGGAGAGGTGAGTTGCTTTCCCAAAGAAGATTATATTGCAGCTCAAGTTCTTCGTGCTTTTTACCCAAGTCACAATACTTTTCCTTGAGTGCAATATGAGCCTTCTTTAGGGAAGCATGTTCATCTTGCTCTTTGGCCAAGGCCTCATGCAAAACGTCCAACTCACTTCTCTCTAATGCAAGAACCTCCTTGCAAGCAATGTAGAGGTCCTCTTATTTGATGAGGGCATCCTCACTTATTGTTTGAGTCGGCTTGTACACTTTCTAATTCCTCCATTAGCCTAGTGATAAAGAGTTTGGTTTTCTTCTCCAAATTTTTAGTTATCATATTTATCTCTTCATCACTAGAATCATCATCACTAGAGAATCACTAAGATCACTACTAGAGATATCACTAGGTGGAAGAGAAGGTTTAGGAGTGTGAGTCTTTTTCACCTTCTCTTTCTTGGTCATGAGACAAGTGTGGGAGTTGTCATCATCAACATCGGACAAGTTGTTGAATAGCTTTGGTGAAGGAGATGACTTTTGGAATGCTATTGTTGCTATTTTCTCATCTTCTTCACTTGAGGTTTGTGCGGTTGAATCCCATTCATGTCCAATGTGAGCTTCTCCCATGTACCTCTTGTTGTGCTTCTTATAAGTGGCTTTGTCATCTTTCTTGCCCTTGTTGAAGTTGTTGTCCTTCTTCACATGTGGACAATGTGCTATGAAATGATCGGTGCTACCACAATTGTAGCAAGTTCTCTTTTTCTTGTTTGGAAACCTTCTCTTCACAAACTTGTAACCTTCCTTCTTGAGCCCCTTGCGGTATCTTCTCATGAAAAGAGCTATGTCTCCAATTGCTTCAAATTCTTCACCTTCACTTCCACTTTCACTTGAGGATGATGAGCTGTCCTCAACTTCTATTTTCTTCTTTTGTTGCTTGGGCTTGCTTGTAGAGGCTTGCTTGCTTGATCTTGCCTTGCTTGATGTTGCTTGTCTTATTGGCTTGCTAGCCTTAAGTGCCACATCCTTGATTTTCATACCATCTAGCCTTGCTTGCAACTCTCCAAGCTTCCTTCTTTCATTTGCCTCTCTCTTTGCATGTCAAAGGTGATGATCCTCCCAAGCACATCACTAGGTGTGAATTGCTCAAACTTCTTTTTGTCTCTAATTAATGTCACAACAGTCTCATTCCTTGGTGAGTATGCTTCCAACATGATCTTCACAACCTTGTGATCATTAATTTCACTACCACCTAGCCCTCTAATCTTGCCAACAATGACCATCAACCTATCCAACATCTCTTGTGGACCTTCACCATCACAAATCACAAATCGGTTGAGCTTTGCCATCAACAAGTCAATCTTGGATTTCCTCACTTTGTCCACTCCCTCATGAGCAATGTGCAAAGTGTCCCAAATCTCTTTTGCAACCTCAACTCCCATGACCTTGTTGTACTCATCACCATCCAAGGCACTAAGTAACACACTAGTGGCTTGGGCATTGAGATGAATGTTGCGGAATTCATCTTGAGTGGGGCTCTTCGGATCAACCGGTGCTTCAAGTCCATTGTGCACTATTTCCCAAATACCTGCATGGAGACCAATATGATAGGTCTTCATAATGTGCTTCCACTTGGCAAAGTTAGTCCCATCGAAACGGGGTAACTTGCCCGCGGGCACATTGATGAGAGGCCTAGAATCATGGTTAGTCATAGAAGAATAGTTAAAGGATACGGCTCCATATGACTTCTTGGTCTCCTCCTTCTTCTTCTTGTTGTCCTTGGGCATATAGGAGCTGTCATCGTCTCCATCTTCAGTGCTACTTGAGTCATCACTCCAATCCACTTTCTTCTTTGCTTGTAGCTCTTCCTTCTTTTTCTTTTCTTCTCTTTTCTTGGCTCTTTCTTCTCTTCTAATCTTTCTTTCTTCTTTTCTTTGAGCCTTCTCCTCTTTAGCTTTAAGAGCTGCAGCATCTTCTCTTACTTTAGCTCTTGCTTCTCTTCTCAACCTTCTTTCTTCTTTTCTTCTTGCGAGCTCTCCGGCCGACACATCCAATTGAGGAAGTGTCTTTGCACTTGTTGTGGAGACGCTTTCGCTGCTGCTAGTGGTGTGCACTTCCACTTAGAGTGTGGGTTGCACAACACTAGGGTTACCCGTTCCTCCGTCGGTGGCCATTCTCTTGCACGGTGAAGTGCTACTGAGAGACCAGGCTCCGATACCACTTGTAAGGACCTGTGTGGCCTAGAGGGGAGGATAGGCCTGTCAAAAATCATAGCTCAAAACTTAATAAGATAGGCCCGGCACTACTGCTCTATGCCCGGCACTGCTGGCCTCAGCCCGGTACTGCCGCGCAGAGTAGAACCTAAGACTGCAATTCGAAATCCAGCCACAACAAACTGATTCTATATGAATGGAAATGCTTCACTAAGTTTCCTGAACCAGCAGAACCAACTCTACCAAGCCAAATATATAGTATGAAGTAGATCGGGCCAAACCCTAGAATCTATCACAAGCTCACAAGTATGAAATATGAAAGCACGTAAGTACAAGAGACAAGTGATTTATCCCGTGGTTCAGCACGCCACCAAGGCTTGCCTACCTCCACATTGTTGAGGTTGACCACTTAGGTCATGAGCTTTGCAACTCTACCTCGTTCTCAAGTCAAGGAACCAAATCCTTGAGGTGAGGGGTAATAATACTACACTACCGGAGACGGGCTCTATGCCGAGTGCCCGCCGTTTTGCCGAGGGCTAAAACACGGGCACTCGGCAAAGAGGTCTTTGCCGAGAGTCAGCCCTCGGCACTGTACGGATCTCGGCGAAGAATTGTACGCCGAGGGCCAGACTCTCGGCTAAGTCCGACTCTCGGCAAGATACCTATGCCGAGGGCTAAACCCTCGGCGTAGACGGCACCTCGGCGAACGGGTCGTTCGCAAACGGCTCGTCCTGCGCCGTTACCTTTGCCGAGAGCCCTCTGTTAGGCTCTCGGCAAAGGACCGAAATTTTTTTTGGATAAACCCTACGCTGAGAGCCCTGCCCTGGCTCTCGGCATAGGTACTCTTTGCCGAGGGTTTTAGGAAGCCTCGGCAAAGCATTTTATTTTTTTGTATTTTTGCTCCCAATTTTTTTGTGGCCTTGCTACAGTACTAGAAGGCAAGATTTGAAATTTGAAGTGTTTTCCATAAATCTTGCTATATTTCGCGCATTTTCTTTAATTTGATGATTTTTCCCGCGGGACGCACGTTTGAACTGCAGGTGCATGAAATAATAAAACTCAGCGATTCGAAAAATGGTATTAATTCTTTAGAGGGTATTTCGACACCGTATCCAGGGACAGGCGCGGAGACTCGACCGTCTCGTGCACGAGAACGGCGACCAAGTTGCGTGAATTTGCATTTAAAATTATTAAAAATACAAACGAAGTCAGAAAATCATGAAAACGGACGAGTGACCTTGGCATCGCATGTAGAGGCTACAAAAAAATTTGGAAATGTTTGGAGGAAGTGGTGGCGCAAGATGGTTGAAACCCTGAGATCTCCGCATATCATCACATGTGATGCCAGGAGTGAGATCTCAGGGTTTCAACCATCTTGCGCCACCACTTCCTCCAAACATTTCCAAATTTTTTTCATAGCCTCTACATGCGATGCCAAGGTCACTCGTCCGTTTTCATGATTTTCTGACTTCGTTTGTATTTTTAATAATTTTAATGCAATATCACGCAACTTGGTCGCCGTTTCTCGTGCACGAGACGGTCGAGTCTCCGCGCCTGTCCCTGGATACGGTGTCGAAATACCCTCTAAAGAATTAATACCATTTTTCGAATCGCTGAGTTTTATTATTTCATGCACCTGCAGTTCAAACGTGCGTCCCGCGGGAAAAATCATCAAATTAAAGAAAATGCGCGAAATATAGCAAGATTTATGGAAAACACTTCAAATTTCAAATCTTGGCTTCTAGTACTGTAGCAAGGCCACAGAAAAAATTGGGAGCAAAAAATACAAAAAAAAAATGCTTTGCCGAGGGCTTCCTAAAGCCCTCGGCAAAGAGCACCTATGCCGAGAGCCAGGGCCAGGGCTCTCGGCATAGAGTTTAATTTAAAAAAATGCAAAGCCTTTGCCGAGAGCTAACTTCATTTGACTCTCGGCATAGGTTCCTCTTTGCGAGGGCCGCCCGATCTGGCCCCGGCATAGACCGCGAACACTTAAAAAAAACGCCCGGCCGGCCCGGCCACTACACCAAACCACCGGCAGCTACACACGCACGCCGCAGCCGCGCCTCCTCGCCCCGACGGTGCCCTGCGCCGCCTCCTCGACCGCCACTCGCCCCCACAGCCGGCGCCCTCACCCCCTCGCCCCGCCACCGCCGCGGCGCGCCCGCACAAAGCCAACTGCCCCTCGCCCCGAACCGCCGCGGCGCGCCCGCCCCCGCCGCCAAGAAAATCGCCCCGCCGCCGGCCGAGGCGCGCCCCGCCAACGCCCCCCGCCCCTCGCCCCGCAGCCGCCGCGGCGCGCCCCGCCCCCGCCCCCGCCCCTAGCCCTGCCGCTCCGCGGGCGCCCTGCCGCCGGCGCCCCGCGCCCCGCCCCCGCCCCTCGCCCCGCCGCCGCCGCGGCGCGCCCGCCCCCGCGGCCGAGTCGCCGCCGTCCCGCGCGGCGCCCCGAGCCGGCGCCAGCCCCGCCCGCGTCTCGCCCTGCCGGCGCGCCATCCGCGTCTCGCCCCGCCGCGGCGCCCGTCCGCGTCTCGCCCTGCCGCCGGCATCCTTCTTTCGCCGGCGGCCCTGTCGGTGCTGCCCGGGTCGCGCCCCGCAGGCAGTAGACGAGGAGGAGGAGGAGGGGGGAGGAGGAGGAGGAGAAGAGCAGTAGAGGAAGAGGAGGAGGAGAAGGAGAAGGAGAAGGAGAAGAAGCAGAGAGGGAGGAGGAGGAGGAGGAGAAGGCGAGGAGACGTTGTTGCCTTCGCCTCGACCCCGAGTTCGTGCGCTCCGTCGTCGTCGATCGCCCCACGTAGTAAGTAGTAGTTGTTAGTAGTAGTGGTATGCATGTGAATGTATGTGGATATCGGCCATCGTGCCGTATGTATGTGAATGTCGGCCATCGTGTCGTATATATGTGGATGTCGGCCATCGTGCTGTTGTTTCTTGCAGGTTTTGAAACCTCACCGTGCAGGGGAGGTTCTGCCGAAATTTCTAATTGATACTATCTTTTTTGTCTTTTCTGTAGGAGGACCTGCCGGGGCCAAGCCGGAGATCCACGGCGACCTCGATCGTCTTCGTCGTCGTCGCGGGTCTGCCTGCACCGCTTCGCCTCGCCACTGCACCGACTCGCCACTGCGCCGCTAGCCTGACTCCACCGGCACCCTAGGTATAAATAACGTCTCTTCCCAGAAAAGGGTCTTAGGTCATTGAACCCAGTTAGGCGTCTCCCGTCCGAAAGAGATACGGCTAGAGGTATGCAGGTCTCTGCATATCGATAACCGTATCTGTTTCGGATTGTCCACGTTACTTGGACAGCCCGCAGATGCGTCGATGAGGCTAGTTCCCTTGGTCTGCCCGATTCGAGATGGAGTTCTGCATCACCTCCCTGTTGTTCTCCGGATACACACTCTCCCTACAGGGACGTGTATCTTGAGAAACATCGGGGAGGTGCTGCCGAAATTCTGTCTCGGCTCGGGGCAGACAATGGGAACTGGCCTCATGTACGTATCCGCGGGTGGGATTAGGACCTATCCTCACCTATTAGATGATAGTAGGATGGAAGTACTCGGAGGTAGATATGTAAGTACTCGGATGCATGACAGTAGGATGGATGACCGTCAGTGGATGTACTCGGCCGTAGAGAGCTGAAGTGATTTCACCGATGAATGGTTGCGCAAGACAGATGCTTTCGTGAACAATGCATTGGCGCCGCTCGGCGAGGAGAGATCAAAGTGTTGTGCCCATGCAGCAGATGTGGGAACCGGAGAAGGCAAGACAAGGAGAACATGGCTCAACATCTTGTGAACAATGGATTCACGCCGGACTACACCCGGTGGATCTACCATGGTGAAGCACATCGTTTGAGAGCGGAGGCAGTGCGACCACGTCTGGAGGACTTTGATGCTGATGCGGGGGTAGCAGACATGTTAGATGACTTCCAAGAAGCACAGTACGCTGAAGGACGTACGGAGGAGGAGATGGAGAAGACCGCAAAGGCGTTTACGAGATGATGTCTTCGGCACAGAAACCCCTTCACGATCGGACAACGGTTTCTCAACTGGATGCCATTGGCCGTGTGATGGGGTTCAAGTCCCAGTTCAACCTGAGTCGAGATGCGTTCGATGGTATGTTGGCCCTATTTGGTAGCATGCTTCCGGACGGCCACATATTGCCAAAGAGCCTGTACGAGTCACAGAAACTGCTTCGTGCACTGAAGATGCCGTATGAGCAGATACATGCTTGTCCAAAGGGGTGCGTCCTCTTCAGGAAAGATCTCACGGATGCAGGTTACTGTCCGAAGTGTAAAGCGTCGAGATACATGGAGGTAGACGATGGTGAAGGCCGAAGAGCAAGACGGCAGCTTTCTATCCCCATGAAAAGTCATGCGTTAACCTGCCGTTCACACCGAGATCCAACGTCTCTACATGATCGAGGAATCCGTGCGAAACAGATGACATGGCACAAACAGGGTACCCGATACAATCCTGAGAAGTTGGTACATCCCGCCGATGGTGAAGCATGGGCCCACTTTGACCGCATCCATCATGACAAAGCTAGAGAGGCTCGTAATGTTCGTGTTGCGTTGCGCAACGGACGGTTTCAATCCCTATGGACTCATGGCTGTCCCGTACACGTGTTGGCCCGTCTTCGTTATCCCCCTCAATCTCCCCCCCCCGACGTCCTATTTCAACGTCATACTGTCTTCTTGTCGTTGATAATTCCTGGACACCCGGGGAATAACATGGGTGGGTGTACATGGAGCCTCTGATTGATGAATTGGAAACTGCTTGGAATGAAGGGGGTATGAATACGACCGAGCTTCAAGGTCTAACTTCACAATGCACATGGTACCAGTACTCACTGCATGACTACCTGGCATATGGGATATTCTGTGCCTGGTGTGTCCATGGCAAGTTCTCATGCCCGGTTTGTAAGACAGCTACGAGATTTATCTGGTTGAAGAAGGGTGGCAAGTATTCGGCGTTCGACCAACATCGACACAATTCCTACTCTTGACCATCCTTTTAGACGGGACACCAAGAACTTTACAAAGGTGTCGTGGTGAGAGATCCTCCACCTCGGTTGCTGACGGGTGCCGAGGTTCATGCTCAGATAGATGCTCTCCAGTTAACGAAACAGACGGTCGTTTTGCGGGGTATGGTCAGGAGCATATGTGGACTCATAAGTCAGGCTTGGAAAGACTCCCTTATTATGACGATCTTCTTCTGCCACATAACATTGATGTAATGCACACTGAAAAGAACATCGCTGAGTCGCTTTGGGAACACTCATGGACACTGAAAAGTCTAAGGACAACCCTAAGGCTAGACTAGACCTGGCACTGTTGTGCGATAGACCAAAGCAAGAGATGCTGCCTCCTCAGCCCGGCAGGAGATGGACACGGCCAAGGTCGATTTCGTCTTGGGCAGGCCACAAAGGAAAGAAATACTTCAGTGGATCCAGACATTGACATTCCCTGATGGATATGCAGCGAATCTAACGAGAGGAGTCAACTTATCTACTCTGCGAGTCCTAGGGATGAAGAGTCATGACTTCCACGTATGGATCGAACGGCTTCTTCGGCGATGGTTCGAGGCTATCTTCCTGAGCCTATGTGGGTTGTCCTGGCAGAGAGTTGAGCTATTTCTTCCGCCAGCTATGTGCCAAGGAGATATCTCGGTCCGTCGTTGATGACTTGGAGAAAGCTGCACCTGTGTTGCTCTGTAAGCTGGAGAAGATCTTTCCACCAGGCTTCTTCACTCCGATGCTTCATTTGATCGTACACCTCCCAAATGAGGTTCGAATGGGAGGGCCTGTGCAATGGCATGGTGCTTTCCAGTCGAGAGAAATATGAAGACTCTTCGCGAGAAATGTAGAAACAAAGCCAAAATTGAGGCTTCCATTGCAGAGGCATCCATTCTGGAGGAGGTGTCCAACTTCACTGAAGAATACTACTCTGAGAACCTTCCTAGCGTGCATAATCCACCCCCTCGTTACAATGATGGAGAAAATGAATCGACTCTTAGCCTTTTTCGAGGCCAACTTGGCACGGCAAGTGGATCCACAGTTAAGCAGTTGAACTATGAAGAGTGGCGAAAGATCATGCTATACGTGCTTACCAACCTTGATGAGCCGGATCCGTACATGGGGTAAGTTGTTATCTATCTTCATCCAATTCGTCGTCACTTTCTAACACCATTCTTTTTGCTTAGTACAGTGAATTTCCTCATTTGTTCTCGAATGGACCAAGGCCTCTTTCTGATGCGGCAGCTGAAACCCTAATTGCAAATGGTGCGGGGCAAGGGGGCCTGATTTCATTTCTTGGTTTCGACAGAAGGTACTGTCCAACAGTAGGTCGTACTTAGTCTAACGTTCCAACTTGCTCTTACGTTCTGACCGTATAACGATATATCTTGCGCCACCTTGCAGGCTCAAACCGATGCGTCTATGAGTCAAGAGCTGAGACAGGTTGCAAAGGTCTTTGACTGTAGGGTCAAGTCATTTAACGGTTATGACGTGAATGGATTTCGCTTCCACTCATCAAGCTACGAGCAGAGTCGGCCCAATCGAAAAACCACAAATAGCGGAGTTTGTACTCCAGGCAATGACAACCGTGACTACTATGGAAGAATTGAAGAAATATACGAACTTTCATTTCATGGTGAAAAGCCTTTGAATCCTGTCATGTTCAAATGCCATTGGTTTGATCCTGGAAGAACGAGGCTGACACCTAATCTTGGGCTAGCCGAAATTCGACAGGATTCTGTCTATCCAGGCTCCGATGTGTATATTGTGGCTCAACAGGCCACGCAGGTTTATTACACGCCATACGCTTGCAAAAGCAAAGAGCATCTCTTGGGTTGGTATATTGTGCACAAGATATCACCACATGGTAAACTACCTCTCCCTAATGATGAGGATTATAACTTTAACACAAACACATATGACGGTGAGTTCTTTCAAGAATCTGGGTTGCAAGGGACGTTCACGATAGACTTAACCGAAGCGATGGAAATGGAAGTAGAGAATGATGACGAGGACGCTGGGGATGAGGTGGTAAATGAGAAGGACATAGAAATGCTAGAACGATTCCGTTTAGGCCAAGCAAATGAAGACGATGACCTATCTTCGGATACTGAGGAGTACTTAGACATGGTTGACAGTGATGAGGAGACTCATGCTCCGGCTAATCCGGATGATCCAGATTATTTCTAATACATGTAATATTATGTTATATTTTTAGGATCTATTGTTTTATTTATATTGCACATATTTGGTTATGTTATTTCTAATACAACATTGCTTGTTCTTTTTAAATGCAGGAGGTCGAGGCAAGATGCCGGGAGGACGTCAGAGGCGGTTGAGTTGGTTGTACCGGGCCTCGCAGTCCGACGTGCCCTCGACGAGGAGTGGCCGCCACCGGAGGGAGCCATCTCCACAGGAGGAGGAGGAGGAGGTCGAGGAGGAGGTGCCGGCGCCCGAGCCCGAGGCAGGAGGGAGGAGGGAGGCACCATTGGCCGAGGAGGCAGAGGAGGAGGACGAGCAGGAGGAGGACGAGGCGGACGAGGGTTCGGGTGCCTCAGGGGTGTCCACGCCCTACTTGAGAGGCCCCGCCAGCCTCCCGGCGTTGCCGGCACGTGCCCGACGCCCAGTGATCACGCCCATCGGACAAAGGTACATGTTCTAACTACCTGTTCGTACGATGAGATTCAAAATAGAAATAGAAGCTAATAATCTTTTTTAATCACTTGTGCAGGGGATGGGACTTGTGGGGCCTAAAGGCCGCAAACCCAACGGCATCCTGGGTCTCCTGTGCCGCGAGCACTACCCCGGCATAGTACAGTATGCCGGGAGGCACGAGCCGGCCTACACCTTTGACCACTACAGCGTCGCCCCAGACCCAGACTTCCCCAACAAGGCGGCGCGGGTTAGAGCGGAGCTGTGGGTAAGTCTTCGTCAAACAATATCAAATTCATCGTATTTTTTCTTTAATTACTGTCTCGCCTCGTATTGTGTCTGTATGCAGAACTACTTCAAGTGCGAGCCGGGGAAGGAGGCAGTGGCGGAGGTGACGGCTACCGGGCCTGTAGGAAGCTCGTCACCGACATGATCTACGAGGCGAGACTGCAGGCCATCATCACCTACAACGCCACGGTCTTGGCCACGAGGGTGACGAAGGCCCAGGCGAGAGGCATGACGCTGGGCCGGGCGCAGTTCTTGCAGGTAAGTGTTTTCTTTTGAGATTAAGCTTTTGGTACTTTTCATCTGACGCGCTTAGACGTGAAATACTTGATGATGTGCAGATGATCCCCCAATGGTGCCAGTCGTTTCCCGAGTGCTGGGAGATGATCGTGGACCGGTGGCTATCCGAAGAGTGGGCGGCCGACCACGCCGAGGCCCGGGAGGCGCGTCTGCAGATGCCAGGTGTACCACACCACCAGGGCAACCGCAACCTCGCCGAGTACGCACAAGCTTGGGTACGTGAAAGACTTTATCAATTCCTCGATCAAATGTTGCCTGATTGCTAATCATCTTGTTGTCTTCCTCGCAGTCGGAGGCACATAGTGGCCAGCCTTGCGGCACGGTGGCGGCATACGCCATGTCCCACAAGGGCAAGGCCACGGCAGCGGAGACCTCCTACAACCCCGACGATCCCGCCGACGCGTACACCAACTCCAGCGTCCACTCCCGCCTCACTGACTACTCAGAGGCGGCAAGGACGGTCCATGGGATGACTTTGATCCCGCCACCGCGGACCTGGACGGGAGCATCGTCATGAGGATTGGAGGAGGGAAGAAGCACGGGCGGTTCTGGCTTGGCGACGGCGTCATCGACACGGCCTCCACTCCCACTCTGTCCCAGCTCCGAGCACAGAGCACGAGCGGGAGCGTCCCCATACGCCCACGCCCGTCGCCTGCGCAGTCGCGGGTCGCCGAGCTCGAGGTATTTCTATTTACTCATCGTACATTGATCTTTAAATGTTTGCATTGTTCTAACATTCACTTTGTATTATCGCAGGCCCTCCTGGAAGAGAAAGGCAGGAGCGCCAGGTGTCCGAGTTCCAGATGCGGTCACAGATGTCGGCCCAGATGGAGGCTCAAGCTAAGCAGATGGCGGAGCTCATCGCCTTCATGGCCTCCCAGGGCATGGCCGTGCCGCAGACGCTCATGGCTCCTCCACCGCCATCTCAGGACCCCGGAGCTGCTCCTGTGAGTATCAATACTTCAGTGTTTCATTTATTTCATTTCCTTGTCTGACATGACCTTTTGCAGCCTCCTCCGTCACAAGGTTCGAACACCCACCGATGGAACCAGACCGGGGGTGAACCAGGCGGCCCCTCTCAGGGGTGGCCTGGTTGGCCGGGGGTGTAGTACGTTGGACTATCGTGTGTCACTGAAGTTATGTGATGTGAACTAGATTCGAGGACGAATATGTTGTTGAACTATGTGATGTGAACTAGATTCGCGGACGTATATGTTATTGAACTATGTGATGTGAACTTTCATGATATATATATATGTTCTGTGATGTGAAATGTGATATATGTGATATGTGATGAATGTGATAATATATGTTTGGTAGTGTGGGAGAAAAGGAAAAACAGAAAAAAATAAAAAAAATTGCTCCTTTGCCGAGGGTTGCTCTCGGCAAAGGGCCTCTTCGCCGAGGGCTATGACCATAACCCTCGGCAAAGCTGGACCAGAAAACAATGTTCCCAGGTTTGCCGAGGGTTATGGTCATAGCCCTCGGCAAAGCTGGGAATATTGAACGCAATTTCAAGGGCTTTGCCGAGAGTCAGATGATAGAGCCCTCGGCGAAGAGGCCGCAAAAAAAAATCATTAGAAATTTCTTTGCCGAGAGCCGACCCTAGTTAACCGTCGGCACAGGAAAATAAAAAATAAAAAAAATATAGCTTTGCCGAGAGCCGGACTCTCGGCAAAATATAGCCTTTGCCGAGGGCCAGGTTAGCCCTCGGCAAAGTGACCGTCAGCAGAGAGCGCCGTTAACGGCTACTTTTTTTGCCGAGGGCTACACGGAACCCTCGGCGAAAAGTTTGTCGAGAGCTCGATAATTGGCCCTCGGCAAAGGCTCCTTTGCCGAGAGGATTTTTGCCGAGAGTCCTATGCCGAGAGCAGCCCTCGGCATAGCCTACGCCGAGCGTCCGACGGCCTACAGGCACTCGGCAAAGCAAGAATTTCCAGTAGTGCTAGCTGCACAAGTGATTACAAACCTCCCAAGGCCGCCACACAAGTTGGTTAGCTCAAGGGCGACGCCTAGCCGGCTAGGGTTCCAAGAACCCAAGAGTAATAGAATCAAATCCACCGGCTATGGCTCAAATCAAGTGCTCTAGGGTGTAGATCTCAGCTAGGGCTTCTCTTTGATGAAGATTTGAGGCTCTAACTCACTTGGAATCAATGGGAATCGAAGATTGGGGGAGAGAGAGCTTGGGAGCCTTCAATGGGGAGAGGAAGCCTTGTCTGGAGGTAGGAGAAGAGTAAATGGTCGTGGATGACCGTTGGGGTGGCAAGAGGGTAGTGTAAATACCCCCTGCCTTCCAACGGCTGAAACAAGTCGCGGCAGTGCCGGCCTTAGCCCGGCAGTGCCGTGGCCCGGCACTGCCGCGCCCTGGGCGGCACTGCCGCGCCTACCAGACAGATAGAGAAAGATCTGAATTATGTGCAGCTGTCTTTGGTTAGAAACAGGGATGGCTTGGGTTGGTTTGAGCACATATCATTCAGCCATAGCGATGCATTTGCATTCCCCCTTTATAGTACAGCAAACCTATAACTCAAATTCATAATAAAGACCTCATTATTGCACTTTGAGTCCGGAACCGATGAAATGTAGTATGAGGGGTCCACCAACACATATGTACCATCATTTCTTATTATCAACCTGCTTGTCATCTTGGTAAATCTCATTAGTTCTTCAATCATGTGGTTATTATCACCAAAACCCACAATTAGGGCTTGATTGCAGTTACACTTTGGATGCTTTGTTGTGGGCCTATTGATCCATGTGACTTCATCTTTCACTCTTGAGGGAAAGCACAATTGTGATCCAAGGCTGAAGAAGCACTTTGGGACGCTTGACATGGATCATGACACGTGGCAGAACCCTGGTGGGCCCATAGGGGGGTCGGGCGACCCCCTTATGTGGGTCCCACCAGCAATCTTTGGCACATTTCTTCTCATTAGAGCTTAGCATGGTTGATGCCACTTGGTAGAGCCCTGGTGGGGACATAAGGGGGTCGGGCGACCCCCTTTCATAGGGCCCACCAGCTCACTTTGTCACCTTTCTTCATTATCTGCATAAACACACTTCCATATACAAGTGGAGCTGGTTATTGATAAAAGTATGTTCATGTCATGTTATTCTTCCTTAATATCGAGCTTATTGACGGGGTTTTGGGTGTATTATTTTGGTAATATTCCACCGTCAACAAGGCACAGTGGGGGTTTAAGTTCTAAAATAACTCACCTTCATCTCTAACCATAAGATTAGATTCCTATGATCTTGATTAGAGTTTCTATAATTTGCACAGGAGACTGGTTTTCATAGCATACCTTTCTACTAACCTCTAAAGAGAGTAGTGGGCTAAAACAAGACAACATGTGATTTAAAGGGACAAATTTTTAAAACAAGTATTGCATAAGCTGCCAACTAGGAGGTAAATTACTAAACAACGTATTACAAAAATATGAACATGACTTCTACCAACTGGGGGTATTTGTTTAAAAACAAGGGTAGCAATAGAAAATAAGAGAAGTTACAACCTGGTGACAAAATATTAGAACAAACATTTTATATGTTGCCAACAGGTAAATTACTAAACAACGTATTACAAAAACATGAACAAGACTTCTACCATGGGGGTATTTGTTTAAAAACGAGGGTAGCAATAGAAAATAAGACAAGTTACAACCTGGTGACAAAATATTAGAACAAACATTTTATATGTTGCCAACTGGAGGTGCAGGTTATTGTATAGTCCCTCCATCTAAAAAAATGCAATCATAGAACTAGACACGGTTACCAATGCTCTAGCGTACCAAAATACCCATATAAAGTTGCAATAATTGCATCTTAGAAAATAAAAATATACAAAAAGACAACTATAATTGTCGTATTTTATGTAGAATTGCATTTTTTTTTTGGGATAGAGGGAGTAATTCACTATATGAGCCCGAAAACATGATTAGCTGACAATTGAAGGGTTATATATTAAAAAACAAGGTTAGCGGTAAAAATACGATAAGCTGCACCTTGAGAGACAAATTATTAGAAAAAAACAATACATAAGTTGTCAACGTAGGGGTAAGTTATTATACAACTAATATGTAGGATTTAGAAATACATTGAAACCTAAATAGAAAATGAAATAATGAAACTTATAACTTATTAGATTGAAACTAATATAAACATTAAAAAAATGAAATATTAAAAGCATAACTATTAATAAAAAATAATATGCAAGATTTTAAAAGTCATTTGAATCTAAAATGGAAATTAAATCATTAAAATAGCTACCAAAAACTGAAATTGAAATTGACAACGGAAAAATAAACTAAACTAAATTAATAAATAGAGACTAAAATTAAAGTAGAAACAGTGGAAAAACAAACAACTAAGGTATAAAACTAAAAACTAAAATAGGCATTTCAACCTGAAAGAGAATACACAGAAATAGCTATAAAATTTAATATTAAAATTGATAAATGGAAACTAAAAACTAAAGTACAAAATAAAAAACAAATAGCATAAACATGATACTAATACTAAAATTACCAAATATTAAAACTGAAATTGATACAAAAAATAATTAAAGTTGACAACTGAAAATTAAAATAGACACAATAAAGACACAAATAACTGAAACTAAAAATTACCAAAAATTGAAACTAAAATTAACAATAAGAAAATTGAAATGTTAAAGGCAACTACAAACTAAAACTAAAACTAAAGTATAGACACAATAAAAATATAGTAAAGACGTAATACAGACCGACCGTTTTATTTTTTGTACGCACACACATGCTCGAGTCTGCACTCGTTCGCTCGCCGTTTGCACACATTAGGCTCCACTCTAGCCCGCACAGGCTCGCCATGGCCGCAGCCATGGCCGCAGCTTCTCTCCCTCCCCTTTTACTCCCCGGTGATTCCTCCCTATTTTCCGGCGATGGTGCGGATCCGGCAGCGGCATGGACTCTCCTCTCCCTCACTCCCATCCTCTTGCTATCTGTGCCTTACATATGCGTCTCCCTGCTCTCATCACCCAGCAAGCCGGCGAGACCTCAGATCCATCAGCCTCGTACCACCTCCGGCCTAGCTTTGCGCTTGGGGATTGGGGGTTTCTTCCCGTGCAGCTCCGCCTTGGGGCCGAGCTGCGGATACATGGGTGTATTCCGAGTCTTGTGATGATGAGTGATTATCAACAGGTTTGATGTGCATGTTCTTTGGCTTGTGTTGTGCAGGTGTCAAGCTTCGAGACGGTGATCAAAGGCAAGGTGAAGGTCAAATAGAAACGTGTCGTGCCGACGGACCCGAAGCGATGAAGGGCGGACATGAGGCTTGGACTGAAGGACCGGTGGCCTGAGGATCAGCTGTGGTGGCTGACAGCCTGGGACAACGACAAATGAATACTTGCGGATGGAGCGGGTGCACGGGCGGTGCATCCCTCTACGGCTTCGGTTTGGTGCTAGAGCCCCAGAAAAACCATCGGTGGGCCGATTTCTGAGTTTGGGCCACAAAACTCGGGCTGAGGACGGTTTCCAGGTTTGGGCCTCAAAACCTGGGTGGTGGCGGGTTTGTGAGTTTGGGCCACAAAACTCAGCCGGAGGACAGGTTTTCTGGTTTCAGCCTCAAAACCGGGGGGGGTCCAAAGAGGACGGTCGACGTGTGGCAGCGTGGAGAGGCTTGCGTTGTGGCAAAGCTATCCATGAGGAAGGCACAGCGGTCGACAGGACGACACGTGGCGGCATCCTGAGGCTTGCATCGAGGCAAAGCTATGGATGACGAAGGCGCGTGGCCGTCGGATCAAAACTCATCAGAGTTGGACAGGGATACCCCTAGGGTTGGCCGCTGAAGGACTGAGAATGCTAACAAAAGGGAACAGAGGGGGGGTGAATGGGAGCTTCAAATTTTCCTTTCGAAAACTTGTTGCCACTGTCCCGAGAATCAACCCCAAAAGCAAACCTAGAGCTTGCAAGTGTCCACGACCCTAGATGTAGGGTGGATGCCTCCGAGAAGCACAGCGGGAAACTATACAACCCTAGAAAGCCAACGCAAAAGACGGAAACAAAATCCGTCAACGAACCAACAAACCGCGGACGAAACAACACAGAATACACTGGACCGGACTGTGCCGTGTGTCCGGTCAGTGAGCACCGGACGCGTCCGGTCAACTCAAAACGGATTTCGGAGCTTACTGTTTCTGACCGGACTCACAAGCGAGGAGCGTCCGGTCGAGAGCAGTGCGTCCGGTCAGTAGAAGACAACCTCAATGAACAGTAAAAGGAGCGAGTCCGGTCACTTGCAAGAACCAGCGTCCGGTCAGCTACAGGAAAAGTCCGCGTGGCATCTCAACCACCGACGCACGAGGCAGCGTCCGGTCAGCTCGACAGCAGCGTCCGGTCACCCCGAATCAGCACTGTTCGACCACCAATTCGACTCGATCTCAACCAAAAAAAATCCTCTAGGGATCAAACTTTGTGAGAGGAGTCACAAGGAGGATAGTGAGCTATCTCTAAGAGATCATGGCTCGAACCTATCTCCAAATCGATGAATCGAAGAATTTTGGGGGAAAGGGGAGAAACTTGACCCGAAAAAAAAAATCGATCGATCTCCTAGACCATGAGGTTAGAGATGAATTCCTTCGGTGGAAAGAAGTGCTTCACGACCTAGAACAACTTGGTTCAAACGGATTTGCAAAAGATGAACCGAGCAAAAAGATCGAGCGGCGGGAAAACGTGGAGAAAAGGGATTCCGCGAAGAACACAAACAAAACGCGAATCACAATCACCAAATTGTAACCGTGTGGCTACCACACGCTACAACAGTGAGATTACGGCCTCACTTCCTCAAAATCTCCAGTACACAGAGGTATGGTTCTCTGCAGATCTTAGCTATCTACAGCAGGGGATTGGGAGAGCAGGAAACCCTAGAAGCAAAGAGCAAATGACTGAGATAGATGGGGAGGTGGGTGTCTCCCCCTACTTATCCTAATTCTAACTATTCCAATGCCCACTCTACCCCTAACTACTTACAGAGCGAACCAGCTAAACCCTAAGGTTATTCTGGACCAACTCGATGGTAGGTGGATCCGACGGCCACGTCCGCACAACTCGTAGCGTTGCCCTCGACGCACCTCCCGATTGCCGCCACGTGCCGCCACCGCTCCGCGTCCTTTTCCTGGACGTCGCACCCCCTGTTTTGTGGCCCAAACCGGGAAACAAGCCTTCACACACAGCCAACCCCCGGTTTTGAGCCAAACCGGGAAACCAGCCCACCAAGCCTGAGTTTTGTGGCCCAAACTCAGCAAACCCGCAGCACCCCTGTTCTGAGGCCCAAAACCTGGAAATCGTCCTCAGCCCGAGTTTTGTGGCCAAACTCGGAAACCATCAGCGCCCAGGTTTTGAGGCCCAACCTGGAAACCGTCCACCCGATGGTTTTTCTCTCTGGCTCTACCACCAAACCGAAGCTGTAGAGGGGATGCACCGCCCGTGCACCCCGTCCACCGACACGTGTCCCCAGGTCCTCGACCCAGGCAACACCGGTCCCACAAGTCTTCGCTCGTCGCTGTCCCAGGCTGTCAGCCACCACAGCTGATCCTCGGGCCACCGGTCCCTCAGTCCATGCCTCACGTCCGCCCTTCGCCACTCTCGGTCCCTCAGCACGGCACGTCTCTACTTGACCTTCACCTTGCCTCTGATCACTGTCTCCGTGCTCGACACCTGCACAACACAAGCCAAAGAACATGTGCATTATCCCAGTTGACAATCACTCATCACTCAGAGACTCGGCATACACCCATGTATCCGCAATCTCCCCCTTGATGAGTGCATTGTCAACTACCAACACAAATCATAATAGAAATAGAAAGAGGAAGAAGGAGAAGAGAGAACTCGACCAAATGACCCAAAAGCATAGTAAAGCCAAAGAAGGTCAAGTGGAACAACTTGGTCCCCAAAGACATGGGCAACGGCTCGACGCAAACAAGCAAAGCAAAGCTAGCCCTCAAGAAGAGGTAGAACAGGCTCAACACCGCTAGCAGGAAAACTCGACACCAATTGAAAATCAACTGAACATCAAGCAAATCAAAAACTAGCCCTCAAGAAGAGGTAGAACAGGCTCAACACCGCTAGCAAATATCATTTTGAAAAATCGAAGCAAAATGCTAGTCCCTCAAGATAGAGGCACAGAGGCTCAACACAACTAGCAAGAAAGCTTGATACCAAAACCTTACGGTCAAACTCCCCCTCGAATAGTGCACACAACTAAGACACTCCCCCTTAGCTGGACTCAAGGAGGCATATGATTTGCAAATTCTCCCCCTTAGTTGAAAATGCACCATCAAGCATAAGGAACCGAAAGCAATTTTTGCCCCCTCAGAAAATGCACCATCAGAAGTGCGAACAAGAAAGGTTCTCCCCCTTCCAAATGCATATGAATGCAAGTTAGCAGCTTCAGGAATATAAACAAGAAAATGCAAAGATGCTCTAAACAGTTGAAAGGTCCAAGTTGGCTAGAGGGGGGGGTGAATAGCCTAATTAAAAATCTACAAAATTACTTAGGCAAACACTATTAGTATAACAAATGGCGAAGCTTTTTGCGCTAGCCTAATAGTGTGTTCCAAGCCACCTATCCAACAATTATACCTATATTTCTATGTCACAAATTAACTAGAGCTAATAACAAATGCGGAATAAAACAATATAGCTCTAGCACAAGTATGATATACAAAAATATATATGAGACAAGAGTGTGCAATAGACAAACTAAGCAAGCTACTCACAACTAGCTACACAAGGTATATGACAAAAGATATACAACAAGAAAAGATATCTACACAAAGAAGTAGCTCAAAGTAAATACACAAAGTAAATAAGCTAGATAGAGGGAATTTCACCGAGCCTTCGGGATCGCCACGTAGAGAGCCAATCACCGGTGAAATCCACTTGTGAAGCCAATTACCAAGAATGTGTAGATGAGACCAATCACCAAGATGGGGACACAATCACAATAAGCACTCGGGAGACAAAGATTTATTCCGAGGTTCACGTGCTTGCCGACACGCTACTCCCCGTTGTGTCGACCAACACTAGGTGACCCGGTGGCTAATCGGCGCAAAGCCAAGCTCACAAAGAGCGCCACAAGAATCTACCACTAGTGAGGTAGCTCAATGACACGAGCAATCCACTAAGGATGCCTCTTGCCGCTCCGGCGAGGTGAGGCTCCAAAGACCTCTCACAATCACAATCGATGGTGGCCAAAACAATCACCAATCTTGCCAACAACCACCTCAACACCTCCAAGCCGTCTAGGCAACGGCAAATGCCAAGAGTAATAAGAATACTCAATGCCGATGTGAAGAACTAGTGCCACTAGATTGAACTCTTTCAAATAACGCACTAGATCACTCAATCTCACTTGGTTTGATCAAATCAACTTTGGAGATGAGTTGGGAGGCTTGCCAAGGCTCACTAGAATGCTTAGGAATCAAAATGTGCAAGAGAGAAACCTAGCAAGCCGGCAAAGCCCCTTAAATAGGCCTCACAAGTCGGCCTAGCCGTTGGGCCCGAAACAGAAGCATCGGACGCTCCGGTGTCGGGGCCATCGGACGCTGCCCAGCCACGTCCGATGCTCCGATGAGCACCACGTGTCCCTCTGCTATGAATTCAGCCCGTTAGATCCCAATGGTCACATTCTTTCTCGCGCTGGTTAAAGTGGCATCGGACGCGCCGATGCCTAGCATCGGACGCTCCGATGCCTCTGCTCAATTCAGCTCTTTCTGCGCCACATCGGACGCACCGGCAAGATACATACGCTAAGACACCTCGGACGCTCAACCCCAGCGTCCGATGGCATAACAGAAAGGTTCCAGAGAGGTCCAGAATGCATCGGGCGCGTCCGATGGTTCTGCATCGGACGCAGGCCAGCGTCCGATGCTCCCTGCACAACACGATCGTGGCACGTCATGACCATCGGACGCAGCAATAGTGATTCCTCAGCGTCCGTTGCCAGCGTCCGATGCTAGCTCGTCAACAGTCAGAAGTTAGGGTTTACCATCGGACGCTCGGCCAGCGTCCGATGCTGCCGACGCCAGCGTCCGATGCCCCTAACTTGCATCTTTTCACTCTCTAACTTCTACCCTTGCTCCCATGTGCCAACACCCAAGTGTTTCACCACTTATGCACGTGCGTTAGCATTTTTCAAAGCATTTACCAAGGGTTTAGTTAGTCACTCACTAGGTCTATAGCATCGATATGTTAGAGAACACCTAGTGGCACTTGAACACCGCATAAGCCGTGAATAATCTCCTCTTAATAGTACGGCTATCTATCCTAAAGGTGATCACACTCGCTAAGTGTCTTGATCACCAAAACAAAGAGCCCAAAGATTATACCTTTGCCTTCGGGCCTCTTCGCTCCATCTCTTCTCTTCTTCACTTCACCAATGGTAGAGAACTTGATCTCTTGGTGCTTGTGGCCATCACCATCCTCCATGGTTGCCACCTTGCTAGCTCCACCTCTTGGCTTGGTCATAATCCTTTCTATAAGCTACACACATGCTTAGCAATAGGATTAGACCAAATAGGTTTCATCAATTAGCCAAAACCAAACTAGGGCTTTCAATCTCCCCTTTTTGGTAATTGATGACAACCTATACAAATATGTGATTTAAAATTGAGTAACCACATTGATAGTATTAGCTTCCCCTATATATGTGCTATAGAGTTTGGTTCTAAATTTGGCACATATGTATGGATATGAAATGTGGGTGAGCAATACTACCAATGATGATGCTAAGGCATAAGAATGGACCTTTGAAGCGTGATACCAATCGGAGTGCACATGTTAAACCATCCTTAGCACCATTTTATCACTAGACATACATCAAAACTCAAGAACCCCGTGAGATAATATTATAATAAGGCTCTTGAACCACTTGAAATACAAGTAAGTCTAGTTGTTATGCTAGTGAATCAATCATCAAACATAACCTATCACTAGCAATCACCACATAAGCATGGATATCAAATTAATAGCTTATGCATAGCAATCAAACATATAATATGCACATTTCAAATGCATCATACATGTTTATGAGTTTGCTCCCCCTATTTGTATGCTCTGATCCCACTTGAAACTTACACTCTTGGTTATCTCCCCCTTTCTAGCATATCTTTGTTGCATCATTTTCTCCCCCTTTGTCAACAATTATCATAAAGGTGGGGCAACTTTAAAAGAAAGGAGACAATCTTATTAAATGAGATACATGTGTAGGGATCAAACTAAATCAAGTTATGGCTTAATCTAGCTCATGAGCATAGGATTTTAACACGGTTTGCTCTAGAGTAAGCTTCTTCACACATCGTACAATGGTTATCTTACTCACATTGGTTAAGTACCTATTGCTCACTTACTAGACAAAACACTAGAGTGACAAACTCACAAACAAGTTATATGCTACCACTAGATCAAGTCAAATATAGAAGCAATAGTGGTACCATATATACTTCAAATTCATTTGATTTATCATGAATGAGCCTAAATAAGCAATGTGATGGCTATATGAACTAAATCACGACCTAATAAGAATGAATGCACATGCCAAACAATTTCACCTTTGCTTTGTTGGAGGAGAGGCATGTCATAAGTAGGGGTGCATTCAACTCATGTTGGAGAAGTCTAGGATATTCAATTCATTCCTTAGTTTGCAAAACTTCTTTCATCTAGTGGCTTGGTGAAGATATCGGCAAGTTGATCATCGGTGCCCACACTCTCAATAGATATGTCCTTCTTTGCTTGATGATCTCTAATGAAGTGATGCCTTATGTCAATGTGCTTTGTTCTTGAATGTTGAACCGGGTTGGTGGCTATTTTGACGGCGCTCTCATTATCACATAGCAATGGAACTTGTCCAAACTTGACTCCATAATCTTGCAATGTTGCTTTCATCCATCATAGCAATTGTGCACAACAACTACCCGCGGATATGTATTCGGCTTCGGCGGTAGAGAGTGCAACACTGTTTTGCTTCTTTGATGACCATGAGACAAGTGATCTTCCAAGCAATTGACAAGTGCCCGATGTGTGCTCTCCTATCCACCTTGCATCCGCATAATCGGAATCCGAGTATCCAATAAATTCAAATTGAGAGCCCTTGGGATACCATAGTCCAACATTAGGAGTGTGCTTCAAATATCTCAATACTCTTTGGTTGCCTTCAAATGACTTTCTCTTGGTGAAGCTTGGAACCTTGCACACATGCACACGCTAAACATGACATCCGGCCTTGATGCGGTCACATAGAGTAGGCTTCCAATCATTGACCGATATAGCTTTTGATCCATCATGTCCATTAGAATCACTATCCAAATGTCAATTTGTGCCCATTGGTGTGGTTATTTTTTGTTTTTGCTTCATCTAACCCAAACTTCTTGAGCATGTCCTTGATGTACTTGCCTTGACTAACAAATGTGCCTTTCTTCATTTGCTTGATTGTAGACCAAGGAAGTAACTAAGCTCTCCAATCATAGACATCTCAAACTCTTTAGCCATCATTTCTCCAAAACTCTTCACAAAAATCTTGGTTGGTTGATCCAAAGATAATGTCATCAACATAGATTTGCAACACAAACAAGTCACTTCCAATCTTCTTGGTGAAGAGAGTGGTGTCAACCTTCCCCATCTTGAAACCCTTTGATAGCAAGAAATCCCTCAATCTTTCATACCATGATCTAGGTGCTTGCTTCAACCCATATAATGCTTTCTTGAGCTTGTACACATGGTTGGGCTTCTTCAAGTCTTCAAATCTGGGAGGTTGCTCAACATACACTAGCTCATTGATGAATCCATTGAAAAGCACTTTTGACATCCATTTTAGAGCTTGATGTTGTGTGAACAAGCATATGCAAGTAGATTCTTATGGCCTCCAATCTAGCAACCAGTGCATAAGTTTCTCCAAAATCAATGCCTTCCAATTGAGTGTAACCTTGTGCTACCAATCTTGCTTTATCCTTATAACAATGCCATCTTCATCTTGCTTGTTTCGGAAGACCCATCTTGTACCAATAACATTTGTGTTCTTTGGTCTTTCCACTAACTCCCAAACATCATTGCGAGTGAAGTTGTTTAACTCTTCATGCATTGCATTCACCCAATCAACATCCATCAAGGCTTCTTCAATCTTGGTAGGGCTCAATAAATGACACAAATGAGTAGTGTTCACAAAATGAAGCCAATCTTGATCTAGCTGTTCTTTGTCACCACACCAACAATTTGATCTAAAGGATGATCTCTTGCAATATGTGTTGTTGTAGCACTTGTTGTGGTTGCGGCACTTGCACTTGTACTTGGATGAACCATGTGAGCAACTAGCATCTTGTTGATTATGAGAGCCACTAGAGCTTGCAACATTATTGTCATGCATGGTTGGAGGGGTGAGCACTTGATCTTTGTCATCTTCTATATCAATCACTTGCTTTGGCCTTATATCACCAATGTCCATGTTCTTCATAGCTTCCACCAATTGTGTTCCTCTCACATCATCTAGATTATCTTGTTCTTCATGAGAGCCATTTGTTTCATCAAACTCAACATCATGGACTTCTTCAACTATTCTTGTTGTGTCGTTCCACACTCTATATGCTTTGCTTGTAGTGGAGTAACCAAGTAGGAACCCTTCATCACACTTCTTCTCAAATTTGCCAAGTCTTGTGCCTTTCTTCAATATGTAGCATTTGCACCCAAAGACCGGAAATATGCAATGTTGGGCTTTCTATCATTGAGGAGCTCATATGGTGTCTTCTTCAATAGAGGGTGACAATAGAGCCGGTTGCTATAATAGCATGCCGTGTTGATTGCTTCGGCCCAAAAGGAATCACTCACATTGTATTCACTAAGCATGGATCTTGACATATCAATGAGTGTCCTATTTTACTTTCAACTATCCCATTGGATTGAGGAGTATACTTGGCCGAGAATTGATGTTTGATTCAAAATCATCACATAGCTCATCAACTCTTGCGTTTCTAAATTCACTTCCATTGTCACTTCTCACTTTCTTGATTCTTCTATCAAACTCATTTTGGCTTCTCTTGACAAAGGTTTTGAATATGCCAAACACTTCACTTTTGTCAACGAGAAAGAAGACCCATGTGTATCTTGTATAGTCATCCACTATCACAAAGCCATACTTGTTTCCCCCAATACTTGCATATGTAGTTGGTCCAAACAAGTCCATGTGCAACAACTCAAGTGCATGTGTAGTGCTCATCTTCCTCTGTTGGGATGAGTGTTTCCAACTTGTTTTCCCATTGACATGCACTACAAAGCTTGTCCTTCTCAAAATGAACATCTTTTAGTCCTCTAACCATGTCATACTTCACTAGCCTCTTTAGTTGCTTCATTCCAACATGTCCCAAGCGCCTATGCCATAGCCAACCCATACTTGATTTGGTGAACAAACATGTTGTCAATTGAGCTTCACTTGCATCAAAGTCCACCAAATAAAGATTCTCATATCTAAATCCCTAAACACTAAATCACTTCCATCAACACTCACTATCTCCACATCATCAACCCCAAATATGCATTTGAAACCCAAGTCACACAATTGTGCTACGGACAAAAGATTGAAGTTGAGAGATTCCACTAATAGCACATTGGAGATGCTCAAGTCATTGGATATTGCAATCTTGCCCAAGCCTTTGACCTTGCCTTTCTTATTGTCACCAAATGTGATAGCATCCGCATGATCATTTCCACTAGTGTTGATTGATTTGAACATTCTTCCATCTCCGGTCATGTGTTGAGTGCACCCACTATCAAGCACCCAATGCCTTCCTCCCACTTTATAGTTCACCTACAAAAGAGATCATTCTTTTTAGGTACCCAAACCTTTTTGGGTCCTCCAAGGTTAGTCACCAAGCTCTTGGGCACCCAAATTGCCTTCTTCTTTGGGCCAACCATGGGTGCAGCAATGTACTTAGCCTTCACACCATTAGTGCCCTTTGTAAGCATATAACAAGAATCAAGTCTAATGGATAATGCATGAGCATTGTTCTTGATCTTGTTCTTGTTAAAGCAATTTGCTCTATATGCCCGGATTGCTTGCAATTATAGCAATACCGACCATTGCTCTTCACAAAACTAGTCTTATGAGTAGCAAAGGCTGCCTTGCCCTTCTTGGGGGTATAGCCAAGTCCCTCCTTGTTGAGTGGACACCTTTGCCTACCCAATCACTTATGCAAGCGGGCATCTCCACCATAGGCATTGCCTAAAGCATGAGTGAGCTCATACACCTTATTCTTAAGGTTCTCATTTTCTACCACTAATGATGAATCACATGTAGTAGAAGTAGGCATTTTAGTTGAGCTAGATGATGATGATGCATTTGTGGGAGCAACAAATAGGAGCATAAAAAGATTCATCAAGAATATCACATGTTACTCCTATGTTGCATGTCTCTACAACATCCTCAATCTTACTTGATCAAGGAGGGAGGAGTGGGCTTCCTTAAGCCTAGTGTGAGCTGGCCAAGCTTCTCATGGGCTTCCTCTAGCTTCTCATGAGTGGACTTGAGCTCATCAAAGGATTGCTCAAGAGCCTTGTTGGCCTTGCGCAATTCTTTGCACTCCTTCCTCTTAGTCTCAATGTAAGAGTGAGCATCTTGTAGCATGCTCATGAGGTCCTCCTTTGAGTACTCCTCATCATCATCACTCTCACTCTCACTTTCACTCTCATCGGATGATACCTTAGTGGCCTTAGCCATGAAGCATGACGATGGAGTGTTGAAGATAGAAGGCTTGCTTGAGATAGCAAGACTAGCCATAGCCTTCTTCTTGGTGGTCTTCCTTTCATCATCACTAGAATCATCATCATCGCTTGAGGAAGCATCACTATCCCATGTCACAACATAGGATCCACCCTTCTTCTCTTCTTCTTTTCCTTCTTTTCTTTCTTTTCCTTCTTGTCCTTCTTCTTGCTCTTCTTGCGGTCATCATCATCTTCATCACTAGAGTATGGACAATCCGCAATGAAATGATCCTTGCTCTTGCATCTATAGCACCTTTTGGTAGTGGTTTGTTTGCATCTCTTCTCTTTCTAGCTCCATAGCCCTTCTTCTTCATGAACTTGCCAAATCTCTTGACAAATAGAGCCATTTCTTCATCATCCATTTCACTCAAGCTTGTGTTTGCTTCATCATCACTTTCCTCCTTCTTAGCTTTACCCTTGCTCTTGTTTTTGGAGGATGAAGCCTTGAATGCCACGGTCTTCTTCTTTTCTCTTCCTCTTGGGCTCCCCATCCCTTTCCACACGGTATGTGTCTTGTGTGACCACAACACCTAGTACTTGGTTTGGGGTTACCGTATCAATCCTTCCCTCAATAGGATAGTCACAAAGTATCAAACCTTGGTGGTAAGCATCTCAAGAACTTGTGAGAGAAGTCCTTGTCCTCCACCTTCTCTCCTAAAGCCTTCAAGTCATTGATGATCACTTGCAACGGTGAAACATCTCCGGTATGCTTTCATCGTCTTGCATTTGAACATGGCGAGCTTGTCCTTGAGGATATATAGCTTGGCTCCTTGACGCCTTGGTGCCTTCATAGTTTGTTCTTCCCATCTTTCCCATATCTCACTTGCTCTTTCAAGGTCCTTGATTTGCTCAAAGACTTTTGTATCAAATGCTTCATAGAACAAGTTGATTGCTACATCATTCCATTGAAGCTTCTCTTCTTCTCTAGGAGTGAGACTTGTGGGATCAATTATCGCAAAGTCAAGCTCAATTACTTCCCAAATCTTTCTATTCATTCCTCTTGTGAATGCACACATCTTCCTCTTCCAACAATCGAAGTTGGTGCCGTCAAAATGTGGTGGCTTCCCCATATAGTTGATTTGAGCCATTTTTAACACCGGAGGATGTTAAGCCTCAAACAAACGGTGACCACGGCTCCGATACCACTTGAAAGGTCCAAGTGGCTAGAGGGGGGGTGAATAGCCTAATTAAAAATCTACAAAATTACTTAGGCAAACACTATTGTATAACAAATGGCGAAGCTTTTTCACTAGCCTAATAGTGTGTTGCAAGCACCTATCCAACAATTCTACCTAATATTTCTATGTCACACAATTAACTAGAGCTAATAACAAATGCGGAATAAAACAATATAGCTCTAGCACAAGGATATACAAAAATATATATGAGACAAGAGTGTGCAATAGAAAACTAAGCAAGCTACTCACAACTAGCTACACAAGGTATATGACAAAAGATATACAACAAGAAAAGATATCTACACAAAAGAAGTAGCTCAAAGTAAATACACAAAGTAAATAAGCTAGATAGAGGGAATTTCACCGAGCCTTCGGGATCGCCACGTAGAGAGCCAATCACCGGTGAAATCCACTTGTGAAGCCAATTACCAAGAATGTGTAGATGGAGACCAATCACCAAGATGGGGACACAATCACAATAAGCACTCGGGAGACAAAGATTTATTCCGAGGTTCACGTGCTTGCCGACACGCTACTCCCCGTTGTGTCGACCAACACTAGGTGACCCGGTGGCTAATCGGCGCAAAGCCAAGCTCACAAAGAGCGCCACAAGAATCTACCACTAGTGAGGTAGCTCAATGACACGAGCAATCCACTAAGGATGCCTCTTGCCGCTCCGGCGAGGTGAGGCTCCAAAGACCTCTCACAATCACAATCGATGGTGGCCAAGAACAATCACCAATCTTTCTTGCAACAACCACCTCAACACCTCCAAGCCGTCTAGGCAACGGCAAATGCCAAGAGTAATAAGAATACTCAATGCCGATGTGAAGAACTAGTGCCATAGATGAACTCTTTCAATAACGCACTAGATCACTCAATCTCACTTGGTTTGATCAAATCAACTTGGGAGATGAGTTGGGAGGCTTGCCAAGGCTCACTAGAATGCTTAGGAATCAAAATGTGCAAGAGAGAAACCTAGCAAGCCGGCAAAGCCCCTTAAATAGGCCTCACAAGTCGGCCTAGCCGTTGGGCCCGAAACAGAAGCATCGGACGCTCCGGTGTCGGGGCCATCGGACGCTGCCTCAGCGTCCGAAGCTCCGATGAGCACCACGTGTCCCTCTGCCATGAATTCAGCCCGTTAGATCCAACGGTCGCATTCTTTCTCGCGCTGGTTAAAGTGGCATCGGACGCGCCGATGCCTAGCATCGGACGCTCCGATGCCTCTGCTCAATTCAGCTCTTTTCTGCGCCACATCGGACGCACCGGCATAGATACATCGGACGCTCAACCCCAGCGTCCGATGGCATAACAGAAAGGTTCCAGAGAGGTCCAGAATGCATCGGACGCGTCCGATGGTTCTGCATCGGACGTAGGGCAGCGTCCGATGCTCCCTGCACAACACGATCGCGGCACGTCATGACCATCAGACGCAGCAACAGTGATTCCTCAGCGTCCGTTGCCAGCGTCCGATGCTAGCTCGTCAACAGTCAGAAGTTAGGGTTTACCATCGGACGCTCGGCCAGCGTCCGATGCTGCCGACGCCAGCGTCCGATGCCCCTAACGTGGCATCTTTTCACTCTCTAACTTCTACCCTTGCTCCCATGTGCCAACACCAAAGTAGTGTTTCACCACTTATGCACGTGCGTTAGCATTTTTCAAAGCATTTACTTAGGGTTTAGTTAGTCACTCACTAGGTCTATAGCATCGATATGTTAGAGAAACACCTTGTGGCACTTGAACACCGCATAAGCCGTGAATAATCTCCTCTTAATAGTACGGCTATCTATCCTAAAGGTGATCACACTCGCTAAGTGTCTTGATCACCAAAACAAAGAGCCCTAAAGATTATACCTTTGCCTTCGGGCCTCTTCGCTCCATCTCTTCTCTTCTTCACTTCACCAATGGTAGAGAACTTGATCTCTTGGGTGCTTGTGGCCATCACCATCCTCCATGGTTGCCACCTTGCTAGCTCCACCACTTGGCTTGATCATAATCCTTTCTTATAAGCTACACACATGCTTAGCAATAGGATTAGACCAAATAGGTTTCATCAATTAGCCAAAACCAAACTAGGGCTTTCAACAGTATAGCTCCAACGACGCACTGGAAAGCATACAAGCTAGCAAAGGCTCAAACTGATCACCAAATATGAAATATGAACATATGAGCAAGATGAGCAGTTTTTTAGCAAAAAGGTATTCACCATCAAAATAGCACAGAACATGTATAGACAGGAAATCAGACAAGTGCTAATCATGTATACAAGGTGAACTACCCCTAGCACAGTTCAATGATCATGCTATAGAATGAAGCATACACTTGTGATTTCAATTTTTAAATCAGAGTTGCAGCGATGAAATTTCATAAGTTCAAAACTTAGCATGTGATTGCGAGAGGTTTGAAAGCTTGTCATTGCCTAACTTTTCAACTGTGCAAAGCCTATGCAAAAGCAATCAGAAGCTTAAAGCAACAGTTTCGGTCATACACTACACAACTCAAGTTTAACTCAAAGTGCAATGAGAAACAGTCTCGAAACTGTGATGTGTTGACAAGCAATCCCATCTCGATCTTGTCAATTCACTTAAAACTTGGCTTAGATTTTATTGACAGAAAATGAATAGACCAAGCAAGTGATAGACTCAGAACTAGAGACATAGCAACCTAGCATAAATGAAAAGCACGAGTGAATTCAACACATCCAACACATGCTAGTTGCATATCTCAATGGTGAACAATTTCAAGTTTTATGTTGGTTAAGCAGATTCACCATTCAAAAATAGCTCAGCTCATAACATGTATTAGTGATCAGAAAGACCATAAGCTACTGGCATCAACATAGAGCATCAGATCATACTAAACAGAGCATTATTACATTTTAAAGATTATGCATGAAGCTCAGAATGTAAAAGCGTATGCTGAAATGTAAAGAGAAGCAAAACAAACGAGAAAATAGTCAGTCTATGATACAAGATCCAAAATGTTTCCCCCATCTAAAAGGGGAAACACACACCAAGCTCACCCCTCAACCGATAAAAGGTTGATTCGTCCAAAGGCTTGGTGAAAATATCAGCCAACTGATGATGAGTATCGACATGGCGAAGGTCGATATCACCCTTCTCATAGTGGTCTCGCAAAAAGTGAAAGCGCACATCAATGTGTTTGGTCTTCGAGTGAAGCACGGGGTTCTTAGCAACGCTAATCGCACTCGTGCTGTCACAAAGCAAAGGAACACGAGAAAAGCTCAGACCAAAATCACGCAAAGTGGCCATCATCCAAAGCAATTGGAACAGCAGCTAGCCGCAGCCAACATACTCAGCCTCCGTGGTAGACTGGGCGACACTAGACTGCTTACGAGAAGACCACGATACAAGAGAAGAAACAATAAATTGGCAAGTCCCAGAAGTGGACTTGCGCTCAATGCGACAACCAGCAAAATCGGCATCGGAATAACCGCAAAGGGGAGGGTGGAGGAAGCTGAATACCAAATCCTGAACTCAGGTGTGAAACGAAGGTACCTGAAATGCGCTCCACTGCCTGACGATGAGAAGTGCGCGGCGACGCCTGAAAGCGCGCGCATAGGCACACTGCGAACTGGATGTCTGGGCGTGTCGCCGTCAGGTAGAGCAGCGACCCGATCATGCTTCGGTACTCCTTCTGGTCCACAGCTTCTCCATCCTTGTCCGCATCCAGGGCCGTCGTGCTCGACATGGGGTTGGAAGAGGCTTGGCCTCACCCATATCGAACCTCTCAGCAAGTCCTTGGTATACTTGCCCTGGTGCACAAACGTCCCTTCTCGGGATTGCTTAATTGCAATCGGAGAAACAAAGTCAGCTCGCCCATCATTTCATCTCGAACTCCTTGCTCATAGTATCTGCAAACTTGGCAACCAAAGCGTGAAGAAGAACCACCGAAAATGATATCATCCACGTAAATCTGGATCAAGAGAGTGTCTTTGCCTTGCTTGAGGAGAAAGAGCGTTTTATCCACACATCCCATTTTAAAACCCTTAGCAAGCAAAAAGGTTTTCAACCTATCATACCAGGCTCTAGGGGCTTGTTTCAAACCATATAAATCTTTGTGGAGTTTGAAAACATGGTTGGAAACTTGGGATTTTCAAAACCGGGGGGTTGTTCAACATAAACCTCTTCCTCTATGTAGCCGTTTAAGAAGGCACTCTTGACATCCATTTGAAAAAGTTTAAAACCTTTGGATGTTGCAAAAGCCAAGAGTATCCTAATAGCCTCCAAACGAGCTACAGGAGCAAAAGTCTCCTCATAGTCTATCCCCTCCTTCTGAGTATAGCCCTTCGCTACAAGCCTGGCCTTGTTTCTAACAACATGGCCATCCTCTCCTTGCTTGTTTTTGAAAACCCATTTTGTCTCAATAGGCTTACAGTCTGGAGGAGGTGGAACTAAAACCAAACCCGATTACGCCCAAAGTTCTCTAACTCCTCATGCATGGCATTGACCCAATCCGGATCTGTCAAAACGTGTCCAACATCTCGGGGCTCAAAATCAGCAACAAAAGTAGAATGAGCAAAGTGAGAGATTTGAGACCTGGACCGAGTGACACGTTCGTCGATGCTGCCGATCATCTGCTGAGGGGGATGTTGGCGCTGGAGTGTTGTGGCGCCTCCCGTGCAGAAGTGATCTCCCCCTCAACAGCAGCTGGTGCCTCCCGGGTACAAAAGGTACCGCTCGGGGTGGCGGATCCCACGGCCCCTAGGAAGAGATGTGTCGGGGCCGTGAGTCGTCGTAGAAGCCGCTCCTTGTGGCAAAGCAGGTGGAGGAGGTGCTGGATCAACCATACCTTCAGCACCCTCATCCTCATCATCAAAGAGAGCTCTCCATCCTCATGATCACCTGCACGCTCAAAACGAGAAGAAGGACAAACCATGGTCTCGTCGATGGTGACATCTGATGTCTCCATGACTCGGTTAGTGTCAAGGTTAAGTACACGATAAGCACGAGTATGAGTGCCATAACCAAAAAAACACACGTCAGAAGAACGAGACTCAAACTTGTCCAGGTTGCCCTTTTTGAGTATAAAACAATGGCAACCAAAAACTCGAAAATAACTCACCTTGGGCAGTTTTCCAAAACGCAACTCATAAGAAGTCTTTTTCAAGAAAGCTCGGAGAAAAATGCGATTGGAAATATAGCATGCAGTGTTCATAGCTTCGGCCCAATATCGCCTAGGAGTCCTATGCTCATCGAGCATCATCCTGGCCATCTCTACAAGGGTCCGATTCTTCCTCTCTACAACACCATTCTGTGGCGGTGTGTGGGGAAGAAAAACTGATGCTCTAAACCCAAAGAGTTACAAAACTTCTCAAAATCCAAATTCTTGAATTCGGAACCATTATCACTCTGAATTGCTCGCATTGAGTTCAAAGGGAACTCATTCTGAAGACGTAAAATCAGATTGCGAGCAAAGGAGAAAGTCTCGGTGTTCTCAGCTAAAAAGAAAACCCACGAATATCTCGAAAAGTCATCAACAACAACAAGCACATACCACTTCCCCCCAACCGAGCTCACCCGAGCCGGACCAACAAGGTCCATGTGCAAAAGCTCTCCAGGGCGCTTGGTCATGACCTGAGTCACTGGATGGTGGGGAGCGGCAACCATCTTCCCATGTCTACAAGAGTGGCAAACAAGATCCTTCTCCATGGATAACTTGGGCAATCCTCGGATTAGGCCAAGTGAACTAAGTCTTGCAAGCAAGTCGAAGCTCAAATGTCCTAGTCTTCTATGCCACTTCCAAAGGTCAGAGGAGGAAGGTCAAGCCACAAGACAACGAGAAGTGCCAAAAGACTCCGAGAAATTTGCACGAAAGACTTTTCCAAAGGGCGAAATCAAACACACAAGATCGCCCTGAGGATCCAAAATACGACTGAGATTCGGTTTAAAATGAATCTCATAGTCATCATCAAAGAGTTACGAAACAGAAGAAGGTTAAAATGCAAGTTAGAAACAAGAGCAACATCGCGCAACACAAAGTGCTCATTAACTAGCACCGACCCACGAGACAAGACTTACCTTTGGTATTGTTGCCGAAGGTGATAAACTCCTTTCCGGCGACGGACTAAGACTGGAGAACCACTTGGCGTTTCCGGTCATGTGCCTCGAACAACCGGAATCCACCAACCCAAACGTTCTCCAATCGTTTTACCTACATCAATAAAAAGACATAGGGTGAGCATACGGTCCAACACTGGGGTTAGTGAAGTAAGGAGAAAACCAGTGTTGGGCCGACTGCTCAAAAGAACGATTAGCAGAAAAACCATTCCTAGCGCGTCTACGAGAAGAGCGATCACCATGCTGAGGAAAGCGTGGTCCGCTGGGGAAAGAACGCTCACCGCGATACTCAAAACATGGTGGGGGAAAGCGCTCAACTACAAATCCACCGCCACGGGGTCCATAGCCCACAACTGCAGGCTCCCGCTGGGCACGTCCTCTCCTCTGCTGCCTAGGCCTAGGAGCTTGAGGTTCTGGACCTCTGGGCCTAGCAGCTCTCCTCGGAGCCTCTCCTCTGAACATTCGCCATGTACATCATGAAAGGATGGTACATGTCCGGGTTGTTTCATCTCCCTAGCACGCGCGCGCCTCTCTATTGCGCTGGAAGCAAAACTCACTCAAGTGTCCATCTCTCCCACAATGCTCACAATGGTACCTCACCGCTCTCAAAGGGGGTTGTTGGTACACACGGTTGTGGGTGGGATCACTTTACCCTTCTGTGCATAAGCTCCTCCTGGATGGGTGGCATGGTTCCAGCTTGTTCTTTAGGTGGTTGAGTTTTGGGATGCCACACTTTGGTTCTTGGGTGGAGCTCTCGGAGGTTCCTCAAACACTCCATCCTTGGTGTTAGGCTTGAGACGCTCTTTGGGTGGAAGCTGGTAAGTTTGGGAGTAGTGGTGGGAGTTGGGTTCTCACTCGGGTTCAAACCACTCGACTCTCCAATCTTCCCAAAAGCAGAAACAATCAACACCCGCCAGCAAAACCTACACCAGGACCTCCAGCAGCTCGCTTGAATTGGGAGATCATCATCCCGAGCTGTGGCTCACCACTAGACACCCATGACAGATGGTCCGAAGGTATGTTGTTTTTCCTCCTCGGTTTGCATCTTGTCATGCTTCACATTAGCAACTCTCCATCTCCAAACCCTCACAAAGAACACAAAGCCTACCACACATGTGCCGTACCTGAGTTGGCCTCTTCAAGAGACACAATCTTGGCATTCTTCTCTGCCAACTAAGAGATTGCAAGACAGGACAAGTCTTGCATGCACCCAACGCGAGGGTCTAGCTTTCAGCTCATCCACCTCTCCTACCAACGCAGCATACCTACCTCTCAGAGTGAGAAGGTCAGTCATGTGCGTGGGTGGCCATCTCGCACTCAAACCTCCTCAGACACGACCACGGTGGACTTAGCAAACTCAAGCTCTCTCACTGTGTCTCCCACTTCTGCCTAAACTCCTTGCGCTCTCTAGCAGCACGCCTAAGCAACTTGTCCTGACTAAGCAAGCGGCGCAGTAAGCTTCTCGACCCAGCAGAAAGCTCATCGTGGGTGAGAGATACCTGAGAGGGTGTCGTCGTATCATCGTCGTTGTCGTTCTGAGGGCTCCAGCATGCCGTCGACCTCACCACCAAGGGCCATGGTGCAGAAGCCGTCGTCATCGGCAAAGAAGCAGAGACCGTTCAGCTTTGTCCTCGATCCTCTTCTTCTTCTCGGACTCGTCATCGCTTGAGCAAGCGGAGTCGTCATCCGAGCCGTTGAAGTCGCTGAGCATGGCGAAGAATGCACGCTGCTCAGCCTGGGCCTTCTCAAGTACTTCTTCTTGATGTACTCCTTGTCGAAGCCGCCCCTCCGCTTGTGCCTCGCGGGTACGTACTCTCCTTGCGCTTGCCGGAGTCGTACTTGTGCCCATGATCGCCCTTCCCAGATGTTCTCTCCTCTCTTGGGACAATTGGCGATGAAGTGGTCGGGGTCGCCGCACTCAAAGCATCCTGAGCGTCCTCCTCCGCGGCGACGGTCATGCGGTTGTTGTGGAACCACGAGAACCGGTTGGCGAGCATCGCCAACTCGTCATCCCCCAACGACTCCAGCTAGTCCTCTGTGATAGAAAAGAGTGAAGAGAGTGCAATTCCTCCAGAGGGGTTAGCAGAAGAGCCAGAAACCAAAGCCATAGTCGGGCCAGAAGGATTTTCATAAGAAAACCCTCGACATGGCGTCAATCTCACTAGACTTGAGCTGCTAAAGAGCTCGTCGCAAGTGAGGGTCTCATAGTTAGACGATTCGATGATCGCCTGGACCTTTGAGTCCCACACCGACCGATCAAGAGTGTGCAAAAGCTTCAAAGCCCTCTCATGATCGTCAAAAGGCAACAGCTCCTTGTTCGCTCTTATCTTGTTGACAATGACCTGAAAGCGAGCGAATAAAACTTTCTATGCTCACGCCAGGCATGTGTCGAAAGTTCTCGTACTCCCGCTTGTGCGACTCGTAGAGATGGGATTTGACTTGAGTAGTTCCCTCATGGAAGCGCATGAGGGTTGCCCAAATCTCACGAGCCGTGGGAGGTGAGAAACGCGATCAAACTCGAACATGCTCACATAGGAGAAAAGAGCGTTACGTGCTCGGCTATTGGCATCGTGCTCATCGATCTGAAGCTGAGAGACACGAGCAGCCAAGACAACGTAATCGGTCTTGTTGCAAATCTCCCAAACAGAAGAGCCCATGCTCTGGAGATAGGCCGACATGCGTATCTTCCAATACGCATAGTTTGTCCATCAAAGAACGGCGGTTTGCCCACGCCGCGATCCATGTCGCCTTCTGTGGATCTGGAACCGGCTAAGGTGGAAGATCCTTAACCCGCTCCGATACCAATTGAAGGAACGAGAATGCTACCAGAAATCGACCAGAGGGGGTGAATGGGAGCTTCAAATTTTCCTTTCGAAAACTTGTTCCACTGTCCCGAGAATCAACCCCAAAAGCAAACCTAGAGCTTGCAAGTGTCCACGACCCTAGATGTAGGTTGGATGCCTCCGAGAAGCACATCGGGACACTATACAACCCTAGAAAGCCAAAGCAAAAGACGGAAGACAAAATCCGTCAACGAACCAACAAACCACGGACGAAACAGCACAGAATACACTGGACCGCACTCTGCCCTGCGTCTGGTCAGTGAGCACCGGACCGTCCGGTCAACTCAAAACGGATTTCGGAGCTTACTGTATCCGTCACACCCGGATTTCCGAAGAATTCCAAGTGCTAACTATATGTGTGCCCAGGAAGTCCAACAAGACACATATAGTACCAAATATGGAATTTCTCAAAGGCAATGCTTTATTACATAGCGAACATATTTACATTAAGACATACATATAAACAAAGCAGAGCAGAAACACTCTTCGGGACTCCAAAACTCCACAGGGACGGTTGACTAGGGGAACACCCGCCTAGAACTCTTGGAACATCCTCTGTAGATCTTCACTTGAAAACACCATCTGGTACCCATCCGGGATTTTTGTGAACCAACGACAAGCGTCAGCTCACCATGCTCAGCAAGTACAACTACGGGGATGCAAGGCTCAAGAGGTTTGACTTGGTTGACTGCGGTCAGCATTTAAGTTGATCATATTTTACAATCCACCTTATATACTAGATGTATAAACCCTGTTGTCCCATGGTATGTGATAAACATCATGTAAAAAGAGGTAGACCACCAACCACCAACATATCCCACCATGGACATACTTAAAAAGATCCGAGCCGCTCGTATCCGTGAGCACGGCTGATATATCAGGTTTACACTCTGCAGAGGTTGTACACTTTCACCTTAGGCCGTGATTCCCATATGCCGGGAGAGCCAATCCCACATTACCTCCTCTATGGAAGTATGGCAGGGTTTCACTACGTAGCCTTTCACTAGCAACCCTACAAGTAGTAGCCGCAAGGTTTCAGCATCTAGGCGAATGGAGGCCCCCTTCAAGATGGCACACCTGACAGCCGACCAGTGACACATCTTGACAGGCAAGGAAGCCATTCTAAGCCTAGGCTCCCCTCTAGCGCCTTTCGGTAACTACTACAAGCTAGAGAAAGTCTAGTTACACAACTAAGATTAGAGCCATATAATACCCAAGGGTGCACGGATCTCCCGGGTGGCCGCTTTAAAAGATAGTCCCTGGGGTGGGGTCACTGAGCAACACCAGGCTCCAGTGCCCTAAATGTGGTTAAAAAGCCTCTTGTAACATTTGTTCCATAGTCATTAATCAATATTAAACATTTAGCATTTAAGTAGCGCATAGCATTACTAAACATATTATGCAAACCTTCCCATAGGTACAAGGTAATAAGATCAAGTGAAACTAGGTTTGTCCTATGGTTCATCAAGTTACGACACATGCATAATGAATATTTAGTCTTGCAGTTAATAGGTAACAAGGAATCCGTATATACTTGCCTTCTAATAACTTGTGTTGATGGTCTCACTTCTTCAGAGATCTTCTTCTCGATAACCTTGATCAACTTGAACTCTAAACGGGGTCAAGGCACCACACAAACATCCATTCCAATCATCACATGCAGATAAAATATACTTCTATTAGAACAGTACACCAAGCATCAAAAACAGGTAGAGAAACACTTATAAAACTATTCTACTCGTCGATACGATCACATGGACGTAAAGATCACTCTAATCGGACTAAAAACGGAAAGTTATAAAGAAAACAAGTTTCAGGGGCTATTTTGTAAATAAAAACATTTGCCTAGGGCTAGCCTACGAAAACCGAGGACTAAAATGTAATTAACGGTAGACTAGAGGGCTAGCAGGCTTAAAAACAACGATATGGACTGCGGCACTAAAACCGGAAAGATCAGGGGCTAAAACAAAAGAAAACAGGATCTAAAAGAAACTCTTTTGAGCTACGGTGGACTGCGGGTTGATTTTCATAAAACACAGGGGCCTTTTTGCAAAAGCGGCTGCAGCCGCGCAGGCGCTGACGCGGCGCCACACGGCGCGACGCGGTTGGCCGGTCCACCAGCTCAGCTGTGGACCGCGCGGGTTTGCTGGTCTACGGGCCCGTGAGCCGGCTCATACCCCTTCGGGGATGGAGCCCTAATCCTGGCCGTCCGTGGCCAGATGGACGCGCAGGGGAGCCGGCGAGCACGCGCGACGGTGGAGCGGCGGCGCCGCCACCGAATCACGGCGGCGCGCCATTAGGGCGCTTCGGGAGCTCGCTGTCCAAGCGTTTCCGTCCACGGTTGGCCACACGGGGCACCACCGGAGGGGAGCGGGGACGAAGACGAGCTCGTTGGTGGCTCGGTTGCGGCGGTGAGACTTACCACGGCGAGTCGACGGCCGTGAGATCTGCAAAAGGAAAACGCTCGGGCGAGCTCGTGCGCGCGCAAAGAGCGAAGGGAGGGCACTGGGGCACCACGGCGAGCTCGGCGTCGCTCGGGGGTGGGCGCTAGGGCGGCTGGCGAGCTTCGCAGTGGCAGCGGTTTGAGAGGGCGCGAGCGGGAGGGTGAGGGGGAGACGAGGGGGCCCTGCCGTGGCTTTATAGGGCCGGGCGGGTGGGTGGCGGCTAGTGGAAGGCTCCACCGAGCCGGGTGGCGGCGTAGTGGCCTTGATGGCCACTCGCGACCGTTACCGGAGGGGAGGGGGCGCGGCGCGCAGGACGCGGAGCGTCGCGAGGAGGGGAAAGGGTGGCGGGACGGGGCGTCGACGGGCGCGCGCACGCTGACATGCGGGCCAGGCGGACAGCGGCAGGAGCGGGGTGCGGGCGCGCGTTGCGCTCGCGGGCGAGCAGCCGCGCGGAGCTGGGCCGCTGCACGGCCGATGCGCGGAGAGCGGGGTGAGGCCGAGTGAGGGGAGGGCACGCCTATGAGCGAGACGACGCGAAGAGGGGCGCGGCCAGCGGGCCGACGCGGCTGGCGCAAGCGCAGAAGAGAGAGAGAGGCGAGGGCGCGGGAGCAGGCCGTGCTGGGCCGAGCGGCACGGGCGAATCTGGCCGAGGCAGGCGCGGAAAGGGAGGAAAGGCAAGGGGTGGGTTGGGCCGCATTGCCGGTCGGGCCAGAAGGGTGAGGGGGAGGGAGAAAGAAAAGAAAAGCCCTTTTCTTTTATTTCTTTTGAAAAACTTGCTCAAATTCAAATCAAAATTTGAATTTGAACCACTCAACACTATTCCTACACTCAAGCAAAATATTATGCTCCAGCATGAATGCAACAAAAATGTTTCTAAACCCAACTTAAATTATTATTTCACCAAAATTATTATTTGAGCTATATGTTTCATGAATAATAAATAAACAAAGTCATATTAAACTCTATTTTCCAAAAGGTGATTTTCAGGGTGTCATAGTATCTGACCGGACTCACAAGCGAGGAGCGTCCGGTCGAGAGCAGTGCGTCCGGTCAGTAGAAGACAACGCAATGAACAGTAAAAGGAGCGAGTCCGGTCACTTGCAAGAACCAGCGTCCGGTCAGCTATAGGAAAACTCCGCGTGGCATTCAACCACCAGACGCACGAGGCAGCGTCCGGTCAGCTCGACAACAGCGTCCGGTCACCCGAAGCAGCACTATTCGCCACCAATTCGACTCGATCTCAACCAAAACAAATCCTCTAGGGATCAAACTTGGTGAGAGGAGTCACAAAGAGGATAGTGAGCTATCTCTAATAGATCATGGCTCGAACCTATCTCCAAATCGATGAATCGTAGAATTTCGGGGGAAAAGGGAGAAACTTGACCCGAAACAAAAATCGATCGATCTCCTAGACCATGAGGTTAGAGATGAATTCCTTCGGTGGAAAGAAGTGCCTCATGACCTAGAACAACTTGGTTCAAACGGCTTTGCAAAAGATGAACCGAGCAAAAAGATCGAGCGACAGGAAAACGTGGAGAAAAGGGATTCCGCGAAGAACACAAACAAAACGCGAATCACAATCACCAAATTGCAACTGTGTGGCTACCACATGCTACAACAGTGAGGTTATGGCCTCACTTCCTCAAAATCTCCAGTACACAGAGGTATGTTCTCTGCGGATCTCAACTAGCTACAGCATGGGATTGGGAGAGCAGGAAACCCTAGAAGCAAAGAGCAAATGGCTGAGATAGATGGGGAGGTGCTGTCTCCCCCTACTTATCCTAATTCTAACTATCCTAATTCCCACTCTACCCCTAACTACTTACAGAGCGAATCAGCTAAACCCTAAGGTTATTCTGGACCAACTCGATGGTAGGTGGATCCGACGGCCAAGCCCGCACAACTCGTAGCGTTGCCTCGACGCAAACCTCCCGATTGTCGCCACGTGCCGCCACCGCTCCGCGTCCTTTTCCTTGACGTCGCACCCCCGGTTTTGTGGCCCAAACCGGGAAACCAGCCTTCACAGCCAACCCCAGGATTTGAGGCCCAAACCGGGAAACCAGCCCACCATGCCTTAGTTTTGTGGCCCAAACTCAGCAAACCCGCAGCACCCAGGTTTTGAGGCCCAAACCTGGAAACCGTCCTCAGCCCGAGTTTTGTGGCCAAACTCGGAAACCATCAGCGCCTAGGTTTTGAGGCCCAAACCTGGAAACCGTCCACCCGATGGTTTTTCTCTGGCTCTACCACCAAACCGAAGCTGTAGAGGGGATGCACCGCCCGTGCACCCCGTCCACCGACACGTGTCCCCAGGTCCTCGACCCAGGCAACACCGTGTCCCACAAGTCTTCGCTCGTCGCTGTCCCAAGCTGTCAGCCACCACAGCTGATCCTCGGGCCACCGGTCCCTCAGTCCAAGCCTCACGTCCGCCCTTCGCCATCTCGGTCCCTCGCACGGCACGTCTCTACTTGTCCTTCACCTTGCCTCTGATCACTGTCTCCGTGCTCGACACCTGCACAACACAAACAAAGAACATGCGCATTATCCCAGTTGACAATCACTCATCACTCAGAGACTCGGCATACACCCATGTATCCGCAGCCGCTTCGCTCTTGTATCTAGGGGGTAGACGGAGACTATTGTATTAGGCTATAAATAAGAGAGGCGCCCCTCCTCTATCTCTATCCTTGCAACATTTCACTCTCTAGCCCTCACTTAGGTTCTAATCATACCTCGCTGCATGTGATCCGTAGAGACGGCTAATCATACCTCTGTGTATTTGGATTTTGAGGAAACGAGACCGTAATCTCGTTGTCTCCTCGTGTGGAGGAGTTTCGGCTGGAATTGAGATTGTTTCGTGTTGTGTTTGTGTGTTCTTCACGTTTTCAGTTTTGCCCTCATGGAGATTAGCTTCGTTCTTCCTCTCCGGGAGTTGGTTTTCGATTTCGTTTGAACCACTTTGGCACGAACGTGATTGTGATCTTTTGACTGAAGGAATTGCTCTCTAACTTCTTGATTCTTCAGATCCCTCGACTTTTCTTCGTTGGATCAACTTTTCTCCACCTTTCCCCCAAACTTTTTTGATTCATCGATTTGGAGATAGGTTCGAGCCATGATCTCCTAGGAGTAGCTCACTATCCTCCTTGTGATTCCCCTCACCAAGTTTGAGCCCTAGAGGTTTCGTTTTGGTGAGATCGAGTCGAATCGGTGGATGAGAAATACATTTTTGGGATGACCGGACTCTGCCTTCGGGGCAATCCAACTCTGACCAGTGAGTCCGGTCGTCGAAGGTTTTCACAATTCGCGCTACTGATTTTGATCGGACGCATCTTCGCTCGGTGACCGGACGCGACTTTAGCACTGTTCATCTCTTTCGTGTTGCTGACTGGACGCACAGTGTTGTGACCGGACACTCTGCCCCTGTGAGTCCGGTCCAACACAGAGAGCATCCAGAACAGACTTCTGCTGACCGGACACGTCCGATCATTCTTGACCGGACGCTGGCCAGAGTCCGGTCAGGGCAGATCAGCATGTTTTCGTCTGCGGTTCTTTCGTCCGTTTTCGGTTTTGGTTCCCGTTTTTTTGCGTTGACTTCTTGGATTGTGTAGTGTTCCGCTGTGCTTCTAGGAAGCATCCACCCTACATCTAGGGTCATGGACACTAGCAAGTCCAAGTCTTGCTTTTGGGTGACTCTCTGGACAAGGGTCATCAATTCTTGAGAAGAAATTTGAGGCTCCCATTCACCCCCTCTGGTAGCCATTTCTGGTCCTTCAATTGGTATCGGAGCGGGTTAGGATCTTCTTCCTTAGCCGGTTCAAGATCCACAGAAGGCGTATTGGATCGTGGCGTGGGCAAACCGCCATTTTTCGATGGGATGAACTATGCGTATTGGAAGATACGTATGTCGGCCTATCTTCAGAGCATGAGTGCTTCGGTTTGGGAGATTTGCATCGCTGCTGATTACGTGGTCTTGGCTGCTCGTGTGACTCAACAGCAGATCGATGAGCACAATGCCAATAGCCGAGCCCGTAATGCTCTTTTCTCGTGTTTGATCATGACTGAGTTTGATCACGTTTCTCACCTCACCACGGCTCAGGAGATTTGGGCAACTCTCATGCGTTTTCATGATGTAACCACTCAAGTCAAAACCCGTCTCTATGAGTCGCATAAGCGTGAGTATGAGAACTTTCGACACATGCCTGGCGAGAGCATAGAAAGTTTATTCGCTCGCTTTTAGGTAACTGTCAACAGGATGAGGGCTAACAAAGAGCTTTTGTCGTACGACGATCATGAGAGAGCTCTCAAGCTACTTCATACTCTCGATCGGTCGGTGTGGGACTCCAAAGTTTAGGTGATCATCGAATCACCTAACTATGAAACTCTCACTTGCGATGAACTCTTCAGTAAGCTCAAGTCCAGTGAGATTGATGCCATGACGAGGGCTTCTTTTGAGAATCCTTCTGGCCCGTCTATGGCTTTGGTTTCTGGCTCTTCTACTAACCCCTCTAGAGGCTTTGCACTTTCTTCTCTTCTTTCTGTCATAGAGGAGCAGTGGGAGCTCATGGGAGACGATGAGTTGGCTTTGCTTGCCAACCGGTTCTCGCGGTTCCACAACAACCGCATGAACCATCGTCGCGGAGGAGGACAAGGTAGATGCTTCGAGTGCGGCGACCCTGACCACTTCATCGCCAACTACCCTAAGAAGAACAAGCAAGCTTTCGACAAGGGTGACCACGGCTATAAGTACGACTCCGGCAAGCGCAAGGAGAAGTACACCCCCGTCAAGCACAAGCGAAAGGTGGCTTCGACAAGAACTACATCAAGCAGAAGTACTTGAGAAAGCCAAGGCCGAGCAGCGTGCTTTCTTCGCCACGCTCAGCAACGTCAACAACTCGAACAACAACTCTATTGCGTCAAGCGATGATGAGTCCAAGAAGAAGAAGATCGAGGACAAGCTGAACGACCTTTGCTTCTTCACCGACAATGATGGCTTATGTACCATGGCTCTCGGCGATGAAGTCAAGAACAAGCTGGAGGATATCCCTCGGAACAACGATGACGACACCTCCCAGGTATCTCAAACTGCCGATGAACTTTCTGTCGAGGTCAAGAAACTTACTGCTGCTCTAATTAGTCAAGACAAGTTGCTAAAACTTGCTGCTAGAGAGAGGAGGAGTTTAGGCAGAAGTGAGAGGATGTGGTGAAGGAGCTTGAGTGTGCCAAGTCCACCGTTGTAGTCACCGAGGAAGATGAGTGTGAGATGTGCTCCAAGCACATGACCGATCTTCTCACTTTGAGAGGAAAGTATGTTGCTTTGGTTGGAGAGGTGGATGAGCTTAGGGCTAGAACCACTTCGCTTGGTGCGTGCAAGTCTTGTGCCGGCTTGCAATCTGAGTTGGCAGAGAAGAATGCAAGATTGAGTCTCTTGACAAGCCAACTCAAGTAGCACAAGTGTGTCTAGGTGTGCTTTGTGTGAGGGTTTGGAGATGGAGATGGCTAATGTGAAGCATGACAAGATGCAAACTGAGGAACAAAACACATACCTTCGGACCATCTTGTCATGAGTTTCTAGTGGAGAGCCGCAGCTTGGCATGATGATTGCCCAATTCAAGCGTGCTGCTGGAGGTCCAGGTGTTGGTTTTGCTCAGGGTATGAAGGAGTGCTACATCTTTTGGGAAGATTGGTGAGTTTAGTGGTTTTAAGCCGAGTGAGAAGCCCAACTCCACCACTACTCCCAAACTAACCAAGATTCCCACCAAAGAGCCTCTCAAGCCTAACACCAAAGATGGAGTGTTTGTGGAACCTCCAAGAGCTCCACCCAAGAAATAAACATGGGCTCCAAAACCAAACCACTTGAGGAAAAAGCTAGACACCATGCCACCAACCCAAGAGGAGCTCATGCCACAAAAGAACCAAGTGATCCACACCAATACCATGAGTACCAACAACACCCTATGAGAGTGTGAGGTACCATTGTGAGCACTGTGTGGAGAGATGGACACTTGAGGGAGTTCTGCTTTCGGCGCAAGAGAGAGGAGCGTCGTGCAAAGGAGATGAACAACACGGACATGTACCATCCTTTCCAAGATGTACATGTGCCAAATGTTCATAGGAGGAATGCTAGGCCTATAGGATCAATGTCTCAAGGTCCTAGGCCACATGGAGGTTTTGCCCGGTGGGATCCTAGCTTTGTAGACTACGGGCCCCGTGGCGGTGGTTTTGGTTTTGAGCGTTACCCTCCACCGCATTTTGGCTATCACGGTGAGCGCTCTCCTCCTAGCGGACCACGCTTTCTTGTATCTGGTGATCGCATTCCCCGTAGGCACACTAGGAATGGTTTTGCTACTAACCGTTCTTTTGAGCAGCCGGGACAACACTGGTGCACTTCCCATTTTACTCACCCAGTGTTGGACGCGTATACTCACCCTATATCTTTTTATTGGAGAACGTTTGGTTGGTGGATTCCGGATGCTCAAGGCACATGACCGGAAACTCCAAGTGGTTCTCCAGTCTTAGTCCAGTCACCAGTAAGGAATTTATCACCTTCGGTGACAATAGCAAAGGTAAAGTACTATCCCATGGTTGTGCGAGTTAATGAGCATTTTGTGTTGCGTGTGTTGCTCTTGTCTCGAACTTGCATTATAACCTTCTTTCTATTTCTCAACTCTTTGAGGATGACTATGAGATTCGTTTTAAGCCGAATGTCAGTCGTATTTTGGATCCTCAGGGCAATCTTGTATGTTTGATTTCGCACTTTGGGAAAGTCTTTCGTGCGAATTTCTCAGTGTCTTTTGTCATTTCACGTTGTCGCTTGGCTGGATCCTCCTTCGATCTTTGGAAATGGCATAGGAGACTGGTCATTTGAGCTTCGACTTGCTTGCAAGGCTTAGTTCTCCTGGCTTAATCCAAGGATTGCCTAAGTTACACATGGAGAAGGATCATGTTTGTTATTCTTGTAGACATGGGAAAATGGTTGCCGCTCCCCCACATCCAGTGAATCAAGTTATGACCAAGCGCCCCGGAGAGCTTTTGCATATGGATCTTGTAGGTCCGGCTCGAGTGAGATCGATTGGTGGGAAATGGTACGTGCTTGTTGTTGTTGACGACTTCTCAAGATACTCATGGGTTCTATTTTTAGCTGAGAAAACTGAGACTTTCTCTTTTACTCGCAATTTGATTTTGCGCCTTCAGAACGAGTTCCCTAGGAACTTGATGAGAGCTATTCGTAGTGATAATGGTACCGAGTTTAAGAACTCGAACTTTGAAAAGTTTTGTAACTCTTTGGGTTTAGAGCATCAGTTTTCTTCCCCCTACACACCGCCACAAAATGGTGTTGTAGAGAGGAAAAATCAGACCCTTGTTGAGATGGCTAGGACGATGCTCGATGAGCATAGGACTCCTAGACGGTATTGGGCCGAGGCTATAAAAACTGCATGCTATATTTCCAATCGCATTTTTCTCGTGCTTTCTTGAAGAAGACCTCTTATGAGTTGCGTTTTGGGAAACAACCCAAAGTAAGTTATTTTAGAGTGTTGGTTGCCATTGTTTTATACTTAAGAAAGGCAATTTGGACAAGTTTGAGTCTCGCTCTTCTGACGGTATCTTTTTGGGTTATGGTAGTCATACTCGTGCATATTGTGTACTTAACCTTGATACTAACCGAGTCGTGGAGACATTCGATGTCACCTTCGACGAGACTAAGCATTGTCCTTCTTCTAGATTTGAGCGTGCAGGTGATCACGAGGTTAGTGAACCACTTTTGATGATGAGGAAGATGGAGCTGAACAGATAGATGATCTAGATCTTCCTCCCCCTGCTGTTCCTTTGGGATCGAGTTTGACCATGACTACTCACGGCCCTGACCCGTCTTCTTCCACTACATGGGGGCAGGTCGATCCACTACCTCAGGGCTTGCCAGTGATACCTGAGGAGGCACCAGCTACTGTTGAGGGGAGGTCACATCAGTTAGAGAGGCGCCATAACACATTCAACGCCAACACCCTCATCAACAGATGATCGACAACATCAACGAACGCATCACTCGGTCAAGGTCACAACAAATCTCTCACTTTGCTCATTCTGCATTTGTTGCAGATTTTGAACCCCGAGATGTTGGACATGCTTTATCTGATCCGGTGGGTTAATGCCATGCATGAGGAGTGAAAGGTCCTAGTTTGGTTTTGGTAATTGAGTGACAACTTTAGGCGGACTAATTGTGTTTATGTGAGATACACAGGAGATTAGTCCACAAGTACACTTGTGATGAAGGAGCTTATTGCATATGTGACATGACATGGAGTCATGTGGCTAAAGATGTTGAAGATCAAGGCAAGACTTGGCTTGATGGACCGATTGCGAAGGTGAAGGGCAAGTTGGAGGCTTTGAAGCCATTGGTACCGAGTGTCGGGAGGCTTGAGCAATGACTTGGCGCCGAAGGACTGAAGCATTGGTGAAGAGCAAGTGAGGTCAAGATCGATGGACCATGGAGGCCATGTGATGATATGAAGTGAATCATAACATTTGATGATAGGTTGGTGCATGTGTTGCATCAACACCGAAGGAGATGGAATGGAATGCACAAGGAAAATGTATAATTGTAGGGCATTTCATTTCACTGGTCATAGGTGTGTAGAGAAGTTTATGACTGGGTTTAGGATAGATGGCCATACTATCAAGAGGAGCAAACTTGTTTGCATATCGGTCATCTAGTGCCACTTGAGCAATCTAACATTGCAATGTTGCTAGGATCGAGTAGCGTGGTGAGTGCAAGTGCTAATCCTTTGAAAAATGATTGTGAAAATGCTAACACACATGCACAGGGTGGTATACACTTGGTGGTGTTGGCACATTTGCAAAGGAGAAGAAACCGGAGTTGAAAAGGAGAGTCTCAGGCATGACCGGACGCGCTGCAACAGCGACCGAACGCTGTTGAAACATGCGTCCAATCACTAGTGAAACAGTGACCGAACGCTAGTGCAACATGTGATCAGACGCGCCTATAGCACTGTTCCCGGGAGGGCAACGCATGCAAGAGAGTGATCGGACACTGAGTGTGAGTCCGGTCAGTTGTGACCGGACGCGTCCAGTCATGGAAAACGTTTCTGGAACCTCTCTGTTCGCGACCGGACGCTGAGTGAAACCTTGACCGGACGCTAATGAAACATGAGTCCGGTCACTAATGAAACATCGACGGACGCTACTGCAACATTGACCGGACGCGTCCGGTCAGTACGCAGTCAGCCCATTCAAAGGCATAACGACTAGTTTTGCTTTGGGGTCTATAAATAGTAGTGGTGGCCGGCCATGGCTGGTGCTTAGCACCCTTGGACTTGGTGTCCATGCTTGGGGAGTGCTAGGAAGCCTCTAACTCGCTTGTGCTTGCTAGTATGCGAATCAATTGCGAGTGAGTGATCGCTAGTGCGTTGCATTGAGAGATTGCATCGAGTGGCACTAGGTGTTAGTGTTGCAAGCCGATGGTGCTTGTTACTCTTGGAGGTTGCCACCTCCTAGACGGCTTGGTGATCGAGTCTCCGTCGTGAAGCCCGCGTGAAGATTGTGCGTGGCTCCGGAGAAGGATTGTGAGGGGCATTGTGCTCGCCCCGCGGGGATCGCGAAGAGCAACTCTAGTAGAGCGTGTCATTGAGTTACCCCCACTTGTGGGTGAGTTCTTGTGGCGCTCGAGTGTCGAGCTAGGTGTGGTGCCTATTAGCCGCCAAACTACCAAAGTGTGTGGTCGACACAACGGGGACTAGCTTGGTGGCAACCAAGTGAACCTTGGGGAAAAATCACCGTGTCAACTTCGCGTTCATCTTCTCGGTGGTTGGCAAACTCTATTCACTAGCTCATACTTACTTGTTCATATACATGTGCTAGTGTAGTTGATATTGTAATTAGTTAGCTTGTGTAGCATGCTAGTTACCTTCTTAGCTTGTGTACCATAGAAGTTAATCCCGTGAGTGACTAGTTGACTTGTAGTCTTGCTAGTCACATTGCTTAGTTTGTGTAGCTAAGTTGAGCTCTCTAATTTGACTTGTGTAGCCTTGTTATTGAGCATTGCTAGTGAGCTTAGGCTTTGTGCTTTTGCTTAGTGGAATGTGTAGGAGCTCCCCGATTGATTGAGTACTAGTTGCTTAGATTGTGTAACCTTGCAAGCTAGAATTGTTTAGGTGAGCTCTAGCTAGCCCGGCACCTTAATTGCTTTGTTTAGGATCTTTTATAAGGTGCTTGAGAGTATAGATAGAGGGGTGTAGTCTTGGCTAGACCGATAGTTGTAATTCCGCATTTGTTTCGGTAGCCGATACGTTTAATTTTAGAAAGGACTATTTCCCCCCCTCTAGTCCGCCATCTCGACCCTTCAATTGGTATCAGAGCCGAGGTCTCTCATTTGTGGTCTTCACCGACCCGAGAGGATGACCACTTATGGCTAGATGTTGAGTGTCCATGCATTTTTGATGGTACACACTTTGCACGGTGGAATAATTGGATGATATGCAATTTTAAGTTTATTAGTCCTCAAATGTGGTGGATCGTAGATGTGGGCCTTTCTCTTGTGTTGGATAGAAAGAATGCAACTCAAGCGTAAAAGAAATGCCTACATCTCGATTGCCAAGCTACTAACATTTTCTATCAATCTATGGAAGATAACATATTTGGTGAGATCATGGACTTGAAGTCCGCCCATGAGATTTGGATTTATCTCAATGAGAAATATGGGGTGATCTCCGATGATGATATTGATGAGCCCAAGGAGGAGGTGCATGAGGATGTTGAGCATGACCACAACTTGGTGGTTGTGGAGGATTGCTCCACCTCATGGTCAAGTGATGATGATGATGATCAATCCACAAGTTCACTTGACAAGATTGTTGATGATGGGCCGAGCTCAAGTGATGCAATTAATGATTCAACTCCATGCTCACTTGATGATGATGATGATGATGTTGATGATGATGGCTATGAGAGGGATGTCTTTATAAGGTCTCCATCTTCACCACATTGCTTCATGTCACATGGTGACACAAAGGTATCAATTGCTAATGTTGTAGTTGATTGTGATGATCCAAACTTTGAGCTTGTTTGTAGACTCACCAAAGCTTTAGAAAGTGAGATGTCAAAAACAATGAAATTGAAAAATGAAAACTCATTTCTAAAGAATGCATATGAACATCAAAAGCATCTACTTTATGTTATTACTTGTTCACATGAAGAGCTTAAATTGACTCATGAGGAACTTAGTGTTGCTCATGACAACTTGGTACAAGACCATGCTTTTCTCACTAAGAATTTTTCTAATGAAGAAAACTAAAACTAGTGAGAGCTCATCATTTGGGTCAAATAATCAATCACATATTTGTGCTAACCCATGTGATGTAGAGAAGAAGCATGTATCCACCTCTTGTGATGATTTATTATCTATGCCATGTTCTTCACATATAGATGCTTGTTCTACTTCTATGTCTTGTGAGACTAACCTTTTGAAGGAGAACAATGAGCTCAAAAGTGAAGTGAAGAATTGAGCAACAAGTTAGAGAGGTGGTATGGATCAAAGGTCACCTATGAGCACATGATGAAGAATCAAAGAAGCTATGGTGACAAGAGTGGCATTGGCTTGAACAAGAGCAATAGCAAGAAGATGAAGAAGCAAGAAGAAAAGAAGCTATCTCATTTCATGTGCTACCGGTGCCATGAAATGGGACACTTTGCTAAGCATTGCCCAACCAAGAAGCCTCAAGTATTGCCACAAGAAGGGAAGCCCCAAGATCAAGTCAAGATCAACTGTGATGGTGGTGACTTGATAAAGAAGAAGAAGAAAACAAGAAGGGGTGGAAGAACAAGGCATCCAACTCATATCCATGATGCCAAGATGATGATGAGCAAGAAAAGAAGAAGAAGAAAGATTTGGCTCACATCAAGTGCTACAAGTGTGGTGACATGGGACACTTTGCCTCGGAGTGTCCTACCAAGCTTGAGAAGAAGATTCAAGCAAAAGAGAAGAGGCAAGGCAATGAGGAGCAACACATGAGCAAGGAAGAAAAGCCTCAATCAAAGAGAGTTTGCTACTCATGTCGGGAAAGGGGACACATGGCGAATTCATGTCCCCTAGGTAAAAATTCTAAGCCTATTTCAATTGATGATGATAATGTGCTTAGAAAGGATGACAATGGTACCACATTGGTTGCAATTGCAAAAACATCCCGCTACTCATACTAAGGCATTGCCTAAGTATGTTGCACCTAACTTGAGAGGACCCAAACTAGTTTGGGTACCATCAAACCGTGGATGAATGTGTGTAGGTACCATGGCATTGGAGGCTTGATTCAATTGATTTCATATTGTTCATCATTTGATTGAGTCAAGAAATGAAGCTTAGTGCACATCCAAACCCAATGCCAAGTCAAGATAAGTGAAGTCCAAATGTGCTATAACATACAAGTGCAAAGTTCAAGTTGTGGTGGTTGATTGGAAATATTTGAAGGCTTGCAAATGATAGATGAATAATCTTGCTATTTGATGATCATGAGCTACTAAGGTATATCTCTAGTTTATCATGTTATTTTAGATGCATATGAGTTGATTGAATTGGATATATATGCATATGTTGCTTGCTATAAGATGATTGAATGGATAAATTTCTTAGTGATCAAATTTGAGTTAATTTGATTGGATATGTTCACAAGATGACGTTTAGTAAGTGGATTTGCATGGATATATGTCTTGTGTTGATGATCAAGCAAGTTTATCTCAAGTTTGATTCAATTTGGAGAACTATAGCTCAAATATTGAAATCTGTCCAAAATCTGAAATCTGAGCTAGTTGTGATGATAGCCATGTTTGAATGATCAAATCTAGTTGGATTGGCTTGAAATTTGGTACGCAAACTCTACACTTATGATATTAGTTGCTGTGCAAAATTCATGATAATCGGATAAGTGATGCTTCGGTTTTGGAGTGGATCTTGTCAACTCTTATGCAGCAGTTTTCAGCATGTAGTACTATGGAAAGAATTGAAATCTGGTAGCAATCTATAAAGCCAATGAAGCTCAAATTTCTATGGCTACTAGAATACTTAGATAAGCACATCTCCACCAAATTTCATGGTCATTGGACTTATATTTTGGGAGATATGCATGTTTTCTTGAGAAGGACAAAATCTGCTAGAAAAGTGACAATTATGGATTGATCTAGAGTCACTTTAATTGAAAGGTCCTCAAGTTGGAATCATGTTTATAAGTGGTTGAGGGACCTATGTTTGGTTTTGAAATGAGCTAGAAGCATGACAAACATGAGTACAAGTTCATTTGATTGAGGAGTGTATTTAGCACACATATGGTACTCAAATTGAAGATCAAGACCAACATCAAGATGAAGATAAAAATCAAGTTCAAGTATCAAATTGAAGATCATTTGGAAGAAAGAAAAGGACTCAAAGATGGATTCAAAGTCACATTTCAAGAAGAGTTCAAAAGGATCAATCAAACAAGGTCAATTCAAGTGAGTATCAAGGATGATTCTTTGAAGAGAGGTCACTTCTCCCTTTTGTAGGAGCTTGCCGCCTTTGGTAGGTAAACCAAGCGAGGCTTGGAAGGCTAACATGGAAGTGGTGATCTAAAGTATCATTGGAGATGCTTAGTTGGAGCAATCAAGAGATTGATAAAGAAAAGCAAGAAACACCCAAATAAAGAGCAAATCATGAAGATCTCAAGTGGTATTCATATATGCAAGCTATGATCAAATGAATAAGCAAGACAACCACAACAAAATAGTGCACTTGATCTTTAGGTGGTTCTCAAATCATATGTGTGAAGAATGTATTCAAATTGGTATCTATTGGTCTTCATCAAGTACTGAAATGGACCTCACATTGCTATTTGGAGCTTAATTGGAATCAAATGACTATCCTCTACTCCAAGATAGCAAAGGTATCATTGTAATGTGCATGATCATATTCATTCCTTACCAGTATGCGGTTAGTGCATATAGTACATGCTCAATAGGATCATGCATAACAATTGAAAATTTTAAATTCATAGCCTACCACTATTGCTTGATTGACTATATGATCTAGTGGATAGTATATGAGTTTGTTCATGAGCTAGTGAACCCAAGTACTTGATCTAGAAGATGAGCATTCAAGTGTCTAATTCAACATGAGTAAGATAACCATTGAAAGATGTGTGAAAAAGCTTACTCTAGAGCAGACCGAGTTAGATATTTTGTGCAAATTTGCTATTTCAAGTCACAAAAGAAAAGCTCATGAAGATGACAAGAGTTCAAGAAGAAGACAATAATGCAATTGGATATCAAGTTAAACTTTCATTCAAGTGGTATCCTACAAGACTTCAAGTGATCCTCAACTTTAAGTGATCAAATCAAGCAAAGCATCCCTCACCAACAAGAGCTCAAGTTTATCAAGTGAATAACTCATGCTAAAAGAGAAGGCCCCCACCGATTGGTATCAAGGTCAAAGATCCTACAAGTGGCCTTCATGCATCTTCACGAGGTATCTACAAGTAGTGTCATTCCAACATATATGGTAGTGTCCATCAAAAATGAAGACTCAAGTATCAACCATCTACCCTAGTCCAACCCTTTGTATCCAAAGAAGCATGCCTTTTATGGTCATTGATGACAAAGGGGGAGAAAGTGCCAAAGATATGATATGATAGGGGAGAAAACAAGAAAAGAAGATGGACATGGATCAAGAGGGAGCAAGATTGGATAATGCGAAAGGATCAAAATTCTTGGACAAAGAGAGCACACAAGTAGGGGGAGCAAGCTCATGAATACATGTTTGATGCATTTGGGTGTTCATTACATTTGCTTGCTTGCATTGCATATGTTCTAAATTCTTATATGCTTGTGTGCAATATTTGCTAGAGCTAAGACTTGGATGATGATTGTTTTCCTTTATTTGGTATCTAGAGCATAGTCTTAGTGTAGCAAGTGGTAACTAGAACCATGTTTATAATGTTGATCTCACGTGGTATCCTAGTTTCACTTGTTTCTTTCTAGCAAGTTGAATGCTAAGGATGATTAAAAATTTGGTGTCATGCTTCAAAGGTAAAATTCTATCATGTATCCTTAGCATCACTTAGTAGTCTAACACTCCCACAAATTTTATATTTATGCATGTTTGCAGCTTGAAACCAAACCATTTGAGCACACATGTAGGGGGAGTAAACACTACCAAGTCAGGTTTATGGTACTTATCCAAACCTCTCATATGTCTTAAATGTTGATAAGTAATAGAATCAAAAAAGGCTTAATTTCCATATCTTAGAGTTGTCATCAATTACCAAAAGGGGAGATTTAAAGGTCCTAGTTTGTTTTTGGTAATGAGTGACAACTTTAGGCGGACTAATTGTGTTTTATGTGAGATACACAGGAGATTAGTCCACAAGTACACATTTGATGAAGCTTATTGCATATGTGACATGACTGGAGTCATGTGGCTAAGATGTTGAAGATCAAGGCAAGACTTGGCTTGATGGACCGATTGCGAAGTGAAGGGCAAGTTGGAGGCTTTGAAGCCGTTGGTACCGAGCGTCGGGAGGCTTGAGCAAAGACTTGGCGCCGAAGGACTGAAGCAATGGTGAAGAGCAAGTGAGTCAAGATCGATGGACCATGGAGGCCATGTGATGATATGAAGTGGATCATATCATTTGATGATAGGTTGGTGCAAGTGTTGCATCAACCCGAAGGAGATGAATGGAATGCACAAGGCAAAGGTATAATTGTAGGCATTTCATTTCACTAGTCATAGGTGTGTAGAGAAGTTTATGACTGGGTTTAGGATAGATGCCCGTACTATCAAGAGCAAACTTGTTTGCATATCGGTCATCTAGTGCCACTTGCAACTAACATTGCGATGTTGCTAGGATCGAGTAGCATGGTAGTGCAAGTGCTAATCCTTTGAAAAATGATGGAAAATGCTAACACACATGCACAGGGTGGTATACACTTGGTGGTGTTGGCACATTTGCAAGGAAAGAAACCGGTTGAAAAAGAGTCTCAGGCGTGACCGGACTGCAACAGCGACCGAACGCTGTTGAAACATGCGTCCAATCACTAGTGAAACATGACCGGACGCTAGTGCAACATGTGATCGGACGCGCCTATAGCACTGTTCCCGGGAGGCAACATGCAAGAGAGTGATCGGACACTGAGTGTGAGTCCGGTCAGTTGTGACTGGACGTGTTCGGTCATGGGAAAACATTTCTGGAACCTCTCTGTTCGCGACCGGACGCTGAGTGAAAACCTTGACCGACGCTAATGAACATGAGTCCGGTCACTAAAAAACATCGACCGGACGCTACTGCAACATTGACCGGACGCGTCCGGTCAGTACGCAGTCAGCCCATTCAAAGGCATAACGACTAGTTTTGCTTTGGGGTCTATAAATCGTAGTGGTGGCCGGCCATGGCTGGTGCTTAGCACCCCTTGGGACTTGGTGTCCCATGCTTGGGGAGTGCTAGGAAGCCTCTAACTCGCTTGTGCTTGCTAGTATGCGAATCAATTGCGAGTGAGTGATCGCTAGTGCGTTGCATTGAGAGATTGCATCGAGTGGCACTAGGTGTTCGTGTTGCAAGCCGATGGTGCTTGTTACTCTTGGAGGTTGCCACCTCCTAGACGGCTTGGTGATCGAGTCTCCGTCGTGAAGCCCGCGTGAAGATTGTGCGTGGCTCCGGAGAAGGATTGTGAGGGCATTGTGCTCGCCCCGCGGGGATCGCGAAGAGCAACTCTAGTAGAGGCGTGTCATTGAGTTACCCCCACTTGTGGGTGAGTTCTTGTGGCGCTCGAGTGTCGAGCTAGGTGTGGTGCCTATTAGCCGCCAAACTACCAAAGTGTGTGGTCGACACAACGGGGACTAGCTTGGTGGCAACCAAGTGAACCTCGGGAAAAATCACTGTGTCAACTTCGCGTTCATCTTCTCTGGTTTGCAAACTCTATTCACTAACTCATACTTACTTTTCATATACATGTGCTAGTGTAGTTGATATTGTAATTAGTTAGCTTGTGTAGCATGCTAGTTACCTTCTTAGCTTGTGTAGCATAGAAGTTAATCCCGTGAGTGACTAGTTGACTTGTAGTCTTGCTAGTCACATTGCTTAGTTTGTGTAGCTAAGTTGAGCTCTCTAATTTGGCTTGTGTAGCCTTGTTATTGAGCATTGCTAGTGAGCTTAGGCTTTGTGCTTTTCATTAGTGGAATGTGTAGGAGCTCCCCGATTGATTGAGTACTAGTTGCTTAGGTTTGTGGAATCTTACAAGCTAGAATTGTTTAGGTGAGCTCTAGCTAGCCAGGCACCTTAATTGCTTTGTTTAGGATCTTTTATAAGGTGCTTGATAGTATAGATAGAGGGGTGTAGTCTTGTCTAGACCGATAGTTGTTAATTCCGCATTTGTTTCGGTTAGCCGATACGTTTAATTTTAGAAAGGACTATTTTCCCCCCTCTAGTCCGCCATCTCGACCCTTCAATTGGTATCGGAGCCGAGGTCTCTCATTTGTGGTCTTCACCGACCCGAGAGGATGGCGACTTATGGGCTAGATGTTGAGTCCACACATTTTTGATGGTACACACTTTGCACGGTGGAAAAATTGGATGATATGCAATTTTAACTTTATTAGTCCTCGAATGTGGTGGATCATAGATGTGGGCCTTTCTCTTGTGTTGGATAGAAATAATGCAACTCAAGCGCAAAAGAAATGCCTACATCTCAATTGCCAAGCTACTAACATTTTCTATAAATCTATGGAAGATAACATATTTGGTGAGATCATGGACTTGAAGTCCACCCATGAGATTTGGATTTATCTCAATGAGAAATATGGGGTGATCTCCGATGATGATATTGATGAGCCCAAGGAGGGGCGCACGAGGATGTTGAGCATGACCACAACTTGGTGGTTGTGGAGGATTGCTCCACCTCATGGTCAAGTGATGATGATGATGATCAATCCACAAGTTCACTTAACAAGATTGTTGATGATGGGCCGAGCTCAAGTGATGCAATTAATGATTCTACTCCATGCTCACTTGATGATGATGATTGTTGATGGTCTTTAAAACACCTGTTTTACCATCAACATTTTACCCTAAAGTTCACCAAAAAGGCATTTAATGTAGTCAAATAGGTTTCAAATTAACCAAATTCCACATGTCCATAGAATTTATTTGAATGCAGGAATTTGGACCAAATTTGAAGAATGGACCCACCAGGAGACAAGCCCACTCACCAGGACCCATTTGGGGTGGCGCCCGCCAGCCAGAGGTGGCGCCCGCCACCCAAAAGTGGCACCCGCCACTTGGAGAGGCCCAACTCTCCCTCTTGCCACGTCACTGATCCTGTGACCATCCCAAGGCCAAATCTTGGCCCTTGGTCACTAGGTCAGTGGCATCAGATGGCTCAGGATGGAATGGCGTGGATCAAGGCAGGATGGTGGTTACTTGGACATGCAACCGACCTACCAACCTCCTCTCTGGAGCTCCTGGATGTCGTTGAAGCCAAGGCGGTGCATCCAACGGTGAGGGAGGTGGCGGCCGCCACCTAGGGCTGGCGCCCGCCACTAGGGTTAGCCCAAGGTCAGCTGGTTGCCCCCCCTATAGTACCCCCTCACTCTTCAAGACTATAAATACCCCCTTCAGGCATCACTTCATGGATATCCCACAATATCCCGTACCATCATATCCCAAAGAAAGCACACACAACAAGAGAAGCAAGTGAGGGTCAAGTTAGAAGCTCAGAGAGCTTAGGCAAGTAGGTTAGCTAGTAGAGAGAGTATAGCTCTTGTGCCCTCGCTACAGCGTGACTCTTAGTTTAGCACAGCTCAGCCTAAGTCCTTGGTAAAAGGAGCGTAGAGCTTGCTAAGAGAGAAGCGGGTGCGAGCGACTGGCATCGGAGGTCGGTTGATTTCCCGGCGTCTCTGGTCTGGTTTGCTCTCTTGTATCTCAGGTACATTTATCTTTATCTCAGTATTACTTTAAGCATTACTCTCAGTATTACTTTCAGTATTACTTTATCAAGTACCTTGAGTGTGACCTAGCTATCCTACAGTTCAATTCACTTAGCCATAGTAGTTAATCTCGAGTGTGCTGAGTGATTGATCTTTGCCAATAGTTTGCTTAGTTAGTTTAGTGTTTATCTTATTAAGTCAAGTATTTGCTCTGACGTCCGCAAGGGTGTCTCTATTCAAAGCTAGGATAGAGATAGTTGGAATATAGTTAAGCGTGATTCTTAGTTATAGACTTACCTTCAGATACGGCTGGACCCCCGGATAGCTGTGGTAGCAAGCAGGTTGACAGCCCTGTGCGCCTTGAATTCCACCACGTAGTTGGCCCAGTTTAACAGTAAGGCTCATTGTGCTAGCGTTCAACCTAAGTAAGTGGTAAAGGCTAGTACGCCTCGATACTTGATAAGATAGGAATAAAACATTACTCAACTTAGTTGCTTTATTGACTTTTGCCTGCCTTGCTTCGTAACTATCTTGCTTCGTAGTTATCTTGCTTTCTGGTCATCTAGGAGTAGTTAATAGTTACTAGTTAGTTATCTTTAGTTACCCCTTTCTACCTATCCATCCAACTTACCTTAGCCGTCCATATCATCCTTACCTATCCACCCATATATTCTTTCTAGCCTTCCATCCTCTCTTTTCCCTTCTCCCCTTTTCCCTTTTCTCTTTTCTTCGACTCTCATCCCCTCCTTGACTCGACTCATACACCACCCTAGCCTTTCCCTTGGGATAAAATAAATCGACACCTGGTACTCCCCAGGCAAAGTGCTACTACGATAGTTCTGTGCGCTTGCAGAATCTCCTCTTGGTAGATTGCAATCTCTCTAGCTAGCTCCTACTAGTGTCGGGATTGACAACCCCGCTTGGCATTAGTAGATAGCTGCTTTAGCTTCACTCCTTTATGTATAGTGACCGGACATGCTTCAAGCACGTCTGACACCGTTGCTTGGAATAGATCCCATAGTCTGCTCCTAGTAACGACGTTGGCTAGTGTCAACAAGCATTTCTGGGCCGTTACCGGGGATAGTTGCCTAGCTCTATCTTTAGTGAAGCTAAGAACTACCAACAAGCATTTCTGGCGCCGTTGCCGGGGAAGGCAATCGGTGGATCGGTTGAGTCAGTGTCGAATTATCTTCGCTTAAGCTCCCGCTTAGCAATCCCATCTTACCCCATTCTTTCTTCCCCATTCTTTCTTTCTTAGTTCTTCTTTTTTTTCCTTCATATTCTTCAACTTCTTTCTTTCTTATCTCGTTCTATCTTCACGATGGCCAATAAGACCATTCGTCAGTTTTCTGCTCCTTCTGCCGCTAATGTAGCAATAGGACCAGACGTGATCGATGCCAACCTCAATTTTGAGTTGAAACCGGCTCTGATCACGATGGTCCAAGCTAGCCCGTTCTATGGCAAGGCTCATGAGGATGCTAATGCTCACCTCCAACAATTCTTGGAGATTTGCGGCGCCTTCACCATTAAGGGGATAACCCAAGAAGCCATCCGTCTTCGTCTCTTTCCTTTCTCTTTGCTAGGAAAAGCGAAGCAATGGTTCTATACCGATCGCAACGCTGTAAACACATGGGACAAGTGTTCCAATGCTTTTCTCGCCAAATTCTTTCCTATGGGCAAGACGAATGCTCTGCGCAACAAAATCTCCAGCTTTACGCAACAAGCCGAGAATCTATTCCCGAGGCTTGGGAGAGGTTGCAAGAGTATGTCGTTGCTTGTCCACACCATAGTATGGAGGACTGGCTATTGATCCAGAACTTCTACCATGGCCTAACCCCACTCTCTAAAGAAGCCATTGGATGCCGCCGCCGGCGGTGCATTCTTTTCTCTGAATGTTGCAGATGCTAAGGCTCTCATAGAGAAGATGGTGTCGATCAAGGATGGAATGACGAAAGACTACAGCCCCCGTAAGCGAGGTATGCATTCCCTTAAAAGATGCCGACATGATCGTGGCCACAAGATAGACCTGCTGGCAAAGAAGCTGAACAACTGTGAGAAGATGAACAACAGGAGAGTGTCCAATCTCTGGAATCCTACATGACTTGTGAAGTCTGTGGAGAAACCGGACATTCTGGGAGCCACTGCCCAGCGACATGAAGATTGGAACTTCATCAAAACAACAATAACGTTTTCCGTCAATAGAATCAAGGATGGAATCAGCCTGCAAACTCTCAAGGTAAAATTCTTCCCCGCCTCCAATTTCCATAATTCTGATAGTCTCTCATTCTTGAAAAATTTAGTTTACTCACAAGGTAGAACTACTGATTTCTTGAATAAGAAATTAATGTCGAATGATATAAAACCCTTGAGAATATAAATGCTAAATTGGAAGCTTTCTCATCTGCTCTAAAAAATTCAATTAAGCTTTAATAAGATGTTAGAAACCCAATTAGCTCAACTTGCTGCTATCATTACCATTTTTGAAACTGGCAAAATTCCTGCTAAACCTGACATGGAAACTGCTAATATGTTGAAATAAAATATTTTAACTATTATGAAGATCAAACCATGACTGTTAAAAAGGTGATCCTGGTAGTCCCATAATTAGATGCTCAATCTTTGGCGAAGTCTTAAAAATGCCATGTGTGATTTAGGATCGAGTGTGAACATTCTATCTAAAGATTTTTATGAAAACTCATTCTTTCCACCCTGTCATCCACATCTGCCTATGTTGTGCTAGCTGATCAATCCACGTGCTATGTAGAAGGAATAGTCAATGAATTACCTGTTCATATTAGAGGTTCATATGTGTCCTACTGATTTCATAATACTAGATATGGGAAATAGAAAGATGTGCCTCTAATCTAGGTAGACCCTTCTTGAACACTATTGATGCCTGCATATATGTGGGGAAGTGGTAAATTCAAAATGACATTAGGAGGGAGAAGGAAATATTCTCTTTTTCCCGTGGTCCGCATATGTCGCTAAATGTAGGAAGCAAAACTCGTTCGTACCAAGAAGAGGCGCCCAAGAACAAGGTGGAGCAGAAAGAAAGAACCACCTCCTCCTGAGTTGTGTAACTCACATAACAAAGGAGAGGTTCCAAAGAAGAAGAACCAGATGGCGTAGTACTTAAAGAAGAAAAACCCAAGGAAGAAGTCACCCGATAATGACTGAAACTCCATGGACCTAAGGTATGGTTTTACTTATTTTTTCCTTCAATTTTTTTTTTCGAATAAATAACATATGTCATGCATGTAACTCAAAAAAAATCAGTTATCATTAGTTATATGCATAGGTGTATGTTAACTTAGTTAGAACAATAAAATATCATAATAGGATAGTTTCCCTTTTCACACACATTAGATAGTTTCCCTTTTAATAAAATGAGAACAAGAGCTCCGACGAGAGAGAAAGAAGAAGACCCTTCACCAAGCAAGAAGCTAGCTTGGGGGAGACCCCGCTCCGATAAGGTATGTCTCAAGCCTACACTTTACATTCAGTTCTTAAATTCTATATTTTTGAATGTCACATGCTTGCCTAATAACCATCTATGAATAAAATTGATAAAATCTGCTTAAATAAGTTGAAACCGGAATAAGATTTGAAATATGTCATGCAAATGCTATGTTGGTTTGAATAACTGGTCTTATCTAAGTTGTAGCTTTGTGGGTTGCACATGCTTTAACTGAAATCATGCTTAGTGAATAAGTCAGTAAGAAATGGAGTAATTCTTTAAACTTGCTAAAGTGAAATTAGGACCTAATCTGGAGGATTTCTTTTAAATCATGAAAACTTGCTAAAAGTTCCTCCTGGATTTTATCCCATCCCACCACCAGCCAAATATTTGTTAGTCATTAGTCAAAACCACAAAGAGCTTTGTTTGCGTTGAGCTTTGTTAGACCTCATAGATCTAGTAGAGAAGCTTATCATATCTTTTGAATCAAGATTCACACACACCCACCATAAATTGCCTACTTTCCACTTTGGAAGTTTGCAACCACCAAATAAATTGCTTATTCTCTACACCGGAGATTTGCAATACCCTGCCAAACATCCCATTGCTAGCCTTATTCTTATTCCTACACTGGGAATAAGCACTTCTCTCTTCCACCTTTTTTCATTTCTGAAATCCTTTCCTATAGATGTCTGGGGAAATCTAGAGTAAAAAAAGAGAAAGAGAGAAAAATGAGCCAAAGAAGCTCAAGAAAGGACTATGTCCTGAAAAAAGTGAGCAAAGTAGCTCAAAAGAGGACTATGTCCTAAGAAAATGTGAGGACACATCTTTTGTCTACTCACTATGTATCCAAAAAAAAGAGAGAGAATTATCATTAGCTCTAGACCCCAGAAATTAACTAGGAAGGATTATGAAATATCTCTCTATACACTTCCACATAACCACACATGCACATCTTGATCAATTTTTATGATTTGCTGCTCCTTATGATCTCAGTGTCTAGCTTAGCAATAAACATCAGGCAATTTGCTCATGATTCTTAGCCTACCTATAACTCCACATATCATTCTTTAGAAATAGGAGAGGCATTTTGGCCTAAGTGAGGATTTAAACACCATTGAGTGATTGAGTGAATCTTGTAGGACTTACGCAAGTTGTTATCTTTTGAAAACCTTGAAAAACCTCCAGACAGAATCCTAGTCAACCTAAGCAAGATAAAAGTTTCCTATCTACTACTTTATTTCACTCTTGCATGTTTGAAGTGAAAAGCTATAAGCCCCACATTGCTATGATTTATGATACATGCTAAGTTATTTCTCACTACAATATGCACTTGCATACATCCTAATGTGCTATCTATTTCATGCTCAATGCTTAAACCGCATTGTTGCTCGACGACGAGAAACAAGTTAGCTTGGGGGAGCTTGTTGATGGTCCTTAAACGCCTGTTTTACCATCAACATTTTACCCTAAAGTTCACCAAAAAGGCATGAATGTAGTCAAATAGGTTTCAAACTAACCAAATTCCACATGTCATAGAATTTTATTTGAATGCAGGAATTTGGACCAAATTTGAAGAATGGACCCACCAGGAGACAAGCCCACTCACCAGGACCCATTTGGGCCCGAGTGGGGGTGCGCCCGCCATCCAGAGGTGGCGCCCACCACTTGGAGAGGCCCAACTCTCCCCCTTGCCACATCACTGATCCGTGTGACTATTGACGCTCACTAAGTGTCATATTCTTAGCATCAACAAGGTCATATAACACAACACAAGGGCCTAAAATCAACCAAAAACCTTTTATAAACTAACGATTTCCACTTGTCCTTGAGTTTTATTTGAATGTAGGAATTGCAGGGTTTTTGAGCAAAATGACCAAGAGGACCACCAGGAGGCGAGCACACTCACCTGGGCTCACATTGGGCCAAGGTGGAGTGGCGCCCACCACCCATCACTGGCGACCGCTAGGGAGTGAGGGCCAAACTCCTCCCCTGCCACGTCACTGATCCAGGGGAGGCATGCCACACTCATTTGCAGCCATTGATCACTTAGGTCATTGCATCCAAGGGCCAAGAAGGGATGTCACATGGATCATGACCCAATTGCCCATGTGACGGTTATTTGGACATGCAACCGACCTTGGAACCGCCTCCCTGGAGCTCCTGGATGCCGTTGAAGCAAGGTCGGTGAATCCAACAGCCAGGGGTTGGCGGCCGCCACCTAGGGCCGCCTCCCTGGAGCTCCTGGATGCCGTTGAAGCAAGGTCGGTGGATCCAACAGCCAGGGGTTGGCGGCCGCCACCTAGGGCTGGCGCCCGCCACCACACTCACCGCCCTGACCTAACCCTAGGTCCCTTAGGCTATAAATAGGACCCCCGAGCTCATTTGTACTCAGACCTCACCTCATTAGTCCCACTCTCTTGTAAGCGAAGCTCTGGTGAAGGAACACTCTAGTTGAGAGACTTAGAGTGAGAGCGAGAGTGAAGAAGAGAAGAGCTGGAGTTGTAATAGAGGATCTTCCAAGTCTCTGGTATAATTCCAAGTCTTTCTTCATTTATCTTAGTGTTCTTCTACTTTCAGCATTTACTTTAAGTTCTTTACTTATTGTTCTTGTTGAGTGCTTTTGATCATAGATAACTTAGTATTTAGTTTGTCTCTAGTTTGGGTTCTTCGCTGAGTAATCAGTGCTCTAGTTTTGGACGCAAGATTAAAGTAGTATATATAGTGTAAGTGCGGTGCTTAGACTAGTTATACCTTAGTTTGTGGCTAGCCCCCGGATAGCTGTGGTAGCAAACAGGTGGTGAGAGCCCTGGGAGCCTTGAATTCCACCACGTAGTTGGGTTAGTTCTTAAATCATAAACCTCATTGTGCACATCTGAGGTAAATAGTCCAAAGGGTGTGTACGGTTCGAAGAAACTAGATAGAACCTTTATTGCTCAGATAGTTGTGATCGTAAGTGTGTAGGAAAGCATTAATCTGTTCATCGGCCAGACCCCGCCGATTTAGTTTAGTAGTAGTTAGTCTTTCTTTCTTTTTAGTAGTAGTAGATATCAACCCCCATTCATACTTTTTGATCAACCCTGCTAGAATCACTAGTTGTTCATAGCAGTCCTAGTGTTAGTTCTGCCTTAGTAGCTTCCCTGTGGAAATAAATACGATACTCGGTTACTCCCGGGTGAAGTGCTACAATAGACTTATTCTGTGCGCTTGCGGAACCTACCAATAGTCATATGAATAGTTAGTTATACTTCTTAGATTAAGAAGTATCAACAAACCTTTCTGGCGCCGTTGCCAGGGATATATTCCATAGTCTACTCCTAGTGCCGACGTTAGCAAGAGTCAACAGCATTTCTGGCGCCGTTGCCGGGGAAGCAATTGGCTAGAATTAATTCTTTGTGTGATTCTATTGAATTAACCCCGTAGTTCTAGCGGGTATAATATTATATTGTGTTTGTTGATCGTTCAAGTAGTCATGGCGGATTCAATCTTTCGAGTGACTATCAGAATATCCCGAGGCCATTCTTAGGAGAGCGAGAGCTAATCTCACTCCTCGAGGAAGAACCTGGAGCTTCGTGAGAGGAGTTTGTCGAGACAAGAATCCCAGTCAAAAGTGACTGACGAACCAAGCTGCTCCAACGATCAATCAACATCGACGTCGACCAAAACACTCTGTGAGTATTCCATGCCTACTCTTGCTCACATTCCAGTGTTTCCTTCTACTAGTAATGTAGATTTTGAGCTTAAACCTCACCTAATACGTATGGCTCAAGCTATTGCATTTAATGGCAAACCTTCCGAGGATGCCAATGCTCACCTCCGAAATTTATGAGAAAGGATAAATGAGAAGAGAGATCGTGCTCCAAAGGAGAGTACTACGCCAAGCAAAGAGCTGCTTCGTCAAGTGAAGGTCAAGCAGAAATTAAGAAAGAGGATGCCAAATCCCTTCTTAATAATGGTGGCTACGAAGAACCTCCAATTCCAATGATCCAACAATGGAATAATAAAGGGATGCCTCAACCTCCATATTTAATTCTCCTATTGGAAAATTAGTTTCTAATCAAGGTAGAATTAATGATAGCATAAATAATAAATTAGTTGAACATGATAAAATGTTAGAAGGAATTTATGCTAAACTAAGAGATTTTTCTGAAGCATTTAAGGAACAAATTAACTTTAATAAGAGATTAGAGCAAAAAGTAGATGACATTAAATTTCAAATTAAATGCTATGAGGAATTACAAGCTGTAACTACGAGAGGTGGTAAATCCACTCGTGATCCACCTCATCCTAATTTAGTTCCTAGTAGTAATGCTGCTACAAAGAAAAATATTGTTAATGTTGAAGAAGACGAAGAAGAGGAGACCCAGCTGAACCTTCATCCAAGGTATGAACTGCTCCTCATGAATTCTATGATACACATGTATTACCTTTTCCAGATCGAAATAGAAATCCGATAGAAGATGACCAATTTATGAAATTCGTCGAGGTAATTCAAAAAAATTATATATACATGTGCCATTTATTGACGCTATGCAGGTTCCAACTTATGCAAAATATTTGAGAGACATGCTCAATAAGAAGAAACCAATTCCAAGTAGGGATGTGGTTAAATTGACCGAAGATTGCAGTGCGGTCATTTAAACAACTCCCAGAAAAGAAGAAGGACCCAAGAAACCCAACGATCGCATGTTCAATTGGAAAGCAGCACTTCGAGCATGCACTCTGTGATCTAGGAGCAAGCGTCAGCGTCATGCCTGTTGACTCTTGCTAACGTCGTCACTAGGATTAGACTGGAAATCTATCCCTGGCAACGGCGCCAGAAAGGTTTGTTGGTACTTCTTGGTGTAAGAAGTATAACTAACTATTCGTATGACTATTGGTAGGTTCCGCAAGCGCACAGAAAAGTCTATTGTAGCACTTCACCCGGGAGTAATCGAGTATCGTATTTATTTCCACAGGAAGCTACTATGGCAGAACTAACACTAGGACCGCTATGAAACTAGTGATTCTAGCAGGGTTGATCAAAAAGTGTGAATGGGGGTTGGTTCCTACTACTACTAAAGAAAAGAAAGAAAGAAACTACTACTAAATCGGCGGGGTCTGGCCGATGAACAGATTATGTTTTCCTACACACTTACGATCACAACTAACTTAGCAGTAAAGAGATTATCTAGTTCTTCGAACCGTACACACCCTCTAGACTATTTACCTCAGACGTGCACAACGAGGTTTATGATTTAAGAACTAACCCAACTACGTGGTGGAATTCAAGGCTCCCAGGGCTGTCACCACTTGTTTCCTACCACAGGTATCTGGGGGGCTAGCCACAAACTAAGGTATAACTAGTCTAAGCACCGCGCTTACACTAATATATACTACTCTAATCTTGCGTCCAAAACTACAGCACTGATTTCTCAGCGAAGAACCCAAACTAGATGCAAACTAAATACTAAGTTATCTATGATCGAAAGCACTCAACAAGAACAATAAGTAAATACTTAAAGTAAATGCTGAAAGTAGAAGAACACTAAGATAAATGAAGAAAGACTTGGAATTATATCAGAGACTCGGAAGATCCTCTATTACAACTCCAGCTCTTCTCTTCTTCACTCTCGCTCTCACTCTAAGTCTCTCAACTAGAGTTTCCTTCACCAGAGCTTCGCTTACAAGACAGTGGGATTAATGAGGTGAGGTCTAAGTACAAATGAGCTCAGGGGGTCCTATTATAGCCTAAGGGACCTAGGGTTAGGTCAGGGGTGAGTGTGGTGACGGGCGCCAGCCCTAGGTGGCGGCCGCCACCCCCTGGCCCTTGGATCCACCGCCTCTTCACCAACGGCATCCAGGAGGTCCTCCAAGTCGGTTTGGGGTCGGTTAGGGTTGTCCAATAACCGTCACATGGGCAATTAGGCCATGATCCATGTGACGCTGCTTCTTAGCCCTTGGATGAACCGACTTAGGTGAGCAACGGCTGCAAATGAGTGTGGGGTGCTTCTCCTGGATCAGTGACGTGGCAGGGGGGTTTGGGATTCTCCCCCCTGGCAGCCGCCAGTGTGGGTGGCGGGCGCCACCCCACCTTGGCCCAAAGTGAGCCCCAGGTGAGTGTGCTCGCCTCCTGGTGGGTCCTCTTGGTCATTTTGCTCAAAAACCCTGCTATTTCCTACATTCAAATAAAACTCAAGGACAAGTGGAAATCGTTAGTTTATAAAAGGTTTTTGGTTGATTTTAGGTACTTGTGTTGCACTATATGACCTGTTGATGCTAAGAATATGACACTTAGTGAGCGTCAACAAGCTCCCCCAAGCTTACCTCTTGCTCGTCCTCGAGCAAGCATGAACTTAAATAATCTTGGAAACTCTGTGTTTTTGTTGTGTATGCCCATATTATTTCATCACCATGGAATTGGTAGCCTTCCCTGCACTCAGATTAGAACAAAAGACCAGCAAGAAAGAAGGTTTGTCTTTCCCATGCCTATTTTGCTAATCAAGATATGTGGAGTTTTTGCAAGTTTTGTTCAAAAGAAGGCATGCTTAGTAACTTCTATTGCTCACTCGATCACTCATATTTGTATGTGGAAAAGGAAGAATTATCCTCTCACTAAGACTTTATGTGGGGTTTAATGGGTAGGATAAAAGTGAGCATGCAATGCTAGCATAATTTTTGCCAAGTTAGACAAATGGAGCAAAGGAGCAACAAGTCATAGGTTCAGACCAGGAATGTGCAAGCGTGTGTGGTATTTATTGTGGCTAATTTCATGGCATTTCTCCTTTCTATCTCATTTGTGGGATCATGGCTATGAATGAGAGCATTTGCTCTTTTGGATATTTTCTTCTTTCTAGAGCACTTGCTCTTTTGAATATTCTTTTCTTTCTAGAGCACTTGCTCTTTTTTTAACTACTATAGCCATGTCCCTGAGATTTCATTATGGAGCATGATATTTGCCATGGAGTATTCCTTACAATGAATGAAATAAAGGCATGTTGTGTGCGTATTCTCAGTGTAAGAATAGCACTATATAGGTGGGTGCAAGTGAATTCCTTGGTCTAAAGATATGACAAGTTTCTCTACCATGACTATCAACAAAAGTCTAACTAGCTCAACACTAACATGCAGCAAGTGGAAGCTCCTACTCTAAGAGTAAAATTATTTGGCTTTGGTAGGACTTTCTTTGCCACAAAAGTACTTAGAGCAAGTTTTTAATTTTTTTTTTCAAAATAATTACTCCACAAACTTGACTTGCTCAAGTCAAAGTAGAAACTTACTTCCCTTTACTTAGTCTAATGCTCATGTCTCAAGTTTAGTTCTAGCATACGTTCTCCCATGATAACTCTAATGCATGACATACATTTTTATTTATTAGAAAGACTTACGATGAGAGCGTTTCATTATTGCTATTTATTTATTTATTATTATATTTTTTAACTACAAATTAACTAAGATAAAACTCAAATTTAAATTACTGAAAATAAAAAAATAAAACTTACAGAAATAAAGACGGTAGTGATACTTACCTCGATGATGGGGTCCTCCCCCAAGCTGGCTTTTGGCGTGGTTGGGTCACATCCATCCTGACGACGGTACATGTGGTCCCAGTTCTGCTGGTTCTGCTGCAGGAGAGAAGAAATATTACCCAGTCTCCACCAGTTTCCTGGCGGAATTCCTGGAAATTTTGGTTCAAGTTGTTCAAGTCCTGACGGATTTCAGCAGTATCCATGGTAAGTCCATTCATTTGGTGCTGAAGGTATCCCATATCGCGCATCCACTCGTCCTGGTGAAAGGAGGATGGCGAGCGGCCTGTGGCGAGATTCCCCTTGGAAGAACTCGTCACCACGGCCAGTGTACCGGGTGGATTCTGCCAAGGAATGGGATGAACTCCCCAACTGGGATGAGTTAAAGGACACCTCTGGCCGTATTCGCATCGCAGATGTTGCAGTTGTTGCCAATTTGATCTCCTGCTTGGTGCGAGCCAGGGGTGTCAAATGACCATAGTGTGCTGCTTCATCATACTGCCCTGCATGGAAAGGGTCAAACTCCTGTGTCGCTGCTGCTGCTCTTGCGGCCTCTTCTGCTGCACGGGTCTGCGCTCGCGTCCTCCTCCTGGGAACCTGCATGATGTGTTCTCGGGCCAACCTGCGGTTTTGCTCTGTCTCGGTTTCCAGGGCCAAAAGTAACGTTGGTGCATTCACCAACCAAAGTGACATGTCAGGAAGAGCGATTTTATTCACATAATCTTGATAGATCATGTGAATCCACCGGTCTCCTAGTTCTCACGCAAGAGGTGTCCTTGCGAGAAGTGCTCCATGGTCAAAAGGTCTCGGTCACTAGGAATGTAATGAGGAGTATATAGCGGTGTTCAGCAGACCCATGTTAAAAGCCAGTCTAGTTATCCATGATGTCATTTCAATATTTCCAGTGCGTTGATTAAATTTAGACCAGTATTATGCCATGGCCTTGGTGGGTGATACTTTTATGTGGTTAACTAGAGCATAAAGCAGCAGCATTTCGGGCTTTTTAATTGGTATCAAGTCAGGTCTTGGAAAGAGTGTGATACTAATATATTTGTGGAAAAACCTGAGCGTGGGGTTGTGGATATTACTTGTACGGGGCAAGCCTGGGTCTCTGTTCCAGCAATGCTTTTCCAAAAATCATTTCTATTGAAACCCGTACAAGCAGATTCCAGGTTTAGTAAGCATGAATTATCAAAATTTAAATGCTTGCTAAACTGCCCCCACGAAAGAGTGTGTCTTCATTAAGAAGCCGGATGTTATGTGAGTAGCAGACAATTGCATGGTAGCTAGAAATTCCATTGTGAGGGGAAGGTTTCCCTCCTCATTAACCATCCATGCATCTTCCCATCCTAGGTTCGAGAAATATAGAGAAACTCACTGTCCATACCAGTGCGACGTAGCAAGTCGTCGTCGATGCGGCGGGTGTGAACGAACTCCCTCTCACTGAGGATGTTCCGGGCCTGCCGTTCCCGATCACTCTGCCAGATGATATCATTGACGGAGTTCAGGATGCGGATGGTCGGCGGATGGTGTTGAGAACGGAGAGTTCCGTTCCACCGACATTTCGTCGGTGGATGGAGTACCCCACCCGGTGCTCTCCTCATCACTCCCAGCAAAGCGAATGTGGGTGTTTGCTCTCGACGAACTTCCCTCACCCTTACTCTTCTTCTTCTTGCCGGTGAAGAAGTTCTTGAGAGGGCCCATGACTTCCTTGCTAGTGCTCAAGATGGCTGATGTTTTTTGTTTTGAGTGAGTTGTGGAACATGCATGGGGTGTGGTAGTATTTATAGGCTGAGGATGGAAGGGGGGAGGCTGTGTGAGCTCCTCCCACCTGGCGGGCGCCACCAATAAGTGGCGGGCGCCACCACCTTGCCCAAATTTGTCTGCAACCGACACATGAGGTTTCCCTTGTTATGTCCACTGAAATTCCAAGTGGGGAATAAAGTGGTAGTGTCGGTGCAAAGTGCAAAGAGTGTAACCTCCTAAATGGGGCAAGTGGGCTAAAAATTTCAGAGATCAATTCTTCATCCTGGTCATACTTTATACCAAGGATGGTGGGAAACTTACTCGGGAGCAGCTTTGTACCGAAGTGTGGAAATAGAGGTGGCGGCGCCAGAAAAATGTGGCGGGCGCCACCCTCCTTGGCTGAATTTCACTCCAACTCACCCCTCCTTTCACCTAGTGCTCTCCTTGTCACTTTCCATTACATGTGCACCAGAATTTTTGGGTGGAGATGTGTCCAAAAAGTGGAGTGAACAGGGGGAGACATGGGGAGACATGGGAGTGAGTGATTGCATTGAAATGAGCAAAGCCATGGGTCTCCCTTGGTGTGTTATTTGGGTCTAGAAGGTAGGTGTAATAGTCTAGAGATTGGCTAGTGCTCCCTAGTGCACCCTAGGGTGGCGGGCGCCACCCCTATGGCTGCCCTAAGCCCCTAGGAGCCACCTAATCACTCTAGTAAACATTTATTTTGCAGAAAAATTAATTTGCTTAAGTAAAAACAAAAATTTAAATGGGGGATAAAGACTTACCTTAGCCTAACTTACCTTGGTTAGCCGCTTTGGATTCCCGATTAGTGTCGCCTTCACGGTGGTTGTGGTGGAATGTCGGCACTGACGAACTTGATGACGGGTGTTTTTCCGGTCGGGTGCGGTGTGAACTCGAATTTCTCCTCCTTTCCACTGATGTGGAGCTGAATTTCTCCAAATCCTACATCAATGGTGGCTTTTGCAGTGCTCAGAAATAGCCGTCCCAAGATCAATGGTGTCCGGTGGTCGGAATTAATATCTAGAACCACGAAATCCATCGGGACAAAGAGATCCAGATTTTCACCGGAATATTCTCTGCTATTCCCGCGGGGATATCGGAGCGATTGATCGGCTAGCTGCAAACACATAGAAGTAGGGGACAAGGTATGATGATTTAATTTATCGTATATTACCTTGGGCATGATGTTGACGCTTGCTCCCACATCACAGAGTGCATGCTCGAAGTGCTGCTCTCCAATTGAACAAGCGATTGTTGGGTTTCCTGGGTCCTTCTTCTTTTCTGGGAGTTGACTTAAAATGACCGCACTGCAATCTTCGGTCAATTTAACCACATCCCTACTTGGAATTGGTTTCTTCTTATTGAGCATGTCTCTCAAATATTTTGCATAAGTTGGAACCTGCATAGCGTCAATAAATGGCACATGTATATATAATTTTGAATTACCTCGACGAATTTCTTGAATTGGTCGTCTTCCGTCGGATTTCTGTTTCGATCTGGAAAAGGTAATACATGTGTATCATAGTATTCATGAGGAGCAGTTCATACCTTGGATGAGGTTCAGCTGGGGTCTCCTCTTCTTCGTCTTCTTCAACATTAACAAAATTTTCTTTGCAGCATTATTACTACTAGGAACTACATTAGGATGAGGTGGATCACGGGTGGATTTACCACCTCTCGTGGTTACAGTTTTTAATTCCTCATGGTGTTTAATTTGAGATTTAATGTTATCTACTTTTTGCTCTAATCTCTTATTAAAATTAATTTGTTCCTTAAATGCTTCAGAAAAATCTTTCAGTTTAGCATAAATTCCTTCTAACATTTTATCATGTTCAATTAATTTATTATTTATGCTATCATTAATTCTACCTTGATTAGAAACTAATTTTCAATAGGAGAATTAAATACGTAGGTTTGAGGCATACCTTTATTATTCCATTGTTGGATCATTGGAATTGGAGGTTCTCCGTAGCCACCATTATTAAGAAGGGATTTGCATCCTCTTTCTTAATTTCTGCTTGACCTTCACTCGACGAAGCGGCTCTTTGCTTGGCGTAGTACTCCTTTGCAGCACGATCTCTCTTCTCATTTATCCTTTGCTCTTGCAATTTTACCAAAGTTTGCAGGGTAACAGAATCAGCTTGCTTAATTTCAGACATACCTCTAGCACGTTTTTCCGTCCATCCTTGATTTGCCACCATTGTCTCGATCAATTTGGTTGCCTTTTCTACAGTGAGGGAGAGGTATGCACCTCCGGCGGCAGCATCAATGTGTTGTCGAGATTCTTGCTGGAGTCCATTGTGTAGAAGCTCTGGATCAGTAGTAGTCTTGCATACCATGGTGAGGACAGTATTCAACATACTCTTGTAGTCTCTCCCAAGCTTCAGTGATTGTTTCTTCGTCTCCCTGTCCAAAGTTGAAAATCTTGCTACGGAAAAGACTAGTCCGACTTATCGGGCAGAACTTGTTGAGGAATTGATCCGCGCATCTCAACCATGTTAGCAGGTGTCCAGAGTTGAAAAGGAACCACTGCTTCGCTTTTTCCACTAATGAAAATGGAAAAAGACGAAGTCTGATGGCATCCTGTGAAACTCCCTGCACAGAAATTGTACTACATATCTCCAGAAAATTCCGGAGGTGAGCATTGGCATCCTCGGAAGGTTTGCCATTAAATGCAATAGCTTGAGCCATACGTATTAGGTGAGGTTTAAGCTCAAAATCTACATTACTAGTAGAAGGTAACCACTGGAATGTGAGCAAGAGTAGGCATGGAATACTCACAGAGTGTTTTGGTCGACGTCGATGTTGATTGATCGTTGGAGCAGCTTGGTTCGTCAGTCACTTTTGACTGGGATTCTTGTCTCGACGAACTCTTTTCACGAAGCTCCAGGTTCTCCTCGGAGGAGTGAGATTAGCTCTCGCTCTCCTAAGAATGGCCTCAGGATCTTCTTGATAGTCGCTCGGAAGATTGAATCCGGCCATGACTACTTGAACGATCACAAACAACGAACAATATATATATACCCGCTAGAACTACGGGATTAATTCAATAGAAATCACAAAGAATTAATTCTAGCCAATTGCTTCCCGGCAACGGCGCCAGAAATGCTTGTTGACTCTTGCTAACGTCGTCACTAGGATTAGACTATGAAATCTATCCCTGGCAACGGTGCCAGAAAGGTTTGTTGGTACTTCTTGGTGTAAGAAGTATATCTAACTATTCGTATGACTATTGGTAGGTTCCGCAAGTGCACAGAATAAGTCTATTGTAGCACTTCACCCGGGAGTAACCGAGTATCGTATTTATTTCCACAGGGAAGCTACTATGGCAGAACTAACACTAGGACCGCTATGAACAACTAGTGATTCTAGCAGGGTTGATCGAAAAGTGTGAATGGGGGTTGGTTCCTACTACTACTAAAAGAAAAGAAAGAAGACTAACTACTACTAAATCGGCGGGGTCTGGCCGATGAACAGATTAATGTTTTCCTACACACTTATGATCACAACTAACTTAGCAGTAAAGATTATCTAGTTCTTCGAACCGTACATACCCTCTGGACTATTTACCTCAGACGTGCACAACGAGGTTTATGATTTAAGAACTAACCAACTACGTGGTGGAATTCAATGCTCCCAGGGCTGTCACCACCTGTTTGCTACCACAGCTATCGGGGGGCTAGCCACAAACTAAGGTATAACTAGTCTAAGCACCACGCTTACACTAATATATACTACTCTAATCTTGCGTCCAAAACTAGAGCACTGATCACTCAGCGAAGAACCCAAACTAGATGCAAACTAAATACTAAATTATCTATGATCGAAAGCACTCAACAAGAACAATAAGTAAAGAACTTAAAGTAAATGCTGAAAGTAGAAGAACACTAAGATAAATGAAGAAAGACTTGGAATTATACCAGAGACTCTGGAAGATCCTCTATTACAACTCCAGCTCTTCTCTTCTTCAACTCTCGCTCTCACTCTAAGTCTCTCAACTAGAGTGTTTCCTTCAACCAGAGCTTCGCTTACAAGAGAGTGGACTAATGAGGTGAGGTATGAGTACAAATGAGCTCGGGGGTCCTATTTTATAGCCTAAGGGACCTAGGGTTAGGTCAGGGCGGTGAGTGTGGTGGCGGGCGCCAGCCCTAGGTGGCGGCCGCCCCCCCTGGCCCTTGGATCCACCACCTCTTCACCAGCGGCATCCAGGAGGTCCTCCAAGTCGGTTTGGGGTCAGTTAGGGTTGTCCAATAACCGTCACATGGGCAATTAGGCCATGATCCATGTGACGCTGCTTCTTAGCCCTTGGATGAACTGACTTAGGTGAGCAACGGCTCCAAATGAGTGTGGGGTGCTTCTCCTGGATCAGTGACGTGGCAGGGGGAGTTTGGGCTTCTCCCCCTGGCGGCCGCCAGTTGTGGGTGGCGGGCGCCACCCCACCTTGGCCCAAAGTGAGCCCAGGTGAGTGTGCTCGCCTCCTGGTGGGTCCTCTTGGTCATTTTGCTCAAAAAACCCTGCAATTTCCTACATTCAAATAAAACTCAAGGACAAGTGGAAATCGTTAGTTTATAAAAGGTTTTTGGTTGATTTTAGGTCCTGTGTTGCACTATATGACCTTGTTGACGCTAAGAATACGACACTTAGTGAGCGTCAACAATGCCCCAGGTAATATATGATAAATTAAATCATCATACCTTGTCCCCTACTTCTATGTGTTTGCAGCTATCCGATCAATCGCTCTGATATCCCGCGGGAATAGCAGAGAATATTCCGGTGAAAATCCGGAATCTCTTTGTCCCGGTGGATTTTGTGGTTCTGGATATTAATCCCGACCACCGGGCGCAATTGATCTTAGGACGGCCATTTCTGAGCACTGCAAAAGCCACCATTGATGTAGGAGCTGGAGAAATTCAGCTCCACATCAGTGGAAAGGAGGAAAATTCGAGTTCACACCGCGACCGGAAAAACACCCGTCATCAAGGTTTGTCGGTGCCTACATTCATCCACAACCACCGTGAAGGCGACACTAATCGGGAATCCAAAGCGGGTAAGTTAGGCTAAGGTAAGTCTTTATCCCCCATTTAAATTTTTGTTTTTACTTAAGCCAATTTAATTTTCCTGCAAAATAGATGTTTTACTAGAGTGATTAGGTGGCTCCTAGGGGCTTAGGGCAGCCATAGGGGTGGCGCCCGCCACCCCATGCTGGCGCCCGCCACCCTAGGGTGCACTAGGGAGCACTAGCCAATCTCTAGACTATTACACGTACCTCCTAGACCCAAATAACACCAAGGGAGACCCATGGCATTGCTCATTTCAATGCAATCACTCACTCCCATGTCTCCCCATGTCTCCCCCTTTCACTCCACCTTTTGGACACATCTCCACCCAAAAATTCTGGTGCACATGCGATGGAGAGTGACAAGGAGAGCACTAGGTGAAAGGAGGGGTGAGTTGGAGTGAAATTCAGCCAAAGAGGGTGGCGTCGGCCACTTTTTCCTGGCGCCCGCCACCTCTATTTCTACATTTCGGTACAAAACTGCTCCCGAGTAAGTTTCCCACCATCCTTGGTATAAAAGCATGACCAGGATGAAGAAGTGGTCTTTGAAATTTTCAGCTCACTTGCCCCATTTAAGAGGTTACACTCTTTTCACTTTGCACCGACCCAACCACTTTATTCCCACTTGGAATTTCAGTGGACATTACGAGGGAAACCTCATGTGTCGGTTGCAGGCAGAAATGGGCAATGTGGGGTGGCCCGCCACTTATTGGTGGCGCCCGCCAGGTGGGGGGAGCTCACATCCCTCCCCCTTCCATCCTCAGCCTATAAATACTACCCACACCCCATGCAAGTTCTTACACCTCACTCAAAACACAAAAACACCAGCCACCTTGAGCACTAGCAAGGAAGTCATGGGCCCTCTCAAGAACTTCTTCACCGACAAGAAGAAGATAAGTAAGGGTGAGGGAAGTTCGTCGAGAGCAAACACCCACATTCGCTTTGTTGGGAGTGATGAGGAGAGCGTCGGGTGGGGTACTCCATCCACCAACGAAATGTCGGTGGATCGGGACTCTCCGCCCACACACCAGGCTGGACCGACCATCCGCATCCTGAACTCTGTCAATGATATCATCTGGCAGAGTGATCGGGAACGGCAGGCCCGGAACATCCTCAGTGAGAGGGAGTTCGTTCACACCCGCCACATCGACGACGACTTGCTAAGTTGTACTGGTATGGACAGTGAGTTTCTCTATATTTCTTGAACCTTGGGATGGGAAGATGCATGGAAGATTAATGAGGAGGGAATCCTGCCCCTCACAATGGAATTTCTGGCCACAATGCAAATATCTGCTAATCACATAACATTTTGGCTTTTTAATGAAGAACATTTTTTAAACGTGGAGGCAGTTCAGCAAGAATCTAAACTTTAATGATTCATGCTTGCTGAGCTTGGAATCTGCCTGTACGGGATTCAATAGAAATGAATTTTGGAAAAGTATTGCTGGGAACAGAGACCCAGGCTTACCCCGTACAAGCAATATCCACAACCCCACGCTCAGGTTTTCCACAAATATATTAGTATCACACTCTTTCCAAGACCTGACTTAAGACCAATTAAAAAGCCCGAGATGCTGTTCTTTATGCTCTAGTAAACCACATAAAAGTATCACCCGCCAAGGCCATGGCAGACTACTGGTCTAAATTTAATCAACGCACTGGAAATATTGAAATGACATCATGGATAACTAGACTGGCTTTTAACATGGGTCTGCTGAGCACCGCTATATACTCCTACATTCCAAGTGACCGAGACCTTTTGACCATGGAGCACTTCTCGCAAGGGCACCTCTTGCGTGAGAACCAGGAGACCGGTGAGATTCACATGATCTACCAAGATTATGTGAATAAAGTCGCTCTTCTTGACTTGTCACTTTGGTTGGTGAATGCACCAACGTTACTTTTGGCCCTGGAAACCGAGGCAGAACGAAACCGCAGGTTGGCTCGAGAGAACACCATGCAGGTTCTCAGGAGGAGGACGCGAGCGCAGACCCGTGCAGCAGAAGAGGTCGCAAGAGCTGCAGCAGCGGCACAGGAGTTTGACCCTTTTGCAGGAGGAGCAGCACACAGGTACCCACTCTCATGCAGGGCAGTAGAAGGAGCAGCACACTATGGTCTTTGACACCCCTGGCTCGCACCAAGCAGGAGGATCAATTGTAACAACTGCCTTCGCGGTGAGAATACGGCTAGGAGGCGTCCTTTCACTCATCCCAGTTGGGGAGTTCATCCCACTCCTTGGGAGGATCCACCCGGTACACTGGCCGTGGTGATGAGTTCTTCTATAGGGGAATCTCGCCACAGGCCGCTCGTCATTCGTCCTTTCCTCAGGACGAGTGGATGCGCGATATGGGATATCTTCAGCACCAAATGAATGGACTCACCATGGATACTGCCGAAATCCGTCAGGACTTGAACGACTTGAACCAAAATTTCCAGGAATTCCGCCAGGAAACTGGTGGAGAACTGGGTAATATTTCTTCTCTCCTGCAGCAGAACCAGCAGAATTGGGACGACATGTACCGTTATCAGGGATGGATGTAACCCAACCACGCAAAAGCCAACTTGGGGGAGGACCCCGTCAAAGAGGTAAGTATCACTACCACCTTTATTACTGTCAGTTTTATTTTATTTATTTATTTTATTTCGGTAATTTAAATTTGAAGTTTTATCTTAGTTAATTTGCATTCAAAAAAAATAATAAATAAATAGCAATAAATGAAACGCTCTCATCGTAAGTCTTTCTAATAAATAAAATGTATGCCATGCATTAGAGTTATCATGGGAGAACGTATGCTATAACTAAACTTGAGACATGAGCATTAGACTAAGTAAAGGGGAAGTAAGTTTCTACTTTGACTTGGGCAAGTCAAGTTTGTGGCAATTATTATGAAAAAAATTTAAAAGCTTGCTCTAAGTACTTCTGTGGCAAAGAAAGTCCTACCAAAGCCAAATAATTTTTACTCTTAGAGTAGGAGCTTCCACTTGCTGCATGTTAGTGTTGAGCAAGTTAGACTTTTGTTGATAGTCATGGTATAGAAACTTGTCATATTTTTAGACCAAGGAATTCACGTGCAACCACCTATATAGTGCTATTCTTACACTGAGATATGCACACAACATGCCTTTATTTCCATTCATTTATTAGGAATACTCCATGGCAGAATATCATGCTCCATAATGAAATCTCAGGGACATGGCTATAGTAGTTAAAAAAAGAGCAAGTGCTCTAGAAATGTAGTCAAATAGGTTTCAAATTAACCAAATTCCACATGTCCATAGAATTTTATTTGAATGCAGGAATTTGGACCAAATTTGAAGAATGGACCCACCAGGAGACAAGCCCACTCACCAGGACCCATTTGGGCCCGAGTGGGGTGGCGCCCGCCACCCAAAAGTGGCGCCCACCACTTGGAGAGGCCGAACTCTCCCCCTTGCCACGTCACTGATCCGTGTGACCATCCCAAGGCCAAATCTTGGCCCTTGGTCACTAGGTCAGTGGCATCGGACGGCTCAGGATGGAATGGCGTGGATCAAGGTAGGATGGCGGTTACTTGGACATGCAACCGACCTACCAACCGCCTCTCTAGAGCTCCTGGATGCCGTTGAAGCTAAGGCGGTGCATCCAACGGTGAGGGAGGTGGCGGCCGCCACCTAGGGCTGGCGCCCCACTAGGGTTAGCCCTAGGTCGGCTGGCTGCCCCCTATAAGTACCCCCTCACTCCTCAAGACTATAAATACAACCCCCCTGAGGCTTCACTTCATGGATATCCCACATATCCTCCCGTACCATCATATCCAAAGAAAGCACACCAAGCAAAGAGAAGCAAGTGAGGGTCAAGTTAGAAGCTCAGAGAGCTTAGGCAAGTAGGTTAGCTAGTAGAGAGATTAGCTCTTGTGCCCTCGCTACAGCGCGGCTCTTAGTTTAGCACAGCTCAGCCTAAGTCCTTGGTAAAAGGAGCGTAGAGCTTGCTAAGAGAACGGGTGCGAGCGACTGGCATCGGAGGTCGGTTGATTTCCCTCGGCGTCTCTGGTCTGGTTTGCTCTCTTGTATCTCAGGTACATTTATCTTTATCTCAGTATTACTTTAAGCATTACTCTCAGTATTACTTTATCAAGTACCTTGAGTGTGACCTAGCTATCCTACATTCAATTCACTTATTCACTTAGCCATAGTAGCTAATATCGAGTGTGCTTAGTGATTGATCTTTGCCAATAGGTTGCTTAGTTAGTTTTAGTGTTTATCTTATTAAGTCAAGTATTTGCTCCGACGTCCGCAAGGGTGTCTCTATTCAAAGCTAGGATAGAGATAGTTGGAATATAGTTAAGTTTGGTGCTTAGTTATAGACTTACCTTCAGATAACGGCTGGACCCCCGATAGCTGTGGTAGCAAGCAGGTGGTGACAGCCCTGTGCGCCTTGAATTCCCACCATGTAGTTGGCCCAGTTTAACAGTAAGGCTCGTTGTGCTAGCGTTCAACCTAAGTGGTAAAGGCTAGTACGCCTCGATACTTGATAATTAGGAATAAAACTTTACTCAACTTAGTTGCTTTACTGACTTTTGCCTGCCTTGCTTCGTCTATCTTGCTTCGTAGTTATCTTGCTTCATGGTCATCTAGGAGTAGTTTATAGTTACTAGTTAGTTATCTTTAGTTATCCCTTTATCACCTATCCATCCATCCTCCCCTACCTTAGCCATCCATATCATCCTTACCTATCCACCCATATATTCTTTCTAGCCTTCCATCCTCTCTTTCCCTTCTTCCTCCTCCCCTTTTCCCTTTTTCTCTTTTCTTCGACTCTCATCCCCTCCTTGACTCGACTCTACACCACGCTAGCCTTCCCTTGGATCAAATAAATCGATACCTGGTACTACCAGGCGAAGTGCTACTAGGATAGTTTTTGTGCGCTTGCAGAATCTCCTCTTGGTAGATTGCAATCTCTCTAGTTAGCTCCTACTAGTGTCGGGATTGACAACCTTGCTTGGCATTAGTAGATAGCTGCTTTAGCTTCACTCCTTTAGGTATAGTGACCGGACTTGCTTCAAGCACGTCTGACACCGTTGCCTAGAATAGATCCCATAGTCTGCTCCTAGTACGACGTTGGCTAGTGTCAACAAGCATTTCTGGGCCGTTACCGGGGATAGTTGCCTAGCTCTATCCTTAGTGAAGCTAAGAACTACCAACAATGATAATGATGATGATGATGTTGTGATGATGGCTATGAGATTTATGTCTTTATAAGGTCTCCATCTTCACCACATTGCTTCATGTCACATGGTGACACAAAGGTATCAATTGCTAATGTTGTAGTTGATTGTGATGATCCAAACTTTGAGCTTGTTTGTAGACTCACCAAAGCTTTAGAAAGTGAGATGTCAAAAACATTGAAATTGAAAAATGAAAACTCATTTCTAAACAATGCATGTGAACCTCAAAAGCATCTACTTTATGTTATTACTTGTTCACATGAAGAGCTTAAATTGACTCATGAGGAACTTAGTGTTGCTCATGACAACTTGGTACAAGACCATGCTTTTCTCACTAAGAATTTTTCTAATGAAGAAACTAAAACTAGTGAGAGCTCATCATTTGGGTCAAATAATCAATCACATATTTGTGCTAACCCATGTGATGTAGAGAAGAAGCATGTATCCACCTCTTGTGATGATTTATTATCTATGCCATGTTCTTCACATATAGATGCTTGTTCTACTACTTCTATGTCTTGTGAGACTAACCTTTTGAAGGAGAACAATGAGCTCAAAAGTGAAGTGAAGAATTTGAGCAACAATTAGAGAGGTGGTATGGATCAAAGGTCACCTATGAGCACATGATGAAGAATCAAAGAAGCTATGGTGACAAGAGTGGCATTGGCTTGAACAAGAGCAATAGCAAGAAGATGAAGAAGCAAGAAGAAAAGAAGCTATCTCATTTCATGTGCTACCGGTGCCATGAAATGGGACACTTTGCTAAGCATTGCCCAACCAAGAAGCCTCAAGTATTGCCACAAGAAGGGAAGCCCCAAGATCAAGTCAAGATCAACTGTGATGGTGGTGACTTGATAAAGAAGAAGAAGAAAACAGAAGGGGTGGAAGAACAAGGCATCATCCAACTCATATCCATGATGCCAAGATGATGATGAGCAAGAATAAAGAAAAGAAGAAAGATTTGGCTCACATCAAGTGCTACAAGTGTGGTGACATGGGACACTTTGCCTCGGAGTGTCCTACCAAGCTTGAGAAGAAGATTCAAGCAAAAGAGAAGAGGCAAGGCAATGAGGAGCAACACATGAGCAAGGAAGAAAAGCCTCAATCAAAGAGAGTTTGCTACTCATGTCGGGAAAGGGGACACATGGCGAATTCATGTCCCCTAGGTAAAATTCTAAGCCTATTTCAATTGATGATGATAATGTGCTTAGAAAGGATGACAATGGTACCACATTGGTTGCAATTGCAAAACATCCCGCTACTCATACTAAGGCATTGCCTAAGTATGTTGCACCTAACTTGAGAGGACCCAAACTAGTTTGGGTACCATCAAACCGTGGATGAATGTGTGTAGGTACCATGGCATTGGAGGCTTGATTCAATTGATTTCATATTGTTCATCATTTGATTGAGTCAGAAATGAAGCTTAGTGCACATCCAAACCTAATGCCAAGTCAAGATAAGTGAAGTCCAAATGTGCTATAACATACAAGTGCAAAGTTCAAGTTGTGGTGGTTGATTGGAAATATTTGAAGGCTTGCAAATGATAGATGAATAATCTTGCTATTTGATGATCATGAGCTACTAAGGTATATCTCTAGTTTATCATGTTATTTTAGATGCATATGAGTTGATTGAATTGGATATATATGCATATGTTGCTTGCTATAAGATGATTGAATGGATAATTTCTTAGTGATCAAATTTGAGTTAATTTGATTGGATATGTTCACAAGATGACGTTTAGTAAGTGGATTTGCATGGATATATGTCTTGTGTTGATGATCAAGCAAGTTTATCTCAAGTTTGATTCAATTTGGAGAACTATAGCTCAAATATTGAAATCTGTCCAAATCTGAAATCTGAGCTAGTTGTCATGATAGCCATGTTTGAATGATCAAATCTAGTTGGATTGGCTTGAAATTTGGTACGCAAACTCTACACTTATGATATTAGTTGCTGTGCAAAATTCATGATAATCGGATAAGTGATGCTTCGGTTTTGGAGTGGATCTTGTCAACTCTTATGCAGCAGTTTTCAGCATGTAGTACTATGGAAAGAATTGAAATCTGGTAGCAATCTATAAAGCCAATGATGCTCAAATTTCTATGGCTACTAGAATACTTAGATAAGCACATCTCCACCAAATTTCATGGTCATTGGACTTATATTTTGGGAGATATGCATGTTTTCTTGAGAAGGACAAAATCTGCTAGAAAAGTGACAATTATTGGATTGATCTAGAGTCACTTTAATTGAAAGGTCCTCAAGTTGGAATCATGTTTATAAGTGGTTGAGGGACCTATGTTTGGTTTTGAAATGAGCTAGAAGCATGACAAACATGAGTACAAGTTCATTTGATTGAGGAGTGTATTTAGCACACATATGGTACTCAAATTGAAGATCAAGACCAACATCAAGATGAAGATAAAAATCAAGTTCAAGTATCAAATTGAAGATCATTTGGAAGAAAGAAAGGACTCAAAGATGGAGTCACATTTCAAGAAGAGTTCAAAAGGATCAATCAAACAAGGTCAATTCAAGTGAGTATCAAGGATGATTCTTTGAAGAGAGGTCACTTCTCCCTTTTGTAGGAGCTTGCCGCCTTTGGTAGGTAAACCAAGCGAGGCTTGGAAGGCTAACATGGAAGTGGTGATCTAAAGTATCATTGGAGATGCTTAGTTGGAGCAATCAAGAGATTGATATAGAAAAGCAAGCAACACCCAAATAAAGAGCAAATCATGAAGATCTCAAGTGGTATTCATATATGCAAGCTATGATCAAATGAATAAGCAAGACAACCACAACAAAATAGTGCACTTGATCTTTAGGTGGTTCTCAATCATATGTGTGAAGAATGTATTCAAATTGGTATCTATTGGTCTTCACCAAGTATTGAAATGGACCTCACATTGCTATTTGGAGCTTAATTGGAATCAAATGACTATCCTCTACTCCAAGATAGCAAAGGTATCATTGTAATGTGCATGATCATATTCATTCCTTACCAGTATGCGGTTAGTGCATATAGTACATGCTCAATAGGATCATGCATAACAATTGAAAATTTTAAATTCATAGCCTACCACTATTGCTTGATTGACTATATGATCTAGTGGATAGTATATGAGTTTGTTCATGAGCTAGTGAACCCAAGTACTTGATCTAGAAGATGAGCATTCAAGTGTCTAATTCAACATGAGTAAGATAACCATTGAAAGATGTGTGAAAAGCTTACTCTAGAGCAGACCGAGTTAGATATTTTGTGCAAATTTGCTATTTCAAGTCACAAAAGAAAGCTCATGAAGATGACAAGAGTTCAAGAAGAAGACAATAATGCAATTGGATATCAAGTTAAACTTTCATTCAAGTGGTATCCTACAAGACTTCAAGTGATCCTCAACTTTAAGTGATCAAATCAAGCAAAGCATCCCTCACCAACAAGAGCTCAAGTTTATCAAGTGAATAACTCATGCTAAAAGAGAAGGTGCCCCACCGATTGGTATCAAGGTCAAAGATCCTACAAGTGGCCTTCATGCATCATCTTCACGAGGTATCTACAAGTAGTGTCATTCCAACATATATGGTAGTGTCCATCAAAATGAAGACTCAAGTATCAACCATCTACCCTAGTCCAACCCTTTGTATCCAAAGAAGCATGCCTTTTATGGTCATTGATGACAAAGGGGAGAAAGTGCCAAAGATATGATATGATAGGGGGAGAAAACAAGAAAGAAGATGGACATGGATCAAGAGGGAGCAAGATTGGATAATGCGAAAGGATCAAAATTCTTGGACAAAGAGAGCACACAAGTAGGGGGAGCAAGCTCATGAATACATGTTTGATGCATTTGGGTGTTCATTACATTTGCTTGCTTGCATTGCATATGTTCTAAATTCTTATATGCTTGTGTGCAATATTTGCTAGAGCTAAGACTTGGATGATGATTGTTTTCCTTTATTTGGTATCTAGAGCATAGTCTTAGTGTAGCAAGTGGTAACTAGAACCATGTTTATAATGTTGATCTCACGTGGTATCTAGTTTCACTTGTTTCTAGCAAGGTTGATGCTAAGGATGATTAAAAATTTGGTGTACATGCTTCAAAGGTAAAATTCTATCATGTATACCTTAGCATCACTTAGTAGTGCTAACACTCCCACAAATTTTATATTTATGCATGTGTGCAAGCTTGAAACCAACCATTTGAGCACACATGTAGGGGGAGTTAACACTACCAAGTCAGGTTGTATGGTACTTATCCAAACCTCTCATATGGTCTTAATGTTGGATAAGTAACATAGAATCAAAAAAGGCTTAATTTCCATATCTTTCTAGAGTTGTCATCAATTACCAAAAAGGGGAGATTTAAAGGTCCTAGTTTGGTTTTGGTAATTGAGTGACAACTTTAGGCGGACTAATTGTGTTTATGTGAGATACACAGGAGATTAGTCCACAAGTACACATGTGATGAAGGAGCTTATTGCATATGTGACATGACATGGAGTCATGTGGCTAAGATGTTGAAGATCAAGGCAAGACTTGGCTTGATGGACCGATTGCGAAGGTGAAGGGCAAGTTGGAGGCTTTGAAGCCGTTGGTACCGAGCGTCGGGAGGCTTGAGCAAAGACTTGGCGCCGAAGGACTGAAGCAATGGTGAAGAGCAAGTGAGGTCAAGATCGATGGACCATGGAGGCCATGTGATGATATGAAGTGGATCATATCATTTGATGATAGGTTGGTGCAAGTGTTGCATCAACACCGAAGGAGATGGAATGGAATGCACAAGGCAAAGGTATAATTGTAGGGCATTTCATTTCACTAGTCATAGGTGTGTAGAGAAGTTTATGACTGGGTTTAGGATAGATGGCCGTACTATCAAGAGGAGCAAACTTGTTTGCATATCGGTCATCTAGTGCCACTTGAGCAATCTAACATTGCGATGTTGCTAGGATCGAGTAGCATGGTGAGTGCAAGTGCTAATCCTTTGAAAAATGATTGTGAAAATGCTAACACACATGCACAGGGTGGTATACACTTGGTGGTGTTGGCACATTTGCAAAGGAGAAGAAACCGGAGTTGAAAAGGAGAGTCTCAGGCGTGACCGGACGCTGCAACAGCGACCGAACGCTGTTGAAACATGCGTCCAATCACTAGTGAAACAGTGACCGGACGCTAGTGCAACATGTGATCGGACGCGCCTATAGCACTGTTCCCGGGAGGCAACGCATGCAAGAGAGTGATCGGACACTGAGTGTGAGTCCGGTCAGTTGTGACTGGACGTGTTCGGTCATGGGAAAACATTTCTGGAACCTCTCTGTTCGCGACCGGACGCTGAGTGAAACCTTGACCGGACGCTAATGAAACATGAGTCCGGTCACTAATGAAACATCGACCGGACGCTACTGCAACATTGACCGGACGCGTCCGGTCAGTACGCAGTCAGCCCATTCAAAGGCATAACGACTAGTTTTGCTTTGGGGTCTATAAATCGTAGTGGTGGCCGGCCATGGCTGGTGCTTAGCACCCTTGGGACTTGGTGTCCATGCTTGGGGAGTGCTAGGAAGCCTCTAACTCGCTTGTGCTTGCTAGTATGCGAATCAATTGCGAGTGAGTGATCGCTAGTGCGTTGCATTGAGAGATTGCATCGAGTGGCACTAGGTGTTCGTGTTGCAAGCCGATGGTGCTTGTTACTCTTGGAGGTTGCCACCTCCTAGACGGCTTGGTGATCGAGTCTCCGTCGTGAAGCCCGCGTGAAGATTGTGCGTGGCTCCGGAGAAGGATTGTGAGGGGCATTGTGCTCGCCCCGCGGGGATCGCGAAGAGCAACTCTAGTAGAGCGTGTCATTGAGTTACCCCCACTTGTGGGTGAGTTCTTGTGGCGCTCGAGTGTCGAGCTAGGTGTGGTGCCTATTAGCCGCCAAACTACCAAAGTGTGTGGTCGACACAACGGGGACTAGCTTGGTGGCAACCAAGTGAACCTCGGGGAAAAATCACTGTGTCAACTTCGCGTTCATCTTCTCGGTGGTTTGCAAACTCTATTCACTAACTCATACTTACTTGTTCATATACATGTGCTAGTGTAGTTGATATTGTAATTAGTTAGCTTGTGTAGCATGCTAGTTACCTTCTTAGCTTGTGTAGCATAGAAGTTAATCCCGTGAGTGACTAGTTGACTTGTAGTCTTGCTAGTCACATTGCTTAGTTTGTGTAGCTAAGTTGAGCTCTCTAATTTGGCTTGTGTAGCCTTGTTATTGAGCATTGCTAGTGAGCTTAGGCTTTGTGCTTTTCATTAGTGGAATGTGTAGGAGCTCCCCGATTGATTGAGTACTAGTTGCTTAGGTTTGTGGAATCTTACAAGCTAGAATTGTTTAGGTGAGCTCTAGCTAGCCAGGCACCTTAATTGCTTTGTTTAGGATCTTTTATAAGGTGCTTGATAGTATAGATAGAGGGGTGTAGTCTTGTCTAGACCGATAGTTGTTATTCCGCATTTGTTTCGGTTAGCCGATACGTTTAATTTTAGAAAGGACTTTTCCCCCCCTCTAGTCCGCCATCTCGACCCTTCAATTGGTATCGGAGCCGAGGTCTCTCATTTGTGGTCTTCACCGACCCGAGAGGATGGCGACTTATGGGCTAGATGTTGAGTGTCCACACATTTTTGATGGTACACACTTTGCACGGTGGAAAAATTGGATGATATGCAATTTTAACTTTATTAGTCCTCGAATGTGGTGGATCATAGATGTGGGCCTTTCTCTTGTGTGGATAGAAATAAATGCAACTCAAGCGCAAAAGAAATGCCTACATCTCAATTGCCAAGCTACTAACATTTTCTATAAATCTATGGAAGATAACATATTTGGTGAGATCATGGACTTGAAGTCCACCCATGAGATTTGGATTTATCTCAATGAGAAATATGGGGTGATCTCCGATGATGATATTGATGAGCCCAAGGAGGAGGCGCACGAGGATGTTGAGCATGACCACAACTTGGTGGTTGTGGAGGATTGCTCCACCTCATGGTCAAGTGATGATGATGATGATCAATCCACAAGTTCACTTAACAAGATTGTTGATGATGGGCCGAGCTCAAGTGATGCAATTAATGATTCTACTCCATGCTCACTTGATGATGATGATTGTTGATGGTCTTTAAACACCTGTTTTACCATCAACATTTTACCCTAAAGTTCACCAAAAAGGCATTTAATGTAGTCAAATAGGTTTCAAATTAACCAAATTCCACATGTCCATAGAATTTTATTTGAATGCAGGAATTTGGACCAAATTTGAAGAATGGACCCACCAGGAGACAAGCCCACTCACCAGGACCCATTTGGGGTGGCGCCCGCCAGCCAGAGGTGGCGCCCGCCACCCAAAAGTGGCACCCGCCACTTGGAGAGGCCCAACTCTCCCTCTTGCCACGTCACTGATCCGTGTGACCATCCCAAGGCCAAATCTTGGCCCTTGGTCACTAGGTCAGTGGCATCAGATGGCTCAGGATGGAATGGCGTGGATCAAGGCAGGATGGTGGTTACTTGGACATGCAACCGACCTACCAACCTCCTCTCTGGAGCTCCTGGATGTCGTTGAAGCCAAGGCGGTGCATCCAACGGTGAGGGAGTGGCGGCCGCCACCTAGGGCTGGCGCCCGCCACTAGGGTTAGCCCAAGGTCAGCTGGTTGCCCCCTATAAGTACCCCCCCACTCTCTTCAAGACTATAAATACCCCCTTCAGGCATCACTTCATGGATATCCCACAATATCCCGTACCATCATATCCCAAAGAAAGCAACACACAAGCAAGAGAAGCAAGTGAGGTCAAGTTAGAAGCTCAGAGAGCTTAGGCAAGTAGGTTAGCTAGTAGAGAGAGTATAGCTCTTGTGCCCTCGCTACAGCGTGACTCTTAGTTTAGCACAGCTCAGCCTAAGTCCTTGGTAAAAGGAGCGTAGAGCTTGCTAAGAGAGAAGCGGGTGCGAGCGACTGGCATCGGAGGTCGGTTGATTTCCCGGCGTCTCTGGTCTGGTTTGCTCTCTTGTATCTCAGGTACATTTATCTTTATCTCAGTATTACTTTAGCATTACTCTCAGTATTACTTTCAGTATTACTTTATCAAGTACCTTGAGTGTGACCTAGCTATCCTACAGTTCAATTCACTTAGCCATAGTAGTTAATCTCGAGTGTGCTGAGTGATTGATCTTTGCCAATAGTTTGCTTAGTTAGTTTAGTGTTTATCTTATTAAGTCAAGTATTTGCTCTGACGTCCGCAAGGGTGTCTCTATTCAAAGCTAGGATAGAGATAGTTGGAATATAGTTAAGCGTGATTCTTAGTTATAGACTTACCTTCAGATACGGCTGGACCCCGGATAGCTGTGGTAGCAAGCAGGTGGTGACAGCCCTGTGCGCCTTGAATTCCACCACGTAGTTGGCCCAGTTTAACAGTAAGGCTCATTGTGCTAGCGTTCAACCTAAGTAAGTGGTAAAGGCTAGTACGCCTCGATACTTGATAAGATAGGAATAAAACATTACTCAACTTAGTTGCTTTATTGACTTTTGCCTGCCTTGCTTCGTAACTATCTTGCTTCGTAGTTATCTTGCTTTCTGGTCATCTAGGAGTAGTTAATAGTTACTAGTTAGTTATCTTTAGTTACCCTTTATCTACCTATCCATCCAACTTACCTTAGCCGTCCATATCATCCTTACCTATCCACCCATATATTCTTTCTAGCCTTCCATCCTCTCTTTTCCCTTCTCCCCTTTTCCCTTTCTCTTTTCTTCGACTCTCATCCCCTCCTTGACTCGACTCATACACCACCCTAGCCTTCCCTTGGGATAAAATAAATCGACACCTGGTACTCCCAGGCAAAGTGCTACTACGATAGTTCTGTGCGCTTGCAGAATCTCCTCTGGTAGATTGCAATCTCTCTAGCTAGCTCCTACTAGTGTCGGGATTGACAACCCCGCTTGGCATTAGTAGATAGCTGCTTTAGCTTCACTCCTTTATGTATAGTGACCGGACATGCTTCAAGCACGTCTGACACCGTGCTGCTTGGAATAGATCCATAGTCTGCTCCTAGTAACGACGTTGGCTAGTGTCAACAAGCATTTCTGGGCCGTTACCGGGGATAGTTGCCTAGCTCTATCTTTAGTGAAGCTAAGAACTACCAACAAGCATTTCTGGCGCCGTTGCCGGGGAAGGCAATCGGTGGATCGGTTGAGTCAGTGTCGAATTTCTTCGCTTAAGCTCCCGCTTAGCAAATCCCATCTTACCCCTATTCTTTCTTTCCTTAGTTCTTCTTATCTTTTTCCTTCATATTCTTCAACTTCTTTCTTTCTTATCTCGTTCTATCTTCACGATGGCCAATAAGACCATTCGTCAGTTTTCTGCTCCTTCTGCCGCTAATGTAGCAATAGGACCAGACGTGATCGATGCCAACCTCAATTTTGAGTTGAAACCGGCTCTGATCACGATGGTCCAAGCTAGCCCGTTCTATGGCAAGGCTCATGAGGATGCTAATGCTCACCTCCAACAATTCTTGGAGATTTGCGGCGCCTTCACCATTAAGGGGATAACCCAAGAAGCCATCCGTCTTCGTCTCTTTCCTTTCTCTTTGCTAGGAAAAGCGAAGCAATGGTTCTATACCGATCGCAACGCTGTAAACACATGGGACAAGTGTTCCAATGCTTTTCTCGCCAAATTCTTTCCTATGGGCAAGACGAATGCTCTGCGCAACAAAATCTCCAGCTTTACGCAACAAGCCGAGGAATCTATTCCCGAGGCTTGGGAGAGGTTGCAAGAGTATGTCGTTGCTTGTCCACACCATAGTATGGAGGACTGGCTATTGATCCAGAACTTCTACCATGGCCTAACCCCACTCTCTAGAAGCCATTTGGATGCCGCCGCCGGCGGTGCATTCTTTTCTCTGAATGTTGCAGATGCTAAGGCTCTCATAGAGAAGATGGTGTCGATCCAAGGATGGAATGACGAAAGACTACAGCCCCGTAAGCGAGGTATGCATTCCCTTAAAGATGCCGACATGATCGTGGCCAAGATAGACCTGCTGGCAAAGAAGCTGAACAACTGTGAGAAGATGAACCAACAGGAGAGTGTCCAATCTCTGGAATCCTACATGACTTGTGAAGTCTGTGGAGAAACCGGACATTCTGGGAGCCACTGCCCCGAGCTACATGAAGATTTGAACTTCATCAACAACAATAACGGTTTCCGTCAATAGAATCAAGGATGGAATCAGCCTGCAAACTCTCAAGGTAACAATTCATTCCCCCGCTCCAATTTCCATAATTCTGATAGTCTCTCATTCTTGAAAAATTTAGTTTACTCACAAGGTAGAACTACTGATTTCTTGAATAAGAAATTAATGTCGAATGATAAAACCCTTGAGAATATAAATGCTAAATTGGAAGCTTTCTCATCTGCTCTGAAAAATCAATTAAGCTTTAATAAGATGTTAGAAACCCAATTAGCTCAACTTGCTGCTATCATACCATCTTTTGAAACTGGCAAAATTCCTGCTAAACCTGACATGGAAACTGCTAATATGGTTGAAATAAAATATTTTAACTATTATGAAGATCAAACCATGACTGTTAAAAAGGGTGATCCTGGTAGTCCCATAATTAGATGCTCAATCTTTGGCGAAGTCTTTAAAAATGCCATGTGTGATTTAGGATCGAGTGTGAACATTCTATCTAAAGATTTTTATGAAAACTCATTCTTTCCACCCATGTCATCCACATCTGCCTATGTTGTGCTAGCTGATCAATCCACTTGCTATGTAGAAGGAATAGTCAATGATTTACCTGTTCATATTAGAGGTTCATATGTTCCTACTGATTTCATAATACTAGATATGGGAAATAGGAAAGATGTGCCTCTAATCTTAGGTAGACCCTTCTTGAACACTATTGATGCCTGCATATATGTGGGAAGTGGTAAAATTCAAATGACATTAGGAGGGAGGAAGGAAATATTCTCTTTTTCCCGTGGTCCCGCATATGTCGCTAACATGTAGGAAGCAAAACCTTCGTTCTACCAAGAAGAGGCGCCCAAGAACAAGGTGGAGCAGAAAGAAAGAACCACCTCCTCCTGAGTTGTGTAACTCACATAACAAAGGAGAGGTTCCAAAAAGAAGAACCAGATGGAGTACTTAAAGAAGAAACACCCAAGGAAGAAGATCCACCCGATAAGGATGAAACTCCATGGACCTAAGGTATGGTTTTACTCTTATTTTTTCCCTTCAATTTTCCTTTTTTCGAATAAATAACCATGTCATGCATGTAACTAAAAAAAATCAGTTATCATTAGTTATATGCATAGGTGTATGTTAACTTAGTTAGAACAATAAAATATCATAATAGGATAGTTTCCCTTTTCACCACATTAGATAGTTTCCCTTTTAATAAAATGAGAACAAGAGCTCCGACCGAGAAAGAAGAAGACCCTTCACCAAGCAAGAAGCTAGCTTGGGGAGACTCCCGCTCCCGGTATGTCTCAAGCCTACACTTTACATTCAGTTCTTAAATTCTATATCTTTTGAATGTCACATGCTTGCCTAAATAACCACTCTATGAATAAAATTGATAAAATCTGCTTAAATAAGTTGAAACCGGAATAAGATTTGAAATATGTCATGCAAATGCTATTGTTATGGTTTGAATAACTGGTCTTATCTAAGTTGTAGCTTTTGTGGGTTGCACATGCTTTAACTGAAATCATGCTTAGTGAATAAAGTCAGTAAGAAATGGAGTAATTCTTTAAACTTGCTAAAGTGAAATTAGGACCTAATCTGGAGGATTTCTTTTAAATCATGAAAACCTTGCTAAAAGTTCCTCCTGGATTTTATCCCATCCCACCACCAGCCAAATATTTGTTAGTCATTAGTCAAAACCACAAAGAGCTTTGTTTGCGTTGAGCTTTGTTAGACCTCATAGATCTTAGTAGAGAAGCTTATCATATCTTTTGAATCAAGATTCACACACACCCACCATAAATTGCCTACTTTCCACTTTGGAAGTTTGCAACCACCAAATAAATTGCTTATTCTCTACACCGGAGATTTGCAATACCCTGCCAAACATCCCATTGCTAGCCTTATTCTTATTCCTACACTGGGAATAAGCACTTCTCCCTCTTCCACCTTTTTTCATTTCTGAAATCCTTTCCTATAGATGTCTGGGGAAATCTAGAGCTAAAAAAAGAGAAAGAGAGAAAAATGAGCAAAGAAAGCTCAAGAAAGGACTATGTCCTGAAAAAAAAGTGAGCAAAGTAGCTCAAAAGAGGACTATGTCCTAAGAAAATGTGAGGACACATCTTTTGTCTACTCACTATGTATCAAAAAAAAGAAGAGAGAATTATCATTAGCTCTAGACCCCAGAAATTAACTAGGAAGGATTATGAAATATCTCTCTATACACTTCCACATAACCACACATGCCCATCTTGATCAATTTTTATGATTTGCTGCTCCTTATGATCTCAGTGTCTAGCTTAGCAATAAACATCAGGCAATTTGCTCATGATTCTTAGCCTACCTATAACTCCACATATCATTCTTTAGAAATAGGAGAGGCTACATTTTGGCCTAAGTGAGGATTTAAACACCATTGAGTGATTGAGTGAATCTTGTAGGACTTACGCAAGTTGTTATCTTTTGAAAACCTTGAAAACCTCCAGACAGAATCCTAGTCAACCTAAGCAAGATAAAAGTTTCCTATCTACTACTTTATTTCACTCTTGCATGTTTGAAGTGAAAAGCTATAAGCCCCACATTGCTATGATTTATGATACATGCTAAGTTATTTCTCACTATACAATATGCACTTGCATACATCCTAATGTGCTATCTATTTCATGCTCAATGCTTAAACCGCATTGTTGCTCGACGACGAGAAACAAGTTAGCTTGGGGGAGCTTGTTGATGGTCCTTAAACGCCTGTTTTACCATCAACATTTTACCCTAAAGTTCACCAAAAAGGCATGAAATGTAGTCAAATAGGTTTCAAACTAACCAAATTCCACATGTCCATAGAATTTTATTTGAATGCAGGAATTTGGACCAAATTTGAAGAATGGACCCACCAGGAGACAAGCCCACTCACCAGGACCCATTTGGGCCCGAGTGGGGTGGCGCCCGCCATCCAGAGGTGGCGCCCACCACTTGGAGAGGCCCAACTCTCCCCCTTGCCACATCACTGATCCGTGTGACTATTGACGCTCACTAAGTGTCATATTCTTAGCATCAACAAGGTCATATAACACAACACAAGGGCCTAAAATCAACCAAAAACCTTTTATAAACTAACGATTTCCACTTGTCCTTGAGTTTTATTTGAATGTAGAATTGCAGGGTTTTTGAGCAAAATGACCAAGAGGACCCACCAGGAGGCGAGCACACTCACCTGGGCTCACTTTGGCCAAGGTGGAGTGGCGCCCACCACCCATCACTGGCGACCGCTAGGGGAGTGAGGCCCAAACTCCTCCCCTGCCACGTCACTGATCCAGGGGAGGCATGCCACACTCATTTGCAGCCATTGATCACTTAGGTCATTGCATCCAAGGGCCAAGAAGGGATGTCACATGGATCATGACCCAATTGCCCATGTGACGGTTATTTGGACATGCAACCGACCTTGGAACCGCCTCCCTGGAGCTCCTGGATGCCGTTGAAGCAAGGTCGGTGAATCCAACAGCCAGGGGTTGGCGGCCGCCACCTAGGGCCGCCTCCCTGGAGCTCCTGGATGCCGTTGAAGCAAGGTCGGTGGATCCAACAGCCAGGGGTTGGCGGCCGCCACCTAGGGCTGGCGCCCGCCACCACACACTCACCGCCCCCTGACCTAACCCTAGGTCCCTTAGGCTATAAATAGGACCCCCCCCGAGCTCATTTGTACTCAGACCTCACCTCATTAGTCCCACTCTCTTGTAAGCGAAGCTCTGGTGAAGGAACACTCTAGTTGAGAGACTTAGAGTGAGAGCGAGAGTGAAGAAGAGAAGAGCTGGAGTTGTAATAGAGGATCTTCCAAGTCTCTGGTATAATTCCAAGTCTTTCTTCATTTATCTTAGTGTTCTTCTACTTTCAGCATTTACTTTAAGTTCTTTACTTATTGTTCTTGTTGAGTGCTTTTGAAGATCATAGATAACGTAGATTTAGTTTGTCTCTAGTTTGGGTTCGTCGCTGAGTAATCAGTGCTCTAGTTTTGGACGCAAGATTAAAGTAGTAATATTAGTGTAAGTGCGGTGCTTAGACTAGTTATACCTTAGTTTTGTGGCTAGCCCCCCGGATAGCTGTGGTAGCAAACAGGTGGTGAGAGCCCTGGGAGCCTTGATTCCACCACGTAGTGGGTTAGTTCTTACATCATAAACCTCATTGTGCACATCTGAGGTAAAATAGTCCAAAGGGTGTGTACGGTTCGAGAACTAGATAGAACCTTTATTGCTCAGATAGTTGTGATCGTAAGTGTGTAGGGAAGCATTAATCTGTTCATCGGCCAGACCCCGCCGATTTAGTTTAGTAGTAGTTAGTCTTTCTTCTTTTTAGTAGTAGTAGATATCAACCCCCATTCATACTTTTTGATCAACCCTGCTAGAATCACTAGTTGTTCATAGCCAGTCCTAGTGTTAGTTCTGCCTTAGTAGCTTCCCTGTGGAAATAAATACGATACTCGGTTACTCCCGGGTGAAGTGCTACAATAGACTTATTCTGTGCGCTTGCGGAACCTACCAATAGTCATATGAATAGTTAGTTATACTTCTTAGATTAAGAAGTATCAACAAACCTTTCTGGCGCCGTTGCCAGGGATATATTCCATAGTCTACTCCTAGTGCCGACGTTAGCAAGAGTCACAAGCATTTCTGGCGCCGTTGCCGGGGAAGCAATTGGCTAGAATTAATTCTTTTGTTGACTTCTATTGAATTAACCCCCGTAGTTTCTAGCGGGTATATATATTGTTTGTTGTTTGTGATCGTTCAGTAGTCATGGCCGGATCAATCTTTCGAGTGACTATCAAGAATATCCCGAGGCCATTCTTAGGAGAGCGAGAGCTAATCTCACTCCTCGAGGAAGAACCTGGAGCTTCGTGAGAGGAGTTTGTCGAGACAAGAATCCCAGTCAAAAGTGACTGACGAACAAGCTGCTCCAACGATCATCAACATCGACGTCGACCAAAACACTCTGTGAGTATTCCATGCCTCTCTTGCTCACATTCCAGTGTTTCCTTCTACTAAGTAATGTAGATTTGAGCTTAAACCTCACCTAATACGTATGGCTCAAGCTATTGCATTAATGGCAAACCTTCGAGGATGCCAATGCTCACCTCCGAAATTTATGAGAAAAGGATAAATGAGAGAGAGATCGTGCTCCAAAGGAGTACTACGCCAAGCAAGAGCTGCTTCGTCAAGTGAAGGTCAAGCAGAAATTAAGAAAGAGGATGCAAATCCCTTCTTAATAATGGTGGCTACGAAGAACCTCCAATTCCAATGATCCAACAATGGAATATAAAGGTATGCCTCAAACCTCCATATTTAAATTCTCCTATTGGAAAATTAGTTTCTAATCAAGGTAGAATTAATGATAGCATAAATAATAAATTAGTTGAACATGATAAATGTTAGAAGGAATTTATGCTAAACTAAGAGATTTTCTGAAGCATTTAAGAGAACAAATTAACTTTAATAAGAGATTAGAGCAAAAAGTAGATGACATTAAATTTCAAAATTAAATGCTATGAGGAATTACAAGCTGTAACTACGAGAGGTGGTAAATCCATCGTGATCCACCTCATCCTAATTTAGTTCCTAGTAGTAATGCTGCTACAAAGAAAAATATTGTTAATGTTGAAGAAGACGAGAAGAGGAGACCCCAGCTGAACCTTCATCCAAGGTATGAACTGCTCCTCATGAATTCTATGATACACATGTATTACCTTTTCCAGATCGAAATAGAAATCGATAGAAGATGACAATTATGAAATTCGTCGAGGTAATTCAAAAATTGATATATAATGTGCCATTTATTGACGGTATGCAGGTTCCAACTTATGCAAAATATTTGAGAGACTGCTCAATAAGAAGAAGAAACCATTCCAAGTAGGGATGTGGTAAATTGGACCGAAGATGCAGTGCGGTCATTTTTAAACCAACTCCCAGAAAAGAAGAAGGACCCAAGAAAAAGAAACCCAACGATGCATGTTCAATTGGAAAGCAGCACTTCGAGATGCACTCTGTGATCTAGGAGCAAGCGTCAGAGTCATGCCTGTTGACTCTTGCTAACGTCGTCACTAGGATTAGACTATGGAATCTATCCCTGGCAACGGCGCCAGAAAGGTTTGTTGGTACTTCTTAATGTAAGAAGTATAACTAACTTCGTATGACTATTGGTAGGTTCCGCAAGCGCACAGAATAAGTCTATTGTAGCACTTCACCCGGGAGTAACCGAGTATCGTATTTATTTCCACAGGGAAGCTACTATGGCAGAACTAACACTAGGACCGCTATGAACAACTAGTGATTCTAGCAGGGTTGATCAAAAAGTGTGAATGGGGGTTGGTTTCTACTACTACTAAAAGAAAGAAAGAAAGACTAACTATACTACTAAATCGGCGGGGTCTGGCCGATGAACAGATTAATGTTTTCCTACACACTTACGATCACAATAACTTAGCAATAAAGAGCAATTTATCTAGTTCTTCGAACCGTACACACCCTCTGGACTATTTACCTCAGACGTGCACAACGAGGTTTATGATTTAAGAACTAACCCAACTACGTGGTGGAATTCAAGGCTCCCAGGGCTGTCACCACCTGTTTGCTACCACAGCTATCCGGGGGGCTAGCCACAAACTAAGGTATAACTAGTCTAAGCACGCGCTTACACTAATATATACTACTCTAATCTTGCGTCCAAAACTAGAGCACTGATTACTCAGCGAAGAACCCAAACTAGATATAAACTAAATACTAAGTTATCTATGATCGAAAGCACTCAACAAGAACAATAAGTAAAGAACTTAAAGTAAATGCTGAAAGTAGAAGAACACTAAGATAAATGAAAGAAGACTTGGAATTATACCAGAGACTTGGAAGATCCTCTATTACAACTCCAGCTCTTCTCTTCTACACTCTCGCTCTCACTCTAAGTCTCTCAACTAGAGTGTTCCTTCACCAGAGCTTCGCTTACAAGAGAGTGGGACTAATGAGGTGAGGTCTGAGTACAAATGAGCTCGGGGGGTCCTATTTATAGCCTAAGGGAAGGGGGTTAGGTCAGGGGGGTGAGTGTGGTGGCGGGCGCCAGCCCTAGGTGGCGGCGCCACCCCCTGGCCCTTGGATCCACCGCCTCTTCACCAACGGCATCCAGGAGGTCCTCCAAGTCGGTTTGGGTCGGTTAGGGTTGTCCAATAACCGTCACATGGGCAATTAGGCCATGATCCATGTGACGCTGCTTCTTAGCCCTTGGATGAACCGACTTAGGTGAGCAACGGCTGCAAATGAGTGTGGGGTGCTTCTCCTGGATCAGTGACGTGGCAGGGGGGAGTTTGGGCTTCTCCCCCTGGCGGCCGCCAGTAGTGGGTGGCGGGCGCCACCCCTCCTTGGCCCAAAGTGAGCCCAGGTGAGTGTGCTTGCCTCCTGGTGGGTCATTTGGTCATTTTGCTCAAAAACCCTGCAATTTCCTACATTCAAATAAAACTCAAGGACAAGTGGAAATCGTTAGTTTATAAAAGGTTTTTGGTTGATTTTAGGTCCTTGTGTTGCATTATATGACCTTGTTGATGCTAAGAATATGACACTTAGTGAGCGTCAACAAGCTCCCCCAAGCTTACCTCTTGCTCGTCCTCGAGCAAGCATGAACTTAAATAATCTTGGAAACTCTGTGTTTTTGTTGTGTATGCCCATATTATTTTCATCACCATGGAATTGGTAGCCTTCCCTGCACTCAAGATTAGAACAAAAGACCAGCAAGAAAGAAGGTTTGTCTTTCCCTTGCCTATTTTGCTAATCAAGATATGTGGAGTTTTTGCAAGTTTTGTTCAAAAGAAGGCATGCTTAGTAACTTCTGTGGCTCACTCGATCACTCATATTGTATGTGGAAATGGAAGAATTATCCTCTCACTAAGACTTTATGTGGGGTTTAATGGGTAGGATAAAAGTGAGCATGCAATGCTAGCATAATTTTGCCAAGTTAGACAAATGGAGCAAAGGAGCAACAAGTCATAGGTTCAGACCAGGAATGTGCAAGTGTGTGGTATTTATTGTGGCTAATACTTTCATGGCATTTCTCCTTTCTATCTCATTTGTGGGATCATGGCTATGAATGAGAGCATTTGCTCTTTTGGATATTCTCTTCTTTCTAGAGCACTTGCTCTTTTGAATATTCTTTTCTTTCTAGAGCACTTGCTTTTTTTTTTAACTACTATAGCCATGTCCCTGAGATTTCATTATGGAGCATGATATTTGCCATGGAGTATTCCTAACAATGAATGGAAATAAAGGCATGTTGTGTGCGTATTCTCAGTGTAAGAATAGCACTATATAGGTGGGTGCAAGTGAATTCCTTGGTCTAAAGATATGACAAGTTTCTCTACCATGACTATCAACAAAAGTCTAACTAGCTCAACACTAACATGCAGCAAGTGGAAGCTCCTACTCTAAGAGTAAAAATTATTTGGCTTTGGTAGGACTTTCTTTGCCACAAAAGTACTTAGAGCAAGTTTTTAAATTTTTTTTTCAAAATAATTACTCCACAAACTTGACTTGCTCAAGTCAAAGTAGAAACTTACTTCCCTTTACTTAGTCTAATGCTCATGTCTCAAGTTTAGTTCTAGCATACGTTCTCCCATGATAACTCTAATGCATGACATACATTTTTATTTATTAGAAAGACTTACGATGAGAGCGTTTCATTTATTGCTATTTATTTATTATTATTATTATATTTTTTTAACTACAAATTAACTAAGATAAAACTCAAATTTAAATTACTGAAATAAAAAATAAAACTGACAGAAATAAAGACGGTAGTAGTGATACTTACCTCGATGATGAGGGTCCTCCCCCAAGCTGGCTTTTGGCGTGGTTGGGTCACATCCATCCCTGACGACGGTACATGTCGTCCCAGTTCTGCTGGTTCTGCTGCAGGAGAGAAGAAATATTACCCAGTTCTCCACCAGTTTCCTGGCGGAATTCCTGGAAATTTTGGTTCAAGTTGTTCAAGTCCTGACGGATTTCAGCAGTATCCATGGTAAGTCCATTCATTTGGTGCTGAAGATATCCCATATCGCGCATCCACTCGTCCTGATGAAAGGACGAATGGCGAGCGGCCTGTGGCGAGATTCCCCTATGGAAGAACTCATCACCACGGCCAGTGTACCGGGTGGATTCTCCCAAGGAATGGGATGAACTCCCCAACTGGGATGAGTGAAAGGACGCCTCCTGGCCGTATTCCCACCGCGGATGTTGCGGTTGTTGCCAATTTGATCTCCTGCTTGGTGCGAGCCAGGGGGTGTCAAATGACCATAGTGTGCTGCTTCTTCATACTGCCCTGCATGGAAAGGGTCAAACTCCTGTGCCGCTGCTGCTGCTCTTGCGGCCTCTTCTGCTGCACGGGTCTGCGCTCGCGTCCTCCTCCTGGGAACCTGCATGATGTTCTCTCGGGCCAACCTGCGGTTTTGCTCTGCCTCGGTTTCCAGGGCCAAAAGTAACGTTGGTGCATTCACCAACCAAAGTGACATGTCAGGAAGAGCGATTTTATTCACATAATCTTGATAGATCATGTGAATCTCACCGGTCTCCTGGTTCTCACGCAAGAGGTGTCCTTGCGAGAAGTGCTCCATGGTCAAAAGGTCTCGGTCACTAGGAATGTAGGAGTATATAGCGGTGTTCAGCAGACCCATGTTAAAAGCCAGTCTAGTTATCCATGATGTCATTTCAATATTTCCAGTGCGTTGATTAAATTTAGACCAGTAGTCTGCCATGGCCTTGGCGGGTGATACTTTTATGTGGTTAACTAGAGCATAAAGCAGCAGCATTTCGGGCTTTTTAATTGGTCTCAAGTCAGGTCTTGGAAAGAGTGTGATACTAATATATTTGTGGAAAAACCTGAGCGTGGGTTGTGGATATTACTTGTACGGGGCAAGCCTGGGTCTCTGTTCCAGCAATGCTTTTCCAAAAATCATTTCTATTGAAACCCGTACAAGCAGATTCCAGGTTTAGTAAGCATGAATCATCAAAATTTAAATGCTTGCTAAACTGCCCCCACGAAAGAGTGTGCTCTTCATTAAAAAGCCGGAATGTTATGTGAGTAGCAGACAATTGCATGGTAGCTAGAAATTCCATTGTGAGGGGAAGGATTCCCTCCTCATTAACCATCCATGCATCTTCCCATCCTAGGGTTCGAGAAATATAGAGAAACTCACTGTCCATACCAGTGCGACGTAGCAAGTCGTCGTCGATGCGGCGGGTGTGAACGAACTCCCTCTCACTGAGGATGTTCCGGGCCTGCCGTTCCCGATCACTCTGCCAGATGATATCATTGACGGAGTTCAGGATGCGGATGGTCGGTCCGGCCTGGTGTGAGAACGGAGAGTTCCGATCCACCGACATTTCGTCGGTGGATGGAGTACCCCACCCGGTGCTCTCCTCATCACACTCCCAGCAAAGCGAATGTGGGTGTTTGCTCTCGACGAACTTCCCTCACCCTTACTCTTCTTCTTCTTGCCGGTGAAGAAGTTCTTGAGAGGGCCCATGACTTCCTTGCTAGTGCTCAAGATGGCTGATGTTTTGTGTTTTGAGTGAGTTGTGAGAACTTGCATGGGGTGTGGTAGTATTTATAGGCTGAGGATGGAAGGGGGGAGGCTGTGAGCTCTCCCACCTGGCGGGCGCCACCAATAAGTGGCGGGCGCGCCACCCACCTTGCCCAAATTTGTCTGCAACCGACACATGAGGTTTCCCTTGTTATGTCCACTGAAATTCCAAGTGGGGAATAAAGTGGTAGTGTCGGTGCAAAGTGCAAAGAGTGTAACCTCCTAAATGGGGCAAGTGGGCTAAAAATTTCAGAGATCACTTCTTCATCCTGGTCATACTTTATACCAAGGATGGTGGGAAACTTACTCGGGAGCAGTTTTGTACCGAAATGTGGAAATAGAGGTGGCGGGCGCCAGAAAAATGTGGCGGGCGCCACCCTCCTGGCTGAATTTCACTCCAACTCACCCCTCCTTTCACCTAGTGCTCTCCTTGTCACTTCCATCACATGTGCACCAGAATTTTTGGGTGGAGATGTGTCCAAAAGTGGAGTGGAGTGAACAGGGGGAGACATGGGAGACATGGAGTGAGTGATTGCATTGAAATGAGCAAAGCCATGGGTCTCCCTTGGTGTTATTTGGGTCTAGAAGGTAGGTGTAATAGTCTAGAGATTGGCTAGTGCTCCCTAGTGCACCCTAGGGTGGCGGGCGCCACCCCTATGGCTGCCCTAAGCCCCCTAGGAGCCACCTAATCACTCTAGTAAACATTTATTTGCAGAAAATTAATTTGCTTAAGTAAAAACAAAAATTTAAATGGGGGATAAAGACTTACCTTAGCCTAACTTACCTTGGTTAGCCGCTTTGGATTCCCGATTAGTGTCGCCTTCACGGTGGTTGTGGTGGATGTCGGCACCGACGAACTTGATGACGGGTGTTTTTCCGGTCGCGGTGTGAACTCGAATTTCTCCTCCTTTCCACTGATGTGGAGCTGAATTTCTCCAATCCTACATCAATGGTGGCTTTTGCAGTGCTCAGAAATGGCCGTCCCAAGATCAATGGCGTCCGGTGGTCGGATTAATATCCAGAACCACGAAATCCACCGGGACAAAGAGATTCCAGATTTTCACCGGAATATTCTCTGCTATTCCCGCGGGATATCGGAGCGATTGATCGGCTAGCTGCAAACACATAGAAGTAGGGGACAAGGTATGATGATTTAATTTATCGTATATTACCTTGGGCATGACGCTGACGCTTGCTCCCAGATCACAGAGTGCATGCTCGAAGTGCTGCTCTCCAATTGAACAAGCGATTGTTGGGTTTCCTGGGTCCTTCTTCTTTTTCTGGGAGTTGGTTTAAAATGACCGCACTGCAATCTTCGGTCAATTTAACCACATCCCTACTTGGAATTGGTTTCTTCTTATTGAGCATGTCTCTCAAATATTTTGCATAAGTTGGAACCTGCATAGCGTCAATAAATGGCACATGTATATATAATTTTTGAATTACCTCGACGAATTTCTTGAATTGGTCGTCTTCCGTCGGATTTCTGTTTCGATCTGGAAAAGGTAATACATGTGTATCATAGTATTCATGAGGAGCAGTTCGTACCTTGGATGAAGGTTCAGCTGGGGTCTCCTCTTCTTCGTCTTCTTCAACATTAACAAAATTTTTCTTTGCAGCAGTATTACTACTAGGAACTACATTAGGATGAGGTGGATCACGAGTGGATTTACCACCTCTCGTGGTTACAGTTTTAATTCCTCATAGTATTTAATTTGAGATTTAATGTTATCTACTTTTTGCTCTAATCTCTTATTAAAATTAATTTGTTCCTTAAATGCTTCAGAAAATCTTTCAGTTTAGCATAAATTCCTTCTAACATTTTATCATGTTCAATTAATTTATTATTTATGCTATCATTAATTCTACCTTGATTAGAAACTAATTTTCCAATAGGAGAATTAAATACGTAGGTTTGAGGCATACCTTTATTATTCCATTGTTGGATCATTGGAATTGGAGGTTCTCCGTAGCCACCATTATTAAGAAGGGATTTGGCATCCTCTTTCTTAATTTCTGCTTGACCTTCACTTGACGAAGCGGCTCTTTGCTTGGCGTAGTACTCCTTTGCAGCACGATCTCTCTTCTCATTTATCCTTTGCTCTAGCAATTTTACCAAAGTTTGCAGGGTAACAGAATCAGCTTGCTTAATTTCAGACATACCTCTAGCACGTTTTCTGTCCATCCTTGATTTGCCACCATTGTCTCGATCAATTGGTTGCCTTTCTACAGTGAGAGAGGGTATGCACCTCCGGCGGCAGCATCAATGTGTTGTCGAGATTCTTGCTGGAGTCCATTGTAGAAGCTCTGGATCAAGTACCAGTCTTGCATACCATGGTGAGGACAGTATTCAACATACTCTTGTAGTCTCTCCCAAGCTTCAGTGATTGTTTCTTCGTCTCCCTGTCCAAAGTTGGAAATCTTGCTACGGAAAAGAATAGTCCGACTTATCGGGCAGAACTTGTTGAGGAATTGATCCGCGCATCTCAACCACGTCAGCAGGTGTCCAGAGTTGAAAAGGAACCACTGCTTCGCTTTTTCCACTAATGAAAATGGAAAAAGACGAAGTCTGATGGCATCCTGCGAAACTCCCTGCACAGAAATTGTACTACATATCTCCAGAAAATTCCGGAGGTGAGCATTGGCATCCTCGGAAGGTTTGCCATTAAATGCAATAGCTTGAGCCATACGTATTAGGTGAGGTTTAAGCTCAAAATCTACATTACTAGTAGAAGGTAACACTGGAATGTGAGCAAAGAGTAGGCATGGAATACTCACAGAGTGTTTTGGTCGACGTCGATGTTGATTGATCGTTGGAGCAGCTTGGTTCGTCAGTCACTTTTGACTGGGATTCTTGTCTCGACGAACTCTTTTCACGAAGCTCCAGGTTCTTCCTCGGAGGAGTGAGATTAGCTCTCGCTCTCCTAAGAATGGCCTCAGGATCTTCTTGATAGTCGCTCGGAAGATTGAATCCGGCCATGACTACTTGAACGATCACAAACAACGAACAATATATATATACCCGCTAGAACTACGGGCATTAATTCAATAGAAATCACAAAGAATTAATTCTAGCCAATTGCTTCCCCGGCAACGGCGCCAGAAATGCTTGTTGACTCTTGCTAACGTCGTCACTAGGAGTAGACTATGAAATCTATCCCTGGCAACGGCGCCAGAAAGGTTTGTTGGTACTTCTTAATGTAAGAAGTATAACTAACTATTCGTATGACTATTGGTAGGTTCCGCAAGTGCACAGAATAAGTCTATTGTAGCACTTCACCCGGGAGTAACCGAGTATATGTATTTATTTCCACAGGGAAGCTACTATGGCAGAACTAACACTAGGACCGCTATGAACAACTAGTGATTCTAGCAGGGTTGATCGAAAAGTGTGAATGGGGGTTGGTTCTACTACTACTAAAAGAAAAGAAAGAAAGACTAACTACTACTAAATCGGCGGGGTCTGGCCGATGAACAGATTAATGTTTTCCTACACACTTATGATCACAACTAACTTAGCAGTAAAGAGTAAGAGATTATCTAGTTCTTCAAACGTACATACCCTCTGGACTATTTACCTCAGACGTGCACAACGAGGTTTATGATTTAAGAACTAACCCAACTACGTGGTGGAATTCAATGCTCCCAGGGCTGTCACCACCTGTTTGCTACCACAGCTATCCGGGGGGCTAGCCACAAACTAAGGTATAACTAGTCTAAGCACCACGCTTACACTAATATATACTACTCTAATCTTGCGTCCAAAACTAGAGCACTGATCACTCAGCGAAGAACCCAAACTAGATGCAAACTAAATACTAAATTATCTATGATCGAAAGCACTCAACAAGAACAATAAGTAAAGAACTTAAAGTAAATGCTGAAAGTAGAAGAACACTAAGATAAATGAAGAAAGACTTGGAATTATACCAGAGACTCGGAAGATCCTCTATTACAACTCCAGCTCTTCTCTTCTTCACTCTCGCTCTCACTCTAAGTCTCTCAACTAGAGTGTTCCTTCACCAGAGCTTCGCTTACAAGAGAGTGGGACTAATGAGGTGAGGTATGAGTACAAATGAGCTCGGGGGGTCCTATTTATAGCCTAAGGGACCTAGGGTTAGGTCAGGGCGGTGAGTGGTGGTGGCGGGCGCCAGCCCTAGGTGGCGGCCGCCACCCCCTGGCCCTTGGATCCACCACCTCTTCACCAGCGGCATCCAGGAGGTCCTCCAAGTCGGTTTGGGGTCGTTAGGGTTGTCCAATAACCGTCACATGGGCAATTAGGCCATGATCCATGTGACGCTGCTTCTTAGCCCTTGGATGAACCGACTTAGGTGAGCAACGGCTCCAAATGAGTGTGGGGTGCTTCTCCTGGATCAGTGACGTGGCAGGGGGAGTTTGGGCTTCTCCCCCCTGGCGGCCGCCAGTTGTGGGGTGGCGGGCGCCACCCCACCTTGGCCCAAAGTGAGCCCAGGTGAGTGTGCTCGCCTCCTGGTGGGTCCTCTTGGTCATTTTGCTCAAAAACCCTGCAATTTCCTACATTCAAATAAAACTCAAGGACAAGTGGAAATCGTTAGTTTATAAAAGTTTTTGGTTGATTTTAGGTCCTTGTGTTGCACTATATGACCTTGTTGACGCTAAGAATACGACACTTAGTGAGCGTCAACAATGCCCAAGGTAATATATGATAAATTAAAATCATCATACCTTGTCCCCTACTTCTATGTGTTTGCAGCTATCGATCAATCGCTCTGATATCCCGCGGGAATAGCAGAGAATATTCCGGTGAAAATCGGAATCTCTTTGTCCCGGTGGATTTCGTGGTTCTGGATATTAATCCCGACCACCGGGCGCAATTGATCTTAGGACGGCCATTTCTGAGCACTGCAAAAGCCACCATTGATGTAGGAGCTGGAGAAATTCAGCTCCACCAGTGGAAAGGAGGAAAAATTCGAGTTCACACCGCGACCGGAAAAAAAACCCGTCATCAAGGTTTGTCGGTGCCTACATTCATCCACAACCACCGTGAAGGAGACACTAATCGGGAATCCAAAGCGGGTAAGTTAGGCTAAGGTAAGTCTTTATCCCCCATTTAAATTTTTGTTTTTACTTAAGCCAATTTAATTTTCCTGCAAAATAGATGTTTACTAGAGTGATTAGGTGGCTCCTAGGGGCTTAGGGCAGCCATAGGGGTGGCGCCCGCCACCCCATGCTGGCGCCCGCCACCCTAGGGTGCACTAGGGAGCACTAGCCAATCTCTAGACTATTACACGTACCTCCTAGACCCAAATAACACCAAGGGAGACCCATGGCATTGCTCATTTCAATGCAATCACTCACTCCCATGTCTCCCCATGTCTCCCCCTTTCACTCCACCTTTTGGACACATCTCCACCCAAAAATTCTGGTGCACATGCGATGGAGAGTGACAAGGAGAGCACTAGGTGAAAGGAGGGGTGAGTTGGAGTGAAATTCAGCCAAAGAGGGTGGCGTCGGCCACTTTTCCTGGCGCCCGCCACCTCTATTTCTACATTTCGGTACAAAACTGCTCCCGAGTAAGTTTCCCACCATCCTTGGTATAAAAGCATGACCAGGATGAAGAAGTGGTCTTTGAAATTTTCAGCTCACTTGCCCCATTTAAGAGGTTACACTCTTTTCACTTTGCACCGACCCAACCACTTTATTCCCCACTTGGAATTTCAGTGGACATTACGAGGGAAACCTCATGTGTCGGTTGCAGGCGAGAAATGGGCAATGTGGGGTGGCGCCTGCCACTTATTGGTGGCGCCCGCCAGGTGGGGGGAGCTCACATCCCTCCCCCTTCCATCCTCAGCCTATAAATACTACCCACACCCCATGCAAGTTCTTACACCTCACTCAAAACACAAAAAACACCAGCCACCTTGAGCACTAGCAAGGAAGTCATGCGCCCTCTCAAGAACTTCTCACCGGCAAGAAGAAGATAAGTAAGGGTGAGGGAAGTTCGTCGAGAGCAAACACCCACATTCGCTTTGCTGGGAGTGATGAGGAGAGCGTCGGGTGGGGTACTCCATCCACCAACGAAATGTCAGTGGATCGGGACTCTCCGCCCACACACCAGGCTGGACCGACCATCCGCATCCTGAACTCTGTCAATGATATCATCTGGCAGAGTGGTGACGGCACGCAGGCCCGGAACATCCTCAGTGAGAGGGAGTTCGTTCACACCCGCCACATCGACGACGACTTGCTAAGTTGTACTGGTATGGACAGTGAGTTTCTCTATATTTCTTGAACCTTGGGATGGGAAGATGCATGGAAGATTAATGAGGAGGGAATCCTGCCCCTCACAATGGAATTTCTGGCCACAATGCAAATATCTGCTAATCACATAACATTTTGGCTTTTTAATGAAGAACATTCTTTAACGTGGAGGCAGTTCAGCAAGAATCTAAACTTTAATGATTCATGCTTGCTGAGTTGGAATCTGCCTGTACGGGATTCAATAGAAATGAATTTTGGAAAAGTATTGCTGGGAACAGAGACCCAGGCTTACCCCGTACAAGCAATATCCACAACCCCACGCTCAGGTTTTCCACAAATATATTAGTATCACACTCTTTCCAAGACCTGACTTAAGACCAATTAAAAAGCCCGAGATGCTGTTGCTTTATGCTCTAGTAAACCACATAAAAGTATCACCCGCCAAGGTCATGGCAGACTACTGGTCTAAATTTAATCAACGCACTGGAAATATTGAAATGACATCATGGATAACTAGACTGGCTTTTAACATGGGTCTGCTGAGCACCGCTATATACTCCTACATTCCAAGTGACCGAGACCTTTTGACCATGGAGCACTTCTCGCAAGGGCACCTCTTGCGTGAGAACCAGGAGACCGGTGAGATTCACATGATCTACCAAGATTATGTGAATAAAGTCGCTCTTCTTGACTTATCACTTTGGTTGGTGAATGCACCAACGTTACTTTTGGCCCTGGAAACCGAGGCAGAACGAAACCGCAGGTTGGCTCGAGAGAACACCATGCAGGTTCTCAGGAGGAGGACGCGAGCGCAGACCCGTGCAGCAGAAGAGGCCGCAAGAGCTGCAGCAGCGGCACAGGAGTTTGACCCTTTTCATGCAGGGCAGTATGAAGGAGCAGCACACTATGGTCATTTGACACCCCCTGGCTCGCACCAAGCAGGAGGATCAAATTGGTAACAACTGCAACATTCGCGGTGAGAATACGGCTAGGAGGCGTCCTTTCACTCATCCCAGTTGGGGAGTTCATCCCACTCCTGGGAGGATCCACCCGGTACACTGGCCGTGGTGATGAGTTCTTCTATAGGGGAATCTCGCCACAGGCCGCTCGTCATTCGTCCTTTCCTCAGGACGAGTGGATGTGCGATATGGGATATCTTCAGCACCAATTGAATGGACTCACCATGGATACTGCCGAAATCCGTCAGGACTTGAACGACTTGAACCAAAATTTCCAGGAATTCCGCCAGGAAACTGGGTGGAGAACTGGGTAATATTTCTTCTCTCCTGCAGCAGAACCAGCAGAATTGGAACGACATGTACCGTTATCAGGGATGGATGTAACCCAACCACGCCAAAAGCCAACTTGGGGGAGGACCCCGTCAAAGAGGTAAGTATCACTACCACCTTTATTACTGTCAGTTTTATTTTATTTATTTATTTTATTTCGGTAATTTAAATTTGAAGTTTTATCTTAGTTAATTTGCATTCAAAAAAAATAATAAATAAATAGCAATAAATGAAACGCTCTCATCGTAAGTCTTTCTAATAAATAAAAATGTATGCCATGCATTAGAGTTATCATGGGAGAACGTATGCTATAACTAAACTTGAGACATGAGCATTAGACTAAGTAAAGGGGAAGTAAGTTTCTACTTTGACTTGGGCAAGTCAAGTTTGTGTGCAATTATTATGAAAAAAAAATTTAAAAGCTTGCTCTAAGTACTTCTGTGGCAAAGAAAGTCCTACCAAAGCCAAATAATTTTACTCTTAGAGTAGGAGCTTCCACTTGCTGCATGTTAGTGTTGAGCAAGTTAGACTTTTGTTGATAGTCATGGTATAGAAACTTGTCATATTTTTAGACCAAGGAATTCACGTGCAACCACCTATATAGTGCTATTCTTACACTGAGAATATGCACACAACATGCCTTTATTTCCATTCATTATTAGGAATACTCCATGGCAGAATATCATGCTCCATAATGAAATCTCAGGGACATGGCTATAGTAGTTAAAAAAAGAGCAAGTGCTCTAGAAATGTAGTCAAATAGGTTTCAAATTAACCAAATTCCACATGTCCATAGAATTTTATTTGAATGCAGGAATTTGGACCAAATTTGAAGAATGGACCCACCAGGAGACAAGCCCACTCACCAGGACCCATTTGGGCCCGAGTGGGGTGGCGCCCGCCAGCCAGAGGTGGCGCCCACCACCCAAAAGTGGCGCCCACCACTTGGAGAGGCCCAACTCTCCCCCTTGCCACGTCACTGATCCGTGTGACCATCCCAAGGCCAAATCTTGGCCCTTGGTCACTAGGTCAGTGGCATCGGACGGCTCGGATGGAATGGCGTGGATCAAGGTAGGATGGCGGTTACTTGGACATGCAACCGACCTACCAACCGCCTCTCTAGAGCTCCTAGATGCCGTTGAAGCTAAGGCGGTGCATCCAACGGTGAGGGAGGTGGCGGCCGCCACCTAGGGCTGGCGCTCGCCACTAGGGTTAGCCCTAGGTCAGCTGGCTGCCCCCTATAAGTACCCCCTCACTCCTCAAGACTATAAATACCCCCCTGAGGCTTCACTTCATGGATATCCCACAATATCCCGTACCATCATATCCCAAAGAAAGCAACACACAAGCAAGAGAAGCAAGTGAGGGTCAAGTTAGAAGCTCAAAGAGCTTAGGCAAGTAGGTTAGCTAGTAGAGAGAGTATAGCTCTTGTGCCCTCGCTACAGCGCGGCTCTTAGTTTAGCACAGCTCAGCCTAAGTCCTTGGTAAAAGGAGCGTAGAGCTTGCTAAGAGAGAAACGGGTGCGAGCGACTGGCATCGGAGGTCGGTTGATTTCCCGGCGTCTCTGGTCTGGTTTGCTCTCTTGTATCTCAGGTACATTTATCTTTATCTCAGTATTACTTTAAGCATTACTCTCAGTATTACTTTATCAAGTACCTTGAGTGTGACCTAGCTATCCTACAGTTCAATTCACTTAGCCATAGTAGCTAATATCGAGTGTGCTTAGTGATTGATCTTTGCCAATAGGTTGCTTAGTTAGTTTAGTGTTTATCTTATTAAGTCAAGTATTTGCTCCGACGTCCGCAAGGGTGTCTCTATTCAAAGCTAGGATAGAGATAGTTGGAATATAGTTAAGTTTGGTGCTTAGTTGTAGACTTACCTTCAGATACGGCTGGACCACCGGATAGCTGTGGTAGCAAGCAGGTGGTGACAGCCCTGTGCGCCTTGAATTCCACCATGTAGTTGGCCCAGATTAACAGTAAGGCTCGTTGTGCTAGCGTTCAACCTAAGTGGTAAAGGCTAGTACGCCTCGACACTTGATAAGTTAGGAATAAAACTTTACTCAACTTAGTTGCTTTATTGACTTTTGTCTGCCTTGCTTCGTAACTATCTTGCTTCGTAGTTATCTTGCTTCATGGTCATCTAGGAGTAGTATTTAATAGTTACTAGTTAGTTATCTTTAGTTATCCCTTTATCTACCTATCCATCCACCATACCTTAGCCATCCATATCATCCTTACCTATCCACCCATATATTCTTTCTAGCCTTCCATCCTCTCTTTTCCCTTCTCCCCTTTTCCCTTTTCTCTTTTCTTCGACTCTCATCCCCTCCTTGACTCGACTCATACACCACGCTAGCCTTCCCTTGGATCAAATAAATCGATACCTGGTACTACCAAGCGAAGTGCTACTAGGATAGTTCTGTGCGCTTGCAGAATCTCCTCTTGGTAGATTGCAATCTCTCTAGTTAGCTCCTACTAGTGTCGGGATTGACAACCTCGCTTGGCATTAGTAGATAGCTGCTTTAGCTTCACTCCTTTAGGTATAGTGACCGGACTTGCTTCAAGCATGTCTGACACCGTTGCCTAGAATAGATCCCATAGTCTGCTCCTAGTAACGACGTTGGCTAGTGTCAACAAGCATTTCTGGGCCGTTACCGGGATAGTTGCCTAGCTCTATCCTTAGTGAAGCTAAGAACTACCAACAATGATAATGATGATGATGATGTTGATGATGATGGCTATGAGATTTATGTCTTTATAAGGTCTCCATCTTCACCACATTGCTTCATGTCACATGGTGACACAAAGGTATCAATTGCTAATGTTGTAGTTGATTGTGATGATCCAAACTTTGAGCTTGTTTGTAGACTCACCAAAGCTTTAGAAAGTGAGATGTCAAAAACATTGAAATTGAAAAATGAAAACTCATTTCTAAACAATGCATGTGAACCTCAAAAGCATCTACTTTATGTTATTACTTGTTCACATGAAGAGCTTAAATTGACTCATGAGGAACTTAGTGTTGCTCATGACAACTTGGTACAAGACCATGCTTTTCTCACTAAGAATTTTTCTAATGAAGAAACTAAAACTAGTGAGAGCTCATCATTTGGGTCAAATGATCAATCACATATTTGTGCTAACCCATGTGATGTAGAGAAGAAGCATGTATCCACCTCTTGTGATGATTTATTATCTATGCCATGTTCTTCACATATAGATGCTTGTTCTACTTCTATGTCTTGTGAGACTAACCTTTTGAAGGAGAACAATGAGCTCAAAAGTGAAGTGAAGAATTTGAGCAACAAGTTAGAGAGGTGGTATGGATCAAAGGTCACCTATGAGCACATGATGAAGAATCAAAGAAGCTATGGTGACAAGAGTGGCATTGGCTTGAACAAGAGCAATAGCAAGAAGATGAAGAAGCAAGAAGAAAAGAAGCTATCTCATTTCATGTGCTACCGGTGCCATGAAATGGGACACTTTGCTAAGCATTGCCCACCAAGAAGCCTCAAGTATTGCCACAAGAAGGGAAGCCCAAGATCAAGTCAAGATCAACTGTGATGGTGGTGACTTGATAAAGAAGAAGAAGAAAACAAGAAGGGGTGGAAGAACAAGGCATCCAACTCATATCCATGATGCCAAGATGATGATGAGCAAGAATAAAGAAAAGAAGAAAGATTTGGCTCACATCAAGTGCTACAAGTGTGGTGACATGGGACACTTTGCCTCGGAGTGTCCTACCAAGCTTGAGAAGAAGATTCAAGCAAAAGAGAAGAGGCAAGGCAATGAGGAGCAACACATGAGCAAGGAAGAAAAGCCTCAATCAAAGAGAGTTTGCTACTCATGTCGGGAAAGGGGACACATGGCGAATTCATGTCCCCTAGGTAAAAATTCTAAGCCTATTTCAATTGATGATGATAATGTGCTTAGGAAGGATGACAATGGTACCACATTGGTTGCAATTGCAAAACATCCCGCTACTCATACTAAGGCATTGCCTAAGTATGTTGCACCTAACTTGAGAGGACCCAAACTAGTTTGGGTACCATCAAACCGTGGATGAATGTGTGTAGGTACCATGGCATTGGAGGCTTGATTCAATTGATTTCATATTGTTCATCATTTGATTGAGTCAAGAAATGAAGCTTAGTGCACATCCAAACCCAATGCCAAGTCAAGATAAGTGAAGTCCAAATGTGTTATAACATACAAGTGCAAAGTTCAAGTTGTGGTGGTTGATTGGAAATATTTGAAGGCTTGCAAATGATAGATGAATAATCTTGCTATTTGATGATCATGAGCTACTAAGGTATATCTCTAGTTTATCATGTTATTTTAGATGCATATGAGTTGATTGAATTGTATATATGCATATGTTGCTTGCTATAAGATGATTGAATGGATAAATTTCTTAGTGATCAAATTTGAGTTAATTTGATTGGATATGTTCACAAGATGACGTTTAGTAAGTGGATTTGCATGGATATATGTCTTGTGTTGATGATCAAGCAAGTTTATCTCAAGTTTGATTCAATTGGAGAACTATAGCTCAAATATTGAAATCTGTCCAAAATCTGAAATCTGAGCTAGTTGTGATGATAGCCATGTTTGAATGATCAAATCTAGTTGGATTGGCTTGAAATTTGGTACGCATACTCTACACTTATGATATTAGTTGTTGTACAAAATTCATGATAATCGGATAAGTAATGCTTCGGTTTTGGAGTGCATCTTGTCAAACTCTTGTATAACTTGTTTAATTCCAATTAAATGAGTTGTATATGGCTTGCTGAATTGACACTTGCTTTGAGGTAGTTCACCAGTGTGGTTTGGTTAGCTCTAGTTGATGTCATGTCTATTTTCATACTTGATGCTACTCCATTGGTGAACTTGACCTTTTTGTCAAAATTTCAAATCTAAAACTAATTTTCCACTCTTGTTGAGATATATGATCATGATGAGCTTATACTTGCATTTGGGCTCTTTACTTATTCACTTGTGCATATAGAGCATTTTATCACTTTGGATAGCATATCTTTGAAGCTTTTTGCTTTCTTTAGCTTTCTTTCAGACTCCTATGGTTTCCCTTGATATGTGCGTTATCAACTAAGGGGGAGAAATTTGACAAATCATGAATTAGTTATATGTGCATTATCTAAGAGGGAGTTTGTGTTCATGGGGAGTTTGCTCGCTTTTGATGAGTTTTCAGCTTGAGTGTCTTCTTTTGGTTCAGAGCAGTTTGCAGCTAGTTGTGTTGAGCCTTTGCCTCTTTCTAGAGGAACTAGCTGGTTTACATAGTTTATGGCTTCTTTGCTCTGACTTTCTCGCTAGTGGTGTTGAGCCCATTCTGCCTCTTCTTGAGGGCTAGCTTTCCTTTGCTTGGTTGCGTCGAGCCGCTGCCCATGTCTTTGGGGACCAAGTTGTTTTGCTCATTTCAATTGACCTTCTCACGGCTTTGCTTGGCTTTTGGTCTTTTCAATGAGTTCTCTCTTCTTCCATTCTTCTTTCCTTCTCTACTCAATACGATTTGTGTTGGTAGTTGACAATGCACTCACCAAGGGGGAGATTGCGGATACATGGGTGTAATCCGAGTCTTGTGATGATGAGTGATTGTCAACAGGTTTGATGCGCATGTTCATTGGCTTATGTTATGCAGGTGTCGAGCTCGGAGACGGTGATCAAAGGCAAGGTGAAGGTCAAGTGGAGACGTGTCGTGCCGATGGACCCGGAGCGGTGAAGGGCGGACATGAGGCTTGGACTAATGAACCGGTGGCCTGAGGATCAGCCGTGGTGGCTGACAGCCTGGGACAACAATAAGTGAAGACTTGTGGATGGACGGGGTGCACGGTTGGTGCATCCCTCTACGGCTTCGGGTTGGTGGTAGAGCCCTAGAAAAACCATCGGTGGGCCGGTTTCTGAGTTTGGGCCACAAAACTTGGGTTGAGGACGGTTTCCAGGTTTGGGCCTCAAAACCTGGGTGGTGGCAGGTTTCTAAGTTTGGGCCACAAAACTCAGCCAGAAGACAGGTTTCCCGGTTTCAGCCTCAAAACTGGGGGGAGGTCCAAAAAGGACGGTCGACGCGTGGTGGCGCGGAGAGGCTTACGTTGCGGCGAAGCTATCCGTGAGGAAGGCGCGGCGGTCGACAAGACGACACGTGGGGGCATCCTGAGGCTTGTGTCGAGGCGAAGCTTGGGATGAGGAAGGTGCAAGGCCATCGGATCAAAACTCATCAGAGTTGGACCGGGATACCCCTAGGGTTGGTCGCTTCGGTCTTGTATCTAGGGGTAGAAGCGGACTATTGTATTAGGCTATAAATAAGAGAGGCGCCCCTCCTCTCTCTCTATCCTTGCAGCATTTCACTCTCTAGCCCTCGCTTAGGTTCTAATCTTACCTCACTGCCTATGATTCGCAGAGACGGCTAATCATGCCTCTGTGTATTTGGATTTTGAGGAAATGAGACCGTAATGTCGTTGTCTCCTCGTGTGGAGGAGTTTCGGCTGGAATTGAGATCGTTTCGCGTTGTGTTTGTGTGTTCTTCACATTTTTGGTTTTGCCCTCATGGACATTTGCTTCGTTCTTCCTCTCCGGGAGTTGGTTTTCGATTTCGTTTGAACCACTATGTGCACGAACGTGATTGTGATCTTTTGACCGAAGGAATTGCTCTCTAACTTCTTGAGTCTTCAGATCGCTCGACTTCTTCATTGGATCGACTTTTCTCCACCTTTCCCCCAAACTTTTTTGATTCATCAATTTGGAGATAGGTTCAAGCCATGATCTCTTAGGAGTAGCTCACTATCCTCCTTGTGACTCCCCTCACCAAGTTTGAGCCCTAGAGGTTTCGTTTTGGGTGAGATCGAGTCGAATCGGTGGACGAGCAACACATTTTTGGGATGACTGGGCTCTGCCTTCAGGGGGATCGGACTCTGACCAGTGAGTCCGGTCGTTGAAGATTTTCACAGTTCACGCTATTGATTTTGTTCAGACGCATCTTCGCTCGGTGAACGGACGTGACTTTAGCACTGTTCATCTCTTTTGTGTTGCTGACTGGACGCACAGTGTTGTGACCGGACGCTCCGCCCCTGTGAGTCTTGTCCAACACAAAGAGCATCCAGAATGGAGTTCTGCTGACCGGACGCGTCTGATCATTCTTGACCGGACGCTGGCCAGAGTCCCGTTAGGGCAGATCAGCACGTTTTCGTCCGCGGTTCGTTCGTCCGTTGTCGGTTTTGGTTCCCGGTTTTTGCGTTGGACTTCTTGGATTGTGTAGTGTCCCGCTGTGCTTCTAGGAAGCATCCACCCTACATCTAGGGTCGTGGACACTAGCAAGTCTGAGTCTTTCTTTTGGGGTGACTCTCTGGGGCAAGGGCCAACGATTTCTCGAGAACAAATTTGAGGTTCCCATTCACCCCCCCCTCTAGTCGCTGTTTCCGGTCCTTCACGAGCCCAGTCGACTGGGGGCCATAGCCAGGGACCTGTCGCCCGCCGTCCCTCGCCTGGCCAGCTGTAGAGGCACGAAGCTTCCTCGGCCGTCTGCATGGTTGCGGTGGGGACTAGACCATCCGGCAAGCCCTTCTGCCTTCCATTGCCCCTTCCCCTGTCGGCTCCCAGTTGCCTCCTGGCTCTTGCGGTCCTGCCTGCTCTGGCTCGGCTGCTCCCACTCATAATCCTTCCTCAGTGTCAGAATGACATGAGGTGAGAATGTGAGATCTAGTTCCTGTGCTAATTTTTGTGAATATTTAGTGATCTATGATGGAGTTATTTTAGTTATAATTTTACTTTTAATTTCTATGGATGATATTGTATGTAATCATATGGTATTTGCACTATGTGTTGTATATGTGGTATATGTTTTTTTATTATTAATGTGTGGCCGAATGATGAAAATGGTAATTTGGACATTCCATTTTTGCAGATGCCTGTAGTGCTTGTTGAGTACTTAATTTAAGATCATTAAGTATTGCTCACATTGTGCTTTGTTTATAATTGTCTATTTAGGTAATAATATGTTGTCTTATTTCTGTTTCTTTTTTAATGGACCTTTATGCATATCTTAAATCAGTGTTGGTGATGTGTTTGTGCTCAGGGTGTGATTCTGTGTCCAGCGTGCAAGTGACCTTAAATTGGGGGTGGCGACTGATGCAGGTGAGGCATTAGCATGCTTTGATATTAAATTATTATCTTTAGTTGAAGTTGATTGCTAACTAGCATGTCCACACCAAAATTTTGGACGACCTCTTTTCCAAATGCAATATGATGGCATTGTCATTAATTTAGTGAACTTTTTTTCTTCAAGTTAAAATAATGAACATCCTACATGCTGAAGCACCTAAATATACATTATACATGTGATATTATCTTGACTCAAACTATTTTGCACTACCTCAGTTATGGAAGAGCTTAACTAGAAACAATTTTAAGAACCTTCTGATTGATTGGCATCACGCTTGTGTGGACCAAAATTGGATGTGCCAGATATGTTGGAGCATTTTTAATTTATTCAAAAGTGTTTGTGTCACTATAGCTTAAATAGCATGCAATACATGACAGGAAAGAGAGAAACTATTTCTAGCAAACAAATTCATACAACATTTTCCTCAAACTATTTTTGGCTATTGCAGGTCTGATGCTCATGCAGTTTTGTTTTCTCTGGTTTAAATGCCTACTATGTGTTAATTTTTTCAGTCAACGATATGTATACCAGTGATACAACACACTACTCTGCTGCTCTGAGTTCCAAGTTGAGATAATTTCACATATTCCAAGTTCTAGTAGTACAACTTATTTGTTGTATCTGACCCATCTACAAATTTATAAGACACATTTTCATTTCTTATATGCAAATATTTGTAGATAATAGATTTTTTTTGTTGTACGTGCACAGTACCAGATTATTAACTTGTGTCAACAAATACGATTAGATACTACATTGACAATTTAGTGGGAGAGGGCAGATAATTTAGCAAAACACACTTACTGGCCTCTCTATTACTAGATACTATGAATCACTAATTGTACTGTGTGGCCAAACTAAGAAATTTCAATACATCTGATTTAGGTGCACAATATATGTGTTATAATCAAACAGTGCATCTATCGATGTTTGTTAACCGGCAACTCGTCTTGAGGGATCTCAGACGATTTGTTCGGTGGGGATCGGCGTTCGTAGAACCCGGCGAGTACGCAAGGACAACTATTTATACTGGTTCAGGCCGCTTAATAGCGTAATACCTTCCGTTCAGTGCGGCGTGTGCCTTGTGTTATGATTCAAGATTCAATTCATAGGGGTCGACGCCTGCTTCCCCTTATATATCCGGGTAAAGCACGGCGCATACCGAGTCCTAGTCGATTACAATCAGAGAAGTCCTATTCTAATTACAGGACTTCCTTTAATAACTCGACTAAGTTACAATGAGAGTCCTAATTCATGTACACTTCGTATCAAGTCTTTGGATCTCCCGTGTCGCCCAGAATTAGTCGGAGTAATCATCCTCTGATGATATCTCTGACATACTGGTCTGTCAAGCCCCCGAGCTCTTCATCATTTCTCTAAAATGTTATCATCTGGTTTCTCTCTAAGAATCTCTAAATAATGTCTTGAGAAATCTTGAGGTGCTCTGTAGGTAAAAACTTCCATGGTGTGCACTTTTCTCAAAAAGTGCACCCATAGGGTGTAGCCCTCGAGCCTCTTGTTATTTAAAATAACTTTGAGGATCTTTCCGAGCCTTTTACGAGTAATCTTGGGCTAAGAAAAAATATTTCCTTTATGGTATATACCCTGTAGCCCCCGAGCCCGAGTTCCGAGTACCTGAATAGTTGGTACTCAGGATCTGTAAGATATCACCCGGGTAGACCATAAGAATGGCAATAAACTAGAACATGACACTGATCTATATCTTAATCGTTTGCAAGTAATAAATATCCAGCTTCAAGTGGGTAATGTTTTTCATCAAACACTCCTTTTCACCCCCACTGAAAAATTACCGCAAGGACTATCAATAATTGAACAGTGACTGTTCCAACTTCCCTCATTGATGATTATTGTCGCTTTCTGCAACTGCAATAGTTTTGTCGTCTTGCTCTTGAAGTAATCATGTGAAGCTGACCCGTCACTGAAGCCATGCTTCACATGTGCAACAATGCGCAGAAAATTATTGCTCTCTGGCACTTCCATTCGTGAACTAAGTCCATAGACCAGGAACGACCGCTTATAAATACCCTGCCTGGGGAACATGGAAGCCACACCTTCCTAAGTGTATGACTTCTCTTAGTTTCTTGAGTGTTATAGTATCTGTGGCGGAAATGTCTGAGCCCCCGGGTATCTTCCTTGTATAAGATAGTTGAGGTGTCCAGAAGAACTCTTGTGAAGGGATCATCCGTCAGGGTGGTTTCCAAGTGGTCGCAAGCAGAGGATATATAGAGCTGCCCCTAGGAGACTCTTGTGACTCCCGCATCGCGGGCAACCTCGGGGTCACAGGTTGTCAAAAGGCGCTAGGGTTAGGCCTACCACCGAGTTCTTTGTGTACTGGGTAGATCCTTTAAACCTGCCTTGGGATGCACTGAAAAGAGTAGTGTCTACCCAAGGTTTTGTGTCTGCTTTACTGCGTCTCACAGAACCCGGTCCTTGGTGCGGCGTGCATCAAGACTCTGTACCTTGATTACACTAGAGTAGTGTTTTACATCTTGAGTGAACTTGTACTGGAAGTTGTTTGTATCTCAAGATGCATCCATGTATCTCCGTTGTAATTCGAGTAATAATTAATAAGATCCGGGTACATGGAATGCTTTCCGAGTCCTTTATCTTTTCCTCCGAGTACTAAATGTGCCTTGTGAAAGAATAACATTGTTTGTTGTACGGTTTGCCTGTTCACTAACTCTGACGCCATCTGAAACGTCCCCCAACCGTTACGGTTTCTGACAGTTTCTATAACGCCGTTCGAGAAAGGTGAACAGTTGCCGAAACAGATCTATAATAAGCCGCCATTGAACTTGCAGTTTCCTCATTCTTTCATCAAGCCATAGCCTTCAGAGCAATGAATCCCATAGCCAATCCATTAGTTGATGCGCAGAAGGTCCCTTGTCATCAACATGGGCCCCAAGAAACCATCCACCACCGAGAAGAAGAGAGCGAAGGCCATTAGCGGGAAGCCATGCCACCCGTGCCCTCCAACAGATGTTCTTGCTTGGAAAGCTCCGGATACCAGAGAATCAGAGCTAGCTTTCCTGGCGCAGCAAGGATTACTCCTGTCGTAGCCAATAGATAGGTGGGGAGTACCCACTGATCATCGTGCTCCCGCCCCCAACACAACGGAGATAGTGATGTTCAAGTCCTTCATGGAGCGCGGATTGGGGCTGCCAGCATCTGATTTCTTCAGAGGATTGCTGCACTACTATGGTTTGACTCTCAACCATATTACTCCTAATGCTTGCTTCCACATTGCTATCTTCGCTCATTTGTGTGAAACTTTTTTGGGGATTTGCGCCTCTTTTACGCTTTTTCGTTATTTCTTCTGGGTTAAGTGTCAACCCAGTGATGCGTATGTAGAGGTAGTCGGTGGAGCTAGCTTCCAACTTAGGATAGAAGCAGCTACACAATATATTTCTGTAGTATTGTCGGAGTCTGTCCGAGAGTGGGCGAGCCGATGGTTTTACATAGACAACCCGCCGCCGGCCCTTCGTCGTCATGATGGATGGCCACCCAGAAGTCCCATGAATGGAAGGACATGATCTCTGCTGAAGAGGTAGAGGCTATCCAACCGCTGATCGACATGATAGCTGCAATGAAGCTAGTTGGATTGACTGGTTATACCGTCGTCCAAGACTTTATTGCATGCCGGATTCATCCGCTGCAGCAGCGAGCCAATTTTGGCTTCGAGTACCTAGGCGTGAAGGACCCGGGCCGGCATGATGCTGAGCAACTACCAACCAGGAGATTCTGAGAAGAATGAACCGACTATTGAAAAGTCGTGAACAGCTTGTTCCAATGATGACGACTTTCTCCCCTATCAACCCTCCTCCAGCGGTAAGTAGTCGGGGTGCCCGTCTTTTAGATTCTTAATAGAAATTCTTCTGACTGGACATTATTTTCGTCTTCTTCTTCAAAGCACCAAGGGCGAAATAACAATGATTGTCCACCCCTACCTCCGGTGACTCAAGAAGGCGGAGGCATTGCTCTCGAGGGTCCCATTCGAAGTGAGGACCTTCGTCATGAGTCAAGCTCTCCCGGTGATCTTGACTGGTTAGACTCAGACTCAACTAACTCTGATGTCATGCTCATAGATCCTGAAGTCGAGAGTAGCTAGAAGAGGTCTCCGAGTCCGTTTCAAGAAGCCGGGGATCCCATCCCAAAGAAGGCTCGCACTGGTAATCGTCGTGGTTGTCAAAAAATTCTTTTATCAACAGAATTGGCTGAAAAGCACTGTAATACGGGTGCTCTTGGTAAGGGAAAACCCAAGTACTTTATAGTCTTCCTGTTTTGGATTTTAATAAACCCTTATCTTATATCTTTGCTTGATCCAGATGTTGAGACAACCCAGGGGGCTTCGAGTGGTGCGGCTCCTGAAGAAGCTCCGGCTCCAGACCCGCAGCCGAAGAAGCCGATACTAAAACTGCCGCGGGCATTGAAGCTTGTGAAGTAAGTCGCAATAGTTTCTTTAGACTGCTCGCGTATTTATGGTATTAATATAAGCAATTGTTTGTTGTAGGGAAACGAAGCCGGTCGCAGCATCCTTGAGTGCTACCCCGAGACCCGAGTGATGGAGGAGTCAGGAGCGCAGGACAAAGGTGAATCCAGTGTTCCTCCGATCGACAGCCAGGTGAACCCTCTGTCAGGCTCCTCTCCATCCAGTACCCAGGTTGATGCAGCCGCTGAAGCGGTCGTTCTTCCCTTGCCTCAGGTTGGTGTTCCATACTCAATCTTCCGCTCTCCTGCTCAATTGGAGTTTGACCGAGTGATGAACGAATGGTTTTTTCGCACTCGACAGCCAGATGAGCCCACTCTGGAGATGGTCCTAGCTAAGATCAATGTTGAAGCTTCAGGTCGTCTGCAAGAAGGGTCTGAGGCTGCTCCCGAGTCCTCTCGCCAAGGATCAAGACTTGAAGTCGTGGGGTACAACCAGGATCTCACCCGGCTGAAAGAGTTGAGTGAGCAAGTGATGCGCCTGCCGTGGCATTTTGGTAATTTGTTGAGGTAATTCCTTAGTAACCCTCTTCGTGTGTTGTAGACTTATCCGAGTACTTATATTATTATCTCTGTACAGGGCTTTGATGTGAAAGTCACTAAGCAGATCACTCGGATTCGCCAGGAGTTATCTCTTGAGAATCAGCGGCTCAAAGACTACATCGCCCAAGACCAGATTAGCCAGAAGGTAGCCACCCAAGTCCTCCATAACCGTATCAACGAGCTTCAGAAAAATCTCAAGGTTATTGTTGATGAGCGTGACACGACGAATCAGCGGGAGCTTGAGCTACTCGGCAAGCAAGCAGCCTCAGAGCAGAAGCTTAAGGATGTTATGAAATTCTCCAAGAAGGAGCTCTCTGGTAGGTCAAAAACACTTTTCGGGTCCTTATTGATTTGTAAGCCTGTGATACTCATCCGATTGTTACGTCTTCCAGATTCGAAGATGCTAGCCGCTGGATGGCAAACTGCTTTCAACCGTAAGGAGGCGGAGCTTGAGGACGTATTTGCTAACGCGCAGAGTAGTCTTCAAGAGGCTAAACTGATTCGTGAGGGTGCTGACCGGGACCTGCTGTAGGCATTGAAATCGACGAAGGAGTCATGGGAAGCTCTAGAAGCGGTCTAGGCGCAGCTTAAGGAGTCCCAAGAGTCTCTGAAGACTTCGCAGGCTTCTTTGAAGGCGCTAGAGCTTGCTGTCGAGCCTGTCTTGGACATGATCCCGCGCCCTGAAGGAGCCGATGAGTCTTTGATTGATCGAGCCAAAGCTACACCCGGGCGGCTAGCTCAATACATCAAGGACATGGCGACTTCTGTGGTGTGTCGTCTCCTAGCGACGCTGCGACTTCATATGCTGTCTTTTGATCTGTCCTCCATCATGACGCTGCCCGATGGCAAGACTGATGAAGATCTTACAGTGATGCAGGAGGAGGTCAAGACCATAGCAGAGGAATACTCGCAGATTCTAGATCTTGTAGAGTAGTATGTCTTCCTCGGTCCTTTGGCCATGTTTTGTATCGCATGTAAACAAATATTATTAGAAGTAAAGAATCAAAGTATAATTTACTTTTGAGACTTGTGAATTTCATATGTTGTTGACTCGGCATTACAAGAAATGTCTTGTCAATGGGTCGCTTTGTTTGAGGTGGATGTATGACCAGTCGTCTTACTAGACGGGTTTATCCGGGTGCTCTCTACCACTTTGGGTGTGGGTCATATGACTTTGTTTCTCTTATAATCTTTAACGATCTATAAAGAACTTAGTCTGCCCAAGTACTACTCTTAGTACCCTTGTCCAAGGGATAATTTTTTGATCAAGCACCTCTTGAAGGACCGTAACGATGGTTCCTGTCGGGTGAATCATGTCCTCGTGGTAGTCGCAGCTTGAGTGCGAAGTTGGGTTGGACCTCTGTCCTATTAATGTGTAACAGGGTGAGTAGTACTCCCCTTGTTATACCTTATATGAACTAGTATCTACTTTGTAGATACCATATTCGCTATAGGTTGATAGCTGGGTTTTAAATCGTACTATCATTTGAGTTTTATTGAGCTCGAAGCTCGTAACTCGAGTATGGTCACCGCGGAACCATCCATCCGAGTAATATTATATATTAGTCGGTGGGATATAATAGCTAAAGCTTGTTGTATGCTTGAAAGATTTTACCCGACTAAATATTCCTGATAAATGTAATTGAAAAGATAATTCATAAAGCTCTTGTTTCTGATGAAATCCAAACTTTATTAATATCCGGGAAATAGAAACATTTGCCCTGAGTTGAATCTGTAGCGTAGTCCTTAGGTATGGAATTTCTTCAGGTGCTCAATATTGATGTTTGGCAGTGGAAAACCATCCTCGATGACTAACTCAAATGACCCGGGTCTTGTTACTTTAGATACTATGTAGGGTCCTTCCCATGGACTCATAAGCTTCTGGCGGCCTGTGGTATTCTGAATTTTCTTCAAGACCATGTCGCCTATTTGAAAGTTACGGTGATGGACGTTCTTGTCGTAGTAGCACCTCATCCCTTGGAGATATCTTGCTGATTGAAATAGGGCAGCTAACCGAGCTTCCTCGAGGCTGTCGACTTCTAGGCGTCTTGTGTCATCGGCTTCTCCTTCGTTATACTGCTCTGTTCGCGAGAGAATTAAAAAGTCTGCCGGGAGGATTGCTTCGGTGCCATAGACTAGGAAGAAGGGAGTTTGGCCTGTTGCCCTGCTTCGCTGTGTTCTTAGCCCCCAAACTACCTTAGGTAGCTCTTCGACCCACTTTCCGCCGTGGTCCTTTAGAAGATCGAATAGTCTTGGCTTTAAACCGGCAAGGATGAGGGCGTTTGCTCTCTCAACTTGGCCATTTGATTGTGGATGAGCCACTAATGCGTAGTCTATCTTTATTCCACAGTCGCTGGCCCAAGACTTGAACTCGAATGTCGTGAAGGGGGATCCATGATCAGTGATAATTCTGTGTGGCATCCCAAAGCGATGGAAGATGCTCTGCATGAATTGTACTGACTTTGAGGCATTGAATTTGACCAGCGGCATGTACTCGATCTATAAGGTGAACTTGTCAATTGCAACGTAGACATACTCAAATCCTCCTGGAGCACGCTTAAGAGGACCCACCATGTCGAGTCCCCAACATGAGAAAGGCCATGACGGCGGAATACAAATCAACTCGTGGGCCGGCACGTGCTGCTGTTTGGCGAAGAACTGGCATGATTGACAGCAATGAACTAAGTCTTCTGCATCTTTCAAGGCTGAGGGCCAATAGTACCCTGATCTGAAGATTTTTCCGACTAATGTCCTTGAAGCTGCATGATTGCCACAACACCCGGAGTGTACCTCGTTCAGGATTTCTTTGCCTTCTTCTGGTGAAATGCACTTGAGGAGGACTCTTGATGAGGCACCGCGTTGATATAGCTTGTCTCCGACTAGAACATATTTTTTGCTACGTCTGGTGACCTGCTCTACGGCAGTTTTATCACTGGCCAGTTTATGCTCCTTGAAGTAGTCGATGAAAACTTGTGTCCAGTCGGGTGCTAGAGTTAAAATCTGAGCGGAGGGTGTAGGATCAACCTCTTCCTTCTCTTGGATTGAGAGCTTGGATAGCTCATGCACGAAGGTACCGCTGGGAACAAGAGCTCTGTCGGATCCCAATTTTGCTAGGATATCTGCTGCTACATTAAGATCCCGGGTAATATAAATGAGTTCTAACCCTGAGAAGTTTTTCTCTAGCTTGCGGACTTCAGTGCAATAGGCATTCATTGTTTCCTTGGTGCAATCCCAATCCTTGTTAACATGGTGAATCACCACGCAAGAATCACCATAGACTAGGAGTCGTTTGATGCCCAATGTGATTGCTAGCTTTAGCCCATGTAGTAGTGCTTCATATTCTGCTTCATTGTTGGTAGCGGGCCACATTATCTGCAGAACGTACTTGAGCTGCTCTCCAGTGCGTGATACAAGTAGTACTCCGGCACCTGCTCCACCAAGTTTTAGGGACCCATCGAAGTACATCCTCCAATGTTCAGGAGTAGCGTTGTCTTGAACCTGCTGTAATTTTGTCCACTCGGCGATGAAATCAGCCAAAGCCTGTGATTTGATTGCTTTCCTTGGAGTGAACTTAATATTTAGTGCCCCCAATTCGACTGCCCATTTGGAAATTCTTCTGGTAGCATCGCGGTTGTGAAGGATTTCTCCCAACGGGAAGTCCGTAACAACTGTGGTCTCGTGGGCTTCGAAGTAGTGCCGTAGCTTTCGTGAAGATATGAGTAAAGCGTAAAGTAGCTTTTCACTTGTGGGTACCTAATCTTTGAATCGGAGAGTACCTCGCTGATGTAGTATACTGGTCGTTGGGTGTTATAGATGTGCTTGTCATCCTTGCGCTCCACTACAATTGTTGTGCTCACAACATGTGTGGTGGCTGCAATGTATAGCATCATTGGTTCCCCGGGTTCTGGTGGCATGAGTATAGGAGAGTTGGTGAGGTATCCTTTGAGCTGTTCAAAGGCCCCGTCCGCTTCTATTGTCCACTGAAATTTATCGCCGGCTTTGAGTAGTTTGAAGAAAGGTAGTCCCTTTGCTCCCAGCCGTGAGATAAATCTGTTGAGCGCAGCCATACACCCGGTGAGTTTCTGAACATCCCTGATAGATGTAGGTGGCTTCATCTTGATGATGGCTGTGTTCTGTTTTTGACTAGCCTCGATGCCTCGATGGCTAACAAGGAATCCGAGTAACTGGCCTAAGGGTACTCCGAATACACGCTTGGTAGGGTTAAGCCTCCATTGGTATGAGCGTAACCGGGTAACAGTTTCCTCTAGGTCTGATATGAGGGTAGCCGGATCCTTCGTCTTTATGACCACGTCATCAACATAAGCTTCCGCGTTGCGGCCAATTTGGTCGCCCAAATAATCTTGGATGGCACGCTGATAAGTAGCCCTTGCGTTCTTCAACCCAAAGGACATGGTTTTGTAACAGTAGGCGCCGAAGGGAGTTATAAATGATGTCTTAGGTTGGTCCTCTTCTTTGAGAGTAATCTGATGGTATCCGGAGTAACAATCCAGAAAGGATAATAGAGCAGAACCTACGGTGGCGTTGACTATTTGATCTATCATTGGTAATCCGAAGGGATCCTTTGGACAGTGCTTGTTGAGGTCTGTGTAATCGACACACATGCGCCATGCTGCAGAGTTCTTCTTTTTTTACTAGTACTAGGTTAGCTAACCAATCGGGGTGAAGAATTTCTCTAATAAACCCGGCCGCGAGTAGTTTAGCTATCTCCTTCTTGATTGCCTCTTTCTTCTCTGGTGAGGCCCTCTTTTAGTTCCAATTTATGCTCAACCAAGTTCCTTGGAACTCATCGCATCTCAGCCGGTTTCCAAGCAAAAATATCTTTGTTTGCTCTGAGGAACTTGGTGAGCGCGAGTTCCTATTCTTCAGATAGGTGAGCGCTGATGACCGCCGTCTTTGATGGATCACCAGTTTCCAGGTCAATAGTTTTGGTGGAAACTTCTGCCAATGGTTGAATAGCGCTCGTCTTCTTGCTTGGGATTTCTGAATCTCCAGGCTTAGCGTTATGTACCATCTGTGCGAGTTCCTGTACCTCTATGGTGAGTTGAGCTTTTTCGGCGATTTGGACAGCCTCTGTGTCGCAATCGAATGATCGCTTCAAGTTACCCCTGAGAAGTATACCTTAGGACCCGGCTCTTCAGCAGAAGTATGGATAATGTGGTGCTGCCATAAATTTGGCGATAGCTGGTCGTCCAAATATGGCGTGGTATGATGATTCGAAGTCGGCTACCTCGAAGCTGATGTACTCAGTTCGATAATTGGTCTGAGTTCCAAAAGTGACAGGTAGTATGATCCTTCCAGTGGTACACCGCCTTTCTAAGTACTATGCCGTAAAAGGGGGCGCTCGATGGTGTGAGCTGAGTTGTAAGGTCCAGGTTCATCTTGCGTAGGGTGTTTGCAAAGATGACATTGAGTCCTGCTCCTCCGTCTATGAGTACTCTTCCCAATATGAACCCGGCGACCGTAGGATCCAGAACTAGCGGGTAGTGCCCTGCGTTGGAGACGTTGGTCCATTGGTCTGCTCGAGAGAAATTGATCGGATGTTCAGGCCAATCAAGGTATCTTGGGGTAGCCAGTTTGGTAGACATAATTTCCCGTAGGGAGAGCTTCTGTAGGCGTTTACTGTCACTAGTGGTTACTCCGCCGAATATGACGTTGATGGTGCCTTTGGGGTGTTGGAAACCGCCTGCGTCCTGCTGAGGGTCTTTGCTCTTTCTTCTTCCCCTTATCTTTTTTGTTTTTGTTGAAGTCGGAGTTCAAACTTCTCTCTTTGAGTTGTCGACAGTGCCTAGCCTGGTGTCCTCCTTTTGGATGGAAGGGGCATGGGCTGTCGAGGAGGTCATCAAAGCTGAAGGGCTTGTTCCCTTTTTTCTAGGGTTCCATGGCTGCAACAGTATTGTCCCCTGTTCTCTTGCGGGTATTTTACTGAGCAGTCTTGTTTCCTCTTTGATTATTTCCTCGATCACCTTGCGTGTTTCTTTCGGGAAAGCGCTCCTGTGTGCGTTCCTCCATCGGCATCATGGAGTTGACTGCCCGATGAAACTCGTCAGCGGTGGTCGGGTCATGCTTGATGAAATCCTTGTAATTGTACCTTTCGCAAATTCCATTGCCAAAGAGGTCGATTACTTCCTTGTCTGTTATGTCAGAGACTGTGGAGCGGAATTCGGAGAAACATCTGTAGTACTCCCGCATTGTCTCGTTTTTCTTCTGCTTGCAGGTTCTAAGCTTGGTCCGAGGGTCCGATCGTTCCGGGACGCCCGCAAAGTTCTCTATGAAAATGCGGTGAAGCTGTTCCTAGGAGTCAATGGACTCGGGCCTAAGCCTATCAAACCATGCAAGAGGCATTGTCTCTAGAGCCATGGGGAAAAATAGTGCCTTAACATCGTTGCTTCCCCCTGCTAACTCAACTGCTTGAGCATACAGCCTGAGCCACCTCTTGGGTTCTGTCTTCCCATTGCACTTTGAGTAGTTCCCTAGTTTGAACTTTCGTGGGAACAGGACTGCTCGGAGTGTCTGGGAGAAACAGGGGAAACGATCAACTACGTCGGATGCAAGAATGTTGACTCCTCGTTATGATGATTCGGCTCCTCCCTCAGCTTGGTCGGGTACCCGGTTGCCTAGTCGGCTCCTTGCTGGAGCCCGGCCGAGCCGCTCATGAACAGGTCGCCTTTGGCTGCGGTGAGATGAATCTTGTTCGTCGGCTAAGGACTCAAGGTTTCGACCCTTGAGCTGTAGTGCAGTGGTCTGAAGCATGATCAACCGTCGTTCTTCGTCAGGGGTGCGGTTGTCCTTGGCGCCCATCTCTATGGCTAAGGCCAAGATGTTTTGGTAGAGTGTCTGGTACACTTTGTGACCAGCTACTCTCATAAATTCAGGTCCGAGGTCGCATGAGCAGTCGGCTCTAGGTCGATTGCGATCGTCGTGAGACTGAACTTTCTGGTCTCTGTCTTGACGAGCTTGGCGCTCAGCTTTGTCTTCCAGATGCCTTTGATGATTGTATTCCTCTAGCCGCACATTGTAGCGCTCCATGGCCTCTTTTCGATGTGTTGCCCGTCTTCTATGAGCGTCTTTGGCCTTATTCCTTCTTACTCTTTCTGCCTTCATTGACTCGGTTTCTCCGGGTCCTTCTGGGTCGTTATCGGATATCATACTCAAGGTTGCGTCCTCTCGGAGGACATCTGCAGGAGTTGGAGGTCGTAGAGATGACTGGTGTCCTGCCATGAAAACTTCACGAGTGTAGCCTTGGTTTGTTGATCCCAGTGTAACCGACTCCAAAGTAGAGGCACTGGAGTTTAGCTCTGTTGAGGTATAGTGTTCCTCAAAGGGGAGCTGATGTCCGTGTTGGTACGGAAGAATCTGGTCGATTGTGCCAACCAATCTAGCCGGGGCTGATTGTATTGGCCAATGGACGATGTTGCCTTCCTCGGTTGAGCTGAAAATGAGTCCCTGCTGAGCTCCTATCAGCGGGATCTGTTGAAGCTTTTTGAATTTTGGTCCAATCAGCTCTTGGAAGTTCTCTGCCAAGTTGCACAGTCCAAAGGGGATATGATGCGTTGAGTCCGAGTCCTCCCTAGATTGAGAATTCGTATTGGAGTAGGAGTCGGATGACTCTGCGGGGTCCTCAGATTCTTGTGATCCTTGGATTGTGAGGTTTGTTAGATCCCGGGTGAGATGATCCGTCTTTGGTGTGGCATGAGCTTCTAGTTCAGGTTGAAGTTGTCGATGCAGTCTCCCTTGATCATCAGCGATGCAAGTCCATGAGCCAAAAACAAAAATTGATCCCGCCGAGAACATGTTGAAGTGGTTCGTCGAGCTCTTGATTGCGGAATCGCCGAGAGCCCCTACCTGGCGCGCCAGCTATCGGTGTTTGTTAACAGGCAACTCGTCTTGAGGGATCTCAGACGATTTGTTCGGTGGGGATCGGCGTTCGTAGAACCCGGCGAGTACGCAACGACAACTATTTATACTGGTTCAGGCCGCTTAATAGCGTAATACCTTACGTCCAGTGCGGCGTGTGCCTTGTGTTATGATTCAAGATTCAATTCATATGGGTCGACGCCTGCTTCCCCTTATATATACGGGTAAAGCACGGCGTATACCGTGTCCTAGTCGGTTACAATCGGAGGAGTCCTATTCTAATTACAGGACTTCCTTTAATAACTCGACTAAGTTACAATGAGAGTCCTAATCCATGTACACTTCGTATCAAGTCTTTGGATCTCCCGTGTCGCCCAGAATTAGTCGGAGTAATCATCCTCTAATAATATCTCTGACATCCTGGTCCATCAGTAGCCTACCTACCTGCTAGCGTTTGTTATCTATTTTATTTTGTACTAGTATGCAACTACATATTATTTGACTTGAAAATATAGGAGGCTTTGTTGCTGTTTTGGTCACTCTTGTATGCAATTACATATTCTATTTTGCTTTTTATTTTCTTAACTTGCACCAACTTTCTTAGGACTAAAAGACTTTGTTATTGTTTTGGTCACTCTAGGTGTATGCGGAGAGAGTATGGGAGGCTTGGATTTTGAAGATGGAAGAGTAGCTTCGAGCTAGAGACTATATTTGCCTTTTTAGGATACATAAATTGCTTATTTAAGAACGTATTGTTGCCTAATGAATGATAATTAAATTCTTTCCATCGCTAAACAAGTTATAACTACATCTAGTGCACCTGCTACTATTGTAGCCACTACTAGCTACGGTTGGCAGTATCGATCTTAAATTAGCCACTACTTATTTGTTATACTGCTGCCACATTGTTACTGGACCTGCAGCAAAGAGGTGTGTGTAGCATGCTAGATAAAAGTGTAGACAAGATGATAGTACCACCGAAAAATATACATGTAAATTTTGTTAAGCAATTTAATATCATTAATCAGGCAAGTTATTATTAATCTGGTAAAAATTTTATTTTTCTCTGTGCTCTAAGTAACTTTAACCATGCGCAGGTGAGGTGACTAGAGGAAATTTGAGATACCATTTCTCGAGTTGGCAAGTGCAGATTGTGAGTGAGATGTTGACTAATGCAGGTGACATATTGTTGCTCACAGATGATTTTTTTCTTTTTTTCTACTTTGTGTTCAACCATTGAATCAGTCTACCTTTTATACAAGAACTAGTTATTGATATCATCACCCAACCTCTGTTTGATATGTATTTTTTACAAATATACTCGGGGTTGGGGCTATGGGTTAAAAATGAAACATACACTATACTTGCTTTTTTAGAAGACAAAAATTGTATAATTAGGAACACATTGTTGTCTAATGAATAACACTTAAATTGTCTAGAAAAATGAGTCCACCACAACATTACTAGCAGCAACCTGCTTATCAGCAATAGAGGCTTCAGGAACACAAGCATCTTTTTTATCTCCTTTCGAGAAACAAATTTATGACACATGTTATCTTTTTTTCTAACATGCACGAATGTAGTCCATGTACACGAAGCAAGATACGGGCCAATATAGAGATGTGTAAATGTACTAGTGTGATAACTACAACCGTCTGTGCTATGAATAGGGGACGCCAGCTATGTGCAGTATTCTACTGGTGTGTGTGGGGATAGATGTATAATGTTTATGCCTTTAGATGCAAATGTATATATAATAAGCATGTTATGGATGTGCTTTTTTGTGAAACATTGATTTTGTGAGATTTGTTTTTTTTTCAAAAAAAACATTGCCCGCCTTTTGTTAACGTATACATGGTCTGGGTCTTATTTGCCTTTTTTTAAACATATAGATGTGTAAATGTGTGGCTGATATTTGATCTTTACCGTATCCCACTAAAAACAAAAGCTAATAAGTATCCTTACCGGAAAAAGAAATAGAATAACTGTATTTTTACTTAAAAAAACAGAAAGGCCGTGTGATATTATAAGCCAGAACTGAAAATAAATTGACAACCAAAAAGTTAAACTAAAATTGATAAATAAAAAATAAAACAAAAAATGAAAATAAAATAGAAAATGAAAATATAACTAAAAATTGAACCAAAAACATAAATAAAAAAAAATCACAGGCCGCATGCACGGCACGGAGGGCCGCGTGGTGTGCAGCGAGGTCGCGTGCAGCAGGCCGCATGCACGTCACGATAGGTGTCGGTCCAGTGTACACCACGCGGATTAGCTTTTGCGTAACGCGTGAGCGATTAAAAAAATCGTGCTACATTTATATGTACTGGGTGGATTCTACGCTGTCGCGGGTATGAGGAACAAATATAAATGATTATCTCTTTATATCCCCGTTGTCTCTTCATATTATCTATTTGTCTCATAAAAGTTATGGCAGTTCTGTGTATGTCTCATTTAGGTGTTTTGGAGACCTCGGAAAATCTATATGATATGCAATTTTGCCGTGTTTTTACTCAGAAACACCCGTTTTTGCCCTGGAGGTATGAAAGAGTCACTACAAGAAATGGTTGGCTTTTTCACATAAAATTTTTTTGTGACGCTGGCTTTGTGACATTAGTTATGACATAGTTATGTGAATTATGACATTAGTTATGTGAATTATGACATCTGTATGTGTATTATGACAACAGTGCAATGTCAAAAGAAGATTGTCCTTCAACTCATGTCATAACTAACGTATTGTGACATAAACTCATGTCATAACTAACGTATTATGACGTAAACTATATGATAATTAACGTCACAAAGCCCGCATCACAAATAGATTTTATGTCACAAAGCCAGCCATTTCTTGTAGTGAGTGGCTTCACTACAGTCCTCGTTAGAGGGCCATCCTAAACCTTAGTGGTTTCGAAGCATTTCACCCTGAGGTCTCACTCAATCGAACTCTCTCCCCTAATATACCCAAGGCGCATACATATGAGGATCTTACCTCCATATACCCCATGGACCTACTTGGGCGCTTCATCAAGTACAGCCCAGCTTGTGAGCCCTTGCAGCACGCAACCAGTGTGTTGTGCTCGTCAGGGACTCTCATGAAGCCCAAAGCTAAGGAAGATCCTAGAGTTAGATCCGGGTTCCTTCCTTAATGAATCGTTTGTAATGTGTTAGGAACTTTAACCCTGCTCCCCGACAATATAAGGCGAGCAGGACCCCTCCAATCTCATTGGATCGTATCTCACCAGATAATGCAGCCACCAAAACACAGTACATAGGGTATTACGGCAACTTGCCAGCCTGAACCTGTCAGGGCCATCCCAATAATTTCTAGGGCCCTTGGGCATGCATGACACTAAGAGCCCGCAATCTAATATTTTTAGTATGACAATTGAAAATACAGTACTAATAATAAGAGTTAACTTGCAACATATATTTGGTTTATGAAAAAAACGATAGTATATCAAAGAAGCTGGCCAAATTCGATCACGTTCAGTCAATCAACGCCGAGCGGCGGAACAGCCGCAACAACAATTCAGCACGCTGACACACGAGTCGAAGTGACGAGAGACGCATAAATACTACTCGTCTGCCACCGCGGCGGTGCAAACTGAACTTGAACTAGATTCCGTATAGCTGGTATGGGCCAAATAGACAGATACGTATACTATAGATGCATATACACATGGGCCCCCAAACGCCATGGGCCCCCGGCCATCGCACCGGCTGACGGGCTCTAGGATGGGTCTGGAACCTGTCTAAATCGCCGTGTCTCGTCCCTATGTTTACGCTTGAGTAGCCATCTCGCATGCCTCCTCAATCTAATTTACTACCTTAGGCAGACCCCTCGGTAGAATGTTGTAGGTATTTCTTAACGTCGCTACAAAGAATAGAGTTTTAATCTATCCCCGGCAACGGCGCCAGAAACGCTTGTTGACACTCCTTAATGGAATCACTCTAAGAATGAGCCACATAAAATAATAAACTAGTGAAGGCACTAAAGAGTGTACGGGACACTACTAACTTCACTTAACCTCAAGTTGTCATCCCCAACATGAAGCTAGTAATGTAATTATATCAGAGCACTGGATTTGAAGATAAATATTTACCCGCAAGCGCATAGATATAAACATACCTGTTGCAGAAGCATTTCGCCCAAGCTAGTCTCAGGTATCGTTATTTATATTTAGCCTAGAGACTAATCAATTCAAGGTATCATGGTATTGTAAGAACTTAATAGCATTCATTATAGCACACACGTATAATAAGACTGATAACACACTAATTACTCCAAACAGGGATCAGGTTACAGAGTAAATGATAATGATAAATTAATTGATAAATGATAACAGAGATCAGATCAATCAAGGACAACCTAGAACAGTACTGCCTAGCAAGTGATGATTAGAAAAGGTATTAATAAGAAACGTTCCTAAGTTATTCTAATTACAAGTTATAGCATACGTTGATTAGTGCAAATATATTTGGCAATCATGGCTAGGTCACATCATATTTATAATCAAAAGGCAACTCCATAGTAAAGGTGTCAACAGAGTAACCCCTAAACCATGAGTTAACTGAGCCATACTGAACACTACATTCAGGAGGTGGAATACAAAGGACTCAACAGGAATGTCACACCCGCGATCTACCACTCTATCCGGAACATAGGACGCATTCGCAGATAAATAGTGTATAGGCACCACGCCTACACAGCATCTATCACCCACCCGTTGTACTTAAGATGAGCGCTATACGAACATGAGTATAACATAAAGATAAACTATCTGTGCCAAATATATAATCAAAGCATACTATAAGCAATATAATTAAGAATAATAATAGTTGATGTCTTAGTCATATCAATTGTATTGCTATCTAGAACAATAAGATAAACAATAAGGTGAATTAGATTATCGAGAAGAACTAAAGTACGAACTAGAACATGAACTAGAACAGGATTATGAACTAGAAGATGAACTAGACGATGAACATGAACTAGACGATGAACTAGAACATAAACAATGATGAACAATGATGAACTAGAAGAGCAATTATGAAAATAGATCCATAATGTTAATACAAGAGAGAAGATCTTAGGTTTACCGAGCCTTCTCGTGACTAGATCAGGAATCCAAGCGAAGCTTGCCTCCTCTAATCCTATTCTATCTAAATATTCTAGGTGGATATAGTTCTAGGGCTTTCGATTGATCTCCCTCTCTGATAATTCTGATGATTATCTAATGAATGTAATGTCTGATGATCAAACCCTGATGATCTGGAGAGGGGGGTCAAGGGCTGTTTATATAGCCCTGGGCGATGAACCGTGGCCCTTGGATCAAACCGATTTAAGGTACGGCCGAGATGCATCCTAAAGGTCGGTGGAGGAAGGTTCCAGAAGGAGGAGTCCGTAGGCCCCAAGGGGGGACCGGTCGGTGCCACCAGTCATCCTCTCGTGGGTCGACCTCCTGGTGTCTCCTCTTGCGTCCTCTGGAGTCTTCTAGAATATCCTGACGTGGTGGTGGAGTTATCTCCCGTCGGTTTCCTTCTATGGGAAGCTATCGTGCTGATTTCCTAGTTTAGTCCCTGCAGAATCATAGTCACCAAAACTCGTAGAATATTGTCAGTTGAAACCCTAAACCTTGTTGGTGATCAAATTCTTGCCCTTTTCATATTTATTTATCCCTTAATTATGATAGATAACCAGTGTCAACAATTCCCCCAAGCTTACCTTTTGCTAGTCCCTTAGCAAACATTCATGATGAATCAGGATTGCTACTATGCTTTCACACTTCAAAGGTACATATGTTCAAACAAAAATCTTCCCTTGGATTAGAGTTAACTATTCTGACTTTCTCATATTATCATTAACTATGGAGCTTTTGCCTTTACCTGAGTCCTTAAACAATTGAAAGATAGAACAATCAAGTTAAGCACTGTATCTCTTACTCTTGATCAACCTTCATTCTGGAGTTTTTATATATTTTCAAATAATAATCAGAGATTCCTTTGTATGACACTCTCAAATCGCTCTTTTATATTTTATGATTCCTCACTGATGCACTTTCCTTCTTCTATGGATCTGGAGCTTTAAGAAGTGAAAGCATATCTTACCAAGTCAAGTTTAGGGAGAAAGATGTCATACTCATAGATCAAGACCTTAGAACATTTGAAATTTGTCATCTCTTGCTAGCATATTGTAATTAGAGGGACCATGAGCTATCATTCTTTTTTCTCATACTTTTATCATAACTCTTTTCTTCTTTCTTTGAGGTAGTCGGACACTTGTCCCTTTTTATTTCCTCCTTTTATACTTTGCATAGCCCATGCCTCTAACACAGTACTACTTCGGAGAGTGAATCTTTTAATAAAACATTCTTGATCTCTAGAGCATGATAAATTTCTCAACCATAACTAAAAACTTAGAACAAAGCAAGTAGCCTTACTTAAGATTATATTAATGGCTCTGAGTAGGAACTCATGTTATGTCATACAAATCTCATCATGTTTTTTATTAAGTGTCAATCTCCAGAACTCTAGTATATCTAGGAATTAGATAAACAGCAGCTCAAACCTTTTTATATCATATCTCACAATTATCTAGACTTTAGATCAAGTATTTGCAATCCACAGGTTTCAGGTTCAGAGTTTATTCAGAACAACTTTGTCTAAAACTCAGAAAATTTAAGTTTAAACACTAGGTACTAGGTACTTAAAAGAGATTTTGGCGAGCAATTGTTCATCATTTCATCATGAGCAAAATTAAGTTTATATCCACCTAGACATTTATTATATAATATCTTTATTTGGTTTTGTAATAGTTATTCATATTTTTAGGGGTTTCTATATTTATTAACCTGATCTACTAAACCGAACTAATAGTAATAGATAAAAAGCCGTGATACTTATCGTGATAACTGAGGGTGCCTTCCCCCAAGCTGAATCTTGACGTGGTCTTTTTCCAGAAGACGAGTAGACCATTAATGGTTTGAGTCCTTCTCTTCTCTCTTCCTGCTGAATTTAAAGATAGACAATACAATAGTGGAACTTGATTAAGCGTTAGTAATAAATATTTCTCCATTTGTCTAGTTGTCTTAAAGCTCTTAAGATTATTTATGTTCTTCCTTTCCACTAAGCAGAGTTTCAGCAGAGTTACATAGTGTCTTTTTTGGATTTATTATTTTTATGGATGTATGCAATGCTGAAGTAAATATGCAAATGTATATCTATTTTATTTTTATGCCTCCACAGAAAGTGTACTACTCTCATGGGCTCACAGTTTCCATATTTTTATTTGTTTTCTAATACAGATTGCTAAGAAGTAAATATGATACTGAAATTATGCAATGATGAATTTAATGCTGATGATTATGATATACTAACTACCGAGTTACCTTTCGGCGAGGATTCGATTTTTATAGTCTATCGAACAAGACTCCTTGTATGCTCTTTATTCTTCCTTGGGTGTATCCAAGATCCTGTGAGGACCTCGATGATTACACGTCAGTAGAACTCTCTTTCTTTTTCCACACTTGCCTGACGGGTGGGCTTGTCTCCTTTACTTCCTTGTTCTTTATTTCCTTTAATGGGGCATCTTCACTTCTGGTAACTTCTCCTTCATAGTTAGCCAATCCATCCTTGATTGGTTGGTTCTTGTTGTGTTGGGATGTGCGGCGCCTCCTCCTTGAGTGGTTGTTCTTCCCTTACATTATTGGCATAACTATTGAAGTAACAACGTACCTTCTCTCTTGGGAACTGGAAGTGGATCTCTCCAGATCTCATGTAGATGATGGCGCTAGTGGTGTTGAGGAAGGGTCTTCCTAGGATGATATGAATATTGTCTTCTCTTCCCATGTCTAGTACTATGAAGTCGGTGGGAACATAGTGGTCTTTAATTTGGATCATCACGTCCTTTACTATCCCCTCCGGAAATCAATAAGTTTGGTCCGCTAGCTGCAGCTGCAGATATGTCTGATACATAGGTCTATTTTTATATAAGTGTTCATATGTTACCTTAGACATTATGTTGACACTTGAACCGATGTCGCAGAACATCTTGTGGAATGTACTTCCTTCGATCTTGTAGTCGATGGTGGGTACGCCTGGGTCATCTCTCTTGGCGAGGTATGGTGATGGAAGAAGGTGGTCGTATTTTGTTTGAACAGAGTTGACCATCCATACTATGTCTTGATGCGGCTGTGTAGCCTTGTTCTTCCTTCTTCTGTTCCTATTCTTCTTCTTTGATAATACAGTGTTTGCGTCTTCATAGGGCATCTGAGGGTGGACTCGGGTGGTGAGTGTACGGCTCTTAAAGCTGAATCTTTCTTTATTGCCTGTGATTGTGAAACAGATCTTGGCGCTGTCCGCGTAGATGATGGCTTTTGTTGAGCTTAGGAATGGGCGTCCAAGAATAATGCGTGCTCTGTTGTTTCCACCTGTTTCGACGATCATAAAGTCTACACACACATACGAGCGTCCCACTCGTATACAGATATCTTCTAGAATTCCCAATGGGTGGCACAGTGTCTGGTCTGCAAGCTGCAAACACATACTTGTATATAACAGAGGTGCACCATGTATTTTGTTCGTATATACCCGTGGCATAATGTTGACGCTTGCTCCAAGGTCGCAGACTGTTTCTTCAAAACTGTGAGGTCCAATATGAATTGGATCCCGGTCTTCCTGGATCTCCTTTCTTCTTTCGGGCAATGGAGTCGTCCATCCATTCCTTCGATGGTCTAGGTATGAGTGTCCTGCATCAAAAATGTCTACAAGATTTGTAGTTCTAGCTCTTTCGAGCTTCCTGGAATCTTACCTTTTTCAGCCACAGGGACTGGAAGATGCTAACTGAGATACTGAGATTCTAATCAATCTATTAAAGCATGTGATTCTTTATGTCAGAGTAAAGGCTATCATTCTAGTATTATATTTTCAACAATTTTCAAGTCTTCTATCTTGGAAGCTATCTTCTTAGACATATTATCAATATTTATTTTGATTAGATATATCATCTCTCTTAAAGTGTTGGTTAAGTGATTGAACTTGGTAGTTACCTGAGTAGTTACCTGAGTAATTAGGCCTTGATTGCTGGTTCCATCCTTGAGTTTGTTGAGGACGATAGTTGGTGTTGTTGTTGATGTACTTTGCATCCTCTTGAATCTCAGGGCAGTTACTTCCTGAATGACCAGTGCCTCCACACTCTTCACATGTCATGCGAGATTCGTAGATTTGCTTGACGTCTTCTTTCTTGGGAGTGTGTTCATCAAACTTCTTCATGAGTAGGTCAAGTTTGGCAGACAGCATGTCTACTTCCTTTAGTTGATGTATTCCTCCCCTCTTGCATGGTTGAGAGCGTTCCTCGTTCCATCCTTGGTTAGAGGCCATCTTTTCTATGAGTGTAGTTGCGTTGTTTATTGTGAGTGATAAGAATGATCCTCCAGCAGCGGCATCCACATTCTCACGAGTACTTGAAGTGAGCCCATGGTAGAAGGTCTGCATGAGTAGCCAATTCTCCATCCCATGGTGAGGGCATTCTGATATGTTGTCTTGAAAACGTTCCCAAGCCTCTGGGATTGATTCATCGTATTGTTGCTGGAAAGTTGAAATCTTGGCACGGAGGGCATTCGTCTTGCCCACTGGAAAGAGCTTTGCTAGGAAGGCAGTTGAACAGATCGCCCACGAGGTGTTTTTATCTTTGTTGGTGTAGAACCATTGTTTTGCTTTTCCCAAGAGTGAAAATGGGAACAAGCGAAGTAGAATGGCGTCCCTTTCGACTCCTTTAATGGTGAAAGTGCTACAAATCTCCAGAAAGTGTTGGAGATGAGCGCTTGCGTCTTCATGTGCCTTTCCGCAAAACTGATTAGCTTGCACCATGTTGATCAAAGCTGGCTTGAGTTCAAATCCGTTGTCTCCCACATTGACTGTTGGTCCAGTCCTGATGTTGGCAGTGGTTGGTGCAGAGAACTCGCGGAGTGTCTTGTCAGCCATGGTGTCCAACACTGGTGTTAAGCTTCTTCTTATCTGGCTAACTTCTGGAAGTGGTGCTAAGGGTCTCTTAAGTTTGCGTCTTGTTTTCCTTAGTAAAGCTTCGGGGTCCTCAATGTAGTTTTTCGGAAGTTGGAAACCAGTCATACATCACACCTTGCATAAGGTAAAAAGATAAACAAAGCCAAGGTAAGCCTGTTTGAGTAAAAGTAAATAATCAGTGCATTATCACATGTGTGTAATTAAAATGATATGTTCTAGCTACCATTTAAAAAATATGCTGCTAATGTAATGTCCTATCAGTGTTCATAAAGATTTTAATGAAAAACCCTAGGTACCATCCCTAATTGAATTGATGTGGTCCCTGGCAACGGCGCTAGAAATGCTTGTTGGTATTTCTTAACGCCGCTACCAAGAATAGAGTTTTAATCTATCCCCGGCAACGGCGCCAGAAACGCTTGTTGACACTCCTTAATGGAATCACTCTAAGAATGAGCCACATAAAATAATAAATTAGTGAAGGCACTAAAGAGTGTACGGGACACTACTAACTTCATTTAATGTCAAGTTATCATCCCCAACATGAAGCTAGCAATGTAATTATATCAGGGAACTGGATTTAAAGATAAATATTTACCCGCAAGCGCACAGATAAACATACCTGTTGTAGAAGCATTTCACCCAAGCTAGTCTCAGGTATCGTTATTTATATTTAGCCTAGAGAGTAATCAATTCCAGGTTTGATGGTATTGTAAGAACTTAACAACATTCATTATAGCACACACTTATAATAAGACTGATAACACACTAATTACTCCAAACATGGATCAGGTTACAGAGTAAATGATAATAATAAATAATAATTGATAAATGATAATAGAGATTAGATCAATCAAGGATAAACCTAGAACAGTACTGCCTAACAAGTGATGATTAGAACAGGTATTAATAAGAAACATTCCTAAGTCATTCTAATTACAAGTTATAGCATACGTTGATTAGTGCAAATATATTTGGCAATCATTGGCTAGGTCACATCATATTTATAATCAAAAGGCAACTCCATAGTAAAGGTGTCAAACAGAGTAACCCCTAAACCATGAGTTAACTGAGCCATACTGAACACTACATTCGGGAGGTGGAATACAAAGGACTCAACAGGAATGTCACACCCGCGATCTACCACTCTATCCGGAACATAGGACGCATTCGCAGATAAATAGTGTATAGGCACCACGCCTGCACAGCATCTATCACCCAACTGTTGTACTTTAAGATGAGCGCTATACGAACATGAGTATAAACATAAAGATAAACTATCTATGCCAAATATATAATCAAAGCATACTATAAGCAATATAATTAAGAATATAATAGTTGATGTCTTAGTCATATCAATTGTATTGCTATCTAGAACAATAAGATAAACAATAAGGTGAATTAGATCATCGAGAAGCACTAAAGTATGAACTAGAACATGAACTAGAACATGATTATGAACTAGAAGATGAACTAGACGATGAACATGAACTAGACGATGAACTAGAACATAAACAATGATGAACAATGATGAACAATGATGAACTAGAAGAGCAATGATGAAATAGATCCATAATGTTAATACAAGAGAGAAGATCTTAGGTTTACCAAGCCTTCTGGTGACTAGATCAGGAATCCAAGCGAAGCTTGCCTCCTCTAATCCTATTCTACCTAAATATTCTAGGTGGATGTAGTTCTAGGGCTTCCGATTGATCTCCCTCTCTGATAATTCTGATGATTATCTGATGAATGTAATGTCTGATGATCAAACCCTGATGATCTGGAGAGGGGGGTCAGGGGCTGTTTATATAGCCCTGGGCGATGAACCGTGGCCCTTGGATCAAACCGACTTAAGGTATCGCCGAGATGCATCCTAGAGGTCGGTGGAGGAAGGTTCCAGAAGGAGGAGTCCGTAGGCCCCAAGGGGGGACCGGTCGGTCCCACCAGTCATCCTCTCGTGGTGGTCGACCTCCTGGTGTCTTCTTGCGTCCTCTGGAGTCTTCTAGAATAATCCTGACGTGGTGGTGGAGTTATCTCCCGTCGGTTTCCTTCTATGGGAAGCTATCGGTGCTGATTTCCTAGTTTAGTCCCTGCAGAATCATAGTTCACCAAAACTCGTGGAATATTGTCAGTTGAAACCCTGAACCTTTGTTGGTGATCAAATTCTTGCCCTTTTCATATTTATTTATCCCTTAATTATGATAGATAACCAGTGTCAACAACTGCCGATGATCTTTCATCGATAGTTGGTGCGCTAGGTAGGGGATGTGTGCTATGACACCATGGTTCACCAAGCGGTCATCTTACCAAACTCCATGATCCTCCCCGAGCCTGGCACCACCTTCCAGGTTGGATCTACGATCTGGACCACCGGTGGTGCCGTCCTCGCTCCGGAGATCGTGGAACCCGTGCACCTTTCTACGCCTGACGCCTCGCTATCCACCCTTCATGCCATCGCGTCGGCGCTCCGCCGTGCGCCAAGATCCATCCGCTGCGACGGCTTGGTCGAGGCCATCGATCGGGCCAACGAGAGATTCGCTGGCTGCATCAACGTCGTCGAGGTGGCTCCCCAGCAGCTCTCCGGTCGTCATCGTGATCATCACCAACACAATCGCCGTACGCCATCGGGACTGCCCAATATGCGACTCGCCCGCCGCCCAAGATCGGATCTACATCCGACTCTTTGCTCAACCTCACGGCTCACCAATCGCACTTTATCGTCGACCTCCATGCCCTACAGGCTACGCGGCGCAGCGTCCACCTTTCAGCACCAGGCGCTCCGACAACTCCCCGACCAGATATCGCCGACCAGCCTGCCTAGCCAGGTACTTCTAGCTCCGATCGTCGACATGGTGGCCGTCCACGAGATCTCCGGCGACTCGGAGGAGGGGGTGTCCATCAACAAAACGGTCTCGGCGACCTCTGCGTCTACATCAACTTCATCACCGCTGACCTCTCCAAACGTTCACCAACCTCAACAAGCAGCCTAGCTGATGCTGAAGATGCCTCAGAGCTGGGGCTGTTGTCACCTCCATACAAGTGCATGAGCGTCTTCCCTCTGCGCTATGGTGGCCAGTAGTCCTTCCAAGTGACGTCCTGGCCTCTCTGCACGTGCATGAGCGTCTACCCTCTGCGCTACGAAGGAAAGGCTAACCTCAAGCTGAGACTTCCGAGGCTATACGCCTAGTGTCTGTACAAACGTTCGCCAAAAGGTCTCTATACAGTCTCCATACGATCTCCAAACAGTCTGCATACGATCACCAAACAGTCTGCATACGATCTTCAAACAGTCTCCATACTCCTAAGTCACGCCTCGGTCGAATCTCTTCGAGAGCAGCCCTGTCTCTGGTACCTCCCTACGCGTGCACGAGCGTTTGTCCTATGCGCTACGGGATGCCAGCAGCGGCTCCTTGGGGATTCTTATGACACCTACGCGTACACGGGCTCCACGCTCTACGATATGGATCATAGGATAACCCAAGGTCGAACTGTTCATCGCTTCGGCTCATGACTGAATGGTCGATGGAAATATAAGATACAACCTACTGCTGTCCCGCAGCAAATAGGTCGACATCTGCGACAAGCGCCTCTATGGTCGGCTTCGCCTCCATCTCCAGATGCTCCATGACGGCCTTTGACTACAGGCTCGGGGACTTCGTCAGCTGCAGTCATCCTTCACCACTGGTTTTTCTCCATATTTTATTTGTACATCATCATATACTTTTGTTCTCCATATTTATTTTTTTAGAGACACAGTTCGATCAACGGGCTTCTCACGCTCTGGGACTGGATCACTTAGGAACAAGATTGTCGCCGACCAGGTTCATCGACATGGCCTTCGCTCGTCACCGACCAGGTTCATCGACCTGGCCTTCGCTCGTCACCGACCAGGCTCATTGGCTTGTCCTTCGCTCGTCGTCGACCAGGCTCAGGGACATCGTCCGCTACAGGACATAGTTTAGTCAACGAGCTTCTTACGCTCAGGGACTGGATCACTTGGGAAGTGAACGCATCTTGGCCCCTAGTGCATTTCGGTGATTGAATGAAACACGAGATTACTATGACTAACGTGTGTTTTGCAGGAACAGGGATGAGTTAGGTCATGGTTATAGCGATGATACGGGCATATGGAGTTCATGTCCCCTGGCGATGGAAATCGTTTCGGTTTTCAAAGGACGAACGACGAAGACGGTGGTAGACTAGGCTAAGTGTCATATTGTGTTGGAGGACACTTAGATAATCTTATGTCTTTGTTTTTTGCTTTGGCTGTACTATAAAGGAGAGCGTGAATCAGTAGCTTGACCTAGATGAGTCTATTGATGTAGGTGTGGTGCACACTTGTTATTTCATAGCCCTAGGTAGCTCAGAGAGAGCCCTTATGTCATGAGGACAATAAGTCGTTAAGGCCGCGTCGCGATCCGAGTTGGTTTTGCCCTTGAAAAGGGCATCGGACGCTGGCTTGGTGGGCATCAGACGCGCGTCCGATGCTCACTAGACTTGAGAGTCTCTGGTGCGTGGCATCAGACGCTCCGATGTTGTCACATCGGACGCGCTTGTGCCACTGTTCTGAGAGAGTGCCCTGAGGGGCTCATCGGATGCTGGCACCGGACGTTGAGGGCCATCGTCCGATGTCCATGCAGGGAGGTTCCAGAGTGATGGCACCGGACGCTGCCCAGCGTCCGATGTCCCTTGAAGAGGTATGATAGAAAGTACAGTTGACCGTTGGGTCGAGGGCATCGGCGCGTTCGATGCCAGGCATCAGAGCATCTGATGCTCCCGAAAACTGCGTTGTTCAGTGCTCTTTTGGATGGCCGGTTAGGGGGAATATTTATACTCCTCCCCTTCCTCCATTAGAGCGTTCTTGCCATTTCCATCAGCTGAGAAACACATGGAGAGAGCGAGGGAGAGCAAGAGCCCTAGTGAGGTTGAGAGAATCCTAATTGTGAGAATTAGTGACCTCATTAGTGAAAGAGAGTAGCAAGTGTGCATGCATCCATCTCTTTGGCCGTGTCCTGGTCAAGTGAGAGTTCTAGCTTGTTACTCTTGGTGATCGTCATCACCTAGATGGCTTGGTGGTGATCGTTAATCTTGGAGAGCATCCGGAGGCATTGTGGATGATCCAAGCAAGCTTGTGACCGGTAGTGAGCGATTCACCGGGCCAGAGTGGTGAAGAATCAGCTCATAGTGAGCATTTGATCCTTGCGTGGATCAAGGGGGAGCGATACCCTTGCGTGGGTGCTCCAACGAGGACTAGGGGGTGTGCCGACACCTCGAGACCTCGGCAAAAAGATCGTCGTGTCATCTCTACTCCTTTTACATATGCATTTACATTTGAGCAATTCAATTCCGCAATTTACTTGTTGTTCATACTTTATTGAATTGCCTGGCATAAAGATTGTCTTTTGTGCGGTAGAGTAGAGAGAAACACACTACTAGGCACAAGGGGTTAATTGGGTTTAATAGGTTTTAATTCTTGCTAAAGTTTTAGAAAAGCCCAATTCACCCCTCCTCTTGGGCATCATGATCCTTTCAATTGGTATCGGAGCCTCGTGCTCTCGATTTAGGCTTAACCGCCTAGAGTTAAGATGTCCGGAGGTGATGGACCACCTTCCATGTTCGAGGAAGACGACTTCCCATATTGGAAAATCCGTATGGAGTCATACCTAGAAGCGGTTGATGTAAAATGCCGTGAAGCCGCAATAACCGGGTTCCCCAAACCCAAGGAGGGCACTAGCCTCATGCCACATGAGGAAGAGAATGAGAAGTGGAATGCAAAAGCCAAAAACATCATATTTAGATGCATTTGAAAGGATGTGTTTAACCACGTTCGGAACCACAAGAATGCCCATGATCTATGGGATAACATTGCACTCCATGAGGGAACCAAGAGTGAGCGTTAGGAGCGTTATCATTTGGTTATGCAAAAGTTACATTCCTTTGAAATGCTTGCTCATGAAAGTGCAAATGAAATGTACTCACGCTTGAATGTTCTTGTAGAAGAGCTCAATGGACTTGGACCCACACAAATACAACCATCTGATGTTGTGAGGAAGATTCTTTGTGTCCTTCCAATTGAGAAGTATGGACACATTGTGACCGTGCTACATCAAGGTGATCTTTCCACATCCACACCAACACAAGTCTTGGGAAAGATCAATGCACATGAGATATACATGCACATCACACCAAGTGGTGGATCCTCCATCGACAACAAAAAGGACTTGGCCTTCAAAGCAAGCCATGACAAGAAGGGCAAGTCCAAGGCAATTGAGGTGCATCATGAGAGCACAAGTGATGAAGAAGATGATTCCAACATTGCTCTTATGGTGAGAAAGACCACCAAGATGTTGAAGAAGCTTCACAAGAACGGAGTCAACTTTGACTCAAGAAAGAAGAAGTTCTTCACAAGTAGCAAGGGAAGGCCAATCTCCAAAATGGATTGCTACAATTGTGGTGATCTTGGCCATCTTGCTCACCAATGCACCAAGCCCAAGAAATAGAGCTACAAGAACAAGAACAGGGGCAAGAAGTACGACTCATCAAGTGAAGATGAGAAGAAGAGTGACAAGCCCTACAAGAAGAAGGAAGGCAAAAGGAAGCAATACCACAAGAAAGGTGGCAAAGCTTATATTGTTGGTGATTGGCTCACCGACATTGACTCCTCCAGTGGCTCATCCAATGAAGATAGTGATGATGAGAAGGAGAAGGTGGCCGCTCTAGTCATTGGGACCTCTACACCACAACCCCCGCCATCATCCACTACACACCTATGCCTCATGGGCAAGGGTGACCGGAAGGTACAAAGTGATGACGACTCTAGTGATGATGAGAGTGATGGGAATTCCAAGTTCCCTCTTATGATGAACTTGTTGATTTGCTAAACAACTATTCTAGAATCATAAGAAAGACTAGACCTAAAAATGAAAAGCTTGTTGATGAAAATGAATCTCTTGTTGAAAAATATGACCATGCTACACATGCTCGTGATGAGCTAAAAATGAACTTGTTACTATGTCATCATCTATCAAGGAGCTCAAGTCCTCTAACAAGGAGCTCAAAGCTAAAAATGAAAAACTTGATAAGATGGATAGTAACCTTGATACTAGCTATGCGTTCCTTAAGGAACAATACACTCAAGTTAAAGTAGATCATGATACACTTGTTGTTGCATATGATATACTTTCTCATGAGACACATGATGCTCGTAACCTTGTTGTTAAGTGTGACACAGCAACATCTTGTGCGGACTTGGTTAGTGAGCATGATGAGCAAAGAGCTAGTATCAAGGGCTAGAAAGTGGTTGAGGCCGAACATTATGATGACTATGTCAAGATCAAGAATGAGAATGCAAAGCTCAAGATTGATCTATAGAAGCTAGCAACCACCAAGCAAGTTGTCATTCAAACTCATGATGATGACTATAGCATGAGTCTTGAGCTTGACATGCTAAAAGAAGAAAACAAGAGATTGAAGATGGAGAGGGATTACAAGATGACACCATCCCAATTTGAACTCCAACAAGAGAATGACAAGCTCAAGAAAGATAAAGAGCACCTTACTAGCTTCTCACTACATGCTATGTCTTCAAAGTGAGCTTCTCATGAACACCGTAATGAAGACCAATAGAAGTGGTATTGGCTACCTTGAAGAGAAGATGAAGCAACGCAAGAGCATCCCAAAGCCAAAGAAGAAGAAGTTGGGAAGATACTTTGAGTGTGGAATGGAAGGTCACTTTGCTCATAATTGTGAAGAGCCAAAACCCACACCCTTGCCCAAGCATGCTAGGCCCTTTGCTTTCAATGCTCACTACATGCTTAGACAAGATTCTAGTGGCAAAATGAAAGTCGTGTCCATGGGGCCTCCAAACAAGAATAGGCCAAATCAAATTTGGGTTGCTAAGTCACTAGTAGAGAAGGTTAAGGGGCCTCAACAAGTTTGGGTCCCTAAAGCTCAAGCTTGATTTCTTGTGTGTGTAGGTGAACTACAAGACCGGTGGATCTCATTGGGTGATTGATAGTGGTTGCACACAACACATGACCGGTGATCCCCGAATGTTCACCTCACTAGAAGAGAATGTCAATGACCAAGAAAAGATTACATTTGGTGACAACTCAAAGGGCAATGTCAAGGGTTTGGCCAAAGTGGCAATATCAAATGATCATACAATATCCAATGTGCTTCTAGTTGCTTCATTGAGCTGCAACTTGCTATCCGTTTGGCAACTATGTGATCTTGGCTTTCAATGTTTGTTCACCGACAAAGAAGTGGTTGTGACCAAGAAAGATGATACACAAGTGATATTCAAAGGCTTTAGATACAACAATCTCTATCTAGTAGATTCCTCCTCTGAAGATGCCAACTTGAAGACATGTTTGTTCACTAAGAGATCACTTGGTTGGCTATGGCAAGATTGGCACATGTTGGAATGAACACTCTCTACAAGCTATTGAAGAAGGATTTGGTTAGGGGCTTGAAGGATGTCAAGTTTGAGAAGGACAAATTGTGTAGTGCATGTCAAGCCGGCAAGCAAGTTGCAAACACCCATCCAACCAAAGCCTTTGTTTCAATATCAAGAGAGTTAGAGCTACTTCACATGGATCTATTTGGGCCAACTACATATGCTAGCTTGGCTGGAAATCTCTATTGCCTAGTGATTGTTGATGACTATTCAAGATACACTTGGGTATTCTTTCTTCATGACAAATCCGAAGCAACCCCTTCATTCAAGAAGTTTGCCAAGAGAACCCAAAATGAATTTGACTTGAAGATCAAAAAGATTAGAAGTGATAATGGGAAGGAATTTGACAACACCCACATTGAGCAATATTGTGATGAGGTTGGGATCAAGCATGAAGTCTCCACAACCTACACACCACAACAAAATAGGGTAGTTGAGAGGAAGAACCGGACACTAATCACCCTAGCAAGAACAATGTTAGATGAGTACTCTTGCGGATACATGGGTGTATGCCAGATCTTGAGATGATGAGTGATTGTCAACTGGGATGATGCGCATGTTCTTTGGCTTGTGTTGTGCAGGTGTTGAGCACGGATACGGTGATCAAGGGCAAGGTGAAGGTCAAGTAGGGACATGCTGTGCCGATGGACCCGAAGTGGTGAAGGGCACACATGAGGCTTGGACTGACGGACCGGCGGCCTGAGGATCGGCCGTGGTGGCTGACAGCCTAGGACAGCGACAAGTGAAGACTTGCGTGTGGACGGGGTGCACGGGAGGTGCATCCCCTCTACGGTTCGGTTTGGTGGTTGAGCCATAGAAAAACCACCGAGTGGATGGTTTCCAGGTTTGGGCCTCAAAACCTGGGTGCGGCCTGTTTCCGAGTTTGGGCCACAAAACTCGGGCTGAGGACGGTTTCCAGGTTTGGGCCTCAAAACATGGGTGCTGACGGGTTTCTGAGTTTGGGCCACAAAACTTAGGCGACGGACGACAGGTTTCCTAATTTTGGCCTCAAAACTAGGGGGAGGTCCGTGAAAAGGACGAGCAGAGCGGTGGCGGCACGTGGCGGCAATCGGTGAGGTCACGTCGAGGCGAAGCTACCAGTTGTGCGGGCATGGCCGTCGGATCACTATCAACTTCGAGTTGATCAGGAATACCCTTAGGGTTAGCCTGCTCTCCCAATCCCTGTTTCGAAGAGATCCGCAGAGATGGTGAATCATACCTTTGTGTCGGTGTTTCGAACCCGGGGGTATGACACCAATGAGTAATGTGATCGCGTGCTCTCTTCCTGGATGGTGATGCAAGATGACACAAGGATTTATCCTGGTTCGGGCAAAGAAGGCCCTACGTCCAGCGGGGGAGGAGGTTCTTGTATTACTTGCACCTAAGTGCTTGTACAGGGGCGAATACAAGCTCAATGAGTGTGGACCGGAGTCCGGACTCGAGTGTGTACGTGTGTGGACTTGTGTGTTGTCTATCGGAGTTGTGTAACCGTGGACTCGCGTCTTCTCCCCTTCGCGCGAAGGGCCCTGGCGTCCCCTTTTATAGAGCAAGGGGAGGCCAGGGTTACACAAGGGTATTACAGGTGTCGGGGCGTACGATGCCCAATACGGAGATGGGTAGGAACCCTGTCTTGTCGGGGCCACTGGAGCCGACGTGGGCGTTGCTGTTGAGGCGTCCTTGGGGCGTGGCCTCCATCCCGAGCGCGGACGTGATGACGTGACGATGTAGAAGCCGTACAACACCCATTCCGGCACGTACAGGACACGACGGGGTCCATCCGGATCTTGGGGTACCTGTCTTCCAATAGCATGAAAGCAGTTAGGGCTCGAGGGGCACGGAGCCGGCCTCGAGGTGGCGCCTACGGGGGGCTCGAGCCCCCGCAGGCATGGACAAGTCCCGTGGAAATTGATTGAGCAGTGGGCATCCGGGCCTCGAGACATGGCTTGGACGTGCAACAGCGTAGGGTATGGGTTAACAGTGCCGTACTGGCGCCCTTTTGCCCATGCTTGTGGTGAAAATGAGACTTGACTCTGCCCTGGTTACTGTGGTACACGTCGGGCTGCAGAGGACATGACTGGAGTAGGTGGATGTATTAAATGCGCGTTATGGGGTTGTCATCCGATGCCTACGTCGCTCGAGGGAAGCATAAGCGCCTCGAGGGATAGGTTGCTGTGCCAGAGAGGCTCGAGGTCCCCTGCGTGGGGTCTCGAGGTATGGTGTTCGGCTGTGGGGGGCTCGAGCCCTAAATTCCAGGACTCGAGGTTTTAGTGGGGCGCTCGCCCAGGGCCTGGCTTTGGAGGGCTTGGGCGAGATGGAGAACGGGCGTCAGCCCGAGGCCTGGCTCGGTGAACTCGGGCGAGACGGAGAGCGCGCGTTCGCCTGAGGCCTGGCTTGGTGGGCCAGCGTTGTGGGCCTCGAGGGGTTGGTCTCTTTAAGGGGTTAGACTAGTCAGGTTTGTTATTTACAGGCGTTCTAGGTTTAACCTTTTAGTTTGCGTCTATCGGGGGTACCCCTTTTGTGGACCCCCGACAGTAGCCCCCGAGCCCTTGTTCGAGTGCTTGCACTCGAGCAGGGGCTCCCGACTGGGATCTCGAGGGTTAGCTAACTGGTCTCGAGGGTTTGGCTGCTTTGATTCCATGGGTGTCGTGCGTGCGACTCCCGTGGGTGTAGCCCCCGAGGCCACGGGGGAGTGGTTAAGGCTCCCTCGTGGGCTTTTTCTTGTGCGAGTGTTAGTTGCGTTTTTTAGGTTCGGGAGTGTCGAGCCCCCGAGTTTTTTAGACCCTCTTTCGTCGAGGGGTGCCAGGCTGAACCGGCCGGCCGGCTCTTCGAGTTGTCCGGCACGCCGGTTGCCCTGACTTGTTATCCCGCGAGTCCTTTCGATCGGATGCGAGGTGGGATGCCTCGTACTACCACGAGCGGGCGAGTATCGAGATTCTCGGTGAGCTGGTAACGGGGAATCCAAGTGAGACCTCGTGCCCCGTTCGATAGGGGTCGACTGTAGCCCGGAGGCGATCTCATAAAGCATGGGTGCTCAGTCTGCAGGAGTGTCGGGTCCATTCGATAGGGCCCGGTGGCTCGATGCCTCCCTCCGAGGCGATCTCACTGCACGTCGTGCTCCCTGCCTTGGATACACGTGAGGGGCCTCGAGGGCTTGGCCCTCGAGTGGTGCCGCGAGTGGCGCCCCTCGGTGTCCCTGACTCGGGTGCTCGAAGCCGGCTATCGAACCCTCTTCGAGGGCCAGCCTTCGCTGCTTCGAGGCTTAGGGCCGGGGCCCATTTTTACCTTTGTGAAGAAGCCTCCGTCGTCTGGGAATCCTTCTGCCCGTTGGGCGTGCCTTTTTAGGCGGAAACCGTCGGGGAGGGCGGCGGACGCGAAGCCGGAGCGACGGTCGTGGCGGGCCCGGGTAGTGGAGCGAATGGAGAGCTGCCGCGTGTACCTGTCAACCGGCTCGAGACGTGGTTAGGTGGGCGCATTAAATGCATGCGGTTACCTTTTTACATCGTGGGAGACCCCGCCCGTTGGGGTTTTCCTTTATAAATATCGAAAGAGGGGGAAAAGGAACCCTTTACTTTGCCTTCGCCTTCACCGCCGCCGTAGCCTCCACGCGCCCTCTCCCTCGAGCTAGCAATTGGGAATCTTCCCGGCCGTCCGTCCGCCGCTCAGATCCGCGCCGTCGCTGCCATGGCCGCCCAAGTGTTGCCGCCTGAAGATTGGAGTCCGACGAAGGTGACGCAGCAGGAGCTGGAAACGTTGGTGGAGCGGGGGCTTCTCCGTCCCAACCCGCAGGGGGGCCCTGCGTGGTGGATTCTCCCATCGGCGGACCACCGGGAGCCGCACCCGCCGGAGGGGTACGTGGTGAGCTTCACGCGTTACCACCGTATGGGGCTCGGCGTCCCGTCGAGCCGCTTCATGCGGGGGCTAGCCCACCACTTCGAGGTGGAGCTGCAGCACTTCTCCCCCAACTCCATCTCGCACGCCGCCATCTACGCCGCCGTGTGCGAGGGGTACTTGAAGATTGAGCCACACTGGGAGATGTTCGTCCACCTCTTCCGGGGCGAGCTCTTCAACAAGGCTGCAAAGCCGAGCGGGAGGAGGCTCGCGCGCGTGGGCTCCCTCACCATCACCGCAAGGACCGGGCCTTCGTCGGCCAACGTTCTCCGCGACTACCTCCGCTACAAGCTATCCACCAACCAGGCGGGGTGGGACGACCACTGGTTCTACCTACGGAATGTGGACGGGCTTCTTCCGCAGTACACCGGCAGGGTCATCACCCATCGCCCGGAGAAGTGGAACTGGGGCGTCGCGGCGGACAGGCAGCGCCACCTGTTGCCGCTGATGAACACAATGCGGACGCTGGTGGAGGACAAGAAGCTGACTGTCTAGGCGGTTATCTGGGCGTTCCATCAGCGGAGGGTCCTCCCTCTAGCAGACCGCCCCCTTCTCATGTTTGAGATGGGGCCAAACGCCTCGCTCGAGGCGCTGAACCAATCGAGGATGGCCGAGGAGAGGCTGCCTCGGAACGAGGCTACCTCCCGGGTGACGCTCACCGTTCAGGGGACGTTCCGCCCAGAGGAGGCCGACCTGATCATCATGGCACCCGACGAGGGGTGCCTCGACCTGGTGAGCCACCCTCGAGTTAGGCTGTCTCGAGCCCCCTCCTCCTCTCCCTTTCTTCGAACCTCGTTCGCTCTCCTCGTAGTTTTTCTCATCGAGCTTCTTCTTCCTCGCAGGGGGTGTTTACTTGTCGCGCGTTGAGGCCCCCGGTGAGAGAGGACGCCGCCGGAACACAGGTGAGGCGCCTCTCTGCTCAAAAGGACAAAGAGAGAAAGGATGCCAGGAAGAAGAAAGAGAAAAACAAAAACTTGCGCCGGTCGGCTCGGGAGCAGAGGCTGGCGAAGGCTCGTCGCAACCGGCGACCTAGAGATGAGTCCCCCGAGCTCAGCTCCTCGAGCTCGGAGGAAGAGGACGATGATGATGACGAGAGTGACGACGAGGGGATGGATGCGCGTTTGAGGCGCGCGGGGGTCGTCGACGTCCAGGCTGACCACTCCTCTGTGCAGGAGGGTATACTGGAGGTCCCCCCGGTGAAGGGGTCACGCGGGACGCAGCCGCGGAAGGCGACGCCGATCCCTGCCTCGTCATGGGCCCGAGGTCCATCGAGCTCTGCGCCGGACGTGCCCCCGGTCGTGAGGAAGCCCCGAACCCGGAGCGCCTCCGCCACAGCACCAACGGAGACCGCCCCCGCGTCAGCCCAAGCGGGAGGTCTCGAGAAGGGCCGAGCCTCGAGGGGCAGCGACCACATCGGGAGGGGCTCCGGGTCCGACCGCCGCGAGCCATCGAGGTCGGGGTCGAGCCCTCGGGGGAGCGGGCGTCAGAAGGAGGCGTCGAGCCCGCACCATCACGAGCGTCGGGGAGGGAGCCCCCGAGCGTCTCGTGACCAGGGGCGTGAGCGTCCCCGGAGTCCATCGCCGCACCGCCGCCGGGACACAGAAGCGGACGCGGGAGGGCGCGACCGCCAGCGCGAGCGCCGGAGCAAGTCCCGGAGCCCACGCCGGGGCGGGCGCCACGACGACAGCACGAGGGAGGTGCGGTCGCCCTCCCGCGACGTGGGGCAGAAGGAGGGCTCTCCCTCGAGGTCGAGCCACAGGAGGCGTTGGGAGCCCTCCCCCCATCCCAGCCCTGTGGAGACGGCCCAGGCGCAGGGCTCGAGCCGTGGGGTGGGCTCAAATCCCCCGAGTGGTTCCGGCGATTCTGGGAAGAAACCCAGCCGCCGCTTTGGGTGAGTAATTTTCTTGGATCTCGTCGGTAGTGAGGCTTTACCTCTTTACTTTTGATGATGCGTGCCATCTCTGGTTTCTCAGGGGGAAGCGCTCCTACCAGGAGGTGGACCTCGCTGCGTCCAAGCGGGCTAAGGCCTCGAGCCCCGTCGAGGCACAAGCACCTCAAGGTATGGCACCTTCCTCCGCTAGAGAAGCCGCTTGGCTAGAGAAGGCTCGAGCTGCCATGGCTCGAGGGGGCCAGATGATCGTTGCAAATTTTGGTGAGGCCGTCGCCATCGACCGTAGGGGTCGAGGCATTCTTCCCGGTTCTGATATCACTGTCATCTCGTATTGCAGGGGCCACAGGTCACGGCATCGAGCCCGCCACTACCACACCCACTGAAGCGCTGCCTCCTCCCCCTCCTCCTCCTCCCATGATGGCGCCAGTTGGGAGCGCCACCCTTCCCCCCACCACGACGGCTGTTCCAGGGGAAGCGCCTGGGGCGAGCACGGCTCCGCCAGTGTCTAGGGCCGAGGAGACTGCGCCCCTCGAGGCCCCGACCGACACGAGCCAGGCTGCGGAGGAGGGAAAGGGGGGAGAGGCGTTGGCGGAGGAGGAGCCGATGGTGGAGGACCTCCTGAACGAGCTGGAGCAGGGGCCGCTCCTCGCCGCGGGCTCGATGATGGTGGAGGCGCCCGAGGCGCCGGCTAGCGCTGACAAGGCGCCGGAGGACCCGGCCAGGGAAGAGCCGTGGCCCGTGCCGTCGGGCGGCGGGCCGCAGTCGGGGCAGCTCGGGGCGGAGGAGGATCTGCCCGACATCGAGCTTGACCGACCAGTATGGCCGTTTCCTGACGCGCCGAGCCCGTCCCTCGCCATGGTCTCCGTCGAGCAACCGGTCCAGCGAGGGGCCCCACGCGAGGTGCGGTCCATCTTCCGGGAGGTGGCCGAGCTCATGGCGGAGGCGCAGCGGTCCTGCTCCGAGGAGGCGGGCCGGTCCGTGCAGGTGTTGGCTGCCCTCGCGAGGGCCGAGGTGGAGCTTCAAGATCTCCGCACTGAGCTGGGCCGGAACGTCCAAATGGCGAGCCAGCTTAACGAGGCAGAGGCGGAAGTCCTGGCGGCTCGAGGCGAGGCCGCTCGAGTCAAGGAGGAGGCCGCCGCCACCCTCGAGGCGTCGAGGAAGGAGGTCGCCGACGCCCGCAGCGAGGCCACCTCTGCCCGGGCCGAAGTGGAGGCGGCGAGGCAGGAGGCCGCTGACGCCCGTGGCGAGGCCGCCACCGCCCAAACCGCAGCGGAGGCGGCGAGAAAAGAGGCCGAGGTTGCTCAATGCGATGCCGCCGCCGCTCGGTCGGCAGCGGAGGTGGCGAAGAAGGAGGCCGAAGACGCGGAGAGTGGTGTCGCCACCGCCCGAGCTGCCGAGGGGGCGGCGCGGCAGGAGGTGATCCGAAAGGATCTAGCCCTCGTGGAGGCGGGCAGGCTGATCGAGGAGCTTAGGTCCGAGTAGCTCCTCATGCTGGCCGAGAAGCGCAGGCTCGAGCAGCGCGCTGAGGGCCTTACCAGTGACCTCGCCGCACTGGGGCAACATTGCGATGGTGAGGCTTACACCTTGTCCTTGTTTGGGTCTCGAAGTTTTTTGTTACGCCGCAGTCTCACTCTTCCTCGTTCGTTGCGCAGGGGTCGAGAAGACGGTCGAGGAGCTCCGCGGGACGAACCAGGCTCTCTTGGACCAACTCCAAGACGAGACGATGGTGGCAGAGCGGGCTCGCACTTCCCTCGACCGGCTCGGCTCCATGTGGGGTGCTCCTCCAGTGGCTGTGGCAGAAGGTGCGGTGGCCCGAGGCAACGCCTTGGTCGACGCCTTGTGCTTCCTCGACGCAGCAGCGCGGGACCGTGTCCGGCAAGCTCTCCATCATGGCGTCAAGCAGACGCTCGCGGTTGTCCGCTCCGGCTTTCGCTTCCCGGTCCACGTTGTCGCCAATGGCTTCATCAAGATCGAGGGGAAGGACGAGGAGTGGAACAACCGCCGTGTCAACAAAATCTTGGAGAAGATGGAGAGGCCGGGGACGTCACTCGTGAAGATCTTCGAGGAGGACGTGCTGCCTTCTGACGCCAGCAGCGGTGTCGAGGGCCCTCCTGCCTCTAGCTCGGGTGTCGAGGCTGAGCCCGCCGTGGAAGACCTTGGGGAGGAGTACCACACTGACGAAGATTAGGGCCTGCGTGCCAAATTTGGGCGTCGAGGCCCCTGTAAGAATTTTATGACTTGAATGAGGGTCCGTCGAGACCCGTATGTGTATATGACTTGTTTGTTTAAAGGAGTTGTTTTCTTTTCAAATTTATTTGACCACTTCTCTTTGTTTGCAAGCTCGAGTTTCTGCTAGCTTAGTCTGTGTTCCTTCGATACGTCGCGAGCCCCTCGAGGGGAGGCGTAGGTAAGTACCGTTGCCCGGGGGCGTAGGTGGCCGTCTACGTCGACGCCTCCCGACCCTTGGAGGCTCGAGGTATTTTAGGATTTAGACGTCGCTAGTTCACTCGAGGCACGAGTCGAGATGAGGGTCGAATTTTTGAAAAGAAAACGCGTTTTTCCCGGAGTCTGGGGGCGGTTACCCCCTTGTCAGCCCCCGAGGGAGGCTCGACCCTGAGCAAAGCAGGGTCGAGGCTTCCTTAAGATGCTAAGCAAAATGAAAGACAATGCACGAGTTTGTTCATTCATTTTGACATGTTTGTACAAAGCAACAGAATATGCTGGGCCTCGAGGCCCTTAAGGGTAGAAGCGACGTAGCTGAGAGATGTTCCACGCGTTCGCTAGGATTCTGACTTGATCATCGTAGAGCTTGTATGTCCCTGGCTTGAGCACCTCAGCTATGGTGTATGGGCCCTCCCATGGAGGGGTGAGCTTATGGCGCCCTCGATTGTCTTGCAGCCGTCGAAGCACGAGGTCCCCCACCGCCAGGTCCCTCTTGCGCACGTGCTTGTCGTGGTAGCGTCGAAGTGTTTGCTGGTAGCGCGCGGAGTTGATGAGCGCCACGTCTCGGGCCTCCTCGAGCTGGTCCTTGGCGTTGGCGAGCCTTTCATCGTTGGTTTGCTCGTTGTAGGCTCGAAGTCGAGGGGAGCCGTATTCGAGGTCCGTAGGCAAGACAGCCTCGGCGCCGTAGGTTAGGAAGAACGGAGTGAACCCGGTGGCTCGGCTCGGCGTAGTCCTGAGGCCCCACAGCACCGAGGGGAGCTCCGCAGCCCACCCTTTTCCGAAATTTTTGAGGGTCTTGAAGAGCCTCGGCTTCAGCCCATGGAGTATCATGCCGTTGGCGCGCTCGACCTGCCCGTTGCATTGAGGGTATGCGACCGAGGCCCAGGTCACGCGAATGCTGTTGTCGTCGCAGAAGTTGGTGAACTTTTTGCCCGTGAATTGGGTGCCATTGTCGGTGATGATAACGTTAGGCACCCCAAACCGGTACATGATGTTGGCGATGAACTCGACAGCCTTCTCGGAGGTGGGGTCGCCTATCGGCTTAGCCTCGATCCACTTGGTGAACTTGTCGATGGCCACGAGCACGTGTGAGTGCCCTCCACTTGTCTTTTTGAGGGGACCCACGAGGTTGAGCCCCCAAACGGCGAATGGCCAAGTAATTAGGATCATCTGCAGGGCATGTGCAGGTTGGTGCGTCTACTTGGCGTAGAATTGACACCCATGGCATGCTCGGACCATGCGCTTGGCGTCTCCAATGGCGGTCGGCCAATAGAAGCCTTGACGGAAGACGTTCCCAACCAGGGTCCTTGGTGCTGCGTGGTGGCCGCAAGCCCCCGAGTGCATGTCGTCGAGGAGCTTGCGTCCTTCCTCGAGGGGGATGCAGCGCTGAAGGATCCCGGTCGGGCTTTGTCGGTACAGCTCCCGTTCGTCGCCGTAGATGACGTAGGTCTTGGCCGTTCGAGCGATGCGTCGGGCCTCCGTCTTGTCTTCTGGTAGCACGCCTTGCGTCAGGTAGTCGAGGAATGGCGTCCGCTAGTCGAGAGGTCGTGATGAAGAAGAGGCGGGTGCGTCGATCTGCATCGCCTCAGCGGATGTCGAGGGGTCATTCCCGAGGGGTGGCGTTGAAGGTCGAGCCCCTGTGTCTAGCTCGAGGGGTGGCGTCGAGGGGCCAGCCCCCGGGCCGATTTTGACGGATGGCTCGAAAACGTCCCTCGAGAAGACGTCTGGCGGAACCGTGCCACGCGTGGACGCCAACTTTGCCAGCTCGTCCGCGGCCTCGTTGTACTTTCGAGCTATGTGGTTGAGCTCGAGGCCGTAGAACTTATCTTCTAGCTTGCGCACCTCTCCGCAGTATGCCTCCATCTTGGGATCGACGCAGCTTGAAGCCTTCATAACCTGGTTGATGATGAGCTGCGAGTCTCCTCGGGCGTCGAGGCGTCGGACCCTGAGCTCGAGGGCGATGCGCAGCCCATTGACGAGAGCCTCGTACACGGCGACGTTGTTGGAGGCGGGGAAGTGCAAGCGTAGCAGGTAGCGCATGTGGACTCCGAGGGGTGAGATGAAGAGCAGGCCTGCGCCTGCCCCCGTCTTCATGAGGGATCCGTCGAAGTACATGGTCCAGAGCTCGGCTTGAATCTGCGCCGGCGGGAGCTGAGTGTCGGTCCATTTAGCAACGAAGTCCGCCAATGCTTGCGACTTGATGGCTTTTCGCGGGGCGTAGGTGATGGCCTCCCCCATTAGCTCGGCGGACCACTTGGCGATTCGCCACGTGGCCTCCCGATTGTTGATGATCTCACCGAGGGGAAAGGACGACACCACCGTTACAGGATGAGCGAGGAAGTAGTGCTGGAGCTTGCGCCTTGTGATGATTATGCCGTAGAGCAGTTTCTGGATGTGCGGGTACCGGACCTTGGCTTCGGAGAGCACCTCACTGGTGAAGTACACCGGTCGCTGGACCGGCAATGCATGACCCTCCTCGTGCCTCTCGACGACTATGACCGCGCTGACCACCTGAGTGGTTGCGGCCACATAGAGGAGGAGAGGCTCGGGGGGATCGCCACCTTCGGCTGGTTGCGGAGGCACGAGAATTGGTGCGGAAGTCAGCAACCCCTTCAATTTGGTTAAGGCCTCCTCGGCTTCGACAGTCCACGCAAAGTGTTTCGTCTTCTTCAGCAGGCGGTAGACGGGTAGCGCTTTTTCCCCTAGCCTCGAGATGAATCTACTGAGAGAGGCTAGGCAGCCTATCACTTTCTGTACACCCTTGAGGTCTCGAAGTGGGCCCATCCTTGTGACTGCTGAGATTTTTTCGAGGTTGGCCTCGATCCCCCGTTGTGAGACAATGTAGCCAAGTAGCATACCCCGAGGCACACCAAAGACACACTTCTCGGGGTTGAGCTTCACATTCTTGGCCCGGAGGCACTCGAACGTGGTCTCGAGGTCGCTGATGAGGTCCCCGACTTTCTTGGTTTTGACCACGATGTCATCGACGTAGGCCTCGACGGTTTTGCCTATGTGTTCGCCAAAGATATGTTGCATGCAACGTTGGTACGTTGCCCCGTCGTTTCGAAGGCCGAAGGGCATTGTAACGTAGCAATACATACCAAAAGGCGTAACAAAAGAGGTAGCGAGCTCGTCGGATTCTTTCATCCTAATCTGGTGGTAGCCGGAATACGCATCGAGAAATGAAAGTACTTCACACCCCGCAGTGGAATCGACAATCTGATCAATTCTAGGTAAAGGAAATGGAACTTTTGGACAAGCTTTATTCAGACCAGTGTAGTCTACACACATCCGCATTTTTCCATTCTTTTTTCTAACTAGTACAGGGTTAGCTAGCCACTCTGGGTGAAATACCTCCTTGATGAACCCGGCCGCCAAAAGCTTGTGCACCTCCTCGCCGATGATCCTGCGCTTCTCCTCGTCGAAGCGGCGCATGCGTTGCTTCACCGGTCTGGACCCGGCCTGGATCTCCAAGGCGTGCTCGGCGACTTCCCTCGGTATGCCCGGCATGTCCGAGGGTCCCCACGCAAACATGTCGATGTTTGCGCGGAGAAAGTCGACGAGCACTGCTTCATATTTAGGCTCGAGGCTGGCACTGACGGTCAGCGTCTTGCCATTGGTCGAGGTCGGGTCGACGGGCATCTGCTTGGTGTGCTCTGCCGGCTCGAAGGTGCCAGCGTGGCGCTTTACTTCAGGGGCCCCCTCGGTGGCCAGGGCGGCTAGGGCCTCAAGCGAGTCGAGCTGGACGTTTGCCTCCCCACGCTCGACGCACTCCACGTCGCAGTGGTACGCGTGCTCGTAGGATGTGTCGACGGTGATGACCCCCTTTGGCCCCGGCATTTTGAGTTTCAAGTACGTGTAGTTGGGAACCGCCATGAACTTGGCGTAGCCTGGCCGACCGATGATGGCGTGGTAGGTCCCTTGGAACCCAACCACCTCGAAGGTGAGTGTCTCCTGGCGGAAGTTAGCCGGCGTGCCAAAGCAAACCGGCAGGTCGATGCGCCCGAGGGGGTGGGCCTTCTTCCCTGGTACGACTCCGTGGAACCCCCCGGCGCTGGGTCAGAGCTGACCCTCTGAAATCCCCAGGAGGTTGAGGGTCTCGAGGTATATGATGTTGAGGCTCGAGCCCCCATCCATCAACACCTTGGAGAACCGTACGTCGACGATGACGGGGTCGACGAGGAGGGGGTACGCCCCCGGGTTTATGACACGGTCCGGATGGTCGTCACGGTCGAACGTGATCGGCGCATCAGACCAGTCAAGATACCGGGGGGCGTCGTGGCCGAGTGCAAAGATCTCCCGGCGCTCCTTCTTTCTTTCTCGAGCTGAGAGCCCGACGGTCGGCCCCCCGTAGATCATGTAGCAGTCGCGCACCGGTGGGAAGTTGTCGTCCGTGTCCCCACCACCGCGCCGATTGTTATCCTTGCCCTTAGGCGTGTCCTCTTTCTTATCGCCGAGCTTGGAGTAGTAGCCTTTCAGCAGTCGGCAGTCCTTTAACTTGTGATTTACGGGGCCCCTGTGATAAGTGCAGGGGTCCTCGAGCATCTGGTCGAAAACAGCCCCGTCAGGGGGGCCTCAGGGCTTCTTAGGCTCGAGGGCGCCTGCGAGCACCTCTTCGTCATCGTCGTCATTGGCGTCGCGCTTCGCCTTCTGACCTTTGCGTTTGTTCTTCTTCTTTTTGTTGCTGTTATTGTTGTCGTTCTTGGCGTCGTTGCCCTTGTTCGAGCCCTCTGGTGCGGTCACCGCCTTACCTTTGTCCGTGGAACGGCCAAAGAAAGCCCCCACTGCCTCGTCGCCTGAGGCAAAGCTGGTGACGCGATCCATCAGGTCCTCGACCGTCCTGGGACGGTAGCGTCCTAGCTCATGAACTAGCTCTTGGCACGTCGTGCCTGCGAGGAACGCTGAGATGACGTCCTCATCAGGCACGTGGGGGAGCTCGAGGCGCTGCTTCGAGAACCGCCGAGCAAAGTCGCGGAGGGGCTCGTCCGCCGCCTGCCTGCAACGCCGTAGGTCCCAGGGGTTGCCTGGGCGCACGCAAGTCCCCTTGAAATTCCCGTCGAAGACCCTGACTAGGTCGGCCCAGTCATCGATCCGATCCGGCGAGAGCCCCTCGAGCCACCGGCGGGCGGTGTCCGAGAGGTACAGTGGGAGTTGACGTATGATCACGTGGTCGTCGTTCTTCGCTCCGCCCAGTTGGCAGCCTAGGCGGAAGTCCGAGAGCCAGAGCTTGGGCTCGACCTCCCCGTCATACTTCACGATGTTGGTCGGCGGTCGGAAGCGGTCGGGGAGGGTTGAGCTGCGGATGGCCCGGCTGAAGACTCTGGGGCCCGGGGGCTCGAGGACTTGCCGGTCCTCGTCGCTGTCGTAGCGCCCCCCTCGATGGGCGCTATAGCCACACTCCTGGGCCCCCTTGTCCTTGCGCCGTCGGTTGATGTCGTTGCGGGCGTCATTGGGATCTCGAGGTGGCCGGTTGTCGATGATCCGTTCGCGGACTGGCCTAGCTCGAGAGGCGTCCGGCTGGTGGACGGATGCCTCGCGCTCGTTGCGGGGCGTGTTCGCCGGCTTCCCCGAGGCTGCTCCACGCCGGCGTGACGCCGAGCTCTCGGCCTGCTGCACAGCGGCTGTCTCGAGGAGGTTCTTCATTTCCCCGAGCATGCGCCTGGCGTCGGGGTTGGAGACGGCGGGCAGGTCACCGAGCATCATCGCCGCCGCCACCACGTTCTGCCCGGCTCGCGGGAAGCATACCTCGGGGCGTGCTGGTGCCCCGTCCTCGAGGATCCGCCGGTGGACCTCTCGAGCCCGACCTCGAGCTCCGGCTCCTCGGGGCTGGGGTGGTTCTTGTATCAGAGTTTGCCGGAGCTGCAGCAGGTGTTGCCGTTCTTCCTCGGCTTTGGTGATTGCCTCCTGCACCTGCGCGAGTTGCGCCGCCCGGCCGTCGTTGTGCTGAGGCGGTGCAGCCGGTGCTGGAGGTTCGTTCCTCCCCTGAACACGTGATCCGCCTGCCGCGGCCACGTCGCTGGGGCCCTCTAGATCGAGCGCCGGCCTGCCGTCGTCGCCCTCATCCTCGGTATCGCATACGACCCCCTCGAGTTGGAAGCACTCCCTGGTGGGATCCCAGAGGTCGGGGTCGTGGTAGTCGTATTCGTCGGAGTCGGAGCTGTTGACGGCGTGCCGCCTTGGCCGATGCTGGAACCGCAGCTCGCGGTACCATTCTCCGACGGTGGCTCGCCGGGGTGGCTCGATGGCTCGCGAGAAGCCGCGGTCGACGTACGCGGGGTGGACGATCTCCAGGTTGGCCATGGCCTGCAGTAGCACGCCCGGGCGCTCCTCCTGGCCTGCCGGCGATCGGTCCCGACGACGCTCGTTGAGATAGCGGGCGTAGGCTGCTGCGGAGCTGTCGAGGCCGAACGGGAACCGCCGGCGTCGAGCGCGGTACACCCCATGCGGGAGGAGGCTGGGTGGCGTCGACGGTGCACGGCTCGGAGGCCTCTGGCCTGGCTCCTGGTCCGTGCGCATGATGAACGCGAAGTCGCTGGGCGGTCGCGGGCGCGCCCTGGAAGTCTCCGGCCGTACGGCGGGCAGGCTCCACCTCGGGAACTCCGCGCCGGCCACGGGGAAGTGGGTGTGCGCCGCCGGCACCGCCTGTGCCTAGCGACGATGGTGACGACGGCGCCGCTCACGGGGTGGCGACGTGTGGTGGTGTGGGCGACGTGCCACGCTCCTCGCATGGGGTGGCGTGACACGCCCTCCACTCGGGCCCTCCGTGGAGAGCAAGGTCAGCTCGTTGCCGTTGTCGGTGGCCAGGAACTCGAGGCTCCCGAACCAGATGACGGCACCGGCAGAGAACGAAGGAGTCGAAGCAGCCATCCAGGAAACAGCGAGAAACCGACTCGACACGCGAAGGCCCCTACCTGGTGCGCCAACTATCGGTGTTTCGAACCCGAGGGTATGACACCAACGAGTAATGTGATCGCGTGCTCTCTTCCTGGATGGTGATGCAAGATGACACAAGGATTTATCCTGGTTCGGGCAAAGAAGGCCCTACGTCCAGCGGGGGAGGAGGTTCTTGTATTACTTGCACCTAAGTGCTTGTACAGGGGCGAATACAAGCTCAATGAGTGTGGACCGGAGTCCGGACTCGAGTGTGTACGTGTGTGGACTTGTGTGTTGTCTATCGGAGTTGTGTAACCGTGGACTCGCGTCTTCTCCCCTTCGCGCGAAGGGCCCTGGCGTCCCCTTTTATAGAGCAAGGGGAGGCTAGGGTTACACAAGGGTATTACAGGTGTCGGGGCGTACGATGCCCAATACGGAGAGGGGTAGGAACCCTGTCTTGTCGAGGCCACTGGAGCCGACGTGGGCGTTGCTGTTGAGGCGTCCTTGGGGCGTGGCCTCCATCCCGGGCGCGGACGTGATGACGTGACGATGTAGAAGCCGTACAGCACCCATTCGGGCACGTACAGGACACGGCGGGGTCCCTCCGGATCTTGGGGTACCTGTCTTCCAATAGCATGAAAGCAGTTAGGGCTCGAGGGGCGCGGAGCCAGCCTCGAGGTGGCGCCTACGGGGGGGCTCGAGCCCCCATAGGCATGGACAAGTCCTGTGGAAATTGATTGAGCAGTGGGCATCCGGGCCTCGAGACGTGGCTTGGATGTGCAACAGCGTAGGGTATGGGTTAACAGTGTCGTACTGGAGCCCTTTTGCCCATGCTTGTGGTGAAAACGAGACTTGACTCTGCCCTGGTTACTGTGGTACACGTCGGGCTGCAGAGGACGTGACTAGAGTAGGTGGATGTATTAAATGCGCGGTATGGGGTTGTCATCCGATGCCTGCGTCGCTCGAGGGAAGCATAAGCGCCTCGAGGGATAGGCTGCTGTGCCAGAGAGGCTCGAGGTCCCCTGCGTGGGGTCTCCAGGTATGGTGTTCGGCTGTGGGGGGCTCGAGCCCTAAATTCCAGGACTCGAGGTTTTAGTGGGGCGCTCGCCCAGGGCCTGGCTTTGGAGGGCTTGGGCGAGATGGAGAACGGGCGTCAGCCCGAGGCCTGGCTCGGTGAACTCGGGCGAGACGGAGAGCGCGCGTTCACCTGAGGCCTGGCTTGGTGGGCCAGCGTTGTGGGCCTCGAGGGGTTGGTCTCTTTAAGGGGTTAGACTAGTTAGGTTTGTTATTTACAGGCGTTCTAGGTTTAACCTTTTAGTTTACGTCTATCGGGGGTACCCCTTTTGTGGACCCCCGACACTTTGTGTATTTTCTTTTTGAGGAAACGAGACCGTAATATCGTTGTCTCCTCGGGTGGAGAAGTTTCAGCTGGAAATCGAGATCGATTCACATTTTGAGCTGTGTTCTTCATGTTTTGCTTTTCGTTCTCTCGGTGATTTGCTTCGTTCTCCCAATCCGAGGAATGATCTTTGATTCCAGTTGAACTGAGTTGCTCTAGATCATGAGGCGCATCTTTCCACCGAAGGAATTCACCTCTAACCTTATGAACTAGTAGATCGATCGATTTTCGTTTCAAATCGGTTTTTGTCTCCCTTGCCCTGAATTCTTCCGATTCACCGATTTGGAGTTAGGTTCGAGCCATGATCTCTTTGGGGTAGCTCACTAACCTCCTTGGAACTCCTCATAGCAAGTCTAAGCCTCAGAGCTTTTGATTCATAGGAGATCGGGTTGAATCCGCAGAAGAACTGTGCAGTTTCGGGGGCATCGGACGCTGAGTTCGTCACATCGGACGCTCAGGTGCCACGTGTCCAAGAACAACGTTTTTAAAGGAGCATCGAAGGCTGAGCATCGGACGCTCTGTTGTCCATCAGACGCGTCCGGGGCTGAGCATCGGACGCTAGGGTTTCACTGTTGCAGCGTCCGATGCCTATGCAGTAAGATTCCAGAACAATGCATTTTGCATCGGACGCGTCCGGTGCCTAGACATCGGACGCAGGCCAGCGTCCGATGCTGTGATTTCAGCACTGTTTTGTCTGCAGTTTACTCGTTCGACTTTGGATTTGATTTTGGGTTTTTGCGTTGGATTTCTGACATTGTGCTCTACAGAAACCAGACTTCCCGTTGTGCAAAATAGCCTAAATCCCCCTTGCGTTGCTCGGGGGAGGTTGAGGTTACCCAAAGTCCATCCTGTCACTAGTTGACTTGTGTGAACTTGAGTGAGAAGGCTTTTGTGGTGTCTCGCTGTGTTCCTAGGGAACATCCACCCATTCTCTTGGGTCGTGGACATCACGTGTATTGGTTTTGGTCTTGGGGTTGATTTTCTGGGACAGAGGCCTAAACATTTCGAAAGAAATTTTAAGTCTCCCATTCACCCCCCTCTGGTCGCTTTCTGGTAGAGTTCTCGGTCCTTCAACTCTACACCGAAAAGAGTTTGGGCGGAAGAAATCAACACAGCATGCTATGCATCCAATCGGTTGTTCCCCCATCGTCTCCTTGGCAAGACCCCCTATGAGCTACTCAACAACAAGAAGCTGGATGTATCCTTCTTTAGGGTGTTTGGGTGCAAATGCTACATCTACAAGAAGCGCCAACACCTAGGGAAGTTTCAACGCTGATGTGATATTGGTTTTCTTGTTGGTTACTCATTGAAGTTCAAAGCATATCGAGTATTCAACCATGCCACCGGGATGGTAGAAGAAACATATGATGTGGAATTCGATGAATCTAATGGCTCTCAAGGAGAGCATGAGAATCTTGATGATGTAGGTGATGAACCATTGAGGGAAGCAATGAAGAATATGACGGTGGTAGCCATCAAGCCTAAAGATGATGATGATGATGTGCAAGTCATTGACAAGCCATCCTCATCAAATGTACCACAAGATGATGATAGAGATGGGAGAGAGCCATTTGAAGATACTCATGTCTCCCTTATCAAATGGTGGTACAAGCTCAAGATGTCGTTGCTCCACAAGCGGCCCCTCAATGGTTGATCAAAGGACTACTCCTCTACTACAAGCTCCTCCTCAAGATCTCATCATAGGGAGTCCAACAAGGGGTGTAATGACTCGATCTCAAAAACTTGCTTTATTTATTGAACATCACTCCTTTGTTTCTCTTGTTGAGCCTACCATTGTAGATGATGCTCTTAAGGATCCGGATTAGGTGAATGCTATGCATGAAGAATTGAACAACTTCACCCGCAATCAAGTTTGGACCCTCACTACGTCAAAATCTTTTATGCGCAGCGACGCCAAAATTCGCTCCGTGACGAACACTTATTTTGCCCGCTGTGGTAAATCCAACAATTTACCACGGCGGGCATTTTTTATTTAACCATGACGGGGAATTTCGCCCACTACTGTTAATCAATTAACCGCAGCGGACACGCTAAAAAGCCCGCCATAGAAAATAAAAAATTTACTATGACGGACGTCCTAAGACGCCCGCTGCAGTAAATTGATTAACTGCAGCGGACGTCCTTTTAAGGCCCGCCACGATAAATCCCGGCTCATCTCAAAGTCCATTCAGTCGGGCTCATATATAAACACGACTTAGGGTTGTGGCCGTCTCACCTCCCCCACCCCGTTGCACGCCGCTCAGCCTCCCTGGATCCCCACCGCTCAGCCCACCCCGCACGCCTCTCCTTCTCCCCACCGCTCCCTCTCCCTCCCACCGTTCTCTCTCCCTCTCCCGTGCGAAGCAGTAGGTTAGCACCCAGCAGCAGATGGCGACGATGACAACGCAGCTGGCATCACGCGGGTCTAGGCTGAGGCGGCGTCCTGGGTGCGTCGAGGCGCCACGGGCGCGTGCTGTGCTGGGCGCCGTGCTACGCGTGTCGAGGCACCACGGGCATCCATGTGCACGCGCGCTCGCGTTGAGGCGGCATCTCTGTGCACGCGCGCTTCTGCGCTGAGCTCGCCGCCGCTCTTGCCGCCGCCAGGAGCAGCCAACAGCGGGTGGCCGAGTTGGAGGAGGAGGTGGCGCCGTCGGATCCGGTGTGGAGTGGAGCGCGCGAGGCCCCAGCGAGGTGGATTTCCCTCCCTCCCGCACCTGCTCTACCTCGCCGTCACCGGTGGCGCTCAGATCCACGGCGGCGGCGCTCGCGACGGGCGGTCCAGATCTGGCACCGTGTGGATCCAGCGGCGACGGCGGATGGGCTCGACGCCAGGCCCGAATGGGCTCGCGTTGGGCTTGTCCATTTTTTTATTTTATTTTTAATGTATTTACTGAAGCGGGCAACTGGAGTCCGCTGTGGAAAATCAATGTTTACCATGACGGACAACTTTGCCCGCTGCGAAAAATATATTTCGCCCGCTGCGGTTAAAAATTTTGTAGTAGTGCCTTGAAGAGTGACCTAAAGGCGCAAGAGTCATTGGAATAAATTGGGTATTTAGAAACAAGCAAGATGATCAAGGCAAGGTTGTTAGAAACAGGGCAAGGCTAGTTGCAAAGGGGTTCTCTCAACTTGAAGGCTTAGATTTTAGAGAGACCTTTGCACCGGTTGCAAGACTCAAAGCCATTCGTATCCTCCTTGCATATGCATCACATCATGACATTAAACTATATCAAATGGATGTGAAAAGTGCATTTTTAAATGGCTTCATAAATGGACTAGTCTATGTTGATCAACCTCCCGGGTCTGAAGACCCTAGATATCCTAGTCGTGTTTATAGGTTGTCCAAGGCGCTATATGGGCTCAAGCAAGCCCCTAGAGCATGGTACGAGCGCCATCGGGAGTTCCTCATTGAGAAGGGCTTCATCATTGGGAAGGTTGAAACCACACTATTCACCAAGAAGCTTGATGGAGAGATCTTCATTTGTCAAGTCTACGTTGACGATATCATCTTCGGGTCAACAAATGAAGCATATTGCAAGGAATTTGGTGACTTGATGTCGAAGGAGTTCGAAATGTCCATGATTGATGAACTCACATTCTTCCTAGGCTTCCATGTCAAGCAATTGAAGGAGGGGACTTTTATATCTCAAGAGAAGTACAGAAAAAACCTCCTCAAGCGCTTCAACATGGATGATTGCAAGCCTATCAAGACTCCAATGCCAACAAATGGACATCTCGACCTAGATGAGGGAGGTAACTCAGTTGATCAAACTCTCTACCATTCTATGATTGGTAGCTTGTTATATTTGACCGCATCTAGGCCCGACATAATGTTTAGTTTGTGCATGTGTGCTAGATTTCAAGCCGATCCTAAGGAATCACATCTAATAGCCGTAAAGAGAATTCTTAGGTACCTAAAGCACACCACAAGCATTGGCCTTTGGTATCCCAAAGGAGCTAACTTCCAACTCGTTGGGTATTCCGATTCGGATTACGCGGGTTGCAAAGTAGATAGAAAGAGCACATCCGGATGGTGCCATTTGCTTGGGAGATCGCTAGTTTCATGGAGTTCGAGGAAGAAAAATAGTGTGGCCTTGTCTACCGCCGAGGCGAAATACATAGCCGCGGGTGCTTGTTGTGTACAAATCCTTTACATGAAACAAACCCTTTTAGACTCTGGTGTAGTTCTAGAAAGGGTACCTTTGTTGTGTGACAATGAGAGCGCGGTTAAGCTTGCTAACAACCCGATTCAACACTCTCGCACCAAGCACATGGATATTCGACATCACTTTCTAAGAGACCATGTTTTAAAGAAAGATATATCCTTAGAGGTGGTTAGAACCGAAGATCAATTGGCGGATATCTTCACAAAACCCCTAGATGAAAATACCCTTTGTAGACTGCGAAGTGAGCTTAATGTGCTTGATCTAAGTAACTTTGTCAAAAGGTGAAAGGGGGTTGTCTTTGCATTGCATTGTATAATATGCCATGTTTAAATTATGTTATGCACATAGGCTTGTCAGACGTGGTTAAGATAACTGCCCTAAAAAGCGTGTGAAGAAGCTTACCCATGAGCAAACTTGACAAGCAACCTGGATTCAAATTCTGTATTGCATTGCATATGCATATTTGTTGTTTGTCGTTTCTTTTCAGTTAAGCTTGAGCAACCGATGTGTTCATCCACCGCTAGGGGCAGCGTTTGAGGCTCCTAATGGTTGACACCCCTAGTTTCGGTGGCCACATGTTGTCTCCTCGGGTTTTATTGTCTATTTTCTCTAAAAAGGATATGTAGACTAAGGCAAATTATTAATAAAATTGAGGGTTTGTGCGAGGATGCTCATACTAGGTTCCAACTGGTGTTTATTTGCCTCTTATTTGAGTTGGAACTTTGTTGGGAGAGGGAGCCACAATGGAGATCTTCGAAACAGTCCAAAATGCAGCATCGGACACTGGATCCATCATCCGATGCCGACACTGTAGACAACCCCGGTTGGAGCAGTGCTCGGTTAGCGTCCGATGTGTCACCATTGGTGCGTCTGAGGCTCCATCGGATGCTGCCCAGCGTCCGATGCCGAGGCAAAGGACGCGTCCGATGTGATTTTGGCGGTTCTGGAGCTCTCTGGATGGACATCGGCGCGGGTTGTTCTTTTCACTGATGACTGGACCCCACGTGTCATATCTTCTCTTCTTCGTCTTCGACGCGCTCGAGCTCGAGCACCCCGCACCCTAACCCTAACCTCGCGCCGAGCTCGCCCATCGCCCGCCGCCGGCCTTCGTGCTCGCCCCCGCTCCTTGCCGTGCGTGCCCGCTCCACCTCGCCCGCTGTCCTAGCCGCTCGCGCACTCTCTCGCTGCCGCAACCGCGCCCGAGCCTGCCTACCAGCTCGCCAGAGCCAAGCTCCTCCTGCCGGAGTTTGCCAGAGCCGAGTTGTCCTCGCCTGCAGTTCTCGCCGGAGCTCATCCTCATCTTCTCCATCTCTGGCGTACATATCCCCGCCTGCTGGTACCTCACAGTGAGCATTCGCCTCTTCCCCATACCTATGCACACTAGATGCTCGATGAAATGCCCCAATAGTCGTTCCTCCATGATTTGAACCCCGTTTCCCTCCAACCCTTTTGCAGACCCTTTCGCGTGATACGTGGGTGCCCGAACGTCGGTTCTCGTCATGTGCTTGGGTCGTTTCGTCAGTTCGTCAGGTAGCAAAGCCCTCTCCTCTCTTATCTTATATGCTTTGCTTCATAGGCTCTCCTTCTCTCTAGAATATGTATATGCTTATTATATATCCTCTCTATTCTATGCAGCGAGTTAGTGGCAGTTGGTAGTTGGTCAGTGTCAGAGAACCCAGGGCCAAGCCCGCAGGTAAGGATCGAGGCCAAGCCTCGCGAGTGTCAGTGTCAGTTGGCTGTCAGTGTCCGGGGGAGTCTCTGTTAGTGATTTGCTTGTCAGTTGGACTTGTCAGGGTTTTTTTGTTGGCCGTGTATCTTTCAGTGACAGATCAGCTTCTTTCAGTGGCAGTTGCTTCTTGTTCTTCTCAGCTATGCGCTGCAAGAACGTCGGTGGTGCTTCAGAGGATTCCCCCCTCGTCCTCCTCCTTCCGGTCAGTGGACAGGGAAGGGGAAGCTGCTTACACGCAGGAAGCGTACCAGAGCTCAGAGGGAGGCCGATCAGGCCCTTGCCGTTGCCGAGGCAGTAGATAGAGCAGAGCTGGGAGGCTGTGGTGGTGGCTTGAGGATCGAGGACCAGCTCACCCCCGAGCAGAGGCGCGCAGTTGAGACGGTTGAGCGTTGGCACGACTCATCGTCTGGCACCCTTATGGCTGCCGGTCGCCGAACGACGTTTACCGCACCAGTGGACGAGCCCTAGGGTTCCGGACAGGGCCAGGCAGAGGCCGAGGCAGCTAAGCTAGAGGAGGCTGAGGCAGAGGAGGAGGTACCAGAGGAGGTGCCTAGGCACCGGTCGACTCGTCGCAGGACTGATGTGCCACCCCGGCCCGACGTCCCTCTGTGGGGTGCACGTGCTCCATCGAGGCTTCCACCCCGCCGATACCATGACTGGACCTCCGTGCGGCCACCTGCTTCCAGATACAGACACTTCGTTTAGTGCTAGTTGAGCAGTGGTCCCCGAGAGAGCGCCAGCAGCAGGGAGGGCCTGAGTTCTACACTGTCCTCCAGGAGGATTTCTACCAGGGATACAGGAACGTCGGCATCTGTTTGCGTTCATAGAGAGTCTATCCCGTGGAGGCAGTGGTCACAGTAGCTGGAGAGCAGATCCGCCCTATACTCACGTACCTACCTGGCCTGACAAACTTACTAGGGCAGTCTGGCTCGTATATTGAGGACTGGGTGTTTTAGTTCTACGCTTCACTTTGGGTGCACCCAGATAGAGAGACTATTGAGTTCGCTTTCAGAGGGGAGCACTACCGCTTGTTCTCGTCAGAGATCTAGGACTGGTTCGGATTGCGTCACTCTGCGACCCGATCCACGACTTGTGCTACGACAGGACAGAGCCTCCCAGACGCCAACACGGCGGTGCGCCACCCTCGACAGATTTGATTCGCCCGTGCTTCCGTGAGCCTTTTGGCGAGGGCTCGAGTTGTGCGCCGAAGGATCTTACCCCTTCAACTCTGATCCTCAACGAGGTCTTGCGTCGGACTTTGCTTCCCAGGGTTAGCTTCAAGGAGGGCCTGTTGCGACTCCAGTTATGGCTTCTTGCTTATATGGTTAGGCAGTAGCAGTTCAATATTTTGGATGTGATACTTTGTGAGATGGAGGACACTATGGCAGATGGCATCAAGGCCCGCATGCAGCTACCCTACGCACACTGGATTTCTTATATTCTGTGGAAGGTAGCAGTCACTACAAGGACACGCCCAGGACAGTCCCTCACCAGCTCCGTGACCGTATTCTCTGAGAATAACATGGGTCAGCTTTTGGGACATGGTCGGGACCACAGGCAGCAGCAGGAGGCACCATCCAGCTCTAGCCGTCGACCAGAGGTGCCAGAGTCTGCTCAGGAGCAGGACGAGACCGTCCGAGCCCTCGTGCAGCAGGAGCTTGCATAGTTAGAAGGCGAGCGACAGTACGTCGCCGAGGACCCCACCAACAGCTCCGACGAGGACTACTAGCTCCCGCCCCACGTTCAGCCTCGCGCACACAACTCACATGCTGGGACGTCTGGTTCCTCTGATCCTGCTTTGCTAGCTATACTTTCACGGATGGAGGAGCAGCAGAGGACTGTGACCCAGGACATACAGAGGCTCGCATAGGAGCAGCAACGACTTGCTCAGGCACAGGCCCTCGGATAGCAACAAGCACATGACCGGCCAGACGCTCTTCAGAGGAAGATGATGGAGCTACAACAGCAGACATTGATCTTCATGGAGAGGATCATGAGTGGACCTCCTCAGTGGCAGTGGTAGCAGCCTCCACCTCAGCAGCAACTTCAGTGGCCGCCACCTGTCCCACCGCAACAGCAGCAGCAGTTTAGCCAACAGCCGCAGTTCTCCGGCCCTGGTTCCTCCCAGTTCACGAGCTACACTACTGCACCTGGAGGGGCCCAGCTATTCAGCCCGCTTCACACTGGCTTAACTCCACGTCTGACAGACTACCTGTTCCCGATGACCACTATAGTGACGCGGGATCTGTCTTCCACTTTCAGTGAGCTCACCGGCCTACCCACTCCAGACATGCCTATTTTAGCTCAGACGTCGACAGCTCCTGTTACCTCCACTACGGAGACTCTTCCGAGTTCTGTCGCGTCATCAGAGCAGACTGAACCGGTTCTGTCTGAGACCATGACGTCGGCGCAGCCTGAGTTGGCACCTATTCTAGAGCTTCCACCCTCCGACCCTCAGGCAGGCACAGCTACAAGACTGAGACCGCCACCGAGCTGACAGAGACTGAGACTGCAGGGAAGACACAGCAGACCTAGAAGCTTCAGCAGTCAGAGCCGCCAGAGCAGACCCAGATCGCTTCACCAGAGCTTCCAGCTCGTGAGGGTCAGCAGGCTACAGGCTTGTCTTCGTCAGACTCCGAGGCACTTCTGTAGCAGTTCGAGTTCTCTCAACGCACTCTGGAGAAAGCTCCTGATTCGTCTGCGCCACCTCCGCCCTTCGACACTTAGTTTGGTGTTTGATGCCAAAGGGGGAGAGTGGTCGAGTATAGCGATAGGGGGAGCGATGTGAGAGGGATTTGACTCTTTTGATGTGTTATGATTCACATACGCTCTTGCTTATCGCATATCTTTTGCTCATCATATATATATGTGTGTGTGATATGGACCTCATGACATGTTTGTGTTTCTATGATATCTTATATGGCATGTCATTTCGTTTCGCTCGATTACTTGTGCTTAATTCATATTCAGTTGGTATTCGAGCTCTTTTTCTCTTGCACTTGCTTTTCACTCTAACTCGTTGAGTGCAGGTTGTTGACATGATATGTATGAGCTTGCCCCTAATCATTTTCTCTTATTTATCACAAGTTCATACATGTCATGATATTGAAAACCTCTTCTCTCTATACTCGAGGTCGTGTTGTCATCAATCACCAAAAAGGGAGAGATTGAACGCATCTTGGCCCCTAGTGGGTTTCAGTGATTGAATGAAATACAAGATTACTATGACTAACGCGTGTTTTGCAGAAACAGGGATGAGTTATGTCATGGTAATAGCGATGATACGGGCATATGGAGTTCAATGTCCCCTGGCTATGGAAATCATTTCGGTTTTCAAAGGACGAACGACGAAGACGGTGGTAGACTAGCCTAAGTGTCATATGGTGTTGGAGGACACTTAGGTAGTCTTAGGTCTTTATTTTTCCTTTGGTCGTACTATAAAGGGGAGTATGAATCAGTAGCTTGACCTAGATGAGTCTATTGAGGTAGGTGTGGTGCACACTTGTTATTTCATAGCCCCAGGTAGCTCAGAGAGAGCCCTTATGTCATGAGGATGAAAAGTCATTAAGGCCGCGTCGCGATCCGAGTTGGTTTTTCCTTTGAAAAGGGCATCAGACGTTGGCCTGGTGGGCATCGGACGCGCGTTCTATGCTCACAAGACTTGAGAGTCTCTGGTGCGTGGCATCGAACGCTCCGATGTTGTCACATCGGACGCGCCTGTGCCACTGTTCTGAGAGAGTGCCCTGAGGGGCACATCGGACGCTGGCATCGGACGCTGAGGGCCAGCGTCCGATGTCTATGCAGAGAGGTTCCAGAGAGGTCAGAATCACATCGGACGCATCCGATGTGATGGCATCGGACGCTGCCCAGCGTCTGATGTCCCTTTAAGAGGTCTGACATAACGTACAATTGACCGTTGGGTCGAGGGCATCGGCGCGTCCAATGCCAGGCATCGGAGCGTCCGATGCCCCGAAAACTGCGTTGTTCAGTGCTCTTTTGGATGGCCAGTTGGGGGAGTATTTATACTCCTCCCCCTCCTCCATTAAAGCGTTCTTGCCATTTCCATCAGCTGAGAAACACCTTGAGAGAGCAAGGGAGAGCAAGAGCCCTAGTGAGGTTGAGAGAATCCTAATTGTGAGAATTAGTGACCTCATTAGTGAAAGAGAGTTGCAAGTGTGCATCCATCCATCTCTTTGGCCATGTCTTGGTCAAGTGAGAGTTCTAGCTTGTTATTCTTGGTGATCGGCATCACCTAGACGGCTTGGTGGTGATCGTGAAGCTTGGAGAGGATCCGAAGGCATTGTGGATGATCCAAGCAAGCTTGTGACCGGTAGTGAGCGATTCATTGGGCCGGAGTGGCGAAGAATCGGCTCATAGTGAGCACTTGATCCTTGCGCGGATCAAGGGGGAGCGATACCCTTGCGCGGGTGCTCCAAAGAGGACTAGGGGGTGTGCCGACACCTCGATACCTCAGCAAAAAGATCGTCATGTCATCTCTACTCCTTTACATACGCATTTACATTTGAGCAATTCAATTCCGTAATTTACTTGTTGTTCATACTTTATTGAATTGCCTTGCTAGAGTACGAGTGGCATAGAAATTGTCTTTTGTGCGATAGAGTAGAGAGAAACACACTTCTAGGCACAAGGGGTTAATTGGGCTTAATAGGTTTTAATTCTTGCTAAAGTTTTAGAAAATCCCAATTCACCCCGCCTCTTGGGCATCTTGATCCTTTTAGGAAGAAGATCATCGCCGACCAGGTTCATCAACCTGTTCTTCGCCCATCGCCGACCAGGTTCATCGACCTGGCCTTCACCCGTCACCGACCAGGTTCATCGGCCTAGCCTTCGCACGTCGCCGACCAGGCTCATTGGCTTGGCCTTTGCTCCTCACGGACTTCGCTCATCGCCACCTTCGCTCACCGTCGCCTTCGCTAGTCGCCGACCAAGCTCGTTGGCCTAGCCTTTGCCATCGCCGCTTTCGCTCATCGCCGCCTTCACTCCTCACCGCCTTCGCTCGTCACTGACAAGGCTCGTTGGCCTGGCCTTTGCTCATCGCCGCCTTCGCTCATCCCCGCTTTTGCTCATAGCCGCCTTCGCTCGTCGCCGCCTTTGCTTGTCGCCACCTTCATTCGTCGCCGCCTTCGCTCATCACCGACCAGGCTCGTTGGTCTGGCCTTTGCTCATCGCCGCCTTTGCTCATCGCCGCCTTTACTCATTGCAGTCTTCGCTCATCGCCTACCAGGCTCGTTGACTTGGCCTTCGCTCATCGCCGCCTTCGCTCATCGCTGACCGGGGTCATTGGTCTGGCCTTCGCTCGCCGCCGCCTTCGCTCGTCGCCGACCAGGTTCATTGACCTGGCCTTCGCTTGTCGCCATCCAAGGTCATTGACCTAGCCTTCACCGTCGCCGACCAGGTTCGTTGGCTTGGCTCTCGCTTGTTGCCGGTGTGCATCAAGTCGCTCCATGCTGTTTAGATCAGGGTGTTGATTTTGGACAGCTCATCGGGGCAGTTGCTAAATGCTCTACAAGCTCGGCACAAACATCTACTAGGCTCCGCGAAGATGGGTCGAGATGGTCTCTAGCCCAGGTCGGCCGGCCTGAGGGTGGGGTCGGCCGGCCCCACCTGTCAGCCACCAGGCTCTGCCTTCGTCGAGGTGTCTTCTAGAAATTTCCTTGTTGCCCTAATGCGACTTGTCTTCCGTTTGCATGATTTGTCGTGTTCGAGTAGGATTCTACCTCTTTCTATGTGCTGGAAAACTCCGTGGAAGATAGCAATTCACCATAGCTATTGGATCTGTTAGTTTAGACCCTGAATTATGTTGCTTGGTGATGAGTCCAGGTTGTGCTAGAAGCTTCCATGTCGTAGCTAACAAGAACTCTCGTCGGGACTCCAAATGTAGCAAACCATATGTCCGTTTCAATCGTCTCGACGAGCTCTTCGCAATGGTGTGCTCTGTTTCATCACTTGAGATACTTTTATATGGTGAAATATTGATAACCCTGCAAAACAAGTGAGAACAACACAACTCATGGAACTTGTTAGAATCAAACACTACAACTATGCTTTATGGTTCATTTCTTATCATTCTATGCATTAGTTGATGGTATAATGTTGACTGTAAGGACCGCCAACAAGTTCCCCCAAGCTTACCCTTTTCTAGTCCCTGAGCAAAGCCAAATTCAACAATGGATCAAGAGTTTCTGCAATATTTTCACTTCCAATAAGTACACAAGCATTCAAACAAAAGTTCTCATTTGGATTAGAAAAGATATCATATTATTTATCACGGGGCTTAGTACTTTACCTTGAATCTTGAGTAACTGAAAGATAGAATGATCAAATCAAGCACTATGTCTCTAGTTCTTTCACTTCACCATTATCCCGGAGTTTTTATTCATATCAAAAAAAGCTTAAAAATGTGTGATGTTAAATTAAACAATCGATCCAAAGAGAAAGTCAGCCACACCATTGAATCGAGAAGTGCATATGTATGGAAGGTGGAGTCGGATGCTCTTTTAAATATATCACTCTCTTCTGTTTATCAGAGACATATGGCTATCAGCCTAATTCTACTGTCAGTCACGTGTTCATTTTTTTTAATATTCTCTCTCTTTTTTTTCTTTTTTCGAAGTTCCGGACACTTGTCCCTTTTTAATTCCTCGGGATCTATCTTTTTGAGGTTTGAGACACTTGTCCCTTTTTATTTCCTCGGATATTTTTTTTCTCTTTCTTTTTTTTAATAGCCACATGTTTCCAACAAACTTTTGAGAGGATAGCAACAAATAATTGTGAGCATTTATGCAGAAGATGAATAAAATGTGTAAGTGATCTTAATTCAATAGCATGATAACTTCTTATAGGGTCGACAAAACTTTATTAAATATATTTATTATTAATGATGTTTAATATTGAGAAATCTCCAGGACTCTAGTGTTGTTTAGAACAAGATAATAGCTGGTCAGATCATCACATATCATATCTGTCAATGACCTAGACCATAGATCAAGCATTTGCTACCCATGTATTTAGTTTTATTTTAAAGCATCATTATTAATTAGGAGAACTCGTGTTTGAACGCTAAGTACTAGAAATAAATTACGATAGAGCAACTATTCATCATTTCCATTTTAAGATATTATAGAGAGATTGCTTCTTTTATCAACTTCTTAAAACACACTAGACACACTATTTTATTTATTTAATCTAACACACTTTAATATATAATATAAAAGCTAATAATAAAAATATTAGTAATAATAATAGTAATAGTAACATACCTTAATAGCGAAGATAACGGGGGTGCGTCTCCCCCAAGCTAATCCCTTCGATAGCGTCGAGCCTTCATGTGCCCGAATATTTTTGTTCTTTTTCTTTTTTAAAGGTGAGCCTTCATGTGCTCACATATTTTTGGGGTTTTTATTTTTAAGAGTGAGCCTTCATGTGCTCACATATTTTTGGTGTTTTATGTTTTTAACTGAAATTCAAAAATATATAGATATATTACCTCGGATAACGGGGGAGCCTTTTCCCCCAAGCTAGATGCTTGCGTGTTCGTTCTTTTGGTAGCGTCGATGTACTTCACTCCTCTGGTCCTTAATGGCAGGTTATTTGTCTTAGTCTCTCCAGAGTGGATGAAGTTATCTGGTCTTCTCATTGATTCCTCCTAAACTCAAATAGACAACAAAGCTCGTGGAATTGATTAAGCGTTAGTGGTAAAACCATTTATGTCTTATCGAGCCTTATAGATGTTTAAGCAAGCATGATTCAACAAGAGTTTAATATTTTTTTGGATTTTTATATTTTATATGCAGATGCAAAAAGTAAGAAATGTTTTTTTGTGCCCCCACAGTAAACAGTTGAATATTCACATGGGGCTTAAAAAGTTTTTTTTAAAAAAAATGCAATGTGATAATGCAACATGATTATTTTTATTTTTATTTTTCTATGCAATGCAGAAATTAAAATGCTTATGAGTGAAGTATGATGATGTAATGATTAAATATGATGATGCAATAAATGATTAAGAATTAAATATGATAAATATGCAGAAAAGTAAATATGAGGATAACTACCGACTTTTACCTTTTGGCGAAGGTTCGGATATTTAGGTCCGACGAACCGGACATTCCCTTGGTTTAGACCTCCCAAGTTGTGTCAGACGTTTGGAAAGTTGTTTCTAATTGTTCCTCTATAGGTGGTGTCTTTTTCTTGCATACTTTCTTGGTCTGAGTCTTTACTTCCTACTTTTCACTTTCTTGATGTTTCTCTTCTTCTTGCTTTTCTGGGACAGTGTCACTAGCTTCTTCTTTGTGATTGGCTTCTTCATTCTTGATGGCTTGTCTTCTTTGGCGTTGAGAGCGGCGTCTTTCACTTCTACTCTTCTTGAGTGCTTCATTAGGTATTTAGTTGATGAAGTAGCATCGTGCCTTCTCTCCAGAAAAGTAAAAATGGATTTCCTCTTACTTCATATAGATGATTGCACTTGTAGTGTAGAGGGACGGTCTTCCTAAGATGAGGTGGACATCATCGTCTTCTCCCATGCTGAGAACCAAGAAGTCTGTTGGGACTTCATGACCTCTAATTCTGACTACGACGTCTTCTACCATTCCTTCTTGTTTATGCCTCTTGATTTGGTGTCATCTATGTTCTTTGTTTGCCCAGCAGTTTGAAGTGAAGCATCTTGCTCAGTGTGCATGTTCTTGTATATCCAGGACCTTCACTCTGTAGAATTTGGGAGTTGACAAACTTCTCCATGTTCTGCTCAAGAGTGTATCCTGCTCATAAAGACAAGGTAGAGATCAAGTTCATGGGCTCTGTTGGTGGAAAAACACCAACAAAACCAAAAGGTTTGTTCATTTCTCTCTAACTTTAGGCATATTGAACCAGGTACAAATGTTGATTATATGTTTTGCACAGTTTTAATATGAGCGATATGAGATTACAAGATGAGCATGAATATCTCAAAACATTTGACAGATCATATTACTTAACCCATGGAAGGATAATCTATTTATGCATAATGTATCTATCTAATTGTGATCTATCATCTTCCAAAGGTTGCATGTACAACATTTTAGTTCATTAAGATAGTGAGATTCAAGAGAGTAAAGCTAGGAACAAAGATCAAAGGACTAAACATGTTGAGTTGATTAGGTTAGATCAAGTGTAGTGTAACTTAAACATGTTTGGTTCTTTATCTGTGCACACACCAGAATCAAGGAGAAGCTTTTAAAGTGATGGTCACTTACCTTGAGATGTTACCTTAATCATTGAAGAGTGATGGTACCATATCACCTTGTGGAAGCTTCCCTTGCCTAGTGGTTGTGCATCTTGTTCATGTACTTTTGTCTCCTTGTTGCACTCCTTCATTGTCTTGAGAATTCATGATGTTGTTCATCTTGAAGGGGCTTGGTTGAGATTTGTTCAACCACTTCCATGGAGTGAGTGCCTTGATTGTGTCTTGTTTGTGGCACTCTTCTCCTTGTTGCATGGATCTCATCTCTCTATGATGAATGAGTTGTATCTTCCTTGTGTAAGTTGTTAAAGTTCATATGTCACCCTCTTTATCTCCAGTGTGAGTTTATCTCAGGACTTTCCCAGATTGACTTTGAAAGTTTTCCTGCAGGGGTTAGTCCAACAAAATATCCAATATCTACTATAGCATACTATCAGTTCAGAAATCAACCTAGACACCGCGTCTAATTTGACTTAGGAAGGTATTCTAACCTAAGCACCATGCTTAATTTAAAATCCTTCTGAAGCAAAATCAACACACCTCTTGGTTTAAACTAAACTCCATGCTTAATTTAAAGAGATGTATGACTGTACTTCAAACCTAAACATATACTATACTCCCTCTATATTCATTTGTAGGGCATCTAAAGTAGTATCCCTAATACCAAGACGAACAGCTCGCGCATTGATTCAAGGATTAACTTCGGCCGTAGGTGTGTGTTCACACGGGCTGCCGCTAGCCTGGCCAATTCCCATGCATATGCATGTCTCACGTGATTGGCCAACTATGAGTACGCATGGCTCCCTTGCTCGTGATTGGTCAAAATGAACACCTACACTCTCGCCTGCGTAACTGTGCATCTTAATATAGTTGCACGCCCTATATTACATCAAAAATAAAAATCACTATCGCGCCCTATAAATGATTACCGAGGGAGTAGCAGATAAAGGTAGCATGAGAGCATTATAGAGATTTACTCAGATGGTGATGAAAGAGAATAATTAGTGTTTAACAAATTGAGCATGTCTTAAAGGTAGGGACAACCAACATAGCAACATGGCAAGGATATTTTTATGTAAGTTATTCCCCAAGCTTGAATTTTGCAAAAATGAAGTTTGGATGAATATAATTCAATGTTGCATGATGATTGATTGGACATACCTTGTGTTTGTCATTCCTTCCATCTTTTTGCTCCAGACATGGAAAGGTTAGTGACAAGAATACCCGAAGGAACATTTCTACAATTATATTTCTATGCTCATTACACAAGGGCAATGTACTCATGTTAGGACCTAAAAATTGCTTGTTTTAGGACACTGAGCTTGTCTTTCGGAAACCTTTAAGATGTGATTTGGTGAAGTGGTTTCACCTCCAACACCAAGTTAAGAGCACATCGAGATCTACAATATTTGTGATAAACATATGCATCTACAACCACCCTTTTGAAGTTTTTGTAAACAAAAAGTGTGAGGGGGTTGAAGATCTCGAATGTGGTGAGGTTGGAGAGACAAATAGATTGGGGAGATGTTTCATATGAGCAAGGATTTAATGAAGTGGTTATGGAATAGATTCCATGCTCATTGATGCCATCTTTGTCTCCAATCTGAATGTTCAGAATTTCACTTGGATTGGTCTCATCTAGGTCCTCTTCGATAGATGGATGAATCTTCGTTTCTAAGGGAGTTAAGTACTCTATATTTGAATCTAAGCCAAGGTTAGATTCCATTAAGGCTTCTTCCCTGTCCATCCATTCTACATATTCCTGCCACCGTCGTAGAATCTTTTGATCATCCTCGTGGTCTTCATGACTCCTATTATTTGATTGTCTTAGTGGATTTTTAGGATTGTCATGAGACTAGGAAGGATGAGTATAAGAGGAATCTTCGAGGTCAAGGATGGGTTTAGAGATGTGTTCATTTGTGAGCATAGTATGGGAGTAGATAGAATTTTCTATGTGCGTGGTTTAGTTCTCCTTCTATGGCATCACTTGACTTGCCATCCTCGACTAGTTCATAATGGGAATCAGGACATTCTTTAAGAGAACCGTTCTTGTGAGGATTTGAATTATCTTCGCTTGAAGGTTTCTTATGAAACTGGAAGTCTAGACCATTAGCACCAGATAGATTAGAGCTCTCCAATGGTGGAATTTCTTCTTCCCTAGGAGGATTTTGGGGCAATGATGGTTTAGGATGGATAGCTAAATATTGGGATTTGAGTGGTTGTGATTTGGCTATCAAAACTTCCTCTTCTTGTCTAGGAACTGATTCCTTCTCTTCCTCAGGGATTGGTTTCTGAATGCTAGGGCAAGGGGTCTTTCCGCTCATTATATCAATTAAGTACCTTTCTTTACTAGCAGACGGGCAAAGGAACACTCCTCTAGAGGCTATATCAAGGGATTCCCTATTCTCCCTACTAAGACCCATGTGAAAGTGTTGCAAAAGATCGAATAGATTCTGCAATAGAAAGATCTGGGCCACTGAGAGTAAGGTCAATAAATCGATCCCATGATTCGCCAAAAGATTCTTCTTCTAGTTGTCTAAAAGTTAGAACCTCTTTCCGAAGGTTAATTACTTTGGAGATGGGAAAGAATTTTAAAAGAAATTTAGTGCATAGTGTCTCCCAATCTCCATGAACACTTCCTATGTTGAGATTATACCAATGTTTAGCTTTTCCCGTTAAGGAGAACGGAAAAAGGGTCCATTTTAAGGTCTTCTATGCGAAGGAGGCCACAAATTTGACTAAACTCTCGTAGGTGTGTGTCTGGGTTTTCCTCACCTTCTCCCGAGAAAGGGTGTTTTTGAACAAATTCTATGAATTCCAGGCTTATCTCAAAACCAGATGTTGTGATAGGCTCTAAATGTCCTGGTGGTTTAAGGAATGTGCCCGTGAATCTAGCATATTGACAGATAGGAATGTTATCATCCATGCTAGAGATGAAAGGATAGATAAGAAGGAAGAATAACAAAGATGAGGCAAAGGATAAAAGTAAAGGATAGAGGGAAAAGATAAAGATAAGAAAAGATAGGAGATTTTTTTCTTTTTTTATATAAAGATTAAGCTAGGTTTGTAGTTAACTCAGCAACCGTTTCCCCGGCAACGGCGCCAGAAAGCTTGTTGGCACTTCTTAGCGTCACACTAATGCTAGGCTGACACCACTAGCAGCAACACAAAGAAGTGGTTGCTTGGTATATATGAGCACACAGAAAAAGATCCGCAAGAGTACGGATACCATTGTAGCTTTCACCCGGAGGTTTTAATATTGTATCCACACGGAAACATGTGAGATCAACTACGTTCTAACTTAACCCTAAAAGATAAATGAATGATAGTAGAAACTAAAGTAGCAATAATATAAAGTAAAAACAAGATTAAAGCGTAAGGGAAGTAGCAATCTATAGTATGGGGTCGATAGCAGGAGTATAAAGAGGATAACTTGGGACTCGTCTAGTTCTGATCTAGGCAAGAGAATATGTTTTATATGAATCAACTGGGGACATTACGATAGAAGGGTTGCATCCAGAGTTCCTCGCAACTAGGTAACTACAGTCCTGCTAGTCCTATAAACGGGGAGGCGGACTACAAAGGATTCAACGGGTCTATAAGAGTCACACCCGCGAGCTACCACCTAAATACGCCCGGCCTATACGAGTAACCCGAGTCTAAGCACCACGCCTACACTACAAATTATACTCTAATCTACTGCAGTAAATTAAAGTACTCAAAAGAAACTCGTGACCAGAAGAATAATATAAACAAGAAACTTACATTAATCATAAGTTGATTACCCGAAGCATCTCAGGAGCAAGCTCGAACGAAGCTTGATCCTGCCAAAGTACAACCGGAGGAAGAAGCACCGACAGGCCGGCATCTCCTCCAAACTCCTCCCTCGTTCTCCATCTCTCTAGGAGACTAGATCTAAACTAATTCTAGAGAGAGGTTTTCCATTCGAGGGACACCTCTCAATCTAGAAACCCTAGCTGTTGCTCTTGGCTACACCTATGATGAAGATAGATAATGATGGATGCTCCAAGGCGGGGGTCTGGGGCTCCTTATATAGCCCGGTGGGATGATCCGCAGCCCTCGGATCAAACTGACCTTGAACAATGGTTGAGATGCGTCGAGGAGGTCGATTAGGGCACGCTCCACGAAGATGGGCCGAGATGGTCTCTGGCCCAGGTCGGCCGGCCTGGGGGTGGGGCCGGCCGGCCCCACCTATCATCCACTAGGCTCCGATCCGCCTTCGTCGAGGTGTCTTCTAGAACCTTCCTTGTTGCCCTAATGCGACTTGCCATCCGTTTGCATGATTTGTCGTGTTGGAGTAGGATTCTACCCCTTTCCATCTGCTGGAAAACTCCCTGGAAGATAGCAATTCACCATAGCAATTGGATCTGTCAGTTTAGACCCTGAATTATGTTGCTTGGTGATCACTCCAGGTTGTTCTAGAAGCTTCCATGTCATAGCCAACAAGGACTCTCTCGTCGGGACTCCAAATGTAGCAAACCATATGTCTATTTCGATCGTCTCGACGAGGTCTTCGCAATGGTGTGCTCTGTTTCATCACTTGAGATACTTTTATATGGTGAAATATTGATAACCCTGCAAAACAAGTGAGAACAACACAACTCGTGGAATTTGTTAGAATCAAACACTACAACTATGCTTTATGGTTCATTTCTTATCATTCTATGCATTAGTTGATGGTATAATGTTGACTGTAAGGACCGTCAACATGCTCGTCAGAGACTCTCATAAAGCCTTGCACGCCAAGGAAGATCCTAGAGTTAGATCTGAATTCCTCGCCTTAAGGAACTGTTTGTAATATGTTAGGAACTGTAACCCTGCTCCCGACTATATAAGGCGAGCAGGGACCTCCTCCAATCTCATTGGATCACATCTCACTAGATAATCCAGCCACCAACACTACTACAGTAAAGCTCTTTAGGGGTGGCTGGTGAGCCTCTGTAGAGGCGGCTCGGCCAGCCGCCTCTACCATACCGTCTCTACAAATCAGGTGTTTGTAGGGGCGGTTCCCAAGCCGCCCCTAGAAATGTCATTTGTAGGGGCGGCTAGTAACAATAGCCGCCCCTACAAAGTTTTATTCAGGGGCGGTTGGGCTTTGCAGCCGCCCCTACAAATACCATTTCTAGGGGCGCTTGTAACCATAGCCGCCTTTAGAAATGGTATTTGTAGGGGCGGCTGGAGTTACCAACCGCCCCTATAGTCAGATTTGCAACCAAAAAAAAGTTTAAATTTTCAGTTTTCAAATATGACCAAATAATAAATCAAAACAATATATATTGACAGGTCCAGAAACGACTTATACATAATTCATCACAAATAACACATTCACATTGCATATGCTTTCACAAAAATGACATAATACATAATATATTATGAAATTACATAAATATATAGTCCATCACAGAGTATAGTGCACAGAGAGTTCGTTCAACAACATTACATTCTTTTTAACGACCTAAGCTTAGTCTTTCCCACTCACGAAGAGCCTGGCACCGAGGTTCATGTCCTAATTCAGACTCCGGTTCATGGAACAAACCCTTAACATGTATAATTTGGTCCATTATGAAACTACAAAGGTTCCCGATGAGCTCGATGAGGTTATCAGAATGAAGTGTTGTCGTTGTAATTCCTTTTTCTTCAGGCCACTATAAGAAAACAATGTTAAGTTTAGAACTGCATAACATATGCGTGCATTTTGTACCAATCAAGTTGTATACTGTGAGTAAAGTAGATCTAACTTACCTTAGAGGGGTGTCTCCTGTATGAACTAGTGTTACTCATGGTGTGGCATATGTAATATCCACAATGTACACTCCCACACGCCTACTTGTGGCACTGTTGACATATGAAATTGCTAAGTAAAAATGCTTTTGTCAACACCAAAATGGAAATATGGATTTTCACTTACCGGCCACTTTGTTTTGACGTACAGGTTGCACTTTCTTTCTGGATGATGCACGCCTTTGAGTTCATTAACCTAGTAGCGAAACGCACTCTTGACAATGCTTATGAAGTCTTTGTACGTTCTCTCGTCCTTATCCAATGGATCCATGACCCACGCCATACTTATGGAGAGATCGACGGCCATACAAATCCAGCGGTTGCTCCGGAAATTTTATCATACAAATAGATAACCTTTTTAGCATCTACCAAAATGTGTATTATTTAAATTATAGGATATAATGGTGCTTACTCAAAGTTGTAGGGTAGATATACACGATTTCTATCTTGCATTCTGGAGAAAGCTCTTGCAATATAAGCTGCAACCTTGTAGGACTCGTCCCTTATTTTTTTTTGCCGAATTTTCTCTTTCTCCTCAGGCGTCTTTCCAGCGGCTTAAACTTGTCTAAAACACAAGACATAGGGTATTACGGTGACTTGATGGCGTGAACTTGTCTAAATCGCCATATCTCGTCTCTATGTTTACGCTTAAGTAACCGTCTCGCACGCCCCCTCAATCTAATCTACTACCTTGGGCATACCCCTCGGTAGACTACCCACCATCTTTCGTCGACAATACCCCTCCGAGGAGATCTGGCAATTCTGTGTTGTGTAGGGTTCCTTTAGGCGTTTTGGAGGACATCAAAAAATTTATGTGATATGTAGTTTTACCACGTTTTTTTTAGAAACACGGGTTTGGGTCTAGGAGGCGCACGAGAGTCATTGTTTCTCACGGATGGACCAAAATATGTCAATGTGGAATCTTGTTTTGAAGAGTTTATTGAGAGGAACATCATGGTGCAATTGGATTTTAACTACGATACTTGATTTAGGTGCTACGACTTTTTCTATTTTAAGTGCATGCATGAGTGGGCAGCGGTGGACACTTAATTGCATGAGTGTGCATGATGTCATGACACCTGAGATGACATCACCAGAGATGATGTAAAGGAAGCATAGGCTAGAGAGATAAGCTAGAGGAGGCGTTCTTTTATAGGGGTTATAGATAACCTTAACACACTAGCTAGCTTCCAGGGTACACATTCTGACGTTCATGCATGAGCATGATATAAAAAATTAAGCTAACACGACATTGTTTGCTAATAAAAAGACGTTACGTGTCAAAAAAAAACTTACACGCTAGTTAAAGTATGTTAATAAATAAAAAGATTTACCATAATCACACCTGTATCAATTAGATTAAAAAATATATCTAAAACTTTCTTAATTTATCATTTTCCCAAATTAAAAACTAAATAAATATATATTCACATATTACCTTTTAGAAAGTAATAGATGATTTTAATCTTTCTATCTAATTAAATGAAGAGATCACAGTTATTTCGATGTATGGTAACAAAACTTGTGAATGTCTCCAAACTTCTATCCGAGTAAAACTAAGTACTGTAATTTTGTGATAAATTATAATGTCCTCATCAAACTTCAACCCGAGTCAAAATCAAAACTTATTTAATTTGTATACGAACAAGATCCCATTACGGTCAATTTGGTATAGCTCGATATTCAAAACTCACGTGCTGGAGCTTAGAATGTATGGGCGAGTGTGATATAACTATTTGTATCTATTTTAATGTCTCCAAACAACCCGAGTAAAAATAGTAGTGCAATTTCGTGATAAATTTTAATGTTTCCACCAAACTTCTACCTAAATAAAAAAAAAATCAAAACTCTATTTTATAGGAACAAGGTTCGATTAGGAGGGTTTTACCTGTATGCCATCGCGAAAAATGGCCCCAACCCTCAGGTCCCTGAAAGATCAAGGCGAACCTGTGTATCCAATGTCATTCTAGTTTTGTCTCACATGCCACTCCGTCCGGATTTCTGTTAGGTTTCGCCGTTTGGGCGCACTGACAGGTGTGTCCGAGCCGGAAAAAGACCAAAATACCCCCCTCTCTGGTCTCCTTGGTGTTCGCTGGGCGGGGATCCTGTTCTACATGCGCTCGCTGGTCTCCATGGTGTTCCTCGGCCGCCTCGGCCAGCTGCCCCTCGCCGGCGGCTCCCTCGCGCTCGGCTTCGCCAACATCACCGGCTATTCCGTCCTCTCCGGCCTCGCTGGCGGGATGGACCCCGTCTGCGGCCAGGCGTTCGGCGCGGGGCGGACGGACCTCCTCCGCACCGCGCTCCGGCGCACCGTCCTGCTGCTCCTGGCCGCGTCCGTGCCCATCGGCATGCTCTGGGTGGCCATGCACCGGGTCCTCGTCTCCACGGGGTAGGACCTCGACATCGCGGCCACGGCGTACGCCTACATCCTGTGCTGCCTCCCCGACCTCGTGCTGCAGTGCTTCCTCCACCCGATCCGCATCTACCTCCGCGCGCAGTCCATCACACTGCCGCTCACCTACGGCGCCGCCGCCGCGCTGCTCCTCCACGTGCCCGTCAACTTCCTCCTCGTGAGCGTCGGTGAGGCTGTGCGTGCACAGCTGCATGTCCGTCTGCCTGGAGTGGTGGTGGTACGAGATCATGGTGCTCCTCTACGGCGTGCTCATCGACCCCAAGGCGGCGGTGGCGGCCATGGGCGTGCTCATCCAGACCACGTCGCTGATATACATCTTCCCGCATTCGCTCGGCTACGCCGTGTCCACGCGCGTCGGGCACGAGCTGGGCGCCCGGAGGCCGGAGCGTGCGCGCCTCGTCGCGCGCGTCGGGCTCGGCCTGGGCGCCGCGCTCGGCCTCGTGGCCTGCGCATTCGCCGTGTCCGTGTGGGGCGTCTGGGCGCGGATGTTCACCACGGACGAGGCCATCCTGAAGCTGGCCGCGGCGGCGCTACCGCTGCTCGGCATGGCCGAACTTAGGAACTGCCCGCAGACGGCCGGCTGCGGCGTGCTGCGCGGCAGCGCGCGGCCCGAGAAGGCGGCGAGGATCAACGTCTCGGCGTTCTACGGCGTGGGCATGCCCGTGGCGCTGGCGCTGGCGTTCTGGCCCGCCGGGCTGGACTTCCGCGGGATGTGGGGCGGCATGCTCGCCGCGCAGCTCGTCTGCGCCGCGCTCATGCTGCGCGCCGTGCTGGGCACCGACTGGGAGGAGCGCACCAGGCCGCACGGAGCGCGCCCGCCAGCTCACCAGGCCGCCGCCGCCAGCATCGCCGAGCTCCGGAGGGGCCCCTGGACGGTGGACGAGGACATGCTCCTCGTGAACTCCGCCGCGGCCGCCATGGCCGGTGCGCGCGCGAGCTCCGCGGCGGCCGCCATGGCCGGCGCGCGCGCGAGCTCCGCCGCGGCCGCCATGGCCAGCGCGCGTGCGAGCTCCGCCGTCATGGCTAGAGGAGGAGGCAGGAGAGAGGATGAGAGAGAGAGGGAGAGAGAGTGGGGCTCCGCTGCCATGGCTGGAGGAGGAGGCAGGGGAGAGGATGAGGGAGAGAGAGAGAGGAGGGTATTTTGGTCTTTTTCTGGCTCAGACCCACCTGTCAGTGCGCCCAAACGGCGAAACCTAACAGAAATCCGGACGGAGTGGCATGTGAGACAAAACCAAAATGACATTGGATACACAGGTTCGCCTTGATCTTTCAGGGACCTGAGGGTTGGGGCCATTTTTCGCGATGGCATACAGGTAAAACCCTCTCGATTAGGGTCAATTTGGTAATTAGTATAGCTTTAGTTTCAAAACTCATAACAGACCAGAGCTTAGAATGTATCACTATGCCAGAGAACGTTATCAGTGACGCGTAGAGAGGCCTATTAGTGTCACTGTTCTTACGTCTGTGATAAGGGCATATCAATGACGTGTAACGACGTGTCACTGATAACCCCTATCAGTGACGCATCCGGTCAAGAAGCGTCACTGATAACCTCTATCAGTGACACGTCCAGCCAAGAAGCGTCAATGATAACCCCTATCAGCGACGCATCTAGCCAACACGCATTACTGATAACCCCTATCAACGACACGTCCAGCCAAGCCGCGTCACTGATGTGGACCTTAACAACGACACATTTCGCCAATTGAAGGACCGAGAAGCAACCAGAAAGCGACCAGAGGGGGGGTGAATGGGAGCTTCAAATTTTCCTTTCGGAAACTAGTAGCCACTGTCCCGAGAATCACCTCAAAAGCAAACCCTAGAGCTTGCTAGTGTCTACGACCCTAGATGTAGGGTGGATGCTTCCAAGAAGCACAGCGGGACACTACACAACTCTAGAAAGCCAACGCAAAAGACGAAAATCAAATCCGACAACGAACGAACGAACCGCGGACGAAACTGCACAAAAACTGCACTGACCGGACTCACCCTGCGTCCGGTCAACACTCACCGGACGCGTCCGGTCTAGCAAAAATGGTTCTGGAAACTTACTGTTCTGGACCGGACTCACGGGCAAGGAGCGTCCGGTCAACAATAGTGCGTCCGGTCAAAAGAAGACAGGCACGATGAACAGTGAAGGAGGCGCGTCTGGTCACACCCTGAAGCCAGCGTCCGGTCAAGTCACGAAATTGGCCAAGCTGAGCCTTCAACGACCGGACTCACAGGGAGCGTCCGGTCGATGAACAGCCATCGTCCGGTCACCCCGCGATTTCACAGTTCGTCCACCGAATCGACTCGATCTCACCCAAACCGAATCCACTAGGAATCAAACTTGGTGAGTAGATTCACAAGGAGGATAGTGAGCTATCTCTAAGAGATCATGGCTCGAACCTATCTCCAAATCGGTGAATCGAAGAAATTCGGGGGAAAGGAGAAAAACTTGACCCAAATCCAAAATCGATCGATCTCCTAGACCGTGAGGTTAGAGGTGAATTCCTTCGGTGGAAAGAAATGCCTCACGACCTAGAACAACTTGGTTCAAATGGATTTGCAAAAGATGAACTGAGCAAAGAGATCAAACGACGGGAAATCATGGAGAAAAAGGATTCCGCGAAGAACACAAACAAAACGCGAATCACAACTCCCGAATTGCAATCGTGTGACTACCACACGCTACAACAGTGAGGTTATGACCTCACTTCCTCAAAATCTCCAGTACATAGAGGTATGGTTCTCTGCGGATCTCAGCTAGCTACAACAGGGGATTGGGAGAGCAGGAAACCCTAAGTACAAAGAGCAAATGAACTGAGATAGATGGGGAGGTGGGTGTCTCCCCCTACTTATCCTAATTCTAACTATTCCTAATTCCCACTCTACACCTAACTACTTACAGAGCGAACCAGCTAAACTCTAAGGTTATTCTGGACCAACTCGGTGGAAGGTGGATCCGACGGCCACGCTCGCACAACTCGTAGCGTTGCCTCGACGCAACCTCCCGATTGTCGCCACGTGCTGCCACCGCTCCGCGTCCTTTTCCTGGACGTCGCACCCCCAGTTTTGTGGCCCAAACCGGGAAACCAGCCTTCACGACCAACCCCCGGTTTTGAGGCACAAACCGGGAAACCAGCCCACCAAGCGTCTGAGTTTTGTGGCCCAAACTCAGCAAACCCGCAGCACCCAGGTTTTGAGGCCCAAACCTGGAAACCGTCCTCAGCCCGAGTTTTGTGGCCAATCTCGGAAACCGTCCACGCCCAGGTTTTGAGGCCCAAACCTGGAAACCGTCCACCCGATGGTTTTTCCCAAGCTCTACCACCAAACCGACGTCGTAGAAGGGATGCACTGCCCGTGCACCCCGTCCACCGACACATGTCCCCAAGTCCACGACTTAGGCAACACATGACCGCAAGTCTTCGCTCGTCGCTGTCCCAGGCTGCCAGCCACCACAGCTGATCCTCGGGCCACCGGTCCCTCAGTCCAAGCCTCATGTCCGCCCTTCGCCACTCTCAGTCCATCGGCACGGCACGTCTCTACTTGACCTTCACCTTGCCTCTGATCACTGTATCCGTGCTCAACACCTGCACAACACAAGCCAAAGAACATGCGTATCATCCTAGTTGACAATCACTCATCACTCGGAGACTCGGTATACACCCATGTATCCGCAATCTCCCCCTTGATGAGTGCATTGTCAACTACCAACATAAATCATAATGGAAATAAGAAAGAGGAAGAAGGAGAAGAGAGAACTCGACCAAATGACCCAAAAGCATAGCAAAGCCGAAGAAGGTCAAGTGGAAAGAGCGAAACAACTTGGTCCCCAAAGACATGGGCAACGGCTCGACACAACCAAGCAAAGCAAAGCTAGCCCTCAAGAAGAGGTAGAACAGGCTCAACACCGCTAGCAAATACCAATCGAGAAAACAAAGCAAAAGCTAGTCCCTCAAGACAGAGGCACAGAGGCTCAACGCAACTAGCAGAGAAAGCTTGATAGCAAAAGCTCGATAGCAAGACCTTACGGCCAACAGGAAGCAGCAAAAACTCCCCCTCGAATAGTGCAAACAACCAGGAAAGCTCCCCCTTAGTTCAAACGGAGGGTAATGATTTGCAATTTCTCCCCCTTAGTTGAAAATGCACTTATCAAGAAACAATACTCCCCCTGGGAAAATGCACCATCAGAAAGTGCCAACGCGCAGATTTTCTCCCCTTCCAAAATGCATATGAGTCAAAATGCAAGTTAGGAGCTTCAGGAGTATACTCAAAAGAGTGCAAAGATGCTCTACAGAGTTCTGATCCGATGATGCAGAAAATGCACAGAATGCTAGCAAAGGCTCAAACTAATCACTAAGTTTGAAATGAGAGCAAAAAGAGCAGTTTTTAGCCGAAAAGGTATTCACCATCAAAATAGCACAAGACATGTATAGACAGGCAGTCAAACAAGTGCTAAACATATATACAAGGTGAACTACCCCTAGCACAGTTCAATCATCATGCTGATACCAATTGAAAAAATGAAGCATCTACTTGTGATTTCAAAATTTAATCGGAGTTGCAGCGGTGAAATTACACAAGTTCAGAAATTCGCATGTGACTGCGAGAGGTTGAATGCTTGTTATTGCCAAACTTTCCAACTATGCGAAGCCTATGCATAAGCAATCAGAAGCTTAAAGCAACAGTTTCGGTCATACACTACACAGCTCAAGTTTAACTCAAAGTGCAATGAGAAACAGTCTCGAAACTATGAGGTGCTAACAAGCAAACCCATCTCGATCTTTTCAATTCACTTGACTTGGTTCAGATTTTAAACAGAATATGACATACCAAGCAAGTGAATGACTCAACACTAGAGACATAGCAACCTAGCATACATAAATAGCATAAGTGACTTCGACACATCCTACACATGCTAGTTGCATATATCAATGGTGAACATTTTCAAGTTTTAAGTTTATTAGCAAATTTCACCATTCAAAAATAGCTCAGCTCACAGTATGTATCAGTGATCAGAAAGAGCATAAGCTACAGCATCTACATAAAACATCAGAGCAAAGACTACACAGAGCATAGTTACATTCTTCTGACTATATTCATGAAGCTCAGAATGTAAAAGCGTATGCTGAAATGCAAAGATGCATGAAGAAACCAAAAATAAGGAAAACAAACTGAAAAACACAAAGTCAGTGTATCATACAAGAGTCAAAAATGTTTCCCCCATCTAAAAGGGGAAACACACACCAAGCTCACCTCTCAACCGATTAAAAGTTGATTGGTCCAAAGGCTTTGTAAAAATATCAGCCAACTGATGATGAGTATCGACATGGCGAAGGACGATATCACCCTTCTCATAGTGGTCTCGCAGAAAATGAAAGCGCACATCAATGTGTTTGGTCTTCGAGTGAAGCACGGGGTTCTTAGCAACGCTAATCGCACTCGTGCTGTCACAAAGCAAAGGAACACGAGAAAAGCTCAGACCAAAGTCACGCAAAGTGGCCATCATCCAGAGTAACTAGGAACAGCAGCTAGCCGCAACAACATACTCAGCCTCCGTGGTAGACTGGGCGACACTAGACTGCATGCGAGAGGACCACGAAACAAGAGAAGAACCAATAAACTGGCAAGTCCCAGAAGTGAACTTGCGCTCAATCCGGCAACCAGCAAAATCAGCATCGGAATAACCGCAAAGGGAAAGGTTGGAGGAAGCAGAATACCAAATCCCTAATTCTGGAGTGAAGGATAAGTACCTCATAATGCGCTTGACTGCCTGACGGTGAGAGGTGCGCGGTGAAGACTGAAAACGCGCGCAAAGACACACCGCGAACTGGATGTCCAGGCGTGTCGCCGTCAGGTACAGCAGCGACCCAATCATACTCCGGTACTCCTTCTGGTCCACTGCTTCTCCTTCCTTGTCCGCATCCAGGGCCGTCGTGGTCGCCATGGGTGTTGGAAGAGGCTTGGCCTCACCCATGTCGAATTTCTTCAAAATGTCCTGGGTGTACTTGCCCTGGTGCACAAACGTTCCTTCCCGGAATTGCTTGATTTGCAACCTGAGGAAAAACGTCAACTCGCCCATCATGCTCATCTCAAACCCCCTGCTCATAGTGTCTGCAAACTTGGCAGCCAAAGCGTGAGAAGAACCACCGAAAATGATATCATCCACGTAAATTTGGACCAAGAGAGTATCAGTGCCTTGCTTGAGGAGAAAGAGCGTTTTATCTACACATCCCATTTTAAAACCCTTAGCAAGCAAAAAGGTTTTCAACCTATCATACCAGGCTCTAGGGGCTTGTTTCAAACCATACAAAGCTTTGTGAAGTTTAAAGACATGGTTTGGAAACTTGGTATTTTCGAAACCAGGGGGGTTGTCTAACATACACCTCCTCTTCTATGTAGCCGTTTAAGAAGGCACTCTTGACATCCATTTGAAAAAGTTTGAAACCTTTGGATGCAGCAAAAGCCAAGAGTATCCTAATAGCCTCCAAACGAGCTACAGGAGCAAACGTCTCCTCATAGTCTATCCCCTCCTTCTGACTATATCCCTGGGCTACGAGTCTGGCCTTGTTTCTCACAACATGGCCATCTTCTCCCTGTTTGTTTTTGAAAACCCATTTTGTCCCAATAGGATGACACTCAGAAGGTGGAGACACTAGAACCCAAACCCGATTTCTCTCAAAGTTTTCCAACTCCTCATGCATGGCATTGACCCAATCCGGATCCGTCAAAGCGTGTCCAACATCTTGGGGCTCAAAATCAGCAACAAAAGCAGAATGAGCAAAGTGAGAGATTTGAGACCTGGACCGAGTGACCCGTTCGTCAATGTTGTCGATCATCTGCTGAGGAGGGTGTTGGCGCTGGATGTGTCATGGCGCCTCCCGTGCAGAAGTGATCTCCCCCTCAACAGCAGCTGATGCCTCCTCGGGTACAAAGGGTACCGCTTGAGGTGGCGGATCCCACGGCCCCTAGGAAGAAGACGTGTCGGGGCCATGAGTCGTCGTCGATGCCGCTCTTTGCGGCACAGCAGGTGGAGGAGGAGGTGTTGGGTCATCCATGCCTTCAGCACCTTCTTCTTCATCATCGAAAAGAGGCTCGCCGACCTCATGATCACCTGCACGCTCAAAACGAGAAGAGGGACAAACCATGGTCTCGTCGAAGGTGACATCGAATGTCTCCATGACTCGGTTAGTGTCAAGGTTAAGTACACGATAAGCACAAGTATGAGTGCCATAACCCAAAAACACACCGTCAGAAGAGCGAGACTCAAATTTGTCCAGGTTGCCTTTCTTAAGTATAAAACAGTGGCAACCAAAAACTCTAAAATAACTCACCTTGGGTTGTCTACCAAAACGCAACTCATAAGAAGTCTTTTTCAAGAAAGCTCTCAGAAAAATGCGATTGGAAATATAGCATGCAATGTTCATAGCTTCGGCCCAATACCGCCTAGGAGTCCTATGCTCATCGAGCATCGTCCTGGCCATCTCCACAAGGGTCCGATTCTTCCTCTCCACAACACCATTCTGTGGCGGTGTGTAGGGGGAAGAAAACTGATGCTCCAAACCCAAAGAGTTACAAAACTTCTCAAAATCCGAATTCTTGAATTCGGAACCATTATCACTCCGAATTGCTCGCATTGAGTTCAAAGGGAACTCATTCTGAAGACGCAAAATCAAATTGCGAGCAAAGGAGAAAGTCTCGGTCTTCTCAGCTAAAAAGAAAACCCACGAATATCTCGAAAAATCGTCGACAATAACAAGCACATACCACTTCCCCCCAACCGAGCTCACCCGAGCCGGACCAACAAGGTCCATATGTAAAAGCTCTCCCGGGCGCTTAGTCATGACCTGAGTCATTGGATGGTGGGGAGCGGCAACCATCTTCCCATGTCTACAAGAATGGCAAACAAGATCCTTCTCCATGGACAACTTGGGCAATCCTCGGATTAGGCCAAGTGAACTAAGTCTTGCAAGCAAGTCGAAGCTCAGGTGACCAAGTCTCCTATGCCACTTCCAAATATAAGAGGTGGAAGGTCCAGCCAAAAGACAACGAGAAATTCCAAACGACTCCGAGAAATCCGCACGAAAGACTTTTCCAAAGGGCGAAATCACACATACAAGATTGTCCTGAGGATCCAAAATGCGACTGAGATTCGGTTTAAAACGAATCTCATAGTCATCATCAAAAAGTTGCGAAACAAAAAGAAGGTTAAAATGCAAGTTAGAAACAAGAGCAACATCGCGCAACACAAAGTGCTCATTAACTCACACCGACCCACGAGACAACACCTTACCTTTGCTGTTGTCACTGAAGGTGATATACTCCTTTCCGGCGACCGGACTAAGACTGGAGAACCACTTGGCGTTTCTGGTCATGTGCCTCGAACACCCGGAATCCACCAACCAAACGTTCTCCAATCGTTTTACCTGGGAGGTGTCGTCGTCGTTGTCGTTCCGAGGAGTCTCCAGCTCACCATCGAGGGCCATGGTGCAGAAGCCGTCGTCGGCGGTGAAGAAGCAGAGGCCGTTCAGCTTGTCCTCGATCCTCTTCTTCTTCTCGGACTCGTCATCGCTGGAGGCAGCGGAGTCGTCATCCGAGTCGTCGACGTCGCTGAGCATGGCGAAGAACGCGTGCTGCTCATCCTGGGCCTTCTCCAAGTACTTGGTCTTGATGTACTCCTTGTCGAAGCCGCCCTTCCACTTGTGCTTCGCGGGGACGTACTTCTCCTTGCGCTTGCCGGAGTCGTACTTGTGCCCATGGAACGCCTTGCCGAAGGTCTGCTTGTTCTTCTACGGGCAATTGGCGATGAAGTGGTTGGGGTCGCCGCACTCGTAGCATCCCGAGCATCCTCCTCCGCGGCGACGGTTCATGCGGTTGTTGTGGAACTGCGAGAACCGGTTGGCGAGCATAGCCAACTCGTCATCCCCCAAAGACTCCAGCTGCTCCTCTGTGACAGAAAAGAGAGAAGAGAGTGCAAAACCTCCAGAGGGGTTAGCAGAAGAGCCAGAAAGCAAAGCCATCGACGGGCCAGAAGGATTTTCATAAGAAGCCCTTGCCATGGCATCGATCTCACTTTACTTGAGCTTACTGAAGAGCTCGTCGCACGTGAGGGTCTCATAGTTAGGTGATTCGATGATCGCCTGAACCTTCGAATCCCACACCGACCGATCAAGAGTATGGAGTAGCTTCAAAGCTCTCTCATGATCGTCGAAAGGCAACAGCTCCTTGTTAGCCCTCATCCTGTTGACAATCACCTGAAAGCGAGCGAATAAACTTTCTATGCTCTCGCCAGGCATATGTCGAAAGTTCTCATACTCTCGCTTGAACGACTCATAGAGATGGGTTTTGACTTGAGAGGTTCCCTCATGGAAACGCAAGAGGGTGGCCCAAATCTCCCGAGCCGTAGCGAGGTGAGAAACGCGATCAAACTCACTCATGCTCAAGCATGAGAAAAGAGCATTACGGGCTCGGCTATTAGCATCGTGCTCATCGATCTGAAGCTGAGAGACACGAGCAGCCAAGACCACGTAATCGGCAGAGTTGCAAATATCCCAGATGGAAGCAACCATACTCTGCAGAAAGGCCGACATGCGTATCTTCCAATACGCATAGTTCATCCCATCGAAAAACGGCGGTTTGCCCAGGCCGCGATCCATGTCGCCTTCTGTGGATCTGGAACCAGCTAAGGTGGAAGATCCTTAACCCGCTCCGATACCAATTGAAGGACCGAGAAGCAACCAGAGGGGGGTGAATGGGAGCTTCAAATTTTCCTTTCGGAAACTAGTAGCCACTGTCCCGAGAATCACCCCAAAAGCAAACCCTAGAGCTTGCTAGTGTCCACGACCCTAGATGTAGGGTGGATGCTTCCAGGAAGCACAGCGGGACACTACACAACTCTAGAAAGCCAACGCAAAAGACGGAAATCAAATCCGACAACGAACGAACGAACCAAAGACGAAACTACACAAAAACTGCACTGACCGGACTCACCCTGCGTCCGGTCAACACTCACTGGACGCGTCCGGTCGAGCAAAAATGGTTCTGGAACCTTACTGTTCCGGACCGGACTCACGGGCAAGGAGCGTCCGGTCAACAACAGTGCGTCCGGTCAAAAGAAGACAGGCACGATGAACAGTGAAGGAGGCGCGTCCGGTCACACCCTGAAGCCAGCGTCCGGTCAAGTCACGAAATAGGCCAAGCTGAGCCTTCAACGACCGGACTCACAGGGAGCGTCCGATCGATGAACAGCCATCGTCCGGTCACCCCGCGATTTCACAGTTCGTCCACCGAATCGACTCGATCTCACCCAAACCGAATCCACTAGGAATCAAACTTGGTAAGTAGAGTCACAAGGAGGATAGTGAGCTATCTCTAAGAGATCATGGCTCGAACCTATCTCCAAATCGGTGAATCGAAGAAATTCGGGGGAAAGGAGAAAAACTTGACCCAAATCCAAAATCGATCGATCTCCTAGACCGTGAGGTTAGAGGTGAATTCCTTCGGTGGAAAGAAATGCCTCACGACCTAGAACAACTTGGTTCAAATGGATTTGCAAAAGATGAACCGAGCAAAGAGATCAAACGACGGGAAAACATGGAGAAAAAGGATTCCGCGAAGAACACAAACAAAACGCGAATCACAACTCCCGAATTGCAATCGTGTGACTACCACACGCTACAACAGTGAGGTTATGACCTCACTTCCTCAAAATCTGCATTACATAAAGGTATGGTTCTCTGCGGATCTCAGCTAGCTACAGCAGGGGATTGGGAGAGCAGGAAACCCTAAGTACAAAGAGCAAATGAACTGAGATAGATGGGGAGGTGGGTGTCTCCCCCTACTTATCCTAATTCTAACTATTCCTAATTCCCACTCTACCCCTAACTACTTACAGAGCGAACCAGCTAAACCCTAAGGTTATTCTGGACCAACTCGGTGGTAGGTGGATCCGACGGCCACGCCCGCACAACTCGTAGCGTTGCCTCGACGCAACCTCCCGATTGTCGCCACGTGCCGCCAACGCTCCGCGTCCTTTTCCTGGACGTCGCACCCCCGATTTTGTGGCCCAAACCGGGAAACCAGCCTTCAAGACCAACCCCCGATTTTGAGGCCCAAACCGGGAAACCAGCCCACCAAGCGTCTGAGTTTTGTGGCCCAAACTCAGCAAACCCGCGGCACCCAGGTTTTGAGGCCCAAACCTGGAAACCGTCCTCAGCCCGAGTTTTGTGGCCAAACTCGGAAACCGTCCACGCCCAGGTTTGGAGGCCCAAACCTGGAAACTATCCACCCGATGATTTTTCCCTGGCTCTACCACCAAACCGACGCCGTAGAAGGGATGCACCGCCCGTGCACCCCGTCCACCGACACGTGTCCCCAAGTCCACGACTTAGGCAACACATGACCGCAAGTCTTCGCTCGTCGCTGTCCCAGGCTGCCAGCCACCACAGTTGATCCTCGGGCCACCGGTCCCTCAGTCCAAGCCTCACGTCCGCCCTTCGCCACTCTCGGTCCATCAGCACGACACGTCTCTAGTTGACATTCACCTTGCCTCTGATCACTGTATCCGTGCTCGACACCTGCACAACACAAGCCAAAGAACATGCGTATCATCCCAGTTGACAACCACTCATCACTCAGAGTCTCGGTATACACCTATGTATCCGCACCAATACGCGTCACTAATAATAATTTATAAAAACAAAAAAAACTCTACCCTGGTACTACATTACACATTATATCCATTTCAACAATCAAATTCTTTATAAATTTCAGATACATAATGTAACAATAAATGAACATTACATAAGCTACTAGCAGGTAACCCTGTGCTTCACACCGGCAGCAATAGCATGTTATATGATTGTACGTGGAAGGAGAAGGTTGCTAAAATTAGTTATAACAATGTTTCGACTAATTGGAAAGGATCCCAACCAAAACAAAGGATGTCATCGGACGTTGTAGTTAATACTCCCTCCATCCCAAATTATAAGCCATTCCAAGAATCTTGGAGAGTCAAAGTTTTTCAACTTTGACCAAATTTATATAATAAGATAATAATATTTATGATATCAACTAAGTATAATTAGATTCTTCATTAGTTATATTTTCATAATATATATATTTGATGTTATAAATCTTTGTATTTCTCTCTATAATTTTGGTCAAAGTTGAAAAACGTTGACTCTCCAAGATTCTTGGAATGACTTATAATTTGGAATGGAGGGAGTAATCTTTATTTGTATACGTTAGCTGTACAACAGGTTTCGAAACTGATGGGCTCTTTTTTCATTGTCGATCAACACTTCAACTGACTGCTCATCACTGTAAATATGCATTTTGGTACCTGAAAATGTGAACCATATAGGAATTGATGGGTCTTTTTTTCAAAAAAAATATGGAGGAGCATGTTACCAAAAGGAATGCAAAGGTTTTTAGCTGAAAATAATTTACCACATCAGCATGATGGTAAGGGGATGAATATTCTTGTGCAGCAGCTGTATAATTGTCAGTTGTATAATTGTCTGATGGTGCTCCCTCTTGATGACTTGTCTGTATTATAAAGTTGTGTAAGGAATTCCCATCATAGTGAGCAGTAGAATGTAACGAATGTCTGAACGATCATGTGATCATGTTCGACAAAAGAGGGCAACCATCAAAGGTTAATAAAAAAGTCAATTAGTAAAAATAAGCGGAACTGAAGTCTAAATCAATATTGTATAAAGCATTGAGCACTACATAATATGTCATCACTTTGACCACGGTGTATAGATATATTTTGTTGTGAGCAATATGAGGAAAATGGTTAAATGAATCGGCGTTGGGCTAGGGGTGGGGTCGGCACTGGGCTGTCACAGGCTCTAGCATAGGCAGCTAGGGTTACCCCACCGCCGCAGATCGAGAGCGCCATCGCTCCCTGCCAGCGCCTAGCGCTGCGAGCTGGCGGTGCTGGCACGACTGACATGCCAGGGAGGAGGAGGAGGAGGAGGACGGCTGCAGAAGCCGAGCACACACTTCGAGACTGTTGTGCAGGGGCGCCGGGCCCGCGCCGGGGGACCTCCATGCCATGGCGGTCATCGCTGAGCACATGTTGTGGCCGTCGTCGTTGCTCGGACGCCAGGAGACGGGAGCGCGGGCAGCGACAAGGATCGAGGCAGTGCGGCGGCGGAGGAGAGGCTTGCATCGGGCCCGTTAATCAGTGACACGTCTCAAGAATCCGCGTCACTAATATCTTATCTATAACGCGTGTTGTTTCTGAGTCACGAATCGAGACGTCACTAATAAGCGTTTCTCTCATAGTGTATGGACCAGTGATATATCCATTAGGTAGTCCGTAGTCTCATCTTTAGAGATACACATGTTATCCATGTTCCCGAGGAGAAAAATAATAAAAATACAATATTATAACTCCAATTTCAAAACTTATAATAGGCTGGAAGAATATAGGGGCTGGAGCTTATTATTTTTTCCCTCCCGAATATGAACAGGAGAAAATAATAAAACAATATTTTGTTATCCATATTAAATCGACTACAGATGTTAGACATATATACATTAACATTTTATTATGGCATGTTTGGAATCCTTTTTTGGCGCTAAAAACTTGTGTAAATTAGAGGCATGAGAGCATCCGCAATAGGTGACTCATAAGCTAGCTCTTAATATTTTTTATACTTTAATGCAAGCGAGAAAAGCTAGCTCTTGATTAAGAGCTAGACTTATACACATTCCAAGAACATATGACAGTGTCATGTAGGCCTCGTCGTATTATGAGCTATTGCTAAAAAAACTAACATTATTTGAAAGGTTAACATAGACCTGTTAGTTGACTCTTACTGTTACGGCTGCCCTCAAAGTTTTTCCATCTTGAATTGCTTGTCTACCCACTAAGACCATATTTGAATCCAAAGTATCTTTGTTGTTTTAGAAAAAATACAACAATTTTGTTAAGTAGTTAGGTTTTTAAATATATAAGGTGTTTGGATGTAATTATCAGTCTGGTTTTGAAAACCATTGCATTGCAAAAGCTCTCTATTTTTTTGGAGTTTTAGAAAGTCCACTCTAGATCAACCTATTTTATTTTTAAACTGTTGTTTTGCATATCTCCAATTCTAAAACTAAAGTTTATTGATACTACAGTTTCTCTCACTACTACAGAAATTATTTTGTGTGATACCTTGCATTAGTTAACCGTGACCAGCTTCTGACCTGGCCGTCGTGGTTATTGGGTGGCTGGCCTAGCCACCTAGTCGCCCAGGCGCCCGTCACGGTTAATTGGTTAACCGTGGCGGGCGACCTAAGTGGACCGTCACGGTTAATGGTCTATTAACCGTGACGGGCTACTTAAACCATCCGTCACAGTTAATATGTTAACCATGGCGGGCGACCTTAGTGGCCCGTCACGGTTAATAGATCATTAACTGTGACGGCCTTATTTGGATGCCCGCCACGGTTAAGATTTTCCATATAAACAGCAGCCAGCCCCCTCTTCTTCCCCACGAGCTTTCTTCTTCCAACATTTGGGGGAGGAGGCTTTGCCCTAAAATTTGACAAACTTTTTGAATTGAGGTCTAAGGATTGAATTTGGGGGTGGAGGGCAACACAAAAGGTTCCTAATGGCTCTCTCCCACCCTTTACCTCTCTTTTCCCCTCTTTTTGGCTCAAGTGTTCTAGATCTAGATGTAGATCTAGATCAATTCACTCTCTTTGTATGCATGAATGTACCATGTTCTATGGTGGATCTCCTGACCCTTCTCTCTTTGGAAGATGTTTTTTCTATTTTCTAATCATTTTTGTCTATTTCTTTTGCTTATATGGTGTAGGTATGATGAAGAGGTCCGAATGGATGTACCGGTTCGATAGAGTGAGTGATCCGCGGTACCTGGAGGAAGTGAGGAAGTTTATTACTATTGCAAAAAGGCATCGTGAGAAATTGAAGCGGATTGCAACCATATGTCCGTGTAATAAATGCAAGAACATGAAAGCCCACCCAGATCCCATGGTGCAATCTCATTTGATTAGGTATGGTTTCGTGAAGGATTACACGGTCTGGACTCTTCACAGTGAAAGAGAAGGTGCGAGTGGTGGTCCATCTGGAGTGAGCTCATCGACGTCGACGCCATCTATACCAGTGAATCTGGGCAATCCTGTAGGAGCACCTGGATCATCATCTTCAGCAGCCAAGTCAGCTGGTTGCGATAATGGTTGTCGAGATTATAGCACGGTGGAGGATGTAATCCAAGACTTGGCCGACGAAGAGCACAACAGTGGTGATGGTCAGGAGGTTGTTGTGAGCGACCCCGAAGATATGCGTCTTGTTGAGGATTTAGTCAAACACATCGATGAAGACGATGTTGTGTATGGTAGTTCGAAGTGGTTGGAGAATTTTAGAGAAATGAAGCAGGCGACAATTGATCCTCTCTATAAGGATGGGGGCGAGTGTCCGAAGGAGTGCACAGCTCTCTGTTTTAACCTCTATATGTTAATGTTGAAGGCTCGACATGGTTGGTCTGACACTAGCTTCAATGAGCTGTTAAGCTACCTTGCCACCACGTTCCCAACGGCCAACAAGGTGCCCGCCAATACTTATCAAGCGAAGAAGCTAATTCGACCAGTGGCGATGAAGCTGAGAAAGTTTGATGCATGCCCTAACCACTACATCCTGTATCGGGGTGAGTATGAGAATTTGACTAGTTGTTCGCACTGCGGCTTTACTCGGTACAAGAAAAATGCAGATTGTCGTGTGGATGCGGAAGATGACGGAGGCTTGCAGGGTGGTGTGAAGAAGAAGAAGAAGAAGAAGGGGGCAAAGACGAAGATCAGTGCGACCAAGCAGATCTCGACTTAGCAAGACGAGGAAGAAGAGGGTTACACACATAGGAAAAGTCCAGCACTGTCGGTGTGGTATCTACCCGTGGAAGATCGTCTGCGTGCAATATTCGAGAACCTAGAGGATGCCAAGCTCATGTCCTGGCATGCGTCAGCTGATCGACTGAGAGACGATGGCAAGTTGCGGCACCCGCCCGATGCGAAGCAGTGGAAGGATTTCAACATGGCTTACCCAGAGTTTGGCAAGGAGCCTAGGCACGTAAGGTTTGCATTAAGTACTGACAGGATGAACCCATTTGGTGAGCTTAGCAGCTCGCACAGCACTTGGCGTGTCGTCCTCACCATGTACAACCTGCCTCCCCATCTATGTCAGAAGCGCAGGTACCTTATGTTGACTATGCTTATCTCCGGACCAAAGCAGCCCGACAGTGACATAGATGTGCTCCTAGAGCCATTCATGGAGGAAATGAAGAAACTATTTGATGTTGGAGTCGAGATGGTGGATGCATACCGCAAGGAGAAGTTCACCCTAAAAGCAATTATCTTTGTCACCATCACCGATTATCCCGGTCTCTTCTCATTGTCTGGGCAGATCAAAGGGAAGACTGGCTGCGTAATTTGCATCGACGGGACCTACTACACTTACCTTAAAGGATCCAATAAGATGGTGTACATGAGGCACAGACGGTTCCTCGTTAGAAATCACAGGTACAGAAGGAGTGTTATGAATAAATATTTTGACAATTAGGACGAGCCGCAACGTGATCAACCAGTGCAAACTAGTTGTGGGGGGGGGGAAGGTGTATGAGATGGTCAAGGACATGGAACAAATTGAGTTCAGAAAGAAGAAGAAGGTACCAGAAGAGGGGGCAACAAAACAGAGAAGGAAGAGAAAGCGAGACAAGATGGAGGAAGTCACAGTTGTCGTTCCTTTCAAGAAGAAGTCGATTTTCTTTAAGTACCTTTCATACTGGAAAACACAGAATACACCCAATGCCATCGACTGCATGCACTTAGAGAAAAATGTCTTTGAAAGCACGATTGGTGTCCTGCTGGATGTCAAGGGGAAGACAAAGGATGGTCTTAAGTCACGCATGGATCTTGTCAATCAAGGCATCAGGCCGGACCTTCACCCGGTACCGGCTCAGAACGGTAAAGTCAATATCCCAGGCGCAGCCTGCAACCTGACGCATGATGAGAAGACGACTTTTCTCAAGTTGATTAGGGGTATCAATGTGTCGACTGGTTTTTCTTCCAATATCAAGAGTCTGGTCTCGATGAAAGACCTCACAATGACCGGCTACAACTCACATGACTGCCACGTCATGTTGACGGCGTTCCTGCCAATTGCGATCAGGGTTATCCGTCCAGAGTACGTGAAGATGGTCATCACGCGTATGTCATACTTCTTTAACCGCATCACCCAGAAGGTCATTGATGAGGCCGAGCTACCTGCCTTGAAGGAGTTCATCGCAGAGACCCTTTGCCAGCTCGAGATGTGCTTTCCACCAGCATACTTTGATATTATGCCACACTTGATGATGCACATGGTCGATCAGATCCAACAACTGGGCCCCATGTACCTACATCAGATGTGGACGTACGAGCGGTTCATGTCCACCCTTAACAGATACGTCCATAACCGTGCTTACCCTGAGGGCTCAATGATCGAGGCATACACAACGGAGGAGGCCGTGAACTGGTGTATGAGGTACATAAAAGATGGGAGGATGATTGGGTTGCCTGTCCATCAACACGAAGGCAGAACCTCAGGGATTGGGTGCATCGGACGAAAACTACGCACTGATGTACGAAACGAAACGGTGCAACAAGCTCATTATAGCATACTTCATCAGTTAGTTAGCTTGGAGACATTTGTCGAAAAGCACCTGAATGAGATCCGTGCAACTCATGATGGGCAGATCACGGAGCACTCGGTCCAGAACCATCACAAGAACAGCTTCGTAGGGTGGCTCAAAGAGCAGGACATACCAATTGAAGAATTAGAGGAAAATCAAGAGGAAATTCATAAGCTTTAGAAAGGCTCGTCCACCCAAATCACCACGTGGCAAGGTTATGACGTGTCGGGGTATAGGTTCCACACGAAAGAGAAGGACAAGAAGAGTGCGGCACAGAACAATGGTGTTCGATACGAGGGCATCGACGAGGCCACGAGCCAAAGGACGTCATATTTTGGGTAGGTCGAAGAAATATGGGAACTTGACTATGGCCAAAACCTAAGCATAACCGTCTTTCGGTGCCAGTGGGTCCATCCAAAGGCGGTTGTAGTTGACGGTTATGGGCTTACAACTGTGGACCTTCATAGTATCGGCTACAAAGATGATCCTTGGGTAGTAGCAACCGATGTCGCACAAGTAGCCTACTATGTCTACCTAGAAGACCATAAAAGGCATGTGGTTGTGTCAGGGAAGCAATGGATCGTGGGAGCTGATGGGGTCCAGAGCCGCGAACAATACAACAACTACGAAGAGCTCCAACTATTTACCGATCATCCAAAGAAGATCAAGGCTGTCGAAGACCGATTCAACAGGATGAGAATGATGCCCTGGGCCCGCAACGACGGTGAAAAGAGGACAGTGAAAGCGCCTGCACCAAAATGATATGTGTAGGCAAACCATAAGACAAGTTGTAATATTGCAGTGGAACCAAAATTTATTTATTTTGTTCTGTTGTTTTGTTTCTTTTTCATATTATGAAATCTCTATGTTCAAACAAATGAAACAAGCTTGTATATATACTCCTCTATAGCTAACTACTTATCCAAATATGAGTCTACTACTAGTATAGTATTATACCTAATTACCTACTACTACTATACAAAATATTAACCGTGGTATAAGGGAAAAACAAAAATTGAAATTGGATAAAGGGAAAAGGGCAAAATATTTTACCGTGGCGGGCCCTTTAGAACGCCCGTCGCGGTTAATGTTTACAGTGACGGGCTTTTAAAGCTGCCCGTCATGGTAAATATTAACCGCGACGGGCGTTCTTAAGGGCCCGCCACGGTAAATATTAACCGCGACGGGCGTTCTAAATGGCCTGCCACGGTAAATATTAACCGTGATGGGCATTCTATAGGACCCGCCACGGTACAAGATGGGTTGTACAAACTCCACACGTGCCCCAAGTCAACCAAGTCTGCCCATTCGGTTCTCTTTTTGACCCCGAAGGGCCGGCAAAATTTTCCGCCACCCCCGCCGCTGCCGAGGTGCCCTAGCGCCGCCACCGCCACCGCGTGACCGTCCTCTCGCCCCTCTTCTGCACGTGTACATGGTGCCGCTCTCCGCCGCCACCGTGACCCGCCGCCGCCCCTCGCTGTGCCCCTCTCCATCGCCACCGTGCCCCTCTCTTCCTTGCGTGCCTGCCTCTACTACCTGCTCTGCTGACACGGCGGCGCGGCGCGGGTCATCCTCGCTCAACACCACGGGGCTACGGCTCGCCCTCTTCTTCGCTCCTTCAGCCTTGTCGGAGATCCGTCACGGAGTTTCGTCCCGGTAAGCCCGAAACCCTAGCTCTGGGGTCCCACACCGCCTGGATCCCGTCCACCACCGGCTTGAGCCCATCCTCCGCCTCCGCCTGGAGCCCGACCTCCGGCGCCACCTGGAGCCCGTCTCTCCACCGTCCTCCGTCCTCCGTCCTCCGTAAGCACGTTCTTATTGTGTTTTTTTTTGCTTTGGCAGCAAGCAACACTTGTCCTCAATGCCAACTCACTATGTTTGTTTATAATGGAATTAGTGAAATATTGTATATTTTTTTGGAAATGTTGTTTAAGTTGAAATGTTGCCTATGATGTACTATTGTTTACATTGTGCAAATGCCGCTACCTATGATGTCCTATGATGCCCTATGATGGCCTGTGATGTCCTATACATCTCCTATTGTGCTACTCTCTCTACTACTTTGCTACTCGCTCTACTACTGTGCTACTCTCTCTACTACTGTCCTACAACTCTAATACTCTAATACTCCTCCAACTGGTGTTGTCCTATATTGTCCTACTACTACTCTACTACTCTCTCTACTACTACTCTACTACTCTCTCTACTACTATCCTACTCACATGTTGTCCTACTGCTGCTGTCCTACTACTGCTGTCCTACTACTACTCTACTACTCTCTCTACTACTACTTGTAAGCTGAGGTAGCAGCATATGCAATGATGTGACTCCTTCTATGCTGAGGCAGTGGCGTTGATGATCGAAATACCCTCTCGTACTTGTAATTAAGCTGCTAAACTAGGATGGCTTGTATATCATGTACAAGCAACCAGTTTGTAAGCAATGTGATGACCTTGGAGGGCAAATCTGAGCCAACTATACATTCCCATGTTTTTATAGCATAATATATACCATGTTCAGTCTTGATAACTGTTATCACTGTTACCATGTTCAGTCTTTTACCATGGCACTCTATGGAACTGTTATCACTGTTATCATGAAACATGGTTACTAATTTATTTACAAACCGAATCTATTTCTATGTTCACTGAATCTATTTCAACTTGATAATGGAAGTACTTATTCATCACAACAATGATGATTGGAGACATTTTTATTTCCTGTTAATCGAGTTTCTCAGTACCATTTGAGGTTTGTCCTTGGCCTACGATGCAATCTTAGGGTTTAGGGTGGCACCATTCTTTCACACATATGAGTCTTTGTTGTTGTCATGTGTCCTATTTAACCATGGGACACGTCCATTCCCAAGCAACTGGTGTAGGCTTACCTCCCTAATGGCTGGGATTGATGTATCCCATGGTTACATAGCTCCTATGAACTTGTCTGCCACTTCTTCTACTTATTTGCCACCAGTGATGCTTACTAAATAGCTCAAACTTAGTTTGTTTGCTGAGGCCTTTGTTTGCTACTTATATGCCACCAGTTATGCTTACTAAAATTTTTCATGGCCAATGAAGAAACTTGATTTTAGGAGGTGGTTTCCTATTCTGTGGTTAACTCTGAATTGGTATTCTCATGTCTGTCATCTAATCTTTTGCAATCATCCACTGTTTCGCAACTTTGGGTGTCATAAACTTGTTTATTTGCTTTCGAATTGCAAGGCAACCACCAATGAATGTTTATAATCTGAGGCCTAATTTAATTGCTTTCTGCTTATGATGAATGCATTGCCACTTTTTGATGGATTCAGTGGTTACTGGTTATGATCTTGGACTTCTGAGGTACTGGACCAATGTAACTCCTCTTATAGTTTTCATGATTGTCATCAAGCCATGAGATACGTCCATGCCCAAGCAACTGCCATTCATACAAGATGGCCTGATGGCTGGGCTCGACGACTCTCATGGTTCCATGGCTATCATGATGTTGTATCTCTATAATCTGTATGAAACATCCTTTAGCTCCAAGTCCAATGCTTTTTGAAATGGCAATACAATCTGAGGCAAATTTTCATTGTATCTTCCTTGATCTCCTATCCTCTCCTCTACTTCCCTCTCCTCTCTTCTCTCTTCTATGTTGTACTCTTATACTGCTCTACCAATTGAGGTTTCTCCTTGGCCTATGATGCAATCTTTGCAATTCTGAGGTGGCACCATTCTTTTACACATATGAGTATTTGTTGTTGTCATGTGTCCTATTTAACCATGGCTGACATCCATTCCCATGCAACTAGTGTAGGCTTACCTCCCTGATGGCTGGGATGGATGTCTCCCATGGTTACATAGCTCCCATGAACTTGTCTGGCACTTCTTCTACTTATTTTCCACCAATGCTGAGGCCTTTGTTTGCTACTTATATGCTAAAACATCCTTTAGCTCCAAGTCCAATGATTTTTGAAATGGCAATACAATCTGAGGCAAATTTTCATTGTATCTTCCTCTCCTCTACTTTCCTCTCCTCTCTTCTATCTTCTATGATGTACTCTTATACTGCTCAACTACAAATGCAGAAGGATGCCTGCTTGGTATGTTGTTTTCGAAGGCAACAAGCCAGGTATTTACACCAGCTGGGCTGAGTGCAGTCAGTATGTCCTCAAAGTTAAGGGAGCTGTGCATAAAAAGTACATGTCTTTTGAGGAAGCTTCTGCAGCTCTAGAGGCTTTCAACTCAAGAATCAACTCAATTCCTACTGCACCTACCCCTACCTTACGTTCCTATCAGGTTGGAGTGGCAGGCAGTCCATCTTGTTGGGCTGTGATGTGGGAAAAATGTGCAGGTGCTGTTAGTTGCTTTGGTTGTGGCCATGTGGATGAGGCTGAACAATTACCTTGATGTAATAATTAATTAGACAAGTTCAACTCGTACTACTGGTATTGTCCTACTACTCTACTACTACTACTACTACTACTACTACTACTACTACTACTACTACTACTACTACTACTGTACTACTCCTACTACTGGTAGTGTCCTACTACTACTACTACTACTACTACTACTACTACTACTACTACTACTACTACTACTACTACTACTCTACTACTAGTACTACTCTACTACTCTACTACTACTACTACTACTACTACTACTGTCCTACTCACATGCTGCTAAACTAGGATGGCTTGTATATCATGTACAAGCAACCAGTTTGCAAGCAATGTGATGACCTTGGAGGGCAAATCTGAGCCAACTATACATTCCCATGTATATGAAATGTCCATAATATGTATTTTATTATTCTTAGATTCCAATGGCGCAAGAACCACAGCCTGAACTAAAATGGCGCGACCCTACCCCGAGTGGTTCTTCTGGGTCAACTAGTTATGAGAGCCACGTTAGTGTGACCCCGACGGAAAAGAGGAAACATCGTACAGAGGAAGAGCTAGATCCGAACTTTGACCCACAGGACGAAGCAGAAAGTGACAGGTCCGTGAGTCAGGGAGGTTCGATACCACTAGTACCTCGGACTCTGGATTTCGACGAAGAACAAGTTGGTCCGGAGCAAGAAGCCCCCGCTCCTTCCACAGCAACTTCTTCAAACAAATCTGTGGGTGACAAGCCTATTCGGAGAAGGGGGGAACACGGGAGGCACAAGAAGCACAGTGGTATCCATGTGATCCTCACGGTGGGGCCGCAGGGAGAGCCGTTGCAACCAACGATGGTCCTCGGGAAGTTTAGCAACCAGTGTTCGTGTTTAGTGAGGGAGCATGTTAAGATCACTTATGAGAAATGGCCGGATGTCCCTAAAGACAATAAGGAAGATGTCTGGAAAGAGATGCTAAACCGCTTCACTTATCCTAAGGATGCCGACATGACCAGGTGTAGGGACTGCGTGATGCATGTGGCAGGAAGGGCCCTTCGAAGCTTCAAGTACATGCTGAACAGAGACTACGTGAAGACAGGGAAGTCACCTTTGATCAAATATAATATGATCTTGGCTGAAGACTGGGAAGTTTTCGTTAAGCAGAGGCAAAGCGAAGAAGCAAAAGCCAAGAGTGAGCAGTTCAAAACGCTCAACAAGATGAACACGCAGCCTCACACTATGGGCATGACAGGGTATGCCGGTAAAAGGTCGAAGTGGCGGGCAGAAGAAAGGGCTGAAGCCGATGCCGGGATAAAGAATCTGTTGTTAGATGTCGATGAACGGGGCCGTGACTACTTCTATAGCCACAAGCCATCAAAGAAGCGTAAGGCAGATCCGAAGATCAAGGAGCTTGAGAAGGCTCTTATTGAGGCCTCTACATCCAAGGACTAAAGCTTCGAGGTTCGCAGGGGCGTCGACGTGCTGACCAAGGTGCTTGGAAACCCGGAGCACCGCGGCCGCGTCCGTGGCATGTCCTCGAGGAAGAGTTGGAAGACGGTGGAGTCATGGCAAACAGACCCTGCCAAGGACAAGTCGAGGCAGAGGTACAAAGAAGGCCTCGTAAAGCAAGGCTACGATCAAGCTATGTCTGAAATGATCAACAAGTCCATACAAGACGCGTTCACCAGCAATGACCCCTAGATGGTGGCGCCCAGGAACCAGATGTTTAGCCAAGCCGGCCTGAAGGTGCCTCAAGCTTCACAAGGGCAGCTATTGATCGAAGATCGCCCAAGGCGTCCGTTCGATGACATCAAGGAAATCACGCTATGCCACCTTTGGGTGCCATTCGGCAGGGGAGGGAAGCGCCTGCACGTGGCAGATGGTTGTTGTTAACACCAGATTTTCGCACACACAAGGGAATGACAAATGGGCCAGTGTGCGACGTATGGTGCATTCGGCAGAAAACCAAGATCGGTTAATTTTCGGGGTCCTGGCGAATGCATGAGCGGTCTGCTATCTTGCAAGGCGGTGATTTTGTTCGGGAAATAAATATGGCAAATGGAGCGACTTGCGCAAAAAGACACGTGGCGATGGAGGACACCAAGAGGAAAATAGGGATAGGACTCGTATTTTCCTAGATTTCCTTGTAAAGGTCGTAGTCATCTAGGACTCATGTTTCGCCCAGGGTATAAATATAAACCCTCGGCCATTGTAAAACTGTTCACAACCATATCAATACAAACCGGCCCCGTGCCACCTTCGAGTCCTTAGTCGTGTCGTCGAGTTCTTCGAGAGGAATGATCGATCCATCGACCTCCGTAAGTCCCGACAACCTTGTTATCATGTCTAGTGTCATGCGGTGGATTTAGATATGATGCAAGTAGTCTTGTTTGTTTTCAATGGTCGTGCGGTGGACCTTTGTTAGTGATCAAGAAGTCTTTGCTTATGCTTTGCTTATGGGTAGATACCGTGCGGCAGGCGTTTATTCATATGTCTAGCAGAAGCGAGATAGTTATCGGTTCTATTAGATTTGGCAAGATCTAGTAGATTTATTAAGTTATCATGTGTTGCATGTTTTAATTAATTCTGTAACACTCTTTTGCCCAATCTAGATTGATCTTTGTTCGGCCTTGCTTTAAAAGTTTACTTGTATTCCAATAATTGCATGATCATGATGGCCGAATCAATTTCCAATCTAGATTGTTACATGTTGTGGGTTCATGCATATCAATCACGTTCCAGCTTTGATAAAACTAGGTATCGTGCGGCAGATGCAGGTTTTAGATTGGTTTAATCATGCTTGTTTGTATGTCCCTTCTCCATGGACCCCAACTCGGCTAGTTTGCCGAGCTTGGTTAAGCTTGCACGAGTAATGCAGATACATGGGTGTATGCCGAGTCTCGAGTTATGAGTGATTGTCAACGGGTTTGATCGCAGGTTCTTTGGCTTGTGTTGTGAAGGTGTCGAGCACGGAGACAGTAATCAGAGGCAAGGTGAAGGTCAAGGAGAGACGTGCCGTGCTGAGGGACCGAGAGTGGCGAAGGGCGGACGTGAGGCTTGGACTGAGGGACCGGTGGCCCGAGGATCAGCTGTGGTGGCTGACAGCCTGGGACAGCGACGAGCGGAGACTTGCGGGGCACGGTGTTGCTCGGGTCGAGGACCTAGGGACACGTGTCGGTGGACGGGATGCACGGGCGGTGCATCCCTTCTACAGCTTCGGTTTGGTGGTAGATCCAGAGAAAAACCATTGGGTAGACGGTTTCCAGGTTTGGGCCACAAAACCTGGGCATGCTGCGGGTTTCTGAGTTTGGGCCACAAAACTCAGGCTGAGGACGGTTTCCAGGTTTGGTCCTCACAACCTGGGCGCTGGCGGGTTTCCTGGTTTCGGCCACAAAACCTGGGGATGGACATGGAGGCTGGTTTCCCGGTTTGGGCCTCAGAACCGGGGGCGGACGTGAAGGCCTGGTTTCCCGGTTTCGGCCACAAAACTGGGGGCGGAGTCCGTGACGAGGACGCAGAGCGGTGGCGGCACGTGGCGGCAATCGGTGAGGTTGCGTCGAGGCAACGCTACCAGTTGTGCGGTCGTGGCCGTCGGATCCACCTACCATCGAGTTGGTCCAGAATAACCTTAGGGTTTAGCTCGTTCGCTCTATAAGTAGTTAGGGGTAGAGTGGGAATTAGGAATAGTTAAAAGTAGGATAAGTAGGTGGAGATACCCACCTCCCCAAGTATCTCAGTCATTTGCCCTTTTGCTTCTAGGGTTTCCTGCTCTCCTCATCCTCTGCTGTAGCGAACCTGAGATCCACAGAGAAGAGAACAATACCTCTGTGCCCGTGAAATTTTGAGGAAGTGAGACCGTAATCTCACTGTTGTAGCGTGTGGTAGCCACACGGTTGCAAATTCATGGTTGTGATTCGCGTTTTGTTCGAGTTCCTCGCGGGTTGATTTTCCCCACGATTTTCCCGTCGATCGATCTCTTTGTCCGTTACGTCTTTCACGATTTCGTTTGAACAGAGATGTTCTAGATCGTGAGGCACTTCTTTGCACCGAAGGAATTCTCCTCTAACCTCACGAGCTAGTAGATCGATTGATTTTCCTTTCGGGTCAAGTTTTTCTCCCTTCCCCCGAAATTCTTCGATTCATCAATTTGGAGTTAGGTTTGAGCCATGATCTCTTAGAGATAGCTCACTATCCTCCTTGTGACTCCTCTCACCAAGTTTGATCCCTAGAGGATTTGTTTTGCGTGAGATCGAGTCGAATCAGTGAACGAACAGTGAAGTTTTGGGGTGACCGGACGCTTGGCACGGGTTGACCGGACGCACAACCAGAGTCTGGTCGTTGAACGTGCCAGCAAACAGTTTGGTTCAGACATGACCGAACGCTCATCTGAGTTTTGACCGGACGCATCACTTGTACTGTTCATCCGATCTTTTGTTGTTGACCGAACGCTCGGCTTCTGACCGGAAGCTCCGACTCAGTGAGTCCGGTCAGAAACATAGAGGTTCCAAAACAAGTTTTGGTTGACCGGATGCGTCCGGTGCTTCGTGACCGGACGCTTGCAGAGTCCGGTCAGTACTGGGTTTGCGCAGTCTCGTCCGCAGCTTGCTCGTTTGTCGTCGGATTTGGTTTCCGTCTTTTGCGTTGAGTTTCTAGGATTGTATAGTGTCCCGCTGTGCTTCTCGGAGGCATCCACCCTACATCTAGGGTCGTGGACACTTGCAAGCTCTAGGTTTTCTCCTGGGGTTGATTCTTGTGACAGTGGCAACAAGTTTCCGAAAGGAAAACTTGAGGCTCCCATTCGGCCCCCCTCTGGTCGCTTTCTGGTTGCATTTTTGGTCCTTCATCAATTTGTATCAGAGCAGGTTAAGGATCTTCCACCTTAGCCGGTTCCAGATCCACAGAAGGCGACATGGATCGCGACGTGGGCAAACCGCCGTTTTTTGATGGGACGAACTATGCGTATTGGAAGATACGCATGTCAGCCTATCTCCAAAGCATGGGCTCTTATGTTTGGGAGATTTGCAACAGGGATGATTACGTTGTCTTGGCTGCACGTGTTACTCAGCTTCAGATGGATGAGCACGATGCCAATAGCCGAGCGCGTAACGCTCTTTTCTCCTGTTTGAGCATGTCCGAGTTTGATCACGTTTCCCACCTCCCCACGGCTCGTGAGATTTGGGCGACCCTCATGCGCTTCCATGAGGGATCCTCTCAAGTCAAATCTCATCTCTATGAGTCGCACAAGCGGGAGTACGAGAACTTTCAACATATGCCTGGCGAGAGCATAGAGAGTTTATTCGCTCGCTTTCAGGTTATTGTCAACAAGATGAGAGCGAACAAGGAGTTGTTGCCTTTTGACGATCATGAGAGGGCTTTGAAGCTTTTGCACACTCTTGATCGGTCGGTGTGGAACTCAAAGGTCCAGGCGATCATCGAATCATCTAACTATGAGACCCTCACTTGCGACGAGCTTTTTAGCAAGCTCAAGTCTAGTGAGATTGACGCCATGTCGAGGGCCTCTTATGAAAATCCTTCTGGCCCGACTATGGCTTTGGTTTCTGGCTCTTCTGCTAACCCCTCTGGAGGATTTGCACTTTCTTCACTCTTCTCTATCACAGAGGACCAGCTGGAGTCTTTGGGGGATGACGAGTTGGCGATGCTCGCCAACCGGTTCTCGCGGTTCCACAACAACCGCATGAACCGTCGCCGCGGAGGAGGACGCTCAGGATGCTTTGAGTGCGGTGACCCCGACCACTTCATCGCCAACTGTCCCAAGAAGAAGAACACATCTGGGAAGGGCGATCATGGGCACAAGTACGACTCCGGCAAGCACAAGGAGAAGTACGTCCCCGCGAGGCACAAGCGGAGGGGCGACTTTGACAAGGAGTACATCAAGAAGAAGTACTTGGAGAAGGCCCAGGCTGTGCAGCATGCGTTCTTCGCCATGCTCAGCTGCGGATACATGGGTGTATGCCGAGTCTCTGAGTGATGAGTGATTGTCAACGGGTTTGATGCGCATGTTCTTTGGCTTGTGTTGTGTAGGTGTCGAGCTCGGAGACAGTGATCGAGGGCAAGGTGAAGGTCAAGTTGAGACGTGCCGTGCCGACGGACTGGGTGCGATGAAGGATGGGCGTGCCGTGCGGCGGACGTGCCATGCCGATGTATCGAGCAGTGAAGGGCGGACGTGAGGCTTGGACTGAGGGACCGGAGTGCCTGAGGATCAGCTGTGGTGGCTGGCAGCCTGGGACAGCGACGAGCGGAGACTTGCGGGGCATGGTGTTGCTCGGGTCGAGGACCTGGGGACACGTGTCGGTGGACGGGGTGCACGGGCGGTGCATCCCCTCTACAGCTCCGGTTTGGTGGTTGAGCCAGGGAAAAACCACCGGGTGGACGGTTTCCGAGTTTGGGCCTCAAAACTCGGGTGCTCGGTTTCCAGGTTGAGCCACAAAACCTGGGCGCGGATGGTTTCCGAGTTTGGCCACAAAACTCGGGTGATGGGCCGGTTTCCGAGTTTGGGCCTCAAAACTCGGGCGCTGCGGGTTTCTGAGTTTGGGCCACAAAACTCAGGCTGGAGGCTGGTTTCCCGGTTTGGGCCTCAAAACCGGGGGTTGCTGGAAAAGGCTGGTTTCCCGGTTTGGGCCACAAAACCGGGGGTGCAGAGCGAGGACGGCACGTGGCGGCAATCGGAAGGTTGCGTGGAGGCAACGCGGACGAGTTGTGCGGGCGTGGCCGTTGGATCTACCTTCCACCGAGTTGGTCCAGAATAACCCTAGGGTTTAGCTGGTTCGCTCTGTAATTAGAATAGAGAGGGGTAGAGTAGGAAATAGACTTAGACTAGAATAGGATAAGTAGTCAGGGGAGACACCCTCCTCCCCCATCTCAGTTATCTCAGTTTTAGCCATCTCATTTGCTTCCTGCACTTAGGGTTTCCTGCTATCCAATCCCCTGCTGTAGCTGAGATCCGTAGAGAGACTTGCAACTCTGTGTACTGTTGATTTTGAGGAAAGGAGGCCGTAACCTCCTTGTCGTAGCGGGTGTTTGCGCTTCGGCTTGCAATTCGTGGGTGTGATTCGCGTTTTGTTCGTGTTCTTCGCGGAATCCTTTTTCCCCACGATTTTCCCGTCGCTTGATCTCTTTGCTCGGTTCATTTTTTGCAATTCCGTTTGAACTGGTTTGTTCTAGATCGTGAGGCACTTCTTTCCACCGAAGGAATCATCCTCTAACCTCACGGTCTAGGAGATCGATCGATTTTTCGTTTCGGGTCAAGTTTTCTCCCTTCCCCCGAAATTCTTCGATTCATCGATTTGGAGATAGGTTCGAGCCATGATCTCTTAGAGATAGCTCACTATACTCTTTGTGACTCTTCTCACCAAGTTTGATCCCTAGAGGATTTGTTTTGGGTGAGATCGAGTCGAATCGGTGAACGAACAGCCTGAATCGGGGTGACCGGACGCTGCCTGTTGAACGACCGGACGCTGTCAGTGAGTCCGGTCGATGAACACCTTCGCTATGTTCGGTTCGTGACTTGACCGGACGCACCTTTCGCTAAGTGACCAGACTCGCTCATTGTACTGTTCACTTGGCTTGTATTTTGTGACCGGACGCACTGCTCTCGACCGGACGCTCGTCTCTGGTGAGTCCGGTCAGAAACAGTAAGCTCCGAAAACTGTTTTTGCACGACCGGACGCGTCCGGTGATCAGCGACCGGACGCAGGCAGAGTCCGGTCAGTGCTGATTCGACGCGTTTTCGTCCGCAGTTTGTTCGTCCGTCTTTCGATTCGAGATCCCTTTGGTGCGTTGGATTCCTAACTTCGTGCTCTACAGAATTTGGGCTTCCCGCTTTACAAAATAGCCTGAATCCCCCTCGCGTTGCTCGGGGGAGGTTGAGGTTACCCAAAACCCATCCTGTCACTAGTTGACTTGCGTGAACTTGGGTGAGGAAGTTTTTTGTGGTGCCTCGCTGTGATCCTAGGGATCATCCACTCTCTTCCAAGGGTCGTGGGCATCACGTTTTCGGTAGTAGCTCTTGGGGATTGATTTTGGGACACTTGGCCAAAGTATCGTGAGAAATTTTATTGGCTCCCATTCACCCCCCCTCTGGTCGCCTCGCTTTTGCATTCTCGGTCCTTCAATTGGTATCGGAGCAGGTTAAGGATCTTCCACCTTAGCCGGTTCCAGATCCACCGAAGGCGACATGGATCGCGGCGTGGGCAAACCGCCGTTTTTCGATGGGACGAACTATGCGTATTGGAAGATACGCATGTCGGCCTATCTGCAGAGTTTGGGTGCTTCTATTTGGGATATTTGCAACTCTGCTGATTACGTGGTCTTGGCTGCTCGTGTTTCTCAGCAACAGATCAATGAGCACGATGCCAATAGCCGAGCCCGTAATGCTCTCTTTTCTTGTTTGAGCATGGGTGAGTTTGATCGTGTTTCTCACCTTGCTACGGCTCGGGAGATCTGGGACACCCTCATGCGTTTCCATGAGGGCACCTCTCAAGTCAAAACCCGACTCTACGAGTCGTTCAAGCGTGAGTATGAGAACTTTCGACATCAGCCTGGCGAGAGCATAGAAAGTTTATTCGCTCGCTTTCAGGTGATTGTCAACAGGATGAGGGCTAACAAGGAGCAGTTGCCTTTTGACGATCATGAGCGTGCTTTGAAGCTCTTGCATACTCTTGATCGGTCGGTGTGGGATTCCAAAGTTCAGGCGATCATCGAATCGCCTAACTATGAGACCCTCACGTGCGACGAGCTCTTTAGTAAGCTCAAGTCCAGTGAGATTGATGCCATGTCGAGGGCTTCTTATGCGAATCCTTCTGGCCCGACTATGGCTTTGGTTTCTGGCTCTTCTGCTATCCCCTCTACTGGCTTTGCACTTTCTTCACTCTTTTCTGTCACAGAGGACCAGCTTGAGTCGTTGGGGGATGACGAGTTGGCAATGCTCGCCAACCGGTTCACGCGGTTCCACAACAACCGCATGAACCGTCGCCGCGGTGGAGGACGCTCAGGATGTTATGAGTGCGGCGACCCCGACCACTTCATCGCCAACTACCCCAAGAAGAAGCATTCATCTGGGAAGGGCGATCATGGGCACAAGTACGACTCCGGCAAGCGCAAGGAGAAGTACGTCCCCGCGAGGCACAAGCGGAGGGGCGGCTTCGACAAGGAGTACATAAAGAAGAAGTACTTGGAGAAGGCCCAGGCTGAGCAGCGTGCGTTCTTCGCCACGCTCAGCGATGTCGATGGCTCGGATGACGACTCCGCTTGCTCAAGCGATGACGAGTCCGAGAAGAAGAAGAGGATCGAGGACAAGCTGAACGGTCTCTGCTTCTTCGCTGACGATGATGGCCTCTGCACCATGGCCCTTGGGGATGAGGTCGATGGCAAGCTAGAGCACACCCCTCAGGACGACGACGACACCTCCCAGGTATCTCTCACCCACGACGAGCTTTCTGCTGAGGTCGAGAAGCTTACTGCCGCGCTCCTTAGTCAGGACAAGTTGCTTAGGCGTGCCGCTAGAGAGCGCAAGGAGTTTAGGCAGAAGTGGGAGGACACGGTGAGAGAGCTTGAGTTTGCCAAGTCCACCGTGGTTGTGTCGGAAGAGGTTGAGTGTGAGTCGTGCACCACGCACATGACTGATCTTCTCACTTTGAGAGGAAAGTATGCTGCGTTGGTTGGAGAGCTGGATGAGCTGAGGGCCAGACCCTCTTTGCTAGGTGCTTGCAAGACCTGTCCTGGCTTGCAAACCGAGTTGGCAGAGAAGAATGCCAAGATTGAGTCTCTTGAGAAGGCCAACTCGGGTAGCACCTGTATGGCTAGGTGCGCTTTGTGTGAGGGTTTGGAGATGGAGATTGCGAATGTCAAGCATGGCAAGATGCAAACCGAGGAGGAAAACACATACCTTCGGACCATCTTGTCATGGGTCTCTTGTAGTGAGCCGCAGCTCGGGATGATGATCTCCCAATTTAAGCGAGCTGCTGGAGGTCCTGGTGTAGGTTTTGCTCTGGGTGTTGATCTTTCTGCTTTTGGGAAGATTGGAGAGTCGAGTGGTCTGAACCCTAGCGAGAAGCCCAACTCCACCACTACTCCCAAACTTGCCAAGCTTCCACCCAAAGAGCCTGCCAAGCCTACCACCAAGGATGGGGTGTTTGAGGAACCTCCGAGAGCTCCACCCAAGAACCAAGTGTGGCATCCCAAACCCAACCACCTAAAGAACAAACTGGATACAATGCCACCTATCCAGGAGGAGTTGCCACAGAAGGGCAAAGTGATCCACACCCACAGCCATGATTACCAACAACCCCCTTTGCGTGCGGTGAGGTATCAGTGTGATTTTTGTGGGAGAGATGGTCACTTGAGCGAGTTCTGCTTTCGGCGCAAGAGAGAGGCGCGCCGTACTCGGGAGATGGAGAACCCGGACTTGTACCATCCAACTCATGGTGGACATGTGCCGAAGGCTCAGGGGAGAGCTGCTAGGCCCGGACGTCAAGGTCCTCGGCCTAGGCAGGAGATGAGAGCCCCTAGGAGGGAGACTAGGCCTAGAGGTCCAGCACCTCAGTTTGTTAGGCCTAGGCAGGAGAGAGCTCCGAGAAGAGACGCTAGAGCAGTTGAGCCCCAGGCTCCTAGGCGTAGATCTCGTAGAGAGCGTGCCCGACGGGGTCCTGCTTTTGCAGGTAATGGACCCCGTGGCGGAGGCTTAGTTGAGCGCTTTCCCCCACCGCAGTTTGAGTACCGCGGTGAGCGCTTCTTCCCCAGCGGACCACCTTTTCCTGTACGTGGTGATCGCTACCCCCGTAGACAGGCTAGGAATAGTTTTTACACTGACCGTTCTTTTGAGCAGCCGGCCCAACACTGGTATTCTCCTTACTTCACTAACCCCAGTGTTGGACCGTATGCTCACCCTATGTCTTTTTATTGATGTAGGTGAGACGGTTGGAGGACATTTGGTTGGTGGATTCTGGTTGCTCGAGGCACATGACCGGAAACGCCAAGTGGTTCTCCAGCCTTAGCCCGATCGCCGGAAAGGAGTACATAACCTTCGGCGACAATAGTAAAGGTAAGGTATTGTCTCGTGGGACGGTGCGGGTTAATGAGCACTTTGTGTTGCGCGATGTTGCTCTTGTTTCTAACCTGCATTTTAACCTTCTTTCTGTTTCGCAACTTTTTGATGATGACTATGAGATTCGTTTTAAACCGAACCTTAGTCGCATCTTAGATCCTCAGGGCGATCTTGTATGTCTGATTTCGCCCTTTGGGAAAGTCTTTCGCGCGAATTTCTCGGAGTCGTTTGGTTCTTCTCGCAGTCTTTTGGCTAGTCCTTCTTCCTCCGATCTTTGGAAGTGGCATAGGAGGCTCGGTCATTTAAGCTTCGACTTGCTTGCAAGACTTAGCTCACTTGGCCTAATCCGAGGATTGCCCAAGCTTTCGATGGAGAAGGATCTAGTTTGCCATTCTTGCAGACATGGGAAGATGGTTGCCGCTCCCCACCATCCAGTGACTAAGGTCATGACCTCGCACCCCGGAGAGCTTTTACACATGGACCTTGTTGGTCCGGCTCGGGTGAGATCGGTTGGTGGCAAGTGGTATGTTTTGGTTGTTGTTGACGACTTTTCGAGATATTCGTGGGTCTTCTTTTTGACTGAGAAGACTGAGACTTTCTCCTTCGCCCGCAATCTGATTTTGCGTCTTCAGAACGAGTTCCCTTTGAACTCGATGCGAGCTATTAGAAGTGATAATGGTTCCGAATTCAAAAATTTGGATTTTGAGAAGTTTTGTGACCGCCTTGGTTTGGAGCATCAGTTATCTTCCCCCTACACACCGCACCAAAATGGTGTTGTAGAGAGGAAGAATCGGACCCTTGTTGAGATGGCCAGGACGATGCTCGATGAGCATAGGACTCCTAGGCGCTATTGGGCCGAAGCTATGAACACTGCATGCTACATTTCAAATCGCATTTTTCTGAGAGCTTTCTTGAAAAAGACTTCTTATGAGTTGCGTTTTGGAAAACTGCCCAAGGTGAGTTATTTTCGAGTTTTTGGTTGCCATTGTTTTATACTCAAGAAGGGCAACTTGGACAAATTTGAGTCTCGTTCTTCTGACGGTGTATTTTTGGGTTATGGCACTCACACTAGAGCATATCGTGTACTTAACCTTGATACTAACCGAGTCATGGAGACATCAGATGTCACCTTCGACGAGACTCTTGTTTCTCCTTCTTCTCGTTTTGAGCGTGCAGGTGATCATGAGGTTGGAGAGCCTCTTTTTGATGACGAGGACGAGGGTGCTGAAGGTATGGATGATCCAGCACCCCCTCCACCTGCCGCACCGCAAAGAGCGGCCTCGACGACGACTCACGACCCCGACACCTCTTCTTCCTGGGGGCCGTGGGATCCTCCACCTCGTGCGGTACCTTTTGTACCCGGGGTGGAACCAGCTGCTGTTGAGGGGGAGGTCACTTCATCCCGGGAGGCGCCACGATGCATCCAGCGCCAGCACCCCCCTCAGCAGATGATCGGCGACATCGACGAGCGAGTCACTCGCTCCAGGTCACAGCATATCTCTCACTTCGCTCACTCTGCTTTTGTTGCTAATTTTGAGCCCCGAGATGTTGGACACGCTTTGACGGATCCGGATTGGGTCAATGCCATGCATGAGGAGTTAGAAAACTTTGAGCGAAATCGGGTTTGGGTTCTAGTTCCACCTCCACCTGACTGTAAGCCTATTGGGACAAAATGGGTTTTCAAAAACAAGCAAGGAGAGGATGGCCACGTTGTTAGAAACAAGGCCCGGCTTGTAGCGAAAGGCTATAGTCAGAAGGAGGGGATAGATTATGAGGAGACGTTTGCTCCTGTAGCTCGTTTGGAGGCTATTAGGATACTCTTGGTTTTTGCAACATCCAAACGTTTCAAACTTTTTCAAATGGATGTGAAGAGTGCCTTCTTAAACGGCTACATAGAAGAAGAGGTTTATGTTGAACAACCCCCCGGTTTTGAAAATCCCAAATTTCCAAACCATGTTTTCAAACTCCACAAAGCTTTATGTGGTTTCAAACAAGCCCCTAGAGCCTGGTATGATAGGTTGAAAACCTTTTTTCTTGCTAAGGGTTTTAAAATGGGATGTGTGGATAAAACGCTCTTTCTCCTCCGGCAAGGCAAAGACACGCTCTTGGTCCAGATTTACGTGGATGATATCATTTTCGGTGGTTCTTCTCATGCTCTGGTTGCCAAGTTTGCAGATACTATGAGCAGGGAGTTCGAGATGTGCATGATGGGCGAGCTGACATTCTTTCTCGGGTTGCAAATCAAGCAATCCCGAGAGGGGACATTTGTGCACCAGGGCAAGTACACCAAGGACTTGCTGAAGCGGTTCGATATGGGTGAGGCCAAGCCTCTTCCAACACCCATGTCGACGACGACTGCCCTGGATGCAGATGTGGATGGAGAAGCAGTGGACCAGAAGGAGTACCGCAGCATGATCGGGTCGCTCCTCTACCTGACGGCGACACGCCCGGACATCCAGTTCGCGGTGTGTCTGTGTGCGCGCTTTCAGGCGTCGCCGCGCACCTCTCACCGTCAGGCGGTGAAGCGGATTTTCAGGTACCTTCGTTTCACGCCTGAGTTTGGGATTTGGTATTCTGCTTCCTCCACCCTCTCCCTTTGCGGTTATTCGGATGCTGATTTTGCTGGTTGTCGTATTGAGCGCAAGTCCACTTCTGGGACTTGCCAGTTTATTGGTTCTTCTCTTGTTTCGTGGTCTTCTCGCAAGCAGTCTAGCGTCGTTCAGTCCACTACGGAGGCTGAATATGTTGCTGCGGCTAGCTGCTGTTCCCAGTTGCTTTGGATGATGGCCACTTTGCGTGATTTTGGTCTGAGCTTTTCTCGCGTGCCTTTGCTTTGTGACAGCACGAGTGCCATTAGCATTGCTAAGAACCCCGTGCTTCACTCGAAGACCAAACACATTGATGTGCGCTTTCATTTTCTGCGAGACCACCAGGAGAAGGGTGATATCGACCTTCGCCATGTCGATACTCATCATCAACTGGCTGATATTTTCACCAAGCCTTTAGACGAATCAACCTTTAATCGGTTGAGGGGTGAGCTTGGTGTGTGTTTCCCCTTTTAGATGGGGGAAACATTTTGGATCTTGTATATTTGACTGACTCTTTTGTCTTTCTTTTCTTTTGCATTTTTAGCATACGCATTTACATTCTGAGATTCATGTTTATAATCACTAGAATGTAACTATGCTCTATTTAGTATGCTCCGATGCTTATATGGATGCTTGTAGCTTATGCTCTTCCTGATCACTAGTACATGTTATGAGCTGAGCTATTTTCGAATGGTGAATTTACTTAATAACTTACAATCTGAAAATGTTCACCATTGAGATATGCAACTAGCATGTGTAGGATATGTTGAGTTCACTCGTGCTTTTCATATATGCTAGGTTGCTATGTCTCTAGTTATGAGTCATTCACTTGCTTGGTCTGTTCATATCATGTATAAAATTTGAACCAAGTTTTAGTGAATTGAAAAGATCGAGATGGGATTGCTTGTCAACACCTCATGGTATCGAGACTGTTTCTCATTGCACTTTGAGTTAAACTTGAGCCGTGTAGTGTATGACCGAAACCGTAGCTTCAAGCTTCTGATTGCTTCGGCATAGGCTTCGCTCGGTTGAAAAGTTAGGCAAAGACAAGCTTTCAACCTCTCGCAATCACATGCTAAATAATTGAACTTGTGAAGTCTTCACCGCTGCAACTCCAATACAAAAATGAAATCACAAGTATATGCTTCATTCCTATGCATGATGATTGAACTTTGCTAGGGGTAGTTCACCTTGTATACATGTTTAGCACTTGTCTGGATTCCTATCTATACATGTGTAGTGCTATTCTGATGGTGACTATCTTTTTGGCTAAAAACTGCTCACTTGCTCATATGCTTCATATTTCGTATGTGTGATCAGTTTGAGCCTTCGCTATTTGAGTGCTTAGTTGTGCCATTGGAGCTATACCGATTAGAGCATTTTTGCACTCTTTTGATTATATGCCTGAAGCTGCTAACTTGCATTTCTGACTTCATATGCATTTTAGAAGAGTTTGTGCTTGATAAGTGCATTTTCAACTAAGGGGGAGAGTTTTTGCAAATCATATGTCTCCTGGCGTTCAATTAAGGGGGAGTTTTTGCTAAGGGGGAGATTTTCAGATCTTTATGCTCTTCTCTTGTTGGACCTAAGGGGGAGTCCCGGGTTGCTTGCACTTGTCGAGGGGAGTTTGCTAGTTGTGTTGAGCCGTTGCCTCTATCTCGAGGGACTAGCAAACATTTTCCTCACTTGGCATCGAGTTTGATTTCGATTGGTTCGAAGACTTTTCGATTGTTTTTCAATTGGTTCGGAGTGGTTTTCGTGCTAGTTGTGTTGAGCCTCTGTGCCTCTATCTTGAGGGACTAGCACTTTGCCATTTTTTTTGCTCCGATTTTCAATTGGTTTTCTGCTAGCGGTGTTGAGCCTGTTCTACCTCTTCTTGAGGGCTAGCTTTGCTTTGCTTGGTCGCGTCGAGCCGTTGCCCATGTCTTTGGGGACCAAGTTCTCGCTTCTTCCACTTGACCTTCTTCGGCTTTGCTATGCTTTTGGGTCATTTGGTTGAGTTCTCTTCCTCTCCTTCCTCCTACCTTCTTCTTTCATTTTATGATTTGTGTGTGTAGTTGACAATGCACTCATCAAGGGGGAGATTGCGGATACATGGGTGTATGCCGAGTCTCTGAGTGATGAGTGATTGTCAACGGGTTTGATGCGCATGTTCTTTGGCTTGTGTTGTGCAGGTGTCGAGCTCGGAGACAGTGATCGAGGGCAAGGTGAAGGTCAAGTTGAGACGTGCCGTGCCGACGGACTGGGTGCGATGAAGGATGGGCGTGCCGTGCGGCGGACGTGCCATGCCGATGTATCGAGCAGTGAAGGGCGGACGTGAGGCTTGGACTGAGGGACCGGAGTGCCTGAGGATCAGCTGTGGTGGCTGGCAGCCTGGGACAGCGATGAGCGGAGACTTGCGGGGCATGGTGTTGCTCGGGTCGAGGACCTGGGGACACGTGTCGGTGGACGGGGTGCACGGGCGGTGCATCCCCTCTACAGCTCCGGTTTGGTGGTTGAGCCAGGGAAAAACCACCGGGTGGACGGTTTCCGAGTTTGGGCCTCAAAACTCGGGTGCTCGGTTTCCAGGTTGAGCCACAAAACCTGGGCGCGGATGGTTTCCGAGTTTGGCCACAAAACTCGGGTGATGGGCCGGTTTCCGAGTTTGGGCCTCAAAACTCGGGCGCTGCGGGTTTCTGAGTTTGGGCCACAAAACTCAGGCTGGATTTGCTTCATTCTATAGCATGATGATTGATCTTTGCTAGGGGTAGTTCACCTTGTATACATGATTAGCACTTGTCTGATTTCCGGTCTATACATGCATAGTGCTATTTTGATGGTGAATACCTTTTTGGCTAAAAAAACTGCTCTTTTTGCTCATATGTTCATATTTCATATTTGGTGATCAGTTTGAGCCTTTGCTAGCTTGTATGCTTTCCACTAAGTCGTTGGAGCTATACTGTTTAGAGCATCTTTGCATTTTCTTGACTATATCCCTGAAGCTACTAACTTGCATCTTGACTCATATGCATTTTGGAAGGGGAAGAACTTCTCTTGTTGGCACTTTTGACGGTGCATTTTATGAGGGGGAGAAAATCGCTTTCAGTTTCTTTTGCTTGATGGTGCATTTTCAACTAAGGGGGAGAAAATTTGGACAAATCATGCCTCCCATGTTAGCGGTTGTGTGAACCATGCAAGGGGGAGTTTGCTCGGGTGTTAAATTTTTGAAATTTCCAATTGGTTCGGAGCGTTTTGCTAGTCGTATTGAGCCCTTGCCTCTATCTTGAGGGACTAGCAGTCGCATCTTTGCTTGAGTTGGCTTCAGTTGGTATCGAGTTTTCAGTTGATGTCGAGCTTTCTGCTAGTCGTGTTGAGCCTCTGTGCCTCTGTCTTGAGGGACTAGCATTTTTGCTTTGATTTTTCAATTGGTATTTGCTAGCGGCGTTGAGCCTATTCTACCTCTTCTTGAGGGCTAGCTTTGCTTTGCTTGGTTGCGTCGAGCCGTTGCCCATGTCTTTGGGGACCAAGTTGTCTTGCTCTTTCCACTTGACCTTCTTCGGCTTTGCTATGTTTTTGGGTCATTTGGTCGAGTTCTCTCTTCTCCTTCTTCCTCTTTCTATTTCCATAATGATTTGTGTGTGTAGTTGACAATGCACTCATCAAGGGGGAGATTGCGGATACATGGGTGTATGTCGAGTCTCGAGTGATGAGTGATTGTCAACGGGTTTGATCGCAGGTTCTTTGGCTTGTGTTGTGCAGGTGTCGAGCATGGAGATAGTGATCAGAGGCAAGGTGAAGGTCAAGTAGAGACGTGCCGTGCCGAGGGACCGAGAGTGGCGAAGGGCGAACGTGAGGCTTGGACTGAGGGACCGGTGGCCCGAGGATCAGCTGTGGTGGCTGACAGCCTGGGACAGCGATGAGCGAAGACTTGCGGGGCACGGTGTTGCTCGGGTCGAGGACCTGGGGACACGTGTCAGTGGACGGGGTGCACGGGCGGTGCATCCCGTCTACAGCTTCGGTTTGGTGGTAGAGCCAGAGAAAAACCATCGGGTAGACGGTTTCCAGGTTTGGGCCACAAAACCTGGGCATGCTGCGGGTTTCTGAGTTTGGTCCACAAAACTCGGGCTGAGGACGGTTTCCAGGTTTGGGCCTCAAAACCTGGGCGCTGGCGGGTTTCCTAGTTTCGGCCACAAAACCTGGGGATGGACTTGGAGGCTGGTTTCCCGGTTTGGGCCTCAAAACCGGGGGCGGACGTGAAGGCCTGGTTTCCCGGTTTTGGCCACAAAACCGGGGGCGGAGTCCGTGAAGAGGACGCAAAGCGGTGGCGGCACGTGGCGGCAATCGGTGAGGTTGCGTCGAGGCAACGCTACCAGTTGTGCGGGCGTGGCCGTCGGATCCACCTACCATCGAGTTGGTCCAGAATAACCTTAGGGTTTAGCTGGTTCGCTCTTTAAGTAGTTAGGGGTAGAGTGGGAATTAGGAATAGTTAGAAGTAGGATAAGTAGGGGGAGACACCCACCTCCCCAAGTATCTCAGTCATTTGCTCTTTTGCTTCTAGGGTTTCCTGCTCTCCTCATCCTCTGCTGTAGCGAACCTGAGATCCACAGAGAAGAGAACAATACCTTTGTTCCCATAAAATTTTGAGGAAGTGAGACCGTAATCTCACTGTTGTAGCGTGTGGTAGCCACATGGTTGCAAATTCGTGGTTGTGATTCGCGTTTTGTTCGAGTTCTTCGCGGGTTGCTTTTCCCCACGATTTTCCCGTCGATCGATCTCTTTGTCCGTTACATCTTTCGCGATTTCGTTTGAACAGAGATGTTCTAGATCGTGAGGCACTTCTTTGCACCGAAGGAATTCTCCTCTAACCTCACGATCTAGTAGATCGATTGATTTTCATTTCGGGTCATATTTTTCTCCCTTCCCCTGAAATTCTTCGATTCATCAATTTGGAGTTAGGTTCGAGCCATGATATCTTAGAGATAGCTCATTATCCTCCTTGTGACTCCTCTCACCAAGTTTGATCCCTAGAGGATTTGTTTTGGGTGAGATCGAGTCGAATCGGTGAACGAACAGTGAAGTTTCGGGGTGACCGGACGCTTGGCATGGGTTGACCGGACACACAGCCAGAGTCCGGTCGTTGAACGTGCCAGCGAACAGTTTGGTTCAGACATGACCAGACACTCATCTGAGTTTTGACCAGACGCATCACTTGTACTGTTCATCCGATCTTTTGTTGTTGACCGGACGCTCGGCTTCTGACCGGACGCTCCGAATCAGTGAGTCCGATCAGAAACAGAGAGGTTCCAAAACAAGTTTTGGTTGACCGGACGCGTCCGGTGCTTCGTGACCGGACGCTTGTAGAGTCCGGTCAGTACTGGGTTTGCGCAGTCTCGTCCGCAGCTTGCTCGTTTGTCGTCGGATTTGGTTTCCGTCTTTTGCGTTGAGTTTCTAGGATTGTATAGTGTCCCGTTGTGCTTCTCGGAGGCATCCACCCTACATCTAGGGTCATGGACACTTGCAAGCTCTAGGTTTGCTCCTGGGGTTGATTCTTGTGACAGTGGCAACAAGTTTCCGAAAGGAAAACTTGAGGCTCCCATTCGCCCCCCCCCCCTCTGGTCGCTTTCTGGATGCATTTTCGGTCCTTCAAGTAATGAGTGTTTATAGATCTGTTCAGATATATACATGCTTTTAGCTTCTTATTGTCAGATTGTATCATGCGATGGATTGATCTGACCGTAGGAAGTGGCGTAGACTTATAGCGAGTTTTAGCCTTGTTTGAGTTTATGCTTGACGGGTTTATGAAGATTAGACGTGCGGCAGACTAGTTGGATTAACCTATGCATGTGATGTTTGAATAGATTTATACTTACAAGTTACCTGTTTATAATTCTTCACGTCTTGATGATATATTCAAGCATGTCGTTTTCCTACATGTGTATTCGACAACCAACGCGTTTATATGTATTCTTTTTGTATTTGCCGAATGATCTTATGAACATGTTCAGCAGACAGCTTCTATAGCTGTATGCTGATGTGAGTGGCTTCAGGGCCGTAAATATGGAACTGTCTGGTCTTATCCGGCATGTTCCAGTTTTATTCTCATAGTTTTATCCCTTGTTGGCTTTTCAGGTCAAACCGACTGGCACGTCTCCGAATTCCAAACCGTCCGGGCACCCGATTGAAGCCACGCTTTTTCCGGCTTGCTGTGTGTGAGGCGCGGACCACATTTTGCGTCAACACACTTTTTGGCATGCCCGGTGGGACCTGAATATTTCAAGATGCCTGAGATCGACGATACTCAAATTCTGGAAGTGACCATGGACGAGTTGCCACCAGACTCGAAGCTTTTCGTACAGCAAGCTTGTGATGAGTTTCAACGCAAATGCTTGATGACCTTCTCGAAGAACAAGAGCAACAAGGTTTTCCAGAAACAACCACTCCCAAGAAGTTCTTTCCCTCATGAGTCTAATAGCACTGATGAGGAAGATGTTCAGAAAATGACTGAACTAGTGTATAAGGCGATGTCGCAAGCTATGACCAATCATCAATCAGCTTTCATGAATACCTTCCGCGCCATCATGGTTGGAATCTTCGGCACGGCGGTTGATAAACGTTTCGAGGCAGCCGCTGGTCCGATGCAAGGGCCACTGTTATTCCATGTGCCTCAGCCTCAGAGGAAAAATGCTGAAGACGGTGGAACAGGTACAAGTGCAGGTGGGATGGTCCCGCATGAGACACAACAACCTCCCACAACTTATGGCCAGCTCGCGTTCGGCACGACAGGAAATGTCCCACAGTCTGCTTTCAAAGTGTCTCCCGCAACGAACAGGATACAAATGAACATGTTTGGAGATGGATATCAAGAGTTCATTGATTATAATGCAATTAATGCTTTGCCAAACCTAGGCTATAAAAGTTCAGCAGGAGCACATATTGGGGGACAAGCACAGGCGGCTCTAGATTCAAGTGTTGATCTCATCATGCATAGGATGGCTGATATGATGCAAAATCAATTCGGCCTGAAACCAAAGAATCAGTCTTACGCTTACAAGTCTCCCTACCCAAAGTGGTACAACCGAGTAGCGCTTCCTCCGAGGGTGAAGCCTCCCACTGATTTTACCAAGTTTTCAGGTCAAGATGACACCAGTACTATAGAACACATCAGCCGTTACTTGATGCAACTTGGAGAGGCCTCTGCAGATGAATCTTGGAGGATTCGGTACTTCTCATTGTCATTAACAGGACCAGCCTTCTCATGGTTCACTTCTCTGCCAGCGAACTCTATTAATACATGGGCAGAGCTAGAACAGAAGTTCCACGCGTATTTCTTTACGGGCACCAATGAGAAGAAGTTGGTCGATCTCATGAGTCTGAGGATGAAACCTAACGAGACGCCGCAACAATATTTGCGCAGATTCAGGGAGACTAAAAATCTCTGCTACTCCCTGAATTTACTAGATGATCAATTGCCGGGGATAGCCATAGCTGGCATGTTGCCGAATATCAAGGAGAAGCTATTCGGCATGGAGTTTGATGATCTCGGACAATTATCACAACGGTTGGCAATGATGAGTAGTCAGGCTCAAGGGTTCAGAAAGAATAATCAGTTCCAAAAAGGTGATGTGGCTGCCGAGATGTATCGGGCTTTCTTGGAAGAAGCAGCTGAGTATGATGATGAAGATGAGGTAGTTGCAGCCGAGTTAGTCTGGGTGAAAGAGCCAACTCAAGTCAATCAACGATGGCTGAGGCAGCAAAAAGGTACTTACGACTTTGATGTTTCCAAATCAGATAAACTATTTGAGTACTTGTTAAAGGAAGGACGCATCAAGTTGCCGGAAGGTCATCCCATGCTGCACCCTGAGGGGGTTAAAGACAAGAAGTATTGTGGTTTCCATAATACCAGGTCTCACTCTATAAATGATTGTTGAGTGTTCAGAGTGCAGGTCCAGAAAGCTATCTAGGAAGGGCATTTGAGGTTCTATGGAAAGATGAAAGTTGATGATAACCCTTTTGGACAGAATACCGTGTCCTTCTCTGTTAATATGGTTGATGCAGCTGATCTCAGAGGCAAAAGCAAAATGAAGGTGTTAACCTCTGATAAAGCAAGAGAAGCTGGCACTGTTGACCCTGATCGGCAAATCACAAACGGGGAATTTCGGCAACGAGTCCGTTTCCAGAATAGCCGAACTGAAGGGGGTGAAATCTCCAGGCCCAGGGTCACGACGCGTATTTTATTAAACAAATGGCGTCGGGAGCAGGAATGCTACCAAAAGCAAAGGTTTTATGAGGAACAAAGGTTCATAAGAAAGCAACAAAGGTACGAAGAAGAGATATACCAAGAGGAACGAGAATATATGAAGGATCAAGAGCAGTCTCATTGGGAGTGCTCATTCTTCAAGTATTATTGGAATGAAGGCTTGAAACTGCCTACCAAGAACAATTGCCCTGAATGCAGTGATCAATATTCTGAATATAGGCAGTCTCAAGTCAACCACCGTTCGGTCCATGAGAGACTTGTGGTTCGATTCCCTGAAGACGATCGGCGCTTAAAAATAAATGGTTCCGAGAATCGGCAAGGAAGAAGGTTTGCCGATCGAGGTTGGGCATGCGCTAGAGAAGAAGAATACCGCGAGTATGTTTGGCAAAAAGGACAGTGGTGTCCACCAGGATTGAGGAAAAGCCAGAAAAGAAGAGTGCAGCGCTTAAGGAACAGGGAATTGGCACAAGCGGGCGTCAAAACAAAGCAGATTTGGCGTCCTAAAGAAAAGCCTAGTGAAGGTGATCATTCGGCTGATGCGTGCATGACATTCTTTCTCCCATCAGAATTCATAGCTCCCGAAAATCAAGATGTCCAAGAAGAAGTATATTTAGATTTTGACGAAGACGAATTCCAAGATCTGTTAGCTCAACTTGTTTTGGCTCAATGGGCTGTTTTCGATAAACTAGTCAAGCACTAACACTTGAGGCCACTTTATTTGAGGGGATATGTCAATGGCAAGCCACTAACCAAGATGTTTATTGATGGAGGAGCAGCCATAAATATCATGCCATATACTACCTTCAGGAAACTTGGGATGATAAGTGAAGAATTATTGAAGACAGACATGGTGTTGAGGGACTTTGCTGGTAATTCTTCTGATACTCGAGGGGTAGTTCATGTTGAGTTAACGATCGGGTCAAAAACTTTGATTACTACCTTCTTCGTCATTGATGGCAAGGGGGCATACAGTTTGCTCTTAGGAAGGGATTGGATACATGCAAACTGTTGTGTGCCATCAACTATGCATCAATTCTTTATCCACTGGATTGGAGATGACGTCGAAATTGTCCATGCTGATGATTCGGTGAGTGTTGCTAGTACAGAGCCCATTTACTGGGAATATGATGGTGTCGAGTGCTTCTCTGGAAAAGTTTGGGAAGTAGGTCCTGTGAATGTTTTTGACAAGGACCAACAGCCGATTCGGACGATCGGCTCTCAGAGCAATTTTTGAAGAAATAATCCGATTGATGGTAACGGAGAAGAGTTGGGATCAAGTTTCATGTCGGCTGATAAGGAATAAAGTATTGGTGATGAAGCCAAAACAAGACCAGTATATGCAAGTTTGATCCGGATTATAATTGATAAACCTATTGAAAGGTTTCTGCCTATTTCTCCGTTGCCAAAGCTAAAGAAGGATCAAGAGTTCACATGAAGTGACGTACAACAGAAAGCTTTTGATGAAATTGAAGAATATATGAGGGCCCTTTCACGACTTGGTAAATTTGTTCAAGTTGTACGTGGCGGCCGATAGCCTAACGATAGGATCGGCCCTTATACATAATTTAGGGGAGAAGGAGTGATAGCTTGCTTTAGCCGAAAATGTTAGACCCAGCGACGGGTACTCGGCTATGAAGAAATTCTGTTCGTGTATATGTTGCTTATGAACCAAGCTTCGGCACTACTTGTTAAAAGCTGAATGCGTACTGATTACGTATGAAGCAGGTTCAAGAATATTTGTATACAGACATAGCCGATGTAAAGCATCGTCTTTAGCAGAAAAAACGTTCTAATGATTTGGAATATAGCTGATATTATTTATATCGCCTTTAGCACAAAAATGTTCATGACTCTCGTAACCCTAGCATTTTTTAAGTTAGAAGGTTTATCGGGAGGAGAGAAAGGTGAAGTGCAGTAAATAAGATGCAGAGTGACATAACATGTCAGAGCAAGATCTATTCGGTTAAGGTGACATCATGCGTTCGGGAAATGTTTCTCTGAAGAGGTGTTGCAATCGGAAAGTACAAATGGACATTATTCAGAGAAGAAACAAACTTCATTTATTCGTTTGCAGATTTGTCCTAGTACAAACTACCCTTGGAATAATTTGTTCAGAATGGACTGCGGGTCAATAGCTTCAGCAATAGCAACGACATGATTATCATAATCTTCAATGTCTTCCAGATATCCGCCTACAAAGCCAACTGGTAGAAAGGAGTAGTCCTCTTTGGTCCAAGAGCTCATTGCTGCTAGCCCGAGGGAGACCCCAGCATACACACCTTGAACGACGGCCTGATCTATACGGCCATCCAAGACATCAAGACGAGCTTCGGCTGAATCCCCATGAGCATTTACCTTAACGACAATTCTGTTCACTGTCGTTTTCAGACGGTCATTTTCTGCAGAAAGAGATAGCAAGAGGAAAGGGTGCGTCAGGCAAAGTAGGAACAACCACAAGGAGGGAACCAAGACTTCACTAACCTGTGATGATGTTGCAGAGCTGCTTTCGTTGGTCCGCCCATTCAGCTTCCTCAATGCCATACTTCTTAGATATATCTTCCAATTCCTTCTGGGCCTTGTCTCTCTCCTCGCGGCACCAGAGAGCATCCAAATAGGTATGCTGAAGTAAGTCATCGAATTCAGAATCTGATGGCCCAGGAAAAGGATTAAGAGAAACTATTGGAGCTACCGTTTCTAGAGAAGGAACCCGAACTTGGCTGAGAGAAGACCTCGCCCTAGAGAGAAAGTAGACAGTGAATCAGAAATGGATGAACGAGAAAAGCTATCGTAAGGGGGAAAGAAATCAATTTTTTACCCATAACGCCGGTGAGCTGATGCTCGGCTTCCTCCTACTTTGTCTCCAATTGGATACCTGCCGTGGTCACCATTGCCTGCCATTGATGGGAAAACAAGCGAAGGATTTTTTTCTCTGGCATGAGCTAAAAGCCGAGAAGTGGAGAGTTTGCAGGTCAAACTGTTCGATTGGAGTCAAGAGTGACAGCCTGTGTAGGGTCATATTTATAAAACCATGGCTTGCACACTCGAGATCGAGCATCGGAGTAGAATTTTTCACAGTTTATGGGCCGTTATTGGGCCAGGCCAGATTTTTGATGACTAGAGGAAGTCGTAACTCAAGAATCGGGAGGCTGATAAGATTTGGCTAGGAGTTGTTCAACTTCGGTTGACTGTTTGGGAACTCATGTTACCGATTAGCACTAAAGACAGAAAGCTGAAGACAGAGAAGTCCCTTAAGGAATGCTATCCTGATATTGTCATGAGTTAGAAACATGAGAGAAGGTTGGGACTTTGGATTCGAAATAACCGATTACAGCGAAGCAAAGATGAATAATGTGATTATCAGCGATAGCCGATGAGATATACATCACCGCTGGAGTAAAGATAAAGGACAATGTACAGAGCAGGACACACATTGATCTCAAAGGATCGGTCACAGATTGGATCAAACAGAAGAACTTTTATTTGCAAAAGGGGGAATGCAAGATTACAATGAGGACGGTCAGTTCGTCCATCCCATCCTACACCTAATCGGGAGAGTGTGGTCAAAAGAATTGGCCAGATCCGTTCCGGCCTCCTTCATATCATCTACAGAGTGTTCTACCCTATCTTCCAGATCTCGCTCGCAGACATCAAATCTACAGTAATCAGCGCCGGAGTGGATCCGCACAACATTGAAGGCGAGCGTCGCACCGTACCCCATGTCGGCCCTGGAGATGACGAGGAGGATTCGGTTAACCTCATTTACCCGCTTCAGGGCCGTCGTACCCGTCACATCAGTCGTGATGGCAAGCTTGGTGACGGCGGCTTCGAGGGCATGGAGTTTAGCTGCCAGAGCTGGAAGGAAGAAGAGTGAATAAAAAAAGGGGGGAAGAAATGATGAGAAATATTTACCAGCAGCCTGATTACGAGCGACATCGCGCTCCCGAGAGATTCGGGTAATCTCCCGATCCTTCCGCTCTAAATCAAATTGAAGGTCTATGACCTTCTGAGTCAAGTCCTCGGGGAGGTCATCGCCGATCCTCCTGAACAGAAGCAACAATATAAGAACAGCTGCTTCATTTTCGAAACAAGAAAAGGAAGAAGGAAGGAGCAACCTCTTCTTGGAGGTGCTGGAAGCACCAAGCTCGGAGCTGTGTTGACTTGCTACAGAGGACATCTTCTAGATCGGATCGGGCGATGATAGGAGAAAAGAAGGGTTTTTTGGTTTGAAGGTTGAAACAGGGGAGTTTGAGAGAGTAAGCCGAAATAGAGTGAAGGGTGGCTTAAAAGGACCCCAAAAAATGCATCGGGAGATGAATCGGCAGGTAAGGTAATTATGACACGCAAGACTTTTACGAAGGTGGATGCTTCTGGAGGTTCCACGTAGGTATACAGGAGGAAGGAATTTTGGAACAAATATTTGTCCCAAAATTAGGGGGCATGTGTTAACACCAGATTTTCGCACACACAAGGGAATGACAAATGGGCCGGTGTGCGACGTATGGTGCATTCGGCAGAAAACCAAGATCGGTTAATTTTCGGGGTCCTGGCGAATGCATGAGCAGTCGGCTATCTTGCAAGACAATGATTTTGTTCGGGAAATAAATATGGCAAATGGAGCCGACTTGCGCGAAAAGACACGTGGCAATGGAGGACACCAAGAGGAAAATAGGGATAGGACTCGTATTTTCCTAGATTTCCTTGTAAAGGTCGTAGTCTTCTAGGACTCATGTTTCGCCCAGGGTATAAATATAAACCCTCGGCCATTGTAAAACTGTTCACAACCATATCAATACAAACCGGCCCCATGCCACCTTCGAGTCCTTAGTCGTGTCGTCGAGTTCTTCGAGAGGAATCATCGATCCGTCGACCTCCGTAAGTCCCGACAACCTTGTTATCATGTCTAGTATCATGCGGTGGATTTAGATATGATGCAAGTAGTCTTGTTTGTTTTCAATGGTCGTGCGGCGGACCTTTGTTAGTGATCAAGAAGTCTTTGCTTATGCTTTGCTTATGGGTAGATACCGTGCGGCAGGCGTTTATTCATATGTCTAGCAGAAGCGAGATAGTTATCGGCTCTATTAGATTTGGCAAGATCTAGTAGATTCATTAAGTTATCATGTGTTGCATGTTTTAATTAATTCTGTACCACTCTTTTGCCCAATATAGATTGATCTTTGTTCGGCCTTGCTTTACAAGTTTACTTGTATTCCAATAATTGCATGATCATGATGGCCGAATCAATTTCTAATCTAGATTGTTACATGTTGTGGGTTCATGCATATCAATCACGTTCGAGCTTTCATAAAACTAGGTATCGTGCGGCAGATGCAGGTTTTAGATTGGTTTAATCATGCTTGTTTGTATGTTCCTTCTCCATGGACCCCAACTCGGCTAGTTTGCCGAGCTTGGTTAAGCTTGCACGAGTAATGAGTGTTTATAGATCTGTTCAGATATATACATGCTTTTAGCTTCTTATTGTCAGATTGTATCATGCGATGGATTGATCTAACCGTAGGAAGTGGCGTAGACTTATAGCGAGTTTTAGCCTTGTTTGAGTTTATGCTTGACGGGTTTATGAAGATTAGACGTGCGACATACTAGTTGGATTAACCTATGCATGTGATGTTTGAATAGATTTATACTTACAAGTTACCTGTTTATAATTCTTCACGTCTTGATGATATATTCAAATCTTTGTTTTCACTGAAGAGCATCAGATCCCTAAGGACACTACCATCGTGGCCATAACGTGGTGTGGGCCAGAGTTCGAAGAATATGAATTGGACTATCCCGCTATGACTGGGGTTAGGGTCCTTGGTCAGGCGATCAATTTAGAAGTGCCATGGTGTTCCGAAGACATCGAGATCTATGGGAACACGCCAACGCCGACCCCGACGCCGACATCACAACCCTCGTCGATAGCCGGATCTTGTCCCCCGGATCCGAATGGCGGCGGTGATGATGATGACGACGATGATGGCAAGCAAGACAAGGAGAACAATGAAGCCCGAGGCACGGACCCTCCTGCAAGCCCTCCAATTGGACCGACCAATGCCAATGGAGGTAAGGAGGCAGCACTGGAGGAGAGGACAATGACGCCTCCAAGACATCCGAGCACGAGCGGTCCACAACGACCGCCTACCGCCCCGAGCGAAGGAGCGGAATCTATGGAGGCAGAACCGAAGGCGAAGACACTGCCGGCCACAGGCGACACATGTGAAAATGAAGTACTAGCCGGAGGTGCGGGGCCGATGACACCACCTGCAAGCCAACCGAGCTCCAGCCAGTGTCCTCGCGCGCCAAAAAAGGCTATAGACACCGAGGAGGCTAGACCTGAGCGAGCCGCATTCTATACCAAATTTGAAAGGTATATATGCTTCTGTCTTGCGTGTAATCAATCTATTTATAGGTTTTGAGCTTCTCGTTTTCACACACTAACGTTGCTATCCCATTGTTGTAGGCCGAAATCACCACCTCATAGGGGATTCGTCACAGATGAATGCCCGATGATTTTGTGAATGGGAAGTTCATGTTACCTCTGGCCCAACTTGCGTGCGACGAGAAGTGGGAGGTACGGAGGTTCCATTTGTGGTATATGCAAGCGGCCAAAGCCGTCCTTTCAAACATCACGGCCAGGATTCCGGTAGAGATCCTTAACTTGGGCACAGATGTTCAACTCGTCTTGGAATTCGGAGACATGCATAGACTACTGCGTAGGAAGGACCTTGACGTCGCTCACCTCAGCTTGTTTTCTATGTAAGCGGATTACCACTTTTCACACATCCCCTGCATTCGTATAGGTACCTTGTCAATTTAACTAATGTCATGAGACGACTTGTACTTGCAGGATGATGGCCCATGTAAGCAACGAATGCAACCTTGGTGTGCTCTATCTCTCTCCAATGCATGTTGCTGAGAAACAGATCATTGGATACGAGAAACCGGACAACCACCCTGACCTTATTGACTTCACCAATCGTCAGAGAGATAACGAACGCAAAAAGGCCATCGACGCCGAGAAGTTGAAAGTGGGGACATACATCTTAGGAGTCATGAAGAAGGTCAGGAGAGATGGTTGTATCCTCGCTGCCGTCCACTTTGGGTAAGTCGAAAGCATGTATGTTGATGGGATAAGTGGCTACCTAAGATCATCCATGGTCATCGTAGTCTTTGTTTTGTTCGAATGGTGCAGCGAGGGCCTCCATGGGCACTGGATTGCATTCATCATCTATCCTCAGGAAGGCAGGGCCTGCATATTTGACTCATTGAGGCATTCAAACAAAGCAGGGTACAAGCACTTTGAAGATTGCTTGAGATTGTAAGTCAAGGAACTTCATATTAGTTAATTTTTATCATACGTTTTACAACTTTGACTAACACTAGTGGAGTACATATATACAACGCTTATAAGGAGTACGTAAAGGAGCCAAGTGAATTTCATCGAAGGACAGAGAAGTTCAAGAAGAAGCATGGGAATAGAATCAAAATCAAGCGTCAGTTCCCGGTACGTTTACTTGAAGCTTCACTTATACTTTTTCCCACACCATGCATATATTATCGATCTATACTAAAGTGTTGTAATGCTTGTGTATCGTGCAGTGTGCCAAGCAACCACTAGGGACAACTTTGTGTGGGTACTATGTCTACGAGTACCTAAGGGCCTGCAGGAAGTACAACGGTAGCTGGCGGCAACTCAAGAAAGCAACTGAATGGTGGGAAAGAGAGCAGAGCAATCAACATAACTTCGATTAAATAGTGGCAGACATGTGCAAGTTTGTCATTGACTGTGTAGTGCATGAAGGGCAACCGTTCTTTGATACAGATGCCCCGTTAGCACTGCTTCCCGAGTACGAGAAGCTTAGGAAATGGAGCACCATGTTACACGAAGAGATGAAGGATTATATGTACATGGACTTCGTCAATTAGTTTGTTTGCAATCTGACATGTAATATAACACTTTAACTATTTCGTCGATGTTCTATGGATGACAATGAGAACAAGTTAATGTATGTATGTATATGTATGTGTCATGTGTTATGTCTGTGTTTCACCTGTTAAATATGGATTCGATTATGCATTCAAATATGTGCTACTGTATTTTTTTTTAAACCTGAAAACTTTAACCGTGACGGGCAGCGTAACCTGCCCGTCACGGTTAATGGTATTAACCGTGACTGGCTATTGAGCCCACCGCGGTTAGCCTCGATTTACTGTGACGAGGCGTCCGCGACGGGCTCAATTGCCCGTCACGGTTAAATAAAAATGTCCGTCACGCAAAAGATTTCTGTAGTAGTGTGAATGCCCCGGCGATTTTGTGAATGGGAAGTTCATGTTACCTCTGGCCCAACTTGCGTACGACGAGAAGTGGGAGGTACGGAGGTTCCATTTTTGGTATATGCAAGCGGCCAAAGCAGGCCTTTCAAACATCACGGCCAGGATTCCGGTAGAGATCTTTAACTTGGGCACATATGTTCAACTTGTCTTGGAATTCGGAGACATGCATAGACTACTGCGTAGGAAGGACCTTGACGTCGCTCACCTCACCTTGTTTTCTATGTAAGTGGATTACCACTTTTCACACATCCCCTACATTCGTATAAGTACCTTGTCCATTTAACTAATGCCATGAGACGACTTGTACTTGCAGGATGATGGCCCATGTAAGCAACGAATGCAACCTTGGTGTGCTCTATCTCTCTCCAATGCATGTTGCTGAGAAACAGATCATTGGATACGAGAAACCGGACAACCACCCTGACCTTATTGACTTCACCAATCGTCAGAGAGATAACGAACGCAAAAAGGCCATCGACGCCGAGAAGTTGAATGTGGGGACATACATCTTATGAGTCAAGAAAAAGGGCAGGAGAGATGGTTGTATCCTCGCTGTCGTCCACTTTGGGTAAGTCGAAAACATGTATGTTGATGGGATAAGTCGCTACCTAAGATCATCCATGGTCATCATAGTCTTTGTTTTGTTCGAATGGTGCAATGAGGGCCTCCATGGGCACTGGATTGCATTCATCATCTATCCTCCGGGAGGCAGGGCATGCATATTTGACTCATTGAGGCATTCAAACAAAGCAGAGTACAAGCACTTTGTAGATTGCTTGAGATTGTAAGTTAAGTAACTTCAGATTAGTTAATTTTTATCATACGTTTTACAACTTTGACTAACACTAGTGGAGTACATATATGTACAGCGCTTATAAGGAATATGTAAAGGAGCCAAGTGAATTTGATCGAAGGACAAAGAAGTTCAAGAAGAAGCATGGGAATAGAATCAAAATCAAGCATCAGTCCCGGTACGTGTACTTGAAGCTTCACTTATACTTTTTCCCACAACATGCATATATTATCGATCTATACCAAAGTGTTGTAATGCTTGTGTGTCGTGCAGTGTGCCAAGCAACCACCAGGGACAACTTTGTGTGGGTACTACGTTTGCAAGTACCTAAGGGCCTGCAGGAAATACAACGGTAGCTGGCAGCAGCTCAAAAAAGCAACTGAATGGTGGGAAAGAGAGCAGAGCAATCAACATAACTTCAATCTAATAGTGGCAGACATGTGCAAGTTTGTCATTGACCGTGTAGTGCATGAAGGGAAACCGTTCTTTGATACAGATGCCCCGTTAGCACTGCTTCCCGAGTACGAGAAGCTCAGGAAATGGAGCACCATGCTACGCGTAGAGATGAAGGATTATAATTTATACATGGACTTCGTCAATAAGTTTGTTTGCAATCTGACATGTAACACTTTAACGATTTCGTCGATGTTCTATGGATGACAATGAGAACAAGTTAATGTATGTATGTATACGTATGTGTCATGTGTTATGTCTGTGTTTGACCTGTTAAATATGGATTCGATTATGCATTCAAATATGTGCTGCTGTATTTTTTTAAAACCTGAAAACTTTAACCGTGACGGACAAGTTACGCAGCCCGTCACGGTTAATACCGTTAACCATGACGGACATGGTTAATGGTATTAACCGTGACGGGCAAGTTACGCTACCCGTCACGGTTAATGGTATTAACCGTGACGGGCTATTAAGCCCGCCGCGGTTAGCCTCGATTTATTGTGACTAGGCGTCCGCGACGGGCTCAATTGCCCGTCACGGTTAAAAAAAAATGTCCGTCACGCAAAAGATTTCTATAGTAGTGTCTTCTAAAACTGAAGTTTGTTGATACTACAGTTTCTCAAAACAACGTCCAAATAGGACCTAAGTTTTCGCTTGTATCGTACCAATTCTATCAGAAATTAAAAATCACTTCCCCATACCAATAAAAATTTGACGAATATCAGGCCCTTCTCCATTCACATATCCATCTAATCGCCCTCATCCCTGACTGCATCATCATGACACATGAGCTTCTTTTCCACTACGCATGTTCTCTTCCTTAGTCCTCCTCACTTTACCCTCTCCCTAGCTAGCTCTCTCCCTCCCTTCTTCCAGGATCTCTCTCCTACGCATCGATCAGTTTCCACCAACAGCCAAATCAATAGGTGCAAACGAGATCCATGCTGTTGCATGCATCCGGCGTCTATGTTGAGTGCATGTGAGGACGGTGAGGACTGTGATTGTGGAGCTTTCACGTTAGCTCCGTCGTTGAGTCCAAGGAGGTCACGTGCAATTATAGGACCTTGTGCTTAATTCCGGCTTTATTTGGTTCACGATGCGACTATACCCAAGCAAATGTTTTAGACAGGAAAGAAATTATAGCGGTCTCCTTAGGCATAGGGTTGGTGTAACGTCCCGGGTTTACCCATAACCAAAAAATACGAGCTTTTTAAAACTTTTTTCTGTATCTGTGGAGCATGTAGTTGCTAGGGTAAACGTTAGCCGAACATAGGAGTGTTTGCCTGCGTTGCATTCATATAGTGTTGGTTGTAGAAGTGTGCCTGTGCTCTCAAATAGTTTTGGGTTTGAGTCGTGTTAGAGTTGGAGTACACAAATCCACAGTGATCTCCTCTCTTTTTTTTGGGACTTTTCCTCATCTCCCACTCTAAAAGATTTTTGGGTCATATTAGTTCGTAACTCGGGGAAAATCCTTTTCCCGTTGTCTCCCTCCTATGTTCCCATTATGAATCTTTTGCAAACTCTCTTCTGGATTCATCTGAAAATATCCTTTGGAGTCGTCCCAAATCCTCTCTATCGAGGTCTCCCTTCGTTTTCTTTCGAATTTATCCCTAAACTTTGTTTGAATTCCTCTCTTTTTCCTCAGCAAAATGGGACAAACCCCTTCTTCCCAGTGGGCTCAAATCCCTTCCCTCTCCTCTCCCTGCCGAGTGGGCTTTGGCCCAACAGACCCCTTCTCCTCGGCCCACCACCCTCTCCCTCTCTCCCCCTTCCCCCCCGCCCCTCTCGGCCTGCACAGGAGCCGCATGGCCAAACCGGCTCCTTTGCCCCAGCGCACCACTCCTCCTACGACAACAACCGGCCCAGCTCACCCCATCCAGCTCGCTTGCACCTTCCCACCTCGCCTGGGACACGTGAGCGGCCCAGTCGGCCCAGCCGCTTGCGGCCTCTCCCGAACCTTGCTAGCTCCCAGTCGCCGCCGCCACCAAGGGCTTTGCCCCGACCCCCAGCGCGCAATCCCTATTTCACCCGTGCCCTTGGCGTCCGTGCCATCGGATGTGTGCCACGCGTCATGGGGTACGGACGTCGAGGCATCCGACCGTCGGCACCTCAAAGCCTTAGCCGACCGCCCTATAAAAACGTGTGGTAACCGTCGCTCTCGCCTCTCCATTCCTCCCTTTAGACCGTCACCATCTCTTCCCCACTCGCCTTGCTCCTCCTCAGCCACCACGGCTACGCCATGCAAAGCTGATCGCAAGCCGCGACGTCCGCGCGACTAGCGGGCAAGTCGCGCTACCACCGTGACTAGGAGCCGTCAGCCTCCGACCCGACACCGGTGTTGTGCTCCACCGCGCTGCTTCACCACCGTGCCACCTCCAGCCACGCCAGTCATGGCCTGGCCACGCCGGGCTCCGCCACGCTACACTGGTCGTGCCAAGCTATAGCAGCGCCCTGCTCTGTCCGGCCTTGCTACAACACAACCACGAGCTCCAACTCCACCCCGTCATCTTTGTTGAACCATCCTCGACACGCCTCGGCCGGCCACCACCTCTCCACCGGCCTCTGTCTCCCCAGGACGTGCACTTGCTCCGCCCGAGACACGCGGACACCGATGCTCCTCACCATGAAACCAGAGCTCCATCCTCGACAAGCTACACCAGGCCAGGAGCACCTCCGCCCTGGTCCGGTTCAGCCCTGCCTCGACGCCGTTGTGACGGCCGGCTGCGGTCGGCGACAGCCGCAGCCAGCTGGGTCCGGATCCCCCTACAACCTCGGCACCTTTGCTCGATCGCGTCTCGCCACGACGTCACCCGAACCGAGCATCTACATTGCTCTAGCATGTACCTCCTCTCCGACGATGGTCATGCCACTGCGAGCAGCAAGGAGGACGCAAACAGCAGCCGCTGCCGGTGAGCTCCACAACACCAAAGCCCCTGCCTCTATGACTGAAATCAGCCTTCATGCAGTTGTTTTCACTGACACAGGGAGGGTGCCACCTTGCCACATCGTCCACCGAAGCTAGAATTGGTCGTTACAGCAGAAGCCGCGTCGAACTCCTTCGCCTTGTCCAACGCTTTCCCCTGCCGAGTTGCCGTTCGTGGCGCTCTGCTGTTCGGTCGGTTGCGCTACTGATTCGGTCGACAACGCGCTATTTTTTGGCCGAGGTGGCACTCGCTGTCTCTGACACCGCTCCGCTAAAGGCCCTTCTATTGTGCCATCATCAAGGTCCAACCTTTGGAACCCCCGTCGACGCCATCCTTGACGTTAACACAGCTCCCATTTATTTATCATCTTCTTCATCATATTATGTCATCATCACTTTACCCTATGATATATATATGCCTGCGTCGAGCCTTTGCGTCGGTCTATTCTTGTGATATGGATATGTGCTACTCCATGTGGTCGTGTGTTAGTTGTTGAGTTTGTGTCGTTGGCGATTGACCGTGCCTTCCAGCCGGTCCAGTGGTGGTAGACCGTGCCTTCCAGTCGGTCCTTTATCTGTTTGTTTGTGGACCGTGCCTTCGAGCCAGTCAAGGGATCATCTCTCGCTCGGACGTTACGATTGTGGGTTCTTGATGTGTCGCTCTCTTTGATGCCCGTCTTTTGTCATGGCACGTGCATAAGAGGATGTTAGGCCACCATTGCTTTTCCTTTCTTCTTCTGTTTGGCCCTCTCTTCTCGATTCTCATCGAGCATAGTGGCGTACGAATCAAGCAAGATATCAGAACCACTCTTTTCCCCTGTAGGCCTGCTCTATTCGATCTCGTCCTTAGCCGTGACGGTTGGATCAAAGACCAGACCCTCGCTCTAGTCTGCAAGCTAAAGTCTATGTCATGACGTTGGTTCCGTGCGAGTCGACCCGATCGACCGTAGGAAACCATATACACCGAGGACATGACGTAGACATGCATAGCCAAGTCCTTCCTTTGCCTCTTTTGAGCCCGAGGAAAATGAACTCGTTTTGTGAGGGCTAGTCTTGTTCCAGCGTGGTGCTTGCTTAAGTTGAGATTAGGTCTCAACCATTTTACTCGAGTCGTACAGGTCGACTCGGCCGGCTCAGGAAGTACGAGCGACGTTGTGACTCGAGCTTGTGCTCAGCAAGCATCTGCTCCTGTGTCTTTTTGAGCCCGAGGATCGAATGTCCTTCATGAGGGCTGAGTCCTTACTTTGTTTGGTGTCCCTAGAATCCTTTGAGTCTAGTTGTCATGTCAGTGTTTGATTGCTCCTTTGTCTTGTCTGTCGGTCTCACGAGGTAGTTGCGTCGGGAGCAGCGGTGGTCAGTTTGGAACCCGTTGGAGGAGGAGACCGAGGACGACACCAGGACTCGAGGAGAACGGCTACGAGGACATCAGAGATCTTGAACTAACAACTATTAGACATGCAATAATGTAGCTGCTAGCGATTTAGTTTCTGCAATTAACTCTGATAGGTTGGATGTTAGATTGCTTGTGAAGCCTATACCTTGACGCAACTCTTTCCCCTGCACACCCGCTGATAGGCTAGACACCACTTACTTTACATACTTGCTACTCACCTCTAATACACATTATATCTGTGATGTGATGTTTGGTGGATGTTACTTGTGGGTGGCTAAGGCACATGGTGTCGTGATAACAAGATGATATATGGGGAGATCTCCGCACATGTGTGGTGAGGGTTGAGTCGACTGGACAGGATCTACGATGAGTCCGGTGACGAGTCTTGCTGAGGGGATGTGACCTGGGCATCATTTGGGGAGTACCTGTGGCGGGTACATTGTGATCTTGAGAAGAAATCCTGAGGAGGAGTGCCTGTGTGGGGGATAGAGGTGTTGTGTTAGCACGAGGAGATGGAAGCCCCAAGGAGGAGATATCATGTCCGGTCCTTAGGGCCCGATTGCGCTGGGGTGATCGTCCCATAGTACCCTCGTGCACACCACTTGTTCTTGTATGGGCGGGGACCATTCCTACCCCCTGGGCGAAACGACGCCATCACTGCTAGGCTGGAAGGTGATAAGTGTAAGGAGGTAAGGGCTGGATACCCACACCCTCCTAAGACAATGTAGTGTTTATTTGGTGCGTCAGGATTCACGTCTCACAGTCTCAGCGTGTCGGTGGATTCCGAGGTGCCCCATGGCTGAGTGGTAGGATGGCATCGTTACAGATTAGGGGGTGTTCGGAATCAGCTTAGACGAGTGCGATCGTCGATGATAGCTAACCTGTGGTTCCAGGCGTACACGCTCTGCAGAGTCGATCGATCTATACGTATAGTCATGTCCACAGTCATGGATAACACTATGGTGCTCAGTTTCTCTCGAACTTAGTGAGAGGTGTCCTTTCTTCTCTCCCCCTAGGTGGATAGGTCCGGCGATGGCCATTGAGGCAAGGTACGAGTGGGAGTCGTCCTTGTCGCCTAGAGAGTGCAAGTGTGGTGACATGTGTGGTTGGGACGGATGGATGGATGGATGGCCGGATGTTCGGTCGATGACCGAATGGAAGGCCGGGTATCTGGATTAAAACTTGATGATTATATTTATAAAATCTTGATCAACTGCATAGGAAAACTACTGCCATAAATAGGTTCCTTTTTTGCTCTACCCTTGCATTCCACATACCACGTAGCAAATACAAAGCATAGGATGGGTATCTGTGGCCAGTACAAAACATACTAAAATGCGGTTAATCAGGTGACGAGCCCGAGTGCGACCACGAGGGCGACAGATGGAAGGAATAGGAGGTCTTGTTCCTATACGCAAGTTTGGATGAGAAGGCGAAGACGGAGTCTTCGCCCGCTGCTACAACAACTTTGATGATGCCCGTGAAGGAGGAGCCTTCACCCGTTGACGCTCTACGCCGACTCTAGCATCGTTAGGTGTGTGTTACCGTTATAGTAGGTAGTGTTTCTATGTGATGTAATGACTTGTAATTTGTACTGCCACATTATATGAACTATGGTAACAACTGAATAATGATAATATGATGGTTTGAGACTTTCTGGATTGTCACATTATGATGTAATCTGCGGATTTCCCTTCGAGGAAATCGTGAGTCATTTCAGTTGGGCTACCCTAAACCCTAAACCCTAAATCTTAACAACTACCCCTATTGGTGAGGTGGGGTGGTCGCGTGTTAGTAGTGTGTCACTAGTGTAGTACGAGGGATCGGAAAAGAGGCTCTCGGCTGTTTGGCCAAGTGAAACAGTAGAGAATGGGCCAACGGCCCAGGTCTCCAGCCCGCCAGCATAGCCCAATCTATAACCCCTATAAAGCAAAACCCCACTAGCCTAAGACGAACCGCACTGGGCGACGGTAACCAATCCGCTATCCCATTTAGCATAAAAAATAGCTGCAGCGGGGAACGGTACCGCCTACGGTACGCGCGGGCGTCCGCTAAAAACAACGGAGGAAGCAGCCTTTAGCGGAGAAGACCGACAGCGTGCAGCGTGGTTGCGTGAGAGAGGGAGAGGAGAGAGTACGGCGTGGTCCTATCCAATTTTGTTTCAAAAAATACTATATCTCACAAACCGAAAATCCAAATTAAATTCCGATTGCACCATTGAATTTGTTGCAATTAATTCTTCAAAACTAGATCTCTCATGGATATATTTAGATAAAGTGATAAGTGGGCCCACAGTGAATAGAGGATGATATAGATGATAGATGGATGCAGGAGAAATGAGTATAGAGGAGGGAATCTTGATGACCAGACATTACAGAGGATGAAAATAGAGGAACGTGAGTGCAGATAGTCTAATTCTCTAGCTTGCCCTTAGGCAATATAATCACATATTACTTCCTCCGTTCACATGATTTGTGCTTGTTCGCCTTTGCACTATCGTTGCCACAAGCACGTCTCTTTTACTACCACCACAATCAACAATGGTCAAAAATACGCACTGATGAAGAATCTCAAGGCCCGTCGAGATCTCTGTTGTCCAGTGTTGGGGCGATACCCAGGGCACAGGCATCCTTAGCCCGCATTCCCGGGTGTGGCCGTCGGGCGGAAGAGCACCGTCGGGGACAACGACGTTCTTTCCGTCTCGAAAGAGGCGAGCAAAAGTGCTTTCGCTCTAATGGGGTATAGAAGGCAGTGTAAGCAGGTGCCGAAGGCAGTGTAAACAGATAGTCGAGGACACAGTTCGAGCGACTATCACGCGAATGTGTCGAGGACGCAGTTGGAGTGACTATCGTGCGAATGTGTCGTGGATGCAGTTCGAGTGACTATCGCGCGAATGTGTCAAGGACGTAGTTCGCGCGACTATCGCGCGAATGAGTCGAGGACGCAGTTCGAGTGACTATCGCGCGAATGTGTCGAGGGCGCAGTTGAAGTCACTGTCGCGCGAGTGTTCCAAGGGCGTGATCTGAATGGCCTATCACGCAGTTGTGAATTTCGCGCTCCTCGTAGGATACTTCCGTCGTACTGGTTTTGTCACGGGTTCTTTCGCAGGTCATTGGATTCCTTGGTCGGGAAATAGGGGGCCCACCGGTCGGAAGGAAGCTGTGCGCATCCGGGCCGACACTGCAGGGGCGAAGTTACAACAAAGCCCCTCGGGCCTAGCGGGCCGTGGGGGCCATAATGTAGTTAGAAAGGGCAATTATGTAATTGTAACAGGGTAGATGGCAGGACACCTCTGTACTTGTGACCTCCTTTTGATTTAATATAAATACCTGTGCCTCTCCCGGTACGGGGGGAGAGAGAGCACTGTTCACTCGACCGCAACGCCTGTTCGTTTCCGTATTCGCCTCGTGCATTCGCTCATGCGTCAACTGGCTGTTCCAGGGTCTTGGCCCTGAAACAACATCAGCGCCCACCGTGGTTGTCGCCCGAGCTTACCATGACACCGAGGAAGGCGCCGAAGATGGTCGACAATCTTGAGATGATTGCCGCGAATAAGGATGCCCAGGGCACATTCGCGGCATCCGCTCTAGCCACTCAAATTCCACCGAATACAACCTCAAATCCACCAGCTTTCGGCGGCCCACTCTCGACGGGAACCCAGCTGCCGCTGGGAGCGTCCGCAAGCCACGATTTACAGCCCCTGGGTCAGCAGCCTTTCGGCAGAGACGGCACGCCTGAAGGGAACGTCCGGGACGAGCCCAACGATGAAGAAGACGACGATGCTGAAGTTACTAGGCATGCCCAAGCGATCAGAATGCTGACACAGCAGCAAGAAGAAATTGAAAGGTTGGTACAACAAAGAGATCAGTTGCAGCGGCAACTTGCGGCAAAAGCAAGGGAGGATGAAACTCGCGGCGCGTTTCGCCAAGCGGAAACGCAAAGAAGGCAGCTTGAAAAAGAAATTCAGGAGCTGTAGAGGGCAGGGGGAGGTCCAAACCCAATGATCCAAGAAAATATATTCATACCGCGGCGAGAGCAGCCGCCAGGTTTCGACAACGCCATCGACGAAACTTCTCCGCTCTCGAGGGAGCTGCAAGCTCATCCATGGCCCCTCAACTACAAGCCACGCATTCCGACCTTTGATGGCAAGGCCAATCCACGCAAGTTCTTGGCAAGCTATGAGACAGCTGTCTTTTCGGCTAGCGGGGACAATCAAGCCCTAGCAAAATCTCTCATTCTGGTAGTCGAGGATGTAGCTCATGATTGGTACACGACCCTCAAACCGCTGTCTATCTATTCGTGGGCTCAGTTGAAGGCCGAATTGCTCGTCACTTTCCAAGGTTTTTGGCCGGATGTCAAGACCACCCGCGACCTCATGAACTGTAACCAGCAGGACGATGAGCCATTATCCGAATATCTCAGACGCTTCATCCAGCTAAAGGCTCAAGCTCCGAATGTGCCGGAAGCGGCAATGATCGCAGCAGCCATTGAAGGCTTGGGGACTGGGCAGTGCACTGCTCATTTGTCCAGAGAGCCGCCCAAGTCCGTCAATGAGCTATTTGATGTGATGAACGCATACGCAAGATCAGACAATGACTTCCGGCGGCGTAAGGCCACCCGCCTGATACAAAGGCAAATGACGAAAGCAAGCTGCCCACCCCCGGTGCCGAATCAAAGATTTATCAGGCCTTTCCGGTCACTCAACAATCTGCAAGAAGAACCAGCACAATCGATGGTAGATGCAGAAAGACCTAACATGGCCAATTTTCAGCAGCAAAGAGGTTTCGATCAAGCTTTCTGTGGAGGACGCGGCGGAAGGGCCAGACATGGCGGCCATGATGGAAGAGGCCGAGGAAGGGGACCTAAGCCTCCATACTGCGTCATTTGCGATGGCAATTTTGGCCATACCACCCGAGAATGCAAATACAATAAGATGGCAAAGGAATTGAAAGACAAGGATCAAGCCTCAGCTTCCGGCGAAAGCACCAAACATGTCTTCCACAATTCGCAAGACCTAGCAGCAGGAGCTGTATCGAGCAGCAATTATGTAAACACACCAATGCATCCTCCCCAATATATCCGCTTCCAAAATATGCACCGTTTCAATCCGTCGTATCAGGGTTACCAGTTTCTGATCTTTCCGTCGCAGTCCGTGGCAGTTTCGTCGCCAATGCAGTACAAGCGTCAGCCAACACCACCTCCAGCGCTTCCGGCTCAAGTCCAGCCTCAGGGACAGCCAGCGCAGCTCAACTACCAGCAGGGGCAGGATGAAGAAAATGACACCAGTGCAGTCAACCACATCCTTCCATCATGAGGCCACATTTTCGCCATCACGGGCGGTTCCATCTTGGAGCACGAAAGTAAAAGAGCTAGAAGGGACTATCATCGAAGGGTCCAGACCGTATCGCCAAGACTCCCTTTGAACAGACCAGGCTGGTCGTTGATGCCGATATGCTTCGACGAGTCAGACTTCAAAGTTTGCGACTACCCACATTGCGATGCTTTAGTCGCCACAGCCAATGTGGCCGGCTTCACCTTGCACAACATCTTGATTGACACAGGCAACTTAGCCGATATCTTGTTCGTCAAAGCTTTCGAAGCCATGGGAATGGACAGGTGGAGTTTGGATCCTGCCGGCAACTCTCTGTACGGGTTCGGAGGAAGGAAGATCGATGCTATCGGTAAAAAGAAAATCCCAGTCTCCTTCACCGAGGGAGAAAGAGTGCGCAATGAAATGGTGACTTTCGATATAGTGAACATGGACTACCCCTATACCGCCATTTTCGGTAGAGGTTTCACCAACAAGTTCAATGTTGTTATCAAGCAAAGCTACTTATGTATGAAAATGTCGTCCCTTTTCGGCGTCATTACTGTGCACGGAGATCCACAAGCCTCTAGAAGAATTGAGGGCAAGCCAACCCCCGGTTACAGCCTAATAAACGAGGTGGCAAAGAAAGACCAAATGCAAGAGACCATTGAAGAGCACGCTACCGCTAGTGTTGATGGTCCTTAAACACTTGTTTTACCATGAACATTTTACCCAAAAATGGACCAAAAAAGCATGAAAATTAGTCAAATAGGTTTCAATCTAACCAAATTCCACATGTTCATAGATTTTTATTTGAATGCAGGATTTGGACCAAATTTGGAGAATGGACCCACCAGGGGCCGAGACCACTCACTAGGCCCATTTGGGCCCTAGTGGGGTGGCGCCCGCCACCCCTAGGTGGCGCCCGCCACCAGGTAGAGGACCAAACTCCCCCCTGCCATGTCACTGATCCGTGTGACCACCCCAAGGCCAAATCTTAGCCCTTGGTCACTAGGTCAGTGGCATCGGAGGGCTCAGGAGGGGAGTGGCGTGGATCATAACCTAATGACGGTTATCTGGACATGCAACCGCCTTGGAGGAGTCCCTGGAGATCGTAGGATCAATGACGGTGCATCCAAGGGCCAGGGGGGTGGCGGCCGCCACCTAGGGCTGGCGCCCGCCACTAGGGTTTGCCCTAGGTCGGTTGGCTGCCCCCTATAAGTACCCACCTCACTCACTTGGGCTATAAATACCCCCTGGAGGCATCACTTCATAACAAGCAAGGAAGGAAAGCAAGGAAAGCAAGGCTAGAGCCATAGAGCTAATAGCTTAGGATTGAGCCAAGCTTAGGCAAGTAGGTAGCTAGTAGAGCAAGGCATCCTTGCCTCATTGCCCTCGCGGAAGCACTGCTCAAGGCTTAGCTCAAGAGTAGAGGCGTGCGAGTAATCGGTCCTGGAGTTGGGAAGAGTCTTCCTTCATCTCTGGTTCAGGTTTTGCTCTTGTAACTCAAGCACTTTACTATATTCTAGTTCATCATTTCAAGTATTACTTTATTCTACTTACCAGTATTGAGTAGTATACTTGATTGATTGCTTGAGTACCTAGCTATCCTACATTTCAATTCACTTAGCCATAGTAGTTAATCTCTAGTGTGCTTAGTGTTTGATCTTTGCCAATAGGTTGCTTAGTTAGTTTAGTGTTTATCCTATTAAGTCAAGTATTTGCTCTGACGTCCGCAAGGGTGTCTATATTCTAGGCCAGGATAGAGATAGTTAGAATATAATTAGGCGTGGTGCTTAGTTATAGACTTACCTTCAGATACGGCTAGACCCCCGGATAGCTGTGGTAGCAAGCAGGTGGTGACAGCCCTGTGCGCCTTGAATTCGACCACATAGTTGGTCTAGTTTAACAGTAAGGCTCGTTGTGCTAGCGTTCAACCTAAGTCAGTGGTAAAGGCTAGTACGCCTCGATACTTGACAAGATAGGAATAAAACTATACTTAACTTGGTCGCTTATTTGGCATTTGCCTATCTTGCTTCGTAGTTATCTAGGAGTAGTTATTAGTTATTAGTTAGTTATATTAGTTATCCTTAGTTATCTTTTCCCCCTATCTACCTATCCATCCACCTTACCTTAACCATTCATTCCATCCTTACCTATCCACTCATAAATTCTTTCTAGCCTTTCATCTCTTCTCTTCTCTCCTTTTCCCTTTCTTATTCTTCGACTCTCATCCCCTCCTTGACTCGACTCATACACCACCCTAGCCTTCCTATGGGATCAAATAAATCGACACCTGGTACTCCCTGGCGAAGTGCTACTACGATAGTTCTGTGCGCTTGCAGAATCTCCTCTAGGTAGATTGCAATCTCTCTAGCTAGCTCCTACTAGTGTCAGGATTGACAACCCCATTTGACATTAGTAGATAGCTGCTTTAGCTTCACTCCTTTAGGTATAGTGACTAGACTTGCTACAAGCATTTCTGGCACCGTTGCCAGGGATAGACTCCATAGTCTACTCCTAGTAACGACGTTAGCAAGTGTCTACAAGCATTTCTGGACCGTTACTAGGGGGTAGTTGCCTAGCTCTATCTTTAGTGAAGTTAAGAACTACCAACAAGCATTTCTGGCGCCGTTGCCGGGGAAGGCTATTGGTGTATCCTTCGAGTCCTTGTCGAATTTATCTTCGCTTAAGCTTCCGCTTAGCGAATCCCATCTTTCCCCATTCTTTCTTTCCTTAGTCCTTCTTATCTTTTTCCTTCATCTTCTTCAACTTCTTTCTTTCTTATCTCGTTCTACCTTCATGATGGCCAATAAGACCATTCGTGAGTTTTTTGCTCCTTCTGCCGCCAATGTAGCGACAGGACCAGCCGTGATCGATGCCAACCTCAATTTCGAGTTGAAACCAGCTCTGATCATGATGGTCCAAGCTAGCCCATTTTGTGGCAAAGCTGATGAGGATGCCAATGCTCACCTCCAACAATTTTTGGAGATTTGCGGCACCTTCACCATTAAGGGGATAACCCAAGAAGCCATCCGTATTCGTCTCTTTCCCTTTTCTCTCCTAGGAAAAGCGAAGCAATGGTTCTATACCAATCGCAACGCTGTAGAGACATGGGACAAGTGTTCCAATGCTTTTCTCACCAAATTCTTTCTGATGGGCAAGACGAACGCTCTTCGCAACAAAATCTCCAGCTTTACGCAACAAGCCGAGGAATCTATTCCCGAGGCTTGGGAGAGAATGCAAGAGTACGTCACTGCTTGTCCACACCATGGTATGGAGGACTGGCTGTTGATCCAGAACTTCTACCATGGCCTAACCCCACTCTCTAGAAGCCATTTGGATGCCGCCGCCGGCGGTGCATTCTTTTCTCTGAATGTTGCAGATGCTAAGGCTCTCATAGAGAAGATGGTGTCGAACCAAGGATGGAATGACGAGAGACTGCAGCCCCGTAAGCGAGGTATGCATTCCCTTAAGGAGGCCGACATGATCGTGACCAAGATGGACCTGCTGGCCAAGAAGCTGGACAACTGTGAGAAGATGAACCAACAAGAGAGTGTCCTATCTCTGGAATCCTACATGACTTGTGAAGTCTGTGGAGAAACCGGACATTCTGGGAACCACTACCCCGAGTTACATGAAGATTTGAACTTCATCAACAACAACAACAACAACGGTTTTCGTCAACAAAATCAAGGATGGAATCTGCACTCCAACTCTCAAGGTAATAATTCATTCCCTCGCTCTAATTTCCAAAGTACTGATAATTTCTCATTCTTAAAGAATCTAGTCTACTCTCAAGGTAGAACTACTGAATTTTTGAATAAGAAATTAATGTCAAGTGATAAAATGCTTGAGAACATAAAGGCTAAATTGGAAGATTTCTCATCTGCTCTGAAAAATCAACTTAGCTTTAATAAGATGTTAGAAACCCAATTAGCTCAACTTGTTGCGATCATACCATCTTTTGAAACTGGCAAAATTCCGGCTAAACCTAACATGGAAACTGCAAATATGGTTGAAATAAAATATTTTAACTATTATGAAGATCAAACCATGACTGTTAAAAAGGGTGATCCTGGTAGTCCCATAATTAGATGCTCAATCTTTGGTGAAGTCTTTAAAAATGCCATGTGTGATTTAGGATCGAGTGTGAACATTTTATCTAAGGATTTCTATGAAAACTCGTTCTTTCCACCCATGTCATCCACATCTGCCTATGTCGTGCTAGCTGATCAATCAACATGCTATGTAGAAGGAATAGTCACTAATTTACCTGTTCATATTAGAGGTTCATATGTTCCTACTGATTTCATAATACTAGATATGGGAATAGGAAAGATGTGCCTCTAATCTTAGGTAGACCTTTCTTGAACACTGTTAATGCTTGCATATATGTCAGGAGTGGTAAAATGCAAATGACATTAGGAGGGAGGAAGGAAATATTCTCCTTTTCCCATGGTCCCGCATATGCCGCTAACATGCAGGAAGCAAAACCCGTTCGTACCAAGAAGAGGCGCCTAAGAACAAGGTGGAACAAAAAGAAAGAACCACCTTCTCCTGAGTTGTGTAATTCACATAACAAAGGAGAAGTGCCAAAAGAAGAAGAACCCGATGAAGTACTTAAAGAAGAAACACCCAAGGAAGAAGATCCACCCAATAAGGATGAAATTCCATGGATCTAAGGTATGGATTTACTTTTAAATTTCCCTTTTTCAAATAAATAACATATGTCATGCATGTAACTAAAAAAATTAAGTTATCATTAGTTATATGCATAAGTATATGTTAACTTAGCTAGAATAATAAAATATCATAATAGGATAGTTTCCCTTTTTCACAACATTAGATAGTTTCCCTTTTAATAAAATAAGAACAAGAGCTCCGACCGAGAAAGATGAAGACCCTTCACCAAGCAAGAAGCCAGCTTGGGGGAGATCCTCGCGCCAATAAGGTATGTTTCAACCTTACTCTTTATGTTCGGTTCTTAAATTCTATATCTTTTGAAAATTTTTGAATATTATATACTTGCCTAAGTAATTATCCCATGAGTAAAAATGATAAAATCTGCTTAAAAATGTTGGAACCTGAATAAGAAATAAAATATGCCATGCAAATGCTATTGTTATAGTTAGAATAACTAGTTTTATCTAAGTTGTAGCTTTTGTGGGTTGCACATGTTTTAACTAAAATCATGCTTAGTGAATAAAGTTAGTTAGAAATGGAGTAATTCTTTAAACTTGCTAAGGTGAAATTAGGACCAAATCTGGAGGATTTCTTTTAAAAATCATGAAAACCTTGCTAAAAGTTCCTCCTGGATTTTATCCCATCCCACCACTAGCCAAATATTTGTTAGTCAAAACCACAAAGAGCTTTGTTTGTGTTGAGCTTTGTTAGACCTCATAGATCTTAGTAGAGAAGCTTATCATATCTTTTGATCAAGATACACACACCCACCATAAATTGCTTACTCTCCACTTTGGAAGTTTGCAACTACCAAATAAATTGCTCATTCTCTACACTGGAGATATGCAATACCTTGCCAAACGTCCCATTGCTAGCCTTATGCTATTCCTACACTGGGAATAAGCATTTCTCTCTCTTCCCCCTTTTCATTTCTAAAATCTTTTCCTATAGACAATCTGGGGAAATCTAGAGCTAAAAAAGAGAGATATAAAAAAATAAGCAAAGTAGATCAAGAGAGGACTATGTCCTAAGAAAATGTGAGGACACATTTTTGTCTACTCACTATGTATCGAGTAAAAAAAGAGAGAGAGAGAGTTATCATTAGCTCTAGACCCCAGAAATTAACTAGGAAGGATTATGAAATATCTCTCTATACACTTCCACATAACCACACATGCACATCTTGATCAATATTTATGATTTGTTGCTCCTTATGATCTGAGTGTCTAGCTTAGCAATAAACATTATGCAATTTGCTCATGAATCTTAGCCTACCTACAACTCCACATATCATTCTTTAGAAATAGGAGAGGCTACATTTTGGCCTAAGTGAGGATTTAAAACACCATTGAGTGATTGAGTGAATCTTGGAGGACTTAAGCAAGTATTTATCTTTTGAAAACCTTAAAAAACCTCCAGACAGAATCCTAGTCAAACCTAAGCAAGATAAAAGTTTCCTATCTACTACTTTGTTTCACTCTTGCATGTTTGAAGTGAAAATCTATAAGCCCCACATTGCTATGATTAATGATATACACTAAGTTATTTCTCACTCTACAATATGCACTTGTATGCATCTTAAGTTGCTATCTATTTCATGCTCAATGCTTAAAACGCATTGTTGCTCGAGGATGAGCAACAGGTTAGCTTGGGGGAGCTTGTTGATGGTCCTTAAACACTTGTTTTACCATCAACATTTTACCCAAAAATTCACCAAAAAGGCATGAAAAGTAGTCAAATAGGTTTCAATCTAACCAAATTCCACATGTCCATAGATTTTTATTTGAATACAGGATTTGGACCAAATTTGGAGAATGGACCCACCAGGGGCTGAGACCACTCATCAGGGCCCATTTGGGCCCTAGTGGGGTGGCGCCCGCCACCCCTAGGTGGCGCCCGCCACCAGGTAGAGGCCCAAACTCCCCCCTGCCACGTCACTAATCCGTGTGACCACCCCAGGGCAAAATCTTAGCCCTTGGTCACTAGGTCAGTGGCATCGGAGGGCTCAGGAGGGGAGTGGCGTGGATCATAACCTAATGACAGTTATCTGGACATGCAACCGCTTTGAAGGAGTCCCTGGAGACCATAGGATCAATGACGGTGCATCCAAGGGCCAGGGGGGTGGCGGGCGCCACCTAGGGTTGGCGCTCGCCACTAGGGTTTGCCCTAGGTCGGTTGGCTGCCCCCTATAAGTACCCCCTCACTCACTTGGGCTATAAATACCCCCTGGAGGCATCACTTCATAACAAGCAAGGAAGGAAAGCAAGGCAAGAGCCAGAGAGCTAATAGCTTAGGATTTAGCCAATCTTAGGCAAGTAGGTAGCTAGTAGAGCAAGGCATCCTTCCTTCATTGCCCTCACGGAAGCGCTGCTCAAGGCTTAGCTCAAGAGTAGAGGCGTGCGAGTAATTGGTCCTGGAGTTGGGAAGAGTCTTCCTTCATCTCCGGTTCAGGTTTTGCTCTTGTAACTCAAGCACTTTACTATATTCTAGTTCATCATTTCAAGTATTACTTTATTCTACTTACCAGTATTGAGCAGTATACTTGATTGATTGCTTGAGTACCTAGCTTTCCTACATTTCAATTCACTTAGCCATTGTAGTTAATCTCTAGTGTGCTTAGTGTTTGATCTTTGCCAATAGGTTGCTTAGTTAATTTAGTGTTTATCTTATTAAGTCAAGTATTTGCTCTGACGTCCGCAAGGGTGTCTCTATTCTAGGCCAGGATAGAGATATGTAGAATATAATTAGGCGTGGTGCTTAGTTATAGACTTACCTTCAGATACGGCTAGACCCCCGGATAGCTGTGGTAGCAAGCAGGTGGTGACAGCCCTGTGCGCCTTGAATTCCACCACGTAGTTGGTCTAGTTTAACAGTAAGGCTCGTTGTGCTAGCGTTCAACCTAAGTCAGTGGTAAAGGCTAGTACGCCTCGGTACTTGACAAGATAGGAATAAAACTATACTTAACTTGGTCGCTTATTTGGCATTTGTCTATCTTGCTTCGTAGTTATCTAGGAGTAGTTATTAGTTATTAGTTAGTTATATTAGTTATCCTTAGTTATCTTTTCCCCCTATCTACCTATCCATCCACCTTACCTTAACCATTCATTTCATCCTTACCTATCCACTCATAAATTCTTTCTAGCCTTTCATCTCTTCTCTTCTCTCCTTTTCCCTTTCTTATTCTTCGACTCTCATCCCCTCCTTGACTCGACTCATACACCACCCTAACCTTCCTTTGGGATCAGATAAATCGACACCTGGTACTCCCAGGCGAAGTGCTACTACGATAGTTCTGTGCGCTTGCAGAATCTCCTCTAGGTAGATTGCAATCTCTCTAGCTAGCTCCTACTAGTGTCGGGATTGACAACCCCATTTGACATTAGTAGATAGCTGCTTTAGCTTCACTCCTTTAGGTATAGTGACTGGACTTGCTACAAGCATTTCTGGCACCGTTGCCAGGGATAGACTCCATAGTCTACTCCTAGTAACGACGTTAGTAAGTGTCGACAAGCATTTCTGGGCCATTACCAGGGGATAGTTGCCTAGCTCTATCTTTAGTGAAGTTAAGAACTACCAACAGCTAGCTTGCCAGAATGCAAGGCCGGAGCAGCCGAGGAGACGGTGAGAATCCCGCTCGCAGCTTCAAGGCCTGAAAGAGCCGTGCATATCGATTCAAGCATGCCAGAAAGGGAAAGGAACGCATTGGGGTCTTTTCTCATAGACAATGATGACATTTTTGCCTGGTCGGCAAATGATTTGCAAGGCGTTAGCAGGGATCTCGCTCAGCACCGCTTAAATATCGCAAGCGGCTCCAAGCCCAGGAAACAGAAGCTGATAAAAATGTCAAACAAAAGAGGAGACACAGCAAAAGCGGAAGTACAAAGGCTACTCGATGCAGGGGTGATTCGCACAGTCCAGTACCCCGAATGGCTGGCAAATGTAGTCCTGGTGAAAAAGAAGAACGAGAAATAGCGAATGTGTGTCGATTTCACCGACCTCAACAAATGCTGCCCGAAGGACCCATATCCTTTGTCGCGTATCGACAAGCTGGTCGATATCGCAGCCGGTTGTGAAATAATGAGTTTGTTAGATTGTTTTTTTGGCTATCATCAAATATGGTTGCATCCTGACGACGAGGAGAAACCAAGCTTTGTCACCCCTACTGGCACATATTGTTACTGGCGAATGTCGGAAGGGTTACGAAATGCAGGCCCGACATTCTCGCGGATGACGGACAAGGTCTTCGATGGTCAGAAACAGAAGAAAAACCTGTTGGCTTATGTTGATGACATAGTAGTCAAGAGCGACAGGGAGGAAGACCATCAAGCATACTTGTTGGAGACTTTCGGTAATCTCCACAGAAGCGGCTTGAAGCTCAACCCAGACAAATGTATTTTCGGCATCAAAAAGGGCAAGCTCCTGGGTTGTCTAGTATCCGCAAGGGGAATCGAAGCCAATCCCGACAAAATAATGGCGATCATTAACATGCAGCCGCCTACAAACCGCAAGCAAGTGCAAAAGTTGACCGGAAGACTAGCGTCCTTAAACAGATTGATCGCAAGGTCCGCCAAAAAAAGCTTGCCCTTCTTCAGAATGTTGCGCAGCTTCGACCCTTTCGATTGGGGAGAAGAGCAGCGACAGGCCTTCCAGCAGCTAAAGGAGTACCTGACAAGGCTAACAACGTTATCCAAGCCGTCAGCGGAAGCGACGCTCTTGTTGTATCTTGCAGCATCTCACGCTACCGTAAGCGCAGTGTTGGTGGAAGAAAGGGAGCACGAAAACAAGATGACGCAGTTCCTAGTCTAATTCGTCTCTAAGGCCCTATCAGGAGCAAAGCTGAACTATTCAGAGTTGGAAAAGATAGCATACACGGTGGTAATGGCTTCATGGAAGCTAGAGCACTACTTTCAGTCTCATCGCATCATAGTCCTATCAGCCCAACCGTTAGAAGCTCTATTTCGCAACAACGAAGCTATCGGCCGAGTGGGCAAGTGGGCAGCGGAGCTAAACGAATACGTGATCGATTTCCAACATCGGTCAACAATCAAGTCTCAAGCATTAGCGGATTTCATAGAAAATTTGACTCCTTCAGCTTTTGACACAACTCTTGAGTTCGAGGAGCCGGTGTGGACAGTGAATTGTGATGGCGCCTGGGGGATGGCGGGAGCCGGAATCTCGGCGATCTTAACCCCGCCAAAAGGACCGAAAGTCAGATTCGCTGCAAGGATGCAGTTCCTTACAACTAACAACACCGCCGAATATGAAGCGGCGCTGCTGGGTTTATGAAAGCTACAAGCAATCGGAGCAAGAAGATGCATTGTCAAATCAGATTCCCAAGTGGTCGTCAGCCAAGCCAAAAAGCAATTCACAGCAAGAGAACTAGAGTTGGCCAAGTATTTAGCAGCAATCAGAAGAATGGAAAAATATTTCACAGGTTTTACTCTCCGCCATATTCCAAGAGCCGAAAACACAGAGGCAGATGAGTTGGCCAAAGCCGCGGCACAAAATCTGCCATTACCACCGGATGTGTTCTACCAGGTCCTCTCGGCTAAAGCTATAAAAGAAGAGGAAGACCGCTTGAGTTCAGTACACGTCATTGCCAGCGATGACTGGAGATCGCAGATATTCGCTTACTTAGTCGGAACATACGAGCCGGAATCCAGAAAGGACGCCGAAAGGATGGCCAGCAGAGCGGAAGGGTACTCAATCATCGGGGAGCAATTATACAAAAATGGAATAGTAGCCCCGCTCTTGAAATGCATAAGCAGGCAAGAGGGCATCCAGTTGCTCCAAGAAATGTAGGCTGGAATGTGCGGAGTGATGAGGACATCGCCACACTGGACACACTGACGCCATGGTCTTCCCCAAGTTGCAATCCGTCTCCAACTCAGTTACCTCGTCACCCTCGGAATTCAGGAGCAGTTCCGGGTAAAATCAACGCCTCGGACGCATACGAACTCCGTTTTCGACGAACCAGATATGCTTGGAAAGATAATTTGATAAGCTAACCAATGGCTTTGGAATCATATCAAAATACGTCCGGAGTAAATAGGAATCGTTGAAACAAGTCAGCTTCCAGAATCTATCAGGGTGCTGCGACACCGTCTTTTGGTCCGATGGGTCGTTTATCGTCTTAGAGCCCATTAGGGGGCGCGTCCAGCAGGGGCGACGACCTAAACCCTATAATTAGCCGCCGCCGTCATCGTTAGGTCTTGGGTTTTGTTTGGAGTTTAGTTTTCCATCGAGGAACTGAATCGTTCATTGTAACTGTGGTGTCGAATCCTTTTACAATGATCCAGGGCCCCCGTTCTTGATCTCCTCCACTGTGTCGATTAGTCCTTTGGAACCGAGTTCTTGAACCCTCCATTGATATTCGCATCAATTCATATTTGCAATTTCAGATTGCGTGTTTTTACCTTCTTGCTTGTGTTCTTCGATTCGCTTGCAGGATTAGCCTTCTTGGCGAGGATAATCAAGTTGTGCTTGGTTGATAACCAACGGAGCAGTGGTGTAACAGTTGCAGGGTTCGAATCGTGTCTGATTTGAAGCCGGATCACCAACGTCGAGATCTCCACCAATCGAACATATCGCTACCTCTCGGAAGATCGGGTCGTCCCTCATCACAGAGCGCATAGGGGGCCTCATGAGATAGCACACAGAGCAATGAGGCAAGGATTCTATTGGCCTTCCGCTGCCACAGACGCCAAAGAACTGGTCAAGTATTGCAAAGGTTGCCAGATGTTCGCCAAAAACCAGAAAGCCCTAGCAAACAAAACCGCGCCGGTAATCCCAACTTGGCCCTTACAAAGGTGGGGCATCGACATAGTTGGACCACTACCAGTAGCTCCAGGCAACCTGCGATTCGCAGCGGTCACCCTTGAATATTTCACCAAGTGGGTAGAGGCGAAGGCCCTTGCAATCATAACTTCCACCTCCCTAACAAGTTCATGTGGCAAAGCATAATCTGCTGATTCGGCGTCCCTTCCTTCATCACTTGTGACAACGGAAAGCAGTTCAATTGCGCCGAATTCAGAAGTTTCTGCGACGAAGTCAACATCATGCTCAATTTCGCGTCAGTAAACTACCCGCAAGCAAACGGGGCCGTCGAAAGGGCAAATGGGTTAATCTTTTCAGCAGTATCTAAAACTTTGTTTGACGCACCGAAAGGCAAACGGGCAAACACCCTAACGACAGCTGTTTGGGGGCACAATATCTCCCGCTCCAGAGATACCGGTTTCACTCCATTTCACTTGTTGTACGGCGATGATGCGGTCACCCCAGAAGAGGTAAAGTTGGGTTCCTTCCGAACCGAAATGGCACCAGCGACCCAAGAACAAAGGCACCTTAACCTAGACACCATCAAGGAGTTAAGGTTGCAGGTGGCAAACAAACTCAAAAAGTATCATGCCGAAACAAAGCACCACAGGGACAAAAGCCTAGTTCGGAAGGACATCAAGCCTGGTGACATGGTCACCATTCGGCAGCCAGACAAGCAAGGTAAGCTACAGTCACAATGGCAGGGCCCCTTCGTTGTTGCAAGCATGGCGGCACCCGGTGTATTCCGGCTGCTGGATGAGAAGGGTGAAGAATCAGCTCACACCTGGAACGCAAGCAACCTGCGTCGCTTTTATCCATAGTTCCTTTTGTTTTTTTAAATTTGATGTAAGTTTCCAGTTTCAGTTTTTGCAATTAAATCGATTGCACTCTTTTTCCACGCCGGGGAAGCCTTTCATCATGGCGCGAAGTTTTTTAACGAGGCAGTCGAATGTAACTGCTACATTACAAAAGCATTCGCTATTCCCCAAAATTATCGTATAACGAGTCAAAGGACGAAATCAACCAAACATAAGGTCGACACATTCGTCAACTTGATGTGACGAACGAGAATGTCGGCTTAGCGGACAAAAGAAGTCCTTCTCAGCCAATGACAATCACGAAAGCCTGCGGACAATGCAAACCGATCCTCCAACAAAACGAGAGGATAGAACGAAAGCCTGTGGGCAATGCAAACCGACCCTCCAGCAAAACGAGAGGGCGGAACGAAAGCCTGCGGGCAATGCAAACCGACCCTCCAACAAAACGAGAGGGCGGAACGAAAGCCGGCGGGCAACGCAAAACGACCCCCCAGCAAAACTAGGGGGCGGTAGAAAAAGTCAGGCTGAGCAACCCCGATGTTGCAACATAAAGGACAGCTAGCAGGCCTCAGACAGCACAAAACTTAAGTGCAATCTTAATTTTACACCAACCAAAACCTACCGGCCTTAGCAACTCGCCAACCACCAAGTACAACCAAAAGAACAAACACAAAGGCCAGCTACCACAGAAACAAGGCAATATAAATAGAGGCTAGGGCATGGGCCATCCAAGCAACCAAACCCGCCAAGCCAACTCAGTTAACTCCGAAAAACACACCCAAGAATGGGAGCTGCGAATAGGAAGAATCCGGATTTATGTTTTTGCTTTTATGATTGTGTCATCGACACTACAGGCGAAAAGTGTCCTTGGCAGTAGAGTCTAAGACGAAAGCCTATCCAAGTACCGAGCTGGTCGAAAGCTCAAACCGGCAACGCGACAAGAACAGTCCTGTTTTAGGGTGACTACAAGGGCAATATCTCACATATAGCTAGCTGTAGCAAGCGTTTAGTCTTGAGTTAAAAGCACCCCTCCTATTCGGTTCAACTTCCTCGAAAGCATTTCAAAAACAACGCCTATTGCCAGCTAGCATCTCTCAATCACATCCCTCACGTGAATGCTACCGCCCCACGTCTAAGTGTGTGGGGGCGGGCGCGTTTTAACTACCGGCCGAGGGGCTCGCAACGAAAGCACATTCGCGCGAATGCTACCACCCCACGTCTAAGTTTGTGGGGGCGGGCGCGTTTTAACAACCGGCCGAGGGGCTCGCAACGAAAGCACCCTCGCGCGAATGCTACTGCCCCTCGTCTAAGTGTGTGGGGTGGGTGCGTTTTAACTACCGGCCGAGGGGCTCGCAACGAAAGCACCTTCGCGCGAATGCTACCGCCCCACGTCTAAGTGTGTGGGGGCAGGCGCGTTTTAACTACTGGCCGAGGGGCTCGCAACGAAAACACCCTCGCGCGAATGCTACCGCCACGTCTAAGTGTGTGGGGGCGGGCGCGTTTTAACTACCGGCCGAGGAGCTCGCAACGAAAGCACCCTCGCGCGAATGCTACCGCCCCAGGTCTAAGTTTGTGGGGGCAGGCGCGTTTTAACTACCGACCGAGGGGCTCGCAACGAAAGCACCCTCGCGCGAATGCTACCGCCCCTCGTCTATGTGTGTGGCGGCGGGCGCATTTTAACTACCGGCCGAGGGGCTCGCAACGAAAGCACCCTCGCGCGAATGCTACCGCCCCTCGTCTATCTGTGTGGGGGCGGGCGCATTTTAACTACCGGCCGAGGGGCTCGCAACGAAAGCACCCTCGCGCGAATGCTACCGCCCCACGTCTAAGTGTGTGGGGGGCGGGCGCGTTTTAACTACCGGCCGAGGGGCTCGCAACGAAAGCACCCTCACGCGAATGCTACCGCCCCTCGTCTAAGTGTGTGGGGGCGGACGCGTTTTAACTACCGGCCGAGGGGCTCGCAACGAAAGCACCTTCGCGCGAATGCTACCGCCCCACGTCTAAGTGTGTGGGGGCGGGCGCGTTTTAACTACCAACCGAGGGGCTCGCAAAGAAAGCACCCTCACGCGAATGCTACCACCCCACGTCTAAGTGTGTGGGGGCGGGCGCGTTTTAACTACCGGCCGAGGAGCTCGCAACGAAAGCACCCTCGCGTGAATGCTACCGCCCCAGGTCTAAGTTTGTGGGGGCGGGCGCGTTTTAACTACCGGCCGAGGGGCTCACAACGAAAGCACCCTCGCGCGAATGCTACCGCCCCTCGTCTATGTGTGTGGGGGCGGGCACATTTTAACTACCGGCCGAGGGGCTCGCAACGAAAGCACCCTCGCGTGAATGCTACCGCTCCACATCTAAGTGTGTGGGGGCGGGCGCGTTTTAACTACCGCCCGAGGGGCTCGCAACGAAAACACCCTCACGCGAATGCTACCGCCCCTCGTCTAAGTGTGTGGGGGTGGACGCGTTTTAACTACCGGCCGAGGAGCTCGCAACGAAAGCACCTTCGCGCGAATGCTACCGCCCCACGTCTAAGTGTGTGGGGGCGGGCGCGTTTTAACTACCGACCGAGGGGCTCGCAAAGAAAGCACCCTCGCGCGAATGCTACCGCCCCACGTCTAAGTGTGTGGGGGCGGGCGCGTTTTAACTACCGGCCGGTCGAGGGGCTCGCAACGAAAGCACCCTCGCGCGAATGGTACCGCCCCTCGTCTAAGTGTATGGGGGCGGGCGCATTTGAACTACCGACCGAGGGGCTCCTAACGAAAGCACCCTCGCACGGATGTCACCGCCCCCTGACCAGAAAATGTAGGGGTCGTGCGCCTTTCGAGTCCGGAAGAAGGGCTTGTGACAAAAGTGTTTTCGCGCGAGAACCACCGCCCCCCGTCTCAGTGGGGTGGGCGGGCGTCCCCCACTTTTCTCTCGAACGCTAGCAACGAACATATCCCCACGCAGAAGCATCTCATCGCCTCCATCAGGACTTATAAAAATCATTCACATACTACAACTAGCGGGTTCCAAAATAACTTACAAGCAAAAAAAATATAATCGGCAAACCACCCCTTCTTTATTCAAAAAATATAATCGGCAAACCACCCCTTCTTTATTCAGTGCATTTCAAATAATGTCATCAAACAATGCGGTGAAGTGCGAACTATTTTCGCAACCCCAGGAAAATGCTATATCGGCGCTCATCCAGCGAAAACGTGACGTCTTCAGGCTCCACTTTTACGAACGGGCCGTCATCGAAAGTCGGTGGCGCGCGCGAAGCCTCGCGCCTCTTCCATCTGGCCTCAAGCTCACGACGGTCAAAATTGTCATAAAAGGCACGCAAGTGCTCTTCCGTGCGCACAATCTTCTTGGCGCGTTTTTTCAAATAAGGCAAAAGCGACGTTGTCGGAAACCTAGAGCGAAAGCTCCTCCACAAGTTACCTCCGACACAAAGATCACCGGATCTAATCATTAGTGGGCAAATATCGAGAACGTCCGGCGTTCCCGCATCCGCGTCCTGTTCAATACAACAAGCCAGCTTAAGTTCAGAAGTTACAAACGACGGTAGCTTTTACGAGTACAACCGACCCACAGAAAAACATGGCCTATTCACTCATCTACCGCATCTTGTGCGTCGTTTCCATCGCGAGACGCAGCTGCAGCCGAGCTTTCGGGAACTTCCTCATTCAAACGACGGGGGGTCATTTTGTCTTCAGGTTCGATTTCGTGCGCCCACCGCTCGGAGATGAAGTCCGAAAATACCTTCTTGATATGAGCTTTCTCCTCCGAAATCTGCAACACAAAAGCGGATAGAGGAAAAAAGGCATCACCTATAATCGAAAGTCAAAAGATGCACAACACAAAAGTAGAATAGCCATTCGGGATTACCTTGCCACGGCCCATGGTGGACAACATAAGCGACATGTCATTTCCACCCGCTAGCCAGGATTCGTCAAAAAACCTCTTACCAAGCACTTTAACTGCCTCGTGGGTTCACTAGTAATAGTCCACCTCTGTTGGGGGAAGGAACCCTCGGCAGTGGCGTCACGCAGGCTGACAGGGGAAACGACCTTCGCGCGCCCCGCTTACCTTCGTGAAAACTCTCATCGTTCGTTAAGTCCCCCGGGTCTTTTTTCTAACCTTCGGATGTTGGCCTGACCCTCGGGATGGTCTATAGTTATTGCAGGCAAGAGGCGCGAAGAACATAGACATGACCCTCGCTCGTCTTGCACACCTGGGCATCGGGTTCAGCGGGTGGAAGACAAGCGCGGGCCTCGCGACTAAGGCGATAGTTGCACAAGCCGAAGGCCAACCCTCGCGTTCCCGCGAGGGTGAGCACGAGCCGGGTGGCGGCGGACATTTGGAGGGCGGATTAGGGTTTTTGCGCCATTTGTGTTTGTACAATTCTGCCCTTCGTTGTATGGTGTTAAGGAATCTTTCTTGTACCCTATTGTAATTTGGTCGGTGTCCCTTGGCATTCCCTATAAATACCAAGGGATGAACAGTGTAATGGCATCATTTTTTTGGGGGAATAGAGCCAGAGCACCACTGTTCCTTACTTTGTACCTTCGCTTTTGGTTCTGACAGTTGACCACCCTCGCCACTCCCCTGCACGAGTGCGGAGGTAGGGCAGGTGTGAATACAATAGTTTGGCGCCGACCATGGGGAACGGAGTTCGCAATGGCCAAAAACAGAAGGGCATCCTCAACTAGAGATCATCGCACAACCAGAGAGGCCACGGCGATGGTTGAACCTGTAGAGGAAAATGTGGAACCCTCGGAAACAGAAGAAGTTGCTCCAGGGACAGAGGTCCTGGGCCCTCACATTCGACTGGTATCACAGCCACACCTGCACACCTCCGGAGGAGGTGGGAGAGGAGATGAAGAGGAGTTGGGCCTCGAGGCTTTAGAAAGACTTCAAGCTGAATTGCAGGAGAAGAAGAGACGTCTAGACCAGCTTGAAAGGCACAACCGGCTGCACATCATCAGGCAAAAGGCGGATGAAGCAAGAGAGCAGCTTTGTCGAATGGAGGAGTCCCTCGCAGTAGCTGAGGCCGAAGCCGAGGAATGGAATGATAGGCAAATGCCGCCACTCCAAGAGAAGAATGTCGAGCAGGGTCAGGGCAACGCTCGTCGGCCACCACCACCCCTGCCACCACCAAACTTTCGCCAACTCTACCCAGATGAGAGAGAGCCAAACCTTCACAACCAGCGGAGGGCCCAACAACACTAGATGCCCTACGACCCAAGATCACCACTCTCCCAGATACTGCAAACCCAACCCTAGCCACCGTGCTACAACCCACAAAACTTGCCCCGTTATGACAGACTCACTGACTCTCGCCAATTCATAATGAGCTATGAAGCAGCAGTTGCTGCAGCAAGGGGAGATGAATCAACAATGGCAAAATCCTTTGTAATCATCCTTTGCGACATTGCCCAGACTTGGTACAGCAACCTGCGCCCCGGAACTGTGGATTCCTAGGCCAATCTCAGAGACAGGCTCTGCACAAACTTTAAAGGAATCACATCAGCCCCATCAAACCCTATCGACTTGTTCAACTGCAAACAAGAAGAGCGTGAACCATTACAAGACTACTGGCGAAGGTTCATCCAAATCAGAGCAAGAACTCCGGGGATGTCCGACGAGGCCGTAATCCTTGCAACAGTCAGCGGTCTACGTCCTGCGGATACATGGGTATATGCCGAGTCTCTGAGTGATGAGTGATTGTCAACTGGGATAATGCGCATGTTCTTTGGCTTGTGTTGTATAGGTGTCGAGCACGGAGACAGTGATCGAAGGCAAGGTGAAGATCAAGTAGAGACGTGCCGTGCCGACGGACCGGGAGCGGTGAAGGGCGGACGTGAGGCTTGGACTGAGGGACCGGTAGCCTGAGGATCAGCTGTGGTGGCTGACAGCCTAGGACAGTGACGAGCGAAGACTTGCGGGGCACAATGTTGCTCGGGTCGAGGACCTGGGGACACGTGTCGGTGGACGGGGTGCACAGGCGGTGCATCCCCTCTACGGTTCGGTTTGGTGGTTGAGCCACAGAAAAACCACCGAGTGGACGGTTTCCAGGTTTGGGCCTCAAAACCTGGGCGCTGATGGTTTCCGAGTTTGGGCCACAAAACTCGGGCTGAGGACGGTTTCCAGGTTTGGGCCTCAAAACCTGGGTGCTGCGGGTTTCCTGAGTTTGGGCCACAAAACTCAGGCTACGGTCGGCTGGTTTCCCGGTTTGGGCCTCAAAACCGGGGGTTGGTTGTGAAGGCTGGTTTCCCGGTTTGGGCCACAAAACCGGGGGTGCGACGTCTGGGAAAAGGACGGCGGAGCGGTGGCGGCACGTGGCGGCAATCGAGAGGTTGCATCGAGGCAATGTTATGAGTTGTGCGGGCATGGCCGTCGGATCCACCTACCATCGAGTGGGAATTAGAATTAGGATAAGTAGGGGGAGACACCCACCTCCCAAACTATCTCAGTCATTTGCTCTTTTGCTTCTAGGGTTTCCTGCTCTCTCACATCCCTGCTGTAGCAAATTGAGATCCACAGAGAAGACAATCATACCTCTATGTTCGTGAGATTTTGAGGAAGTGAGACCGTAATCTCACTATTGTAGCATGTGGTAGCCACACGGTTGCAAATTCGTGGTTGTGATTCGCGTTTTGTTCATGTTCTTCGCGGGTTGCTTTTCTCCACGTTTTTTCCCATTGATCGATCTCTCTTCTCGGTGCATCTTTTGGAAATCCGTTTGAACTAAGTTGTTCTAGATCGTGAGGCACTTCTTTCCACCGAAGGAAATCATCTCTAACCTCACGAACTAGTAGATCGGACGATTTTCATTTTGGATCAAGTTTCGCTCTTTTGTCTCGAATTCTTCCAATTCACCGATTTGGAGTTAGGTTCGAGCCATGATTCCTTTAGGATAGCTCACTAACCTCCTTGGAACTCCGCATACCAAGTCTAAGCCTTCGTGCTTTTGATTCGGATGAGATCGGGTGATTTTCGTGGAAGAACAGTTCTGGTCTAGGAGCATCGGACGCTAATGTCGGGACCATCGGACGCTGGTTCATACTAGCGGACGCGTCCGATGCCACGTGTCGTCTGACAGAGAGTTTTAAGGAGCATCGGACGCTGACCATCGGAGCGTCCGTTGCCATCGGACGCGCCGGGGGTCAAGCATCGGACGCTAGGGTTTCACTGTAGCAGCGTCCGATGTCAGTCCAGTAAGGTTCCAGAGAGGTACTGTTTGCATCGGACGCGTCCGGTGCTGAGCCATCGGACGCAGGCCAGCGTCCGATGCAACTGTTTTTGCACAACTTTGACCGTGGTCTGTTCATCCGACTTTCGATTTCAGTTCCGCTTGTTGCGTTGGATTCCTGACTTCATGTTCTACAGAAATCGGGCTTCTCGCTTTACAAAATAGCCTGAATCCCCCTCGCGTTCCTCGGGGGAGGTTGAGGTTACCCAAAGTTCATCCTGTCACTAGTTGACCTGCGTGAACTTGGGCGAGGAAATTTTTGTGGTGTCCCGATGTGTTCCTAGGGAACATCCACCCATTCTCTTGGGTCGTGGACATCACGCGCATCGGTTTTGCTCTTGGGGTTGATTCTCGGGACAGTGGCAACAAGTTTCCGAAAGGAAAATTTAAAAGCTCCCATTCACCCCCCCTCTGGTCGCCTTTGGTAGCTCTTTTCGGTCCTTCAATTGGTATCGGAGCGGGTTAAGGATCTTCCACCTTAGCCGGTTCCAGATCCACAAAAGGCGACATGGATCGCGGCGTTGGTAAACCGCTGTTTTTCGATGGGACGAACTATGCGTATTGGAAGATACGTATGTCGGCCTATCTCCAGAGCATGGGCTCTTTTGTCTGGGAGATTTGCAATAAGGAGGATTACGTTGTCTTGGCTGCTCGTGTCACTCAGCTTCAGATAGATGAGCACGATGCCAATAGCCGAGCGTGTAACGATCTTTTCTCTTGTCTGAGCATGTCCGAGTTTGATCGCGTTTCTCACCTCCCCACGGCTCATGAGATTTGGGCGACCCTCATGCGTTTCCATGAGGGAACCACTCAAGTCAAATCCCATCTATATGAGTCGCACAAGCGGGAGTATGAGAACTTTCAACATATGCCTGGCGAGAGCATAGAGAGTTTATTCGCTTGCTTTCAGGTCATTGTCAACAAGATGAGAGCGAACAAGGAGCTGTTGCCTTTCGACGATCATGAGAGGGCTTTGAAGCTTTTGCATACACTCGATCGGTCAGTGTGGGACTCAAAGGTCCAGGCGATCATCGAATCGTCTAACTATGAGACCCTCACATGCGACGAGCTCTTTAGTAAGCTCAAGTCTAGTGAGATTGACGCCATGTCGAGGGCTTCTTATGAAAATCCTTCTGGCCTGACTATGGATTTGGTTTCTGGCTCTTCTGCTAATCCCTCTGGAGGCTTTGCACTTTCTTCTCTCTTTTCTGTCACAGAGGAGCAGTTGGAGTCTTTGGGAGATGATGAGTTGGCTTTGCATGCCAACCGGTTCTCACGGTTCCACAACAACCACATGAATCGTCGCCGCGGAGGAGGACGCTCGGGCTGTTTCGAGTGCGGCAACCTCGACCACTTCATCGCCAACTGTCCCAAGAAGAAGCACACATCTAGGAAGGGCGATCATGGGCACAAGTACGACTCTAGCAAGTGCAAGGAGAAGTACGTCCCCGCGAAGCACAAGTGAAAGGGCGGCTTCGATAAGGAGTACATCAAGAAGAAGTACTTGGAGAAGGCCTAGGCTGAGCAGTGTGCGTTCTTCGCCACGCTCAGCGACGTCGACGGCTCGGATGATGACTTCGCTGGCTCAAGCGATGACGAGTCCGAGAAGAAAAAGAGGATCGAGGACAAGCTGAACAGTCTCTACTTCTTCGCCGACGACGAGGGTTTCTGCACCATGGCCCTTGGTGATGAGGTCGACGGCAAGCTGGAGGACACCCCTCGGAACGACGACAACAACGACGACACCTCCCAGGCATCTCTGACCCACGATGAGCTTTCTGCTGAGGTCGAGAAGCTTACTGCCGCCTTGCTTAGTCAGGACAAGCTGCTTAGGCATGCCGCTAGAGAACGCAAGGAGTTTAGGCAGAAGTGGGAGGACACGGTGAAGGAGCTTGAGTTTGCCAAGTCCACCGTGGTCATGTCTAAGGAGGGTGAGTGTGAGATGTGCACCAAGCACATGACTGACCTTCTCACTTTGAGAGGTAAGTATGCTGCCTTGGTAGGAGAGGTGGATGAGCTCCGGGCTAGACCGATGTTGTTGGGAGCGTGCAAGACTTGTCCTTGCTTGAAATCCGAGTTGGCAGAGAAGAATGCCAAGATTGAGTCTCTTGAGAAGGCCAGCTCGGGTAGCACTTGTGTGGCTAGGTGAGCTTTGTGCGAGGGTTTGGAGATGGAGATTGCCAATGTGAAGCATGGCAAGATGCAAACCGAGGAAGAAAACACATACCTTCGGACCATCTTGTCATGGGTGTCATGTAATGAGCCACAGCTTGGGATGATGATCGCGCAGTTTAAGCATGCTGCTGGAGGTCCTGGTGTTGGTTTTGCTCCAGGTGTTGATATCTGTTCTTTTGGGAAGATTGGGGAGTCGAGTGGTCTGAACCCATGTGAGAAGCCTAACTCCACCACTATTCCCAAGCTTACCTAGCTTCCACCCAAAGAGCCTCCTAAGCCTAACACCAAGGACGGAGTGTTTGAGGAACCTCCGAGAGCTCCAACCAAGAACCAAGTGTGGCATCCCAAACCTAACCACCTGAAGAACAAGCTGGACACAATGCCACCTATTCAGGAGGAGCTTATGCCACAGAAGGGCAAAGTGATCCAAACCCACAACCGTGAGTACCAACAACCCCCTATGAGAGCGGTGAGGTACCATTGTGAGCACTGTGGGAGAGATGGACACTTGAGTGAGTTTTGCTTTAGGCGCAAGAGAGAGGAGCGCCATGTCAGGGAGATGAACAATGCGGACATGTACCATTCTTTCCATGATGTACATGTGTCGAATGTTCAGAGGAGAGCTGCTAGGCCAAGAGGTGCAGCACCTCAAGGTCCTAGGCGTTAGGGAGGTGTTGTCCGACGGGGTCCTGACTTTGCAGGATACGGACCCCGTGGCGGAGGCTTTGTTGAGTGTTTCCCTCCACCGCGCTTTGATTATCGCGATGGACGCTCTTTCCTTAGCGGACCACGTTTTCCTGTGCGTGGTGATCGCTTTCCCCGTAGGCGTGCTAGGAATGGTTTTTACACTGACCGTTCTTTTGAGCAGCCGACCAACACTGGTACTCTTCCTACTTCACTAACCCCAGTGTTGGACCGTATGCTCACCCTATGTTTTTTTATTAATCTAGGTAAAACGATTGGAGGATGTTTGGTTGGTGGATTCCGATTGCTCGAGACACATGACCGGAAACGCCAAATGGTTCTCCAGTCTTAGTCCTGTTGCCAGAAAGGAGTTTATCACCTTCGGCGACAATAGCAAAGGTAAGGTGTTGTCTCGTGGGATGGTGCGAGTTAATGAGCACTTTGTGTTGCGCGATGTTGCTCTTGTTTCTAATTTGCATTTTAACCTTCTTTCTGTTTCGCAACTCTTTGACGACGACTATGAGATTCGTTTTAAACCGAACCTCAGTCGTATTTTGGATCCTCAGGGCAATCTTGTGTGTTTGATTTCGCCCTTTGAAAAAGTCTTTCGCGCGAACTTATCGGAGTCTTTTGGCATTTCTCGTTGTCTTGTGGCTGGACCTTCCTCCTCTGATCTTTGGAAGTGGCATAGGAGACTTGGACATTTGAGCTTCGACTTGCTTGCAAGACTTAGTTCACTTGGCCTAATCTGAGGATTGTCGAAGTTATCCATGGAGAAGGATCTTGTTTGCCATTCTTATAGACATGGGAAGATGGTTGCCGCTCCCCACCATCCAGTGACTCAGGTCATGACTAAGCGCCCTGGAGAGCTTTTGCACATGGACCTTGTTGGTCCGGCTCGAGTGAGCTCGGCTGGGGGGAAGTGGTATGTGCTTGTTGTTGTTGACGACTTTTTGAGATATTCGTGGGTCTTCTTTTTAGCTGAGAAGACCGAGACTTTCTCCTTTGCTCGCAATCTGATTTTGCGTCTTCAGAACGAGTTCCCTTTGAACTCGATGCGAGCTATTAGGAGTGATAACGGTTCCGAATTCAAGAATTCGGATTTTGAGAAGTTTTGTAACTCTTTGGGTTTGGAGCATCAGTTTTGTTCCCCCTACACACCGCCACAGAATGGTGTTGTAGACAGGAAGAATCGGACCCTTGTAGAGATGGCCAGGACGATGCTCGATGAGCATAGGACTCCTAGGCGATATTGGGCCGAAGCTATGAGCACTGCATGCTACATTTCCAATCGCATTTTTCTCCGAGCTTTCTTGAAAAAGACTTCTTATGAGTTGCGTTTTGGAAAACAGCCCAAGGTGAGTTATTTTAGAGTCTTTGGTTGCCACTGTTTCATACTTAAGAAAGGCAACCTGGACAAATTTGAGTCTCGTTCTTCTGACGGTGTGTTTTTGGGTTATGGCACTCATACTCGTGCATATCGTGTACTTAACCTTGACACTAACCGAGTCATGGAGACATCAGATGTCACCTTCGATGAGACCATGGTTTGTCTTCTTCTCGTTTTGAGCGTGCAGGTGATCATGAGGTTGGCGAGCCTTTATTTGATGATGAGGACGATGGTGTTGAAGGTATGGATGATCCAGCACCCCCTCCACCTGTGGTGCCGCAAGGAGCGGCTTCTACTATGACTCACGGTCCCGACACTTCTTCCTCTTGGGGGTCGTGGGATCCACCACCTCGAGCGGTACCCTTTGTACCCGAGGATGCACTAGCTGCTGTTGAGGGGGAGATCACTTCAGCTCGGGAGGCGCCATGACACATCCAGCGCCAACACCCGCCTCAACAGATGATCGGCAGCATCAGCGAACGTGTCACTCGGTCAAGGTCACAACAAATCTCTCACTTTGCTCATTCTGCATTTGTTGCTGATTTTGAACCCCGAGATGTTGGACACGCTTTATCTGATCCAGATTGGGTCAATGCCATGCATGAGGAGTTAGAAAATTTTGAAAGAAATTGGGTTTGGGTTTTGGTTTCTCCTCCTCCTGAGTGTCACCCTATTGGGACAAAATGGGTTTTCAAAAACAAACAAGGAGAGGATGGCCATGTTGTGAGAAACAAGGCCAGACTAGTAGCCCAGGGGTATAGTCCGAAGGAGGGGATAGACTATGAGGAGACTTTTGCTCCTGTAGCTTGTTTGGAGGTGATTAGGATACTCTTGGCTTTTGCTGCATCCAAAGGGTTTAAACTTTTTCAAATGGATGTCAAGAGTGCCTTCTTAAACGGCTACATAGAAGAGGATGTGTATGTGAGACAACCCCCCGGTTTTGAAAATCCCAAGTTTCCAAACCATGTTTTTAAACTTCACAAAGCTTTGTACAGTTTGAAACAAGGCCCTAGAGCCTGGTATGATAGGTTGAAAACCTTTTTGCTTGCTAAGGGTTTTAAAATGGGATGTGTAGATAAAACGCTCTTTCTCCTCAAGCAAGGCAAAGATACTCTCTTGGTCCAGATTTACGTGGATGACATCATTTTCGGTGGTCCTTCTCACGCTTTGGTTGCCAAGTTTGCAGACACTATGAGCAGGGAGTCTGAGATGAGCATGATGGGCGAGTTAACGTTTTTCCTCGGGTTGCAAATCAAGCAATCCCGAGAGGGGACGTTCGTGCACCAGGGCAAGTACACCAAGGACATCCTGAAGAAGTTCGACATGGGTGAGGCCAAGCCTCTTCCAACACCCATGCCGACCACGGCGGCCCTGGATGCGGACAAGGATGGAGAAGCTGTGGACCAGAAGGAGTACCAGAGTATGATCGGGTCGCTGCTGTACCTGACGGCGACACGCCTGGACATTCAGTTCGCAGTGTGTCTGTGCGCGCGATTTTAGTCGTCGCCACGCACTTCTCACCGTCAGGCGGTCAAGCGCATTATGAGGTACTTATGCTTCACTCCAGAGTTTGGGATTTGGTATTCCGCTTCCTCCACCCTCTCCCTTTGCGGTTACTCTGATGTCGATTTTGCTGGTTGCCGTATTGATTGCAAGTCCACTTCTGGGACTTGCCAGTTTATTGGTTCTTCTCTTGTATCGTGGTCTCCTCACAAGCAGTCTAGTGTCGCCCAGTCTACCACGGAGGCTGAGTATATTGCTGCGGCTAGCTGCTGTTCCCAGTTGCTTTGGATGATGGCCACTTTGCGTGATTTTGGTCTGAGCTTTTCTCGCGTTCCTTTGCTTTGCGACAGCACGAGTGCTATTAGCGTTGCTAAGAACCCCGTGCTACACTCTAAGACCAAGCACATTGATGTGCGCTTCCATTTTCTGCAAGACCACTATGAGAAGGGTGATATCGACCTTTGCCATGTCGATACTCATCATCAGTTGGCTAATATTTTCACCAAGCCTTTGGACCAATCGACTTTTGCTAGGTTGAGAGGTGAGCTTGGTGTATGTTTCCCCTTTTAGATGGGGGAAACAATTTGGATCTTGTATCATAGACTGACTATTTTCTCGTATGCTTTGTTTTCTCTTAGTTTAGACTTTTGCATTTCAGCATACGCTTTTATATTCTGAGCTTCATGTATATAATCTTTAGAATGTGACTATGCTCTGTTCAGTATGCTCCGATGCTATATGTTGATACTTGTAGCTTATGCTCTTTCTGATCACTAATACATGTTGTGAGCTGAGCTATTTTTGAATGGTAAACCTACCTAACAAACATAAAAATGTTCACCATTGAGATATGCAACTAGCATGTGTAGGATGTGTTGAATTCACTCGTGCTTTTCATATATGCTAGGTTGCTATGTCTCTAGTTCTGAGTCACTCACTTGCTTGTTTTGTTCATAATCTGTTTAAAATTGAACCAAGGTTTAAGTGAATTGAAAAGATCGAGATGGGATTGCTTGTCAACACATCACGGTATCGAGACTGTTTCTCATTGCACTTTTGAGTTAAACTTGAGCCGTGTATTGTATGACCGAAACTGATGCCTTGAGCTTCTGATTGCATATGCATAGGCTTCGCTCGGTTGAAAAGTTAGGCAATGACAAGCTTTCAACCTCTCGCAATCACATGCTGAATTTGAACTTGTGTAATTTCACCGCTGTAACTCCGATTTAAAATTTGAAATCACAAGTCTTTTGCTTCATTCTATAGCATGATGATTGAACTTTGTTAGGGGTAGTTCACCTTGTATACATGCTTAGCACTTGGTTGATTTCCTGTCTATACATGTGTAGTGCTATTTTGATGGTGACCACCTTTTTGGCTAAAAACTGCTCACTTTGTTCATATGTTCATATTTCGTATTGAGTGATCAGTTTGAGCCTTTGCTAGCATGAGTGCTTAGTTGTGTCATTTGAGTTATACTGTGTAGAGCATCTTTGCATTCTCTTGACTATATTCCTGAAGCTGCTAACTTGCATTTTGATTCATATGCATTGTGGAAGGGGGAGAAATTCTCTTGTTGGCACTGTTTGATGGTGCATTTTCTAAGGGGGAGAATTCTTACTTGATAAGTGCATTTTCAACTAAGGGGGAGAAATTGGACAAATCATTCTCCTGGTTGTGTGCACTATTCGAGGGGGAGTTTGACCGTAAGGTTTTGGTATCGAGCTTTCTCTGCTAGTTGTGTTGAGCCTCTATGCCTCTATCTTGAGGAACTAGCATTTGCTTTGATTTCTCAATTGGTATCTGCTAGCGGTGTTGAGCCTGTTCTATCTCTTCTTGAGGGCTAGCTTTGCTTTGCTTGGTTGCGTCGAGCCGTTGCCCATGTCTTTGGGAACCAAGTTATTTTGCTCTTTCCACTTGACCTTCTTCGGCTTTGCTATGCTTTTGGGTCATTTGGTCGAGTTCTCTCCTCTCCCTTCTTCCTCCTTCTATTTCATTATGATTTGTGTTGGTAGTTGACAATGCACTCATCAAGGGGGAGATTGCGGATACATGGGTGTATGCCGAGTCTCTAAGTGATGAGTGATTGTCAACTGGGATAATGCGCATGTTCTTTGGCTTGTGTTGTACAGGTGTCGAGCACGGAGACAGTGATCGAAGGCAAGGTGAAGGTCAAGTAGAGACGTGTCGTGCCGACGGACCGGGAGCGGTGAAGGGCGGACGTGAGGCTTGGACTGAGGGACCGGTGGCCTGAGGATCAGCTGTGGTAGGTGATAGCCTGGGACAGCGACGAGCGAAGACTTGCGGGGCATAGTGTTGCTCGGGTCGAGGACCTGGGGACACGTGTCGGTGGACGGGGTGCATGGGCGGTGCATCCCCTCTACGGTTTGGTTTGGTGGTTGAGCCACAGAAAAACCACCGAGTGGACGGTTTCCAGGTTTGTGCCTTAAAACCTAGGCGCTGATGGTTTCTGAGTTTGGGCCACAAAACTCGGGCTGAGGACAGTTTCTAGGTTTGGGCCTCAAAACCTGGGTGCTGCGGGTTTGCTGAGTTTGGGCCACAAAACTCAGGCTACGGTCGGCTGGTTTCCCGGTTTGGGCCTCAAAACCGGGGGTTGGTTGTGAAGGCTGGTTTCCCAGTTTGGGCCTCAAAACCGGGGGTGAATTCCGGGAAACGGACAAGCGGAGCGGTGGCGGCACGTGGCGGCAATCGGTGAGGTTGCGTCGAGGCAACGCTACCAGTTGTGCGGGCGTGGCCGTCGGATCACCAGCTATCCTGAGTTGGTCCAGAATAACCCTAGGGTTTAGCTGGCTCGCTCTATAAATAACTAGGGGTAGAGTGGGAATTAGAATTAGGATAAGTAGGGGGAGACACCCACCTCCCAAACTATCTCAGTCATTTGCTCTTTTGCTTCTAGGGTTTCCTGCTCTCCCACATCCCTGCTGTAGCGAACTGATATCCACAGAGAAGACAATCATACCTCTGTGTTCGTGAGATTTTGAGGAAGTGAGACCGTAATCTCACTATTGTAGCGTGTGGTAGCCACACGGTTGCAAATTCGTGGTTGTGATTCACGTTTTGTTCGTGTTCTTCATGGGTTGCTTTTCTCCACGTTTTTTCCTGTTGATCGATCTGAAGGACCAAGAAAGCAATAGCAAGGCGACCAGAGGGGGGGTGAATGGGAGCTCAAAAATTTCTATCGAAACTTTGGTCTATTGTCCCCAAAGTCAACCCCCGAAAGCATCGATCGAAACCGTGATGCCCACGACCCTTGGAAGAGGGTGGATGATCCCTAGGATCACAGCGAGGCACCACAAAGCGATAGCAAACCAAATGCCAAAAGTACCGGCACAAGTCCAACCCTCAAAAACCAAGTCCCGGACGTAGATAGACGGCTACGTCGAGAAATCTCCAAATACCGATGCTAACACGTAGCAAAGATACCTAGAGAGGTTTCTTGGTCAACTACAAGGCCAAACGAGAAGTCCGAAAACCAAGCGAGGAAGCCGGGAGAGCAAACGCACTAAAACGCAACCTTCAGGCAAATCCCGGACTGTCCGGCCCTATGGTCCCGGACTGTCCGCCCCTACTGCGGACTGTCCGCGCTCTGGTGGCGGACTGTCCGCCGGTCAAGTGCACAATAACACACTGCTGCTGAAGTCCCCCTGCTCGGTCCCGGACTGTCTGCACTTTAGCACGGCGGACTGTCCGCCAGTATCCCGAGCCAAAACAGCAGAGACAGCCGGCGGCTGGACTGGACCAGCTGTGGGGATATAGACCCCAGGGTACCACACGATGGTACATGGGCCACACCACTGGGGGTGGTCCAGCCCGCAGGATGAAGGCGTACGGCGCACGGCATGCACCGTACGACAGTTGTAATCTAGATACAGTACCAACTCGGATACTTACCATGTAACTCTGTCCCTTCGGAATATATAAAGAGGGGCAGAGGTCCTTCGAGAGGACACGGGAAAACAGGTCTTAGGTCACAGGTCACAAGCCAGATCCAATCAATACAACTCGACGCAGGACGTAGGGTATTACGCTAAACCTAGCGGCCTGAACCTGGATAAACCTCTGTGTTCATCTATTTTTGCCTTGCGTCAATGTCTGGGTCGTCGTCTTGCGCACCTTCCCCTCTAATCTACCACCTTGGGCATACCCCTTGGTGGACTATCGGCCACATTTCGTCGACAGTGGCGCCCACCGTGGGGCATGTGCGTACGGACTTCATAGCGAGCCAGATGGTTATCTTCCCCGCTTCCATGACTCTTCCGAGGCGTGGAGGCGGTACAGGCTTTACCTGTGCCGAACAGATCTGCTTCCACCACTTCAGCATCGACGGGGCCAACCTCGACATCTCTTCGAGGTCATCTTCCCCGGTGCTCCGACCACGCTTTCCCGCTATCGGGGACGGCGTGTCGACAATACCGATCTGATCGAATCCGTCGATCGGGTCACGGCAAGCATCATCGACACTCTCGCTCTCATAGATCTGATCAGAGATTGATCTCCTGAGCACAACGTCGCCCGTACCTCTCGCTCTGACCTCCAACCGGGTCGCAATGATGATCGCCGTAATAAGCGGCGCTATGACGACCACGACCGGGAGGAAAGATCGAGTGCTAGACAACTCCATCACCTTCGACAAGAAGACATCGTTGGCTTGGCTGATCAACTACGACGAGGATTACAAGAAGCTGCTCGACGACCTGTGCCCTACGCTCGCTCTGATCATCTACGAGCCAGAAGCGAGCCATCACGTGGTCGTCGAGCCATCAACGAGCCACAGTCGAGCCACCGTCGAGCCAACGAGCCATCGACGAGCCACCGTCGAGCCAACGAGTCATCGACGAGCCACCGTCGAGCCATCGACGAGCCATCGTCGAGCCACTGTCGAGCCATCGACGAGCCTACGAGCCAAAAGCGAGCCATCACGTCATCGACATGCCACCGTCGAGCCACTAACGAGCCGATGAGCCTCAAGCGAGTCGTCACGTCATCGTCATCGTCTCACCGCCATCCTCGTCGACCGCTCGTTGATGACTCATCGCCGTCCTCGACGCCTCTCGTCGACTACTCCGTTCGGACGACAATCAAGCTAAGTGTTATCTTTCACACCAATCAAATATTTCTTCGATCATGATATATCTCTAAATATCATCATGTGCCTCTGCGGTCACATTATTCTTCATAATGGCTCTTCATTATTTTTCACCATATACCGTCCTGAGGATGACATATGCAACTCCCCGAGCAGCCACGTTTACACTCGTGCTTTCCAGAGACGGCCCTGTCTCCAGCTCCTCCCCACACGTGAATGCAGCTCCGCGCTCTGCGTTACGGGTGGTCGGCAGCGGCTCCTCGGTGATGCTGGTGCTCTTACGCGTGCCTGGGCTCCGCGCCTCACGCTCCGGAGTTACCGGCTAGCCGGGGCTGGCGACTCAGTTACAAACAAACTGCTCGGAGAATTTTATTTAATGTTGAGTGTTCATATACCAGCTGACTGACCGCTGAGCGGCATATGCTGTTTCTTTACTGGTGTTATTTTCTCTATATTTTATTTATACGTCATGTACTACCGTTCTCCGTATTTATTTTTCAGGGTCGAGGTTTAGTCAATGAGCTTATCCTTTACGCTCGGGGACTGGACCAGTCATGAACAACAAGAAGATCATCGCTTGGGACCAGCTGGTCGCTTCGCTCGGTGCTCACCACCTGGCGCTCGGACTTCGTCGCCGACTAGCTGGCCATACTCTTCGACGCTCATCGACGGCTACACCGAGAGCTCACCAGCTGAGCTGGGGACTCCTCGGTGCTTGGGTTCGTCGACCACCTGGTCGCTTCGCTCGGTGCTCGCCACCTGGCGCTCGGACTTTGTCGCCGACTAGCTGGCCATACTCTTCAACGCTCATCGATGGCTACGCCAATAGCTCACCAGCTGAGCTGGGGACTCCTCGGTGCTCGTCGTTGTCAACCACCTGGTCGGGTCGCTTGGTGCTCATCACCTGGCGCTCGGACTTCATCGTCGACCAACTGGTCGTACTCTTTGACGCTCATTGATGGCTACATCGAGAGCTCACCAGCTGAGCTGGGGACTCCTCGGTGCTCGGGTTCATCGACCACCTGGTCGCTTCGCTCGTGCTCACCACCTGACGCTCGGACGTCGCCGTCGACCAGCTGGTCGTTTCGCTCGGTGCTCGCCACCTGGCGCTCGGACTTCGTCACCGACCAACTGGTCGCTTCGTTCGGTGCTTACTGCCTAGCGTTCAGACTTCATCGCCGACCAGCTTGTCTGACTCCTCGACGTTCATCGACGGCTACACCGATGGCTCACCAGCTAGCCTGGGGACTGCTCGGTGGTTGGACTCGTCGTTCGGCAACCTGCTCGGATGACATACTGCTTTCGTCATACTGGTTTTACCTTTTTTATAAGCCTCCTACAAGATTTATTCTTCATCTTCTAGCAGCCTTGGGGACTACCGTGTATACATGGCACTCGTCCGCGCATGTATATAAATCTGATTATTCTCAAGACCCTGGCACCATGTGACCGAGTCACCTGCTGTCAGGCTCGGGGACTAGCTGTGGGGATATAGACCCCAGGGTACCACACGATGGTACATGGGCCACACCACTGGGGTCGTCTGGCCCGCAGGATGAAGGCGTACGGCGCACGGCATGCACCGTACGACAGTTGTAATCTAGATACAGTACCAACTCGGATACTTACCATGTAACTCTGTCCCTTCGGAATATATAAGGAGGGGCAGACGTCCTCCGAGAGGACACGGGAAAACAGGTCTTAGGTCACAGGTCACAAGCCAGATCCAATCAATACAACTCGACGCAGGACGTAGGGTATTACGCTAAACCTAGCGGCCCGAACCTGGATAAACCTCTGTGTTCATCTACTTTTGCCTTGCGTCAACGTCTAGGTCGTCGTCTTGCGCACCTTCCCCTCTAATCTACCACCTTGGGCATACCCCTAGGTGGACTATCGGCCATATTTCGTCGACACTAGCCCCGACACGCGGACTGTCCGCGCCTGAGGTGGCGGACTGTCCGCCAACTCCCAGTGAGGGCGATTTTGGTCGCCCTTCACCCAAATCTTCTCCAAATCGATTCAAACCAAAATCCCACTTTCCCAAACTTGGAGAGGATGATCATGAGGTAGTTAGGAGACTATCCCCAACAAATCACCCGCTCAAATCAATTCAATCACCAGGAAATCGAAAGGGAAGGAATATGAACGAAAAAGCGCCACGAAAATGAAATCAACCCGATCTACTTGTTCGTGAGGAGTTAGATGAATTCCTTCGATGGAAATGATCTCCTCACTATAAAGAACAAGTTGATTCAAATGGATTTCACAAAGACGCAGTAGAGAGGGAGATCGAGTGACGGGAAAATCGTGGAGAAACGAAGAACGCGAAGAACACGAACAAAACGTGAATCAAGTCATCGATCTGCAACCGTGTGGCTACCACACACTACAACAGTGAGGTTACGGCCTCACTTCCTCAAAATCTCCATTACACAGAGGTATGGTTCTCTGCGGATCTCAGCTAGCTACAGCAGGGGATTAGGAGAGCAGGAAACCCTAGAAGCAAAGAGCAAATGACTGAGATAGATGGGGAGGTGGGTGTCTCCCCCTACTTATCCTAATTCTAACTATTCCTCATTCCCACTCTACCCCTAACTACTTACAGAGCGAACCAGCTAAACCCTAAGGTTATTCTGGACCAACTCGATGGTAGGTGGATCCGACGGCCACGCCCGCACAACTCATAGCGTTGCCTCGACGCAACCTCCCGATTGCCGCCACGTGCCGCCACCGCTCCGCCGTCCTTTTCCCGGACGTCACACCCCCGGTTTTGTGGCCCAAACCGGGAAACCAGCCTTCATAGCCAACCCCCGGTTTTGAGGCCCAAACCGGGAAACCAGCCCACGTAGCCTGAGTTTTGTGGCCCAAACTCAGCAAACCCGCAACACCTAGGTTTTGAGGCCCAAACCTGGAAACCGTCCTTAGACCGAGTTTTGTGGCAAAACTCGAAAACCATCCGCGCCCAGGTTTTGAGGACCAAACCTAGAATCCGTCCACCCGATGGTTTTTCTCTGGCTCTACCACCAAACCGAAGCTGTAGAGGGGATGCACCGCCCGTGCACCCCGTCCACCGACACATGTCCCCAGGTCCTCGACCCAAGCAACACCGTGCCAGCAAGTCTCCGCTCGTCGCTGTCCCAGGCTGTCAGCCACCACAGCTGATCCTCGGGCCACCGGTCCCTCAGTCCAACCCTCACGTCCGCCCTTCGCCACTCTCGGTCCATCGGCACGACACGTCTCAACTTGACCTTCACCTTGCCTCTGATCACTGTATCCGTGCTCGACACCTGCACAACACAAGCCAAAGAACATGCGCATTATCTCAGTTGACAATCACTCATCACTCAGAGACTCGGCATACACCCATGTATCCGCAATCTCCCCCTTGATGAGTGCTTTGTCAACTACCAACACAAATCATAATAGAAAGAAGGAAGGAAGGAAGAAAGAGAGAAAACTCGACCAAATGACCCAAAAGCATAGCAAAGCCGAAGAAGGTCAAGTGGAAAGAGCAGAACAACTTGGTTCCCAAAGACATGGGCAACGGCTCGACGCAACCAAGCAAAGCAAAGCTAGCCCTCAAGAAGAGGTAGAACAGGCTCAACACTACTAGCAGGAAAACTCGACACCAATTGGAAAATCAACTGAACATCAAGCAAAACAAAGCTAGCCCTCAGGAAGAGGTAGAACAGGCTCAACACCACTAGCAAATACCAATTTGAAAAATTGAAGCAAAATGCTAGTCCCTCAAGATAGAGGCACAGAGGCTCAACACAACGAGCAGAGAAAGCTCGAAACCAAAACTTTACGGTCAAACTCCCCCTCGAATAGTGCACACCACTAAAACACTCCACCTTAGTTGGACTCAAAGAAGCATATGATTTGCAAATTCTCCCCCTTAGTTGAAAATGCACCATCAAGCAAAAAGAACCAAAAGCAATTTTCTCCCCCTTAGAAAATGCACCATCAAAAGTGCCAACTAGAGAAATTCTTCCCCTTCCAAAATGCATATGAGTCACAATGCAAGTTAACAGCTTCAGGAATATAGTCAAGAGAATGCAAACATGCTCTACACAGTATAAAGTCCAATGACGCAACTAAAGCACACATGCTAGCAAAGGCTCAAACTGATCACCAAATATGAAATATGAACATATGAGCAAGGTGAGCAATTTTAGCCAAAAAGGAGTCACCATCAAAATAGCACTAGACAAGTATAGACAGGAAGTCAAACAAGTGCTAAACATGTATACAAGGTGAACTACCCCTAGCAAAGTTCAATCATCATGCTATAGAATGAAACATAGACTTGTGTCTCCAGATTTTATCGGAGTTGCTGTGGTTGAATTACAAAAGTTCAAGTTTTAGCATGTGATTGCGAGAAGTTGAAAGCTTGTCTTGCCTAACTTTTCAACTGTGCGAAGCCTATGCAGAAGCAATCAGAAGCTTAAAACAACAGTTTCGGTCATACACTACACAGCTCAAGTTTAACTCAAAGTGCAATGAGAAACAGTCTCAAAATTGTGATGTGTTGACAAGCAATCCCATCTCGATCTTTCTAATTCACTTAACTTGGTTCAAATAAAAGGCAGTATATGAACAGACCAAGCAAGTGATAGACTCAGAACTAGAGACATGGCAACCTGGCATATATGAAAAGCACGAGTGAATTCAACACATCCTACCCATGCTAGTTGCATATCTCAATGGTGAACATTTTTGAGTTTTATGTTTGTTAAGCAGGTTCACCATTCAAAAATAGCTCAGCTCACAACATGTATTATTGATCAGAAAGAGCATTAGCTACAAGCATCAACATAAAGCATCAGAGCGTACACTACACAGAGCATAATTACATTCTAACGATTATATCCATGAAGCTCAGAATGTAAAAGCGTATGTAAAATGAAATGCAGATAAGATGCAAGAAGATATCAATTGAAGAAACAAAGATAAACGAAAAGTCAGTTTATGATACAAAGAGCCAAAATGTTTCCCCCATCTAAAAGGGGAAACACACACCAAGCTCACCTCTCAACCTAGCAAAAGTTGATTGGTCCAAAGGCTTGGTGAAAATATCAGCCAACTGATGATGAGTATCGACATGGCGAAGGTTGATATCACCCTTCTCATAGTGGTCTCGCAGAAAATGAAAGCGCACATCAATGTGTTTGGTCTTTGAGTGCAGCACGGGGTTCTTAGCAACGCTAATGGCACTCGTGCTGTCACAAAGCAAGGGAACACGAGAAAAGCTCAGACCAAAATCACGCAAAGTGGCCATCATCCAGAGTAACTGGGAACAGCAGCTAGCCGCAGCAACATACTCAGCCTCCATGGTAGACTAGGCGACACTAGACTGCTTGCGAGAAGACCACGATACAAGAGAAGAACCAATAAACTGGCAAGTCCCAGAAGTGGACTTGCGATCAATACGGCATCAGCAAAATCGGCATCGGAATAACCGCAAAGGGAGAGGGTGGAGGAAGCAGAATACCAAATCCCAAATTCTGGAGTGAAGGATAAGTACCTCATTATGCGCTTGACAGCCTGTCGGTGAGAAGTGCGCGGCGATGACTGAAATCGTGCGCATAGACACACCGCGAACTAGATGTCCGGGCGTGTCGCCGTCAGGTAGAGCAGCGACCCGATCATACTCCGGTACTCCTTCTGGTCCACAGCTTCTCCATCCACATCCGCATCCAGGGCCGTCATTGTCGCCATGGGTGTTGGAAGAGGCTTGGCCTCACCCATGTCGAACTTCTTCAAGATGTCTTTGGTGTACTTGCCCTGGTGCACGAACGTCCCCTCTCGGGATTGCTTGATTTGCAACCCAAGGAAAAACATCAACTCGCCCATCATGCTCATCTCAAACTCCCTGCTCATATTGTCTGCAAACTTGGCAACCAAAGCATGAGAAGAACCACCGAAAATGATATCATCCACGTAAATCTGAACCAAGAGTGAGTCAGTGCCCTGCTTGAGGAGAAAAAGCGTTTTATCTACACATCCCATTTTAAAACCCTTAGCAAGCAAAAAGGTCTTCAACCTATCATACCAGGCTCTAGGGGCTTGTTTCAAACCATACAAAGCTTTGTGAAGTTTAAAAACATGGTTTGGAAACTTGGGATTTTTGAAATCGGGGGGTTGTCTCACATAAACCTCCTCTTCAATGTAGCCGTTTAAGAAGGCACTCTTGACATCCATTTGAAAAAGTTTGAAACCTTTGGATGCAGCAAAAGCCAAGAGTATCCTAATTGCCTCCAAATGAGCTACAAGAGCAAAAGTCTCCTCATAGTCTATCCCCTCCTTCTGATTATACCCCTGGGCAACTAGTCTGGCCTTGTTTCTCACAACATGGCCATCCTCTCCTTGTTTGTTTTTGAAAACCCATTTTGTCCCAATAGGATGACAATCAGGAGGAAGAGGAACCAAAACCCAAACCCGATTTCTTTCAAAATTTTCTAACTCCTCATGCATGGCATTGACCCAATCCGGATCAGATAAAGCGTGTCCAACATCTCGGGGTTCAAAATCAGCAACAAATGCAGAATGAGCAAAGTGAGAGATTTGTTGTGACCTTCACCGAGTGACACGTTCACCGATGCTGCCGATCATCTGCTGAGGGGGGTGTTGGCACTGGATGTGTCGTGGCGCCTCCCGAGTCGAAGTAGCCTCCCCCTCAACAGCAGCTGGTGCCTCCTCGGGTACAAAAGGTACCGCTCGAGGTGGCGGATCCCACGGCCCCCAGGAAGAAGAGGTGTCGGGGCCGTGAGTCATAGCAGAAGCCGCTCTTTGCGGCACAGCAGGTGGAGGGGGTGCTGGATCATCTATACCTTCAGCACCCTCATCCTCGTCATCAAAAAGAGGCTCACCAACCTCATGATCACCTGCACGCAACAAACGAGAAGAAGGACAAACCATGGTCTCATCGAAGGTGACATCTGATGTCTCCATGACTCGGTTAGTGTCAAGGTTAAGTACACGATAAGCTCGAGTATGAGTGCCATAACCCAAAAACACACCGTCAGGAGAACGAGACTCAAACTTGTCCAAGTTGCCCTTTTTGAGTATAAAACAATGGCAACCAAAAACTCGAAAGTAACTCACCTTGGGCAATTTTCCAAAACGCAACTCATAAGAAGTCTTTTTCAAGAAAGCTCGGAGAAAAATGCGATTGGAAATGTAGCATGCAGTGCTCATAGCTTCGGCCCAATATCGCCTAGGAGTCCTATGCTCATCGAGCATCGTCCTGGCCATCTCTACAAGGGTCCGATTCTTCCTCTCTACAACACCATTCTGTGGCGGTGTGTAGGGGGAAGAAAAGTGATGCTCTAAACCCAAAGAGTTACAAAACTTCTCAAAATCCGAATTCTTGAATTCGGAACCATTATCACTCCTAATAGCTCGCATCGAGTTCAAAGGGAACTCGTTCTGAAGACACAAAATCAGATTGCAAGCAAAGGAGAAAGTCTCGGTCTTCTCGGCTAAAAAGAAGACCCACGAATATCTCGATAAGTCATCAACAACAACAAGCACATATCACTCCCCCCCAACCGAGCTCACCCGAGCCAGACCAATAAGGTCCATGTGCAAAAGCTCTCTAGGGCGCTTGGTCATGACCTGAGTCACTGGATGGTGGGGAGCGGCAACCATCTTCCCATGTCTACAAGAGTGGCAAACAAGATCCTTCTCCATGGACAACTTGGGCAATCCTCGGATTAGGCCAAGTGAACTAAGTCTTGCAAGCAAGTTGAAGCTCAAATGTCCTAGTCTCCTATGCCACTTCCAAAGATCAGAGGAGGAAGGTCCAGCCACAAGACAGCGGGAAATGCCAAAAGACTCCGAGAAATTCGCACGAAAGACTTTTCCAAAGGGCGAAATCAAACATACAAGATTGCCCTGAGGATCCAAAATACGACTGAGATTCGGTTTAAAACGAATATCATAGTCATCATCAAAGAGTTGCGAAACAGAAAGAAGGTTAAAATGCAAGTTAGAAACAAGAGCAACATCGCGCAATACAAAGTGCTCATTAACTCGCACCGACCCACGAGACAAGACCTTACCTTTGCTATTGTCGCCGAAGGTGATAAACTCCTTTCCGGCGACTGGACTAAGACTGGAGAACCACTTGGCGTTTCCGGTCATGTGCCTCGAGCAACCGGAATCCACCAACCAAACATTCTCCAATCGTTTTACCTACATCAATAAAAAGACATAGGGTGAGCATACAGTCCAACACTGGGGTTAGTGAAGTAGGGTGAATACCAGTGTTGGGTCGGCTGCTCAAAAGAATGGTTAGCAGAAAAACCATTCCTAGCACGCCTACGGGGAAAGCGATCACCACGCTGAAGAAAACGTGGTCCGCTGGGGAAAGAGCGCTCACCGCGATACTAAAAATGCGGTGGGGGAAAATGCTCAACTACAAAGCCACCGCCACGGGGTCCATAGCCTACAACTGCAGGCTCCCGCCGGGCACGACCTCCCTGATGCCTAGGACCTTGAGGCTGCAGATACATGGGTGTATGCCGAGTCTCTGAGTGATGAGTGATTGTCAACTGGGATGATGCGCATATTCTTTGGCTTGTGTTGTGCAGGTGTCGAGCACGGATACAGTGATCAGAGGCAAGGTGAAGGTCAAGTAGAGACGTGCCGTGCTGATGGATCGAGAGTGGCGAAGGGCGGACGTGAGGCTTGGACTGAGGGACCGGTGGCCCGAGGATCCGCTGTGGTGGCTGGCAGCCTGGGACAGCGACGAGCGAAGACTTGCGGTCATGTGTTGCCTAAGTCGTGGACTTGGGGACACGTGTCGGTGGACGGGGTGCACAGGCGGTGCATCCCTTCTACAGCTTCGGTTTGGTGGTAGAGCCAGAGAAAAACCATCGGGTGGACGGTTTCCAGGTTTGGGCCTCAAAACCTGGGCGTGGATGGTTTCCGAGTTTGGCCACAAAACTCGGGCTGAGGACGGTTTCCAGGTTTGGGCCTCAAAACCTGGGTGCTGCGGGTTTGCTGAGTTTGGGCCACAAAACTCAGACGCTTGGTGGGCTAGTTTCCCGGTTTGGGCCTCAAAACCGGGGGTTGGCTGGAAAGGCTGGTTTCCCGGTTTTGGCCACAAAACCGGGGGTGCAAAGCGAGGGCGGCACGTGGCGGCAATCGGCAGGTTGCGTCGAGGCAACGCTACGAGTTGTGCGGGTGTGGCCGTCGGATCCACCTACCATCGAGTTGGTCCAGAATAACCCTAGGGTTTAGCTGGTTCGCTCTGTAATTAGTTGAGGGGTAGAGTAGGAATTAGAAATTCGGATAAGTAGAGGGAGACACCCTCCTCCCTTCCTATCTCAGTTCATTTGCTCTTTGCACTTAGGGTTTCCTGCTCTCCCAATCCCCTGCTGTAGCTAGCTGAGATCCGCAGAGAACCATACCTCTGTGTACTGGAGACTTTGAGGAAGTGAGGCCGTATCCTCACTGTTGTAGCGTGTGGTAGCCACACGGTTGCAGATCGATGACTTGATTCGTGTTTTGTTCGTGTTCTTCGCGTTCTTCGTTTCTCCGCGATTTTCCCGTCACTCGATCTCCCTCGCTACTGCGTCTTTGCGAAATCCGTTTGAATCAACTTGTTCATTTTTGAGAGGAGGTCATTTCGACCAAAGGAATTCATCTAACTCCTCACGAACAAGTAGATCGGGTTGATTTCGTTTTCGTGGCGCTTTTTCGTTCTTGATCTTCCCCTTTCGATTTCCCGGTGATTGAATCGATTTGAGCGGATGATTTCTTGTGGATAGTCTCCTAACTACCCCGTGATCATCTTCTCCAAGTTTGGGAACGTGGGATTTTGATTTGGATCGAATTTGGAGAGATTTGGGGAGAAGGCGACTGAAATCGCCGTCTCTGTGCTTTCGCGGACAGTCCGCGGTTCTGACCGGCGGACAGTCCACGCGTCGGGACTCAGCCAAGCAGTGGTTGTGCGTCTCGGTGAACAGTGCCGAAGTTTGACCGGCGGACAGTCCGCAGTTGTTTTTCACGGACAGTCCGAGAAGGGTCCAGGGAACTTCAGCAACACTGTTGGTTTGCATTTTTGGCCGGCAGACAGTCCGGGATCCCCTCGCGGACAGCCCGCAGTAGGGGCGGACAGTCCGGGACCCCAGGGCCGGACAGTCTGCGGATTGGCTGAAGCCTCCGGTTTTGTGCGTTTGCTCTCCCGGCTTCTTCGCTTGGTTTCCGGACTTCTCGTTTGGCCCTAGAGTTGACCAAGGAACCTCTCTAGGTATTTGTGCTACTTGTTAACATAGGTATTTAGGAGTTTCTCGACGTAGCCGTCTATCTACGTTCGGGACTTGGTTTTTGGGGTTGAATTTGTTCCGGGTCTTCTGGCATTTGGTTTGCTATCGCTTTGTGGTGCCTTGCTGTGATCCAAGGGATCCTCCACCCTCTTCCAAGGGTCGTGGGCATCACGTTCTCGGTTGTAGCTTTTGGGGGTTGATTTTGGGACAATCGGCCAAAGTTTCGAAAGAAATTGTTGAGCTCCCATTCACCCCCCCCTGGTCGCCTTGCTAGTGCATTCTCGGTCCTTCAATTGGTATCGGAGCGGGTTAAGGATCTTCCGCCTTAGCCGGTTCCAGATCCACAGAAGGCGACATGGATCGCGGCGTGGTCAAACCGCCGTTTTTTGATGGGACGAACTATGCGTATTGGAAGATACGCCTGTCGGCCTATCTACAGAGTTTGGGTGCTTCCATCTGGGATATTTGCAACTCTGCCGATTACGTGGTCTTGGCTGCTGGTGTCTCTCAGCTTCAGATCGATGAGCACGATGCCAATAGCTGAGACCGTAATGCTCTTTTCTCATGCTTGAGCATGAGTGAGTTTGATCGCGTTTCTCACCTCGCTACGGCTCGGGAGATTTGGGCCACACTCATGCGTTTCCATGAGGGAACCTCTCAAGTCAAAACCCGACTCTACGAGTCGTTCAAGCGAGAGTATGAGAACTTTCGACATATGCCTGGCGAGAGCATAGAAAGTTTATTCGCTCGCTTTAAGGTGATTGTCAACAGGATGAGGGCTAACAAGGAGCTATTGCCTTTTGATGATCATGAGAGGGCTTTGAAGCTTTTGCATACTCTTGATCGGTCGGTGTGGGATTCCAAAGTTCAGGCGATCATCGAATCACCTAACTAGGAGACCCTCACGTGCGACGAGCTCTTCAGTAAGCTCAAGTCCAGTGAGATCGATGCCATGGCGAGGGCTTCTTATGAAAATCCTTCTGGCCCGTCGATGGCTTTGCTTTCTGGCTCTTCTGCTAACCCCTCTGGAGGCTTTGCTTTGCATTCTCTTCTTTCTGTCATAGAGGAGCAGTTGGAGTCTTTGGGAGACGACGAGTTGGCTTTGCTTGCCAACCGGTTCTCGCGGTTTCACAACAACCGCATGAACAGTAGCCGCGGAGGAGGACGCTCGGGATGCTACGAGTGCGGCGACCCCGACCACTTCATCGCCAACTGCCCCAAGAAGAACAAGCATTCTGGGAAGGGCGATCATGAGCACAAGTATGACTCCGGCAAGCGCAAGGAGAAGTACGTCTCCGCAAGGCACAAGCGGAAGGGCGGCTTCAACAAGGAGTACATCAAGACCAAGTACTTGGAGAAGGCCCAGGCTAAGCAGCGTGCGTTCTTCGCCACGCTCAGCGACGTCGATGACTCGAACGACGACTCCACTTACTCAAGCAACAACGAGTCCGAGAAGAAGAAGAGGATCGAGGACAAGCTCAAAGGCCTCTGCTTCTTCGCCGACGACGACGGCCTCTGCACCATGGCCCTCGGCAAGGAGGTCGGCGGCGACACTCCTCGGAACGACGACGACAACAACACCTCCCAGGTATCTCTGACCCCCGATGAGCTTTCTGCTGAGGTCGAGAAGCTTACTGCCACGCTCCTTAGTTAGGATAAGTTGCTTAGGCGTGCCGCTAGAGAGCGCAAGGAGTTTAGGCATAAGTGGGAGGACACGGTGAGGGAGCTTGAGTTTGCCAAGTCCACCGTGGTCGTGTCTGAGGAGGCCGAGTGTGAGACGTGCACCACGCACATGACTGACCTTCTCACTTTGAGAACTAAGTATGCTGCGTTGGTAGGAGAGGTGGATGAGCTGAAGGCTAGACCCTCGCTGTTGGGTGCGTGCAAGACTTGTCCTGTCTTGCAATCTGAGTTGGCAGAGAAGAATGCCAAGATTGTGTCTCTTGAAGAGGCCAACTCAGGTAGCACATGTGTGGCTAGGTGTGTTCTTTGTGAGGGTTTGGAGATGGAGATCGCAAACGTGAAGCATGACAAGATGCAAACCGAGGAAGAAAACACATACCTTCGGACCATCTTGTCATGGGTGTCTTGTGGTGAGCCGCAGCTCGGGATGATGATCTCCCAATTCAAGCGAGCTGCTGGAGGTCCTGGTGTAGGTTTTGCTCCGGGTGTTGATCTTTCTGCTTTTGGGAAGATTGGAGAGTCGAGTGGTTTGAACCCTAGTGAGAAGCCCAACTCCACCACTACTCCCAAACTTACCAAGCTTCCACCCAAAGAGCCTCTCAAGCCTAACACCAAGGATGGAGTGTTTGAGGAAGCTCCGAGAGCTCCACCCAAGAACCAAGTGTGGCATCCCAAACCCAACCAACTAAAGAACAAGCTGGACACCATGCCACCCATCCAGGAGGAGCTTATGCCACAGAAGGGCCAAGTGATCCACACCCACAACCGTGTGTACCAACAACCCCCTTTGAGAGCGGTGAGGTACCATTGTGAGCACTGTGGGCGAGATGGACACTTGAGTGAGTTTTGCTTTCGGCGCAAGAGAGAGGCGCGCCGTGCTAGGGAGATGAACAACCCGGACATGTACCATCCTTTCCATGATGTACATGTGCCGAGTGTTCAGACGAGAGCTCTGAGGAGAGCTGCTAGGCCCAGAGGTCCAGAACCTCAAGTTCCTAGGCCTAGGCAGCAGAGGAGAGGACGTGCCCAGCGGGAGCCTGCAGTTGTAGGCTATGGACCCCGTGGCGGTGTCTTGGTAGTTGAGCGCTTTCCCCCACCGCGTTTTGAGTATCGCGGTGAGTGCTCCTTCCCCAGCGGACCACGTTTTCCTCAGCGTGGTGATCGCTCCTCTCGTAGACGTGCTAGGAATGGTTTTTCTGCTAACCGTTCTTTTGAGCAGTCGGCCCAACACTGGTTTTCCCCTTACTTCACTAACCCCAGTGTTGGACCGTATGCTCACCCTATGTCTTTTTTATTGATGTAGGTAAAACGATTGGAGAACGTTTGGTTGGTGGATTCCGGTTTGTCGAGGCACATGACCGGAAACGCCAAGTGGTTCTCCAGTCTTAGTCCAGTCGCTGGAAAGGAGTTTATCGCCTTCGGCGACAATAGCAAAGGTAAGGTTTTGTCTCGTGGGTCGGTGCGAGTTAATGAGCACTTTGTGTTGCGCGATGTTGCTCTTGTTTCTAACTTGCATTTTAACCTTCTTTCTGTTTCGCAACTTTTCGATGATGACTATGAGATTCGTTTTAAACCGAATCTCAGTTGTATTTTGGATCCTCAGGGAAATCTTGTGTGTTTGATTTCGCCCTTTGGAAAAGTTTTTCGTGCGAATTTCTCGGAGTCTTTTGGCACTTCTCGTTGTCTTGTGGCTGGACCTTCCTCTTCTAATCTTTGGAAGTGGCATAGGAGACTAGGACACTTGAGCTTCGACTTGCTTGCAAGACTTTGTTCATTTGGCCTAATCCGAGGATTGCCCAAGTTATCCATGGAGAAGGATCTTGTTTGCCACTCTTGTAGACATGGGAAGATGGTTGCTGCTCCCCACCATCCAGTGACTCAGGTCATGACCAAGCGCCCTGGAGAGCTTCTGCATATGGATGTTGTTGGCCCGGCTTGGGTGAGCTCGGTTGGTGGGAAGTGGTATGTGCTTGTTGTTGTTGATGACTTTTCGAGATATTCATGGGTCTTATTTTTAGCTGAGAAGACCGAGACTTTCTCCTTTGCTCGCAATCTGATTTCGCGTCTTCAGAACGAGTTCCCTTTGAACTCGATGCGAGCAATTAGGAGTGATAATGGTTCCGAATTCAAGAATTCGCATTTCGAGAAGTTTTGTAACTCTTTGGGTTTAGAGCATCAGTTTTCTTCCCCCTACACACCGCCACAGAATGGTGTTGTAGAGAGGAAGAATCGGACCCTTGTAGAGATGGCCAGGACGATGCTCGATGAGCATAGGACTCCTAGGCGATATTGGGCCGAAGCTATGAGCACTGCATGCTACATTTCCAATCGCATTTTTCTCCGAGCTTTCTTGAAAAAGACTTCTTATGAGTTGCATTTTGGAAAACTGGCCAAGGTGAGTTATTTTCGAGTTTTTGGTTGCCATTGTTTTATACTCAACAAGGGCAACTTGGACAAGTTTGAGTCTCGTTCTTCTGATGGTGTGTTTTTGGGTTATGGAACTCATACTCGAGCTTATCGTGTACTTAACCTTGACACTAACTGAGTCATGGAGACATCCGATGTCACCTTCGACGAGACCATGGTTTGTCCTTCTTCTCACTTTGAGCGTGCAGGTGATCACGAGGTTGGCGAGCCTCTTTTCGATGATGAAGAAGAAGGCGCTAAAGGCATGGATGACCCAGCACCTCCTCCACCTGCTGCGCCACAAAGAGCGGCTTCTACGACGACTCATGGCCCCGACACGTCTTCTTCCTAGGGGTCGTGGGATGCGCCACCTCGAGCGGTACCCTTTGTACCCGAGGAGGCACCAGCTGCTGTTGAGGGGGAGGCCACTTCGGCAAGGGAGGCGCCACGACACATTCAGCGCCAGCACCCGCCTCAGCAGATGATTGGCAGCATCGACGAACACGTCACTCGGTCAAGGCAAATCTCTCACTTTGCTCATTCTGCATTTGTTGCTGATTTTGAACCCCGGGATGTTGGACATGCCTTGACGGATCCGGATTGGGTCAATGCCATGCATGAGGAGCTTGAGAACTTTGAGAGAAATTGGGTTTGGGTTCTAGTGTCTCCACCTTCTGAGTGTCACCCAATTGGGACAAAATGGGTTTTCAAAAACAAACAGGGAGAAGATGGCCATGTTGTGAGAAACAAGGCCAGACTCGTAGCCCAGGGATATAGTCAGAAGGAGGCGATAGACTATGAGGAGACTTTTGCTCCTGTAGCACGTTTGGAGGCTATTAGGATACTCTTGGCTTTTGCTGCATCCAAAGGTTTCAAACTTTTTCAAATGGATGTCAAGAGTGCCTTCTTAAACGGCTACATAAAAGAGGAGGTGTATGTTAGACAACCCCACGGTTTCGAAAATCCCAAGTTTCCAAACCATGTCTTTAAACTTCAAAAAGCTTTGTATGGTTTGAAACAAGCCCCTAGAGCCTGGTATGATAGGTTGAAAACCTTTTTGCTTGCTAAGGGTTTTAAAATGGGATGTGTAGATAAAACGCTCTTTCTCCTCAAGCAAGGCACTGATACTCTCTTGGTCCAGATTTACGTGGATGATATCATTTTTCGGTGGTTCCTCTCACGCTTTGGTTGCCAAGTTTGCAGATACAATGAGCAGGGAATTTGAGATGAGCATGATGGGAGAGTTGACGTTTTTCCTCGGGATGCAAATCAAGCAATCCTGGGAAGGGACGTTCGTGCACCAGGGCAAGTACACCCGGGACATTCTGAAGAAATTCGATATGGTTGAGGCCAAGCCTCTTCCAATGCCCATGTCGACCACGATGGCCCTGGATGCGGACAAGGAGGGAGAAGCAGTGGACGAGAAGGAGTACCGGAGTATGATCGGGTCGCTGCTGTACCTGACGGCGACGCGCCCGGACATCCAGTTCGCGGTGTGTCTGTGCGCGCGATTTCAGTCGTCGCCGCGCACTTCTCACCGTCAGGCGGTCAAGCGCATAATGAGGTACTTATCCTTTACTCCAAAATTTGGGATTTGGTATTCTGCTTCCTCCACCCTTTCCCTTTGTGGTTATTCCGATGCCGATTTTGCTGGTTGTCGCATTGATCGCAAGTCCACTTCTGGGACTTGCCAGTTTATTGGTTCTTCTCTTGTATCATGGTCTTCTCGCAAGCAGTCTAGTGTCGTCCAGTCTACCACGGAGGCCGAGTATGTTGCTGCGGCTAGCTGCTGTTCCCAGTTACTCTGGATGATGGCCACTTTGCGTGATTTTGGTCTGAGCTTTTCTCGTGTTCCTTTGCTTTGTGACATCACGAGTGCTATTAGCGTTGCTAAGAACCCCGTGCTTCACTCGAAGACCAAACACATTGATGTGCGTTTTCATTTTCTGCGAGACCACTATGAGAAGGGTGATATCGACCTTCGCCATGTCGATACTCATCATCAGTTGGTAGATATTTTCACCAAGCCTTTGGACCAATCGACTTTTGCTAGGTTAAGAGGTGAGCTTGGTGTGTGTTTCCCCTTTTAGTTGGGGGAAACATTTTGGTTCTTGTATTATAGACTGACTCTTTTTTGTTTGCTTTTGTTTCCTTTTGCATTTTAGCATACGCATTTACATTCTGAGCTTCTTTAATATAATCATTAGAATGTAACTATGCTCTATGTAGTATGCTCTGATGCTTATGATGATGCTTGTGGCTTATGCTCTTTCTGATCACTAGTACATGTTGTGAGCTAAGCTATTTTGAAATGGTGAACTTGTTAATGAACTTAAAATCTACAAATGTTCACCATCAAGATGTGCAACTAGCTTGTATAGAATATGTTGAAATCATACTTGTGCTTCTCATTTATGCTAGGTTGCTATGTGTCTAGTTCTGAGTTGATCACTTGCTTGGTCTGTTCATATACTATCGTTAATTTGAACCAAGTTAAGTGTATCAGAAAGATCGAGATGGGATTGCTTGTCAACACATCACAGTTTTGAGACGGTTTCTCATTGCACTTTGAGTTAAACTTGAACTGTGTAGTGTATGACCGAAACTGTTGTTTTAAGCTTCTGATTGCTTCTGCATAGGCTTCGCACAGTTGAAAAGATAGGCAAGACAAGCTTTCAACCTCTCGCATTCACATGTTGAAATTTAAACTTGTGTAATTTAACCGCTGCAACTCCGATAAAATCTGCATTGACAAGTCTATGTTTCATTCTATAGCATGATGATTGAACTTTGCTAGGGGTAGTTCACCTTGTATACATGTTTAGCACTTGTTTGACTTCCTGTCTATACTTGTCTAGTGCTATTTTGATGGTGACTATCTTTTTGGCTAAAAACTGCTCACTGTACTTTCATGTTCATATTTCGTATATAGTGATCAGTCTGAGCCTTTGCTAGCATTTTGTGGATAATGTTGAGTCATTGGAGTTATACTGTACAGAGCATCTTTGCATTCTCTTGACTCTATTCCTGAAGCTGCTAACTTGCATTATAACTCATATGCATTTTGGAAGGGGGAGTCCCTCTCTTGTTGGCACTTTTGTTGGTGCATTTTTGAGGGGGAGAACTGTGCTTTCGGCTCTTTTTGCTTGGTGCATTTTCAACTAAGGGGGAGAAATTGCAAATCATTTGCTTTCTTGAGTCCATCTAAGGAAGAGAGTCTTAGTTGTGTGCACTATTCGAGGGGGTAGTTTAACCGTAAGGTTTTTGGTATCGAGCTTTCTTGCTGGTTGTGTTGAGCCTCTGTGCCTCTATCTTGAGGGACTAGCATTTTGCTTCAATTTTTCAAATTGGTTTTTGCTAGCGGTGTTGAGCCTGTTCTACCTCTTCTTGAGGGCTAGCTTTGCTTTGCTTGGTCGCGTCGAGCTGTTGCCCATGTCTTTGGGGACCAAGTTGTCTTTCTCTTTCCACTTGACCTTCTTCGGCTTTGCTATGCTTTTGGGTCATTTGGTCGAGTTCTCTTTTTTCCTTCTTCCTCCTTTCTTCTTTCTATGATGATTTGTGTTGGTAGTTGACAATGCACTCATCAAGGGGGAGATTGCGGATACATGGGTGTATGCCGAGTCTCTGAGTGATGAGTGATTGTCAACTGGGATGATGTGCATGTTCTTTGGCTTGTGTTGTGCAGGTGTCAAGCACGGATACAGTGATCAGAGGCAAGGTGAAGGTCAAGTAGAGACGTGCCGTGCCAATGGACCGAGAGTGGCGAAGGGCGGACGTGAGGCTTGGACTGAGGGACTGGTGGCCCGAGGATCAGCTGTGGTGGCTGGCAGCCTAGGATAGCGACGAGCGAAGACTTGCGGTCATGTGTTGCCTAAGTCGTGGACTTGGGGACACGTGTCGGGTGGACGGGGTGCACAGGCGGTGCATCCCTTCTACAGCTTCGGTTTCGTGGTAGAGCCAGAGAAAAACCATCGGGTGGACGGTTTCCAGGTTTGGGCCTCAAAACCTGGGCGTGGATGGTTTCCGAGTTTGGCCACAAAACTCGGGCTGAGGACGGTTTCCAGGTTTGGACCTCAAAACCTGGGTGCTGTGGGTTTGCTGAGTTTGGGCCACAAAACTCAGACGCTTGGTGGGCTGGTTTCCCGGTTTGGGCCTCAAAACCGGGGGTTGGCTGGAAAGGCTGGTTTCCTGGTTTGGGCCACAAAATCGGGGGTGCAGAGCGAGGGCGGCACGTGGCGGCAATCGGGAGGTTGCGTCGAGGCAACGCTACGAGTTGTGCGGGCGTGGCCGTCCGATCCACCTGCCATCGAGTTGGTCCAGAATAACCCTAGGGTTTAGCTGGTTCGCTCTGTAATTAGTTGAGGGAAAGAGTAGGAATTAGAAATTAGGATAAGTAGAGGGAGACACCCTCCTCCCTTCCTATCTCAGTTCATTTGCTCTTTGCACTTAGGGTTTCCTGCTCTCCCAATCCCCTGCTGTAGCTAGCTGAGATCCGCAGAGAACCATACCTCTGTGTACTGGAGATTTTGAGGAAGTGAGGCCGTATCCTCACTGTTGTAGCGTGTGGTAGCCACACGGTTGCAGATCGATGACTTGATTCGTGTTTTGTTCGTGTTCTTCGCGTTCTTCGTTTCTCCACGATTTTCCCGTCACTCGATCTCCCTCGCTACTGCGTCTTTGCGAAATCCGTTTGAATCAACTTGTTTGTTTTTGAGAGGAGGTCATTTCGACCAAAGGAATTCATCTAACTCCTCACGAACAAGTAGATCGGGTTGATTTTGTTTTTGTGGCGCTTTTTCATTCTTGATCTTCCCCTTTCGATTTCCCGGTGATTGAATCGATTTGAGCGGATGATTTCTTGGGGATAGTCTCCTAACTACCCCGTGATCATCTTCTCCAAGTTTGGGAACGTGGGATTTTGATTTGGATCGAATTTGGAGAGATTTGGGGAGAAGGCGACTGAAATTGCCCTCTCTGTGCTTTTGCGGATAGTCCGCGGTTCTGACCGGCGGACAGTCCGCGCGTCGGGACTCAGCCGAGCAGTGGCTGTGCGTCTCGGTGAACAGTGCCGAAGTTTGACCGGCGGACAGTCCGCAGTTGTTTTTCGCGGACAGTCCGGGAAGGGTCCAGGGAACTTTAGCAACACTGTTGGTTTGCATTTTTGACCCGGCGGACAGTCCGGGATCCCCTCGCGGACAGTCCGCAGTAGGGGCGGACAGTCCGGGACCCCAGGGCTGGACAGTCCGTGGATTGGCTGAAGCCTCCGGTTTTGTGCGTTTGCTCTCCCGGCTTCTTCGCTTGGTTTCCGGACTTCTCGTTTGGCCCTAGAGTTGACCAAGGAACCTCTCTAGGTATCTTTGCTACTTGTTAGCATAGGTATTTAGGAGTTTCTCAACGTAGCCATCTATCTACGTTCGGGACTTGGTTTTTGGGGTTGAATTTGTTCCGGGTCTTCTGGCATTTGGTTTGCTGTCGCTTTGTGGTGCCTCGCTGTGATCTAAGGGATCATCCACCCTCTTCCAAGGGTCGTGGGCATCACGTTCTCGATTGTAGCTTTTGGGGGTTGATTTTGGGACAATCGGCCAAAGTTTCAAAAGAAATTGTTGAGCTCCCATTCACCCCCCCCTCTGGTTGCCTTGCTAGTGCATTCTCGGTCCTTCAGAGGCACTGCACCTCTAGCCCTAGCAGCTCTCCTCGGAGCTCTCCTCTGAACATTCGGCACATGTACATCATTGAAAGGATGGTACATGTCCGCATTGTTCATCTCCCTAGCACGGCGCGCCTCTCTCTTGCGCCGAAAGCAGAACTCACTCAAGTGTCCATCTCTCCTACAATGCTCACAGTGGTACCTCACCACTCTCAAAGGGGGTTGTTGGTACACACGGTTGTGGGTGTGGATCACTTTGCCCTTCTGTGGCATAAGCTCCTCCTGGATGGGTGGCATTGTGTCCAGCTTGTTTTTCAGGTGGTTTGGTTTGGGAGCCCATTGCTGGTTCTTGGGTGGAGCTCGTGGAGGTTCTTCAAACACCCCATCCTTGGTGTTAGGCTTGAGAGGCTCTTTGGGTGGAAGCTTGGTAAGTTTGGGAGTAGTGGTGGAGTTGGGCTTCTCACATGGGTTCAGACCACTCGACTCTCCAATCTTCCCAAAAGCAGAAAGATCAACACCAGGAGCAAAACCTACACCAGGACCTCCAGCAGCTCGCTTGAATTGGGAGATCATCATCCCGAGCTGCAGCTCACCACAAGACACCCATGACAAGATGGTCCGAAGGTATGTGTTTTCCTCCTCGGTTTGCATCTTGTCATGCTTCACGTTGGCTATCTCCATCTCCAAGCCCTCACACAAAACACACTTGGACACACAAGTGCTACCCGAGTTGGCCTTCTCAAGAGACACAATCTTGGCATTCTTCTCTGCCAACTCGGATTGCAAGACAGGACAAGTCTTGCACGCACCCAACAGCAAGGATCTAGCCTTCAGCTCATCCACCTCTCCTACCAACGCCACATACTTACCTCTCAAAGTGAGAAGCTCAGTCATGTGCGTGGTGCACATCTCGCACTCCTCCTCATCGGTAACAACTATGGTGGACATGACAGATTCAAGTTCCTTCACCGTATCCTCCCACTTCTGCCTAAACTCCTTGCTCTTTCTAGCAGCACGCCTAAGCAACTTATCCTGACTAAGGAGCGCGGCAGTAAGCTTCTCGACCTCAGCAGAAAGCTCATCGGGGGTCAGAGATACCTGGGAGGTGTCGTCGTCGTCATCGTCGTTCCGAGGAGTGTCCTCCAGCTCGCCGTCGATCTCCTTGCCGAGGGCCATGGTGCAGAAGCCCTCGTCGTCGGTGAAGAAGCAGAGACCGTTGAGCTTGTCCTCAATCCTCTTCTTCTTCTCGGACTCGTCATCGCTTGAAGAAGCGGAGTCATCGTCCGAGTCGTCGACGTCGCTGAGCGTGGCGAAGAAAGCACGCTGCTCAGCCTGGGCCTTCTCCAAGTACTTCGTCTTGATGTACTCCTTGTTGAAGCCGCGCTTCCGCTTGTGCTTCGCGGGGACGTACTTCTCCTTGCGCTTGCCGAAGTCGTACTTGTGCCCACGATCGCCCTTCCCAGAATGCTTGTTCTTCTTAGGATAGTTGGCGATGAAGTGGTCGGGGTCGCCGCACTCGAAACAGCCCGAGCGTCCTCCTCCGCGGCGACGGTTCATGCGGTTGTTGTGGAACCGCGAGAACCGGTTGGCAAGCAAAGCCAACTCGTCGTCTCCCAAAGACTCCAACTGCTCCTCTGTGACAGAAAGAAGAGAATGCAAAGCAAAGCCTCCTGAGGGCTTAGCAGAAGAGCCAGAAAGCAAAGCCATCGACGGGCCAGAAGGATTTTCATAAGAAGCCCTCGCCATGGCATCGATCTCACTGGTCTTGAGCTTACTGAAGAGCTCGTCGCACGTGAGGGTCTCATAGTTAGGCGATTCGATGATCGCCTGAACCATGGAATCCCACACCGATCGATCAAGAGTATGCAAAAGCTTCAAAGCCCTCTCATGATCGTCGAAAGGCAACAGCTCCTTGTTAGCCCTCATCCTGTTGACAATCACCTGAAAGCGAGCGAATAAACTCTCTATGCTCTCGCCAGGCATATGTCGAAAGTTCTCATACTCTCGCTTGAACGACTCGTAGAGACGGGTTTTGACTTGAGAGGTTCCCTCATGGAAGCGCATGAGGGTAGCCCAAATCTCCCGAGCCGTAGCGAGGTGAGAAACACGATCAAACTCACTCATGCTCAAACATGAGAAAAGAGCATTACGTGCTCGGCTATTGGCATCGTGCTCATCGATCTGATGCTGAGTCACACGAGCAGCCAAGACAACGTAATCGGCAGAGTTGCAAATATCCGAAATGAAAGCACCCAAACTCTGCAGATAGGCCGACATGCATATCTTCCAATACGCATAGTTCGTCCCATCAAAAACGGCGGTTTGCCCACGCCGCGATCCATGTCGCCTTCTGTGAATCTGGAACTGGCTAAGGTGGAAGATCCTTAACCTGCTCCGATACCAATTGAAGGACCGAGAAAGCAATAGCAAGGCGACCAAAGGGGGGTGAATGGGAGCTCAAAAATTTCTCTCGAAACTTTGGCCTATTGTCCCCAAAGTCAACCCCCGAAAGCTTCGATCGAAACCGTGATGCCCACGACCCTTGGAAGAGGGTGGATGATCCCTAGGATCACAGCGAGGCACCACAAAGCGATAGCAAACCAAATGCCAAAAGTACCAGCACAAGTCCAAACCTCAAAAACCAAGTCCCGGACGTAGATGGACGGCTACGTCGAGAAATCCCCAAATACCGATGCTAACAAGTAGCAAAGATACCTAGAGAGGTTTCTTGGTCAACTACAAGGCCAAACGAGAAGTCCGAAAACCAAGCGAGGAAGCCGGGAGAGAAAACGCACTAAAACACAACCTTCAGGCAAATCGCGGACTGTCCGGCCCTGTGGTCCCGGACTGTCCGCCCCTACTGCGGACTGTCCGCGCTCTGGTGGCGGAGAGTCCGCCGGTCAAGTGCACAAAAACACACTGCTGCTGAAGTCGCCCTGCTCGATCCCAGACTGTCCGCACTTTAGCACGGTGGACTGTCCGCCGGTATCCCGAGCCAAAACAGCAGAGACAGCCGGCGGCTGGACTGGACCAGCCCCGACACGTGGACTGTCCGCGCCTAAGGTGGCGGACTATCAGCCAACTCCCAGTGAGGGCGATTTTGGTCGCCCTTCACCCAAATCTTCTCTAAATCGATTCAAACCAAAATCCCACGTTCCCAAACTTGGAGAGGATGATCACGAGGTAGTTAGGAGACTATCCCCAAGAAATCATCCGCTCAAATCAATTCAATCACCGGGAAATCGAAAGGGAAGGAATATGAACGAAAAAGCGCCACGAAAACGAAATCAACCCGATCTACTTGTTCGTGAGGAGTTAGATGAATTCCTTCGGTGGAAATGATCTCCTCACTATATAGAACAAGTTGATTCAAACGGATTTCGCAAAGACGCAGTAGAGAGGGAGATCGAGTGATGGGAAAATCGCAGAGAAACGAAGAACGCGAAGAACACGAACAAAACGCGAATCAAGTCATCGATCTGCAACCGTGTGGCTAGCACACGCTACAACCGTGAGGTTACGACCTCACTTCCTCAAAATCTCCAGTACACAGAGGTATGGTTCTCTGCGGATCTCAGCTAGCTACAGCAGGGGATTGGGAGAGCAGGAAATCCTAGAAGCAAAGAGCAAATGACTGAGATAGATGGGGAGGTGGGTGTCTCCCCCTACTTATCCTAATTCTAACTATTCCTAATTCCCACTCTACCCCTAACTACTTACAGAGCGAACCAGCTAAACCCTAAGGTTATTCTGGACCAACTCGATGGTAGGTGGATCCGACGGCCACGCCCGCACAACTCGTAGCGTTGCCTCAACGCAACCTCCCGATTGCCACCACGTGCCGCCACCGCTCCGCCGTCCTTTTCCCGGACAACGCACCCCCGGTTTTGTAGCCCAAACTAGGAAACCAGCCTTCACAGCCAACCCCCGGTTTTGAGGCCCAAACCGGGAAACCAGCCCACGTAGCCTGAGTTTTGTGGCCCAAACTCAGCAAACCCGCAGCACCCAGGTTTTGAGGCCCAAACCTGGAAACCGTCCTCAGCCCGAGTTTTGTGGCCAAACTCGGAAACCATCCGCGCCCATGTTTTGAGGCCCAAACCTGGAAACCGTCCACCCGATGGTTTTTCTTTGGCTCTACCACCAAACTGAAGCTGTAGAGGGGATGCACCGCCCGTGCACCCCGTCCACCGACACGTGTCCCCAGGTCCTCGACCCAAGCAACACCGTGCCAGCAAGTCTCCGCTCGTCGCTGTCCCAGGCTGTCAGCCACCATAGCTGATCCTCGGGCCACCGGTCCCCCAGTCCAAGCCTCAAGTCCGCCCTTCGCCACTCTCGGTCCATCGGCACGGCACGTCTCAACTTGACCTTCACCTTGCCTCTGATCACTGTATCCGTGCTCGACACCTGCACAACACAAGCCAAAGAACATGCGCATTATCCCAGTTGACAATCACTCATCACTCAGAGACTGGGCATACACCCATGTATCTGCACGATCTCTCTACTCAGTGCATCTTTTGCAAATCCGTTTGAACTGAGTTGTTCTAGATCATGAGGCACTTCTTTCCACCGAAGGAAATCATCTCTAACCTCACGAACTAGTAGATCGGACGATTTTCGTTTTGGATCAAGTTTTGCTCTTTTGTCTCGAATTCTTCCAATTCACCGATTTGGAGTTAGGTTCGAGCCATGATTCCTTTAGGATAGCTCACTAACCTTCTTGGAACTCCTCATACCAAGTCTAAGCCTTCGTGCTTTTGATTCGGAGGAGATCGGGTGATTTTCGCGGAAGAACAGTTCTGGTCTAGGAGCATCGGACGCTGATGTCGAGACCATCGGACGCTGGTTCAAACTAGCGGACGCGTCCAATGCCACGTGTCATCTGACAGAGAGTTTTAAGGAGCATCGGACGCTGACCATCGGAGCGTCCGTTGCCATCGGACGCGCCGGGGGTCAAGCATCGGACGCTAGGGTTTCACTGTAGCAGCGTCCAATGTTAGTCCAGTAAGGTTCTAGAGAGGTACTGTTTGCATCGGACGCGTACGGTGCTGAGCCATCGGACGCAGGCCAGCGTCCGATGCAACTGTTTTTGCACAACTTTGTTCGTGGTCTGTTCATCCGACTTTCGATTTGAGTTCTGCTTGTTGCGTTGGATTCCTGATTTCATGCTCTACAGAAATCGGGCTTCTCGCTTTACAAAATAGCCTGAATCCCCCTCGCGTTGCTCGGGGGAGGTTGAGGTTACCCAAAGTTCATCCTGTCACTAGTTGACCTGCGTGAACTTGGGCGAGGAAATTTTTGTGGTGTCCCGCTGTGTTCCTAGGGAACATCCACCCATTCTCTTGGGTCGTGGACATCACACGCATCGGTTTTGCTCTTGGGGTTGATTCTCGGGACAGTGGCAACAAGTTTCCGAAAAGAAAATTTAAAAGCTCCCATTCACCCCCCCCCTCTGGTCGCCTTTGGTAGCTCTTTTTGGTCCTTCACGTCCAGGCCCATGCTCTTCAAAGTTTGCCAGGAAGCCGGCAAACACAATAGAGGAGCTACATGAAACAATGGAAAGATACTGTAGAGCGGACATGGACTTCAGGTCAAAGTCAGATGCTCGAAGGGCACAACAGAAACCGCAGTTGAGGCCCCAAGCAAGAGAAAGCAACCCTCGCCAAGATCCGAGTAACATCGGCACAATAAACAAGGCAGGTCCACCTGAAGACCACAATAGGGGCGCTCAGCCTTCGGGCAACCGAAATCCGCATGGATTCCCACCCCCGCGTGATCAAAGAAACCAACAAAACGATCCGGCCAAAATGTGCTGCCATTTTTGTGGCCCAGGAAAGGGGCACACAACCAAACAGTGCGAGTGCTTCGCCAAGGGAAAAGAGTACCAGGAGTCCAAAATGGCACATCAGCAGAAAACAGAACCATCAATCATACTAGAAAACCAAACTTCAACCCAACACATACTCCATACCAGTACACCCCTATAAACTATGGCTTACCTTCGCACCAACCATTCTATGCAAATCACCCGCACTACAACCACACCTCATATCAGCCACCCTCCATCCCTCAACGCCAAAACATACCACACACCGTCACATACCCATCAACCCCTCAAACCCAAACCAACCAACAAGCGATCAACGCTCTACCACCACCACCACCAATACCAGCACTGCCAGCCCCACCAACCTGTCAAAACCGAAGCCCAATCCCAGACAACCATCAACAACCCAATATCAACCTTTGGTGTAATTCTTGCCATCACCGGGGGTTCCAATGAAGATCATGGCAACAAGAGGCAAAGGAAAGAACATGCTAGAAGACTACACCACGTAGCCATCGAAGGACCGCACAAATTTGGGCATTGGTCCCATATCCCAATAACCTTCGATTCCGATGATATGAAGTTAAGGGATTACCCTCACACTGACGCTATGGTGATCGAAACTAATCTAGCAGGGTGGATAGTCACCAAAATCCTGGTCGACACAGGAAGCTCCGCGGACATTCTGTTTGCCACAACCTTCGACAACATGAAGCTTGACAGAAACCTTTTGCAACCCGCTGGCAACCCCCTATACGGCTTCGGCGGTCAGCAAGTAAGAGCTATTGGAAAAATCTCTTTGCCCGTAACCTTCGGAGACCAAGTAAACTACAGAACAGAGCACATAACCTTCGACGTGGTTGACATGTTCTATCCTTACAATGCAATCTTTGGTCGTGGGGTCACCAATGTCTTCAATGCCGTCATCCATCCTGCATACCTTTGCATGAAGCTTCCTGCTCCGAAGGGGGACGTTGCAGTATACGGAGATCAAGATGTCGCAAGAGCCGCTGAGGGAACAACAGCGCCTCGGCAACGTAATGTGCACAATTTAACAAACCATCAAATGGCAAACCCTCGTAGCGAAGGTAAAGCATACAGTGACCAAAGAAGAGCATCACCCAAAGAAGAAACCAAACAAGTCCAACTCTTCGAGGGCATCTCTGAAAGGAAAGAGTTCTTCTCTAACCACTTAGACCCTCGGTCAGAAAACAACCTCATCTGTTTCCTCAAAGAAAATTCTGACACCTTCGCCTGGTCTGCGGAGGACCTCAAGGGAGTGAACAGATCTTTGATTGAGCATAGCCTAAACATAAAGCAAGGATATCGTCCAGTTAAGCAAAAGCTCCGCAAAATGTCAGAAGAAAGGAAAGAGGCAGCGAGGGCAGAAGTAAAAAGACTCTTGGATGCAGGGGTCATCCGCCCCGTCAAATATCCATCATGGCTCTCAAATGTGGTCCTAGTCTAGAAAAAGAACAAGAAATGGAGAATGTGCGTAGATTTCACGTGCTTAAACAAAGCTTGCCCGAACGATGATTTTCCACTACCAAACATAACCACCTTGGTTGACAGAGCAGCCGGATGTCAAATGCTTTCTCTCCTTGATTGTTTCTCGGGGTACCATCAAATATGGATGAATGAAGAAGACGATGAAAAAACAACCTTCATCACCCCCTCGGGCACTTACTACTTTAGAAGAATGGCAGAAGGCTTAAGAAACGCAGGATCTACCTTCGCTCGCATGACGTCCGAAGTTTTCAAAGATGAGCATGCCATCTCCGCCTGCGTCGATGACTTAATCGCTCAAAGCGAACAAAAATAAAATCACATATCAGACTTGGCAAGAGTGTGCAATAACCTTCGGTCAGCCGGATTGAAGCTAAACCCCGAAAAATGTGTCTTCGGGGTCAGCGAAGGAAAACTGCTAGGTTGTATCGTCTCAGCAAGGGGAATCGAAGCCAACCCTGAGAAAATTGATGCCATCATCAACATGGAACCACCAACAACCAAAAAAGCAACTCAACGTTTGTTAGGCCGCTTAGCAGCACTCAGCAGATTCATCTCCAGATCAGCTGAGCGAGGGTTACCTTTCTTCGAAACTTTGAGAAGCACCGCTCCATTCAATTGGGGACCTCGGCAGCAGAAAGCTTTCGAGGATTTAAAAAAGTATCTCACCAACTTGACCATCTTAACCAGCCCCAGCGAAGGGGACCTGCTACTACTGTATATCGCAGCTTCGCCTCATGCAGCCAGTGCAGTGTTGATCAAAGAACTGCACAAAAATAGCAAAACCAGGCAGGCCCCAATCTACTATGTGTCAGAAACCCTCGAAGGCCCCAAGCGGAACTACTCAGAGCTCGAAAAGATAGCGTATGTCGTGGTCATGGCATCAAGAAAGCTAAAACACTATTTCCAAGCACACGAAATCCAAGTACCCTCAGCATACCCCCTCAAAAACATTTTCAAGAACAATGAGGCAGTCGGTAGAATAGCAAAATGGGCAGTCGGATTGAATACCTACACCCTAACCTTCGTGGTAAGAACAGCAATCAAATCACAGGCCCTAGCAGATTTCATAGCCGAATGGACTCCAGACCCTCACAGAGATGGAATCGAAACATATCCGTTTTGGACAGTGTATGTCGACGGAGCCTGGGGAGCAGCTGGAGCAGGAGCCTCGGCCATCCGAGCTTCGCTATCTGGGTCGAAGCTACGATATGCAAAAAGGCTTGACTGCTTCAAGTGCACAAATAATTCTGCAGAATATTAAGCTGTAATACTAGCGCTTTCAAGACTTCGAGCACTATCAGTCCGAAGGGGAGTCATCAACACAAACTACCAAGTCATTGCAGGTCATATCGAGAAAAATTACAAAGCAAAAGATCTAGAGCTGCAAAAATACTTACAATATGTCCGAAGGTTAGAATCTTTCTTCCTCAGCATAACACTAAAAGCAATACTAAGGTTTGAGAACAGCGAGGCAAACAATCTAGCCAAAGCAGCAGCACAACAACTACAGTTGCCCCCAGACGTTTTTTACGAAGCAGCAACACAATCAGCCATCGAAGCCCCTGATAAAACAGCGAGGCCGATTAATGCAATTCAGAGTGAAGATTGGAGAGCCCCAATCATGGCCTACATCAATAGCTTACACGAGCCCGAATCCAAAGAGGAAAAAAACAAAATTAGCCAAAGAGCTCGAGGATATAAAATAGTTGACAACACCTTGTTCAAAGCCTCGATGACCTCCCCATGGCTAAAATGCATATCATAGAACCAAGGAAAGTACATACTCAAACTCGTCCACGAAGGCATCTGCGACTCTCACAATGGCCCAAGGGCACTAGTTGGAAAAGCTTTTCGTCAAGGTTTCTTTTGGCCAACAGCATTACAAGATGCAGAAGATATTGTCAAGCATTGCGAAGGTTGTCAACTAACAGCTAAAACACAAAATGCCCCAGGTGCACCAACAACTTTGATATGCCCAACATGGCCTTTGCAAAGATGGGCAATGGATTTGGTTGGTCCGTTACCAGCAGCCCCAGGAAACCTTCGCTACGCAGTGGTAGACGAAGAATACTTCACAAAATGGATTGAAACAAGACCATTGGCATCCATCACTTCCCTAGCTGTGAAGAAGTTTTTCTCGCAACAAATAGTTTGTCGTTTCGGAGTTCCCAAGCATCTAACCGTCGACAATGGCACTCAGTTCGACAGCGAGGTTTTTAAGGAATTCTATGCTCAAATAGGAACAATCTTGTGCTTCGCCTCAGTCCAGCACCCTCAATCCAATGGCCTCGTTGAAAGAGCTAATGCCACAATTTTTCAAGCAATATCCAAAAAAACTACAAGGCAAGCCCAAGGGAAAGTGGGCGGAAGAGCTAACGGTCACCTGGTCTCATAACACTTCGGAATGCAGAGCTACCAAATTCACACCTTTTAGGCTCCTATTCGGGGAAGAAGCTGTGTTACCAGAAGAATTGAAATATGGCTCTCTCCGAACAACCCTCGAGTCAGATGAACAAAAATAGCTGCTAGATAAAGATTTGCTCGAGGAAACGAGATGCAACGCAGTGCACAACCTTCGCAAGTATCAAGAAGAAACCAAAAAATGGAGAGACAAAAAGGTGAGAATCAAAGACTTGAAGAAGGGTGACCTCGTCCTCGTTCGGAAACAAAACGCCACCATGGCAGGAAAATTTCAGCCAAAATGGACGGGACCATACCTGATAACAGAATGCAACCGTCCAGGATCCTATCATGTTTTTCTGATAGTGAAGGAAACCTCCTGCCACACACCTGGAATGTTGATGACCTTCGTAAATACTATCCATAGCGGAGCCTTAGCGAGCCCTCGCTACTTGTAATTTACCTTTCCTTTTTGTCTTTTTTCAGTACCATGCTTGTAACAAAACAAAGGAGTTGCACTCTTTTTCCTTACGAAGGGGCGTAAGGTTTTATAACGAGGCAGCATCCAAGTCCTTAATATAAGCAACAACCCCCAAAAAAAACTCAATTTTTTTTCTTTTCTTCCAGAAACATCGAAAAAGCAACTCTACACCAAGAGCACTTATATCGATGAAAACCCTCGAAGATTGCTTCGAAACACAAATGTTTCGAAACAAACTTGTAAAGCAAACTTCACCTCCACCTAGAACAAGGGGAGGCGCGAAGTCCAAAAAATACAAGTACCCTCGCAAAAACGCCAGGGGCTTGTAAAGCAAACTTCACCTCCACCTAGAACAAGGGGAGGCACGAAGTCCAAAAAATGCAAGTACCTTCGCAAAAACGCCAGGGGCTTGTAAAGCAAACTTCACCTCCACCTAGAACAAGGGGAGGCGCGAAGTCCAAAAAATGCAAGTACCTTCGCAAAAACGTCAGGGGCTTGTAAAGCAAACTTCACCTCCACCTAGAACAAGGGGAGGCGCGAAGTCCAAAAAATGCAAGTACCTTCGCAAAAATGTCAGGGGCTTGTAAAGCAAACTTCACCTCCACCTAGAACAAGGGGAAGCGTGAAGTCCAAAAAATGCAAGTACCCTCGCAAAAACGCCAGGGGCTTGTAAAGCAAACCTCACCTCCACCTAGAACAAGGGGAGGCGCGAAGTCCAAAAAATGAAAGTACCCTTGCAAAAACGCCAGGGGCTTGTAAAGCAAATTTCACCTCCACCTAGAACAAGGGGAGGCACGAATTCCAAAAAATGCAAGTACCCTCGCAAAAAACGCTAGGGGATCGCGATGCAAACTCGCACATACACATCAGACAAGGAGAAGCGCCAAGCTACGAAAAATCAAGTACCCTTGCAAAAACACAATACATAAACAACAAGCGAGCCTCGCTAAGAAGTAAGGGGGCGTCGCTGTTTTCCCAAACAGTTTACATAAACAACAAGCGAGCCTCGCCAAAAAGTAAGGGGGCATCGCTGTTTTCCCAAACAGGTTACATAAACAACAAACGAGCCTCGCCCAAAAGTAAGGGGGCGTCACTGTTTTCCCAAACAGTTTACATAAACAACAAGCGAGCCTCGCCAAAAAGTAAGGGGGTGTCGCTGTTTTCCCAAACAGTTTACATAAACAACAAGCGAGCCTCACTAAAAAGTAAGGGGGCATCGCTGTTTTCCCAAACAGTTTACATAAACAACAAGCGAGCCTCGCCAAAAAGTAAGGGGGCGTCGCAGTTTTCCCAAACAGTTTACATAAACAACAAGCGAACCTCGCCAAAAAGTAAGGGGGCGTCGCTGTTTTTCCAAACAGTTTACATAAACAACAAGCGAGCCTCGCTAAAAAGTAAGGGGGGTCGCTGTTTTCCCAAACAGTTTACATAAACAACAAGCGAGCCTCGCTAAAAAGTAAGGGGGCGTCGCTGTTTTCCCAAACAGTTTACATAAACAACAAGCGAGCCTCGACAAAAGACAATGAGGGTCAGGTTTCATCTCTTTGTCAAATTACAAAAATGAGACACATCGGCATAAAACAATCTTACAACCTTTTCGCATAAGTACAAATTCACCGCAGTATGGTACACATCCTTTAAAAAGTATAAAATTACAAGGAACCTTCACCATTTTCAATCAACATTACATCGTCACAACCCTCGTAACCCACTTCAAATCCCATCTCTATCGGAACAATAGGTCCCCACAGCAAAGGAGCCGCAGGCACAATTGGCAGCTCACCGGGTAAAACCCTCGCTCTAAACATATATCGTCGATCTATATCAACACTTTCTAAAGGTTCCTCCTTCGGAATCACAATAGAACCATCTACATCCAAACCAAGGTTGCTACGCCCAAATAAGAAGTCAAGAGTCATGTTCTCGTCGATGTCATCATCAATAGCAGGTTGTGATGAAGAATCAAACAAAAAACGTGTAGCTTGCCGATCCGTATAATCTGCGTTATGCCAAAAACATCTTGAACGGTTGTTCTTCAAGTCATACCTTCGCACCTTTGACCACCAAAAACGTTCAAAACACAGCGAAGGGTGTTTGAGCTTCGCCCGAGCCCACGATTCACCAGATATAGAAGTATCTTGGTAATTTAACGTGAGAGGCGTCACATCAAACACCTCAAGCACGGTTCCATCAGGAACCCGCAGTGTCAAATAGCGAAACAAATTCTCAGTGTTTTACATCAGCACATTCCCCTCACAAAATATTACAAAATGACGTTTTTCCAATCGTTCCCCGTAGCTCACACCTGCTCGGGATCCTCTTGCCGCTCCGCTTCTAACTCGCCAGTTGCATCAGCCTCCGTCGCATATCGAACAGCAGCGGTAGCTTCAACCGTGCCCGTTTCTTCGGCGGTTTTTTCTTCACCGCCTGAAGCTTGTTCGACCGAGGGAGCCGCCTCGACCGTTAGAACCTCCATAGAGCTCCGCACCTGTACATCATGAGAACACCCAGGAACATCTTCATTCACCGACGGTGAGGGTTGCGCCTTCTTTCGGGCCTACAAAAATCATACACCACAGGAAAGTTTTAACAACCTCAAACAAGACCATCATAAACGCCCAACAAGCTTAAAACAATAAGTCTTGCGCCTCTCCTACCTGACGGGTCGCTTCGGCGGCCTCCTCAAAAGCCAGTGCCCGACCTTCGCCGGCTATCCAAAACCTGCGCAAAAAGCGCATCGCACAGTTGCGAACTTCAGCATCGTCAACCTTTAGAGCTCGCACTTCCTCCACGGTCAGGAAAACATGGCTCGGTCATTTAATCTTGTGAAGGTGCTCACAATCAGCCTGACGAAAAGCACTAGCCATAGCCAAGGCTCCAGCATAACCACCAAAATCAGTCGCGTTCTTGACCAACGAGCTGAATACGTCAAGCTCACCGCAGAGCAAGTCCCCATAAACCTCCGCACTAGCAGAAGCAGGGAGCGACTCTGCGGCAGAACCTCTGGCCTCGGTCAAACAGCCATCAAGCTTAGCCTTAACCTTTTCCATGCTCGCAAGCCACGGACCAGTCAGGTTGTTAATTTGGTCCTCCGCCGACGCCAGTGCCTTGTCCTTGTCTTTGTTTGCCGCAACCAATTCCGCGTTACGCTTTGCAAGCTCTACAGCCTCTTCCCGGGACTTCGCAGCCTTCTCCATCGCACTCTTAGCCTCAATCTCTTTGTTTTCCAAGTTGTGGCGAAGCTCTTCTTTCTCCTTCTCAAGCTCATCAATTCGACCATTAAGACAGTCCATATTACAACTAACCCTTCGCCGGGCCGAACGGTTCAACAGCATCAACTCCGCCAATTTAACATCAACATCATCGAAAATATCAGCCATAGGTTGGTTAGCGAGAAGAAGCTCAGCCTCCAGCACACAGACACGACCGAATATACGGCCAAGGAAACGCCTTTCCTCCGGAGCACACTGTAGATGACTTGCCCGAAGGTTAGGACTTGTAAATAGCTCCGTCGCCGGGTCTGAAACCCCAATCTTCTTCGCAAAATATGGAAGACTCGACCGGGTAGCTTCACCATACGGCCTCTTGCTCGGAGCTCGCTCTGCCTCAAGATCATCGGGCGCCTCGAAACCATCCACCCATATATGCGATCCAGCAAATTCGGGTATCGACCCGTATGCAGAGCTTTCGGCCTCAAAGCTCCGAAGCCAATCATCCTTATCAACGGAAACCACTACCTCCGCAGAAGACGAGGCGACCCCTTTTCCTCATTTATTTTCACCAGAGGACTCCCTCTCACTTTTAGAATCACTTCCGGAGGTCTCGGAATCTTTTGCTGAGGAGCTAGCTTCGGAGCTGGACCCTTTCTCAGCACTCTTCTCCTCGTCTTCACCATCTTCGTCAGTTGCAGCCTCATCATCAGAGATCTGAATCAGAGCTCCAATTCCGCCAACGCGCGACACACGCCCTCCCGTTGCATGGCCGACCTTACCAGCACCTCGGCCGCTTGTAGCCGATACCAAAGCCGAAGAAGATGAACCCCCGGCAACGGCAGTCGACACTACAACCTTCGTCGCCAAAGTTTTCACACGGCCGCTCCCAGCACCACCGTGGCCGCGACCTCGACCCCTCCTCGAAACCACAACAACATCCTTCTCCTTTTCGGACGCACGTTTCCTCTTCTTCAGAGCATCCTCGCTCGAAGGTGCCGGCCAATCAGGGTACGGAACATCCAGCATGTCAAAGAGTCTGTTAACCCGACCACCGATTCCAACCGCACTATGGATAGCCTTTACCTCCAAGGTCGACAGCTTCCCAACTAGAATTTCAACAGTTTGCTGAACCTGTCTCAGAACAGCTTCAACGCCAGTTTTCCGACTAGGAAATTTCTTGAGAGTACTCTCCCAGATCTTGTTCAAATCCAGTTTTGGTTTCTTCGGACCCCTCGCCGCATAGGCAGAGTCGTCCTCAACCGCGAACCAGGCTTGCCTCCGGCTGAGGGGCCAAACCTTAGCGCAACAGTATTCCACAACTAGGTCGCGAGCGCACTGCGACCGAGTGATAACCCTCAAGCAGTCAATAGCCGCGTGCGCTTCTCCAGACATCAGAGCTTCGGCGGTCATGTCACCGAGGGGTGGAAGTTCGCCACAAAGCTCAACAGCTCCGCTCAGCTTATAATAGAACCAATGCTCCTGCCACCCGCTCGCCCACTTATTCTTCTGAGCTTGCACTAGAAGCTCTGAGCCAGCCCGATGGCAGAAGGTATACACTGCAAACGGACCCAAACTAACGTTACCCTCGCTGTCAGTAATCTTCCTCGGCTGCATATGGACACGGTGAGTCCGCACAAAACCTTCGACATGCAGAACCACACCTTGAGAGCTGTAGGCCCACACGAAAATAGACAACTTTGTAAAGCACGAAGGTGTCAGCTGATGGAACTTCAGTTTAAAACGCTGAAGCACCGAGGTCACGAACGATGTCGTCAGAAATCGGAGACCAGCTTCAAAGAACTCCTCGAAAACTACAACCTCGTCAGCCTCCGGCTTCGGAACAGTCTCTCCAGCGCTGGCCCTCACCTTCCCATCCTTAATCCAACCTCGCCTGACGTAAGACGCCAGGTCTGAGTCGCAAACCCAACTAAGTCCAAACTCAAAGGTTACTCCGTCGTCCGCAGCAGACGGAGATGCAACGCGAGCAGTCTGCTTTAACCTAGCCATCTCTCTAGCTCTTAACCTCCGCAAAAGCTTTCAAACCAATCAACCTCCGCAGGAAACTAAACAAACCCTCGTAGCTAGAAAATCGCAACAGCAGGATGGCTATAGCAAAAAGGATGGCTCAGTCGCAAATTACCACCAACCCCAGCTATATATAGGCCAAGGGGTGAGCCACCTTACCCGATAAACTCGGCACGGCCCCTGAAAACATGGCACGGAAAACGAAATGGACAATAACAAAGCAAAATATACGGCCCGACCCACAAGCAGCCGCGGGCGTCGCTGCCGAGGGACACTCATCGTTTCCAAACAAAGGGCGCTGCTTGGGCCTAAAGATTGTTTTTTAGATCCAAGTCATCGAGGGGCTACTGCTGGGGGAAGGAACCCTCAGCAGTGGCGTCACGCAGGCTGACAGGGGAAACAACCTTCGCGCGCCCCGCTTACCTTCGTGAAAACTCTCGTCGTTCGTTAAGTCCCCCGGGTCTTTTTTCTAACCTTCGGATGTTGGCCTGACCCTCGGGATGCTCTATGGTTATTGCAGGCAAGAGGCGCGAAGAACATAGACATGACCCTCGCTCGTCTTGCACACCTGGGCATCGGGTTCAGCAGGTGGCAGACAAGCGCGGGCCTCGCGACTGAGGTGATAGTTCCACAAGCCGAAGGCCAACCCTCGCGTTCCCGCGAGGGTGAGCACGAGCCGGGTGGCGGCGAACATTTAGAGGGCGGATTAGGGTTTTTGCGCCGTTTGTGTTTGTACAATTCTGCCCCTCCGTTGTACGGTGTTAAGGAATCTTTCTTGTACCCTATTGTAATTTGGTCTGTGTCCCTTGGCATTCCCTATAAATACTAAGGGATGAACAGTGTAATGGCATGATTTTTTGGGGGGAATAGAGCCAAAGCACCATTGTTCCTTACTTTGTACCTTCACTTTTGGTTCCGATAGTTGACCACCCTCGCCACTCCCCTACACGAGTGCGGAGGTAGGGCAGGTGTGAATCCAACAACCTCTTTAACCAGAAGATCCGAGATGTGGGTACAGCCGGCGTCTACTAAGCTGTGGCCAATTGCCTTAATGCCCGTGACCGCAGCATAGTCCCGGCCAAGGGCCCTGTGCCCCTCCAGTGACTCCATTTCTGAATGAATCCAATCGACAAGGTTCTCGACACCACTTTCGAGTGGGTTTTCGGTTTCAACCCCGATGCTGTGAAGGCATTCCTGAAAGCGAGACACAACCCCACCAACGGAAGCCAAAAGCGCTTTCTCTCTATCGGCTCGAGCAGTGCGTAGCTGCGAAATCTCTATTTTCAAGCTTTCAACTTCCAGCTGGCTTGCCCTCCGGGAGTTTTGTTCATCCTTGGCTTTCTTCATTTGCGCCTCCAAATCGCAGCAAGCTTCTTCACTTGGTCATCTAGTTCTTGCCTGTTTCGTTCAATCTTGCGAATGTAAACATCATTCTAGTTACTCTGACTGCGAGCGATGACAACATCCTACAAAAAACATAAAACAAAACAAGCACAAAAATTAAAAAAGAAACTGAAAAGGAAGACAACTACGAAATCTATGACGAAACTGGGCACTTACGCTTGCCAGGTGAACGGATAGCGCATCGCTGAGCTTCGCGCCACTAACCTTGAGGAGATCCCTCTCAATCTTCGGTGCGACGAAGGCTTTCTGAGAAAACTCCACAAATTTTGCGGCCTCCTCACTTCCACCAGGAAGGACTCCTACTCGGCGATAGTCAATTCGGCAGGCAAGTTGGGCATCTGAGGCTGCACCCAAAGAACGAGCAATGCGATAAGACTCCTCTTTCGCATCGTCTATCTCGTTTGACGAGCTCAACCCGGTGTAAAAACAGGGATTCTCGTAGTCTGAAGGAGCTCCATCGAGAACCAGCCGCCCGTAACCCAGAAGTTGCCCATCCACCATCTCTTGCGTCAAGTGAATGCACCGCGATAAAAATCTCGGCTTACCTTTGTCAGCAGCAGCAGGGGCCGACGTCTTCCCGGATCTAGCCCCCTTTTCGCCTACGGCCGCCTTATCAGTGGGCGCCCGGATAGAAGTCTCGGGCGCTGAGCCTCCGGCGGACATGAAGCCTTCCGCGAACCAAGCTTCGCGAAGGTCGGAAGGTCAGCAACGGAAGCATCATCATCAAACGCCGAGTGCGAAAGATGCACATTTGACTTCTTCGGGGCCATCTCTGCAGCTCGGGACGCGCTCTGCAGGCATGACAAAACATGGCAGGTAAAAATACATAGCGAAGGCTTGAAACGATAGAGCGTCAAACAAACAAAAAGGGAATGCAGTTAACCAAGCCAAAACGAAAGGCGCAGAGACTAAACACCCGTGGGTGATCGAACGGATCAATGTCGGGGATCGAGTCCAACGCCCCCCTTGGCTCGTTCACAAGGGTTTGGTGACCAAGCGCCCGATGCGAATGTCACCAACCTCAGCAGTTTTTTGCCTAGGGATCACCCCAGTCCGATCGCCCTGACGTGCCGGACCTTTGCCTTTCGCTTTCGAGTGTTCGGTTTCTTCCTTGCTTTCGTCAAGCAAGGGAATTTCGGCATATTTAACTCCCATCGCGTCAAATGCGCGACTTAAGCGACGGCCACGGCCGAGATTACCAAGTTGAAATTCGCTCTCCTTCCACAGATACGGCCCACAAATCTTTCTAGCCTCCCTCTCAATAAATTTGACATAAGATTCATTGTCAGCAAAATTTCTAGGCCTTTCGATCAACAAGCGGGGCCCTCGGTAGCCACCTTGGTCAGCGAAACCCTCAAAGGAAGTCTCGCTGCACAGCGGATTCATCCCCACAGCCATCCACTCCTCGACAAGGTCTCGACTAATCTGAAACCGAGCAGTGAGCGAAAAAGCATCACCGCACCTGATGCTATCCTCCTCGGTCAGGGCAACAGGCGAAAGGCGCTTGCTCGGATACTTCTCCAAAACCGAAACAAGTTAAGACGCTTTCTTACTACCCTTAGCCATTTCAGCGTCAACCACATCATCAAAGCAAACCCGATAGTAGAACCAAAAGTGAGTCCAGTCGGGCCATTTGTTCCGATACGTAAGTGAAAAAGAAACGCTGCCTCGGGTCTTCCACGTAACAAAGTTGATGCAACCTATTTCGCTGGGTAGCTCCTTCCCCAAAAAAAGGTCATTTACTTTCGACACCTTCCGGTGGATATTGTAGAAGCGCACGAAAACATCAGCCCTAGGTGTGTACCCAAGCATCTTCATCGCCATAGCGAAAACGCTGAGTCTGACGAACGCATTCGGTGTTAGTTGGTGAACCTGAATCTCAAACCCCGAAAGAACATCCGCCACAAATCCCTCAAGTGGGAAGTCTAGCCCCGCGACAAAGTAATCGCGAAACACGACTGCTTCATAGCGTCATGGAAGAGGAACTTCCTCGTCTCCCGGAACACGACAGCTAGCCAGGTGATCCATCCGCAATGTCCCTTTCTCGGTCAAACAATGCAGAGTCACCGATGATATCCGCGAAGCTCCGAGGTAGAATGAGCAGTCAGTAGGAACCATCACCGAAACAGAATCTCCTTCGTCAGATAGACTTCCGCTGTGGCCCGGGACCCGTGGAGCAACCCCAGAGCCGATAGAAATGTCAAAACTACGTTCGTGACGTGACGACCCAGAAGTCCCATCACTTTCACTAGAAGAGCCGGAAGATGACGTGGAAGTGGAAGACGCCATCTAACATGGCGGCGAAAAACAAAATAAACAAGAGCCCATACGAAAATGGAAATCTCAAGATTGACAACTCCAAAGAACAAGTAAATAAACGAAAGAAAGGGAAAGCATAAATAGCACTAACCAGGTCGAAAGGCCCACACACGGCAATGTGAAGCGGCGAAAGCTCCCTTGGCGAAAGGTGGAGCAGCAGACGGGAAAGTAGCGGAAAAAAGTTATGAAGCAAGGGCCAGGGGACAACAACTCGGCAGCAACCTCCACTAGTATATATACATAGACTGGGTGCATTCCTCGAGAAAATGAAAAGACGTATGGGCACAAAAAACGAAGCATCGCAGCCATCAGACTCGAAGCGTCCAGTCGCGCAGTCTAAAATAATAATAATATTATTATTAATTATTATTAATAATAAAATAAAATATAAAGTAAAATATATATATTGAGAACATATATGATGAATGATCGACTTTGATGAGGAAGGTTTGAGGCTTTTCCCGGTTGAGTCATTATTCGTTATGCACTTAATGTTTATGACTAACCGGTGGCGTTGAGTTGTGTGTGTTTACCGGGTTGGTGTGCGTGTGCAACATGTGTCTCTTGGCTGTGTTGGTGTGCAGGTGTAGAGCTCGGATACAGTGGTCGATGGTGAGGTGAAGGTCAAGTAGAGATGTGCCATGCTGACGGACCGGGAGCGGTGAAGGATGGGCGTGTCGTGCGGCGGACGTGCCATGCCGATGGACCCAGAGAGGTGAAGGGCGGACGTGAGGCTTGGACCGACGGACCGGAGGGCCAGAGGACCAGTTGTGGTAGCTGGCACGTGGCATCGACGAGCAGGAGCACATGGGGATGTGCGATGCATCGGCTGAGTCGGGAGGAAGACGATGGCGTCGTGGCACTTGGCGGGAGGTCGGACATGGGCTTGCGTGCAGCGCAAGTGCCGTCGACCGAGTCAAGAAGGAAGGCGAAGGCGTTGTGCCCGGCGTGGAGGCTGGACATGCATCGGCATCGGTGCCGGTGGTCGGGGTGTGCGAACCACATCCTGTCTACGGTGCGCGTTTGGTAGCTGAGCCTTAAAAGCTACCCTCGACGGTTTCCGAGTTTGGGCCTCAAAACTCGGGGTGACCGGTTTCCGAGTTTGGGCCTCAAAACTCAGGGTGGACGGTTTCCAGGTTTGGGCCTCAAAACCTGGGCTAGCGGGTTTCTGAGTTTGGGCCTCAAAACTCGGGGTGGACGGTTTGCTAGGTTTGGGCCTCAAAACCTGGGCTGGCGGGTTTACCAGTTTGGGCCTCAAAACCGGGCGGAGGTTCCTATGCGGAACGGTCGACGCGTGGCGGCGTGGAGAGGCTGGCACGGCGGCGAAGCTATCCATGAGGAAGGCGCGGTGGTCGACGGTGACAGCACGTGGCGGCATCCTGGAGCTTGCGTCGAGGCGAAACGAAGGATGAGAAGGCGCGTGGCCGTCGGATGGAAACTGCCAGAGTTGGACGGTTTTACCCCTAGGGGGTATTTGGGTTAGTGCTTCATGTTAAGGCGTTTGTGTCATTCAGACGTGCGCCTATATATAGATGAAGGGGCTGTGTTGGACAACCATCCTTGGAGGTGTCACTCGCATTTTGTTTAGGTGAGAGGAGGCTAGGGTGAGAGGAGAGACCGGCTCTTGTTCTTGAGCTTTTCGCCATCCGTGTTTTGTACTGTGGGGAGTGGCTTGTAACCAGACACCGAGTGCTTAATCAATCATCCATTCTTCTGAATCCAAGGATCAAATTCGTGGTTGAATTCGCGTTTTGAATTTGTTCTTCGCGTTCCCCTTTTCTCCATGTTTTTCCCTTCACTCGATCTCCCTCTACGCTGCGTCTTTTGCGATTTTGTTTGGATCAACTTGTTCTTTGAAGTGAGGAGAACATTTCCACCGAAGGAATTCATCTCTACCCTCACGAACAAGTAGATCAGGTCAAAATCGTTTGTGTTCTTCTTTCTTTCCCTTTTCTATTGTTCTTCGGATTTCTCATGGATTAGTTGGTTTGGAGTGATGATATCCTAGGATTAGCTTTCCAACACATAGAAGAACACTTGGGAGAAGTTTGGTTGCAGCCCCGTTCGATTTGGTGAAGATCCAATTGATTTTGGTTTTTAGCCGTGCAGTTTTTGGGTGTTCTGGACAGTGGCAGACTGTCCGCCCCTTTGGTCGCGGACTGTCCGGCCATCGGGCTCGGCCAGACCAGAACAGCGCAGCGCTCACTGTTCACGGTCTTTTTGACCAACGGACAGTCCGCCGTATAAGGCGCGGACAGTCCACGAGTCGTGCAGGAGGGATCAGCAGAGTTGCTGTTTTTGCAACTTAGCCGGAGGACAGTCCGACAGGGATTCACGGACAGTCCGCCCCTGGCGCGGACAGTCCGGGACCAGCAGTCCGGACAGTCCTGGAATCGGCTGTAGGTTGCGTTTTAGTGTGTTTGCTCTCTCGGCTTTTCCGTTTCGTCTCTGGACTTCTCGTTTGCTCCTAGAGTTCACCTAGGAAGCTCTCTAGGTATCTTTGCTACTTGTTAGCATCGATATTTAGGGATTTCCCGACGTAGCCCACTATCTACGTTCAGGAGTGGGTCTTTTGGGTAGGAACTTGACTTGGAGTTTTCGGAGTTTTGGTTTGCTCTCTTGTGTGGTGCCTCGCTGTGATCCTAAGGAACATCCACCCTCCTTCCGAGGGTCGTGGGCATCATGTTTGAGTCCGAAGCTGTTGGGGTTGATTTTGTTGGGACAGAGGCCAGGATTTCAGTGGATGCATCGGTGTATGCCGAGTCTCTGAGTGATGAGTGATTATCAACTGGGATAATGCGCATGTTCTTTGGCTTGTGTTGTGCAGGTGTCGAGCACGGATACAATGATCAAAGGCAAGGTGAAGGTCAAGTAGAGACGTGCCATGCCGATGGACCGAGAGTGGCGAAGGGCGGATGTGAGGCTTGGACTGAGGGAACGGTGGCCCGAGGATCAGCTGTGGTGGCTGATAGCCTGGGACAGCGACGAGCGAAGACTTGCAGGCACGGTGTTGCTTGGGTCGAGGACCTGGGGACACATGTCGGTGGACGGGGTGCACGGGCGGTGCATCCCCTCTACGGCTCGGTTTGGTGGTTGAGCCACAGAAAAACCACCGAGTGGACGGTTTCCAGGTTTGGGCCTCAAAACCTAGGCGCTGATGGTTTCCGAGTTTGGGCCACAAAACTCGGGCTGAGGACGGTTTCCAGGTTTGGGCCTCAAAACCTGGGCGCTGCGGGTTTCTGAGTTTGGGCCACAAAACTCAGGCGACGGATGGCTGGTTTCCCGGTTTGGGCCTCAAAACCGGGGGTTGGTCGTGAAGGCTGGTTTCCCGGTTTGGGCCTCAAAACCGGGGGCGAAGTCCGGGAAATGGACGAGCGGAGCGGTGGCGGCACGTGGCGGCAATCGGTGAGGTTGCGTCGAGGCAACGCTACTAGTTGTGCGGGCATGGCCGTCAGATCACCAGCAACTTCGAGTTGGTCCAGAATAACCCTAGGGTTTAGCTGGTTCGCTCTGTAATTAGTGAGGGGTAGAGTAGGAATTAGAATTAGAATAAGTAGAGGGAGACACCCTCCTCCCATTCTATCTCAGTCATTTTGCTCTTTGCCTTCTAGGTTTTCCTGCTCTCCCAATCCCCTGCTATAGCAACTGAGATCCGCAGAGAACCATACCTCTGTGTACTGGAGATTTTGAGGAAGTGAGACCGTAATCTCACTGTTGTAGCGTGTGGTAGCCACACGGTTGCAAATTCGTGGTTGTGATTTGCGTTTTGTTATAGTTCTTCGCGGATTGCTTTTCTCCACGTTTTTTCCCATCGATTGATCTCTTTGTTCGTTGTGTCTTTTGCGATTCCATTTGAACAGAGATGTTCTAGATCATGAGGCACTTCTTTCCACCGAACGAATTCACCTCTAACCTCACGACCTAGTAGATCGATCGATTTTCGTTTCGGGTCAAGTTTTTCTCCCTTCCCCCGAATTTCATCGATTCATCGATTTGGAGATAGGTTCGAGCCATGATCTCTTAGAGATAGCTCACTATCCTCCTTGTGACTCATCTCACCAAGTTTGATCCCTAGAGGATTCGTTTTGGGTGAGATCGAGTGAAATCGGTGGACGAACTGCCCAGTTTCGGGGTGACCGGACGCTCAGCTCGAACTGACCGGACGCCAGAGAGTGAGTCCGGTCGATGAACATTTCACTGTTCTGTTTCGCATCTTGACCGGACGCTCCTTTCACTCCTTGATCGGACTCGCCTCTTCTACTGTTCACGGTGTTTGTCAGAACCGACCGGACGCTCAAGTCTCGACCGGACTCACAGTGTCACTGAGTCCGGTCAGAAACAGTAAGGTCCCAAATTCATTCTTGCTCGACCAGACGCGTCCGGTGGGTGTTGACCGGACGCAGGGTGAGTCCGGTCAATACTGTTTCTGTGCAGTTTCGTTCGCGATTTATTCATCCGTTGTCGGTTTTGGTTTCCGTCTTTTGCACTGGGTTTCTAGGGTTGTGTAGTGTCCCGCTGTGCTTCTCGGAAGCATCCACCCTACATGTAGGGTCATGGACACTAGCAAGCTCTAGGGTTTGCCTTTGGGGTTGATTCTTGGGACAGTGGTGACAAGTTTCCGGTAGGAAAATTTGAAGCTCCCATTCAGCCCCCCCTCTGGTCGCTTTCTGGTAGCACTTTCGGTCCTTCAATTTCGGAAGAAATTTTTAGGCTCTCATTCACCCCCCCTCTGGTCGCCTTGCTTTAGTATTTTCGGTCCTTCATATATACATATATACACATATATATGTAAATACACGTTCGAGTAATAATAATAATAAAAATAATATGGCAAAATAGAAACAAGAATTTCCTTTAACTCGGCTTCATAGCGAAAGCGAGGAAATCCCTCGGGCGGGCGTAGGTGCCTAGCGAAAGGACACGGTCGAACCATGCGAGGCCATGGGCGCAACCGTGAAGGGCTATTGTTGGGGCGATACCCAGGGCACAGGCATCCTTAGCCCACGTTCCTGGGTGTGGCCGTCGGGCGGAAGCGCACCGTCGGGGTCAAGGGCGTTCGTTCCGTCTCGAAAGAGGCAAGCGAAAGTGATTTTGCTCTAATGGGGGTACATAAGGCAGTGTAAGCAGGTGCCGAAGGTAGTATAAACAGATAGTCGAGGACGCAGTTCGAGCGACTATCACGCGAATGTGTCGAGGACGCAGTTCGAGCGACTATCGCGCGAATGTGTCGTGGACCCAGTTCGAGTGACTATCGCGCGAATGCGTCGAGGATGCAGTTCGCGCGACTATCGCGTGAATGAGTCTAGGACGCAGTTCGAGTGATTATCGCATGAATGTGTCGTGGACGCAGTTCGAGTGTCGCGCGCATGTGTCGAGGGCGCAGTTCAAGTGACTGTCGCGCGAGTGTTCCAAGGGCATGATCCGAATGGCCTTTCGCGCGGTTGTGAATTTTGCGCTCTTCGTAGGATACTTCCGTCGTACTGGTTTTGTCATGGGTTCTTTCGCAGGTCATCGGATTCCTTGGTCGGGAAAGAGGGGGCCCACCGATCAGAAGGAAGCTGTGCGCATCCGGGCCGACACTGCAGGGGCAAAGTTACAACGAAGCCCCTCGGGCCCAGCGGGCCGTGGAGGCCGCTGAGTAGTTGGAAAGGGCAATTATGTAATTGTAATGGGGTAGTTGGCATGACACCTCTGTACTTGTGACCTCCTTTTGAATTAATATAAATACCTCTGCCTCTCCTGGTACGGGGGGAGAGAGAGCACTGTTCACTTGACCGCAACGCCTGTTCGTTTCCGTATACGCCTCGTGCATTCGCTCGTGCGTCAACCGGCTGTTCTAGGGTCTTGGCCGTGAAACAACATCCAGCTTCCCATATACTAATGCCGACCTTTAAATGTTCCCAATTGATTCTTAGGGCACTCACTACTCGTAGTTTCTATAGTCTAGGATATTGTACCAAGAAACTATTCTTTCCTATGCAGTTTATTCTTTCCTATGCAGTTTTTTTATAGAGTCCAGGTAAAAATCAAACAATCAATCTCTCTACGTACTCGGATCCTCTACGCCGTCCTTCTCGATGGCCGCCTTCTCTACAGCGTGAAGCCATACACAAGGGAACGCAAGTCATGTGCAGGAATAAAGTAAGTGTGGCCTCTGTCGAGCGGCCGGGGGCTCCGACATGACCTCCTCCTCCTCAACGGAACTACACAAGGCTCATGCTATGCCGGGCGAGATCTACGGCAGGTGCTCCCCATTTGCCTGCGAGCTCCTGCACAGCAGCTCCTCCATGGCTACGAGCCCATGCCACCCCGTCGTGCCATCGGACCTCGTGCTCTGGTGTTGCGTCGCTTCCTGCCAAGCCAACATGGTCGTTGGCCTTGCCACCATGGAGCTCGCGCAGGACGCCGCGGTCGTCGTGAAGCTCGCGCCGCGTCTTGCAGCACCCAGGTAACCGTTGTCATCGCAGAGCTTCCAGGCCACCACGGAGCTCGTACAGGACGCCGCAGCCGCCACGAAGCTCGAGCTGCCTCTCCGCGGAGGTCCAAGATGCCGCAGCCACCACGGAGCTCGTATGTGTCGATGATGATGCGTTGCCGGGAGGCCCAACGTGGCTCGCTACGCTTCTTCGGGCGCACGAGATCTGGGGAAGAAGATAGAAACCATCTCTTTTCTCACCAACGGAAAACCGAGTGATTTCTTCGGTCTTGATGCGCGTGAAGACGTGGTTTCTTATTTAGAAATGGTTTCTACAAAAATTTTCCTCTCTCTTCAATAACTATCTAGCCATATCATCAAAATGCTTACGTGGCAGTCCATTTAATGTCCATAGAAACTATAGTAGTTTCTGCATTCGAAGTGCCCTTAGTGCCACATATAAGGTCTGATGTTTTCTTCTTCCTTGACAATATAGGCCAAGTTTCCATTGCCCTCTGATCTCGCACTCGAGCTGCCAACTCACTGTCGCCTGCCCTCTCCCACCGTCGGGCTCGCCTTTGCTGTCGCTGCCCCAGCTCTCCATTGTTGGGCTCAGGGACGAAGCTCTGTTGGGTCCAGGGGGTGCACATGCACCCCCAAAAAAATCTAAAAACAATATATTTGTTTAATTTTTCATCATATATGCACCTCTTACAACACATGTATATGCATCCACAACTCAAATGCACCTCCCTCTAGTTTGCTCTAGCTTCGCCACTGGTTGGACCTAGCCTTTCACGTCGTCGTCCTAGATGGCCAGACCTCCCCATCGTGGCCACTCACCATCAAGCAGAACCCAACCGGTGCATGAGCGGCGCCAGGGGTATGCCCTTGTATGCACTACTTGAAATTTGATCATCAGTGACGATTTGCTAGTGACGCTGGTAAGTTTCGTCACCGAATGATACCTTTCGATGACAATTTTTCTTTTCGTCACGAGATACAAGTGACGAAGTTTTGGCTTGACTTTCAGTGATGAAAATGAGAGGAACGTCATCAATTACCAAATGAAAATCGTCATATATCATGTTGTTGGTGTGCTATACACTACAACAGAAATGGGCTATAACCCCGGTCGGCAAGGGCCTTCAGCCCTGGTTGCCGAGCCGGGACTACGCTTCCAGGACTAAAGCCCCCCCCTTTAGTCCCGGCTCCGGTCACCGGGGCTAAAGCCCCCCCTTTAGTCCCGGTTGGTAATACCAGCCGGGACTAAAGGGTGCTGCCAGCGGTGCCCCGCAGCAGCACCCTTTAGCCCCGGCTGGTATTACGAGCCGGGACTAAAGGGTCCCCTGGTTTTTTCTTTTTATTTTCTTTTTAGTTTTGTTTTTAATTAGTTTTGTTTATTTATTTGATAGGTTTTTCAATATGTATTCTTTGCTGCTAATATATATATTAGCAGCATAACACAATAAGCCTTATTGCATGCATATATAATTGAACAATAGAACTATATATATATATAAATATATGTACATAAAATTACAAGCAATATACATAGAAGTTGTCCAAATATCTATCTACACAAGTTGTACTCCAATAGAAGTTGTCCAAATATCTATCTACACAAGTTGTACTCCAAAGTTAGTACTGTAAACCTATTACAAGTTGTACTCCATCTAAAGATCTACAGGGCATATAAATGATCATCATTGTTTCGAATCAACTTCTCGTTCGTATTATAATAGAACTCGTCGTTTGGATTTATGACTTGTTCCTGAAGAAATCCTGCTATTGTCTCTTGTATTGCTTTCAATTGGCCTTGTAGCATCACTTTTTGCTTCAACCAATCAGTCTTCAATTTGAATTAGAGAAGATATTAGTAATATCTATATTATCAATACTAAGATTATAAAAAATGAAAATAAACATGTTACGTACTTTAATGATTTCTTCAGGAATTCTATTTGATTCTATCATCATGTACTCGCAAACAGAGAATCCACATAAGTTGGTACCCTGTTTTTGTCTCAAAATCCACTGTAGAATGAAAAGATTCATCTCGTAATAAAGATATGATATATGGCATGATATAATATAGATACACGTACATTGACGAAGGTGTAAACTTACTGGTAGTCGTGGTTTTATTGTAAGTGGCGCCTTACAGTGACTCATATGTTCCCGAGCAATGAATTTTTCCCAAACCCTAATGAAACATTATTAGTTGGATCATTATTTAATTAGTACCCTTTGTACAAGCTTAGTCTATACTTTAAGCATGCAAGCTAGGGATAGAAAAATTACCTTTGGAGGATGTCTATCATTCTTGGTAATCTTCTTGCTGTTTGCTCAACGAGTCATAGATTAACACATTGCTGTGTTTGAGATCGATGACCATCAGTATCCAGTGATAGTTGTTCATACTCATGATTCATATATATAGATTATTAGGGTTAAGTAAAATTAAATGTGCACATACTTATTATTAACTGTATATGTCTCACGCACTTAAAGTTGTATGGGAAGAGAATTTTTTCTCAATCTTTTTGGTTCATGAAGAACCTCATGAGATTCGTACACGACTCATCGCTCCAAGTCGCTGAAGAGTTTGCAGCCTTGAAAACAACATATGGATCAACAAACCCAACAGAATTGTCATGTTTATCTCTGAGCTGAGTCATCTGATACCTGCAATATTGAGTCGATCCACAAGTATGTGTGTAAGAATACTACATACTATATACACATACTAGAGAGTTCAATGAAAACTATAAAAGAAACACTTACAAACAATAGCAGCTAAGGAACGATTTGTCCAGTGCGTCCATATGACATAGCTGGTGTAATTCCTCCATCTGGACTAAGATTAGGTCATCGCCACGGAAGTAGTGATGGTTCCGAATTCGGACAGAAATCCAATTGACATCACCGTCTTTAGAAGCCTCCATGCACCATTTGTTGATTGCAAACATCTGCGTACCAAGTACATGTAAGTGATTGGGGTTCATTAGACTCCTGCCCGGTGCAAAATTTCTCCTCCATTCATCAACTACTCCCGCTCGTGGAAACTCCAGCCCAGTAGCAATATTGGCAATCGTGTCGTACGGGAGACCGCTGTCAATGAAAAATTTTTCCATTGAGTCCATCTCAGACAAACTACTGGTATCTCCAGATTTCCTCTATACTCTGCCCATGTTTGAACCATACTGATTTTCCACAAATAACGGGGACAAAGGTCTTGATGTTTGCCCGAGCTGTGGAACACCCTTTCCCACTTTCTTCTTGCTGGATTGTTGTTCTTTTGCAGACTTGATTAGAGAGCGTTCGTAGTCTGATTTTCGCGGAGCCTTTCGGGCTTCACGCATCTTGATACCATGTTGGTCCACCTTTTTCCTTAACTCCTGTGGGTTTAACAAGAGGTAAGGCTTCTCTGGGTTTCTCTTTGCTTGAGAATTGACCTTTGCTTCCGCTAAAAAATTTCGCACATCCTTTTTCACCGAAATTTCTAACTCCTCATCAGTCTTTTCATAAGTTAATTTTTCCTGGGCTTTTTTTCCTAATGCAGGAGCCTTCTTTTTTGGAGGTCGGGCCTTCGGTTCTGTGGTGGCGGACCGCTTCATAGGGTCGCGCGGTGGAGGCGGGGGTGTTGGAGCCCGCTGTGGAGGAGATGGTGGGGCCGGTGGCGGTGTTGGAGCCCGCGGTGGAGGAGATGGTGGGGCCGGTGGCGGTGTTGGAGCCCGCGATGGAGGTTGTGGCGTTGGAGCACGCTGTGGAGATCTTTGTGCAAGAGATGGGGTTGAAGCCGTGTCCTCCAACACATCGTCACCGCCCGCAGTACTATGATGCGCTGGGGAATGTCGAACTGGACTATAGTTCCTGCTACGCAAAACAACGAATGATGTGAGCATCCAATTAATATATACATATAGGAAGTTAGTGTAATAAAAATTGTTTCTCGTTCACGCGCACTACCTATGGTGAGGATCTTGATCAGTAGGAGGAGGTTGCGGCGGTGACACTCCAGGAATAATAATGAAGCGCTTGCGCTAGCAAATAAATGTCTTCTCTGCTTCACCTAAAGTCTTCTCTCCATCTCCCCCTTCGATTTCCAGTGCCACACTGCCACAACCTGTCTCAACCCTATCCACCGAGACGCTAGCGTATCCAACTGGCACTGGTTGACCATGGATTATTGGTGTTCTTGTGCGGTCGATAGGGTTTACAACACCGACAGGCACCTTTTTGTGGCATTTCCATCTGGAATGTGCAGCTCACAAGTAGTAAAAGGTTCTTTAACATCATCCACGGGGAAGCGTAGCTTGGAGTCATCTTGAATGGTTGGTACTTCCGTGGAGGCGCAGCTGCTTTTCATCTGACCTGGGGGGCTAATGTTCGCTTGAGGCTGTTGTGATGATGTACCTTGCCCACTCGTCATTTGACTATGTGCCGCTTGCACTTGCCTTTTGATTTCCTCCTGCATCCATTCTTCACGAGATTTGTCACGCTCTTGTGTTTGAAGAACATACTCCTCCAACTTGTAGATCCGCTCTGCCTCCTTGTCCTTCTTTCTCTTGTGGCTTCTGTAACTTTCTCGATCCGCTTCGAAGGAATGCAGCCATGAAACGGCCCCAAAGCCTCTCGTACGCCCACCGTGCTCAGGATTCTCCAACGCGTACGTGAGTTCATCCTTCTCTCTATTGAGCTTGAACTCGCCAGCCAACACCGGACTTCGTGCTTGAACTAGCCTTTGTGCTGCTCTTGAAATTTCCGGGCCTCAATCAAGCTCCTCGTCATTAGGGTTTATGGTTCTCCCATGAGCGTAGAACTAATTCCTAGACCGTTCACTCCAATTTCTTCTTATTGTCTATGGGACTACTCCCCTAGCAAGCATCTCCTGTTCCTGTCTCTCCCACTTTGGAAGGACAGTCTTATAGCCACCTGATCCTAAATGATGGTGGTATTTCTTCTGAGCTGCATTATGTTTGTTTGCTCTGATACGAGCCTCGCTCTCTTGTGATCTTTTGTACTGTACAAATTCATCCCAATCGGCCCTTAACTTGATATGCGCCTTAGAGTTGAAATCTGGCGTCTCATTCTTCAACACAAAGTTGTGGTACAATTTCTTCTTCCAGTCCTCAAAAAGTGTGGCCATCTTCTTCATTGTCCACTCCTGAATTCGCCTCTTCAACTCCTCATCGTTTGTGTCGAACGAGAAATGCTCTTCGATGTCTTCCCAGACTAGCTGCTTGTCACGATTGGGGACATAACTGATCTCAGGAGCACTTCGTCTCTCTTTCCATTCATGGGCACTTATCGGAATCCGATCTCTCGCAAGGAACCCACAGTGAAAGACATGTTTCTGTGCATGGGGTCCTAGTGGTTGGCCTGTAGCCATATCGAATTCGGAGATTACATGATGGCCCTTCAACGGCCTCTTCGGCCCTCATTTTGGTCTGCTCTGCCCCGTCGCAGATGTCGATCCAGAGGGCTACATATAGGTAAAGACACGAAGATGAAACCCTAATAAAAGTTGAAATGAAACCTAATCAAGTAATAAAGTAAATGTAAACCCTAACACGACATATTGTATGTATACCTCGCATGTTATTCCTTCTTGCATCTCAACTTGTTGTTCAGGGGGATTTTCATCATGCATGGTCATCTCTTCGTAATTCAATAATTATTGACTCCCGTCATCGCCGCCGGCGATGATATTCATCATTTCGTCCTCCATGTTCTCATTTGGGTCGGCCATTTCTACGAATATTAAAATATATATACAATACGATCGAACACTTAGAGGAACACTTAGATCGAATATTAAAATGTATGTATGTGAAACCAAAACCGAAAACCGAATATTTAAGGTTTAGGGGTTTAGGGTTTCGGGTTTTAGGTTTTCGGGTTTTAGGGTTTAGGGGTTTGGGGTTTAGGGGTTTAGGGGTTCAGGGGTTTCGCGAGTTTAGGGGTTTAGTGGTTTAGGGTTTAGGGGTTTAGGGTTTTGGGGTTTAGGGGTTGAGGGGTTTAGGGTTTAGGGGTTTAGGGTTTAAGGGTTCAGGGGTTTAAGGTATCGGGGTTTAGGGTTTAGGGGTTTACGGTTTAAGGGTTTAGGGTTTCGGGTATTAGGGTTTAGGGGTTTGGGGTTTAGGGGTTTGGGGGCTTGGGGACATGTAATCGCCAACATTAAAAATAACATATATTCGTAAAGAGGCAATTCAACATTAAAAATAACATGAAGAAGCATATCTATCAAAATATTTCTATGGCATTCCAACATGACACATGATTTTCTATGAACGCATATTTCTAAGAGTAAATACATTGTTAAACATATCCAAGTGATTTTTTATGGCATTCCAACATGACAGATGATTTTCTATGAACACATATTTCTAAGAGTAAATACTGACATATCCAAGTGATTTTCTATGACATTCCAACATGACACATGATTTTCTATGAACACATATTTCTAAGAGTAAATACATGTTTAAACATATCCTTGTCACGTGATTTGCACACCATGGACGAGAACGACGGCGGACGACAGCGAGGATGACGACGGTGCGGATGACAGTGGACGACGGGCGAGGTCGGTGGAGCGGTCACCAGGATTACAGGTCGACGCGGCCTGTCACTTTTTATTTACATGTGTAAACATATATTTATCCGGTTAAATATCTATTTCTATTCATATATTTCTTAGGTTAAAAACATATATACGGTTTTCCTTTTTCTATAAATATATATATATATATCTATTCATATTCATTACCTATATATATATATATATTCATATTCATTATCTCTAAATATATAAGATTTTCCTTTTTATAAATATATATCTATTTATATTCATTTTATATATATCATTTTCTTTGCTAAATATATATATCTATTTATATATCTATCAATTTAACTTTATCTATATATATATATCTATCAATTTAACTTTTTCTATTAATATTTATCTAATATATTAATTTTCTATCTATCTATATATATCTATCTATCAATTTAAATTTTTCTATTAATATTTATCTAAATCTAAATATATATCTATATCTATTTATATTACACGCATACACACGCACACACACAACACAGCACACACAAACGCACGCCCGCAGCACACACAAACGCACGCCCGCAGCACGGTGGCGCTCCTCCCGGCCGGCCACGACGCGGCGGCGACGCTCCTCACCGGAGCAGATGGCGAGGTGGCGAGGACGGCGAGGCGGCGAGGACGGCAAGGACGGCCGGCGAGAGGACGAGCAACGGCGGCGAGACACCGGCGGCCGTTGTGTTGGCGAAGGAGCAACGGCGAGGACGACGAGGACGGCGAGGACGAGCGACGGGAGAGGCGGCGGCGCTGCACGCGCGGCAGACGGCGAGGCAGAGGATGGAGAGGCGGCGGCGAAGAACTGACGTCGATCTGAGAATTGAGAGGGCGTTGTGCCCTATATACCCGGGGGGCCTTTAATCCCGGACCGTCTTACGCACCGGGACTAAACCCTTTAGTCCCGGTGCGTAAGACGGCCCGGGACTAAAGGTTGGGCGGGCTTATGCACCGGGATTAAAAGGGTCCTTTAGTCCCGGTGCGTAAGACGGCCCCAGACTAAAGGCTCCTTTCCCGCCACAGTTTTGAGTTTTCAGTATTTTGGGTTTTGTTTTAAGTTTTCACTATATAAATATGTTATAATTCTTGTTAATTGCAGAGTAAATTAAACATTATGCATAAAATTACTTTAAAATAACAGTTATATTTCCTTTGACCTTATTGTATAGTAGAAAATTTTGTAGCATAAAATCTTTTCTTTTTTTATAATAACGAACAATAATGCTTGCAGGTCAAAGTGTTCTTGTTTGTACTCATCCTACACGCGTACGTTCGGTTTGCTCCATAGAAGTAGAAGTTCCTCAACTAATGGCCTCAGGTAGACATCGATGTCGTTGCCAGGTTGCTTCGGCCCTTGGATGAGCAATGACATCATAATGAACTTTCGCTTCATGCATAACCACGGAGGAAGTTTGTAGATACATAGAGTAACTGGCCAAGTGCTATGACTACTGCTTTGCTCCCCAAAAGGATTAAAACCATCCGTACTTAAAGCGAACCTCAAGTTTCTAGCCTTATCTGCAAACTCTGGGAATTCTCTGTCTACCGCTCTCCACTGGGATCCATCAGCTGGGTGCCTCAGCATATTGTCTACCTTACGGTCTTCTTTATGCCACCGCAACAACTTTGCATTGTCCTTATTTTTTAACAAACGTTTCAAGTGTGGTATTATAGGAGCATACCACATAACCTTGGCAGGGATTTTCTTCATGCTTGGACGTTCTTCACCCTCTACGTCGCTAGGATCATCTCGCCTTATCTTATACCGCGATGCTTCACATACCGGGCATGCATCCAAATTCTCGTATTCCTCACCACGGTACAGGATGCAGTCATTAGGACATGCATGTATCTGCTGGATTTCTAATCCCAAAGGGCAGACGACCTGTTTTGCTTCGTATGTAGTGGTGGGAAATTCATTCGCTTTCGGAACCATCTTTTTCATTATCTTCAATAACTGCCCAAATGTCTTGTCGGATGTACCATTCTTTGCCTTTCATTGCAGCAGTTCTAGTGTAGTACCTAGCTTTTTTTGGCCATCTTCAGGGATATAGCAATTTCCTATGATCCTCTAGCATGCGCTCGAACTTGACATTCTTCTTGTCACTTTCACATTCTCTTTGTGCATCACGAATGGCATCACCAAGAGCATCAACATCAGTTGCCACATCTTCTGTCACTGCCGCATCTTCTTCACCATCTCCCCCCACTGGATCATCATAGAATGCACCGTACTGAGCAATAATATCGGCGTGGGCCAATTCTTCTTCACCTTCTTCACCATCATCCATTACAACCCCCTTTCTCCATGCTTCGTCCAACAAATATAGTTAGTTATGAAACCTGACTTCAACAAATACGTATGAAGAGTCCTTGGGCATGAATATTCCTTGAAATTCTTATAGACGGCGCATGGGCAGCACATGAAACCATCCTGCTTGTTTGTGTCAGCCACACCTAAGAAATAGTGCACGCCAACAATGAACTCTTTGAAGCGGTGATCGACATTATACATCCAATTGCGTGACAACATCTACATTAAATATTACAACCAAACACTTAGTAGTTTGTCATGTTATTGCACAACACTCATAACATCACATGATTGATTAATTCAAGCAAGCTTGACTACAACAAAGACAATCGCAGCTAGCACTAAAAAAACTAAAACTAAAATGCACTTAAGCAATATAATTAGTTCGCGTCCGATCCCACCTAAAATAGACAGATCATTCGCTTCATCAGTATGGATGGGCTGCTGCCGCTGGCTCACTGCCTCATCGCCTTCAGCGGCAACCTCCTATGCAACAGAATTTCGTACGTGCTGAACGTACTCTTCCTCCCAGTACCAACCTTTACATCCGCCAGTGCCCTCCCACTGCAATTAGAACAAAGAATAAGGAATTTAAACAACATCATCAAGCAAAACCGATACAAATGAACTATATTAATCAAATGCAGGTAAATAATAATAGCCCACAATTTTCTGCTTACACTCGCCGCAAGCAGTGAGAGGAAGATCCGGCCGCAAACGCTTTGGATCCCGATGATGAGAGGCTTTGACCCGTTCACGGTTTCCATCTACTATATCCATACTCATTTTTTAAACTATTACATGCAAATTCCTAATTTTCTAAACAATTATAAATAAAAAAGACTCTAAATTTATCTATTTGTTTAGATAATCGAAAAATATGATATAATAATACCAATTTCCACATTGTCTACTCTCTATATTCATCGTTGCAAACTATTATAAATTCCACATTTTTTAAAGAAAATTAACTAAAAAGACACTAAAATTCAATATTACTCGTCTTGCATAAGTATGAAATATACAATGGATACTACCTAGCACTAGAAAACTATCAAGTGATTGTGATGAACCAATTTAAGCTACTCAACTCTCTATGCCTGTTCTTGCAAACTATATAGTTTAATTAAATTCCTCTCATATTCAAAAGACATGGTTTAGAAGATGAAAATAGTTACCTCTCAACGCAAAGAGACGACGACGGAGTCGAATAAGATCACCAATTGATGCCGTAGACGAAGAACAATGAAGAACAAATGAAGAACAAACAATAGCAAGCAATAGCAACAGCAAGAACAAGCAAGAAAGCTCACTGAAATTTGAAAGTCTCAGGCTCGGGGAAGAAGAAGTTGGCATGTTATAAACCGAGGAGCTTTAGTCCCGGTTTGTATTAAAAACTAGGGCTAAAAGGTGATCATTTATCCCGGGGAAAGCCACAAACCGTGGCTAAATCTTTAGTCCCGATTTGTGGCACCAACCGGGACTAAAGAGTGCCCTTTAGTCCGGGTTGGTAACACAAACTGGGACTAAAGGGTCCCTACCCCGACAGCTCTGCGCAGTAGCCGTTGGGGCAGGCCCTTTAGTCCCGGTCCGTGTTACCGACCGGGACTAAAGGGTCTATTAGTCCCGGGCGGCAAAAACGCCGAGACAAATGACGATTTTGAGAATCGGCCAAAGACCCTGTTCTGTAGTAGTGATATTGTAATGATGAAAATATCCGTCACATATTATATTTCGATATGGTCATAGGTTATTTGCCTCGTGTGGCTCACGTAGTGATCAAACGAATTGGTCACAGATTATTTTTTCTAACGTCATAGTTACGTGTCTAGTTTGCTCCCACCTGTACCACTTGACGGTGTTGGATGCGTGGGCCAAACGGCCTGGTCGACCTTTTTCATATTGGGCCACAGGTGTACACAGTGGGCTTTACCTTTTTTAGCAAAAAAAAAACCCTGGTGGAGCTTTGATCTCGTGACCTGGCGTTACGCGAGTAACAACCTTACCACTGGACTACTCGACCATTCTTGCAAAAAAGAACGTTACTCTATTTTCTTATATAAGATCACTTGAAAACAAACCAAAACATCACAGGCATCACTGCATATATGTAGATCACTGCATATATATAAGCTTGAGAAAATCACAGGCTTCAATCGTACCCTTTAGGCCCGTTGAGTTCGCGAATTTTTTGGGGAAAAGTTCCTGTAACACTTTCGTTGTTATTTGACAATTTCTTCAAATCATTTGAATGATTTTTGAGATGATCATGAAGGTGTCCCATGATGTTATGTGTATCTGTGCAATTTTGAGAACTAGTTTTCCTATTAAAGTATTTTTTTTATTTACTCAAGAATAAATAGGAAAAACCGCTAAAGTAACTTGCATGGTGTATAATGTTGTAAAAAAATTCAAATCATTCTGAGAAAGTGGTGATGCACATCCTCACAGAGTCATCCATCGCTCACACATATCATTATAACTAAGTGAGAGATGTTCATCCTTTTGAGGAATGTGTATACCAATTTCTCTGAATTATTGGAATCTGTTTTGGGATGATCATGAAGGTGTCCCATGATGTTGTGTGCATCTGTCCAATTTTTATAACTAGTTTTTCTATTAAATTATTTTTTTTTACTCAAGAATAAATAGAAAAAAAACCTAAAGTAACTAGAAAAATCTAAAAACTTGCACGGACACTCCATTTTAGTGTATAATATTGTAAAAAAAATTCAAATCATTCTGAGAAAGTGGTGATGCACATCCTCACAGAGTCATCAATCGCTCACACATACCATTATAACTAAGTGAGAGATGTTCACGGACACTCCATTTTAGTGTATAATATTGTAAAAAAAATTCAAATCATTCTGAGAAAGTGGTGATGCACATCCTCACAGAGTCATCAATCGCTCACACATACCATTATAACTAAGTGAGAGATGTTCATCCTTCTGGGGAATGTGTAGTACCAATTTCTCCAAATCATTTGAATCTTTTTGGGATGATCATGAAGGTGTCCCACGATGTTTTGTGCGTCTGTACAATTTTTAGAACTTGTTTTCCTATTAAAGTATATATTTTTATTTACTCAAGAATAATAAATAGAAAAAACCCCTAAATTAACTAGAAAAATCTAAAAACTTGCATGGACACTACATTTTAGTGTATAATATTGTAAAAAACAATTCAAATCATTCTGAGAAAGTGGTGATGCACATCCTCACAGAGTCATCCATCACTCAAACATACATTGTAACTAAGTGAGAGATGTTCATCCTTCTAGGGAATGTGTAGTACCAATTTCTCCAAATCATTTGAATCTTTTTTGGGATGATCATGAAGGTGTCCCACGATGTTGTGTGCATCTCTGCAATTTTTAGAACTAGTTTTCTTATTAAAGTAATTTTTTTATTTACTCAAGAATAAATGGAAAAAACCCCTAAATAACTAGAAAAATCTGAAAACTTACATGGACACTCTATTTTGGTGTATAATGTTGTAAAAAAAATTTCAAATCATTCTGAGAAAGTGGTGATGCACATCCTCACATAGTCATTCATCGCTCACATACCATTGTAACTAAGTGACAGATGTTCATCCTTCTAGGAATGTGTAGTACCAATTTCTCCGAATCATTTGAATTTTTTTTGGATGATCATGAAGGTGTCCCATGATGTTGTGTGAACTATTTTTCCTATTAAACTTTTTCTTATTTACTCAAGAATAAATGGAAAAAACCCCTAAAGTAACTAGAAAAACTGAAAACTTGCATAGACACTCTATTTTGGTGTATAATATTGTAAAAAAATTCAAACCATTTTGAGAAAGTGGTGATGCGCATCCTCACAGAGTCATCCATCGCTCAAACATATCATTGTAACTAAGTGAGAGATGTTCATCATTTTGGGGAATATGTAGTACCAATTTCTCTAAATTATTTGAATCTTTTTTTGGATAATCATGAAGGTGTCCCATGATATTGTGTGCATCTGTGTAATTTTTAGAACTAGTTTTCCTATTAAAGTATTTTTTTATTTACTCAAGAATAAATGGGAAAACCCCTAAAGTAACTAGAAAAATCTTAAAACTTGCATGGACACTTTATTTTTGTGTATAATATTGTAAAAAAATTTCAAATCATTCTGAGAAAGTGGTGATGCACATCCTCACAGAGTCATCCATCGCTCACACATACCATTGTAACTAAGTGAGAGATGTTAATCCTTCTGGGGAATGTGTAGTACCAATTTTCCTGAATCTTTTTGAGATCATCATGAAGGTGTCTCATGATGTTGTGTGCATCTATGCAATTTTTAGAACTAGTTTTCTTATTAAAGTAAAATAAATTTTGATTTACTCAAGAATAAATGGAAAAAACCTCTAAAGTAACTAGAAAAAATCTGAAAACTTGCATCGACACTCCATTTTGGTATATAATGTCGTAAATATCGAGACAAATCTTTTGAGCCTAGTTAGTCCATATTTGGACAAAGTTTATCAAATAACAACGAAATTGCTACAGTGACTTTTCCCTCAAATATTTTGCGAACTGAATAAGGCCAAAAAGGAAAAAAAAAAGTAAAGTAAATAGTAGAAAATTTTCATCCTAGCCGACATTTGACACATTCGCCACAAATATGAATAGGTCTAGAACATTTGCCTCGGCCATGGTCGTCTGATCTGCCGAATGGTAGAGATTGATCGTGTGGTGGATACATATTCACCGCAGCAGCTTGAAACCCTAGTCTTCTTCATTCTTGTCCTCTCCGTCTGACAGCACCTGCCGCCAACGGCACTCCCACTCGATTCCTCTGTCTCTTCTCCTCCCACAATGCCCCACAGCACTTCACTTCATGCAGCAACAGAGGAGGGCTGCACCGCTCCTGCCGCTCTGCCTCGGCGAGGAGCCCTCAAATCCATGGTGGGGATGAGTTCGCCAAGGAGCCCTCAGATTTGTCAGAGTTGAGAACTTCTTGGATCTGAGAGGGGAAGAAGAGGAGACGTGCAACCCAACTAGACGACTATGGAGTTAACGGAGGCGTGCAAGCAGCCATGCTCCTCCTCGGCTCGCCGTCTACTAGTGCGCCATCTCGCTGAAGGTCCGCCGTCTCACTTCCTATTGCCCGTCAATCCATTTGACTGTCCATTGTTTTTGGGTCATCCTAACCCTAGCGTCGGTTCTTAGTTGTGCAGCAGTATAGGTGGCTGGCGAGAAGCCTGGGTGGTGCTTGCGCCACTATAGTAGAGCTGCTATGGATCTGCATCTTTCAACCGCCACATCTGCTATCCAAATTCCAACAAGCTGGAGCTGGCAGCCCACCGGTAGTAGGTGATATTTTTGTTGCTGCTTTTGGCCCCTGCACTTTATTGATTTGGATAGTACTAGTGCTATGCTGCTCAATAGCTAGTGTGTCGAGTACTACTCATGAGACATGCTATATCTATAAATGTGGAGTCCATGTGTCTATTTAACCCATTGTCAAATTTCTAAAAACAAGAGGAGGAAAGTACCTTATTAATGATATTGACCGAGTGTTAAACCAATATCTGAAACGAATTGGAGCAAAGTAGCATCTGTGTCACTAGTAGAGGTTATATATGTTATGCAAAAAATATTCCTACCTGTAATTACAATAACTTGTCTAAAATTATCTCTACCTTTACCAGCTGCTACAGTGTTGTGCCGTGCTATAGGCTGCAGTGCAGCAGTGCTGTAATATAGTTCAGTTTGGTTCTCAATTTATATGCCATAGTGTTGTAGGCTGCTACTGCAAAGTTTTTGAGTATTCCAAATTCTGATGCCCAGCTTGTTGTTTTTCTCTGTTTTCATCAGAATATCTTAGAAAAGAAGTACCACATTTGGAGATAAGGAAATCCACCGACTTAGTAGAAGATCGGTACCTGAACTATTTTTATGCACATTGATACAATTAAAATAGTTAGTTGTTCTTTTTAGGGTGGAGAGTTTAATTTCTGACATTGAAATTTCCTTCCATGTTTCTGACATTGGAATTTCCTTCTGTGTTTCTTGATTAGACTACTTTAATATCAGGTTATCTAGGAAACTATGCATTAGAACAATCGAACATGAGAGAGCTTTATTTTTGCAGTGAAAACAGTGCGATAATCAATCTGTTTGGTGGAAACCCAAATTCATTCCAAATCTATTTGTGATGCTTCAAATACATTGCAATAACTCTGCATTAGCACAATTTATTTTTTTGGAGGGGTCATGCGTAGTGGTCACCTGGTGGAAGAATTCTATAAATAGACGCTTCTTCTGAAAATTGGTGTGCAGCAAGTAGATGGAAAATGCGTCCAGGTACTACGTTTGATTTCTGCCCATGTGTATTGTTTTTTCTTCCTGTCCTCTGAACCTAAAACTTGATTCTTCTTATCGCTGGTTTAATTTGCACAACATTTGTGCTCCATGTGCTCGAGTATGTGGTGTTCTAGGTACCCTCACCAGATCTAAGTGCAGTGCAGGAAAAAAAATGTGACTGTATTTGTAACAGTGAAACATGTATGTTTGCGCTAAAGAGTATACATATGTACATGTGTTGATGAGGTAAAATGTGTAATAGAACTCAGATTATTGTTTGTGATTAAATTTCAACTTTCATGGTGCTACCTTCTAATGGAATGAAGTCATATTTGGTCAGTTTTGTACCAAACTTGAATATGGTGGATCTGAATGTAATGTTTTTGATAATTGATGCAAAAGTAATGTGTAATGTTCTATGAACTGATGTGTATGCTAAGTGGTGTTGCTGTGAACTGAGCTGTATGCTCGTTGGAATGTTGTTTTATTAAATATAGAATTATTTGGTCTTTCTAGTATCATTTCCAAATTGCAATTAAATTAGTATCTGCATTTCTCTAACGAAAATGATAGCGTCTTCAGTGACAATTACAAATCGCAATATGTGACCAAAACTGTGTCATCTTCAGTGATGATTTCATGTCGCCATCTGTGACTAAACTCTTTCATCTTCACTGACGATTTCAAACTGCAATCTGTGATGAAATAAGAACCAATTGAACCAAGTCACGTGGCCGAATATGATTGGTCCAGTGGCAACAAAGGTAGCAGTCGGGCTAGCGATGATGTCATCGCCACGTCACGTGACACGGCAGCGATGACATCATAAGCCATGTCAGCATCCTATGTGGCAAGCGTCGTCGGGCCTTTCAAATGGACCGTTATGACGAAAACAAAGTTTAATCTATGAATAAAACGGGTCGTCACAGGTTATAAACGCCGTTAACGACGACGTTACTGCGTGACGTCGGATGACGGATTATGACGAAAACCTGGACCCATCCTTAACCAAAACCGATCGTCACAGAAAGGTATCACATCCGTGACCACATCCTTTTCATCACAAAAATTATCATTTCGTCACAATAGAACAAATGTGACGCGACCCCAATGACGATATGATTTTCGTCACAAAATCGTCACAGATTAAACTAGGTGACGATTTGCTCATCTACAGTGACGAAAGGAGTACATCACTGATGATCACATCCCTAGTAGTGATGCCTTGGCATACCCAAGATTTGGGAGATTAAGTTAATATGTATACAAAGTTTATACGCATCTTGATATAGGTTCAGTAGAACAACTGCTTCTAGCAGCTCACGAAGGAAAAGCCGAAAATACATCCTCCGTAGTCTCGGCTTGCATCCCATTGTTGCACCTTGCCTACTTGCGGCCTGGTGCTAGGCTGCTCTGCACGACCACGCCGCAGCACGCTGCACGTAACTTCTATCGTCCCGGCCCACCCCACTTCCTAGATCCACTTCTCAGTGAACTATTGAAAATTTATTTTTCTAATTATTTTGAATGTATTTTTAATTCTTGTAATATAGACGAAGAAGTAGGGTGTGTGGAGGCAAAACAACAGCTTCTACGTCCACACCAAATGCTAACTGTATATTGATCTCATTACTCTCAATTTTGTATATTGGCATACCCAGGTGTAAATTTCTAGCTCCGCCACTTGATTGGTGGCCACGACACCATGCGTAGGGGCTCGAGCAGCGGTAGCCCCGCGCGCGGTCTGCATGGAGAGTGGCAGTGCGCCGTATCAAGTCGGTCCGTCCACTCCAGTGCTATGCACATGGATTAGAGTAGTGGCCATCGCGCCGCCGTGGTTAGCATGGACCACGGCCGCACGTCGCGCCGAATCCCTCAGCCCAGTCCGCCATGGAGTGCGACCGCGTGACGCCGGATCCCTCAGTAGCAGCACCTCCGCTCTGCTCTGTTTAGTGGTCGTGAGAGAGAAACAATAATCTAGATTAAAAAAATCTATTTTACTTAAGTCGTTAGCTACCGTATATGGTCGAGACTGCAGAGCTCACGCCCCCCTGAATTCACACGAATCTTCTCCCTGGCAAGTCGGTAAGATGCTTATTATGCAGCCATCCTTAAATTTCAGCTTCGGGGCCTACTACTCAGTGATGTCCAGCTAGCAGAGTAGCAGGTTGGTTGTCATTAGCTTAATCAAATAAGTAATTAGTACTTTACATTTCTGTACTTCTGGCTTCTTAAAGCTTCTGTGAGGATATTTAGATGCTTTTCTCTTATATCACATATATCTTTTTTTATCAATGGATAAACACCCTTAATTGAAGATGTTTTTCAGGTTCCTCAGTTAGTGAAGATGGACTTTTCTCTTATCACATATTTCTTTTTTTATCAATGGATAAACACTACTCTTAATTGAAGATGTTTTGTCAGGTTCCTCCGTGAAGATGGATCGTCGTATTCCATGATTGGAAATTTCAAGACAACTTCAGTTTCCAGACTGTATTTAGTATATATACCCTACAAGTTGTTGCAATTAATTATCCTTTCTGTTAATACAACCATGTGTGACGTCGCTACCACATGTACTAAATTTCCAAACATAAAGTTTTATAATTAGCTCAGTGAAGTTTGTACGACTGTTGTTAAAACAGTGAAACCAAAAAGATGATGTTGTGTTGTTATTTTATTTGCTACTCTCTATGCCATTATGGTGTATAAAAATATCTTTTTCCTATATAACACTATAAATTCTCACAACAACGCGCAAAATATCATCTAGTTATATAAATAAAGCACAACAGGCTGCGCACATGGACGGAGTCGTCTTCTCTCTTTTATTGAACCCTTCTTGGCATGACAACTGACAATGGCCACAGCTATGCACGTGACCACGTTAGGCATCACGAATTGGCTTGCGGGGAGAAGAGGTAGGATCGCTACTAGCAGCCGGCCAAGCCACACGACCATGGCCTAAAGTTTGACGGATCATTCATAGAGGGAGACGTACAAGGCACTGGTATTTTTTGAAAGACGTATGTAGCCCGTGTCATGTTAGATGTTACGTTGTCATTTTTGATTGAAAATTTTTAGTTTGACCATTGGTAGAGTAATTTGCATGTATGTGCTATTCTTTGTTCTTTTAGTTCACTTTTGTCCCTAGAAATCGCCTTAGCTAAATTTTTTTTCATGGTCTGCCACACTGCCGAGAGTATGCCCTTACACTACAGGACATTCAGGCTCGGCAAAGGCCCTCTCGCACTTGGCGAAGGCTTTACCGAGTGCCGCAATCGGCAAAGGGCACTCGGCGAAAAAAGAGTCGGTAAATAATTCTTTGCCGAGTGCCAAATATCGGGCACTCGGCAAAGGCTTCGCCGAGTGCCAGGTCACCACTCAGCAAAGCAAACAGGAACCGTCAACTGACGGCCTCTTTGCCAAGTGCCAAGTGGGCCGGCACTCGGCAAAGACGGTCTCTTTGCCGAGTGCCACGTGGGCCGGCACTCGGCAAAGACGCCAAACTGGGGAAAATTAACTCAGCTTTGCCGAGTGTCGTGGCAACTTCGCCGATTGTGGCACTCGGCAAAGTCAGGAAAAATTCAATTTTTTTTATATTTTCAATTTCCTGCACAGAAAACATAATATATATATATATATATCACATCCATATTTTATCACACAGAACTCAATATATCATATTCATATCTATTTGAGACAAATATCACAGGTTCAGTCTCCATGCATCACAAGCTCACAAGTTATCACAAGTTTATCACAAGTTCATCACAAGCTCACAAGTCCATCACATCCATCTCACAAGTCCATGACAAATCTAAGTCGGCCATCACTGCTCACCTTGGTGCTCAGATTGTGAAGAACTCCCACCTTGGCACCCGTGCGACGACCCGCCCGAAGGACCACCTTGCCAATCTTGCCACGCGGGCGACGGAGGTCCAGATGGTCACCCGGTGTACCCCGACTGGTTAGGAAGGTGACCTGGACACCCGTAGGGCGAAGGAGGGCCACCGGGGAGCCACCCAGACTGCGGAGGAGGGGCACCAGCGATGTACAGAGTGTGCGGAGGAAGGCCAGCTTGAGGAGTCGGCACCGAACCCTCCGACTGTGAGTGCACAAAGGAGAAGCAAATTCGTTAGCATCTGTAGGACGGCCGTAAAAGTTAAAGCAATAAATAACCATATATACTCACCGGAGTCCCTGTCGGAGGAGTACCAGGAGGCACAAAAGGAGTGAGCAGCGAGGGAGGCACGACAACACCCGGGATGTTCAAGCTCCCAATGAAGTGAGCTATGTCCTACATCCTCTACGCCTCCCGCTCCTGGACGGCTAGTAACTCGCGGCGATGGGCCGCCGCCTGGACCTCGTGCATGGCCTGCAACCTTTCCACCTGGTCCGCCTAGGCTTGCATCTGGCCTGCAATATTCCTCCCATAAGGTTTAAACAATGGAAAGGCAAGGTATATGTGTAAAAGCAATAAACGACGAATAGAACAGTACTTACCTGAAGTTGTGCCATCATCTGTTGTGAGGTCGGCTGCCGAGGTCGTATGGGGACAGAGGAGCTCGTGCTGGCAGCTCGAATCTCGGCGAGGTTGGGAACAGAGGACGAGTCAACTGCACTGTTGGCTATCCAGTACCGGCCATGTTGCTTCCCTCCTCCCAGCCTCATCACCAGGTCTGTATCTAGGGGCTGGGTGGCCGGATCGAAGCCCTCCCCATGGCGCTCGCGAGCCGCTGAGGTGTACTCGGTGAACTTGGTGTAGGCGTTTGCGTTGGTGTACGCATCAAGCCTGGCCTCCGGGTTGTACTGAGTGCTCAGCGCAGTCGCCTTGCCCTGGTATGGCATGATGTATGCCTTGAAAGAGGGGCGCTCCTCACCACCATGCGACTGGGACTGCGAGGAAAACACACAAATGATTACAAGTAATGAGTAATTGAGCGTTAGAATAAAAAAAATTTAGTAGAGCGTACCCATGTGTCGCCGTACACGTTGAGGCTAAGGTTGCCTTGGTGGTGTGGCACCCAGGCATCTGCAGGCGGCAGTCTCGGCGGGCACCGTGCCTCTCGTACCAGTCGTCCGATAGCCACTTGTCCAGAATGGACAACCAGCAGTCTAGATGATTGGCACACCAACTAGGACAGAACTGCATGACATCAAGTATTTAATATGTCAGAAGAGTCGCTAGGTGATGGATGGACCAATCAGTATTATTGTTTTGTACGTACCTGGACGTACTGCTCCCTAGTGAGGTCGGTCTCCCTGTGGTGAGCATCATCTGCCTAGCGTCCGTCTTCTTCACCGCCCGCGTGAAATCCCTAGTTTGGTTTTGGTTAATGGATGAAACCTATTTGGTCTAATCCTATTGCTAAGCATGTGTGTAGCTTATAAGAAAGGATTGTGACCAAGACAAGTGGTGGAGCTAGCAAGGTGGCAACCATGGAAGATGGTGAAGGCCACAAGTACTCAAGAGATCAAGTGCTCTACCATTGGTAAAACGAAGAAGAGGAGAGATGGAGCAAAGAGGCCCGAAGGCAAAGGTATAACCTATAGGGCTCTTTGTTTTGGTGATCAAGACACTTAGCGAGTGTGATCACATTTAGGATAGATAGCCGTACTATTAAGAGGAGTTAATTCACGGCTTATGCGGTGTTCAAGTGCCACTAGGAGTTCTCTAACATATCGATGCTATAGACCTAGTGAGTGACTAACAAAACCCCCTTTGAAAATGCTTTGCAAAATGCTAACACACTTGCATACAATGATGTACACTTGGTGGTGTTGGCTCTTTTGGGATAAGGGGGTGTTAAGGAGTTATGGAGAAGTGGGAGAAACTAGTGTATAATCCTTCTCCCTCCTGCCGAGCTTGCGAGGCAAGATTCAGCGGATTTCAGAATTGAAGTGTTGTGCTCTGGGAGCATCGGACGTTGGTCCGAGGAGCATCGAACGCAAGCTGAGCGTCCGATGGTTAACCCTAGTTTCTGACAGAAGTTGAAGGAGCATTGGACGCTGGCAACGGACGCTGAGAAAACACTGTTGCAGAGTCTGATGCAGGTGACGTGGCGAGAGTTAGTTTTCCAGGGAGCATCGGACGTTGGCCATGCGTCCGATGGAGGTCCATCGGTCGCGTCCGATGTGATTTGGCCCTCTCAGGAACCTCTCTGCATGGTCATCGGACGCAGGGGTTGAGCGTCCGATGTAAGGGTGCCGGAGCGTCCGTTGTAGCGCAGAAAAGAGCTAGTTTGAGCAATGGCATCGGAGCGTCCGATGCTTGGCATCAGCGCGTCAGATGTCACATTAACCGTGGTGCAAAGGAATATGACCGTTGAGATCTGACGGCTCAAGTTCATACCAGGGGGACACGTGGTGCTCATCGGAGCATCGGACGCTGGGGTAGCGTCTGATGGCCCCGACACCGGCGCGTCTGATGCCTCTGTTTCGGGCCCAACGGCTAGGCCGACTTGTGTGGCCTATTTAAGTAGCTTGGTCGGCTCACTTGGTTTCTCTCTTGCACTTTTTTATTCCTAAGCATACTAGTGAGCTTTGGCAAGCCTCCCAACTCATCTCCCAAGTTGATTTGATCAAACCAAGTGAGATTGAGTGATCTAGTGCGTGATTTGAAAGAGCTCAATCTAGTGGCACTAGTTCTTCGCATCGGCTTTGAGTTTCTTGTTACTCATGGCATTTGCCGGTGCCTAGACGGCTTGGAGGTGTTGTGGTGTTGTTGGCAAGAGAAGGAGCTTGTTCTTGGCCACCACCGATCGTGATTGTGAGAGGTTTTGGAGCCTCACCTCGCCGGAGCGGCAAGAGGCATCCTTAGTGGATTGCTCGTGTCATTGAGCTACCTCACTAGTGGTAGATTCTTGTGGCGCTCTTTGTGAGCTTGGCTTTGCGCCGATTAGCCACTGGGTCACCTAGTGCTGGTCGACACAACGGGGAGTAGCGTGCCGACAAGCATGTGAACCTCAGGATAAATCTTGGTGTCCCGTGTGCTTATTGTGATTGGTCTTCATATTCACATTCTTGGTGATTGGCTTCACGAGTGGATTTCACCGGTGATTGGCTCTCTACTAGGCGATCCCGAAGGCTCGGTGAAACCACCTCTATCTAGCTCATTTACTTTGTGTATTTACTTTGAGCAATTCCATTCATATAGTTACTATCTCTTGTTGTATATCTTTTGTCATATACCTTGTGTAGTGAGATTGTGTTTAGCTTGCCTAGTTTATCTTTTGCACACACTTGTTTATCTTTGATTAACTTGCTCATAGTTGTGCTAGAACTTCTTCTTTTATTCCGCATAAGTTTCTAGCTTTACTTGTTTGTGTGACTTGGAAATATTAGGTAGAATTGTTGGATAGGTGGCTTGCAACACACTATTAGGCTAGCGCAAAAAGCTTCACCATTTGTTATACTAATAGTGTTTGTCTAAGTGATTTTGTAGATTTTTAATTAGGCTATTCACCCCCCTCTAGCCAATTTGGACCTTTCAAGTAGTATCAGAGCCGTGGTCACCGTTTGTTTGAGTCTTAACATCCTCCGGTGTTAAAATGGCTCAAATCAACTATATGGGGAAGCCACCACATTTTGACGGCACCAACTTTGATTGTTGGAAGAGAAAGATGTGTGCATTCACAAGAGGAATGAACAAAAAGATATGGGATGTGATTGAGCATGACTTTGCGGTAATTGATCCCACAAGTCCCACTCCTAGAGAAGAAGAGAAGCTTCAATAGAATGATGTGGCAATCAACTTGTTCTATGAAGCCTTTGACACAAAGGTGTTTGAGCAAATCAAAGACCTTGAAAAAGCAAGTGAGATATGGGAGAGATTGGAGGAGACTTATGAGGGTACCAAGGCGGTCAAGGGTGCAAAGTTATACATTCTCAAGGACAAGCTTGCTACCTTCAAGATGCAAGATGATGAGAGCATACCTGAGATGTTTCACCGGTTGCAAGTTATTATCAATGACTTGAAGGCTTTGGGAGAGAAGGTGGAGGACAAGGACTTTTCTCACAAGTTCTTAAGATGCTTACCACCAAGGTTTGATACTTTGGTGACTATCCTTGTGAGGGAAGGATTGGATACGGTAACCCCAAACCAGGTACTAGGTTATGTGGTCACACAAGACACATACCGCATGGAAAGGGATGAGGGAGCCCAAGAGGAGAAGAAGAAGAAGACTGTAGCCTTCAAAGCATCATCCTCCAAGAGGAAGAGCAAGGGCAAATCAATGAAGGAGGAAAGTGATGATGAAGAAAGCTCAAGTGGTTGTGAGATAGATGATAAAGATATGGCCCTCTTTGTGAAAAGGTTTGGTAAATTCATGAAGAAGAAGGGCTATGGAGTAAGAAAGAGAAGAGATGCAACAAAAAGCATGACTAAAAGGTGCTATAGATGCAAGAGCAAGGATCACTTCATTGCGGATTGTCCATATTCTAGTGATGAAGATGATGATCACAAGAAGAACAAGAAGAAAGACAAGAAAGAAAATAAGGAAAAGAAAGAGAAGAAGAAAGAGAAGAAGAAGGGTGGTTCCTATGTTGTGACATGGGATAGCGATGCTTCCTCAAGTGATGATGATGATTCTAGTGATGATGAGAGGAAAACCACCAAGAAGAAGGCTATGGCTAATCTTGCTATCTCAAGCAAGCCTTCTATCTTCAACACTCCATCGACATGCTTCATGGCTAAGGCCACTAAGGTATCATCCGATGAGAGTGAAAGTGAGAGTGAAAGTGATGATGATGAGGAGTACTCAAAGGAGGACCTCATGAGCATGCTACAAGATGCTCACTCTTACATTGAGACTAAGAGGAAGGAGTGCAAAGAATTGCGCAAGGCCAACAAGGCTCTTGAGCAATCCTTTGATGAGCTCAAGTCTACTCATGAGAGGCTAGAGGAAGCCCATGAGAAGCTTGATCAAGCTTACACTAGGCTTAAGGAAGCCCACTCCTCCCTCCTTGATCAAAGTAAGATTGAGGATGTTGTAGAGACATGCAATGTAGGAGTAACATGTGATATTCTAGATGAGTCTTTTTATGCTCCTATTATTGTTGCTCCCACAAATGCATCATCATCATCTAGCTCAACTAAAATGTCTACTTCTACTACTTGTGATTCATCATTAGTGGTAGAGAATGAGAACCTTAAGAACAAGGTTGTTGAGCTCACTCATGCTTTAGGCAATGCCTATGGTGGAGATGCCCGCTTGCTTAAGTGCTTGGGTAGCCAAAGATGTCCACTCAACAAGGAGGGACTTGGCTATACCCCCCAAGAAGGGCAAGGCCGCTTTTGTGCCTCACAAGACTAGTTTTGTGAAGAGCAATGGTCGGTATTGCCATAATTGCAAGCAATCCGGGCACATAGAGCAAAATTGCTTTAACAAGACCAAGAACAAGAACAATGCTTATGTTTTATCTATTAGACTTGATTCTTGTTATATGCTTACAAAGGGCACTAATGGTGTGAAGGCTAAGTATATTGGTGCACCCATGGTTGGCCCAAAGAAGAAGGCAATTTGGGTGCCCAAGAGCTTGGTGACTAACCTTGGAGGACCCAAAGAGGTTTGGGTACCTAAAAATAATTGATCTCTTTGTAGGTGAATTATAAAGCGGGAGGAAGGCATTGGGTGCTTGATAGTGGGTGCACTCAACACATGACCGGAGATGGAAGAATGTTCAAATCAATCAACACTAGTGGCAATGATCATGCGGATGCTATCACATTTGGTGACAACAAGAAAGGCAAGGTCAAAGGCTTGGGCAAGATTGCAATATCCAATGACTTGAGCATATCCAATGTGCTATTAGTGGAATCTCTCAACTTCAACCTATTGTCCGTGGCACAATTGTGTGACTTGGGTTTCAAATGCATATTTGGGGTTGATGATGTGGAGATAGTGAGTGTTGATGGAAGTGACTTGGTGTTCAAAGGATTTAGATATGAGACCCTTTATTTGGTGGACTTTGATGCAAGTGAAGCTCAATTGACAACATGCTTATTCACTAAATCAAGTATGGGTTGGTTATGGCATTGGCGCTTGGGACATGTTGGAATGAAGCAACTAAAGAGGCTAGTGAAGCATGACATGGTTAGAGGACTAAAAGATGTTCACTTTGAGAAAGACAAGCTATGTAGTGCTTGTCAAATGGGAAAGCAAGTTGAAAACACTCATCCCAACAAAGGAATGATGAGCGCTACACATGCACTTGAGTTGTTGCACATGGACTTGTTTGGACCAACTACATATGCAAGTTTTGGGGGAAACAAGTATGACTTTGTGATAGTGGATGATTATACAAGATACACATGAGTCTTCTTTCTCGTTGACAAGAGTGAAGTGTTTGGCATATTCAAAACCTTTGTCAAGAGAAGACAAAATGAGTTTGATAGAAAAATCAAGAAAGTGAGAAGTGACAATGGAAGTGAGTTTAGAAACACAAGAGTTGATGAGCTATGTGATGAATTTGGAATCAAACATAAATTCTCGGCCAAGTATACACCTCAATCCAATGGGATAGTTGAAAAGAATAGGACACTCATTGATATGTCAAGATCCATGTTTAGTGAATACAATGTGAGTGATTCCTTTTGGGTCAAAGCAATCAACACAGCATGCTATTATAGCAACCGACTCTATTGTCACCCTCTCTTGAAGAAGACACCAGATGAGCTCCTCAACGATAGAAAGCCCAACATTGCTTATTTCCGGGTCTTTGGGTGCAAGTGCTACATATTGAAGAAGGGCACAAGACTTGGCAAGTTTGAAAAGAAGTGTGATGAAGGGTTCCTACTTGGTTACTCCACTACAAGCAAGACATATAGAGTGTGGAACAACATATCAAGAATAGTTGAAGAAGTCCATGATGTTGAGTTTGATGAAACCAATGGCTCACATGAAGAACAAGATAATCTAGATGATGTGAGAGGAACACAATTGGTAGAAGCTATGAAGAACATAGACATTGGTGATATAAGGCCAAAGCAAGTGATTGACATCGAAGATGACAAAGATCAAGTGCTCTCTCCTCCAACCATGCATGACAATGATACTGCAAGCTCTAGTGGTTCTCAAGATCAACAAGATGCTAGTGCAAGTGCAAGTGCCCAACCGCAACAAGTGCTTCAACCAATACATATTGCAAGAGATCATCCTTTGGATCAAATTGTTGGTGACATAAGAAGAGGTGTGCAAACAAGATCAAGATTGGCATCATTTTGTGAACACTACTCATTTGTATCATCTATTGAGCCAACCAAGATTGATGAGGCTTTGATGGATGTTGATTGGGTAAATGCAATGCATGAATAGTTGAACAACTTTACCCGCAATGATGTTTGGGAGTTGGTGGAAAGACCAAAGAACACAAATATTATTGGTACAAGATGGGTCTTCTGGAACAAGCAAGATGAAGATGGGATTGTTGTTAGAAACAAAGCAAAATTGGTTGCACAAGGGTACACTCAATTGGAAGGCATTGACTTTGGAGAAACCTATGCACCGGTTGCTAGATTGGAGGCATTTAGAATCTTACTTGCATATGCTTGTTTTCACAACATCAAGCTCTATCAAATGGATGTCAAGAGTGCTTTTCTCAATGGGTTCATCAATGAGCTAGTATATGTTGAGCAACCTCCCGGATTTGAAGATTTGAAGAAGCCCAACCATGTGTACAAGCTCAAGAAGGCACTTTATGGGTTCAAACAAGCACCAAGAGCATGGTATGAAAGATTGAGGGATTTCTTGTTAGTCACAGGATTCAAGATTGGGAAGGTTGACACCACTCTCTTCACCAAGAAGATTAGAAGTGACTTGTTTGTGTTGCAAATCTATGTGGATGATATTATCTTTGGATCAACCAACCAAGACTTTTGTGAAGAGTTTGGAGAGATGATGGCTAAAGAGTTTGAGATGTCTATGATTGGAGAACTTAGTTACTTTCTTGGGCTACAAATCAAGCAAATGAAGAAAGGCACATTTGTTAATCAAGGCAAGTACATCAAGGACATGCTCAAGAAGTTCGGGTTAGATGAAGCAAAAGCAACAACCACTCCAATGGGCACAAATGGACATTTGGATATTGACTCTAGTGGTGACATGGTGGATCAAAAGCTATATCGGTCAATGATTGGAAGCCTACTCTATGTGACCGCATCAAGGCCGGATGTCATGTTTAGTGTGTGCATGTGTGCAAGGTTCCAAGCTTCACCAAGAGAAAGTCATTTGAAGGCAACCAAAAGAATATTGAGATATTTGAAGCACACTCCAAATGTTGGACTATGGTATCCCAAGGGCTCTCAATTTGAATTAATTGGATACTCGGATTCTGATTATGCGGGATGCAAAGTGGATAGGAAGAGCACATCGGGCACTTGTCAATTTCTTGGAAGATCACTTGTCTCATGGTCATCAAAGAAGCAAAGTAGTGTTGCACTCTCTACCACCGAAGCCGAATACATATCCGCGGGTAGTTGTTGTGCACAATTGCTATGGATGAAAGCAACATTGCAAGATTATGGAGTCAAGTTTGGACAAGTCCCATTGCTTTGTGATAATGAGAGCGCCGTCAAAATAGCCACCAACCCGGTTCAACACTCAAGGACAAAGCACATTGATATAAGGCATCACTTCATTAGAGATCATCAAGCAAACAAAGATATATCTATTGAAAGTGTGGGCACCGATGATCAACTTGTCGCTATCTTCACCAAGCCACTAGATGAGAGAAGGTTTTGCAAACTAAGGAATGAATTGAATATCCTAGACTTCTCCAACATGAGTTGAATGCACCCCCACTTATGACATGCCTCTCCTCCAAGAAAGCAAAGGTGAATTTGTTTGGCATGTGCATTCATTCTTATTAGGTCGTGTTTTAGTTCATGTAGCCATCACATTGCTTATTTAGACTCACTCATGGTAAATCAAATGAATTTAAGTGTATATGGTACCACTATTGCTTCTATGTTTGACTGGATCTAGTGGTAGCATATAACTTGTTTGTGAGCTTGTAACTCTAGTGTTTGGTCTAGTGAGTGAGCAATGGGTGTTTAACCAACGTGAGTAAGATAACCATTGTAAGATGTGTGAAGAAGCTTACTCTAGAGCAAACCGTGTTAAATATCCTATACTCATGAGCTAGATTAAGCCATAACTTGACTTAGTTTGATCCCCACATATGAATCTCATAATGCAAAGATTGTCTCCTTTCATTAAAACTTGCCCCACCTTTATGGAAATTGTTGACAAAGGGGGAAAAATGCTACAAAGATAAAAGAGACATGCTAAGTAAGCATGCTAAATAAACCTTCAAGTGGGATCGGAGCATACAAATAGGGGGAGCAAGCTCATAAACATGCTTGTTGCATTTGAAATGTGCATATTCATATGGTTGATTGCATTGCATAAGCTATTTGTTTCGCTATTCATGCTTATATGGTGAATGCTAGTGTTAAGAACATGATTGATGATATGACTTACTAGCATGTATATCTCTACAACTAGACATATTTGTTTTTCAAGTGGTTCAAGAGCCTTATTATAATGATGATCTCACAGGGTTCTTGAGTTTTGATGTATGTCTAGTGATAAATGGTGCTAAGGATGGTATAACATGTGCACTTCGATTGGTATCACGCTTCAAAGGTCCATTCTTATGCCTTAGCATCATCATTGGTAGTATTGCTCATCCACATTTCATAATCATACATATGTGCCAAATTTAGAACCAAACTCTATAGCACATATGTAGGGGGAGCTAATACTATCAATGTGGATACTCAAATTTAAATTACATATCGTTGTATAGGTTGTCATCAATTACCAAAAAGGGGGAGATTGAAAGCCCTAGTTTGGTTTTGGTTAATTGATGAAACCTATTTGGTCTAATCCTATTGCTAAGCATGTGTGTAGCTTATAAGAAAGGATTGTGACCAAGCAAAGTGGTGGAGCTAGCAAGGTGGCAACCATGGAAGATGGTGATGGCCACAAGTACTCAAGAGATCAAGTGCTCTACCATTGGTAAAACGAAGAAGAGGAGAGATGGAGCAAAGAGGCCCGAAGGCAAAGGTATAACCTATAGGGCTCTTTGTTTTGGTGATCAAGACACTTAGCGAGTGTGATCATATTTAGGATAGATAGTCGTACTATTAAGAGGAGTTAATTCACGGCTTATGCGGTGTTCAAGTGCCACTAGGAGTTCTCCAACATATCAATGCTATAGACCTAGTGAGTGACTAACAAAACCCCCTTTGAAAATGCTTTGCAAAATACTAACACACTTGCATACAATGATGTACACTTGGTGGTGTTGGCACTTTTGGGATAAGGCGGTGTTAAGGAGTTATGGAGAAGTGGGAGAAACTAGTGTATAATCCTTCTCCCTCCTGCCGAGCTTGCGAGGCAAGATTCAGCGGATTTCGGAATTGAAGTGTTGTGCTCTGGGAGCATCGGACGTTGGTCCGAGGAGCATCGGACGCTGGCTGAGCGTCCGATGGTTAACCCTAGTTTCTGACAGAAGTTGAAGGAGCATCGGACGCTGAGAAAACACTGTTGCAGAGTCCGATGCAGGTGATGTGGCGAGAGTTAGTTTTCCAAGGAGCATCGGACGTTGGCCATGCGTCCGATGGAGGTCCATCGGACGCGTCCGATGTGGTTTGGCCCTCTCAGGAACCTCTCTGCATGGTCATCGGACGCAGGGGTTGAGCGTCCGATGTAAGGGTGCCGAAGCGTCCGTTGTAGCGCAGAAAAGAGCTAGTTTGAGCAATGGCATCGGAGCGTCCAATGCTTGGCATCGACGCGTCAGATGTCACATTAACCGTGGTGCAAAGGAATATGACCGTTGGGATCTGATGGCTCAAGTTCATACCAGAGGGACACGTGGTGCTCATCAGAGCATCGGACGCTGGGGTAGCGTCCGATGGCCCCGACACCGGCGCGTCCGATGCCTCTGTTTCAGGCCCAACGGCTAGGCCGACTTGTGTGGCCTATTTAAGTAGCTTGGTCGGCTCACTTGGTTTCTCTCTTGCACTTTTTGATTCCTAAGCATACTAGTGAGCTTTGGCAAGCCTCCCAACTCATCTCCCAAGTTGATTTGATCAAACCAAGTGAGATTGAGTGATCTAGTGCGTGATTTGAAAGAGCTCAATCTAGTGGCACTAGTTCTTCGCATCGGCTTTGAGTTTCTTGTTACTCTTGGCATTTGTCGGTGCCTAGACGGCTTGGAGGTGTTGTGGTGTTGTTGGCAAGAGAAGGAGCTTGTTCTTGGCCACCACCGATCGTGATTGTGAGAGGTTTTGGAGCCTCACCTCGCCGGAGCGGCAAGAGGCATCCTTAGTGGATTGCTCGTGTCATTGAGCTACCTCACTAGTGGTAGATTCTTGTGGCGCTCTTTGTGAGCTTGGCTTTGCGCCGATTAGCCACCGGGTCAGCTAGTGCTGGTCGACACAATGGGGAGTAGCGTGCCGACAAGCATGTGAACCTCAGGATAAATCTTGGTGTCCCGTGTGCTTATTGTGATTGGTCTTCATATTCACATTCTTGGTGATTGGCTTCACGAGTGGATTTCACCGGTGATTGGCTCTCTACTAGGCGATCCCGAAGGCTCGGTGAAACCACCTCTATCTAGCTCATTTACTTTGTGTATTTACTTTGAGCAATTCCATTCATATAGTTACTATCTCTTGTTGTATATCTTTTGTCATATAGCTTGTGTAGTGAGATTGTGTTTAGCTTGCCTAGTTTATGTTTTGCACACACTTGTTTATCTTTGATTAACTTGATCATTGTTTTGCTAGAACTACTTCTTTTATTCCGCATAAGTTTCTAGCTTTACTTGTTTGTGTGACTTGGAAATATTAGGTAGAATTGTTGGATAGGTGGCTTGCAACACACTATTAGGCTAGCGCAAAAAGCTTCGTCATTTGTTATACTAATAGTGTTTGTCTAAGTGATTTTGTAGATTTTTAATTAGGCTATTCACCCCCCCTCTAGCCAATTTGGACCTTTCACCGCGCTAACACGTCGGCGTTGTAGTTGATGATGCACTGGATCTGCGCCTCGTGGTACAGATCCGCGAGACGGGACCTGCAGACCTTGTCCTGCACGCTCAACGCCTCGGCCTCTTTCCCCGCCTCACATGCAAAGTACTCCTGCATAAAGACAACATGTATCCTTTCATTATTTCAAGAACATCGAACGAATGTGTATCATTGACAAATGTTGTGCGAGCAAGACTCACCCAGAACTCGGCCCTAATTCGCGCTGCAACGGTGGTGTACGTGGGGTCCGCAGCGGCGGCGAAGTGGTCCCACGTATAGGGTGGTGACCTAACCCCGGCGTAGGTGACCAAGCCAGGGTAGTTCTTCTGAATCAGAAGACATAGGATGCCATTGATATGGCGTGTCTTGCCCCATCCCACAAGTTCCTAGTTCCTGCATGAGTCATTAAGAACAATTGTTAGTCTGAAGTTCAATTTTGAACATGTCATGTGAACAAGTAGTGAAAACATTAATGGTTACTTACTTGTCGCCGCTAGGACGAATCATCGGGCGGCGGCTAGGTCCGATCCTCTGCTGCGGGAGCTGTGAGGGACCACGCAAGTAGACTCTGCTGGACGCAGAGGAAGCGTGGAACCCCCTCCTGAGGCACCTATGATCTCGCCACCCTCGTCCCCCTGGCCACCCTCCGAGTCCGAAGTCAAAGTAGTGTCGTCGTCCTGCGTCCCCCTGGTCGTCCCTCCTGCGTCCCCCTGGTGGTCGTCAGAGGAGGTCCACACCGGGTCCACCTCGGGCGTCTGGTCAGGCGTTGGGTCAAGAGTCGACTGCCTCCTAGGACGTCCGCGGGGGCGGCCGGTCCTCGCCCTCCTCGTCGACGGCTCCTCGGCTACTGTGGGTGGTGAGGAGGACCTCTGGTAGAGCGAGTTGATCCACCATTGTTGCCACCTTCCACTCGGCATTTTGTCGTGTGCCTGCCATTACAAAGATAAAATCAATTAGCACAAATAAATGATAAGCAAATGAATGAAACATAATTGCAAGTGGCTATCTCTTTCGAACGGGAGACACCTAACTAGGTTACGCGACCAAAGACCAGATACCTAAGGATACTGATAGAGGGGTTATACCTAAGGTGTCGGTGAGGTCAGGGTAGCGAGGCGATGCAGTGGCGAGATGACATGGTGCAGGCAGACCCGCAACGCCGACGAAGATGATCGGGGTCGCCAAGTCCCTCCCACGGGTCCTCCTCCTGCCAAAAAAGAGCATATGGTTAGTCTCGACCGAAAATTTCGGCAGCACCTCCCCTGCACGGGGAGGTTCCCAAAACCTGCAAAAAAGCATAGGCATGAAGGCCTACAAACACATATATCTTCACAGAAGCCATGTAATTAACTTCTCTTTACATACTTCTACTAATATTACTACTTCTACTACTAACACAACAACTACAACTACTACTAACTACTAATATTCCTATTAACTACTTACTAATTACTACTACTAACTACTTAATAATACTACTAACTACTTACTAATTACCTTGTCGACGACGGACGATGACGTTGACAACGACAGGGACAGCCTTCTCCTCCCTTCTCCTTCCTCTTCTCCTTCTCTCTTCTTCTTCTTCTTCTTCTTCTTCATCTTCTTCTTCTTCTTCTCCTCCTCCTCTTCTTCTTCCTCCTCCAACTCCTTTCTTCCTCCTCCTCCAACTCCTTTCTTCCTCCTCCTCCTCGCGGCTTGGGCAGGGCCAGCAACGGCGGCGGGCGGGGGCCGGGGAGCCGCTTGCGGGGGCGGCGGTCGGGGCCGGGCAGGCACGGGCGCGCGGGTGCGGCGCGACGGGCGGGGGCGACCGCGGCGGCCGAAGGCGCGGGGCAGCGGCGGTGTGCGAGCGGGCAGGAGGGGCGCGTGTGTGTAAGTGTGTGCGTGGGTGGCTGGATGGTCGTTTTGTATTTTTTATTCTTTTTGAACATCTTTGCTGAATGCCAGATCGGCTGGCACTCGGCAAAGAGGGGCTCTTTGCCGAGTGCCAGCCGATCTGGCACTCAGCAAAGAGTGGACACGTGCCACCTCTTTGCCGAGTGCCAACTGGCTAGGCACTCGGCAAAGAGGGAAACTTTGCCGAGTGCCTTCTTTGCCGAGTGCCAAGCCTGACACTCGGCGAAGTTTTATTTATTTTTTGGTTTTTGCCACCAATTTTTTTTTGAGGCACTTCCACACCACCACTGTCAACATGTTCAAATTTGACACTTTTTTCAAAACTTTTTGTTATATTTTCTGACTTTATTTCATTTTCTTGAATTTTCCTTAAATACCTAGTTTGAACTGCAGGTGCATCGAATAATGGATTTTGATGATTCAAAAAATATTATTTTTGTTCTTAACTGTATTAACTGTATGTTTAGACCAAATCCAAAAACTGACCCGAAGTCTCGATCAACATGCTCATGGGGCAACGCCTCCAAATTACGTGTGGACGATTTTTTAATTATAAAAAATGCAAATGAATTCCGAAAATCGCGAAACTTAGCGAGATGTTGTTACATCATATGCGTATGCCATGAAAACAATTTGAGAAAGTTTCGAGCACGTTGTCACGTACGATGCTCACAAACCAGTACATCTCAACATATCACATGGATGTCGTTTGTCCCCGCGAGTTTTGCCGAGTGTCTGGCTCTCGGCAAAGAGACCTCTTTGCTGAGTGCCTATCTTTGTCGAGAGCCGGACACTCGGCAAACATGGGCTCTGCCTAGTGCCGCTCTTTGCCGAGTGCCACGTGACAGGGCACTCGGTAAAGAGGCTCTTTGCCGAGTGCCCGATATTTGACACTCGGCAAACCTGCAGGCACTCGGCAAACCTTCAGTTTCCTATAGTGTTACTGGTGGCTTGAACGAGCACTAGCTAGTGGAAGTTTTTTTTTTTCTAATGTATAATCCCTCGGTACACAAAAGATATAAAAAACGAGAAGACTTTAATCAAATTTATATAAGAAAATATACTAACATTCATGATACAATGTAAATATCATTAGGTTAGTTATAGAATATAATTTTTAACAAATGTATCTGAAGAAATAAATGATATACTCCCTCCATCCATAAAAATATGCAATTATGGGATCCGTACCGGTCAAATTGATTCAAATTTGACCAAAGATATAATAAAAAGTATTAGTATTTATATCGTTAAATAAAATTATTATAAAAATATATTCTATTACTAATCTAATGGTATATTTTTTGTATAAAAAATGTTAGTACTTTTTTATATAAATTCGGTCAAAGTTTGAATTGTTTGACTCCTCGATAAACGAGAATTGCATGTTTTGTTGGACGGAGGGAGTATATATATATATAATATTATTCACTGTAAACTTAGGTTAAAATTGAGTTCTCATAATTGTATTCTTCGGTGCTATGCGGAATGCCTGCCGTGATCTCGTCGATCTCGATCAGGCCTCCCATCATACCTCACGATCGACTCACGTGGCGCTCACCGCTGAGAGGTGCTGACTGCTGAGGCATGAGCAGCTTAGGCGTCTGCACAGCGCGCAGGTCGATTGAACAGAGCAATGGAGCATGCATAGGAGCACCTGTTCGTTAACTCGTGGTGCAGGCTTACATGGAGGAGAGAGTATAGCAAAAAGTTCCATCATTAGCAAAGAGAGTTCGTTACCCAGCTCGCATGACTCCTTGTACATTTACTGTCCCTGCATTAGTGGCCCACTCCTGCTGATACAATGAAGATGAAAGTAACTACTTCCAAAAGTGTGTGTATATATATATATATATATATATGGTAAATTTTATATACTCCCGGCTCCCATGTTCAATAATCAACATTGTGTATAGATGTATACTTATTTATCACCTTGAGTATGTTTGCATACTTATTTTAAGATACTCGAAATCTTACTGCCTGGAAAAAAATGTAACATAGCCTATATTTTTTTAATATATTACTATAAATGTCATTATAGTACTATATAAAATAAGTATAACCATATACTCTATCTATACATACATACTCAACATAAATATTGTTGAAGATATTTTAGTATGATTATATACTCCGCGTACATATAGTGCGTTAGGCTACATACATCATAAATCTAGAGATATACCACATGAGAATGTGTGTGTGTATATATATATATATATATATATATATATATATATATATATATAAAATCCTACACCCAGTTGTAGAATAGTTATTCTACACTATGAACCAACTTGGGGACCCAAACGGACCCGCCCAGCACGCCCAACCCCTCCCGACCCGCCTTATCCCGCCGCGCACCAGGCGCGCTAATCCCTGCCCACGCGGCCCGGAATTAAATTGGGTGCACCCCGGGTGTACCCTATGCCTGTGCACCCTCATGGTTGATGATTGACATGTGGCGGTAAAGAATATCATGCGGACACCAGATAACATGCGTGGAGAATAAATTTAGAAAATTGCCCACAACATGCGGGAAGTTAGTTCTTGCGAATTTTGCTGGACGTTGCCCACAACATGCCGGAAGTTAGTTCTTGCGAATTTTGCTGGACGTAGGATTTAATTATCTAGACACATGTCAATCATCCACTATGGAGGTGCACAGACACAGGGTGCACGCGGGATACACCCAATTTATTTCCCGCGGCCCACCTCACCTTGTGCGACTGTTTTGGTGTCATGCACGACACCTCTTCCTGCTTTATCTGCTTGAGCAAGAGCATGCAGCGCATGCACAAACCTGCAACGCACTCCTGCTGGCACAGTGCATGTATCGGTGTAAGCCACCAGCATACGCAGCATATTAAAGCAAATTAATTCATGTGTTACTTTTTTATTTTTATTTGCATGCATATTAAGAAGAAAATAATTCAGGTGTTAATAAACCATGCACATGCCTGGAGCTTGGTATAGCCGCCAAACGCGCTACAAATTCATGCAAGTATTTATCAGTATGTGTTGGGGGAAGGGACCATCGGCAGAGGCGCCACGCAGCCTGGCTCAACAAAACGGCCCGCGCACCTTCGCCGTTTATCCCCTGTTTCATCCTGTCAAGTCTCGCAGGTCGCCAATCAAACCTCTGAACTCTGACCCAACCTTCGGAAGTGCTCAGGTACTTTTTGCAGGGAAAGGGCGTGGAGAGCGATGGGAGTGACCCTCGCGCATCTCGCGTACCTTCGCCGAAAGGCCCAGACCTAACTGGTGGCGAAGGACCCCAAGCTCCGCGACCGGACGGATACGTCCGGAGGACGAAGGTCGGCCCTCGTCTTTCCATCGCGAGGTTAAGGCGTGACGACAACGCGGCAGACGACCCTCGCCGGCCTTCGAGGCCATTCCACTTGGAGCGATGGGTCTGGCAAGCGGCAGTGGAGCACTGGCCCGAGGGCAAGCGAGATCGAGGGTCTGGCACTCGATCCCCCCCCTCCCGAAGGTGATAAGAATCAGGTGGCGGCGCGCAGGAAGGAGGCTGACTAGGGTTTTCACCTTAGCTGTGTTTTTACGTTATTACCCCTCCTCCCTGTGTGGAGCCAGGGAATCTTTTCTGTACCCTTTTGTAATTGATCCCATGACCCTTGGTATTCCCTATAAATACCAAGGGGTGAACAGTGTAAACGGGGACGATTTTTTGGGAATAGAGCCACGTCAACCTTGTCTTCGCTTCCTCAACCTTCGTTGTTGCTTCCGACACTTGGTCACCTTCGCCACTCCCCTGTACAAGTGCGGAGGTGGGGCAAGCGCGCCACCAACAGTTTGGCGCCGTCCGTGGGGACCGAAGTTCGAAATGGCAGGAAGCAGGAGAGCGCCCACAGCAAGGGACCGACGCGTCGCCAGTGAGACAGCGACGGTGGTTCCGCCCGCTGAGGAGATTGTGCAACCCTCGGGAGCAGAGGGTGCCATCCCAGAATCTGAAGTCCCGGGCCCCCAGGCCCGAGTGGCGGCACAGCCGCACCCCCACACTTCTGGAGAAGGAGAGGGGAGAGATGAAGAAGAGTTGGGCCTCGAGGCCCTCGAAAGACTTCAAGCTGAGCTGCAAGAGAAGAAGAGGCGCCTGGATCAGCTTGAGAGGCACAACCGGTTGCGCTCGATCAGGCAAAGGGCAGATGAGGCCAGGGAACAGCTTCGCCGAATGGAGGAATCCCTCGCTGCGGCTGAAGCCGAAGCCGAGGGATGGAATGATGAGGAAATGCCCCCGCTGCAAGAGGGAAATGAGGAGCGGGGTCAAGACGACCTTCGTCGCCATCCACCACCCCCACCACCACCAATTCATCCAGAACCACATCCTATGAGGCCACCCAACTATCGCCAACTCTACCCAGATGAGAGAGAGCCTAACCTTCGCAACCAACGAAGACCTCAACAACACCAAATGCCCTATGACCCAAAGTCTCCTCTCTCCCAAATGCTCCAAACCCAACCCTGGCCACCGTGCTACAATCCACAAAACCTGCCCCGCTACGACGGGCTCTCCGACCCTCGCCAATTCATAATGAGCTATGAAGCAGCAGTTCCCGCAGCAGGCGGGGATGAATCAACAATGGCAAAGTCTTTTGTCATCATCTTGCGAGACATTGCACAAACCTGGTACAGCAACCTCCGCCCTGGAATAGTGGATTCCTGGGCCAATCTAAGAGACAAGCTCTGCACAAACTTCAAAGGCATTACACCAGCCCCATGCAACCCCATTGAGTTGTTCAACTGCAAACAAGAAGAGCGCGAACCACTTCAAGATTATTGGCGGAGGTTCATCCAAATCAGAGCAAGAACCCCGGGAATATCCGACGAGGCTGTCATCCTCGCTGTAGTCAGTGGCCTGCGCCCAGGCCCATGCTCTTCGAAATTTGCCAGGAAGCCGGGAAACACAATCGAGGAATTACATGAGACAATGGAAAGATACTGTAGAGCAGACATGGACTTCAGAGCGAAGTCCGATGCTCGGAGGTCGCAGCAGAAGCCGAAGCCGGGGCCACAACCAAGAGTAAACAACCCTCGCCAAGAACAAAGCAACATCGGTGCCATCAACAAACCAATACAATATGAACACCAAGGACGGGGCACTCAACCTCCGAACAACCAAAACCCCCAAGGTTTGCCACCCCCGCCAGATCAACGGAACCAGCAAAAAGACCCCGCGAAAATGTATTGTCATTTCTGTGGTCTTGGAAAGGGGCACACCACCAAACAATGTGAATGCTTTGCGAAGGGAAAAGAGTTCCAAGACTCCAGAAGAGCCGCTTCGGCAGACACACGAACCATCAACCACACCAGGAAACCAAATTTCCACCCACCAAATCCTCCATACCACTATACCCCCATAAACTACGGCCTACCCTCGCAACAAACCATCTACGCTCACCACCCACTCTACAACCAAGCCTCTTATCAGCCAACCACCATCCCACAACGCCAAAATCCACCATACACAGTCACATATCCAACAACCCCTCAAACCCAAACCCCAACCACCCAACAAGTCAACAACGCTTTACCGCCACCACCACCAATACCCGCTCTACCAGCGCCTCAACCTGTCAAACCCGAAACCCAGAGCCAAACGACCATCAACAACCCAACATCAACCTTCGGTGTAACACTAGCTATCACCGGAGGTTCAAATGAAGACCATGGCAACAAGCGGCAGAGAAAAGAACATGCCAGACGGGTGCACCATGTAGCCGTCGAAGGTCCACACAAATTTGGTCGTTGGTCCCACATCCCCATAACCTTCGACTCCAGTGATATGAAGTTGAGAGATTACCCTCACACTGACGCCATGGTGATCGAGACCAATCTAGCAGGGTGGACTGTCACTAAAATTCTGGTCGACACAGGAAGCTCCGCAGACATCCTGTTCGCCTCAACCTTCGACAGCATGAAGCTTGATAGGAACCTCCTGCAACCTGCTGACAACCCTTTATACGGCTTCGGCGGTCAACAAGTGAGAGCCATCGGGAAAATTTCTTTGCCCGTGACCTTCGGCGACCAGATCAACTGCAGAACCGAGCATTTAACCTTCGACGTGGTCGACATGTTCTACCCGTACAATGCCATATTTGGCCGAGGGGTAACCAACACATTCAACGCAGTCATCCACCCCGCTTACCTCTGCATGAAGCTTCCCGCTCCGAAGGGAGTGGTCGCAGTATATGGAGACCAAGACATTGCAAGGGCAGCCGAGGGAACAGTAGCACCAGGACAACGTAATGTCCACAACCTGTCAAAGCCTCAAGCTACAAACCTGAATGACGAAGGTGAGGTGTGCACTAACAAAATAAAGGTGTCACCCAAGGAAGAAACCAAAGAAGTGCAACTCTTCGAGGGTAACGCTGAAAGAAAGGTGTTCATCTCAGCCAACCTAGCCCCTCAATCAGAAAGCGACCTCGTCAATTTCCTCAAAGAAAACTCCGACACCTTCGCCTGGTCCGCGGAGGACTTAAGAGGAGTGAACAGAACCCTGATAGAGCACAGCCTAAACATCAAGCCGGGCTACCGCCCGGTTAAACAAAAGCTCCGCAAAATGTCAGAAGAAAGGAAAGAGGCAGCGAGGGCTGAGGTAAAAAGGCTTTTGGACGCAGGCGTCGTCCGTCCAGTCAAGTACCCAACTTGGCTCTCAAATATGGTCCTAGTCCAAAAGAAGAACAAAAAATGGCGAATGTGCGTGGATTTCACTTGCTTGAACAAAGCTTGTCCGAAGGATGATTTCCCTCTCCCAAACATAAGCACTCTGGTCGACAGAGCGGCAGGTTGCCAAATGCTATCCCTCCTTGATTGCTTTCCAGGCTATCACCAGATTTGTATGAATGAAGAAGACGAGGAAAAAACAAGTTTTATCACACCCTCGGGCACTTTTTGCTTCCGAAGAATGGCAGAAGGCTTGAAAAATGCAGGCTCAACCTTTGCTCGCATGACCTCTGAAGTTTTCAAGGATGAGCATGCTGTCTCTGCCTATGTCGATGACCTGGTTGTCTAGAGTGAACTAAAAGAAAACCACATATCAGACTTATCGAGGGTGTTCAGCAACCTCCGGTCCGCCGGATTGAAACTAAACCCAGAAAAATGCGTTTTCGGGGTAAGCGAAGGTAAACTGCTAGGTTGCATCGTCTCAGCCAGAGGAATCGAATCTAACCCTGAGAAGATCGACGCCATCATGAACATGGAACCTCCGGCGACCAGAAAAGCAGCTCAGCGTCTGTCTGGCCGTTTAGCAGCACTTAGCAGATTCATCTCAAGATCCGCAGAGCGAGAGTTACCTTTCTTTGAAACACTCAGAAGCAATGCTCCATTTAATTGGGGTCCCCAGCAACAAAAGGCCTTCGAGGATTTGAAACAGTATCTGACCAGCTTGACTGCCCTAACCAGCCCAAGCAAGGGAGATCTATTGTTACTCTATGTCGCAGTTTCGCCTCACGCAGCAAGCGCAGTTCTCATCAAGGAGCTCCGCGAAAACAACAAGACCAGACAAGCCCCAATCTACTATGTTTCAGAAACCCTCGAAGGCCCAAAGAGAAATTATTCGGAGCTTGAGAAAATAGCATACGCCGTCGTTATGGCATCAAGAAAGCTCAAGCACTATTTCCAGGCGCACGAGATCCATGTACCTTCGTCGTACCCCCTCGAGAACATTTTCAAAAACAACGAAGCAGTTGGAAGAATAGCAAAATGGGCAGTCGAGCTTAACAGTTACGCTGTGACCTTCGTCGGCAGAACAGCAGTCAAATCACAGGTACTGGCTGATTTCATAGCAGAATGGACACCCGACCCTCGTGCTGGTGAGCTGCGACATGACTAGTTTTGGATCGTTTACGTCGACGGAGCCTAGGGTGCAACCAGAGCCGGTGCCTCGGTCATTCTAATCTCGCCTTCTGGGTCGAAGCTGAGATACGCACGAAGGCTTGACTTCAAATGCACAAACAACTTCGCTAAATACGAGGCTGTGATTCTGGCACTTTCAAGACTACGGTCGTTGTCAGTCCGAAGGGCACTCATCAACACAGACTCTCAGGTCATTGCGGGGCACATTGAGAAGAACTACAAAGCAAAAGATCCAGAGCTTCAAAAGTATTTTCAATATGTCCGAAGGTTAGAATCTTTCTTCCTCGGCATAACTGTAAAAGCAATATCAAGGACGGAAAACAGCGAGGCAGATTGCCTAGCTAAAGCAGCCGCTCAACAATTACAGCTTCCACCAGATGTGTTCTACGAGGTTACCACTCGGTCAGCTTTCGAAGCTTCTGAAATCAGCGTCAAGCTGATCAGCGCAATTCAGTGCGAGGATTGGAGAGCACCTATCATGGCCTACATCAAGGGGCTCCATGAATCAAACAACAGAGAAGAAGAAAACAGACTAAAGCAAAGAGTGCGAGGGTACAAGATTGTTGACAACACCTTGTACAAAGCTTCGGTAACCTCGCCATGGCTCAAATGTGTGTCACAGTCCGAAGGCAATGACATTCTCAAGCTCATCCACGAGGGCATCTGTGGTTCTCACAACGGCCCGAGGGCTCTAGTCGGCAAAGCGTTCCGGCAGGGTTTCTACTGGCCAACAGCATTAAGAGATGCGGAAACCATCGTCAAGCATTGCGAGGGTTGCCAACTGATGTCAAAGAACCAAAACGCTCCAGGGGCACCTACAACTCTCATATGCCCAACCTGGCCTCTGCAAAGGTGGGCGATCGACCTCGTAGGCCCACTACCGACGGCTCCAGGGAACCTTCGCTACGCGGTGGTAGCTGTGGAATACTTCACAAAGTGGATTGAAACAAGGCCATTGTCCTCCATCACTTCCCTCGCAGTAAAAAAGTTTTTCTGGCAACAAATAGTCTGTCGCTTTGGAGTTCCTCAACATCTAACCGTCGACAATGGCACTCAGTTTGACAGTGAGGTCTTCAAAGAATTCTGTGCGCAAATTGGGACAATGTTATGCTTCGCCTCCGTCCGGCACCCGCAATCCAGCGACCTGGTTGAAAGAGCCAATGCGACAATATTCCAAGCCATATCCAAAAAGTTGCAGGGTAGACCTAAGGGTAAATGGGTCGATGAACTACCCTCGGTCACCTGGTCTCACAACACCTCAGAATGCAGAGCAACAAAATTCACTCCTTTCAAACTTTTGTTCGGCGAAGAAGCGGTGCTTCCAGAAGAACTAAAATACGGGTCGCTCAGAACAACCCTCGCACCTGACGAGCAAGCCCAACCGCTTGATAAAGACCTACTCGAAGAAGCAAGATGCAACGCAGTGCACAACCTTCGTAAGTACCAAGAAGAAACCAAAAAATGGAGAGATAAAAAGATCAGAATCAAAGATTTGCAGAAGGGTGACCTCGTCCTCATCAGAAAACAAAACGCCAGCTTGGCGGGAAAATTTCAGCCCAAGTGGACAGGTCCATACTTGATTGTGGAAAGCAATCGCCCCGGTTCTTTCCACCTCTCCGACAGCGAAGGAAACATCCTGCCTCACACCTGGAACATCGACGACCTTCGCAAATACTACCCATAGCGGAGCCTTAGCGAGCCCTCGCATTATGTAATTTGTTGCTTCTTCCATCTTCTATGAATGTAACAAACAAAAGGAGCTGCACTCTTTTTCCTTACGAAGGGGCGTAAGGTTTTTTAACGAGGCAGTATCCAAACCCTTAATACAGGCTAGAACCCCAAAAAAGTAAAATCTCCAACTTATTACTTTTACTAACAAACATCAAAAAAGCACTTCTTTTTCAAAGAGCGCTACAATCGATGAAAACCCACTAAGATTGCTTCGAAAAACAACTCTTTTTCTTTTCAAAGCAAACTTCACCTCCACCCAAGATAAGGGGAGGCGCGAAGTCCAAAAAAGTCGAGCACCCTGGCAAAAACGACAGGGGCTCGCAAAAAGCAAACTTCACCTCCACCTAAGATAAGGGGAGGCGCGAAGTCCAAAAAAGTCGAGCACCCTGGCAAAAACGATAGGGGCTCGCAAAAAGCAAACTTCACCTCCACCTAAGGGGAGGCGCGAAGTCCAAAAAAGTCGAGCACCCTCGCAAACACGCCAGGGGCTCGCGAAAAGCAAACTTCACCTCCACCAAGGGGGAGGCGCAAAGTCCAAAAAAGTCAAGCACCCTCGCAAACACGACAGGGGCTCGCAAAAAGCAAACTTCACCTCCACCTAGGGGGAGGCGCGAAGCCTAAATGAGTCGAACACCCTCGCGAAACGCGAGCCTCGCTAAAAAAAAGGGGGGCGTCACTGTTTTTCACAAAACATCTGTGTAACGAAACGCGAGCCTCGCTAAAAAGAAAGGGGGCGTCGCTGTTTTCAACAAAACATCTGTGTAACGAAACGCGAGCCTCGCTAAAAAGAAAGGGGGCATCGCTGTTTTTTTACAAAACATCTCAGCGTAACGAAACGCAAGCCTCGCTATTTCGCTTCCTGAGCTAAACATTGCATGCAACAAAACAGCGCAGTGTCGGACGGCCAACGAGCCTTGTCAATATCCGATAACGAGTAAGGAATCGTAACGACATAAAACCAACATTCAGTGTTCCCGTTCATTTACAAATTAGCTTCACTAACGACAAACAAATCATGGAAAATTACAAAAATTACAAGGAACCTTCGCTCCCTTCAAGTAACATCGAATCATCAGAGCCCTCGCTACCCTCCTCAAACTCTGGCTCCACCGCAACAATGGGTCCCCACAACAAAGGAGCTGCCGGAACAATTGGCAGCTCCCCAGATAAAACCCTAGCCCGATACATATACGTACGGCCTACATCACTGACCTCCAAAGGTTCCTCTTTTGGGACCACTAACGATCCGTCCGAGCCTAAATCTAATTCGGTCCGCCCAAACAAGTACTCCAAGGCTGTGTTCTCATCAATATCATCATCAATTCCAACTTGCGAGGATGAAGAAGCACCAAATAAGTAACGGGTGGCCTGCCGGTCAGTAAAGTCCGCCTCGCGCCAAAAACGGCTCGACCTGCTATTTTTTAAATCGTACCTTCGTACCTTCGACCACCAAAAACGCTCGAAGGTCAGTGAGGGGTGTTTCAGCTTAGCACAAGTCCAAGATTCGCCAGTTACAAAAATATCTTGATAGTTTAACGTCAGGGGCGTCACATCAAACACTTCTAGCATGGTTCCATCAGGAACCTGCATTACAATAGAATTAAAAAGTATCGTCAAGTCTTTCCACCTAACTCACACATTACAAAATAACCTTCTCATCCATACAATCCTAAATTCTCACACCTGCTCGTCTCCCCCGTGCTCGCCTGTTTCAACCCCACCAGTGGCAGCATCCACACCTTCAGCAGGTGCCTCCTCCATGGCCACCCCCTGCTCGACACCTTTGCTAGTGGTCAGGGCATCAGCGATCAAAGCTTCAGCCTCGACTGGTGCAACCTCGGCAGAACTAGGAGCAGGAACAACTTCGGAGCTACCACCAGCATCAATGGCCGCAGGCGGCGAAGGCATCGCCTCCCTCCGAGCCTGCAAGCACAAATAAAAGAAAAGAAACCTAAGTCAACACCAACTCAATAATCATTAAAACAAAGCCAAAAAACCAGTCTACCCAATAACGCGAACCTGACGAGTAGCCTCGGCAGCTTCCTCGAAAGCAAGAGCGCGGCCACCGCCAGCAATCCAAAACCGGCGAAGCAAGCGCAGCGCACAATTCCGAACCTCGGCGTCCGCAACCTTCATTTGACGCACCTCGTCTACGGTTGGAAACTTATGGCTAGGTTTCTTAATTTTGCGAAGGTGTTCGCAATCTGCCTGATGAAGCGTACCAGCCATCGCCAGGGCTCCGACATACCCACCAAAATCTGCAGCATTCCCAACCAACGAGCTAAACACATCCAGCTCATTACATAACCAACCTTCAAAACCCGCTGCGTCTCCAGCATGCAGCGGTTCCCCGGCAGAACCTCCGGCTTCGGTCAAGCATGTATCTATCTTATTTTTAACCCTCGCCATGCTTTCCCGCCAAGCCTCGGCTTGGGTAGCCAGCTCTGAGGACAGCTCCTCTATGCGCTTGTTCGCAGCCACCAAGTCCTTGTCCTTTTGCCGGTTAATAGCCAGGAGCTCCGCGTTGCTATTCGCAACCTCTTGCGCTTCCTCTCGCGACTTCTTAACCTTTTCCAAAGCAGCTTTGAGCTCAATCTCTTTGTGTTCCAAACTCTGGCGAAGCTCCTTATTAGCCTTCTCCGCATCACTCAACCGGTCATTCAGGTAGTGGAGATTGTAACTCGCCCTCCGGCGCGCCGACCGGTTGAGAAGCATCAGCTCAGCTACATTGACATCAATATCATCGTGAAGTCCCTCCAAGGGCTCGTTGGCCAGCCGAAGCTCCGCCTCTGGCACACAGATACGGTTGAACACCCGACCCAGAAAGCGCCTTTCCTCCGGAGCACACTGCAAGTGACATTCTCGAAGGTCCGGACTCGTGAAAAGTTCAGTCGCCGGGTCGGAAACTCCAAGTTTCTTCGCATAATAAGGAAGACATGACCGGCTAGCTTCGCCATACGACCTCTTCCCCGGGGTCCGGTCCGATTTGGCGTCACCCTTAACCTCGAAACCTTCGACCCAGATGTGCGAGCCAGCAAACTCGGGAAACGACCCTCGCGGAGGACTTTCTGGCTCAAAGTCCCGTATGATGTCATCAATGCTCCGCGCAGCCGTAGCACCAACACTGGACGAGGCTATTCCTTTCCCTCGAGCATCCTCGATGGATACGTCTTCTTCGGAGTTACCCCCGCTACTTGACGTATCACTATCCTCGTCGGAGGAATCCTCGTCAGTACCGCCCTCCTTCTCTTCCTTCTCCCTTTCCTCCTCATCATCATCGGAGCCACCCTCGTCATCCGAGATCTGAACCAAAGCACCAATACCGCCCACGCGGGGCACCCGTCCTCCAGTCTTCCCAGTGCCTCGACCGCTCGAAACAAGGGCCGAGGATGAGGAAGTGGCGGTACCTCCTGAGCCGACGACGACCTTCGTCGCAAGTGTTTTAACTCGACCACCGGCGCCGCCGCGTCCTCGGCCACGACCCCTCTTCGGCCGAGAAACAACTTCCCCCTCCGCAGAAGCACGTTTCCTTTTCTTTGGCGCATCTTCGCTCGACGGGGCAGGCCAACTCACATACTGAACCCCAAGGCTGTCAAACATCCTGTTAACCCGACCTCCGCTACCTATCGAGCTATGGATCGCTTTAGTCTCCAACGCGGAAAGCTTCCCAACAAGTTCCACCGCCCACCCCTGAACACGCTTGTAGACTGCTTCGACCCCATCCTCTCGCCTGGGAAATTTCTTCAAAAGTTTATCCCAAACCTTATCAAGGTCAACCTTCGGCTTCTTCAAGCCCTTACCCTCGTACCTCGAGTCTTCCACGACTGCAAACCACGCTTGTCTTCGGCTGAGGGGCCAAATCTTAGCACAACAGTACTCCTCGACCAAGTCGCGAGCACACTGAGACCGCGCCACAACCCTCAAACAATCAACACAAGCGTGAGCCTCGGAGCTCATCATAGCTTCGACGCTAACATCACCAAGTGGCGAAAGCTCGCCGCAGAGCTCTGCATTCCCACTAAGCTTATAATAAAACCAGGACTCCTGCCACCCACTGGTCCACTTATTTTTCTGGGCCTGCACCGGCAACTCCGACCCAGCGCGATGGCAAAAAGTGTACACTGCAAACTGTCCAAGACTGGTGTTACCTCCGCGATCCGAGATCTTGCGAGGTTGCATGTGCACTCGATGGGTCCGAACAAACCCCTCAACATGAGGAACAATACCCTGAGAGCGGCACGCCCAGATATAAACTGAAATCTTTGTAAAGCACGAGGGTGTGAGCTGGTGGAAGCGCAAGTTGAACCTTCGCAGAACTGAGGTCACAAAAGAGTCAACAGGAAAGCGGAGACCGGCTGAAAAAAATTCCTCAAATACATCAACCTCATCTGCATCCGGCTTCGGCATCGTCTCCCCGGCACTAGTCCTCGCTTTACCTTCCTCAATCCAACCCCATCTGACGTAAGACGCAATCTCCGCAGCGCAAACTCGGCTGAGTCCGAACTCGAAGGTAATCCCCTCATCCGCGGCTGTGGGAGAAACAACGCGAGCAGTCTGCTTCAACCTAGCCATCTCTTCAGCTGCTAACGCTATCGAACAACGAACGCGTGTCTCAACCCTCGCAGACAAGCTAAAACAAACCTTCGCTGCAAGCAAATTGCAACAGCAGGATGGCTATAGCAGAGGAGGGCACAATCCATACCCCTCACCCACCCCTTCTATTTATAGGCCGGATGGCGGAGCGCCCCACCCAATAAAACCGGCACAAAAAACAAAACGGACCCCAGTTCAAAAACAATACAACGGCCCGGCCCAAAAGCAGCCGCGGGCGTCGCTGCCAAGGATCCCGTCTCATTTCCCGTTAAAAGGCGCTGCTTGGGCCTAAACACTGTTCTTTAGATCCAAGGCAACGAGGGGCTACTGTTGGGGGAAGGGACCCTCGGTAGAGGCGCCACGTAGGCTGGCTCAACAAAACGGCCCGCGCACCTTCGCCGTTTATCCCCCTGTTTCTTCCTGTCAAGTCTCGCAGGTCGCCAATCAAACCTCTGAACTCTGACCCAACCTTCGGAAGTGCTCAGGTACTTTTTGCAGGGAAAGGGCGTGGAGAGCGATGGGAGTGACCCTCGCGCATCCCGCGTACCTTCGCCGAAAGGCCCAGACCTAACTGGTGGCGAAGGACCCCAAGCTCCGCGACTGGACGGATACGTCCGGAGGACGAAGGTCGGCCCTCGTCTTTCCATCGCGAGGTTAAGGCATGACGACAACGCGGCAGACGACCCTCGCCGGCCTTCGAGGCCATTCCACTTGGAGCGATGGGTCTGGCAAGCGGCAGTGGAGCACTGGCCCGAGGGCAAGCGAGATCGAGGGTCTGGCACTCGATCCCCCCCTCCCGAAGGTGATAAGAATCAGGTGGCGGCGCGCAGGAAGGAGGCTGACTAGGGTTTTCACCTTATCTGTGTTTTTACGTTATTACCCCTCCTCTCTGTGTGGAGCCAGGAAATCTTTTCTGTACCCTTTTGTAATTGATCCCATGACCCTTGGTATTCCCTATAAATACCAAGGGGTGAACAGTGTAAACGGGGACGATTTTTTGGGAATAGAGCCACGTCAACCTTGTCTTCGCTTCCTCAACCTTCGCTGTTGCTTCCGACACTTGGTCACTTTTGCCACTCCCCTGTACAAGTGCGGAGGTAGGGCAAGCGCGCCACCAACAGTATCTTTAAGTATTTTTTGAATATGTTCAAGTATTTTTATGAGTATCTTCGAGTATTTTAATCAGTAGCTTGGTACATTTCAGTAGTTGCTAGTACCTTTAGAGTAGTTGTTAGTATCTTCCACTATATTGTCATTTTCTTTAAGTAGTTTATTACCATCTTTGAGTATTTTGTCAGTAGCTTGGTACAGCCCATAATATAATTTTACTAGTTGCTAGTACCATTTAGTAGTTGTCAATATCTTCAAACATTTTATCAGTATGTTCGAGTATTTTGTCGGTAGCTTGGGATAGTTGGTACTATAACTTCAGTACTTATTGGTGCCTTTAAGTAGTTGTCAATATCTTCAAATATTTTATCAGTATCTTTATTACAGCTGGTTCTATAAATTCAGTAGTTGTCATTATTTTTAAGTATTTTTTTGTCAGTTTATTGTTACAACCTGCACTATAATTTAAGTAGTTACTAGTACCTTTTAAGTAAGTATTTTGTCTGTATTTAGTTGTAAGTATTTTGTTAGTATTTTATCAGCTGGTACTATAAATCCAGTAGTTGTTAACATGTTGTTTCAGTGATTGTTAGTATCATCCTTAGTATTTACTGACATTTTCTTTAGTGTTTTTAGTATTTTTTTTTATTTTTTATGTTCTTTCGTGTTCTTCAGTATCTTTAAGTACCTTTCAGTAGTAATCAGTATTTTTGTCAGTATTTTATTCACTCGGTAGTTTGTTAAGGGCACTCCTAACGTAGAAATCATCATAGTTTCTATCCCTATTAATTACATTGCCACGTAGGCATTTTGCTGATGTGGCAGACAATTTAATGAAGAGAGAGTAAAAAACGTAGACTTGGTTTCTTACCTAGAAAGGACGTCTTTGTGCGGAACGTGGCGGATGGAAATCATCGAAACTGCGTTGAAGAGGAGCGCGTGATTTCCATGGATCCCGTGCGCGCTGGCGGAGCTCGTACTACTGTCACTGCCGGTGCGGATGGAGCTCGCGCAACCGCAATCGCCGCCATGAATGGAGCGCTGCCGCTTGGAGCTCGCGCGGCCGCTATCGCCGGCGCGGACAGAGCACGCGCGGCTGCCGCATCCACGGACGGAGCTTGGAGCTCGCGCGGCTGCTATCGCTTGCGCGGACGGAGCACGCGCGGCTGCCGCATCCACGGATGGAGCTTGGAGCTCGCGCGGCCGCTATTGCCGCCGCGGACAGAGCACACGCGCGGCTGCCGCATCCACAGACGGAGCTCGTGTGGCCCACCCAAACCGCACCGCGCCTGGTCCGGCAACAAATCACGTCGATTGATTGTTTGTCGTCGAACACCTCGCCAGCCGTCATGCGCACATCCATGGGCGCGGGCGGCTTCGCCATCCACTCCGCCCCTGGATGCCCCAGCGACAGCCTGCCGTCCGCGTCCATCTCCTCCCTCGATGGCACTTGCATCCGCGGCCACCACATACTGTGCCGAGCTCGGCCTTGGCAACCATAGACGATGATGGCAACGAGCCCTCCTCGCCGGGCAAGTGTAGGCGCGGATGTCGCAACCGGACGACAGGTCACCACACGGGCAAGGACCCGGTCACCGCCGAAGGCTGTTGCCGTCGCATGGGTGCTGGCAGCCTGGGCACCGGCGTGTGCACGTGATCCTCAACTACCATTGTGAGCTACAGGATTCTTGGCGTAGCTAATCTCTTTTGTTTGTGCTGCATATTAAATTTTTTTCCTATAGAAACTACTTCCAGATATCATGCATTGGGGAGAATAGTTTCTAGTTGTTAGGTGTTAAAGTTATAGAAACTATGGATGATTTCTGTATTGGGAGTGCGCTAAGGCCAACGACGACGCCATGGATAGGCAGCTCGAGCCTAAAGGCGCTCGACTCTCTGTTTTGGCTCGCAGGTGGAGTGGTGGAGCTTCCGGGCTAAAGACTGGAGCACAGTAGTAGCCTGCACTTGCAGATGTCGATGATGTCCTTGCTGAACCTGTACTGCTGGAGGCACAGAGCAGCCTGCACCTGCAGATGTCGATGATGTCGTTGCTGAACCTGTACTACCGGAGGCACATAGCACACTAGCAGCCAGCAGTAGCAATGCGCCCCTCCGGGGATCTTGCATGCGCCGCCGCCCACCACCTGTCCAATGCCGTCCCCTGCTGCCTGCCGCAACCTCTTGCCCGTGCGGCCATTCGCCGCAGCCACCCGAGCCTCATGCGCGAGCGCCGCCGTCGTTCTCACCGCGTGTTCCGCGCGTGGGAATCTGGGGTGTCGAGGGTGAGACTGGATCTGTGTTGGTTAGTTACAGGCGGGTTGGGCCGATCTGTGTTGGTTGGCGTATGGTGTAGAATAATATTCTACTATAATAGCACTGCCGTATATATATTCTATGTATTACCATGAGTAGTAAATATTAATTAGTACCTAAGACCACCGACCCACCGCCACTCAAGTCAAACCCCCAGCAGCAACATCACCCATCCGCCCAAGCGGCCCGACCCAGTTTTTTTTTCTGCCGAGGCCCACGACCCACCACCACACCTCTGGAGCTCCTGACCCACGATCTTTATAGTTTCATCCACTCGCTCTCGCCTGCTCCCTATCACCCGTCGCCGTCGCCGATGCAGCTCGTCAGCCGCCGGCACCGCCCCTCAAACCTCCCCCACCGGCACCGCCCCACAACCCACCACCATGTCAACGCGCACCTAAACCCATCCCACCGGCGCCGCGCCTAAACCCCCCACAAACACTCGACACACCAAGGGAGGACCGAGGCGGATTCGCCGGCCGGCGGTGGCTTGCAGCGCGCATGCTCGGTCGCGCATTAGCCAATTGGGCCTGCTCGGGGAGGTGCAACCGCCGGCGACGCTCTGTAAGTGCAATCAAGCTCTAAGTGGGTTTCGGTATTGATGACCACCGAATTAAAGGACTAATGAGATTTGTTGAGTTGACAAGCAGGGAATAGCAAATGAAAGGATGCCATATATGACAGATGGTACCAAATTGTTTACTTGATGGTTTCCGACTCAAAGGAGGTTTAATTTGTTTTCATTTCGAATTTGAGTTTAGGAATGTCGTACTATCGAGAGAGATTCTAGCACCTACAGTCAAATTGTGTTACCAATGCTCAATCTTTGCCAAAAGGATATACTTCCAGCCACCTTTCTAACCCCACAAGTTTCATCTTCATCTATTCATTTTGGGGAGATCGTCAGTGCCGATCATAACCGGACTGCCCAGACTATATATACCTTTTCAGAAAGCCCAAAAACGACCCAGTCAACCAGTGCTTCTTCCAGCTCGCATTATGACCGTTGCAAAGGCTCTCCTCTCTCTCTTACTCCTCCATTGTTGCTCCCAAAGCTTTCAAGTGGATCTCCCATTCCAACCACTAAAATTTGAAAGAGAGGGAAGCAAAACTCGATTAGAGAGCAGATCCATTGATTCCCAAAGTCTAAAGAGCATTGGTTCATGTTTGGTCGGAGGTTCCAGGGTTTATTACTCTTGGAGCTTGCTCTAAGCCAGCTAGGCGTCGCCCTTGAGCTTGCCAACGATTGTGGCAGCCTAGGGAGGTTTGTAACCATCATCTTGCAGCTAAGAAATCACCCCTCATCTCAAGAGTTAGCTCTCTTGACTTGAGAACGAGGAAAGGGCAAACCTAAGTGGTGAGCTTGAGCCTTGGTGGCATACCTCAACAACGTGGAGTAGGTTAACCTTTGTGGTGAACCGAACCACGGGATAAATCCTTGTGTCACCTTGTGCTTTGGTTTACTTTTCATTTGTGAAGTGATTTCTAGAGTTTGAGCTCATACTTGTGTTTTAAGTTCTGGTATATATGTGAACTATTTCATTCTGCTGAAAGCTCATACTCTCTATGTGTAACATTCTGTCTTATACTCGCGAAGCTCGATTTTCATCTTACCCAGATCGGCAGTGCCGATCAAGTTATTAACAGAATTGAGTTTTGAGTTTTGACAGGCCTATTCAACCCCCCTTCTAGGCCTCCAGAGATCCTACAAGTGGTATCAAAGCAGGTTACCTTGTATACGCTTCACCGCGTGAGGTATGGAGATCGGAGACAGATCGAGAGGTGTGAAGAAGGCGGATGTGCACTTTGAGGATGAGAGCAGCGAGCTCAGGGCTTCCACAGCGCATGGCCATCCTCTTCCTCAAGCCCAACCAACATCGACAAGCCCGTCGATCCGGTTGAGAAAGAGAGGAAGAAGGAAGAAAAGAGATTAAGAAGAGAAGCTCGGGAAAAGCAAAGAGAGATTGATAGATTGCTCGAAGAGAAGAGAGAAAGAAAAGAGTTGAGAAGAAAGATTCGAGCAACAAGAGAAGAAGAGAAGAATGAGAAGGCCAAAGAAAAATCCAAGAAGAAAGCCGATCCTCCTCCAAGTGAGTCATCAAGTAGCTCTGATGATGCTGATGATGATGAATCCTACCACAAGAAGAAAAACAAGAAGAAGGAGAAGGATGAGGACATCAGCAACAACAAGAAGAAATACTCCGTCGTATCCTTCAACTATTCTTATTTGACTAACCATGATCGCAAGTCTTTCATCAACGTGCCCACAGGAAAGTTGCCTCATTTCGATGGGACCAACTTTGTTAAGTGGAAGCACTTGATGAGAGCTTATCTTATTGGTCTTCACCCCGGTCTTTGGGAGATTTTGTGCAGGGGATTTGAGCCACTGGTTGATCTTGAAGACCCCACGAATGAAGAGATGGTGGCTGTCCATCTCAACGGACAAGCCACAAGTGTGCTTCTAAGTGCACTAGATGGTGAAGAGTACAATAGAGTATTGGGTGTTGATGTTGCCAAGCAGATTGGGGACACCTTGCACATTGCCCATGAAGGGGTAGACAATGTGAGGAAAGCTAGAGTTGACTTGTTGATGGCCAAGCTCAACCGGTTTGTGATATTGGAGAATGAAGGGCCACAAGAGATGTTTGATAGGTTGATGACCATAGTTGGAAAAATTAAGGCTATGGTTGTGATGAGTTGGATGACCACAAGGTAGTGAAAGTTATGTTAGAGGCATATCTACCAAGGAATAAGACTGTGGTCACTTTGATTAGAGACAAGAAGAAGTTTGAGAAATTCACTCCAAATGATGTGCTTGGAATTATATTGACTCATGACATGCAAAAAGAAGAAGCAAATGAGAGAAGGAAACTTGGTGAGTTGCAAGCCAAGTTGGATGGCCTCAAGATCAAGGATGTAGCACTAAAGGCAAAGAAAACAAGCAAGCCAAGCACCTCAAACAAGAGCAAGGGCAGCAACCAAGCAACTACAAGCAAGGCAAAGGCATCTAAGCAAACTCAAGATCAAGAAGCTACAACATCATCATCAAGTGAAGAAATAAGTGATGGTGAAGATTGTGAAGAGATTGGTGACATGGCACTTTTCATTAAAAGATACAACAAGAGGTCGAGAAAGCAAGGCTACAAGTTCACTAAGAGGAAGTTTCCAAACAAGAAGAAGAGGCTTTGCTACAATTGTGGTAGCACCGAGCACTTTATTGCAAAGTGCCCACATGAGCTCAAAGATGGCAAGTACAAGAAGGACAAGAAAGAGAGCAAGCATGAGTACAAGAGAGGTCATAGGGACATGGGAGAAGCTCACATTGGTCATGAATGGGATTCAACGAATGAAGCATCAAGTGAGGAGGATGAGAAAATCACAACCGTGGCCATTCAACATTCATCCTCCACACCAAAGCTATTTGAAAACTTGACCGATGACGAGCACCACAACTCTCACATTTGTCTTATGGGCAAAAGTGAGAAGGTAAAATCTATTCCCACTCCCTCTCTAACTCTAAATGATATCTCTAGTAGTGATCTTAGTGATACCTCTAGTGATGATGAATCTAGTGATGAAGAGATGGACAATCTAACTAGAAACTTGGATAAAAAGACCAAACTCTATATCACTAAGATATTGGAGGAATTAGAGAAAGTTCAAGTTGAGCTAGCTACTAGGGATAATGATATCATTGCAAAAGAGAACATTTACATAGCTAGCAAGGAAGCTCTTGCATTAGAGAGAAGTGAGGTGGCTGCCTTGCATAAGGCCTTGGCTAGAGAGCAAGAAAGCCATGCTATCACAAAGAATGAAAATGTTGCACTCAAGCAAATGTATTGTAACTTGGATGAAAAGTACAAGGAGCTTGAGTTGAAATATAACATTCTCTGGACAGCAACTCACATCCCTCTAAGGCAACGAATGAATCTACTCCCTCCACTAGCCAAGGATGTGGAAAATGTTATAATCTTGATATGAATGCTTATTCCACTAACCTTGCAAATATGGAGGGAATGAAAAAGGAAATTGCTGGGCTCAATGAGATGATTGGTCAAGGGTGCAACAACAAAGGTATACACATAGGTACCAAGAAGATGAATGACCAAAACAAGCCCAAGTACATAGATGGAAGGCATCCTTTCATCAAGGATGGTTTGGGTCACACAAAAGGAGGCAAAACCAATGGAAGAAAGAAGGTAAATGGATATGAATGTGTTCATTTCATGAGCAAGGGCAAGATTGGTACAGATAGGCCTGCACAGATGTCGGCACAGCAACCAACCAGATTAGCTCGACCAAGTCTGGTCAGCAGTGTCGATCCCTGTAAGAAAGGGAAGGCCACCAATCATGCCCCTGGTCAGAACAAGCACAAGAAGTTGGTGTATTTGCCCAAGAAGGATGCCCAGAAACCAAAGAAATCAATGTGGGGCAATCCAAACGCCTACAAGTACCAACCAAAGGCACAATCCCCTCGACAAAGTTTATCATCTTGTTTTGTCTTGAAGAACAACAACAAGGGGAATGTGTATGCCAAGTATATTGACAAAGGAACTAATGTTTACTTGCATACTTCCATTTGGGTTCCGAAGATTCTTGTGACTAACATGCAAGGCCCCAAAAACATTTGGGGACCTAAACCAAAGAACTAATTTGTCTTGCAGGCATATTCCTCCGGTGGATCAAGTTGGTGCTTGATAGTGGATGTACAAATCATATGACCGGAGATAGGAGTATGTTTGTCTCATACTCTCCCATGATCAACTCACATGACAACATTGTCTTTGGAGACAATTCCAAAGGGGGAGTAAGAGGTTTTGGTAAAGTGGCTATTACTCTTGATCATACACTTTCAAATGTTTTACATGTTGATTCGTTGGGATACAACTTGTTGTCTATTTCACAACTTTGTGAGATGGGTTACAATTGTCTCATCACGAATGAAGGTGTGGAAGTCTTTAGAAGGGAGGATTCCTCTATTGTCTTTATGGGTCATCACAAGAACAAGCTTTACCTAGTGGATTTCACTAAGGGCAAAGTCAATCTTGAGACTTGTTTATTGGCAAAATCTAGCATGGGCTGGCTTTGGCATCGCCGACTAGCTCATGTTGGGATGAGGAACTTGGCCAAACTTCTAAAAGATGAACACATCCTTGGACTAACAAATGTTCATTTTGAGAAAGATAGGATATGTAAAGCATGCCAAGCCAGAAAGCAAGTAGGTGTACCTCACCCACCAAAGAGCATCATGACCACCAACCTTTGGAGTTGATTCACATGGATCTCTTTGGACCGGTTTCCTACCTTAGCATCGGGGGTAACAAATATGGTCTTGTTATTGTTGATGATCATTCTCGTTTCACTTGGGTGTTCTTTTTGTATGACAAGAGCCAAGTGCAAGAGAAGGTGAAGATATTTGTGAGAAGAGCACAAAAGGAATTTGGTCTTCCAATCAAGAAGATAATAAGTGACAATGGGACCGAATTCAAGAACACCCCTGTTGAAGCATTTCTTAATGAAGAGGGCATCAAGCATGAGTTTTCAACTCCATATACCCCTCAACAAAATGGTGTAGTAGAGAGGAAGAACCGCACACTCATTGACATGGCAAGGACAATGCTAGATGAGTACAAGACGCTGGACATCTTTTGGTGTGAAGCCGTCAACACCGCTTGCCATGCCATCAACCGCCTCTACCTACATAAGAAGTTGAAGAAAACCTCATATGAACTTCTAACCGATAACAAACCAAAGGTGTCTTACTTTAGAGTGTTTTGGTGCAAATGTTTCATACTTAACAAGAAACCCAAAGTCTCTAAGTTTGCACCTAAAGTTGATCAAGGTTTCTTACTTGGCTATGGATCAAATGAGCACGCCTACCGTGTCTTCAACAAGACTTCCGGTCGGGTTGAAGTAGCGATAGATGTGACATTTGATGAATCTAACGGCTCTCAAGAAGAGCAAATTGATCTTTTTTTGTAGGAAAAGAGGATCCACCTTGTGAAGCAATCAAGCAATTGGCCAATGGAGATATTAGGCCATAAGAAAATGAAGTTGTTGATCTGGAGACTTCACCAGCAGCTGCTACAACTACTTCCACTAACACACCTGATGCAGATTTGCAGCAGACCCCTGCTACAAGCAGGGTGGTCGGCAGTGCCGATCACAAGGTCGGCAGTGCCAACCCTCCCTCTGCAGCAGCAGCTGATCCAACTTCACCTCCAAGACTGAACGTAGAGCCCATATTTGAACAAGAAGAAGATGGAGGTTCAGAAGATGTACATGAAGATGTTGAGCATCCCAAGCTGAGGCAAATGATTCAACAGGATCATCCCGTTGACAACATACTTGGGAGTCTTCGAAAGGGGGTAACAACACAATCTCAATTAACAAACTTTTGTCAATTTTACTCGTTTGTTTCCTCCTTAGAACCTCTTAAGGTAGAGCAAGCACTAGATGATCCGGATTGGGTCATGGCCATGCAAGATGAGCTCAACAACTTTGAGAGAAACAAAGTATGAAAGCTTGTGGAAAGATCAAGTACCAATGTCATTGGCACCAAATGGGCCTTCCGCAACAAGCAAGATGAAAATGGTGTGGTGACAAGGAACAAGGCAAGATTGGTTGCTCAAGGCTTCACTCAAGTAGAGGGCTTGGACTTTGAAGAAACCTATGCACCGGTAGCTAGACTTGAAGCAATTCGAATGCTTCTTGCCTATGTTGTCCATCACAACTTCGAGCTATTCCAAATGGATGTGAAGAGTGCATTTCTCAATGGCCCCATACAAGAGCTTGTCTATGTGGGGCAACCACCAGGATTTGAAGATCCAAAGTTCCCGGACCATGTCTTTCAACTCCAAAAGGCGCTCTATGGGCTCAAGTAAGCACCAAGAGCATGGTATGAATGCCTTAAGGAATTCTTGCTCAAACAAGGCTTTGAAATAGGCAAAGTTGATCCTACTCTCTTTACTCACAAAGTTGGAAATGATATATTTGTGTGCCAAATATATGTCGATGACATAATATTTGGATGTACTAACCTTTCATTGTGTGAAGAGTTTAGCAGGGTGATGACCAAGAGATTCGAGATGTCTATGATGGGTGTGAATTGAAGTTCTTCCTTGGGTTTCAAATCAAGCAAATGAAGGAAGGAACTTTCATTAGTCAAACAAAGTACACTCATGATATGCTAAGAAAGTTTGACATGGTGAATGCCATGCCCATCAAGACTCCAATGCCAACCAACGGGCATCTTGATCTCAATGAAGAAGGGAAAGCCGTGGACATCAAGGTATATCGCTCCATGATCGGCTCTCTACATTACTTATGTGCATCTAGGCCGGACATAATGCTTAGTGTGTGCATGTGTGCTAGATTTCAAGCTAACCCGAAAGAGTGTCATTTAATGGCCGTTAAGAGAATCTTGAGATATTTAGTGCACACTCCTAACCTTGGCTTGTGGTATCCCAAGGGTTCCAAGTTTGATTTACTTGGGTATTTGGATTCCGATTATGCCGGTTGCAAAGTAGATCGAAAAAGCACTTCGGGAACAAGTCAATTCCTTGAACGGTCCCTAGTGTCTTGGAGCTCTAAGAAGCAAAATTGTGTAGCCCTATCCACTGCCGAGGCCGAGTATGTTGCAGCCAGAGCTTGTCGCGCTCAATTGCTTTGGATGAGGCAAACCCTTTGTGATTTTGGATGTCATTTTACCAAAATCCCATTGCTTTGTGACAATGAGAGTGCTATCAAGCTAGCAAATAATCCCGTGAGTCACTCAAGAACAAAGCACAAAGACATCCGACATTATTTCTTGAGAGTCCATGAAACAAATGGAGATATCGAAATTCGCCATGTGAGCACCGACAAACAACTAGCCGATATCTTCACTAAGCCCCTCGACGAGACAAGGTTTTGTGCTTTGCGTAGTAAGCTAAATATACTTGATTCTTGTAACGTGGTTTGAAATATAGCATGCCTCTATTTGCTCAACTAGCGACCTAGGAAAATGTATTGCAAAAACTTCATATTGTGTTTCAAATTATTTTGAAAAATCACCTCTAAGGACCATGATCATAACCCTGTATTGTTTTTCTCTATCTGGTCATGATTCTTGGAGGACACATAGACATATCCGATATGAAATAGGTTTTTCGGGTTTCAGTCAATTCCAGGCTGAAAGGGTAGGTCAGCAGTGCTGATCATTGAACCTGCTGACAGGTTCGGGCCCACTTGGGCAGGCCATGGGATGCCTCTTTTCTTCCCCATCTGCATACCGTGACCCCTCTCTCTTAGTAGTTTCGGCCAGCACCATCTCCTCTTCTCTCTTTCACCATAGGAGGAGATTTCTAGGGTTTAAGCTCCTCCCTGCCCCTTCGGCAGTGTCGAGCCCAACCCTACCGCCCTGCTCGTCCTTAGGCCGGTGCTGGTCCTATCCCTCAAGACTTTGCTCCTTCCCTCACGTTCTCTCAAGGTAACAAGGTGTTCTTCCCTAAATCTCACCCGATCTATGCAATGGACGGTTTCTAGTTATGGATTTGCGTTGTTGGGAACCTGTTTAGGGGAGGAATCGAGTGGATGTGGAACTCCATTATCAGAGTGAACAGCAGACATCGGCACCATGAGTTTGTTCATGTGGTGACGATTAGAGAATGAGTTAGATATTTGGTTGATACCTCTTGTGGTGGTGTTGTGAGTTTGTTTCATGTTAAATGTCATCTAAGTGAGGTATGAGCTAAATATGCTAACTTCTCAAGAATCTTGACTGAAATTGTTGCATACTTTGTTTGGTAGAAAACATAGGAGAAATCCTATATGCTAAACTTTTACCTACCTCTTGCCCTCACTTGTCTACCATCATTTCTTTCTTTTTGGTGGAGAGATCCTTTTTGGAGATTAATGCCAAAGGGGGAGAAATATTAGGGGAGAATGTAAGGGAAGATAGATTGATATGTGGATGTAAAGGGGGTAAAAGAGAGGCATATAAGATTTTTAAAGTTGTGTGGTTTGTGCAAGGGTAGTTTAAATTGATGCTTTTGATAAGGACTATTTATGCTAGTGTGTGACATTCATGCCTTGAATGATGTATTGTTAAATTTGTTGAGTGCGTGAACTGTCATGAGCATCACATTTATCATGTTTGACACCTTACACCCCACGAATGCTAAGATATAGAAGAGTTCCCACACTTTTACTGAAATATGTGCATTTGCATTTGAGGCCAAAATTTGAATTCCTTTCAATGCACACATTTAGGGGGAGCTCACTATATAATAGGATTCCAAATCTTAATATTTATCAATCTCTCGTAAGCTTTAGTTGTATTGTCATCAATCACCAAAAAGGGGGAGATTGAAAGTGCATCTAGCCCTTAGTGGGTTTTGGTGAATTGAATGACAACTCAACTAAAGGTCTGACAAGTTTGCTAAGTGTAGGTTCAACAAGAAAAGCAAACTTGATGGTATTCCACATAATGTTGAAATCAAGGCCAAAATTGTGTATTGTTGTATTGGAAGATCATGGAAACAATCTTGTTCAAACAAAAGACAACAATGCAAATAGAGTTGATGATATGGCTTCTATGTTCTGGGATATCATATCATCATGAGTAAGCAAGCATATTTGACAAATGACAAATGAGACATGGATTTATGATTTTGGAAGGGTCTCAATAATGGGTTGCTTTTCATGAACAAAAAGAGTTTGATAGTGAACTAGCTTTGATCAAGGTTGAAGAATGAATCAAGAATGCATAAGTGAGTAAATGCCAAGCAAAGGTTAAATGACAAGGACTTATCTCATATTGGATATATGTCATCTATACATTGGTTTGCTTGTATGGATAAATATTTGGAGAATCACTTTGCACTTGATCAAGCTAGAAGTGTGAAGGTAGACTGTCAAGCCAAAATGAGGAGGAGATAAGGAATCATGAATTGGCTTGACCATATTGATGGTGATTCATATATGGCACTCTATGTGAAGCTTGATTGATCTCAACATTCATATTTAGAAGATATTCAAGCAAGGATCACAATATTGAAGAAATGGTTTTCAATGGATGCTTAATATGATGTGACTTGAGTATGGCTTGATAGGGTGAAGATAGAAAGGAAAGGGCTTCGAGGTACTAAGTGAAAGTGAAGGTCAAGGAGACCGAGGTACTATGACTAGGGTGAAGAAGAGAGTACTTGCATTGAGTCGAGGTACTAATCAAGCTATGAGGAGTCATATTGTGTTAAGAATCAAATCATTAGTGGAAGTGACTTGAAGCCATGAAGTTGAACTCACATACAGTGAAATGGTTCAAGTCACATGCTCAAAGTATATTTTCTCAAAGAGATGAGGCAGTCCATTGGTTGCAACCCCTATGAAGTGAATTTGAGAAGAAATGGCATATGAAGATATTGAAGACTCAAGTGGTTAATTATTTACAATCTCTTATTCTTGAGTATAGGTATGTCGTACTATCAAGGGGGACATAAATTGCAGGCTGCTGGGGAACCATGTGCTCTCATGCCACATCAAAAATAAACCCAAAAGCCCAAAAGAAAGCCAGTAAAATTACCTATTAAATCTGTTCTGGCCAGACCGCAGAGGTTCTGTGTTTCAACATAGAATCTCTGTGTTCGAGCGCAGAGATGTTCTAGCGCAGAAGTTCTCTGTTCGAGCAGAGAAGTTCTGCAACTTCTGTACCGTTGGTTGGACACTGAGGGGGTATTTAATGTTGTCCTCTCTTCCTCCCAACGGTAGCCCACTCACTCAGACTTATCCCCAACCTGTGAAACACTCTCTCTCCTCCATTGTTGGCGATTCAAACTCTCCCTTGCATTCTTGGTGATTCCCAAGTGAGAGATTGGATTAGGGAGTGGATTAGAGAGCACTAGAACAAGAGCTTACAGCTGAGAGTCGTGGTTCTCCCTCTAGCTTGCACTTTGTGTTCAATACTCTTGGAGCATTGGTTCCTAGACGGCTAGAGATTGCTCGGGAGATCCCAATCGGTTGTGGTTGAGTACCGGGAAGTTTGTATTGCCCTTTGTGATGCTTAGTGGAATCCTCGAGCTTGAATCTTGGTGATTCGCTTGAGAAAAGGTCGGAGTTGGAAGAGACTCCAAGCCTTTGTGGCTCCCTCAACAACGGGGACGTAAGCTAGCCTTGGTGGCAAAGCTGAACCTCGGAGTAAATCTCTTGTCTCCATCTTGTTATTGTTGTTGTCTCTTTTCTACATTCAATTTGCAAAACTTGTTTCCCTCTGATCTACTTGTATACTACTATCTAGCTGCAGGGACTTGGTGAACATCAAAGCTGCGACCACAAGGAAGCTGAGAATTTTAGTCGATCTGTTTCTCACCTTAGTTTTACACATGCTTAAAAGTTTTCGGTACAGACCGGAGAGGTTCTGTGCTCCAGCACAGAAGTTCTTCGGTGTATACTACTATCTAGCTGCAGGGACTTGGTGAACAGAAAAGCTGCGACCACAAGGAAGCTGGGAATTTTAGTCGATCTGTTTTTCACCTCAGTTTTACACACACTTAAAGTTTTCGGTACTGTTTACACCATATTTTGGACTGAGGAATTTGATATTTTGTAAACACAAACGACTGATTTACTGAGGAAAAGAATCGGCTTGAAAATATAAAAAGCTCGCATGAGTCAGAGGTGACCCAGAAGCTTCGCGCGGACCAACACGATGGACTTCGAAGACATGTCGGACTCAACCAAGTAGTGCAAGTTTGGGTCATCTTTTATTTTCCTTTTTTGTAATCTACTCGTATTAGGGCAGGAGTCAACCGGGTTATAAATAGTTAAGAACCCGGATTTTGTAAGGACAATCAATCAATCAAACACAATCGGCCCTCGGCCAAAAACCCTAGGAGTAGGAGTAACGTAGATCTTGGCGAGACCTTCAACCAGGCAGGGCTGCATCGGCATCGACCGACCTCCGGTTTGCTTGTAAGTTTCACAAATGGCTCGTGTCATCGTGAAATAAGGCTGCATTGGCATCGACCAAACTCTTGTTAAGCTATGGCATGGCTAGTTATCGGTCTAAGCTTGTCCTTTGTAAGACTGTCTTGACTCTGATCAATCTCTTGCTTCGGTCGATCTTGGCTAGTTATCGGCTCTATTAGTTTGGCAAACTAATAGATTTATTAAGTTATCGATGTTGTTTTATGTTCTAATTTATTTATTTATGTTTTAAAACAACATCTTGCCCAATCAAGATTGACAAAATAGCCACCGCTCAAAGGATGCTTAGTATCGGCTATTCTGAGGCCTACATGCTCGCAATAGAGAAAATAGCTGATACAAGCTTCCCATCGGCTATTTTGCCAATCTTGATTGCCACATGTTGTGCGTTCGAGATATCCGGTAAAGGTGCGGTCTGATTTAAGAGCGGATAGATTTAATCCAACATACCTATTATGACTGTATTTCCGAACCCCACTGATATGTATGGTAGATTAAGTTTGTTTTTCTTAGATCAAATCATGCTTTTATCGGGTAGATCCTGTTCGTGCCTCATGGACCCCGCATCGGCTGAAATAGCCGATCCGGTTATGCTATCTTCATAATATGTTCTTTTAAGCGGTTTGAATTCGACGGATCTACTTTATGCACGGGACGTGATCTAGCTTGACCATCATCAAGGCTGCATGGAGACACCCCACTGTTGGTGTTTAAGTTATTTTATCGATCTATTTGCTATTATGGTTGTATGGAGACACCCCACTATTAGCGAATAGAACTGCTCGTGTATTTAGTCGATACGTTGATTTCATATCGTTTACACGTGCATATAGATCTTTAATATCTTTTTAAACTTATCGGCTGTTTGTTTATTATAAGTATCTATTTCACACATGTCATAGCCGTTATGCTTCATATTCTCTTTCGTCATTTTATATTACAATTTGATGGGAGTTGACTCTTTAGTCAATATCCTAAAGACAAATGGCTATATCAGAGCTGCATAATTTGGAACTGTCTGGCACTAAACCGGGAGGTTCCGCGATTTGACGATGTTTGTCTTCTCCTTGTCAATTACAGGTCAAATTGACTGGCACGCCCAAAGTTGATTTTGCTGAGAATCGGCAACACCGCCTGCTGAAGGTTCTGGAGGTCAGGACCTGCTCTGCACTCCTTTGAGAACCTTGCGCTCGAGTGTGTTTGGCGCATCCCGACCGAGATTTTGCGTCAACACATTCTTTTGGCACGCCTGGTGGGACACATTCGTCTGAATCATGACATTTGACAATGATGAAGTGCTGCACGTGAAGATGGAAGACCTCCCAGAGGAAACTCAGCGCTTAATAGGAGAAGCTATTGATCAATACCGACACTTATGTTTACTAAGTTTTGGCAAGACTAGGGATAAGAAGGTCGTTCAGAAAACCCATCTTCCGAGAGTAGTCTTTGATGGTCATGCTGATCCAATGATCCAAGTCCAACATATGTTATGCAAGAAGTGATCAGCAAGGCAATGGCGTCCACTTTGATGAACCACAATGAAGCTTTTCTCAACAGCCTCACAAATGCCATGAAGGAGGTTTTCAACATAAGTGGCGATAGAAGAGGTCCAGCATATAATATTAGAAACAATCATGGAGCTGGAACTTCTAATGGACCCCAAACCAATGGCCCAAATGGCAATGGAAACCAGATGATGATCAACCCTGGGGGCATGACACCGCAGCCAGTGCAACAGCCGATTATGAGTAATAACATATACTCATCGGCTACAAAAATAGCTCCTCAGGCAAGGCGAATCATGAGAGATTTCAACACACCGCCATATCAAGGGAACGTGGCATCTAGTAATATCCCTGAAGGGTATCATTATGTCTCTGACTTCTATACTTTGGATGCTCAAGAAAATCCCGGGTGTAAAGGCAACACCTTCGGGGGGCAGAACATCGACTATCAACAGCCGGTGAATCAGATGGACAAGTTAATGAATCGAATAATTGACCTGGTCCAGAAGCAATTCGGCTTGACGCCGAAATCTACAGTAACTAGTTATAAAAAGCCGTATCCAGAATGGTTTGATCAGGTTGTTCTTCCTCCAAGATATAGAATTCCTTAATTTTCAAAATTCACAGGAACTGGTTCAGTGTCAACCATGGAGCATATAACCCAGTTCTTAGTTCATATTGGAGAGATCGGTGATGAACAGGCACTCAAAGTCAGGATGTTCCCTCTTTCTTTATCTGGTTCGGCTTTCTCGTGGTTTTCATCTCTGCCACCTAACTCCATTCAGAGCTGGGATGATTTGGAAGATAAATTCCATAAATATTTCGGCTTTGGGGTATTGGAAAAAGGCTTAGTGGATTTAATCGATACGAGGCAAACTAATAATGAGTCTGGATGCCAGTACCTCCATGTAACATCCCAAAAATTGCATCAATTTGAAATAGGCAATATGATTTAGTTATTGCATTTTATGTGTTGCATAAAACATAGAGAATAAATTATTCGCAAAAGCTAAAATAAATCCTAGGCCAAAGACCATGTTGATGCATACATGCTGGTGCATATTTTATTTTGTGATGTTTGGTTTTGCTCAAAACTTGTTTGATTTCTAAGGGATTTCAAATTTGCTTTGGAAAACATGTTTCTGAAAATGGAAAATCATTTCCTTCTCTCCCTCTCCCTTTCTTCCTCTTCTGGCCCGAGCCAGCCCAGCCGGCCCGTAGCCCTCCCTCTCAGCTTTCCCGCCGGCGCCCTCTTTCCTGCCGGCCCGCCTTCTCTCCTCCCCTTTCTCCCTTTGCCCGCACGGCCCAGCTGCCGGCCCAGCCGTGCGTTTGCAGCCGTGAGCGCCCGCGCCTTCACTGACCGCGCGGCCCCGCGCGTCAGCCGCTCTCTCTCTCACTGCCAGCGAAGTCCCCACCTTGTCAGCGTCTCCCTCCTCCCTTATTCGGCTCGAGATTGTATCCGAGCTCGATTCCAACCTCGCTACGCGTCCTTGCTTGCCAAATCGGTCGAGTCTACCATCTAATAAGGCTCCCGAACGCCCGCCGCCTCTCCTCACGCAAAGAGCTCACGCTCCTGTGCCCTAGAACGCCCTAGCGCCGAGTTCCGCTGCTACCGAAGGTCCGCCGCCGCCAAACTGTCGGTTCTTCGCTTCGCCGTCGTATCAGGGTGCTCTCCAAGCTCCACGGTGCTTTCCCGAAGCTGCCAGTGCTTTTTCCCCTCTTTCCCCCCTCGTTTTGGTGCCTTAATCCCTCGCCGTCGTTGCAGAGCCCCGCCGTCCGCCTCGCCGAGCAATTCGTCGTCCCCGAGACCTCTCCGACGCCATCTTCGCCTCTGGTGAGTTCGCCTTGAGCTTCCCGATCAATTGGACCAACTCCCGTAGTCTCTACCGCACTGTAACGCAAACCCGAGCTAGCGCCGCCGCGCTCCGGCAAGGGCACCGCCGCGGATCTATCCCCTCCGGCGAAAAGCGCCGCCGACCTCCCAGATCTAATCTGAGCCATCTATTTGGGGATCAACGATCTCCATCAGCCGATACCCCTTCGACGTCAACTTTGCATAAGAGCCCTTACACCTTTTTGGATCTAAACCCGCGGTCCATGATGCACTGTGCTCTATGTCTGCGAAATCTTCCGTCTACACCCCTGCGTTTCTTCCAAATTGAGGCGCAGTCCAGTCAATTCTGAATTTCGATTTAAATTGATTTAAATTCAAATTCAAGTTTGATTTATTAACAGTTTTGCCACCAGCTTTAAATGCTTATAACTTCTACGTTTTTAGTCCGTTTTAGTCCGTTCAAGTTGCGTTAGTTTCGTTTTAAAAAGATCTATCTGTCTGTATGAAAATACATACTGTCTTCTGTATTTAAAATTTGAGTTAGGTTTAATCTACTACTTAAGGTTTTGTAACTTGTTTAGCTAATAACTTTTGCGTTATAATTCCGTTTTTCGTGATCTTCGCGTTTATGTGATCGTGGTAGACCGTAGTTTCTGTTTTCAAAACTTTTTATATTATTTTCTTGCTGTTGGTGTAATGTTCTAATTATAGCTTGTTTGCTTTGCATGATTGTTGTCCGGATGTATGTGTGTTGATGTGGTAATCGAGTATAGATGGTGAGACATACGCCGGTGACCAAGAGCCCTACTTCGACAACCAGGAGCAACCAGAGTTCTCGGAATCAGGCAAGTATAGCATGGGATCCTCCTTGTTGACCTATTCACCATGAATCATCTAAATTCATATGCATGTGTCTAATTTTGATCTCCTATCTAGTTTACCCCAGATATTTGACCCATTACCTTGTTAACCTTGGGATGCTATGCATATGGGTAGAATTTTTGCTAGAGCTTTACTTAAACCAAACATGATCTAATAACGGTGAATAAAACTTGATCTTTTTAGCAACATGGTTTAGGACCTTCTGTCAGCAAAAGCTGGGACATACAGTGCAACCATGAGGGCTATATGGCTCTGACCTTAGCTCAGTATAAAGACCTTTTCTAGCTTGTTTGTGGACACCTGTATAGGCGCGTTGGGTCTTGACGAGACGGGTATAGTGCGGCTTCTGTCCACGTGTGTATAGGCTGCGTGTTATTGTGCCACCTGGAAGGAGGGCTCTACATCCCCTTGCCTTAAGAACTAGCGGCCCTAACTAACTTGTTAGACGAACCTTTGAAAGGCTACGCAGTGTATCCTGCCCGCTCACCTCGGAAGTGTTATGGGAGTAATTAACCCGGGCATCTGGATATCACGACTCGTGGGTAAAGTGTACACACTCTGCAGAGTTTTAGTAAACTGATATATCAGCCGTGCTCACGGACATGAGCGGCCTGGAAAACTCACAGATTAGTTATTATATGTTGTTTAATTATGTTGCTTATGTTGATTACCTTATTGCTATGTTTCAGTTATTATGATCATGTGGATTGGGTTTAAGCATTCATATATGTTCACCTTAATATTAAAATGTTGCCAATTAAAACCTACTGCAGTTAAACCAGTGTCAGCCTTATTTGAGCCTCATGAACCACATGTTACACTTGTTAAGTACGAGATGTACTTATGCTTGTTTATTTCTTTCTACTTGGATAAAAATCCCGGATGGGTAACATATTGCTATGGTAATGATGACTTCCCTGAAGAGTTCTAGTCTTGCTGTCAACCAGTCATCTTCCCTGTGATGGAGCTACCGCGAGAGATACTTTATTTATCCGATGCTATGTAAAGACTTTGAATAATATTCGTTATGTAATAAGCATATGTGATGGTACTTCTTAATTTGTGGCTTATGTGTGTGATTGATCTGTGCTCACACATGAGTTATTGCATTCAATTTTGTTCTTAAAATTGGGTGTGACAAATTGGTATCAAAGCTATGTTGACTGTAGGACACAAGCCTAGTTAGTTTATGGTCGTGTTAGTGGTCTTTGCTTCTCTTTCTTGCTATTTATCTTATCCTTGTTAATTTATCAAATTATATGCTTCTCTTTACTTGCTTTATTATATAAATATATTGATTCTATTGTATCTGTCTCTTGGTCTACTCCATAGATGGCTCGTCGCACCGCCCGCAAGACTGTCGGTGGTGGCATGAGGTTAGGCCTGAGGGCAGGCAACCCCGTTCCGCAAGCACTGCAAGCACCCCAGGAGCCAGAACAGCAGGAGGTAGCACCGCAAGAGCTAGCACTACAAGATCAGGCACCCCAAGATGTGGAACCACAAGAGCCGGCACCGCCAGTGCCAGCACCTCAAGAGCCGGCACCACCAGTAGAAGCACCCTCAATAGTACCTGTGCCCCAGGAGCAAGCACCACCAGCACCACCAGCACCCGTACCACAAGCTCCAGTTCAGCAAGCACCAGCTCCAGAAGCTCCAGTCTCTCCCGCGCCAGTGCCCCCAGAAGTGCTGGAGGTCGAAGACGATGAAGAGCTTCCGATGGGTTGGGACATGGACTCCGGGTATCTCGTCGGAGCGCCCACAGCTGCCCAGAGTCCCGCACACCACAGGCTGATGGGACTTCTTGATGCCTACTATCCCGACATGAACATCATCGTGCAGTACACCCACTGGAGGTACAGCCATCCCCTGGAAAGGAACTACTGGAAGGCCAGGATGACTGTCGCCGTCCGTGAACAAGAGAGTGGCCTATACCTGCATGAGATGGTGATAGCCACAGGGCTCGTCGATCCACCCTAGCGTCAGCCTTGGAAGCCGTGGCAGTTGAAGCCTACAAAGCGTTCCGGGGTCGTCGCATTGAAGACATGAGGGAGGATGCATATCGCTACCTGCCCTACTGGAACACTGATATGAGGGAGGCTATGGTAGAAGACCCTCATGCAACTCCAACCGTGAAGGCTACACGAGACTTTCTCCTTGACAGGGAAAGGTCTAACGCGGATTTGGAGAAGATGGTGATATCCCTGGGGAAGGACCTCAAAAGATACTATAGCAGCATAGATGAGCTCTTGGAGCTGCTCGACCAACCCCCTCGATACAAGAGGCTCCGTGAACCGCTCTACAAATAGGCATAGGTCACCCTTTATGTAATAAACGATAGTAGCAAGCGTTTTGTCGAGTCTAGTTAAATTTTGTGCTAGTGTACTTCTTTATGTGTGAGTTGAACTATTATTATGCTTATGTGTGATTTGGTTCTTTGTAATGAGTGTTGAGATATTGTTGGCTTGTCTACAAATCTCATAGTTATACATAACGTTTATGAATAATAAGAGGGTTAGTTATATCTTGTCCTATGCTGTTTTCTGGAGCAACCTGTGATCTTTTGGTTATATCTCAAGTTCTGTTCGTGCAACATGGCTGAAAATTTTATGGTAGAAAATAGACTCCTATATCTAACCAATGCCTCTGGAATTACCTCAATAGCTGTTACGGTCTGTGAGATATGGCTGTTTCAAGTTAGAGTTTCTGCGCAGTTTTGAACTCTGGACAGATCTGTTTGTTCTCTGTTTTTTACTAATTTAACGACAGAATCTGGGAAAGTCACTTAAATAAAAGTTGTAGATAATTTCGTCATATTTCCAACCGTGTATGGAACGCTCTGTTTGGAATTCTGGAACTCAAGTTATGACCGTTTTTCTTTACTGCTGTTACTGGATCTCGCACAGAAATTTTCAGATCTCATGTTTCTTCTCGTATAAGTGATCTTTTCCTGAAAAGTTCGCTAACCTTGATCCCTGTTTGGAAACACAGATGGCTGCGAGAGGAGGTGGTATTGGAGGTGGACGTGGACGTGGCCGTGGTCGTGGAGCACCTGTTAACCCAGCACCACCACCACCCCCAGTTGACATTCAATAGTTGATGGGCATCCAGGCCCAATTTATGCAAACCATGATGCAACATATGCAAAATCAGCCAGTTGGAGGAGGACCACCGATGCAAGTGAGGGACAAGAGGGGTGAGTTTCTGAAGGGTCACCCGCCAGTGTTCTCTCATGCTGCTGATCCCTTAGAGGCTGATGACTGGCTTCGTGCTGTTGAACGCCAGCTCACCATTGCATAGTGCAATGACGAGGAAAAGGTGCTCTATGCTTCTGGTCAGTTGCAAGGAGCTGCTCTGGATTGGTGGGAATCGTTTCAGTTTGGTCGTGCCAACAATGCCCCAGCCGTCACATTTGAGGAGTTCAAGAGCAACTTCAAAGCGTACCACATCCCTGCTGGCCTGATTGAGTTGAAGCAGGAAGAATTCAGATCTCTGCGCCAAGGAGCCATGACCGTTGCTGAGTACCGTGACAAGTTTGCTCAGTTGTCACGCTATGCCCCCGCTGATATTGCTCAGGATGCCGACAAGCAGCGTCGCTTCCTCAAGGGTCTGAATGATGGACTGGCACTTCAGCTGATGTCCAATGAGTTCGCCAGCTACCAGACTCTTGTCAACCATGCTATAGTGGTTGACAACAAGCGCAAAGAGATGGAGGCTAGAAAGAGGAAGCTCCAAGGTCAGTCCTCTGGTAGTAACAACCGCCCTCGTCCCAATTTCGCACTAGGCAACCAGCAGAGGTACCAGGGACCGACTACCCAGTGGAACCGCAACCAGGCCCAGCAACGTCCTTCATACCAGCAGCAGAGTAATAATCAACGCCCTCAGCAACAGCCTAATAACCAAGTTCAACGCCAAGGTACCCCCGTCAACACCCCCATGAAGAATAGTGCGCCTAACACTCCCAACAAGTGCTTTGTATGTGGTGATGTTAGTCATCTCTCCTACAACTGTCCTAAGAAGCAGAACCAGCAGACTCCGCAAAACCAGAATAACAATCAAAGGGGACGTCCGAATCCATCACCTAACTCAGGCAAGGTGAATCACGTGTCAGCAGAGGCCGTGCAGGAAGCGTCGAAAATCATGCTTGGTACGTTCAACATCAGTTCCATCCCCGCTACAGTTCTTTTCGATTCTGGTGCATCGCAAACTTTCATATCACATACGTTTGTTAGAATGCATAATCTACCTGTTAGTCTCATGAAAACCCCTATTATGGTTACCTCACCAGGTGGAGGTTTGCAAGCTACACTTCAGTGTATGCCGCTAGATGTGTCTTTAGGGGGGGTAGATTTCTCAGTATCCCCAATTGTGCTGAGGACAACTGGTATTGATTTGATACTAGGTATGGGCTGGATGAAGAGGTGCAAGACAGATATACAGTGTCAAGATAAAGTTGTGACAGTTACCACAGCTAAGGGAGACAGAATCAGTGTGAATGTAGTGCTACAACCAACACCAACCGCAACCGTGAACCAGATGAATGAAGAAGTTTTCCAGGACGATCTAGTGGTGGATGAGTTCCCAGATGTGTTCCCCGATGACTTGTCAGGTATGCCACCTGATCGCGACATTGAATTTATTATTGAGCTTTTACCTGGAACTGCACCCATAGCTAAAAGACCATATAGAATGGGAGTACCTGAATTAGAAGAACTTAAGAAACAAATTAGGGAGTTAAAAGAAAAAGGGTTTATTCGTTCTAGTTCATCACCTTGGGGAGCTCCTGTTATCTTTGTTGACAAGAAGGATGGTGGTCAACGGATGTGTGTTGACTATAGATCGCTTAATGAAGTTACTATTAAGAACAAGTACCCGTTGCCGAGGATTGATGATCTGTTCGATCAGCTTAAAGGTGCATGTGTGTTCTCTAAAATTGATCTGCGTTCTGGTTATCATCAATTGAAGACTCGGGCATCTGATATTCCAAAGACAGCTTTCACTACCAGGTATGGGTTGTATGAGTATATAGTCATGTCATTTGGATTGACCAATGCACCTGCCTACTTTATGTACTTGATGAACAAGGTGTTCATGGAATATCTCGACAAGTTTGTTGTTGTGTTTATTGATGATATTCTGGTATACTCTAAGAACAAGGAAGATCATGCTGAACATCTAAGACTAGTACTGCAGAAACTCAGAGAGCACAAGTTGTATGCCAAGCGCAGCAAGTGTGAGTTCTGGTTGAAGGAAGTTTCTTTCCTTGGACATGTTATCTCTAATGGAGGCATCTCAGTAGATCCAAGCAAGGTTGAAGATGTGTTGAACTGGAAGCCACCAACAGATGTGACCGAGATTCGTAGTTTCCTCGGATTGGCTGGTTACTACAGAAGGTTCATTGAAGGATTCTCCAAACTTGCTAAGCCAATGATAGCTCTGTTAGAGAAGAATGCTAAGTTTGTCTGGTCCGATAAATGTCAGGCTAATTTTGAAGAATTGAAGAAACGTCTGACCACAGCTCCAGTATTGATACTACCAGATCTGAGTAAGGATTTCTCTATTTACTGTGATGCATCTCATCAAGGTTTGGGCTGTGTTCTTATGCAAGAAGGCAGAGTTGTAGCATATGCATCGAGGCAGTTGAGAAAGCATGAGTTGAACTATCCCATGCATGATCTAGAATTGGCAGCTGTTGTCCATGCATTGAAAATTTGGAGACACTATCTAGTGGGTCACAAGACAGACATCTACACCGATCATAAGAGCTTGAAGTACATATTCATTCAGTCTGATCTGAATTTGAGACAGCGTAGATGGTTGGAATTGATTAAGGACTATGATTTGGAAATACACTACCATCCCGGGAAGGCTAATGTTGTAGCAGATGCTTTAAGTAGAAAGAGCTATGCCAATGAGATCCGAATTGCTTCTATGCCAGAGGAGTTGTGTGCTGAATTTGCACATCTAAATCTAGGAATTGTGACCAATAGAATGGAATTGGTACTTGAACCGGTCTTGATGCAAGAGATACATAAGGGTCAGATGGCAGATGAGAAGTTGAAGCAGATAGCCGATAATATTGTTCTTGGCAAAGAATCAGGTTTTCGGTTAGATGATGATGGTACGTTATGGCATGGGAATAGGTTATGCGTGCCAAAAATCAAGGAGATACGTGAGACTATACTGCGAGAGGTGCATGAGTCAGCTTACTCCATTCATCCTGGAAGTACTAAGATGTACCTTGATCTGAAAAAAAAGTATTGGTGGGATGGACTGAAAAGAGATGTAGCCGAGTATGTAGCTCTGTGTGATACCTGCCAGAGAGTAAAGGAAGAACATCAGAGACCCGCCTGTCTGTTGCAACCGATTAAGATACCTGAATGGAAGTGGGAAGAAGTCGGTATGGACTTTATAGTTGGTTTGCCTCGTACTCAGAGAGGATACGACTCCATATTTGTAATAGTTGATCGATTGACCAAAGTTTCTCACTTTATACCGGTCAAAACTACCTATACAGGAGCTAGATTGGCAGAGTTGTATATGGAACGGATAGTATGTTTGCATGGAGTTCCTCGAAAGATTGTGTCAGATCGTGGTACTTAGTTCACCTCTCACTTTTGGCAGATGATACATCGATCATTGGGTACAAGGTTGAACTTCAGTACTGCTTATCATCCACAGACTGATGGACAGACGGAAAGAACAAATCAAATTCTAGAAGACATGTTGAGAGCTGGTGCATTACAGTATGGCACCAGTTGGGACAAGAATTTGTGTTATGCAGAATTCTCATACAACAACAGCTATCAGGAGAGTCTTAAGATGGCACCGTTTGAAGCTTTATATGGGAGACCGTGTAGAACACCGTTGTTCTGGGATCAGACAGGTGAAAGTCAAGTGTTTGGACCTGATGTGCTAAGGAATGCAGAGGAACATGTCAGAATAGTCAGAGACAACCTGAGGGCAGCTCAGTCCCGACAGAAGAGTTATGCAAACAACCATCGTCGAGATCTGTCTTTTGCAGTAGGTGATTATGTCTACCTGAAAGTGTCACCGATGAGAGGTGTGAAAGTTTCAATAAGAAAGGAAAGCTAGCACCAAGGTGTATTGGACCGTTCAAGATTCTTGAAAGACGTGGTGAAGTGGCATATCAGTTAGAGTTGCCTGAAAGCTTGTCAGGAGTGCATGATGTGTTTCATGTTTCTCAGTTGAAGAAGTGCCTGCGAGTGCCCGAAGAGCAGATACCGTTGGAAGAGCTCACAGTTAAAGAAGATCTGACTTATGATGAGTATCCGACAAAGATTCTAGAGACAGCTGAAAGAGTTACCAGGAGCAGAGTAATAAAGATGTGCAAGGTTCAGTGGAATTGGTACTCAGAAGTAGAGGCAACTTGGGAAAGAGAAGAGGATCTGAGGAAGTCTTACCCGCAGTTGTTTGAGTAAGCATCGCAGGAATCTCGAGGACAAAATTCTTTAAGGGGGGTAGAATTGTAACATCCCAAAAATTGCATCAATTTGAAATAGGCAATATGATTTAGTTATTGCATTTTATGTGTTGCATAAAACATAGAGAATAAATTATTCGCAAAAGCTAAAATAAATCCTAGGCCAAAGACCATGTTGATGCATACATGCTGGTGCATATTTTATTTTCTGATGTTTGGTTTTGCTCAAAACTTGTTTGATTTCTAAGGGATTTCAAATTTGCTTTTGAAAACATATTTCTGAAAATGGAAAATCATTTCCTTCTCTCCCTATCCCTTTCTTCCTCTTCTGGCCCGAGCCAGCCCAGCCGGCCCGCAGCCCTCCCTCTCAGCTTTCCCGCCGGCGCCCTCTTTCCTGCCGGCCTGCCTTCTCTCCTCCCCTTTCTCCCTTTGCCCGCACGACCCAGCTGCCGGCCCAGCCGTGCGTTTGCAGCCGCGAGCGCCCGCGGCTTCACTGACCGCGCGGCCCCGCGCGTCAGCCGCTCTCTCTCTCTCATTGCCAGCGAAGTCCCCACCTTGTCAGCGTCTCCCTCCTCCCTTATCCGGCCCGAGATCGTATCCGAGCTCGATTCCAACCTCGCTACGCGTCCTTGCTTGCCAAATCGGTCGAGTCTACCATCTAATAAGGCTCCCGAACGCCCGCCGCCTCTCCTCACGCAAACAGCTCACGCTCCCGTGCCCTAGAACGCCCTAGCGCCGAGTTCCGCTGCTGTCGAAGGTCCGCCGCCGCCAAACCGTCGGTTCTTCGTTTCGCCGTCGTATCAGGGTGCTCTCCAAGCTCCACGGTGCTTTCCCGAAGCTGCCAGTGCTTTTCCCCTCTTTTTCCCCCTCGTTTTGGTGCCTTAATCCCTCGCCGTCGTTGCAGAGCCCCGCCGTCCGCCTCGCCAAGCAATTCGTCATCCCCGAGACCTCTCCGAGGCCATCTTCGCCTCTGGTGAGTTCGCCTTGAGCTTCCCAATCGATTGGACCAACTCCCGTAGTCTCTACCGCACTGTAACGCAAACCCGAGCTAGCGCCGCCGTAGATCTATCCCCTCCGGTGAAAAGCGCCGCCGACCTCCCAGATCTAATCTGAGCCATCCATTTGGGGATCAACGATCTCCATCAGCCGATACCCCTTCGGCGTCAACTTTGCATAAGAGGCCTTACACCTTTTTGGATCTAAACCCGCGGTCCATGATGCACTGTGCTCTGTGTCTGCGAAATCTTCCATCTACACCCCTATGTTTCTTCCAAATTGAGGCGCAGTCCAGTCAATTCTGAATTTCGATTTAAATTGATTTAAATTCAAATTCAAGTTTGATTTATTTACAGTTTTGCCACCAGCTTTAAATGCTTATAACTTCTACGTTTTTAGTCCGTTTTAGTCCGTTCAAGTTGCGTTAGTTTCATTTTGAAAAGATCTATCTGTCTGTATGAAAATACATACTGTCTTCTGTATTTAAAATTTGAGTTAGGTTTAATCTACTACTTAAGGTTTTGTAACTTGTTTAGCTCATAACTTTTGCGTTATAATTCCGTTTTTTGTGATCTTCGCGTTTATGTGATCGTGGTAGACCGTAGTTTCTGTTTTCAAAACTTTTTATATTATTTTCTTGCTGTTGGTGTAATGTTCTAATTATAGCTTGTTTGCTTTGCATGATTGTTGTTCGGATGTATGTGTGTTGATGTGGTAATCGAGTATAGATGGTGAGACATACGCCGGTGACCAAGAGCCCTACTTAGACAACCAGGAGCAACCAGAGTTCTCGGAATCAGGCAAGTATAGCATGGGATCCTCCTTGTTGACCTATTCACCATGAATCATCTAAATTCATATGCATGTGTCTAATTTTGATCTCCTATCTAGTTTACCCTAGATATTTGACCCGTTACCTTGTTAACCTTGGGATGCTATGCATATGGGTAGAATTTTTGCTAGAGCTTTACTTAAACCAAACATGATCTAATAACGGTGAATAAAACTTGATCTTTTTAGCAACATGGTTTAGGACCTTCTGTCAGCAAAAGCTGGGACATACAGTGCAACCATGAGGGCTATATGGCTCTGACCTTAGCTCAGTATAAGGACCTTTTCTAGCTTGTTAGTGGACACCTGTATAGGCGCGTTGGGTCTTGCCGAGATGGGTATAGTGCGGCTTCTGTCCACGTGTGTATAGGCTGCGTGTTATTGTGCCACCTGGAAGGAGGGCTCTACATCCCCTTGCCTTAAGAACTAGCGGCCCTAACTTGTTAGACGAACCTTTGAAAGATCACGCAGTGTATCCTGCCCGCTCACCTCGGAAGTGTTATGGGAGTAATTAACCCGGGCATCTGGATATCACGACTCGTGGGTAAAGTGTACACACTCTGCAGAGTTTTAATAAACTGATATATCAGCCGTGCTCACGGACACGAGCGGCCCGAAAAACTCACAGATTAGTTGTTATATGTTGTTTAATTATGTTGCTTATGTTGATTACCTTATTGCTATGTTTCAGTTATTATGATCATGTGGATTGGGTTTAAGCATTCATATATGTTCACCTTAATATTAAAATGTTGTCAATTAAAACCTACTGCAGTTAAACCAGTGTCAGCCTTATTTGAGCCTCATGAACCCCATGTTACACTTGTTAAGTACGAGAAGTAGTTATGCTTGTTTATTTCTTTCTACTTGGATAAAAATCCCGGATGGGTAACATATTGCTATGGTAATGATGACTTCCCTGAAGAGTTCTAGTCTTGCTGTCAACCAGTCATCTTCCCTGTGATGGAGCTACCGCGAGAGATACTTGATTTATCCGCTGCTATGTAAAGACTTTGAATAATATTCGTTATGTAATAAACATATGTGATGGTACTTCTTAATTTGTGGCTTATGTGTGTGATTGATCTCTGGGCACACATGAGTTATTGCATTCAATTTTGTTCTTCAAATTGGGTGTGACACTCCAAAGATTTAGAGAGATGAAGAATCAATGCTATTCCTTGACATTGCCAGATTCAGAGGTGGTTAGCATTGCAATTCGAGGATTGATACCTGCTATCAGAGAGAAAATCGGCTTCGGTTGTAACAACATGGCCGATTTAGCTAAAAAGGTGGCAAATATCGATGCTCAAAATCGGTACAATCAGGTCTTTAAGCCCAAGAAAGCCTACAATGCGGAGGGTCATTTCTTCTTGGAAGGTGAAAATAATAATTCCAAAGACGAAAGCGATGAAGAAGTGGCTGCTGTAGACTGGGTTTGGAAAAACAATGAATTCATGCCTTGGGCAAAAGTTAAAAGTACCGAGAAAGATGTGAGATACAACTTTGATATCACTAAGGCCGACAAAATATTTGACTACTTACTAGAGAAGGGTCAGATCAAGTTGACTGGAAATCATACTATCCCATCGGCCGAAGAGCTTAAAAACAAAAGGTACTGCAAATTTCATAATACTGGTACCCATACTACTAATGATTGCCGAGTTTTCAGAGATATCATACAGAGGGCAATCGTTAAAGTCTTTCCTTATCATACTCTAATAGAATAGCTTCTGATTTTTCTTGAGGCTGGTGTGGGGATAGCTTTCATCGGAACAGAGGATACAGATTCGATTGGAAAGGATGGCTCCGTTATAGCATTATTCTGGAATTCGTATTGGGATTAGATTTGCTGAGGAGCTGTGCCGTTGTACGAAAGGATATCTCGTAACCCAGCTACCTTGGCAACTAGCTCTATTCGCTTTCCTTGGGTGATCGAGTTCTTTTCAATAATTCTAATGTCAAGTTATGGCTAAATCCTCATCTCCATAGTTGAATAATAAACCCAGCCCTGCCCTTATCTTGGGCTTGACAGGTAGACTATAAAGAGATTTAGTACAGCAAGCCTGACACTCATATTTATTAATATAATGGGGACCCATTAATAAGATAAAGATAATAGAGAGCCATCTGCCAATAGGCAAATTTCTCTCACGTAATTTCGCCCGCCCGTTCGACTTCCGTGCCGGAGGAAATGGGATTCGAACCCATGATACAATCTTCTTGTATGTCGATTTAGCAAACCAATGCCTTAAGCCACTCAGCCATACCTCCATCCAAGTTGTTGATCGGAATTGGATCAATTTGGTTGCCCGAAGATCCACTGCGTAAGCCGTAGCGCTCGTACTCTTCTTTACTGAGCGAGAAGAGAAAGACTCTATCCAGATCTATGGATCTCCCCAGCGTCCAAGCGAGACGAGACCCCATCCAAACCAAATCTGCCACTCGTTGGGCGAGGCCTTGCTTTCTATGAACACCTCACCACTGAATGAGAATCTTAGCCTCTGACCCGACCAAGAGAGAAGACAGGGTCAAGCCGACGCCGCCCTTCCTCACCTGCCTGAATGGAATGAATATCTCCTTCGTCTAGTCGAGAAGGGAAAAAGCCCGGCGGGGAACTGGACCGACTAAACCATTACATGACGGAGAAGTCCATTCTCGTCATGATCGATCCACGTCCTACCATAGTGCCCGGAGAACCAGGCTTGCTTAGCTTACCAAGCTAGCTTACTAAGCTAAGCGCGAAGGAATTTATCGTCTTGGAAAAGGCCAAAGGCATGGGCATCAACGACCATCCTTTCCCACAAAATATTGTAGCTCGAGCACCTCGAAGTGAAATCAGGGTGTTAACCTCTGATAGAGCCAGAATAGATGGGACAGTTGATCCAAAGAAGCAATTAACAACTAGGGAGTATCAGGAGATGAAGGGGAAGAAAAGCAATGATCAACCTGAGACTTCAAAAGCTGGAGAAGCAAGAAGGCGTCCAACTGTCAGGATCCTGTTGAACAAATGGCAACGTCATAAGGAAAGGAGCCAAATACAAAGGGAAAAAGTTGAACAAGAATATCAAGAGTGGCTCAAAGAAGAAGAGTACAGGAGGTCCTGGGAAGAAGAAAGACGCATCAGAGATGAAGAGAAGAATCATTGGGATTGTCCTTTCTTCAGGCATTATTGGAATGAAGGTTTAAAACTTCCTACTCTTCGCAATTGTCCAGAATGCAGTGATCAATACCAAGAATATAGGCAGTCGAGATACAACCGCCGATCTGTACATGAAAGGCTGAGGTTTGGAAATACAGATCGGCGCATAAAAAATAATGTTCATAACCGGCTTGGAGCAAAATTAGCTGATCATGATCATCTTTGGCAAGAGGGACAATGGTGTCCCGGTGGTTTAACCAGAAGCTAGAAGCGACGGGTTCAAAGGTTAAGGGACGATGAAATCTAGAAAAAGAAATCCAAAGTCTGGCAAGTGAAGCAAATAGCCGATAAAGGTGAGTCATCGGCTAACATCGCTGCTTTGTTCATGCTACCTGCTGAGTTTAGATCCTCTGATCATGAAGAAGAATCTGATAATAAAGAAGCAGTTGCTCAGTGGATCTATCAAGAAGAAGAGGCCACATTTCAAAAGCCTGAGAAACATTCTCATCTAAAGGCGTTATACTTAAAAGGATTTGTTGATGGAAGGCCTTTGAACAGGATGTTAGTTGATGGAGGAGCAGCAGTTAATCTGATGCCATATGCCACTTTTAGAAAGCTTGGTAAGACTACAGAAGACTTGACTAAGACCGATATAAGGTTGACTGATTTTGCTGGCAACGTATCGGCTACAAAGGGTGCTATATGTGTTGAGTTAACGTTGGCAGCAAGAGTATGCCGACTACTTTCTTTGTAGTTGATGCAAAAGGATCCTACAGTGTACTTCTTGGAAGAGATTGGATACACGCCAATTGTTGCATTGCATCTACCATCCAAAAAAAAGGTGATCCAGTGGATCGGTGACACCGTGGAAGTGGTGCCGGCCGATTCAACTCTTAGTATTGCTTATTCGGATCCTGATGTTTGGAATTTTGATAGCGTAGAGTGCTTTTCGGGGAAGATTCTAGAAGAAGATTTTCTCAGGACAACTAACGAAGGTCAATAGCCGGTCTAAGCAGAATCGGCTTCAAAAACATTCTGAAGGATAGATGTGCTGCAGAGATTCGCATCGGCGCCAACAAACTAAGGCCGGTGTTGTGGTAATCAAGATTGATCCTTTTAGAGTTGGAGTGGAAGATCAATTTATTTGATTTTATAGCCGATACGAATGTATCGCCTTTAGAACAAAAATAGCCGATATGTATGTATTGTCTTTTGATTTTAATTGATAGCCGATACTAAGGAAGTATCACCTTTAGAAGATTCATCAAAAAAGAAAAGTTTTGGAGAACTCAAGCAATGCAATACAAAGAAATATCAGGCAAACGATATTTAACACAATTACTAAGCCTGACGATGCAGGGGCAGACAATGTTCAGTTTTGTTCGGCCACCAGGCCGGATACACAAAAGGAGCATTAAAAACAAACCAATCTAGGTGGAGTCGGTTCAGGAGGTCCTCTAGGTGCGACACCTCCATCACGGCGAGCCCCAAGGGTTGGAACTCCTCCACCAGCTCCCGAAAATCCTCCCTCATCCTGGCATGGACGAAGGAGGGATAAACTTCCCCGGAGATCTCAGCACCGCTGAGTTCGGCTCCGGCAAGGGCGAAGGTGGCGTCGTGGCAGATGGAGTGGAGGGCCAACTCCCTGATGCGCGTCCCGGCGTCATCCAAGCGCGCCCGCAGATTGTCCCCTCGTGCGTTCACAATGTCAGCAATTGTTGTGGCTCGCCCGGGGAGCCAATCGAGTTGCTGTTGGAGTTCTACAATTAAATGAAAAAGGTTAAAATTCAGAAAGATGGCCGATTCAATCAAGATAACAAAATCGGCTAAGTACTCAAGGTGACAAGTTGAAGATTTAGCGGAATGTACCAACAACTCTGGCGTCGGACGCCTCTAGGTGCTCAAGAGCACTGTTGAGGCGAGTGCGGAGGGTCTCCCGTTCCTCCAACAGGCGGGCGGCTCGGCGACGCTCCTCTTCCAGAAGGCGCCGGTTGTCAGCGACACCTCGGATGAAGGCCCATGCTCCATCATCCAACGACAACTCGTACTCCGACGGAGGTCGGCTAGGGCCTTGGTCGGCCACCGGAGGAGAAGGACTGCGGAGAAAGTTAGGGTTTTTCCCTGGGTAAATAAAAACTTCGAGGCACAGGAAGGTGTTAAGGGAGGAAACCGTTACCCGAGCACGCGGCGACGGGTCGCCGGAGGACCATCCACGGACTCCGATGTCTCCACAGGATGCTTCCCGCGGTTGTCCGTCATTGCTTCGGCCGCTGGGTAAGGAGGAGGAGCAGTTGAAAAGAGCAGAGGCCGAAGAGTGAAGGCAATGAATGCGTGATGTGTTCGAGAAATCGGCGTCCAGTATTTATGAGTAAGACTCAAGAAGGTGAAAAGGCGTCGGCTCGGGGGGGCACCCTTAGATTCAGATCCTAAGGTTAATCGACTAACTAAGCCGTTCTGGTACTGATCGATAAAGGACAAATCGTCTAAATGACATCAGCTGAAGATAACTGATTAAGCTTCGAGTGTTGAATAAAAACAGAGTTTCATGATATCGGTCAACCAATGAAGAATGTTTACAGAGGAGGAACTGAGAGTCGGAGATTACAAATAAGCAGAGTTATATATTTAGCAAGGACTTCAATGCACTCAAAGCATTCAGACGGATGGCATCTATTTCGTCGAGCTCCCTTTGATCTTCTTCGACGAAGCCTGAGATCGGTTTCTTCATGGCTTTGATGTTCTGAAGTTCTTCATGAAGAATTGCTATCTTCTTCTTATGCTCGCGAAGAGCAACAAGGATATTCTCCAGACTGTCCTTCTTCAACTTGATTTGTTCATCAATAGCTTGAAGCTTGCTCAACAATTCATTCCTCTCAGCTTCCAAGGATGACATATTACCGATAAGAACAGAAGAGTCCGAGTTTATTTGATCTATGACATTCTTTTCGGCAACCATATCGGATATACAACGTTGTTCACATGATGGCAGATGTACTTGAGCCTCTCGTGCCCGGAATTTGTCGTTGATCTTGGAGAACCTTGGCTCAAGGAATCCTATGTGGGCAACAGAAGACAAGGTCTCTTTCAGATCTCTTGGAATGCTATCCTTGATCAGATCAAAGATGTCCCTAACTTCTTTTGCATCCTGCATCAAGTCGGCTGTGTTGACCTCCAAGAGGGGAATTAATCTTTGGAGCCGAGTCTTGATTTCTTCAGGCAGATGTCTTGAAGATCTAGCTGCAGAAGCTTCCTCTTCATCCACATAATCTTTCAAATTAAAGGGGATGGCAGGGGAAGAAGGCTCTCCTTGTTCCTACATAGACAAATGTATGAGTGGTCACAGATAAGGAAGATATTGAAAGGAGTAGTGTTGATTGGAGCACCTGATTAGATGGGTTGATTTGAGGATCAGGGATGTTTGAGGAAGGCTTGGGAGATACATCTGAAGAAGATTTTTGTCAGCTTTTTCAAGAACATTCACTGAAGAAGATGAAGGCTGTCAGCTAAAAAATATACCTGGCCGAGGGGGTTCTTGATCAATATCAGGAAGAGGAGGTGCTTCATGTTCTACATTTTGAGTATCCACTTGCTCCTGAGGCAACTCGACATTGTGGGTGCTAGCCTGTTCTTAAAAGATTAGAAAACAAAAGATTACAGACTTATTGATGAGAATAGGGAGAAGCAAAAAAATTTATACCGCTGTATCGACATTCTTGATAAGGGATTGGCTGCTACTAGAAGTATCTTTCTTCTTCTTAGACACGACCTTGGCAGTTGGCTTGGCAATCTTTTGTTTCATGGAAGAGCCAACTTCCTTTATAAAAGTGCTGAGGATTTGATCATCTGGAGCATCAGGAGCTTTCCTCTACATCAAAGTCTTGATGGAGGGAGCATCACAGCCAATCCTTGGATTCGGGCACCATATGTTATAATTCATTTCTGGAGGATTCAGAGTGACCAAATCCTGCAAAAAATTGGCATATACCAGAAGTGAGCAGATGGTAAAGATATAAATTTTAAAGACAAGTTGAGATGTACCTCATCAGTTGCCTGAAAGTCTGAATCCAATCTCAGGCAGTAAGTGGCTACAGCTTCGTTGAATAAGTGGATGCTCCATTGCTGCCACCAGTCCTGGAAAGAGGCTTAAGAGAAGGGTCTGCAATTCCATTCCTTGACCATATTTAGGGAGACCAATTTTTCCAGTTGAAGTATTTTGTCATACTCTAGAGCAGAGTTTACTGCTTCCCTTGGTTTGAGATTGTCGGCAAAATAGAGGGATGGAGGCACTTGGCCAAGACCAATTTGTCTGGCTGCCATGACAGGATGATAAAATTCATAGGACATGGGAGGTTTTTCTCTACCATGCCTAATTTCAGTTGGCAGGAGGCATGGCTTCATGATCTGGCACAAGATCTTCAGACCTTCATTGTCACACTCTCTTTGAAATCTGAAGGTATATGGATTCTCAAAATCTATAATATCTGAATATTGAAACCAACCGAGAATGGCGGTTGGGAATCCTTTATAGAAGATTTTGAAAAAGAAGCTGGCTGATTCATCAATAGATATCATGGCAGCAACTTCTCCAAATGAAGTACACCTTCTTACTTTGGGTTCATTGGCCAGTAGCTTTTCTTGGCTGTCTAGATATAATGTTGGAAAGGACAAGGTCTTCAGATCTGTAGTTATCAACCTATGGAGATGAAGGTTGAGCCAAAGTTGAAGCAGCCACCAGGGACCTGTTATCGATGGTATACCTTCGTTCTCCATCAGACTTTGAGCAACCTTGTTCAGCATACTGTACAGAGCACCCAAAAGATATTTTCCCAGGGGTATGTCTGAAGATGCAGGCAGTTTTTCTGCCAGAGCCAGGAAGTTGGAGGTTGGGCCACAACTCTGCCCACAGAATAGATATTTCTCTAGCCACATGTTCAAGAAAATAATGTGCTCTCGTTCTGAAACGCTGGATTGTGGGGTGTTGAAGGAAGCAATGTAGTTGGACCACCCACTAGATTTTAAACTTCCAAGCTTAATAGAAGGTTTGAACTGAAAGCTATAGGGATTGATAGATCCAGTGATGTTTAAGCCGGTCAACATGTGCACATCGGCTAAATTTGGGGTTATGGGTCCTTGTCTGAACATGAAAGTATTGAAAGTGCCCGACCAGAAGAAGCAAGCAGCCTTCAGCATTTGCTCGTTTCTCTTCATGTCAGCAGGGACAGAGTGCTACACTGATCTAGACTGTGAAGAACCCACTCTGATTTTTTCTTGGCTTCTACCTTGATCAACCAGTCCCTCCAACCTGGGATAATCGATGGCCAGTTCCTGAAGGGAGTTTTGCCCCAATGCTTTGAAGCGAAATCTGAATTTTTGAAGGGGACTGTCTGAGTTTCAGCAATGATGACTTCGGTAGGGTCAAGATTGCCTACTGGACCAAGAAAGAAATTATCCGGGTTATCCTAAAATGGGATGATGATCTGGTCATGAAGCGCCTGAAAATTCAAAATTTGAGGAAGAATGCAAAGATGAAAGTACATCAGAAGGGAAAGATAATGGGGCCTTGAATTTTACCTCAGGGATGGAATATTGAATTGCCATTTGACTTGCAGAGACACTGGAGTTGAGCTCTTGAAAGAAATTTTTGCTCAAAATCAAGTGGCGCAGGACTTCTTTGAAGGTTAGGGTTTGAGAACTGAAAGAAAGCAATAACGGTTGGGGAAAGACTCGGCTGATCGGCTAAGAAATAAAGATAGTCGATTGGACCTTAAAGAAAGAAGAATAACATTTTTGGAATAAAATAAATTTCATCCCAAATTGGGGGGCATGTGTTTCAACAGATTTTGGACTGAGGAATTTGATATTTTGTAAACATAAACGGTTGATTTACTGAGGAAAAGAATCGGCCTGAAAATATAAAAAGCTCGCATGAGTCGGAGGTGACCCGGAAGCTTCGCGTGGACCAACACGATGGACATCGAAGACGTGTCGGACTCAACCAAGGAGTGCAAGTTTGGGTCATCTTTTATTTTCCTTTTTTGTAATCTACTCGTATTAGGGCAGGAGTCAACCGGGTTATAAATAGTTAAGAACCCGGATTTTGTAAGGACAATCAATCAATCAAACACAACCGGCCCTCGGCCAAAAACCCTAGGAGTAGGAGTAACGTAGATCTCGGCGAGACCTTCAACCACGCAAGGCTGCATCAGCATGGACCGACCTCCGGTTTGCTTGTAAGTTTCACCAATGGCTCGTGTCATCGTGAAATAAGGCTGCATTGGCATCGACCAAACTCTTGTTAAGCTATGGCATGGCTAGTTATCGGTCTAAGCTTGTCCTTTGTAAGACTGTCTTGACTCTGATCAATCTCTTGCTTCGGTCGATCTTGGCTAGTTATCGGCTCTATTAGTTTGGCAAACTAATAGATTCATTAAGTTATCGATGTTGTTTTATGTTCTAATTTATTTATTTATGTTTGAAAACAACATCTTGCCCAATCAAGATTGACAAAATAGCCACCGCTCAAAGGATGCTTAGTATCAGCTATTCTGAGGCCTACATGCTCGCAACAGAGAAAATAGCTGATACAAGCTTCCCATCGGCTATTTTGCCAATCTTGATTGCCACATGTTGTGCGTTCGAGATATCCGGTAAAGGTGCGGTCTGATTTAAGAGCGGATAGATTTAATCCAACATACCTATTACGGCTGTATTTCCGAACCCCACTGATATGTATGGTAGATTAAGTTTGTTTATCTTAGATCAAATCATGCTTTTATCGGGTAGATCTTGTTCGTGCCTCATGGGCCCCGCATCGGCTGAAATAGCCGATCCGGTTATGCTATCTTCATAATATGTTCTTTTAAGCGGTTTGAATTCGACGGATCTACTTTGTGCACGGGACGTGATCTAGCTTGACCATCATCAAGGCTGCATGGAGACACCCCACTGTTGGTGTTTAAGTTATTTTATCGATCTATTTGCTATTATGGCTGTATGGAGACACCCCAATGTTAGCGGATAGAACTGCTCGTGTATTTAGTCGATACGTTGATTTCATATCGTTTAAACGTGCATATAGATCTTTAATATCTTTTTAAGCTTATCGACTGTTTGTTTATTATAAGTATCTATTTCACACATGTCATAGTCGTTATGTTTCATATTCTCTTTCGTCATTTTATATTACAATTTGATAGGAGTTGACTCTTTAGTCAATATCCTAAAGACAAATGGCTATATCAGAGCCGCATAGTTTGGAACTATCTGGCACTAAACCGGCAGGTTCCACGATTTAACGATGTTTGTCTTCTCCTTGTCAATTACAGGTCAAATTGACTAGCACGCCCAAAGTCGATTTTGCTGAGAATCGGCACCACCGCCTGCTGAAGGTTCAGGAGGTCAGGACCTGCTCTGCACTCCTCTGAGAACCTTGCGCTCGGGTGTGTTTGGCGCATCCCGACCGAGATTTCGCGTCAACAGGTACAGACCAGAGAGGTTCTGTGTTCGAGCACAGAAGTTTTTCGGTCTGACAGTTAATTATTTGTGAGATTAATTTTTTGTAGGCCTATTCACCTCCCTCTAGGCCTCCTAGGAGACATCAAGGTCCTTTCAATCCAGCTCGACTCCCTCCGCGGTGACACTTCATGCGGTTGTTGTGGAACCGTGAGAACCGGTTGGCAAGCAGGGCCAACTCGTCGTCTCCCATGAACTCCAGCTGCTCCTCTGTGACAGAAAGAAGGGAGGAGAATGCAAAGCTTCTAGAGGGGTTAGCAGAAGAGCCAGAAACCAAAGCCATCGACGGGCCAGAAGGATTTTCATAAGAAGCCCTCGCCATGGCGTCAATCTCACTGGACTTGAGCTTACTAAAGTGCTCGTTGCAAGTGAGAGTCTCATTGAGAACATATATGATGAATGATTGACTTTTGGGAGGAAGGTTTGAGGCTTTTCCCGGTTGAGCCTATATCTAGCTATGCGCTTAATGCTTATGACTAACCGGTGGCGTTGAGTTGTGGTGTTTCTGTGTTGGTGTGCGTGTGCAACATGTGTCTCTTAGCTGTGTTGATGTGCAGGTGTGGAGCTCGGATACAGTGGTCGATGGCGAGGGGAAGGTCAAGTAGAGACGTGTCGTGCCGACGGACCAGGGGCGGTGAAGGATGGGCGTGCCGTGCGGCGGACGTGCCATGCCGATGTACCCAGAGCGGTGAAGGGCGGACGTGAGGCTTGGACCGACGGACTGGAGGGCCAGAGGACCAGCTGTGGTAGCTAGCACGTGGCATCGACCAGTGAGAGCACATGGGGATGTGCGATGCATCGGCCGAGTTGGGAGGAAGATGATGGCGTCGTGGCACTTGGCGGGAGGTTGCACACGGGCTTGCGTGCGGCGCAAGTGCCGTCGGCCGAGTCAAGAAGGAAGGCGAAGGCGTTGTGCTCGGCGTGGAGGCTGGACATGCATCGACATCGGTGCCGGTGGTCGGGGTGTGTCAACCACATCCGGTCTACGGCGCGGGTTTGGTAGTTGAGCCTCAAAAAGCTACCCGCTACGGTTTCCGAGTTTGGGCCTCAAAACTTGGGGTGTCCGGTTTCCGAGTTTGGTCCTCAAAACTCGGGGTGGACGGTTTGCCAGGTTTGGGCCTCAAAACCTGGGCTGGCGGGTTTACCGGTTTGGGCCTCAAAACAGGGCGGAGGTTCCCATGCGGAACGGTCGGCGCGTGGCGGCACCGAGAGACTTGCGTTGCGGCGAAGCTATCGGTGAGGAAGGCGCGGTGGTCGACGGTGACGGCACGTGGCGGCATCCTGGAGCTTGCGTCGAGGCAAAGCGAAGGATGAGAAGGCGCGTGGCCGTCGGATGAAGAATGACCGACTTGGACGGTTTTACCCCTAGGGGGTATTTGGGTCAGTGCTTCATGTGAGGGCGTTTTGGTCTTCGGATGTGCGCCTATATATATGTGAGGGGGCTGGTTAGGGCAGCCAATCCTTGGAGGTGTCACTCTGATTTTGTTTAGGTGAGAGGAGGCTGGGGCTAGAGGACAGACCGACTCTTGTTCTTGAGCTTTTCGCCATCCACGCTTTGTGTTGTGAGGAGTGGCTTGTAATCCGACATAGTGTGACACAATTCATCATCCCGTAGCAATCCAAGGATCAATTTTGCCCCTCCTCTTTGTTGGCTGCAATTTGGATCGAAATGCGTTTTTGTTCTTCGCGATTTGGTTTTTCCCTTTCTGGAGATTTGCCTCGTTCTCCTTCTCCGAGCGACGATTTGCGATTCCGTTTGAATCAGATTGTTCTATGTCGTGAGCTCCTTCTTTCCACTGAAGGATTTCTTCTCTAACCTCACGAGCTCATAGATCGGGTCGAAATCGCGTTCGTCCTTCGTTCATCCCCTTTTATAGTGTTCTTCGGATTTATCATGGATTAGTTGGTTTGGAGCGATGATATCCTAGGATTAGCTTCCCAACACGTAGAAGAACACTTGGGAGAGGTTTGGTTGCAGCCCCGTTCGATTTGGTGAAGATCCAATCGATTTTGTTTTGTCCCGAGCAGTTTTTCAGTTCTCTGCTCATCCGCGGACAGTCCGCGCCCCCAGCGGCGGACAGTCCGGGACTCAGGACTCGGCGCTTTCAGAACCGCATAGCACCACACTATTCCCGGTCGGGTGACCGACGGACCGTCCGCGATTGACAGGCGTGGACAGTCCGGGCCCGAGCAGGGACGTTTCAGCAGCTCTGCTATTTTTGCTTTTTAGGTGACGGACAGTCCGCCAGGGTTTCGCGGATCCGCCCCTGGCGCGGACAGTCCGGGACCAGCAGTCCGGACTGTCCGGGAACCTGCTGTAGGTTGCGTTTTAGTGCTTTTGCTCTCGCGCCTTTTTCGCTTCGTTTCCGGACTTCTCGATTGCTCCTAGAGTTCACCTAGGAACCTCTCTACATATCTTTGCTACGTGTTAGCATAGGTATTTAGAGAAATCCCGACGTTGCCCTCCATCTACGTTTGTGAGTGGGTCTTTTAGGTAAGAACTTGACTCGGAGTTTTGAGAGTTTTGGTTTGCTCTCTTGTGTGGTGCCTCGCTGTGATCCAAGGGATCATTCACCCTCTTTCTAAGGGTCATGGGCATCACGTTTGAGTCCGAAGCTTTTGGGGTTGTTTTTGATGGGACAGAGGCCAGAATTTCGAAAGAAATTTTTAGGCTCCCATTCACCCCCCCCCCTCTGGTCGCCTTGCTTTAGCATTTTTGGTCCTTCACTCATAGTTAGACGATTCGATGATCGCCTGAACCTTAGAGTCCCACACCGATCGATCAAGAGTATGAAGAAGCTTGAGAGCCCTCTCATGATCGTCGAAAGGCAACAACTCCTTGTTAGCCCTCATCCTGTTGACAATCACCTGAAAGTGAGCGAATAAACTTTCTATGCTCTCGCCAGGCATGTGTTGGAAGTTCTCATACTCACGCTTGTGCGACTCGTAGAGACGGGTTTTGACTTGAGAGGTTCCCTCATGAAAACGCATGATAGTCGCCCAAATCTCCCGAGCCGTGGTGAGGTGAGAGACACGATCAAACTCAGACATGCTCAAACAGGTGAAAAGAGCATTACAGGCTCGGCTATTGGCATCGTGCTCATCGATCTGCTGTTGAGTCACATGAGTAGCCAAGACCACGTAATCAGCAGAGTTGCAAATATCCCAAATCGAAGCACCCATGCTCTGAAGGTAGGCCGACATGCGTATCTTCCAATACGCATAGTTCGTCCCATCGAAAAACGGCGGTTTGCCCATGCCGCGATCCATGTTGCCTTCTGTGGATCTAGAACCGGCTAAGGTGGAAGATCCTTAACCCGCTCCGATACCAATTGAAGGACCGAGAATGCTACCAAAGGTGACCAGAGGGGGTGAATGGGAGCCAAAAACTTTCTTTCGAAACTTCGGCCTTTGTCCCAACAAATCAACCCCAAAAGCTTTGGACACAAGCATGATGCCCATGACCCTCGGAAAGAGGGTGGATGATCCCTAGGATCACAGTGAGGCACCACAACAAAGAGCAAACTAAAACACGCAAGCACCGAGTCAAGTTCAAACACAAAAACCTATCCCCAAACGTAGTTAGAAGGCTACATCGGGAATCCTCCAAATACCTATACCAACGGGTGGTAAAGATACCTAGAGAGGTTCCTTGGTGAACTCTAGGAGCTAACGAGAAGTCCGGAAATGAAGCGGAGAAGCCGGGAGAGCAAACACACTAAATAGTGCTTGACTACGGATTCCCGGACTGTCCGCCATATGTCGGACTGTCCGTGAGTCTATGGCGGACTGTCCGCCAGCCAAAGGTGCAAAACAACAAGTCTGCTGAACACCCCCTGCTCAGGCCCGGACTATCCGCGCTACCCAATGGCGGACTGTCCGCCGGTCATACGAGCCCAAACACGCCGAGACGCGCAGCCACTGAACAGGCTCGACCCCAACACGTGGATTGTCCGCGCCCCCTACGGCGGACTGTCCGCGGACACACAGTGAGGGCGATTTGTTTGCCTCCTCACCAAATCTTCCCAAAATCGAATCAAATCGAAATCCCTTGATCTCAAACTTGGAGAGGATGATCACTAGGTAGTTGGAAGACTATCCCTAAGAAATTACCCGCTCAAATCAATTCAAACTCTGGGAAATCAAAAGGGGAGGTGCTAGAACGAAAAAGTTGCCATGAAACTTGAATCGACCAAATCTACTTGATCGTAAGGATTGAGATGAATTCTTTTGGTGGAAATGTTCTCCTCACATCAAAGAACAAGTTGATTCAAGTGGATTCGAAAAAGACGCAACGTAGAGAGAGATCGAGCGACGGGAAAATTGAGACAAAAAGCAAAACACAAAGAACAACTCAAGAACGCGAATCACAATCTTAATTCCCAGCCGAAATTCGTCCCCACAAGGAGACAACGGGAATCCGGTCCCGTTTCCGTGAATCCAAATACAGAGAGGTATGATTAAGCCGTCTCTGCGGATCTCAGTAGCTACAGCAAGGAATGGGAAGCAAGAAGCCCTAGAGTGAAAATAGCAATGGCTGAGATAGTTTGGAGGGAGGGGTTGCCTCTCCAATATAGCCTAATACAATTATTCCCCTTCTACCCCTACTCCTAATGAGCGAGTAGGCTAACCCTAAGGGTATTCCTGTCCAACTCGAAGTTGATGTCGATCCGACGGTCACGCCCGCACATCAGGTAGCTTCACCTCGACGCGACCTCACCGGATGCCGCCACGTGCCGCTACTCGCCGTCCGTCCTTTTCCTGGACCTCCCCCGGTTTTGAGGCTAAAACCGAGAAACCAGTCCTCATTCTGAGTTTTGTGGCCCAAACTCAGAAACCCGCCATCGCCCAGGTTTTGTGGCCCAAACCTGGAAACCGTCCTCAGCCCGAGTTTTGAGGCCCAAACTCGAAAACCGTCCTCAGCTCGAGTTTTGAGGCCCAAACTCGGAAACCGGCCAGCACCCAGGTTTTGAGGCCCAAACCTGGAAACCATCCACCCGGCGGTTTTTCTGGGGCTCTACCACCAAACCGACGCCGTAGAGGGATGCAACGCCCGTGCACCCCGTCCCCCCGTAAGTCTTCACTTGTCATTGTCCCAGGCTGTCAGTCACCACAGCTGATCCTTAGGGCGCCGGTCCGTCAGTCCAAGCCTCACGTCCGCCCTACACCGCTCCAGGTCCATCGGCACGACACGTCTCTACTTGACCTTCACCTTGCCTTTGATCACCGTCTCCAAGCTCGACACCTGCACAACACAAGCCAAAGAACATGCGCATCATACCAGTTGACAATCACACATCATCTCAAGATCCGGCATACACCAATGTATCCGCAATAGTTCACTATCTCTCTTTTTATTTTTGCAGGTTCATCTCAAACACATCAAACATGTCTCTAATTAAGCACAGTCAAAGGTATGCGATCTAATACTCTTTCCAATGTTACTTATGCTAAGATTTCTTACACAATAAAAACATTATAATTAACAGTGTATCACTGTATTGATAGCTTAAATTCTAAACATTTGTTTCAGCTCCATCTAATATAATTCGTTTCCTAAGTTCATTTTAAATAGTTAATCCCATCATGCCTTAATCAATCACATATCATTTGAATCCTACTGAAGTCCTCGTAGCTACATTTTAGACGATGTGTGTTTGTATCAGTCTTCCTAATTTGCATTTGATTATTGCCAATGCGATAATGACTGCTACTATTCTATCCCATTATAATGTACTCAAGGGAAGAGCAAACTTGTTTACTGTGAGTGGTTTTTTAATCATAGCATAAATAAATCTATTTAAATCTTGATTTTACTTTGTTCATTAGTCGAGCTACCTGTCCGGTTATGTATTGAGTTTCTCATAATGGTCTGACTAACAATGCAATGGTCTGTTTATTAGGTGGACCAATTGTTACCTTAATTTGGTGTAGCTAATCTTGAATATATTAGTCAGTCAAGGTCCAACTGAGCGAGGAGTTTGCTTGGACACAATGATATTGCTGATGTTGGACTCAACCTCCAATTAGAAGGCATGGATTTCCACTTTACCTAAATATTAATTTTCCAAAGTTTTGTGTGTGTAGAATTTGATTTTTTTGTACCAATGCAAGATGAATATACACGTGCTAAATGTAGGGGTAGAGTTTTTTTAAAAAAAATAATCTTGTAAATATATTTAATATGGTTGAAATATTGTCTTCACGTCTTACTGTTGTTTAGATTGATTGACTATCCTTCGAAGCATGTTTTGCATGGGCCAAGACTAGTGAAAAAACATATTTCATATATGAACATTATTATTAGTTGCTTTAAGTGTTCCTTAAGTAAGAAAAGAGTAATAAGGCTTAGGACAATTAATAGATTGCTATGCTTGGTTCTTTCTAGCTTTTGTGCTTCAGCCTACCTGTATATGACTATACTACTCTAGGATTTCGAGGAATACATTGGACTTGAAAAAGTCGCTGGACTTTTAAAGGATGTGCAAGTCGATAAGCATATAAGGCAACTATTGGTCCTTCAGATTCTTTTTTTCTCAAGGCAAACCTCATAATTTGAATGTAATTTATTTTAACTATGCATATAAACAATATATCCTTCTGGTGAATCAATCTGTTTGTATCTTATCAGTCATGTGAACTGAACAAACATAAACAAGTTAAATGATCAAATGGAAAAGGAGTCACTTAAACTATATATGGTGCCTGCCAAATAATATTCACCAACCGAGCCAACCCGAACTTAGCCAACTTTGCAGCCAGTGCACCCAACACACAAGTCCGACCAACGACATCAGTCATTTTCTCTCATGATTTTTTATTAAAATATAAACCATCGATGGCTCCAGATAAACGAAAATTGCTGCTTCCGTACCCCCACTCCCCACCCAGTCACAAGCGACAGTGGCGGCGTCTTCTTCCCTGGTGGCAGCGGTGGCTCCTCCCTTTCTGGTCGTGTAGATCTGTTTGGTTTGAAATAAGTTAACCATCAATTGCCATCACCAGGCCATTAAACGATGAGGCATGATCTGCTTATCCCAATTCATGTGTTCATTTTTGTCTCCCCTAAATGTATAGTCTCTGTTTCTATGTCCACAATTAATGTCAGTAAGCTGAAAATGGATTAAGAAAACATTAATTTCATGGGCTGAAAGGCAACCACAAATATAATTTACAATGCCCATCAATTTCAGGTAGTAGCACTATCATGTTCTCTATTTTTTGTGCCTTTAGAATAAAGAGTTGTAGACACAACACTATTATTCTGTGATCAGTTCACTAATCTTTCTTAGTTAAGTAAACATCTCCAAGTATTTCCTCTACATGAAATATAAAATATTTCCTCCTTTCCTGTTCACTTCTTTCAGTTTACATAGGAAAATAAAATGCTCCTTGGATGTAGCTATATGCTACAAATTAATATTTTTTGGTCAAATATAATTTTCTTGAGTAGTCGATCTGGTTTTGCCTTTTCAATGCATGATCTTTTATCTACTCAATAGAGTACTTGTGGTTTGACAAATGAATTTTAACGGTATGAATACATTTAGGTATAGGTATTTGTGGATCAAACTCAGGACACAATGTGGTTCGAAAATCGAATTTTTACGGCTAAGAATACGTATGGTCATAAGTATATGTGCATTTTAGGAAAGAAATAATATATTGTGGTTGGAAATAAATTTGATTATAAGGGATTGTGGATGATGAATAAGCTATTTCTCAAGCCACTGAAAACAACCTCGGTGCCTCCCTTTCATATGTTTGCACTACTCCTCCTTTCTTCTTCCTTTTTATGTTAGTTTTCTCCTCAACTTTCCGGTCATGGTACGGGGGGAAGATGACGATTTCTCCTTTTTGTCGCCTGGTAGACGCAGTTCATTTCTCATGGTGGTTGTAGTCTAGCTCCTCTGCAGGTTCACTGTGTATTTGGAGGTGGCGGTGCTGGCTTCCATACTGCTCCAATCATCCATTCAACTCCTCCTCTGACTCCTCTTTTACCCATTCCCTTGTTTGGCCTGTTTGCCCTATTCGATGACTGCTACAGTTCCTTATCCATTTAGCTTCCCATTAGATTTTCACTACTCTTTTTGCAAAGTACTTTCTATAAACTATAAAAGTATGCTATCTTAAGAACAATGTTTTTATCATCCTTTATGCCTTTATGTGTGTTAATTTTTCATAATATGTGTGCAAGTGTTTTAGGAGTTCTGACAGTAACCTCATGTGTGCTTTGAGATAAGGTACTACTAGTATTGATGTATATATCCAGTTGAATTTGCAGTCACAAGCATAATTTTTGTGCATAAGAAACTAACTTGACACTGGACCCCATCGAATTCTAGTCTATGTGTCTATGGTCATGGTCTACAAGAAATCTGGGCTTCTGTGATGATTTTTTTGGATTATGACGCACCTTCTGTGACAACAGCATATCATCATAGAAGGGGTACACTAATAGAAAAAAGCCTGTAATTGTCACAATCAGTTTGTCATAGATAGATGGTCCTTCTGTGACAAACTAATTGTGACAATTACAAGCTTTTTTGTGTCACTGTACCACTTCTGTGACGATATGCTATTGTCACAGAAGGTGCGTCATAATCCTGAAAATCGTCACAGAAGCCCAGATTTCTTGTAGTTTTCTTTGATCCTAGCTTTCTTTTCTCACAAATTTTGTTGACAACCAAATTCTTAGTCCGTCAACGAAACATTACTTCAAATACCATTTTCCAACAATAATTGTCCCCAGTTGTTCTTCTATTAGAGGACTCGGAAAAGTGAAAACTAATAGGACCAAAGGTATCTTGGGCATCCGGTGTATGTAGTCGTTGGCCTGATATGAGTGTTTTTTTACTGCAGTGACATTCCAATCTTAATTCTCTCGCCTCTAGTTTCTGTTGATACTCATTTTTTTGGGCTAGCACTCATGATCAGTTTGCCTTTGTTGTTTCTAAATTTACATGTCTACTATTAATTTGATGTGCAAGTGTACGCTACTATCAATTCATTATGGAAGATTCACTACACCACAACCCTTAATCAGCGACTGACTTGAAGTCGTTGTAAGGGGTGTACAACAACAGACAGTCTGTTGCTAAATCTTACAACGACGGACCCTAGCAGTTGTTGTTGAAGCCGTCGTTGTATGTGTATAGCGATGGACTTCATCTTTAGCGACGGACCATCCATCGCTCCAACTTTCAGCAATGAACAACATGTTAAAACATTTAGCAACGGACAGTTCAACGCAGTAAGAAATTTTAGCTACTGACAGTCAGTCAAGCTTAATTGAATAGGAAAAAAATAATACAAATATATTTAAAACTAGACCACATTTAGAACCAACACAATAACAAATGACATACACAAATAGCAATAATCATACTCTCATTCATCCATATCAAATGAGCACATACATAGTCATGTCACTAGCTTAAGCTTCTTGACATCAAGGCAACACATACAAGAATATATATAGTAGCTAAATACAAAATCTAGCTAAGTCATCAGGTTGTACAACAAGTATTGTTTTCTTGTTGAGCAAAATTCATCATCCAAAAGTGATCCAACCATGATCAGAACATAGGTTCGAGTCCACAAATTAATTAAAACTAACAGATTGTAGTCCAAAAGTATTCAAAAATAATTCAATGACTTCCTGTCAACAAGTCGCTAGCAACAACCCCGTAAGCAGATCCTGCAACACCTAGAGAGTAAGCAATCTAATTAGAGCATGTTGATGGTATTTCATAGCATGGTACAGTTATCTCAAGGAGAAAATACATAATAGACCTATCAAGAACTATCAAGCTGAATGTAACACAAACTGAACTATATGTAGTGTCTATCAAGCTGAATGTAACACAAACTGATGCTATGCAAAAGATATATTATATGTGCCACAAGCTGAATGTAACACAAACTAATGATATGCAAAAGATATAGCATATAGTGTTTAAGAAGGTGAATTGAATTAAGCTACGACTTCCAATGGGCCGCTAGGTCCAACCACCTCCAGATCCGGCCATGACTGGCTAGCCAGCAGCCACTTGGGACAACCAGCTGAGGTGGGTTGATGGCAGTAGAGCAGTGGGAGAGGGCACATGCAATCTTGCCTTATAACATCTAGGCTGTGTGAGAATCATAGGGATCACAAAGATCAGGTTCTTTGCAGCATCTATAGAGTGATTGCAAAATTGACCTGATGGATCACTTTTGAGTCTTAGTTCTGCAATATGGCACTCTTCCAGAACTATCTGCTAACTCTCCTAGGTTTTTATCAAGTTTTATGCCAGTCGAGACCTTCTCCTTTACCTTAAATATAACTAGGTTATCCCAATTACCCTCAGTGCCAGGAGATCAATATTGCATATTCTCATTTCAAATCCATGGGATCATATTCCTCTTCCTCCCAGGGCCATCATTAATTATCATTGGAAACTGGGTTGTTCACTACAAGGACACAAGGATTATGACACCATGAATTTACATTGGAACAAGGTACCCAGCTATTGTCATGAGGTTGTACAAGGAGCAAACATTGTTTTCCTGTTGTACTACATTGATTCAACGAGGGCACTACCTGTTGTACTACCTGCAGAACTGTTGGTCCATTCTTTGTATAAAAAATTGTCGCTTCTAATCTCTAAAAAAAGCTAATTCTTACCGAGATAGCTTCCAATAAACAATATTAGTTTAAAAAATACAAGAAGCAGGACATGGCATGACATCATGTGCTTTGTTATTTTGGAGTGTAAATGATGGAGTCCAATCTTTGATCACAATGTTCAACATGAAGCAAGGCATTTAGAAAACCCAGTGGATATCGGTCAGTGCCTCTTTAGGTGGCCACACTAGCTCTATAACAAGTTCACAAAAACATATTAAATGATTTTTTTTACGTTGAATGAACATATGACGAATGATCTTAAAATTTTATTAATGTGTCACCAGTTGTTGTTTTTTCTGGTGGAACTTATCGATCCATTTTAAGTTCAAGCACAATAGAAAAATAGTGGTGGCCAGAACCTGTATAAGTTAAACGATCATCCACGACTGAATCAATCTCCATCTCGAGCATGCAGGTTCACACATTCTCATTTTTTCTGTTATAGGACATAAGCAGTAGCCTCCTTGGCATGCAGTATTAGTTCTAGTTTAGATGTGTGAAGCTCAACCAACATGTCCACATCAAAATAAACAGATATCGATTAGGCTACCCAACACACAGATGAAACACTAAACTATGTTGATATTTTGATAGGCCACAAGTTCAGATGAAATCAGCCTCACAACATTGGGCATATTAACTTCAGATTCGATCGATCTAGGAGTGTTTCAGAGAGATCAAATGCACAACCACACAAGAATAATCACACAAGACCATACAATTTTTGTGCCCTTACCTTGAAGCGGGGCACTGGATTCACGGCGAATGGAGAGGGGGCGACTCCTACGTCCTACTTCACCATGCACATCTGAAGGGGAACATATGGAAGGTAGAAAAGATGGAATGGCATGAGCCTCACTGTGGTTAAATATCTGAGCATGTACGGGAAGGAGAAATAGAGGCTAGATCTCGCAAGCAAAACTGGAGCAGGTCCTGAGCGGGCCGACATGAAACTTCCCGCACGGTTGTGCTGGGGCGAGCGGTCAGCCAGGGTCGATGGTCGAGGTGGGCGTCCGGTCGGGGTCCATAGTCAGAGGTGGGCTGGACGGCCATGGCCAACCTTTGGGGTGGGGGCGTCCGAGGCCAGGGACCCAGCGTGGGCGGCCAGGTGTGGAGGCGAGCGGCTGTAACATCCCAAATTTTGCATAATTGAAATAGGCAATATGATTTAATTTATGCATTTTATGTGTCGCATGAAACCTAGTTAATAAAATTATTTATAAAAGTTAAAACCAACTCTGGGCCAAAGATCATGTTGATGCATACGTGCTGATGCATATTTTATTTTGTGATGTTTGGTTTTGCTCCAAACTTGTTTGAATTCAATTTGGATTTCTTTTGCTTTTGAAAACTCAATTCTGGAAATGGAAAAGCTTTTTCTTATCTCCTCCCTCCCTTCCTTGGCTTCTGGCCCGGCCTGCAAAACGGCGCCTTCTTTCCTCATCCGTGCGGCCCGCGTCGGCCCGTGGCCTCCCTGCGCGCAGTGCCCTCCTCCTCCTTTCCTGGGCCAATTCCTTTTCCCGGTCCGCTTCGCAGCTGCGGCGCGCCCGCAGCCCTCCCTGCGGTCACTGACCAGCGTGGCCCGCGCGTCAGCCGTTTTGTCTCCGTACGCGCTCACTCTCTCCCTCGCTGACGTCGGTGGCCCACATGTAAGCATTTTGTTCCTCTTGAGTCTGCCCCGGGTGCGAGCCGAGCCAGATTCCATCTACTCCACGCCTCCTCCTCGTTTTCCATCTAATCCGGAGCCCCTACAAAACTCCCGAGAGCCCGCCGCCTCTCCTCACGCGAAAAGCCCTTGCTCTCGTGCCCTAAATAGCCGACACCGAGAGCTCCGCAAGTTGTTTGCCGCCATCAAGCTCGTTGATTGCCGCTTCGCCGTCGCTCCAGGGTGCTCTCAGAGCTCCGTGAGGTTTTCCCGAAACTGCCGATGCGTTTTCCTCCTCTTTCTCTCTCTGCTCGATGCCTTAATCCCTCACCGTCGTTTGCAAAACAAACTTTCCGCCTCGTCGAGCAATACGCCACCACCAGACCGTCCCCGACCTCATCTTTGCCCTAGGTATGATCCCCTTGAGCTTCTCTTTCGATTGGACCAAGTCTCGAGGTCTCTACTGCACCGTAGCTCGATTCTGAGCAAGCGCCGCCTCGCTCCGACCATGGCGCCACCGTGCTCCCCCTCTGCTTCGGCGGAAGCGCCGCCGACCTCCCCGATTTAATCCGGGACGTCCATCTCAGATTCAGTGGCCAGGAATGCCTCGTACCCCTTCGGGTGCTCTTTGGCAAAAGAGCCATTACAATTTTCCGAACCCTAACCCACAGTCCAACAAGCATTGTTCATTGAGTATGAGAAGTTTTACCTTGAAGCCCCTGCGTTTCTTCCTAATCGAGGCATAGTCCGATCTAATCTGCAAATTCTGTTTAAATTGATTTAAATTCAAATTCTATTTCATTTTATTTACAGTTTTGCCACCAGATTAAAATGCTTATAACTTCTACATTTTTAACCCGTTTTAGTCCGTTCAAGTTGCGTTAGTTTCGTTTTGAAAAGATCTATCTGCCTTTATGAAAATATATACTATTTTCTGTATTTAAAAATTGAGTTAGGTTTAATCTACTAATTAAGGTTTTGAATCTTGTTTAGCTCATAACTTTTGCGTTATAATTTCGTTTTTTGTGATCTTCGCGTTTATGTGATTGTAGTGGATCGTAGTTTCTGTTTTCAAACTTTTTATATTATTTCCTTGCTGTTGGTGTAATGTTGTAATTATAGCGTGTTTGCTTTGCATGATTGTTGTCCGGATGATTGTGTGTTGATGTGGTAATCGAGTATAGACGGTGAGACTGAACGACCAAAAGTGCAATCAGAAAGCGACTAGAGGGGGGGTGAATGGGAGCCTCAAATTTTCCTTTCGGAAACTTGTTTCCACTATACCGAGAATCAACCCCAAGAGCAAACCCTAGAGCTCGCAAGTGTCCATGACCCTAGATGTAGGGTGGATGCTTCCGAGAAGCACAGCGGGACACTATACGACTCTAGAAACCCAATGCAAAAGCCGGAAATCAAAACCGACAACGGACAAGCGAACCGCGGATGAAACTACGCAAAGCTCTACTGACCGGACTCACTGGTGCGTCCGGTCAACGGGCACCGGACACGTCCGGTCAATGAAAACCCAATTTGGGAGCTCTCTGAGTTGGACCGGACTCTGAGAATCGGTGAGTCCGGTCACAGTTCGAGTGTCCGGTCAACTCAGTCCAAAACGGTGAACAGTAACAGGGGTGCATCCGATCGTTGGGCAAGAAGTGCGTCCGGTCAAAGTCTCGCAAAACACAACACACACATTCAACGACCGGACTCTCAGACGTGCGTCCGGTCAGCCCGTGCCGAGCGTCCGGTCACCCCGCAACCTGCCGTTCGTCCACCGATTCGACTTAGTCTCACCCAAAACGAATCCTCTAAGGATCAAACTTGGTGAGACAAGTCACAAGAAGGATAGTGAGCTACTCCTAGGAGATCATGGCTCGAACCTATCTCCAAATCGATGAATCGAAGAAATTCGGGGGAAGGGAGAAAAACTTGACCCGAAACGAAAATCGACCGATCTACTAGCTCGTGAGGTTAGAGGAGAATTCCTTTGGTGGAAAGAAGTGCCTCATGATCTAGAACAACTTGGTTCAAACGGATTTGCGAAAGACACACCAAGTAGAGAGATCAATCAACGGGAAAATCGTGGAGAAAAGCAACCCGCGAAGAACACGAACAAAACGCGAATCACAACCACGAATTTGCAACCGTGTGGCTACCACACGCTACAATAGTGAGATTACGGTCTCACTTCCTCAAAATCTCATGGACACAGAGGTATTGTTCTCTTCTCTGTGGATCTCAGTTCGCTACAGCAGAGGAGAGGGAGCACGGGAAAACCTAGAAGGCAAAATAGCAAATGGCTGAGATGGAATGGGAGGAGGGTGTCTCCCTCTACTTATCCTAATTCTATTTCCTACTCTACCCCTCTCTAATTACAGAGCGAGCCAGCTAAACCCTAGGGTTATTCTGGAACAACTCAAGATAGCTGGTGATCCGATGGTCACGCCCGCACAACTGGTAGCTTTGCCTCGACGCAACCTCACCGATTGCCGCCACGTGCCGCCACCGCTCCGCTCGTCCTTTTCCCGGAGTTCACCCCCGGTTTTGAGGCCCAAACCAGGAAACCAGCCTTCATGACCAACCCCCGGTTTTGAGGCCCAAACCGGGAAACCAGCCGATCGTAGCCTGAGTTTTGTGGCCCAAACTCAGCAAACCCGCAGCACCCAGGTTTTGAGGCCCAAACCTGGAAACCGTCCTCAGCCCGAGTTTTGTGGCTCAAACTCGGAAACCATCAGCGCCCAGGTTTTGAGGCCCAAACCTGGAAACCGTCCACTCGGTGGTTTTTCTGTGGCTCAACCACCAAACCAAGCCGTAGAGGGGATGCACCGCCCGTGCACCCCGTCCACCAACACGTGTCCCCAGGTCCTCGACCCAAGCAACACCGTGCCCACAAGTCTTCGCTCGTCATTGTCCCAGGCTGCCAGCCACCACAGCTGATCCTCGGGCCACCGGTCCCTCAGTCCAAGTCTCACGTCCGCCCTTCGCCACTCTCGGTCCCTCGGCACAGCACGTCTCTACTTGACCTTCACCTTGCCTCTGATCATTGTATCCGTGCTCGACACCTGCACAACACAAGCCAAAGAACATGCGCATTATCCCAGTTGACAATCACTCATCACTCAGAGACTCAGCATACACCCACGTATCCACAATCTCCCCCTTGATGAGTGCATTGTCAACTACCAACACAAATCATAATGAATAGAAGAAGGAAGGAAGAAGGAGAGAGAACTCGACCAAATGACCCAAAAGCGTATCAAAGCCGAAGAAGGTCAAGTGGAAAGAGCAAGACAACTTGGTTCCCAAAGACATGGGCAACGGCTCGACGCAACCAAGCAAAGCAAAGCTAGCCCTCAAGAAGAGGTAGAACAGGCTCAACACCACTAGCAAGAGAACTCGATACCAATTGGAAAATCAACTGAGAATCAAGCAAAACAGAGCTAGCCCTCAAGAAGAGGCAGAATGGGTTCAACACCGCTAGCAAGGAAGCTCGACACCAACTGAAAAGAGCTAGACATCAGCTGAAGATCATCAAAAGCAAAGGTGCTAGTCCCTCAAGAAAGAGGCAAAGGCTCAACACAACTAGCTACCAAAAATGCTCCGAGCCAACTGTTACTAACTCGAAAACTCAGCAGCGAGCAAACTCCCCCTCGAATGATGCACACAACCAGAAAATCTCCCCCTTAGTTGAACACTCGGAGATCATATGATTTGCAATTCTCCCCCTTAGTTGAAAATGCACCATCAAACAAATTTCTTCCCCTGGACAGAAGAATTCCCCCTTCCAAAATGCATATGAAAAACGATGCAGTTAGCAGCTTCAGGAATATAGTCGATAGAATAAGAAGATGCTCTACAGAGTGCTGATCCGATGACTCATTAAATGCATAGGATGCTAGCAAAGGCTCAAACTGATCACCAAATATGAAATATGAACATTTGAGCAAAATGAGCAGTTTTTAGCCAAAAAGGTATTCACCATCAAAATAACATTGAGCATGTATAGACAGGAAGTCAAACAAGTGCTAAACACATGTATACTAGGTGAACTACCCCTAGCAAGGTTCAATCATCATGCTATAGAATGAAACATAGACTTGTGAATTCAAATTTTATCGGAGTTGCAGCGGTTAAATTTCACAAGTTCAAATTTCAGCATGTGATTGCGAGAGGTTGAAAGCTTGTCTTACCTAACTTTTCAACTGTGCGAAGCCTATGCAGGAGCAATCAGAAGCTTAAAGCAACATTTTCGGTCATACACTACATAGCTCAAGTTTAACTCAAAGTGCAATGAGAAACAGTCTCGAAACTGTGATGTGCTGACAAGCAATCCCTTCTCGATCTTTCCAATTCACTTTAACTTGGTTCAAATTTAAAGCAGTATATGAACATACCAAGCAAGTGAATGACTCAGAACTAGAGACATAACAACCTAGCATATATGAGAAGCACAAGTGATTTCTACACATTCTACACATGCTAGTTGCATATCTCAATGGTGAACATTTTCAGATTTTAGGTTTATAACACAAGTTCACCGTTCACAAAATGGCTCAGCTCACAACATGTATCAGTGATCAGAAGGAGCATAAGGTACAAGCATCAACATAAAGCATCGGAGCATACACTACACAGAGCATAGTCACATTCTAAAGATTATATACATGAAGCTCTGAATGTAAATATGCAAGATGAAATGCAGAAAAGATGCATGAAGAAACCAATTGGAAAACAAAAGGTCAGTATATGATACAAAAACCAAAGTGTTTCCCCCATCTAAAAGGGGAAACACACACCAAGCTCACCTCTCAACCTAGCAAAAGTTGATTGGTCCAAAGGCTTGGTGAAAATATAAGCCAACTGATGATGAGTATCGACATGGCGAAGGTCAATATCACCCTTCTCATAGTGGTCTCGCAGAAAGTGAAAGCGCACATCAATGTGTTTGGTCTTAGAGTGCAGCACGGGGTTCTTAGCAACGCTAATAGCACTCGTGCTGTCACAAAACAAAGGAACACGAGAAAAGCTCAGACTAAAATCACGCAAAGTGGCCATCATCCAGAGTAACTGGGAACAGCAGCTAGCCGCAGCAACATACTCAGCCTCCATGGTAGACTGGGCGACACTAGACTGCTTGCGAGAAGACCACGATACAAGAGAAGAACCAATAAACTGACAAGTCCCAGAAGTGAACTTGCGATCAATACGGCAACCAGCAAAATTGGCATCAGAATAACCGCAAAGGGAGAGGGTGGAGGAAGCAGAATACCAAATCCAAAATTTTGGAGTGAAGGATAAGTACCTCATTATGCGCTTGACCGCCTGACGGTGCGAGGTGCGCGGCGAAGACTGAAATCGCGTGCAGAGACACACCGCGAACTGGATGTCCGGGTGTGTCGCCGTCAGGTACAGCAGCGACCCGATCATACTCTGGTACTCCTTCTGGTCCACAGCTTCTCCATCCACATCCGCATCCAGGGCCGCCGTGGTCGCCATGGGTGTTGGAAGAGGCTTGGCCTCACCCATGTCGAACTTCTTCAGGATGTCCTTGGTGTACTTGCCCTGGTGCACGAACGTCCCCTCTCGGGATTGCTTGATTTTCAACCCGAGGAAAAACGTCAACTCGCCCATCATGCTCATCTCAAACTCCCTACTCATAGTGTTTGCAAACTTGGCAACCAAAGCGTGAGAAGAACCATCGAAAATGATATCATCCACGTAAATCTGGACCAAGAGAGTATCATTGCCTTGCTTGAGGAGAAAGAGTGTTTTATCCACACATCCCATTTTAAAACCCTTAGCAAGCAAAAAGGTTTTCAATCTATCATACCAGGCTCTAGGGGCTTCTTTCAAACCATATAAAGCTTTGTGGAGTTTGAAAACATGGTTTGGAAACTTGGGATTTTCAAAACCGAGGGGTTGTTCAACATAAACCTCTTCTTCTATGTAGCCGTTTAAGAAGGCACTCTTGACATCCATTTGAAAAAGTTTGAAACCTTTGGATGCAGCAAAAGCCAAGAGTATCCAAATAGCCTCCAAACGAGCTACAGGAGCAAAAGTCTTCTCATAGTCTATCCCCTCCTTCTGACTATAACCCTTGGCCACAAGTCTAGCTTTGTTTCTCACAATGTGGCCATCCTCTCCTTGTTTGTTTTTGAAAACCCATTTTGTCCCAATAGGATTACAGTCTGGAGGAGGTGGAACCAAAACCTAAACCCGATTTCGCTCAAAATTCTCTAACTCCTCATGCATGGCATTGACCCAATCGGGATCCGTCAAAGCGTGTCCAACATCTCGGGGTTCAAAATCAGCAACAAATGCAGAATGAGCAAAGTGAGAGATTTGTGACCTGGACTGAGTGACACGTTCGTCGATGCTGCCGATCATCTATTGAGGCGGGCGTTGGCGCTGAATGTGTCGTGGCGCCTCCCGTGCAGAAGTGATCTCCCCCTCAACAGCAGCTGGTGCCTCCCCGGGTACAAAAGGTACCGCTCGAGGTGGCGAATCCCACAGCCCCCAAGAGGAAGAAGTGTCGGGGCCGTGAGTCGTAGTAGAAGCCGCTCCTTGTGGCACAGCAAGTGGAGGGGGTGTTGGATCATCCATACCTTCACCACCCTCTTCCTCGTCATCAAAAAGAGGCTCACCTACCTCATGATCACTTGCACGCTCAAAACGAGAAGAAGGACAAACCATGGTCTCGTCGAAGGTGACATCTGATGTCTCTATGACTCGGTTAGTGTCAAGGTTAAGTACACGATAAGCTCGAGTGTGAGTGTCATAACCCAAAAACACACCGTCAGAAGAACGAGACTCAAATTTGTCCAGGTTGCCTTTCTTAAGTATAAAACAGTGGCAACCAAAGACTCTAAAATAACTCACCTTGGGCAATTTTCCAAAACGCAACTCATAAGAAGTCTTTTTCAAGAAAGCTCGGAGAAAAATGCGATTGGAAATATAGCATGTAGTGCTCATAGCTTCGGCCCAATATCGCCTAGGAGTCCTATGCTCATCGAGCATCGTCCTGGCCATCTCAACAAGGGTCTGATTCTTCCTCTCTACAACACCATTCTGTGGCGGTGTGTAGGGAGAAGAAAACTGATGCTCTAAACCCAAAGGGTTACAAAACTTTTCAAAATCCGAATTCTTGAATTCGGAACCATTATCACTCCTAATAGCTCGCATCGATTTCAAAGGGAACTCATTCTGAAGACGCAAAATCAGATTGCGAGCAAAGGAGAAAGTCTCGGTTTTCTCAGCTAAAAAGAAAACCCACGAATATCTCGAAAAGTCATCAACAACAACAAGCACATAACACTTCCCCCCAACCGAGCTCACCCGAGTCGGACCAACAAGGTCCATGTGCAAAAGCTCTCCTGGGCGCTTGGTCATGACCTGAGTCACTGGATGGTGGGGAGCGGCAACCATCTTTCCATGTCTACAAGAGTGGCAAACAAGATCCTTCTCCATATGCAACTTGGGCAATCCTCGGATTAGGCCAAGTGAACTAAGTCTTGCAAGCAAGTCGAAGCTCAAATGTCCAAGTCTCCTATGCCACTTCCAAAGATCAGAAGAGGAAGGTCCAGCCACAAGACAATGAGAAGTGCCAAAAGACTCTGAGAAATTCACACGAAAGACTTTTCCAAAGGGCGAAATCATACAAACAAGATTGCCCTGAGGATCCAAAATACGACTGAGATTCGGATTAAAACGAATCTCATAGTCATCATCAAAGAGTTGCGAAACAGAAAGAAGGTTAAAATGCAAGTTAGAAACAAGAGCAACATCACGCAACACAAAGTGCTCATTAACTCGCACAGACCCACGGGACAACACCTTACCTTTGCTATTGTCGCCGAAGGTGATAAACTCCTTTACGGCGACTGGACTAAGACTGGAGAACCACTTGGCGTTTCCGGTCATGTGCCTCGAACACCCGGAATCCACCAACCAAACGTTCTCCAATCGTTTTACCTACATCAATAAAAAGACATAGGGTGAGCATACGGTCCAACACTGGGGTTAGTGAAGTAAGGGGAAAACCAGTGTTGGGCCGGCTGCTCAAAAGAACGGTTAGCAAAAAAACCATTCCTAGCACGTCTACGAGAAGAGCGATCACCATGCTGAGGAAAACGTGGCCCACTGGGGAAAGAGCGCTCACCGTGATACTCAAAACGCGGTGGGGGAAAACGCTCAACAAAGCCTCCGCCACAGGGTCCGTATCCTGCAAAGTCAAGACCCCGTCGGGCAACACCTCCCTGACGCCTAGGACCTTGAGGCACTACACCTCTAGACCTAGCAACTCTCCTCGGAGCTCTCCTCTGAACATTCAGCACGTGTACATCATGGAAAGGATGGTACATGTCTGCATTGTTCATTTCCCTGGAACGGCGCTCCTCTCTCTTGCGCCTAAAGCAGAACTCCCTCAAGTGTCCATCTCTCCCACAGTGCTCACAATGGTACCTCACCGCTCTCATAGGGGGTTGTTGGTACTCACGGTTGTGGGTTTGGATCACTTTGCTCTTCTGTGGCATAAGCTCCTCCTGGATAGGTGGCATTGTGTCCAGCTTGTTCTTCAGGTGGTTAGGTTTGGGATGCCACACTTGGTTCTTGGGTGGAGCTCTCGGAGGTTACTCAAACACTTCGTCCTTGGTGTTAGGCTTAGGAGGCTCTTTGGGTGGAAGCTTGGTAAGCTTGGGAATAGTGGTGGAGTTGGGCTTCTCACATGGGTTCAGACCACTCGACTCCCCAATCTTCCCAAAAGAAGAGACATCAACACCCGGAGCAAAACCAACACCAGGACCTCCAGCAGCACGCTTAAACTGCGCGATCATCATCCCAAGCTGCGGCTCATTGCAAGACACCCATGACAAGATGGTCCGAAGGTATGTGTTTTCTTTCTCGGTTTGCATCTTGCCATGCTTCACATTGGCTATCTCCATCTCCAAACCCTCGCAGAAAGCGCACCTAGCCACACAAGTGCTACCCGAGCTAGCCTTCTCAAGAGACTCAATATTGGCATTCTTCTCTGCCAACTCGGATTGCAAGCCAGGACAAGTCTTGCACGCACCCAGCAACATGGGTCTAGCCCAGAGCTCATCCACCTCTCCTACCAAGGCAGCAAACTTACCTCTCAACGTGAGAAGATCAGTCATGTGCTTGGTGCACATCTCACACTCACCCTCCTCAGACACGACCACGGTGGACTTGGCAAACTCAAGCTCCTTCACTGTGTCCTCCCACTTCTGCCTAAACTCCTTGCGTTCTCTAGCGGCACGCCTAAGCAGCTTATCCTGACTAAGCAAGGCGGCAGTAAGCTTCTCGACCTCAGCAGAAAGCTCATCGTGGGTCAGAGATACCTAGGAGGTGTCATCGTCATCGTCGTCGTTCCGAGGGGTGTCCTCCAGCTTGCCGTCGACCTCATCACCAAGGGCCATGGTGCAGAAGCCCTCGTCATCGGCGAAGAAGCAGAGACCGTTCAGCTTGTCCTCGATCCTCTTCTTCTTCTCGGACTCGTCATCGCTTGAACAAGCGGAGTCGTCATCTGAGCCGTCGACATCGCTAAGCGTGGCGAAGAAAGCACGCTGCTCAGCTTGGGCCTTCTCCAAGTACTTCTTCTTGATGTACTCCTTGTCGAAGCCGCCCTTCCGCTTGTGCTTCGCGGGGACATACTTCTCCTTGCGCTTGCCGGAGTCGTACTTGTGCCCATGATCGCCCTTCCCAAATGTGTGCTTCTTCTTGGGACAGTTGGCGATGAAGTGGTCGGGGTCGCCACACTCGAAACAGCCAGAGCGTCCTCCTCCGCGGCGATGATTCATGCGGTTGTTGTGGAACCGCGAGAACCGGTTGGCAAGCAAAGCCAACTCATCATCTCCCAAAGACTCCAACTGCTCCTCTGTGACAGAAAAGAGAGGAGAAAGTGCAAAGCCTCCAGAGGGGTTAGCAGAAGAGCCAGAAACCAAAGCCATAGTCGGGCCTGAAGGATTTTCATAAGAAGCCCTCGACATGGCGTCAATCTCACTAGACTTGAGCTTACTAAAGAGCTCGCCGCATGTGAGGGTCTCATAGTTAGACGATTCGATGATCGCCTGGACCTTTGAGTCCCACACCGACCGATCGAGAGTATGCAAAAGTTTCAAAGCCCTCTCATGATCGTCGAAAGGTAACAACTCCTTGTTTGCTCTCATCTTGTTGACAATGACCTGAAAGCGAGCGAATAAACTCTCTATGCTCTCGCCAGGCATATGTCGAAAGTTCTCATACTCCCGCTTGTGCGACTCGTAGAGACGGGATTTGACTTGAGTGGTTCCCTCATGGAAACACATGATCCATCGAAAAACGGCGGTTTGCCCACGCCGCGATTCATGTCGCCTTCTGTGGATCTAGAATCGGCTAAGGTGGAAGATCCTTAACCTCCTCTAATACCAATTGAAGGACCGAAAGTGCTACCAGAAAGCGACCAGAGGGGGTGAATGGGAGCTTTAAATTTCTTTTTCAGAAACTTTAAACCTCTGTCCTGAAAATCAACCCCAAGAGCAAAACCGATGCACGTGATGTCCACGACCCTAGAGAATGGGTGGATGTTCCCTAGGAACATAGCGGGACACCACAAAAATTCCCTCGCCCAAATTCACGCAGGTCAGCTAGTGACAGGATGAACTTTGGGTAACCTCAACCTCCCCCAAGCAACGCGAGGGGGATTCAGGCTATTTTGTAAAGCGAGAAGCCCGATTTCTGTAGAGCACGAAGTCAGGAATCCAATGCAACAAGCGGATCTCAAATCGCAAGTCGGACGAACAAACTGCGGATGAAAACGCGCAGGACAGCACTGACCGGACTCTGCTTGCGTCCGGTCAACCAAAAATAGTTTTGGAACCTCTCTGTTCCTGACCGGACTCACTGAGTCTGAGCGTCCGTTCAGGAGTCAAGCGTCCGGTCACACAAGGCCAAAACAGATGAATAGTAGCAGGAGCGCGTCCGGTCACTGAATAGCGGAGCGTCCGGTCAAGTCAACGAAAATCACAGAGCAAACATTCAACGACCGGACTCTGGACTTGCGCGTCCGGTCAGCCCGACCCAGCGTCCGGTCACCCCGAAAATCAGTTGTTCGTCCACAGATTCGACACAAACTCTCCCAAAACGAAACCTCTAGGGTTCAAACTTGGAGAGATGAGTCACAAGGAGGATAGTGAGCTATCTCTAAGAGATCATGGCTCGAACCTATCTCCAAATCGGTGAATCGAAGAAGTTTGGGGGAAGAGAGAAAAACTTGACCCGAAACGAAAATCAACCGATCTACTAGCTCGTGAGGTTAGAGGAGAATTCCTTCGGTGGAAAGAAGTGCCTCACGATCTAGAACATCTCTGTTCAAACGGATTTGCAAAAGACGCACCGAGTAGAGAGATCGATCAACGAAAAAACGTGGAGAAAAGCAACCCACGAAGAACACAAGCAAAACGCGAATCACAACCACGAATTTGCAACCGTGTGGCTACCACACGCTACAATAGTGAGATTACGGTCTCACTTCCTCAAAATCTCACGAACACAGAGGTATTGTTCTCTTCTCTGTGGATCTCAGTTCGCTACAGCAGGGGATGGGGAGAGCAGGAAAACCTAGAAGGCAAGATAGCAAAATGACTAAGATTCCATGGGAGGAGGGTGTCTCCCTCTACTTATCCTAATTCTATTTCCTACTCTACCCCTCTCTAATTACAGAGCGAGCCAGCTAAACCCTAGGGTTATTCTGGACCAACTCAAGGTAGGTGGTGATCCGACGGCCATGCCCGCACAACTGGTAGTGTTGCCTCGACGCAACCTCACCGATTGCCGCCACGTGCCGCCACCGCTCCGCGCGTCCTTTTCACGGACTTTGCCCCCAGTTTTGAGGCCCAAACCGGGAAACCAGCCGTCCATCGCCTGAGTTTTGTGGCCTAAACTCAGAAACCTGAAGCACCCAGGTTTTGAGGCCCAAACCTGGACACCGTCCTCAGCCCGAGTTTTGTGGCCCAAACTCGGCAAACCCGCAGCACCCAGGTTTTGTGGCCCAAACCTGGAAACCGTCAACCCGGTGGTTTTTCTGTGGCTCAACCACCAAACCGGAGCTGTAGAGGGGATGTACCGCCCGTACACCCTGTCCACCGACACGTGTCCCTAGGTCCTCGACCTGAGCAACACCGTGCCCCGCAAGTCTCCGCTCGTCGCTGTCCCAGGCTGTCAACCACCACAGCTGATCCTCAGGCCACCAGTCCCTCAGTCCAAGCCTCACGTCCGCCCTTCACCGCTCTCGGTCCGTCGGCACGGCACGTCTCTACTTGACCTTCACCTTGCCCTCGATCACTGTCTCCGTGCTCGACACCTGCACAACACAAGCCAAAGAACATGCGATCAAACCCGTTGACAATCACTCATAACTCGAGACTCGGCATACACCCATGTATCCGCAGTTTTCCAAAATGCAACTCATAAGAAGTCTTTTTCAAGAAAGCTCAGAGAAAAATGCGATTGGAAATGTAGCATGCAGTGCTCATAGCTTCGGCCCAATATCGCCTAGGAGTCCTATGCTCATCGAGCATCATCCTGGCCATCTCTACAAGGGTCCGATTCTTCCTCTCTACAACACCATTTTGGGGCGGTGCGTAGGGAGAAGAAAACTGATGCTCTAAACCCAAAGAGTTACAAAACTTCTCAAAATCCTAATTCTTGAATTCGGAACAATTATCACTCCTAATAGGTCGCATCGAGTTCAAAGGGAACTCATTCTGAAGACGCAAAATCAGATTGCGAGCAAAGGAGAAAGTCTCTGTCTTCTCAGCTAAAAAGAAGACCCACGAATATCTTGAAAAGTCATCAACAACAACAAGCACATACCACTTCCCCCCAACCGAGCTCACCCAAGCCGGACCAACAAGGTCCATGTGCAAAAGCTCTCTAGAGCGCTTGGTCATGACCTGAGTCACTGGATGGTGGGGAGCGGCAACCATCTTCCCATGTCTACAAGAATGGCAAACAAGATCCTTCTCCATATGCAACTTGGGCAATCCTTGGATTAGGCCAAGTGAACTAAGCCTTGCAAGCAAGCCGAAGCTCAAATGTCCAAGTCTCCTATGCCACTTCCAAAGATCAGAGGAGGAAGGTCCAGCCACAAGACAACGAGAAGTGCCAAAAGACTCCGAGAAATTCACACGAAAGACTTTTCCAAAGGGCAAAATCAAACACACAAGATTGCCCTGAGGATCCAAAATACGACTAAGATTCGGTTTAAAATGAATCTCATAGTCATCATCAAAGAGTTGCGAAACAGAAAGAAGGTTAAAATGCAAGTTAGAAACAAGAGCAACATCGTGCAACACAAAGTGCTCATTAACTCGGACCGACCCACGAGACCACACTTTACCTTTGCTATTGTCGCCGAAGGTGATAAACTCTTTTCCGGCGACCAGACTAAGACTGGAGAACCACTTGGCGTTTCCGATCATGTGCCTCGAGCAACCGGAACCCACCAACCAAACGTTCTCCAATCGTTTTACCTACATCAATAAAAAGACATAGGGTGAGCATACGGTCCAACACTGGGGTTAGTGAAGTAAGGAGAATACTAGTGTTGGGCCGACTGCTCAAAAGAACGGTTAGCAAAAAAACCATTCCTAGCACGTCTACGAGAAGAGCGATCACCACGCTGAGGAAAACGTGGTCCGCTGGGGAAAGAGCGCTCACCGCGATACTCAAAACGCGGTGGGGGAAAACGCTCAACTACAAAGCCACTGCCACGGGATCCATAGCCTACAACTGCAGGCTCCCGCCGGGCACGACCTCCACGCGGCCTAGGCCTAGGAACTTGAGGTTTTGGACCTCTAGGCCTAGCAGCACGCCTCTGAACATTCGGCACATGTACATCATGTAAAGGATGGTACATGTCTGTATTGTTCATCTCCTTTGCGCGGCGCGCCTCTCTCTTGCGCCGAAAGCAAAACTCACTCAAGTGACCATCTCTCCCACAATGCTCACAATGGTACCTCACCACTCTCATAGGGGGTTGTTGGTACTCACGGTAGTGGGTGTGGATCACTTTGCCCTTCTGTGGCATAAGCTTCTCCTGGATAGGTGGCATGGTGTCCAGCTTGTTCTTGAGGTGGTTTGGTTTTGGAGCCCATGATTGTTTCTTGCGTGGAGCTCTCGGAGGTTCCACAAATACACCATCCTTGGTGTTAGGCTTGAAAGGCTCTTTGGGTGGAATCTTGGTAAGCTTGGGAGTAGTGGTGGAGTTTGGCTTCTCACATGGGTTTAGACCACTCGACTCTCCAATCTTCCCAAAAGATGACACATCAACACCCGGAGCAAAGCCTACACCTGGACCTCCTGCAGCACGCTTGAACTAGGAGATCATCATCCCAAGCTGTGGCTCACCACTCGACACCCATGACAAGATGGTCCGAAGGTATGTGATTTCTTCCTTGGTTTGCATCTTGTCATGCTTCACCTTGGCTATCTCCATCTCCAAGCCCTCACAAAGAACACACCTAGACACACAAGTGCTACCCGAGTTGGCTTTCTTAAGAGACTCGATCTTGGCATTCTTCTCTGCCAACTCGGTTTGCAAGCCAACACAAGACTTGCACGCACCCAACAGCGAGGATCTAGCCTTCAGCTCATCCACCTCTCCTACCAACGCCACATACTTACCTCTCAAAGTGAGAAGATCACTCATGTGTGTGGTGCACATCTCACACTCACCCTCCTCAGAAACGACCACGGTGGACTTGGCAAACTTAAGCTCCTTCACCGTGTCCTCCCACTTCTGCCTAAACTCCTTGCGCTCTCTAGCAGCACGCCTAAGTAGCTTATCTTGACTAAGGAGAGCGGCAGTAAGTTTCTCGACCTCAGCAGAAAGCTCATCGGGGGTCAGAGATACCTGGGAGGTGTCGTCATCGTCGTCGTTGTTCCGAGGAGTGTCCTCCAGCTCGCCGTCGACCTCCTTGTCGAGGGCCATGGTGCAGAAGCCCTCGTTGTCGGTGAAGAAGCAGAGGCCATTGAGCTTGTCCTCGATCCTCTTCTTCTTCTCGGACTCGTCGTCACTTGAAGAAGCGGAGTCATCATCCGAGTCATCGACGTCGCTGAGCATGGCAAAGAACGCACGCTGCTCAGCCTGGGCCTTCTCCAAGTACTTGGTCTTGATGTACTCCTTGTTGAAGTCGCCCTTCCGCTTGTGCTTCGCGTGGACGTACTTCTCCTTGGGCTTGCTGGAGTCGTACTTGTGCCCATGATCCGTGTTGCCGAAGACTTGCTTGTTCTTCTTCGGGCAATTTGCGATGAAGTGGTTGGGGTCGCCGCACTCAAAGCATCCTGAGCGTCCTCCTCCGCGGCAACGGTTCATGCGGTTGTTGTGGAACCGCGAGAACCGGCTGGCAAGCAAAGCCAACTCGTCATCCCCCAAAGACTCCAGCTGGTCCTCTGTGACAGAAAAGAGAGAAGAAAGTGCAAATCCTCCAGAGGGGTTAGCAGAAGAGTCAGAAACCAAAGCCATAGTCGGGCCAGAAGGGTTTTCATAAGAAGCCCTCGACATGGCGTCAATCTCACTAGACTTGAGCTTACTAAAGAGCTCATCGCAAGTGAGGGTCTCATAGTTAGACAATTCAATGATCGCCTGGACCTTTGAGTCCCACACCGACCGATCGAGAGTATGCAAAAGCTTCAAAGCTCTCTCATGATCGTCGAAAGGCAATAGCTCCTTGTTCGCTCTCATCTTGTTGACAATGACCTGAAAGCGAGCGAATAAACTCTCTATGCTCTCGCTAGGCATATGTCAAAAGTTCTCATACTCCCGCTTGTGCGACTCGTAGAGACGAGATTTGACTTGAGTGGTTCCCTCATGGAAACGCATGAGGGTCGCCCAAATCTCATGAGCCGTGGGGAGGTGAGAAACACGATCAAACTCGGACATGCTCAAACAGGAGAAAAGAGCGTTACGTGCTCGGCTATTGGCTTCGTGCTCATCGATCTGAAGCTGAGAGACACGAGCAGCCAAGACAACGTAATCGGCCTTGTTGCAAATCTCCCAAACAGAAGAGCCCATGCTCTGAAGATAGGCCAACATGCATATCTTCCAATACGCATAGTTCGTCCCATCAAAAAATGACGGTTTGCCCACGCCGCGATCCATGTCGCCTTCTGTGGATCTGGAACTGGCTAAGGTGGAAGATCCTTAACCCGCTCCGATACCAATTGAAGGACCGAAAGTGCAATCAGAAAGCAACCAGAGGGGGGGGGTGAATGGGAGCCTCAAATTTTCCTTTCAAAAACTTGTTGCCACTGTCCCGAGAATCAACCCCAAGAGCAAACTCTAGAGCTCGCAAGTGTCCACGACCCTAGATGTAGGGTGGATGCTTCCGAGAAGCACAACGGGACACTATACGACTCTAGAAACCCAACGCAAAAGCCGGAAACCAAAACCGACAACGGACAAGCGAACCGCGGACGAAACTACGCAAAGCTCTACTAACCGGACTCACTGGTGCGTCCGGTCAATGGGCACCGGACGCGTCCGGTCAGTCAAAACCCAGTTTCAGAGCTCTCTAAGTTGGACCGGACTCTGAGAATCGGTGAGTCCAGTCACAGTTCGAGCGTCCGGTCAACTCAGTCCAAAACGGTGAACAGTAACAGGCGTGCGTCTGGTCGTTGGGCAAGAAGTGCGTCCGGTCAAAGTCTCGCAAAACACAGCACACACATTCAACGACCGGACTCTCAGACGTACGTCCGATCAGCCCGTGCCGAGCGTCCGGTCACCCCGCAACCTGTCGTTCGTCCACTGATTCGACTTAGTCTCACCCAAAACAAATGCTCTAAGGATCAAACTTGGTGAGACAAGTCACAAGAAGGATAGTGAGCTACTCCTAGGAGATCATGGCTCGAACCTATCTCCGAATCAAAGAAATTCGGGGGAAGGGAGAAAAACTTGACCCGAAACGAAAATCGACCGATCTACTAGCTCGTGAGGTTAGAGGAGAATTCCTTTGGTGGAAAGAAGTGCCTCACGATCTAGAACAACTTGGTTCAAACAGATTTGCGAAAGACACACCAAGTAGATAGATCAATCAACGGGAAAATCATGGAGAAAAGCAACCCGCGAAGAAAACGAACAAAACGCGAATCACAACCACGAATTTGCAACCGTGTGGCTACCACACGCTACAATAGTAAGATTACGGTCTCACTTCCTCAAAATCTCATGGACAGAGAGGTATTGTTCTCTTCTCTGTGGAGCTCAGTTCGCTACAGCAGAGGAGAGGGAGAATGGGAAAACCTAGAAGGCAAAATAGCAAATGGCTGAGATGGAATGGGAGGAGGGTGTCTCCCTCTACTTATCCTCATTCTATTTCCTACTCTACCCCTCTCTAATTATAGAGCGAGCCAGCTAAACACTAGGGTTATTCTGGAACAACTCAAGATAGCTGGTGATCCGACAGCCACGCCCGCACAACTGGTAGCGTTGCCTCGACGCAACCTCACCGAATGCCGCCACGTGCCGCCACCGCTCTGCTCGTCCTTTTCCCGGACTTCGCCCCCGGTTTTGAGGCCCAAACCGGGAAACCAGCCTTCATGACCAGCCCCCAGTTTTGAGGCCCAAACCGGGAAACCAGCCGACCGTAGCCTGAGTTTTGTGGCCCAAACTCAGCAAACCCGCAGCACCTAGGTTTTGAGGCCCAAACCTGGAAACTGTCCTCAGCCCGAGTTTTGTGGCCCAAACTCGGAAACCATCAGCGCCCAGGTTTTGAGGCCCAAACCTGGAAACCGTCCACTCGGTGGTTTTTCTGTGGCTCAACCACCAAACCGAGCCGTAGATGGGATGCACAGCCCGTGCACCCCATCCACCGACACGTGTCCCCAGGTCCTCGACCCAAGCAACACCGTGCCCACAAGTCTTCGCTCGTCGCTGTCCCAGGCTGCTAGCCACCACAGCTGATCCTCGGACCACCGGTCCCTCAGTCCAAGTCTCAAGTCCGCCCTTCGCAACTCTCGGTCCCTCGGCACGGCACGTCTCTACTTGACCTTCACCTTGCCTCTGATCACTGTATCCGTGCTCGACACCTGCACAACACAAGCCAAAGAACATGCGCATTATCCCAGTTGATAATCACTCATCACTCAGAGACTCGGCATACACCCACGTATCCGCAGAGACGTACGCCGGTGATCAAGAGCCCTTCATCGACAACCAAGAGCTTCAAGAGTTCGCTGATCCAGGCAAGTATAGCATGGGATTCTCCTTGATGTCCTAATAACCTTAATTCACTATAAACATCATATGCATGTGTCTACCTTGATGCCTATTTAGAATTATCCTAGGTGTTGATCTTGTGCCTTGTTATACTTGGTATGCATTGGGTAGAACTATGCTAGTGCTCAATTTAAACATTGATCATGTGAACCTGATTTAATGATATATGCAACTTGGTAAAATTGGCTTTTATAGCAACATGGTTTATGAACTGCTATAAGGGACCACCCGGGACATACAGTGCAACCATGGGAGTTATATGGCTCTGACCTTAGCTCAATATAAGGACCTTTTCTAGCTTGTTAGTGGTTACCCGAAAGGGCGCATAAGGCGCTTGACGAGACGGGTCTAGTGCGGCTTTTGTCCACGTGTGTATAGGCTGCGTGTTGATGTGCCACCTGGAAGGAGGGCTCTACTTCCCCTTGCCTTAAGACCTAGCGGCCCTAACTCATTAGACGAACCTTTGAAAGGCTTCGCAGTGTATCCTGCCCGCTCACCTTGGAAGTGTTATGGGAGTAATTAACCCGGGCATCTGGATATCACGACTTATCGGGTAAAGTGTACAACCTCTGCAGAGTGTAAAACTAATATATCAGCCGTGCTCACGGATACGAGTGGCCTGGAATTCTTATGGTATAGTTGTTTCTTAATAATGTTTTAATTTGATATTATTATATTGTTCAATGATTTCATGTTCACATTGATCACATGTTTAATTTGGGATGGTTATCGTTGATGCTATCTAATGCTAAAATTTGTGCCAACTAAAAGCTACTGCAGTTAAACCAGTGTCAGCTTTATTTGAGCCTCATGAACCCCATGTTACACTTGTTAAGTACGAGATGTACTTATGCTTTTTTTTATTTTCTCTACTTGGATAAAAATCTCGGATGGGTAACAGATTGCTATGGTAATGATGACTTCCCTGAAGAGTTCTAATCTTGCTGTCAACAAGTCATCTTCCCTGTGATGGAGCTACCGCGAGAGTTATCTTATTTATCCGCTGCTATGTAAAGACTTTGAATAAGGTTTGTTATGTAATAAACATATGTGATGATACTCCTTAATTTGATGGCTTATGTGTGTGATTGATCTCTGGGCACACATAAGATGATGCATTCAATTTTGTTCTTATAATTGGGTGTGACAAATTGGTATCAAAGCTATGTTGACTGCAGGACGCAAGCCTAGTTAGTTTATGGTCGTTTTAGTGGTCTTTGCTTCTCTTTCTTGCTATTTATCTTAGCCTTGCTAATTTATCAAATTATACGCTTCTCTTTACTTATTCTATTATATAAATGTTGACTATATTCTAACTGTCTGTTGATGTACTCCATAGATGGCCCGTGCTCGTCAGACCACCCGCAAGAGTACCGGAGGTCGCCTGAGGTCAGGCAACCGCATCCCGCAAGCACCACAAGAGCCCGCACCTCAAGAGCTGGCACCTCTAGTACCAGCACCTCAAGAGTCGGCGCCGCCAGTACCAGCACCTCAAGAGCCAGCACCACCAGTGCAAGCACCTCCAGTGCCAGCGCCCCAGGAGCAAGCACCACCGGCACCACCAGCACCTGTACCACAAGAACCTGCACCACAAGCTCCAGCTCAGCAAGCTCCGGCTCAGCAAGCACCAGCTCCTCAAGAACCAGTGCCTCTCGTGCTAGTGCCCCCTGAAGTGCTGCAGGTTGAAGACGATGATGAGCCTGCGATAGGATGGATCGTGGACTCCGGGTACCACATCGGAGCGCCCAGTGTCCCACTCATCACAGGCTGATGGGACTTCTCGATGCCTACTACCAAGACCAGAACATTGCTGTGCAATACTCCTGCTGGAGGTACAGGCATCCTCTGGAGAAGACCTACTGGAAGGCGAGGGTCACCGTCGCCATCCAAGAGCAAGAGAGTGGCCTTCACCTGCATGATATGGTGATAGCCCACAAGGCTCGTCGATCTACCCTGGCGTCAGCCATGGAAGCTGTAGCGGTTCAAGCCTACAAGGCGTTTCGGGGTCATCGCATCGAGGATATGAGGGATGATCCATATCGCTACTGTTGACACTCCTTAATGGAATCACTCTAAGAATGAACCATATAAAATAATAATCTAGTGAAGGCACTAAAGAGTGTACGGGACACTACTAACTTCACTTAACGTCAAGTTGTCATCCCCAACATGAAGCTAGCAATGTAATTATATCAGGGCACTGGATTTGAAGATAGATATTTACCCGCAAGCGCACAGATAAATATACCCATTGTAGAAGCATTTCACCCAAGCTAGTCTAAAGTATCGTTATTTATATTTATCCTAGACACTAATCAATTCAAAGTATGATGGTATTATACTAATGAGGACTTAACAGCATTCATGATGGTACACACTTATAATAGAGACTGATAACACACTTATTACTCCAAACAGGGATCAGATCATAGAGTAAATGATAATGATAAATGATAAATGATAACAGAGATCAGATCAATCAAAGATAATCCTAGAACAGTACTACCTAGCAAGTGATGATTAGAACAGGCATTAATAAGAAACATTCCTAAGTTATTCTAATTACATGTCATAGCATACATTGATTAGTGCAAACATATTTGGCAATCATTGGCTAGGTCACATCATATTTATAATCAAGAGGCAACTCCATAGTAAAGGTGTCAAACAGAGTAACCCCTAAACCATGAGTTAACTGAGCCATACTGATCGAACACTACATTCGGGAGGTGGAATACAAAGGACTCAACAGGAATATCACACTTGCGATCTACCACTCTATCCGGAACATAGGACGCATTCACAGATAAATAGTGTATATGCACCACGCCTACACAACATTTATCACCCACCCATTGTACTTTAAGATGAGTGTTATACGAACAAGAATATAAACATAAAGATGAACTATCTATGCCAAATATATAATCAAAGCAGACTATAAGCAATATAATTAAGAATATAATAGTTGATGTCTTAGTCATATCAATTGTATTGCTACCTAGAGCATAAAGATAAACAATAAAGTGAATTAGATCATCGAGAAGAACTAAAGTACGAACTAGATCATGAACTAGAACAAGATTATGAACTAGAAAATGAACTAGACGATGAACTAGACCATAAACAATAATGAACAATGATGAACTAGAAGAGCAATTATGAAATAGATCCATAATGTTAATACAAGAGAGAAGATCTTGGGTTTACCGAGCCTTCTCGTGACTACATCAGGAATCCAAGCGAAGCTTGCCTCCTCTAATCCTATTCTATCTAACTATTCTAGGTGGATGTAGTTCTAGGCCTTCCGATTGATCTCCCTCTCTGATGAATGCCTGATGCTCTGATCAATGATGTCTGATGCTCTGGAGAGAGGGGGTTTGGGGCTGTTTATATAGCCTTGGGCGATGAACCGTGGCCGTTGGATCAAACTGACTTAAGGTATTGTAGCACCCGGTTTTAAAGAACAAAACCAGGTACGCCATATGTGTGCCCAGGAAGTCCACACATACAACCACAGAGAGAAAAGATATCAAGAACAATGTTCTATATAAAGAAAACATAGATAAAACTAACACTTACATCAAAGTTAAGCGGAACGGATATTGAACTTCTCTTCAGACTCCATTCTTCACAGGGACAGTTGACAGGGGGTACATACGCCTAACACTTCCATCAGTCTTCTGAAAACTCAAATGTGCCTTCACCACGCTTCCGCTGCGCGACTCTGATGGAGACTGGAGTGTGGGGGAAATAGCAAGGGTGAGCACATGTCGTACTCCGCAAGCAACATGGGGTTATGCAGCTCAAAAAGGCTTGACACTGGTTTACTGCGATTAACACTTTTAGTTGGTCAAGATTTTAGATCTAAGTAGTCATCAAGTTGTGCTTGCAAACCCAATTATACCACATGAATAATAATATGAGCAACATCATCAGAATCACAAATATGATAGTAACGTGAACAAAAGTAAATTTCGTTTAAGTTATTAGCCTGTGAGTTTTCCGGGCCGCTCGTGACCGTGAGCACGGCTGATATACCAGTTTTATTACTCTGCAGAGTTTGTACAACTTTACCCGTGAGCCGTGATCCCCATATGCCAGGGGTTGCAAATCCCATATCACCTCTTCCAAGGAAGTGCGGCAGGGTACAGTATGAAGTCTTTCGAGGTTCCCCTGACAAGATAGTGGCCACTAGGTTTCCAATCGGCAAGCAGATATATGAACACTCCTTTCCGATGGCACATTCCTTCCCGGCTATACACATGAGGTCAGGCGGCCGTCCTATACCCGAGTCGGCGAGCCCCTTTTGTGCCCTTTCGGGTAACCACCATCAAGCGAGGAGAGGTCCTCGAACCAACTAAAACCAGAGCCATGTAGCCCTCACGGTTGTACTGTATGTCCCAGCTTTTGCCGACAGAAGATCATTTAGGGAGGGCCAAGAGCACGAAGGCTCCCACGCCCGGGGTTCACATTACCAAGAACAAGATAAGAACAGACGTTGCGCATATCATTAATCATTTTATTAGATCATAGTTATAGGTTTACAGCACTAGCAGATCTACCCAAATGCACATACCCCACGGTAGCAAGGTACATGTTGAACATCTAGTTAAAACCTATGGTTATCATTTGACACATGCACATGATTGGTAGATTGAAGTGCGTAGGTAACGAGGATGATCCCATGTATACTTGCCTTGATACTCTTGATCAATTCTCACATCTTCAGCTTCGGGTCATCATCTTCTGATCTTCAGCGCACACAACCGGTTGTCGTCTACTCGTAGCAAGCATCACACATAGGCAACATACAAGCAATCAAAAAGAGAACTAAGAACAACGCAAAACAAGACGAAACAACTACTAAAAGAGAGCTCGCTACTACGGTCGCGGGATCGCACGAAACGATTGAAAGACACGTCTACCGGGAATTTTATATTATAAAAGTAAGAACTGTCGGCTTGCTTTATTTTAATTCGATAAGATCATAATAAAATATTAATTCAGATTAGATAAAACATATTTTAATTATAAAGTTGGTTTAGTCTAATCATAATTCATTCATAAATATTATCATATAATTTAATCAAGTTAAACTTTATAGTAAAAGAAAATAAAAACATGTGAGAGTATCTAAACGTATTTTATATGACAACGGTTAGCCTAATCAAATTATAAATTAAAAACATATTTACGCTAGTGATTAATCATATTAACATTTATGTTTAAAATATCGAAATATAAAACCTACGTTGATTTTAATTATAAATTGGTTGTAGGCTTATTAATCAATTTAATATTTAACTTGATATGCAAAAATCATGTGACATGAAAAACGTTAACGCCGCTGCGTAGAGAGCATCGACACGAAACTAACGCAATTGGAACAAACTAAAACGGAGATTAGATGATTGAACGGTGGAAATAAACGCTGAATGGCAAAACTGTAATTATCTCATCTTGTACCTTGGAACAGATCCTGTTCTTCCTTCAAAGTGCAGCCAAGGAGAGGACTTCCTGTGATGCTGCTCTTGCGGAGGGGAGCGGGCCTGGCTGGCTTGGGCAAACGGCCGGAGGTGGCAGGCCGCGACTGCTGTGCCCACGCGGCGCTGGGCTGTGCCCCAGTAGCCGGCGGCGGGGGCTCCCTGTCCTCCTGCTTCGAGGAGCACGCACTGAGGGCATGGATGCCGGACTGCCAGGGCGGTAGTGGCCATGCCTGCTGGCGGCGCATGGCCAGGGGGCTGCGAGGAGAAGTTGGGTGGAGCGGGTGGCCGGAGACGAAGGGGAAAGGCCAGCCGTGAGGTTCGCCGGAGACATCACCGGAAAAGAGAGGAAAAGTATGGGGAACGAAGGGGAAAGGCCGGCCGTGAGGTTCGCCCGAGACATCACCGGAAAAGAGAGGAAAAGTACGGGGAACGGAATGGATTCGTTAAAAGGAAGACATGATGGTGTAGACAACGAAGAGGGCTACCTCGTGGTGGTCTCGGAATTTACCGGAGACGTCAGAGATGGACGGAAAACCTCGCCGAACGTTCGCCGGAAGTTCGCCGGACAAGAGGAGATGCGAAAGTTCGGCTGTACATCTAGAACGGTAGAAGTGGCGGCTCGCGAAACGGACCGTACTTTTGGAATCCTCGCGACGAGATGAACACCGGCATGTATATATATATGTAGGGTTTGGATAAGATTGAAAAACGGTATATTTTATTAATTTCGGATTTAATTAATTTCGGGATTAAAATAATTCCAGAAAAGTCCAGAATTGTTATTTAAGCCACGAAAAATACTCTGATGGCTCCGAAAATTCTAGGAAAATTCTTGGAGACACTTTGAAAAATAATGAACCCAAATAAAGTATTTAGGGCTCATGAAAAGATATTTTGGAGCATCTAAAAATTAGAATATGCTCACAAAAAAATAGAAACTGTTCCGGAAAAGACGAGAGAAATTCCCGAGAAATTTGTAGCGATATGATGATGGATGATAAACTCAAAGGAGTGATTTGGGACAAAAGAAAAAGGATCTTAGAAAAGTCTAACAAAAGGATAGAGTTGGGAATGATAAATTTGATTTTGGGAAAAAGGCAAAAACGTGCCAGATATATATAGACAACCTACCAACATGTTTTAAAACTCTACTGACTCACAACACAAGGTCAAACAACAAGCAACCATCACATCAAATTAGTTTAGGAAAATTTTTAAAATTCTCGTTTTACCACAACTAAGTGGCGCTAGCTCCAGCTAAACTTGATCAATTTTATTCAAATATTAAAATTATTTATTTTATTTAGTGTTTTCTACTCACAACCCAAAATCGGAAATTTTGGGGTGTGACACGTATGGCTAAGATGCATCCTAGAGGTCGGTGGGAGAACCTTCCAGAAGATAGACTCCGTAGGCCCCAAGGGGGGACCAGTCGGTCCCACCTGTCATCCTCTCGTGGTGGTCGACCTCCTGGTGTCTTCTTGCGTCCTCTAGAGTTTTCTAGAATAATCCTGACGTGGCGGTGGCGTTATCTCCCGTTGGTTTCCTTCTATGGGAAGCTATCGGTGTTCATTTCCTGGTTTAGTCCCTGCAGAATCATAGTTCACCAAAACTCGTGGAATATTGTCAATTAGAACCCTAAACCTTTGTTGGTGATCGAATTGTTGCCCTTTTCATATTTATTTATCCTTTAATTATGATAGATAACCAGTGTCAACAATTCCCCCAAGCTTACCTTTTACTAGTCCCTTAGCAAATAATCATGATGAATCAGGAATTGCTACTATGCTTTTACATCTCAATGGTACATATGTTCAAACGAAAATCTTCCCTTGGATTAGAGTTAACTATTCTGACTTTCTCATATTACCTTTAACTATGTAGCTTTTGCCTTCACCTGAATCTTTAACAATTGAAAGATAGAACAATCAAGTTAAGCACTGTATCTCTAACTCTTCGATCAACCTTCATTCTGGAGTTTTTATATATTTTCAAAATAAAAATCAGAGATTCCACTGTATGACACTCTCAAATCGCTCTTTTATATTTTATGATTCCTCACTGATGCATTTTCCTTCTTTTGTATGGATATATATATCTGGAGCTTTAAGAAGTGAAAAGCATATCTTACCAAGTCAAAGTTCAAAGTTAGGAAGAAAGATGTCATACTCATAGATCAAGAACTTAGAACATTTGAAATTTGTCATCTCTTGCTCGCATATTGTAATTAGAGGGACCATGGGCTATCATTCTTTTTTTTCTCTTTTCATATTTTTATCATAATTCTTTTTCTTTTGAGGTAGTCGGACACTTGTCCCTTTTTATTTCCTCCTTTTATACTTTTGCATAGTCTCATGCCTTTAACACAATACTACTTCGGAAGAGTGAATCTTTTAATAAAACATTCTTGATCTCCAGAGCATGATAAATTTCTCAACCATAACTAAAACTTAGAACACAGTAAGTAGCCTTATCTTAAGATCATATTAATGGCTCTGGGTAGGAATTCATGTGATGTCATACAGGATCTCATCATGTGTTTTTTTTTAAATCTTTTCAAAGTGTAAATCTCCAGAACTCTAGTATCTCCAGGAATTAAATAAACAACAGCTTTAACCTTTTTATTTCATATCCCACAATTATCTAGACTTTAGATCAAGCATTTGCAATCCATAGGTTTCAGGTCTAAAACTCAAGAAAATTTAAGTTCGAACAGTAGATACTTAAAAAAGATTATGGCAGAGCAATTGTTCATCATTTCATCATGAGCAAAATTAAGTTTATATCCACCTAGACATTTATTCATTATATAATATCTTTATTTGGTTTTGTAATAGTTATTCATCTTTTTAGGGGTTTCTACATTTATTAATCTGATCTATCTAAACCGAACTAATAGTAATAGATAAAAAGTCATGATACTTATCGTGATAATTGATGGTGCTCTACACCAAGCTGGATCTTGACGTGGTCTTTTGCTAGAGGACGAGTAGACCGTTAGTGGTTCTTGAGTCCTTCTCTTCTTCTCTTCCTGCTGAATACAAAGATAGACAACACAACTAGTGGAACTTGATTAAGCGGTAGTGATAAATATTCCTCCATTTGTATAATTGTCTTAAAGCTCTTAAGATTATTTATGTTCTTCCTTTCCACTAAGCAGATTTTCAGCAGTGTTTCATAGTATCTCTTTTTAGATTTTTATTTTTATGGATGTACGCAATGCAGAAGTAAATATGCAAATGTATCATTTTTATGCCTCCATAGAAAGTGTACTACTCTCATGGGACTTACAGATTTTTGTATTTTTATTTTGTTTTCTAATGCAGATAGAATTGCTAAGAAGTAAATATGATACTAATAGTAAAATGATCATGCTAAATCTACTAATTATGCAATGATGAATTTAATGCTAATAAATATGGATAACTACCGAGTTACCTTTCGGCGAGGATTTGACGTTTATAGTCTACCGAACAAGACTCCTTGTATGCTCTTCATTCTTCCTTGGGTGCATCAGCAGATCCTGAGGAGGACCTCGATGATTGCACGTTAGTAGAACTCTCTTTCTTTTTCCACACTTGTTTGACTGGTGGACTTGTCTCTTTTACTTCATCGTCCTTTATTTCCTTTAATGGGATGTCTTCACTCCTGGTGACTTCTCCTTCATAGTCAGGATCCTTGATTGATCGATTCTTGTTGCGTTGGGATGTGCGGCGCCTCCTTCTTGAGTGGTTCTTCTTTTCCTGTATATTAGTGGTATAACTATTGAAGTAACAGCGTACCTTCTCTCTTGGGAACTGGAAGTGGATCTCTCCAGATCTCATGTAGATGATGGCGCCAGTGGTGTTGAGGAAGGGTCTTCCTAGGATGATATGAATATCGTCTTCTCTTTCCATGTCTAGTACTATGAAGTCGGTGGGAACATAGTGGTCTTCAATTTGGATCATCACGTCCTTTACTATTCCCTCTGGAAATCGATAAGTTTGGTCCGCCAGCTGCAGCTGCACATATGTTTGATACATAGGTCTATTTTTATATAAGTATTCATATGTTACCTTAGACATTATGTTAACACTTGATCCGATGTCGCAGAATGACTTGTGGAATGTACTTCCCTCGATATTGCAATCGATGGTGGGTACGCCTGGGTTGTCTCTCTTGGCGAGGTATGGTGATGGAAGAAGGTGGTCATATTCTGTTTGGACAGAGTTGACCATCCACACTGTGTCTTGATGCGGTTGTGTAGCCTTGTTCTTCCTCCTTCTGTTCCTATTCTTCTTCTTTGATGATGTGGTGGTTGCATCTTCGTAGGGAATCTGAGGGTGGGCTCGGGTAGTGAGTGTACGTCTCTTGAAGCTGAATCTTTCTTTATTGCCTGTGATTGTGAAACAGATCATGGCGATGTCCGCGTAGATTATGGCTTTGGTTGAGCTTAGGAATGGGCGTCCAAGAATAATGGGTGCTCTTTTGTCTCCACCTATTTTGACGATCATAAAGTCTACACACACATACGAGCGTCCCACTCGTATACAGACATCTTCTAAAATTCCCAATGGGTAGCACAGTGTCTGATCTGCAACCTGCAAACACATACTTGTATATAACAGAGGTGCACCAAGAATTTGTTCGTATATTACCTTTGGCATAATGTTGACGCTTGCTCCAAGGTCGTAGATTGCTTCTTCAAAACTGTGAGGTCCAATATGGATTGGAATCACAGGTCTTCCTGGATCTCCTTTCTTCGGGGCAATGGAGTCATTCATCCATTCTGTTGGCACTCACTTGCCCAACCTCCGCACTTGTGCAGGGGAAAGAGCGAAGGCGGCCAAGCGTCAGATGCGGTAGCGAAGGTGAAACGGAAGTGGAGAGTGCTCGAATTCCCAAAAGGTCGTGCTTACACTGTTCATCCCCCTGGTATTTATAGGGAATGCCAAGGGGCACGGGCCAAATTACAAAAGGGTACAGCAAAGATTCCTCGCCTCCGCGCAGGGAGGAAGGGCAAAAACGTAAATACACAGCTGAAGCGGAAACCCTAATCGGTCACACTCCAGCGCGCCGCCACCTGGCCCTTGTTCACCTTCGGGGAGAGGTGCGGCGGTCCTGACCTTCGGCCACGCTCGCCCTTGGGCCTGCACACCTCCGTCATCTGCCGGACCTCCGGCTTCACTTGCCTCTCGGGAGAAGGACGAAGGTTTTAGCCTTCAGCCGTGCTCGCCGGACCTTCGGTTTCGCTTGCCTTTGGGGCAACGCACACTCGCTGCTTGCCTGGACCTTCGCTCCAAGCGAAGGTGGCGTCGTGAGTCAGCGAAGGTTTCCTGCAGTGCGACCATCGCCTTAGACCTGCACAAAAGTACAACAAAGCGACGAGGGTTGTCCCCGCATCCGGGGGTCAGGGTAACGGTCTCCAATAGGAGAGGGACCTCGCAAGCACACCAGGCGTTGCGCGAGGGCTAATTTCGACCACCAGTTCGGGCGGCGCCTCTGCCGAGGGTCCTTTTCCCCAACAGTAGCCCCTCGTTGTCTTGGATCTAAAAAACCGTGTTTAGGCCCAAGCAGCGCCTTTTAATGGGGACAGGACGGGGCCCTCGGCAGCGACGCCCGCGGCTGCTTTGGGCTGGGCCGTTGTGTTGTTGTTTTATACTATTGAGGCCTGTTTCGTTTTTTGCGCCGCGTTTTTTGGTTGTCGTGCCTACACTGTCGCGGGGGGTGCCCGCTACTTGGCCTATAAATAGGAGGGGTAGTTGGGATGTGGAGACCTTGTGCCCTCATTTTGCTCTAGCCTCCCTGCTGCTGCTGTCTGCCCGTAGCGAAGGTTGTGTTCTAGTGATTTGCGAGGGTTCTGTTTGTTCGACGTCTTGCGAGGCTTAGATAGTGATGGCGAGGCTGAAGCAAACTGCCCGCGCTGTTTCGCCCTCTACGGGTGTCGAGGGCATCAGCTTTGAGTTTGGTTTGAGCCGTGTTGGGAGTTCTGAACTGGCGGCCTATTTGAAGCGAGGGTGGATCGAGGAGGGAAAAGCGAGGATCAGCTCTGGAGAGACGGTTCCGAAGCCTGGTGCAGATGAAATCGTCGTGTTTGAGGAGTTTTTTGAAGCTGGGCTACGTTTTCCAGTTGACTCGTTTGTTACGGCCGTTCTGCGGAGGTTTAAACTGAGATTTCACCAGCTAACACCTTCGTGCTTTACGAAGATGTCGGTGTATGTTTGGGCCTGTCGGTCGCAAGGTATTGCTCCCCAGGTCGAGGGTTTTGTGCGGACACACTGTGTGCACATGCAGCCTCGCAAGGTTTCCGACAGCGAAGGTATTGCGAGGCAGGGACAGTTTGGAGTGTACACCTTTTGCCACCGTGCTGGGTCGGAGCTACCGGCGCAGGCGCAGAAGAACAAGTGGGCCAGCGGATGGCAAGAGTTTTGGTTCTATTATAAGTTTGATGTGGGTTCGGAGCTTTGCGGCGGACTTCCTCCGCTTGGCGATGTGAGTGCCGAAGCTCAGATGAGCCCCGAGGCACACGCCGCTGTTGACTGTTTGAGGGTGGTTGCGCGTTCCCAATGCGCTCGTGATCTGGTCGAAGAATTTTGCTGCGCCGACGCGTGGCCGCTAAGCCGGAGACAGGCTTGGTTTCCGGTGGAAGACGATGCGAGGTACGAGGCTCGCGGATTAAAGAAGCCGAAGCTCAATTTGGGCAAGATTTGGGAGAGGGTTTTTAAGAAGTTTCCGAGACGTCAGGATGGTGTTGATGCTATTTACAAATGAGTTCAGCAGAGGGTTGAAAACCTCGTTGGGAAGTTGACCACCCTCGAGGTTAAAGCTATCCACAGCTCAGTGGGGAGCGGGGGTCGTATTAACAGGGTGTTTGACCTGCTTGGGATAGAATATACAAATTGGCCTGCGCCGACGAGCGACGACGCGCCCAAGAAAAGGAAACGCGTTCCTGCGGAGGATAGCGGTGTGGTTTCGCGGCCGAAGAGGGGTCGCGGTGGAGGTCGGGGTGGCACCGGCGGCCGGGCAAAAGTTATTTCATCGAAGATTGTTACGAGCTCTGGTGCCGTAGGAACTTCATCCTCGGCCGTGGCCTCGAGTGGTCGAGGTTTTGAAAAGGCTGGAGGGCGAGCGCCTCGCGTGGGCGGTATCGGGGCTTTAATTCAGACCTCGGAAGACGAAGGCGTTTCCGAGGACTCCGATGAGGAAGAGAAAGAAGGGGAAAAGGATGTCGTGTCTTCCGGCGATGGCAGTACTTCATCCAGTAGCGAGGATGACTCCGATGAAGCCGTTTCTGTGGAGGACAGCCGAGGGAAGAGGGTAGCCGCGTCCAGCGCTGTTGATGCGGCTGCACAAGATATTGAGGAAGTGCTGCGGGATGTGGAGGGGGTGAGCCCACGACGGGGGTCTGTGCCCGATTATGCTGGTTCACACATTTGGGTCGAGGGGTCCGAAATTAAGGGTGATGTTGGCCCGGACCAGACCCCTGGAAAGAGGCCGTATGGCGAAGCTAGCCTGGCGAGCCTTCCTTACTATGCGAGGGAGCTGGGTGTTACGGACCCGGCGACTCATTTGTATACGAGTGCGGATCTTCAAGCCACCCGCTTGCCTTGCTCTCCGGAGGAGAGGCGATTCTTGGGCCGTGTATTTGACCGGGTTTGTCTGCCGGAAGTGGAACTTCGGCTCGCCGGCGAGCCTTTGGACAATATCCACGATGATATTGATGTGAAAGTGGCGGAGCTGATGCTTCTCAACCGGTCGGCACGTCGAAGGGCCAGCTATAACCTGCATTATCTGAACGACCGGTTGAAAGAGGTTGAGAAAGAGAACAAAGACCTTCGCCGGAGCTTGCAAGATAAAGATGGTGAGCTGAGGGCCGCCTTGGCGGAGGCTGAAAAATGGAAGAAGCAGGGGCAAGAGGCTGCAAAGGCCAACGCGGAGCTCATCGCCGCGGGTCAGCAAAAGGATAAGGACTTGGTGTCTATGAACAAGCGCGTTGTGGATTTGTCGGCGGAGGTGGCGGCCCAGGCCGAAGCTTGGCGTGGTAGTCTGTCGAGGGTTAAAACCAAGATGGATGCATGCTTAACTGAAGCCGGGGGTTCAGCTGGGGAGCCACTTCCTGTGGTTGGCGCAGAGGCCTTCGAAGGTTGGTTAAGTAACGAGCTAGATGTGTTCAGCTCGTTGGTTGGGAATGCTGCTGACTTTGGCGGGTATGCTGGGGCGCTGGCGATGGCTGGAACGCTTCGCCAAGCGGACTGCGAGCATCTTCGCAAGATAAAGAAACCCAATCACATTTTTCCAACCGTCGAAGAGGTTCGACAGATGAAGATTGATGACGCCGAGGTCCGGAATTGTGCAATGCGGTTCCTTCGCCGATTTTGGATTGCAGGCGGCGGTCGGGCTCTTGCCTTCGAGGAGGCTGCCGAGGCTACTCGTCAGGTTTGTGTTGAGGGTATTGTTTCTTCGGTATTGTTTGATGATTGTGAGTTTGGAGTTGAGAATTGAATTATTTGGTCCTTTTGGTTTTTTACAGGCTCGGAAGGATGCGATGCCTTCGCCGGCTACTGCTCAAGAGGCTGGCGGCACCTCCGAAGGCGCTCAGACTCTCACCTCTGCGGAGGTGCTGCCGGTGGCGGTTGAGGGATATGTGGAAACGACAATCGTCGGCGAGGGTACCTCACAAGATGCGGCTGCGAGTGGCAAAACCGCGCAGGATGCGAAGAATGCTGCTGGCGAAGCTGTGACGGCTGAGGTTGACGAAGCCCGGCAGGTGTGATCGCGTGGGATTGTGTAGATGGGGATGTTTTGGTAGGAGCAAAGATGCTTGTAATGACTTCGATGCATGCTGAGACGTTTTATACTGTTTTATGTGAATGCAGGTTCCTGATGGAACCGTGCTTGAGGTTTTTGACGTGACGCCGTTAACACTTAACTACCAGGATGTTTTTATAACTGGTGAGTCCTGGGCTCGTGCGAAGTTAAAACATCCTTCGTTGTCCTTCGAGCGTTTTTGGTGGTCGAAGGTGCGAAGGTACGATTTGAAGAATAGTAGGTCGAGCAGCTTTTGGCGCGATGCTGACTTTACTGATCGGCAAGCTACGCGTTATTTGTTTGGTTCGTCTTCGCCTTCGCAAGCCGTGTTAGATGATGATATCGATGATAGCACTGCGTTGGACTATTTATTTGGGCGAAGCAATCTTGCAGTGGACTCCGCCGGGTCGCTGGTGGTTCCGAAGGAGGAACCGTTGGAGGTTGACGAAGTGCCCCGCACGTATATGTATCGGGCGAGGGTTTTGACTGGTGAGTTGCCGATTGTGCCCGTAACTCCTTTGTTGTGGGGGCCCATTGTTGTGGTTGAGCCAGAGTTCGAGGAATTTAACGGGGGCCCTGATGATTTGATGCTGATAGAAGGGAACGATGGTTCCTTGTAATCTTTTGTAATTTGCATTGTTTTGTTTGTGGTTGTAAAGATATTCCATGAACTGTCAGGGAAAGATGTAATGGTTGTGTACAACGACACTTCGTTTCTTTTAGCGAGGCTCACGCATTTGCTCTCGTGAGCTTGCTTTGAAAAAACAGCGACGCCCCCCTTTTTCTTTAGCGAGGCTCGCGCATTTTGCTCTCGTGAGCTTGTTTTGAGAAAACAGCGACGCCCCCTTTTTCTTTAGCGAGGCTCGCGCATTTGCTCTCGTGAGCTTGTTTTGAAAAAAACAGCGACGCCCCCTTTTTCTTTAGCGAGGCTCGCGCATTTGCTCTCGTGAGCTTGTTTTGAAAAAACAGCGACGCCCCCTTTTTCTTTAGCGAGGCTCGCGCATTTGCTCTCGTGAGCTTGTTTTGAAAAAACAGCGACGCCCCCTTTTTCTTTAGCGAGGCTCGCGCATTTGCTCTCGTGAGCTTGTTTTGAGAAAACAGCGACGCCCCCTTTTTCTTTAGCGAGGTTCGCGCGTTTGCTCTCGTGAGCTTGTTTTGAAAAAACAGCGACGCCTCCTTTTTCTTTAGCGAGGTTCGCGCATTTGCTCTCGTGAGCTTGTTTTGAAAAAACAGCGACGCCCCCTTTTTCTTTAGCGAGGCTCGCGCGTTTGCTCTCGTGAGCTTGTTTTGAAAAAACAGCGACGCCCCCTTTTTCTTTAGCGAGGCTCGCGCGTTTGCTCTCGTGAGCTTGTTTTGAAAAAACAGCGACGCCCCCTTTTTCTTTAGCGAGGCTCGCGCGTTTGCTCTCGTGAGCTTGTTTTGAGAAAACAGCGACGCCCCCTTTTTCTTTAGCGAGGCTCGCGCGTTTGCTCTCGTGAGCTTGTTTTGAAAAAACAGCGACGCCCCCTTTTTCTTTAGCGAGGCTCGCGCGTTTGCTCTCGTGAGCTTGTTTTGAGAAAACAGCGACGCCCCCTTTTTCTTTAGCGAGGTTCGCGCGTTTGCTCTCGTGAGCTTTAAGCTAGCAGATGTGATGAGCTTTTTAGGGCTTCGCGCATCACGTAACTTGGGCGCTGCGTTTTGCGAGGGTACTGTTTTTCGAGCCCCTGGCGCGTTGTGCGAGAGTGCTCTGCTTTTTGGACCCGCCCGATGCCTGAATTAGCCCGAGGGCTAGCTTGGAGGGCTCGGGCGGGACTGAAAAGGTGGGTCCGCCCGAGGCCTAGCTTGGAGGGCTCGGGCCTGACTGAAAAGGTGGGTCCGCCCGAGGCCTAGCTTGGAGGGCTCGGGCGGGACTGAAAAGGTGGGTCCGCCCGAGGCCTAGCTTGGAGGGCTCGGGCGGGACGGAAAAGTGGGTCCGCCCGAGGCCTAGCTTGGAGGGCTCGGGCGGGACGGAAAAGGTGGGTCCGCCCGAGGCCTAGCTTGGAGGGCTCGGGCGGGACGGAAAGGTGGGTCCGGCCGAGGCCTAGCTTGGAGGGCTCAGGCGGGACGGGAAAGTGGGTCCGGCCGAGGCCTAGCTTGGAGGGCTCGGGCGGGACGGAAAAGGTGGGCCCGCCCGAGGCCTAGCTTGGAGGGCTCGGGCGGGACGGAAAACATGGGTCCGGCCGAGGCCTAGCTTGGAGGGCTCGGGCGGTACGGAAAAGGTGGGCCCGCCCGAGGCCTAGCTTGGAGGGCTCGGGCGGGACGGAAAAGTGGGTCCGGCCGAGGCCTAGCTTGGAGGGCTCGGGCGGGACGGAAAAGTGGGTCCGGCCGAGGCCTAGCTTGGAGGGCTCGGGCGGGACGGAAAAGGTGGGCCCGCTCGAGGCCTAGCTTGGAGGGCTCGGGCGGGACGGAAAACATGGGCCCGCCCGAGGCCTAGCTTGGAGGGCTCGGGCGGGACGGAAAAAATGGGCCCGCCCGAGGCCTAGCTTGGAGGGCTCGGGCGGGACGGAAAAAGTGGGTCCGCCCGAGGCCTAGCTTGGAGGGCTCGGGCGGGTGTACTCGGGTTTTTGGGTTTCGCGCCTCCCTTTATCTTAGGCGGAGGTGGAAATTGCTTTTTTGCGAGCCCCTGTCGTTTGTGCCAGGGTGCTCGACTTTTTCGACCTCCCCTTGTCTTGGGCGGAGGTGGAAATTGCTTTTTTGCGAGCCCCTGTCGTTTGTGCCAGGGTGCTCGACTTTTTCGACCTCCCCTTGTCTTAGGCGGAGGTGGAAATTGCTTTTTTGCGAGCCCCTGTCGTTTGTGCCAGGGTGCTCGACTTTTTCGACCTCCCCTTGTCTTAGGCGGAGGTGGAAATTGCTTTTTTGCGAGCCCCTGTCGTTTGTGCCAGGGTGCTCGACTTTTTCGACCTCCCCTTGTCTTAGGCGGAGGTGGAAATTGCTTTTTTGCGAGCCCCTGTCATTTGTGCCAGGGTGCTCGACTTTTTCGACCTCCCCTTGTCTTAGGCGGAGGTGGAAATTGCTTTTTTGCGAGCCCCTGTCGTTTGTGCCAGGGTGCTCGACTTTTTCGACCTCCCCTTGTCTTAGGCGGAGGTGGAAATTGCTTTTTTGCGAGCCCCTGTCGTTTGTGCTAGGGTGCTCGACTTTTTCGACCTCCCCTTATCATAGGCGGAGGTGAAGTTTGCTTTGAAAAGAAAAGGAATGTTTTTCGAAGCAATCTTAGCAGGTTTTCATCGAATGTAGCGCTCTTGAAAGAGATCCGCTTTTTCGATGTTTGGGAGTGGAGGGTTGGAGATTTTACTTTTTTGGGGGTTCTAGCCTGTATTAATGCTTTGGATACTGCCTCGTTAAAAAACCTTACGCCCCTTCGTAAGGAAAAAGAGTGCAGCTCCTGTTCTTGTCAAGTACATGAGTGCGGATAACATAGTATGTGACAAAGATTACATAACGCGAGGGCTCGCTAAGGCTCCGCTATGGGTAGAATTTGCGAAGGTCGTCAATGTTCCAGGTGTGTGGTAGGATATTACCTTCGCTGTCGGAGAGGTGGAAAGAGCCTGGACGATTGCATTCTGCGATCAGGAACGGGCCTGTCCACTTAGGCTGGAACTTTCCGGCCATACTGGCGTTTTGTTTACGGATGAGGACGAGGTCACCCTTCTGCAGGTTTTTGATTCTGACCTTTTTGTCTCTCCATTTTTTGGTCTCTTCCTGATACTTGCGAAGGTTGTGGACTGCGCTGCATCTTGTTTCTTCTAGCAAGTCTTTGTCAGTTAGCTTTGCTGGCTCATCACTTGCGAGGGTTATTCTTGGTGAAACGTATTTTAGCTCCTCTGGTAGCACGGCTTCTTCGCCGAACAGAAGTTTGAAGGGTGTGAATTTGGTTGCTCTGCATTCGGAGGTATTGTGGGACCAGGTGACTGCAGTTAGCTCGTCTGCCCATTTGCCTTTGGGTCTGCCTTGCAATTTTTTGGATATGGATTGGAAGATTGTTGCGTTGGCTCTTTCGACTAGACCGTTGGACTGCGGGTGTCGGACTGAGGCGAAGCATAGAATTGTTCCGATTTGTGCACAGAACTCTTTGAAAACCTCGCTGTCAAATTGGGTGCCGTTGTCGACGGTTAGATGTTGGGGGACTCCGAAGCGACAAACTATCTGTTGCCAAAAAAACCTTTTTACTGCGAGGGAGGTTATGGAGGACAGCGGTCTTGTTTCGGTCCATTTGGTGAAATATTCCACGGCTACCACAGCATAGCGAAGGTTCCCCGGAGCCGTCGGTAGTGGGCCCACGAGATCCATTGCCCACCTTTGTAGAGGCCAGGTTGGGCATATGAGGGTTGTGGGAGCCCCTGGGGCGTTTTGGTTTTTTGCTGTCAGTTGACAACCTTCGCACTTCTTGACGATGGTTTCAGCGTCTCTCAGCGCAGTTGGCCAGTAGAAACCTTGCCGGAAAGCCTTTCCTACTAGTGCCCTCGGGCCATTGTGTGAACCACATATACCTTCGTGGATGAGTTTGAGAATGTCGTTACCTTCGGACTGTGACACGCACTTGAGCCAGGGTGAGGTTACCGAAGCTTTGAACAAGGTGTTATCCACAATCTTGTACCCTCGCACTCTTTGCTTTAGTCTGTTCTCTTCTTCTTTGGAGCTGGGTTCATGGAGTCCTTTGATGTAGGCCATGATAGGTGCTCTCCAATCCTCGCACTGAATTGTGTTGATCAGCTTGATGCTGATTTCGGAAGCTTCGAAGGCTGACCGAGTGGAAACCTCGTAGAACACGTCCGGAGGGAGCTGTAGCTACTGCGCGGCTGCTTTGGCTAAGCAATCTGCTTCGCTGTTTTCGGTCCTCGATATTGCTTTTACGGTTATGCCGAGGAAGAAAGATTCTAACCTTCGTACATATTGAAAATACTTTTGAAGCTCTGGATCTTTTGCTTTGTAGTTCTTTTCAATGTGCCCCGCAATGACTTGAGAGTCTGTGTTGATGAGTGCCCTTCGGACTGATAACGATCGCAACCTTGAAAGTGCCAGAATCACAGCCTCATATTCAGCGGAGTTGTTTGTGCACTTGAAGTCCAGCCTTCGTGCGTATCTCAGCTTCGACCCGGAGGGCGAGATTAAGATGGCCGAGGCACCGGCTCCGGTTGCGCCCCAGGCCCCGTCGACGTAAACGATCCAAAACTGGTCCTGCTGCAGCTCACCGGGGCGAGGGTCGGGTGTCCATTCTGCTATGAAATCAGCCAGCACCTGCGATTTGATCGCTGTTCTGCCAACGAAGGTTACAGCATAGCTATTAAGCTCCACTGCCCATTTTGCTATTCTCCCCACTGCTTCGCTGTTTTTGAAAATGTTCTCGAGGGGGTACGACGAAGGTACTTGGATCTCGTATGCCTGGAAATAGTGTTTGAGCTTTCTTGATGCCATGACGACTGCGTATGCTATTTTCTCAAGCTCCGAATAATTTCTCTTTGGGCCCTCGAGGGTTTCTGAAACATAATAGATTGGGGCTTGTCTGGTCTTGTCGTTTTCGCGGAGCTCCTTGATGAGAACCGCGCTTGCAGCGTGAGGCGAGGCTGCGACGTAGAGTAACAATAAATCTCCCTTGCTTGGGCTGGTTAAGGCAGTCAAGCTGGTCAGATACTTTTTTAACTCCTCGAAGGCCTTTTGTTGGTGGGGGCCCCAATTGAATGGAGCGTTGCTTCTGAGTGTTTCGAAGAAGGGTAACCCTCGCTCTGCGGATCTTGAGATGAATCTGCTAAGTGCTGCCAACCGACCGGTCAGACGCTGAGCTGCTTTCTTGGTTGCCGGAGGTTCCATGTTCATGATGGCGTCAATCTTCTCAGGGTTAGCTTCGATTCCTTTTACTGAGACGATGCAGCCTAGCAATTTACCCTCGCTTACCCCGAAAACACATTTTTCCGGGTTTAGTTTCAGTCCGGCGGACCGGAGGTTGCTGAACACCCTTGACAGGTCTGAAATGTGGTCTTCTTTCAGCTTGCTTTGAACAACTAGGTCGTCGACATAGGCAGAGACGGCGTGTTCGTCCTTGAAAACTTCAGAGGTCATGCGAGCGAAGGTTGAGCCTGCGTTTTTCAGCCCTTCTGCCATTCTTCGGAAGCAAAAGGTTCCCGAAGGTGTGATAAAACTTGTTTTGTCCTCATCTTCTTCATTCATCCAGATCTGGTGATAGCCTGAGAAGCAATCAAGAAGGGATAGCATCTGGCAGCCTGCCGCTCTGTCAACGAGGGCGCTTATGTTTGGAAGAGGGAAATCATCCTTCGGACAGGCTTTGTTCAAGCAAGTGAAGTCTACGCACATTCGCCATTTTTTGTTCTTCTTTTGAACTAGGACCACATTTGAGAGCCAAATTGGGTATTTGACCGGGCGAATGACGCCTGCGTCCAAAAGCCTTTTTACCTCAGCCTTCGCTGCCTCCTTTCTTTCTTCTGACATCTTGCGAAGCTTTTGCTTGATTGGCCGATAACCTGTTTTGATGTTCAGGCTATGCTCGATCATTGACCTGTTGACTCCTTTTAGGTCTTCAGCGGACCAAGCGAAGGTGTCTGAATTTTCCCTGAGGAAAGTAACGAGGTTGGCTTCGGACTGAGGGTCTAGATTGGCTGATATGAGCACCTTTCTTTCTGTGTTGCCCTCGAATAGTTGAACTTGTTTTGTTTCCTCCTTTGGGGCTGCCTTCACTTTGTCTTTACAGACTTCACCCTCGTCGTTGATAGCGGGGGTTTGAGGTTTGGACAGATTGTGCACATTGCGTTGCCCTGGGGCTACGTTTCCTTCCGCTGCTCTCGCAATATTCTGGTCCCCAAATACTGCGACCACACCCTTCGGAGCGGGGAGCTTCATGCAGAGGTAGGCGGGGTGGATAACAGCGTTGAACGCGTTTGTTACCCCTCGGCCAAAGATGGCATTGTATGGGTAAAACATATCAACCACATCGAATGTGATGTGCTCAGTCCTGCAGTTGATTTGGTCGCCGAAGGTCACGGGCAGAGAAATTTTCCCGACGGCTCTCACTTGTTGACCACCGAAACCGTATAGGGGGTTGTCGGCCGGTTGCAGAAGATTTCTGTCAAGCTTCATGCTGTCGAAGGTCGAAGCGAACAAGATGTCAGCGGAGCTACCTGTATCGACCAGTATTTTGGTGACAGTCCACCCAGCGAGGTTGGTTTCTATCACCATGGCATCTGTGTGAGGGTAATCTCTTAGCTTCATGTCACTGGAATCGAAGGTTATGGGGATGTGAGACCAACGGCCGAATTTATGTGGTCCTTCGACGGCCACGTGGTGAACGCGTCTGGCATGTTCCTTCCTCTGCCGTTTGTTACCATGGTCTTCATTTGAACCTCCGGTGATAGCTAGAATCACACCGAAGGTCGATGTTGGGTTGTTGATGGTCGTTTGGCTCGAGGCTTCGGCTTTCACAGGTTGTGGTGCTGGTAACGCGGGGATTGGCGGTGGTGGTGGTAGAGCGCTGGTGGCTTGGTGGGCTGTTGGAATTTGGTTTTGGGGGGTGGCTGGGTATGTGACTGTGTAAGGTGGGTTTTGGCGTTGCGGGGTGGTGGTTGGCTGATAATGGGTTTGGTTGTAGAGTGGGTGGTGGGTGTAGGGAGGTTGTTGCGAAGGTAGGCCGTAGTTTATGGGGGTATAGTGGTATGTTGGATTTGGTGGGTGGAAGCTTGGTTTCCTTGTGTGGTTTATGGTTCGGGGGTCTGACGTGGCGGGTTTCCTGGATTCCTGGAATTCTTTTCCTTTGGCGAAGCATTCGCATTGCTTTGTTGTGTGCCCCTTTCCCATTCCACAGAAGTGACAATACATTTTGGCAGGATCTCGCTGCTGGTAGCGCTGGTTTGGCGGAGGTGGCAAAACCTGCGGGGCTTGGCTGCTCGGGTGTTGAGCGTCCCGTGTTTGATGTTCATAGTTTGTTGCTTTGTTGATCGCACCGACGTTGCTTTGCTCTTGGCGAAGGTTGCTTTCTCTCGGTTGAGGCCTCGGCTGTGGCCTCTGCTGAGACCTCCGAGCGTCAGACTTCGCTCTGAAATCCATATCAGCTCTACAGTATCTTTCCATTGTTTCATGCAACTCCTCGATTGAGTTTGCCGGTTTTCTAGCAAATTTGGAGGAGCATGGTCCTGGTCGCAGGCCACTGACTGCAGCGAGGATGACAGCCTCGTCAGATATCCCAGGGGTCCTTGCTCTGATTTGAATGAACCTTCGCCAGTAATCTTGGAGCGGCTCGCGCTCCTCTTGCTTGCAATTGAATAGCTCGATAGGGTTTAACGGGGCTGGAGTGATGCCCTTGAAGTTTGTACACAGCTTGTCTCTGAGGGAGGCCCAGGAATCCACAGTTCCGGGGCGAAGGTTGCTGTACCAAGTTTGTGCGATATCTCGCAGAATGATGACAAAGGATTTTGCCATTGTTGATTCGTCACCGCCTGCTGCGGCAACTGCTGCTTCATAGCTCATGATGAACTGGCGAGGGTCCGAAAGTCCATCATAGCGAGGTAGGTTTTGTGGATTATAGCATGGTGGCCAGGGCTGGGTTTGGAGTATTTGGGAGAGTGGTGACTTTGGATCGTATGGCATTTGGTGTTGTTGATGCCTTCGCTGAATGCGAAGGTTTTGCTCTCTCTCATCAGGGTAGAGTTGGCGGAGGTTTGGGTGTCTCACAGGATATGGCTCTGGGTGTACTGGTGGTGGTGGGGGTGGTGGATGGTGACGAAGGTTGTCCTAATTTGGCTCCTCATTCCCCTCTCGCAACGGGGGTATCTCCTCATTGTTCCAGCCCTCGGCTTCGGCTTCTGCCGCGGCGAGGGATTCCTCCATGCGGCAAAGCTGCTCCCTGGCCTCGTCTGCCCTCTGTCTGATCGAGCGCAGTCGGTTATGCCTTTCAAGCTGTTCCAGGCACCTCTTCTTCTCTTGCAACTCAGCCTCGAGCCTTTCAAGGGCCTCGAGGCCCATCTCTTCTTCTTCTCCTTCCCCTTCACCCGAAGTGTGCGGGTGCGGCTGTGTCGCCACTCGGGCCTGGGGGCCCAGGGATTGGGGTTCCGGGGTGACATTCTCTCCTCCCGAGGGCTGTGCGATTTCCTCAGCAGGCGGGACCAGCGCAGCCGCCTCTCTAGCAACGCGCTGGTCCCTCGTCGAAAGTGCTCTCCTGTTTCCCGCCATCAGACTTCGATCCCCACGGACGGCGCCAAACTGTTGGCACTCACTTGCCCAACCTCCGCACTTGTGCAGGGGAAAGAGCGAAGGCGGCCAAGCGTCAGATGCGGTAGCGAAGGTGAAACGGAAGTGGAGAGTGCTCGAATTCCCAAAAGGTCGTGCTTACACTGTTCATCCCCCTGGTATTTATAGGGAATGCCAAGGGGCACGGGCCAAATTACAAAAGGGTACAGCAAAGATTCCTCGCCTCCGCGCAGGGAGGAAGGGCAAAAACGTAAATACACAGCTGAAGCGGAAACCCTAATCGGTCACACTCCAGCGCGCCGCCACCTGGCCCTTGTTCACCTTCGGGGAGAGGTGCGGCGGTCCTGACCTTCGGCCACGCTCGCCCTTGGGCCTGCACACCTCCGTCATCTGCCGGACCTCCGGCTTCACTTGCCTCTCGGGAGAAGGACGAAGGTTTTAGCCTTCAGCCGTGCTCGCCAAACTGTTGGCACTCACTTGCCCAACCTCCGCACTTGTGCAGGGGAAAGAGCGAAGGCGGCCAAGCGTCAGATGCGGTAGCGAAGGTGAAACGGAAGTGGAGAGTGCTCGAATTCCCAAAAGGTCGTGCTTACACTGTTCATCCCCCTGGTATTTATAGGGAATGCCAAGGGGCACGGGCCAAATTACAAAAGGGTACAGCAAAGATTCCTCGCCTCCGCGCAGGGAGGAAGGGCAAAAACGTAAATACACAGCTGAAGCGGAAACCCTAATCGGTCACACTCCAGCGCGCCGCCACCTGGCCCTTGTTCACCTTCGGGGAGAGGTGCGGCGGTCCTGACCTTCGGCCACGCTCGCCCTTGGGCCTGCACACCTCCGTCATCTGCCGGACCTCGGGCTTCACTTGCCTCTCGGGAGAAGGACGAAGGTTTTAGCCTTCAGCCGTGCTCGCCGGACCTTCGGTTTCGCTTGCCTTTGGGGCAACGCACACTCGCTGCTTGCCTGGACCTTCGCTCCAAGCGAAGGTGGCGTCGTGAGTCAGCGAAGGTTTCCTGCAGTGCGACCATCGCCTTAGACCTGCACAAAAGTACAACAAAGCGACGAGGGTTGTCCCCGCATCCGGGGGTCAGGGTAACGGTCTCCAATAGGAGAGGGACCTCGCAAGCACACCAGGCGTTGCGCGAGGGCTAATTTCGACCACCAGTTCGGGCGGCGCCTCTGCCGAGGGTCCTTTTCCCCAACACATTCCCTCGATGGTCTAGGTATGAGATGTCCTGCATCAAAAATGCCTACAAGATTTGCAGTTTCTAGCTCTTTCGGACTTCCGGGGATCTTACCTTTTTCAGCCATAAGGACTGAAACTGCTAACTGAGATAACTGAGATTCTATCATCTTATTAAAGCTATGTTGATTCTTTATGGCAGAAGTAAAGCTATCCATTCTAGTATTAATATTTTCAAGCAGTTTATCGTTGGAAGCTATCTTCTTAGACATATTATCAATAATCTTGTTTTGATTAGATATCATCTCTCTCAAAGGTGGTTGGTTAAATGTATTACCTTGGTAGTTACCTGAGTAATTAGGGCTTGATTGCTGGTTCCATCCTTGAGCTTGTTGAGGACGATAGTTGCTATTGTTGTTGATGTACTTTGCATCCCCTTGAATCTCAGGGCAATTGCTCCCTGAATGACCAATGCCTCCACACTCTTCACATGTCATGCAAGATTCATAGATTTGCTTGACGTCTTCTTTCTTCGGAGTGTGTTCATCGAACTTCTTCATGAGTAAGTTAAGTTTGGCAGACAGCATGTCTACTTCCTTTAGTTGATGTATTCCTCCCCTCTTGCGTGGTTGAGAGCGTTCCTCGTTCCATCCTTGGTTAGAGGCCATCTTCTCAATGAGTGTAGTAGCATTGTTGATAGTGAGTGATAAGAATGATCCTCCAGCAGCGGCATCCACATTCTCACGGGTACTTGAAGTGAGACCGTGGTAGAAGGTCTGCATGAGTAGCCAATTCTCCATCCCATGGTGAGGGCTTTCTGATATATAGTCTTGAAAGCGTTCCCAAGCCTCTGGAATTGATTCGTCGTATTGTTGCTGGAAAGTTGAAATCTTGGCACGGAGGGCATTCGTCTTGCCCACTGGAAAGAACTTTGCTAGGAAGGTGGTTGAACAAATCACCCACGAGGTGTTTTTGTCTTTGTTGGCGTAGAACCATTGTTTTGCTTTTCTCAAGAGTGAGAATGGGAACAAGCGAAGTAGAATGGCGTCCCTTTCGACTCCCTTGATGGTGAAAGTGCTACAAATCTCCAGAAAGTGTTGGAGATGAGCGCTTGCGTCTTCATGTGCCTTTCCGCAAAACTGATTAGCTTGTACCATGTTGATCAAAGCTGGCTTGAGCTCAAATCCGTTGTCTCCTACATTGACTGTTGGCCCAGTCCTGATGTTGGCAGTGGTTGGTGCAGAGAACTCGCAGAGTGTCTTGTCGGCCATGTTGTCCAACACTGGTATTAAGCTTCTTCTTATCTGGCTAACTTCTGGAAGTGGTAGTGAGGGTCTCTTGAGTTTGCGTCTTGTTTTCCTTAGTAAAGCTTCGGGATCCTCAATGTAGTTTTTCTGATGTTGGAAACCAGTCATACATCACACCCTGCATAAGATAAAAAAGATAAACAAAGCCAGGGTAAGCCTGTTTGAGTAAAAGTAAACAAGCAGTGCATTATCACATGTGTGTAAATAAAATGATATGTTCTAGCTACCGTTTTAAAAAGCTGCTAATGCAATGTCCTATCAGTGTTCATAAAGATTTTAATAATTAACCGTAGGTACCATCCCTAATTGAATTGATGTGTTTCGCGGCAACGGCGCCAGAAATGCTTGTTGACACTCCTTAATGGAATCACTCTAAGAATGAACCATATAAAATAATAATCTAGTGAAGGCACTAAAGAGTGTACGGGACACTACTAACTTTACTTAACGTCAAGTTGTCATCCCCAACATGAAGCTAGCAATGTAATTATATCAGGGCACTGAATTCGAAGATAGATATTTACCCGCAAGCGCACAGATAAATATACCCGTTGTAGAAGCATTTCACCCAAGCTAGTCTCAGGTATCATTATTTATATTTAGCCTAGAGACTAATCAATTCAAAGTATGATGGTATTATACTAATGAGGACTTAGCAGCATTCATGATGGTACACACTTATAATAAAGACTGATAACACACTTATTACTCCAAATAGGGATCAGATCATAGAGTAAATGATAATGATAAATGATAAATGATAACAGAGATCAGATCAATCAAAGATAATCCTAGAACAGTACTACCTAGCAAGTGATGATTAGAACATGCATTAATAAGAAACATTCCTAAGTTATTCTAATTACATGTCATAGCATACATTGATTAGTGCAAACATATTTGGCAATCATTGGCTAGGTCACATCATATTTATAATCAAGAGGCAACTCCATAGTAAAGGTGTCAAACAGAGTAACCCCTAAACCATGAGTTAACTGAGCCATACTGAACACTACATTCGGGAGGTGGAATACAAAGGACTCAACAGGAATATCACACTCGTGATCTACCACTCTATCCAGAACATAGGACGCATTTGCAGATAAATAGTGTATAGGCACCACGCCTACACAGCATTTATCACCCACCCATTGTACTTTAAGATGAGCGCTATACGAACATAAATAGAAACATAAAGATGAACTATCTATGCCAAATATATAATCAAAGCAGTCTATAAGCAATATAATTAAGAATATAATAGTTGATGTCTTAGTCATATCAATTGTATTGCTATCTAGAGCATAAAGATAAACAATAAAGTGAATTAGATCCTCGAGAAGAACTAAAGTACGAACTAGATCATGAACTAGAACAAGATTATGAACTAGAAGATGAACTAGACGATGAAGATGAACTAGACGATGAACTAGAACATAAACAATGATGAACTAGAAGAGCAATTATGAAATAGATCCATAATGTTAATACAAGAGAGAAGATCTTGGGTTTACCGAGCCTTCTCACGACTAGATCAGGAATCCAAGCGAAGCTTGCCTCCTCTAATCCTATTCTATCTAACTATTCTAGGTGGATGTAGTTCTAGGGCTTCCGATTGATCTCCCTCTCTGATGAATGCCTGATGCTCTGATCGATGATGTCTGATGCCCTGGAGAGGGGTGTCTGGGGCTGTTTATATAGCCCTGGGCGATGAACCGTGGTCATTGGATCAAACCGACATAAGGTACGGCTAAGATGCATCCTAGAGGTCGGTGGGAGAACCTTCCAGAAGATAGACTCCGTAGGCCCCAAGGGGGGACTGGTTGGTGTGGTCGACCTCCTGGTGTCTTCTTGGTTTCCTTCTATGGGAAGCTATCGGTGTTGATTTCCTGGTTTAGTCCCTGCAGAATCATAGTTCACCAAAACTCGTAGAATATTGTCAATTAAAACCCTAAACCTTTGTTGGTGATCGAATTCTTGCCCTTTTCATATTTATTTATCCTTTAATTATGATAGATAACCAGTGTCAATAGCTACCTGCCTTACTGGAATAATGATATGAAGGACTGAAAGGATCAAGATGCCCAAGAGGGGGGGGTGAATTGGGCTTTTCTAAAACTTCTTGCAATAATAAATCCTATCAAGCCCCAATTAACCCCCTAGTGCCTAGAAGTGTGTATGACGAGAATCAATCGCACAAAAGACTATCGCTATATCAATTCTACTCTAGCATGGCAATTCAACTTATGAGAGAACAACAAGTAAATGCGAAATTGAATTGCTCAAAGATAAATGCGTAGTAAAGAGAGTAGAGATGACACGACGATCTTTTTGCCGAGGTATCGAGGTGTCGGCACACCACCCTAGTCCTCGTTGGAGCACCCGCGCAAGGGTATCGCTCCCCCTTGATCCGCGCAAGGATCAAGTGCTCACTACGAGCTGATTCTTCGCCACTCCGGCCCGGTGAATCGCTCGCTACCGGTCACAACTTGACTTGGGTCATCCACAATGCCTCCGGATGATCACCAAGCTCTTCGATCGCCACCAAGCCGTCTAGGTGATGCCGATCGCCAAGAGTAACAAGCAAGAACTCTCACTTAACCAACGCAAGGCTAATGAGATGGGTGGATGCACACTTGCTACTCTCTATTCACTAATGAGGTGTTTGATCACTCAATTATCAAATCTCTCAACCTCACTAGGCCTCTTGCACTCACTTGGAATCACAATGTGTTTGTCAACCTTTCCAATGAGCAAGAGTAACAACATGAATGAGGGGGAGGCATATTTATACCCCCCAACTCGAAACATGCACGAAAGGGTAAGTCCAGCCAGTTTACACACTGACCAGACGCACTATCGGCGTGACCAGACGTGTCCGGTCAGTGCCCAACGGCTACGTGACGTGCAGCCTGACACATGTACGAACCGTTGACCGGACGCATGCATGCGTCCGATCACCACTGACCGGACGCGTCCGGTCGATGAATTTCTTCTCTGGAACCTCTCTGGACGCGACCGGACTCACCTCTCAGGTGTGTCCAGTCGATTACTGAGGAGCGTCCGGTCACAGCCAGGCCCGTTCCTCAGCCAAACCTACTGACCGGACGCATGCCCAGTGTCCGGTCACTAGGGTTCGCAGCGTCCGGTCGCATTTTGAAGTCGAAAACGACTTCGGTTTGCGACGCTCCCTTCATGAACTTTCTTTCTTATGATCTTAGGGACCTTTCTAAGCTACCTAGGGCTTTGGTTAACAATTGTGCACCACACCTAACTCAAAAGTCTCACCTAGGTCAAGCTACCCATTCAAACCCCTCTTAATAGTACGGCCAAAGATAAAACAAAGACCTATGCTACTCTAAGTGTCCTTCAACACCAAATGACACTTAGAACTAGCCTATCACCGTCTTCGTCGTCCATCCTTTGAAAACTGAACGAATTCCATCAATAAGGGGCATGAATACCGTAGTGCCCTCACGATCACCATTACCATGACCTAACTCAATTGTTTCTGCAAAACACACGTTAGTCATAGTAATTTACCGTTGTCATCCAATCACCGAAACCCACTGGGGGCCTAGATGCTTACAATGTCCCCCTTTTTGGTGATTGATGACAACCTCAAGTATGTTTGAAAGAGAGGTTTTCAAAAGCTTGGTTCATATAAGCATGTGACAATAAGATCAAAAGGGGTTAGGCATGCTTATACAAACCAAGTCCACATAAGTACTCAACATATACGAATTAACACAAGTACTTATGAACAAGCTCATTTATTGGAGTATAAGTGCGGAAGCAAAGTAAATGAGCATAATCAAATGACATGTATAAAATAACGAGTGAAGCATAACATGTCATAACTGAGCATAAACGAGTGACATGAAGTATATAGCAAGTGAAACATAACATGTCACATCCAAAAGTCATACATAAACCGTACAAGTGCCAAAAGATAAACATGTATGCATATGAGTGCAAGGTCACACAAAAGAACCGAAACCCTCTCACAGGCTCCCCCTATATCTAACATACGCTCTCTCCCCTTTTGGCATCAAAGACCAAAACCTAAGGGTCGGAAGGCGGGAGTGGAGCAGACGAGCCGGGCGACGAGGTGCGCGGAAGAGTCTCAAACTGAGCCAGGTAGGCCTCCTCGTCGGACGACGTACTGTGAGCTGACTGACCCTCTGACACTGGACGTGGAGGAGAAGCGGTCTGGGTCTGCTCAACTGCCTCTGGAGCGGCCTCTGGCGCTGGAAGCTCTGGCTGCGGAGGCTCTGGCTGTTGAGGCTCTGTCTCTGTAAGTGCTGTCTCTGGAGGAGGGTCCACGGTCTCAGTCGCGGCCACTGACACGGTCAACGAAGTCTCAGGTGCTGAGCTAACAGGAAGAGTCTGACTCTAAGAGACCGGTGGCTCGGAAGACGCTACTGACAAAGGAAGAGTCTCTGTAGTACCAGTAGCGGGAGCTGGAGCTGAGGTCACCGGCAACTGAAACTATGGCGGGGTAGGCAGACCAGTGAGCTCGCTGAAAGAAGCCTCCAGACTCCTAGGGGTCACTAGAACCGACTCCATCTGAGTAGGAGTGAAGCCTGATCGGATCGGCGTGAACCCTGGCAGCTGTTGGTAGTTCTTAGCTACACCTAGAATAGGGTAACTAAAGTAGCTGTCTACTAATGCCAAGCGGGGTTGTCAGTCCCGACACTAGTAGGAGCTAGCTAGGGAGAATGCAATCTACCAGAAGGAGATTCTGCAAGCGCACAGAACTATCGTAGTAGCACTTCGCCTGGGAGTACCAGGTGTCGATTTATTTGATCCCAAGGGAAGGCTAGGGTGGTGAATGAGTTGAGTCAAGGAGGGGATGAGAGTCGAAGAAATAAGAAAAAGGAAAAGGGGAGAAGGGAAGATGAAAGGCTAGAAAGAATATATGGATGGCTAGGTAAGGATGAAATGGATGGCTAAGGTAAGGTGGATGGATAGGTAGGTAAATGGGATTATGATAACTAAGGATAACTAAAGGTAACTAAGATAACTAACTACTAGGTAACCACTAAGCAAGATAACTACAAAGCAAGATAGTTACGAAGCAGGGCAGGCAAAAGACAATAAAGCAGCAAAGTTAAGTATAGTTTTAATCCTATCTTGTCAAGTATCGAGGCGTACTAGCCTTTACCACTTACTTAGGTTGAACGCTAGCACAACAAGCCTTACTGTTAAACTGGGCCAACTACGTGGTGGAATTCAAGGCGCACAGGGCTGTCACCACCTGCTTGCTACCACAGCTATCCGGGGGTCCAGCCGTATCTGAAGGTAAGTCTATAACTAAGCACCACGCTTAACTGTATTCTAACTATCTCTATCGTAGCTCTGAATAGAGACACCCTTGCGGACGTCAGAGCAAACACTTGACTTAATAAGATAAACACTAAACTAACTAAGCAACCTATTGGAAAAGATCAAACACTAAGCTCACTAGAGATTAACTACTATGGCTAAGTGAATTGACCTGTAGGATAGCTAGGCACTCAAGCAATCAATCAAGTACACCACTCAATACTGATAAGTAGAATAAAGTAATACTTGAAATGATGAACTAGAATATAGTAAAAGCTTGAGTAACAAGAGCAAAACCTGAACTGGAGATGAAGGAAGACTCTTCCCAGCTCCAGAGCCGATCACTCGCACGCCTCTACTCTTGAGCTAAGCCTTGAGCAGCGCTACCGCGAGGGCGAAGATGCCTTGCTCAACTAGCTACCTACTTGCCTAAGCTCTCTGAGCTTCTAACCTAACTCTCACTTGCTTCTCTTGCTTTGTTTGGAATGGCACTTGGTGTGTGATGGTACGAATGGAGAGGTGCCTCCAGGGGGGTATTTATAGCTTGAGGAGTGAGGAGGGTTCTTATAGGGGGCAGCCACCCGACCTAGGGTTAGGTCAGCTGGCGGGCGCCACTCCCCACTGGCGGCCGCCAGTGCATTGGCCGTTGGATGAACCGCCTCTGCATCAACGACATCCAGGAGGATGTCCGAGGCGGTTTGGAGGTCGGGTGCATGTCTGAGTAACCGCCCATCAGCCTTGATCCGCGCCACTTCATCCTGAGCCGTCCGATGCCACTGACCTAGTGACCAAGGGCCAAGATTTGGCCCTGGGAGGTCACACGGATCGGTGATGTGGCAGGGGGTGGCACTTGGGCCAAGCCAAGTGGCGGGCGGGTGCCACCTAGGGGTCGCGGGTGCCACCTCTCTTAGGCCCATTTGGGCCCTGCCGAGTGGGCTTGTCTCCTGGTGGGTCCATATGTCCAAATTTGGTTCAAATCCTGCATTCAAATAGAATTCGATGGACATGTGGAATTCGGTTAGTTTGAAACCTATTTGACTACATTTCATGCCTTTTTGGTGGACTTTAGGGTCAAATGTTGACGGTAAAACAGGTGTTTAAGGACCGTCAACAAGCTCCCCCAAGCTAACCTGTTGCTCGTCCTCGAGCAACAATGCGGTTTAAGCATTGAGCATGAAAAAGATAGCAACTTAAGATGTCTGCAAGTGCATATTGTATAGTGAGAAATAACTTAGCATATATCATGAATCATAGCAATGTGGGGCTTATAGCTTTTCACTTCAAACATGCAAGAGTGAAATAAAGCAGTAGATAGGAAACTTTTATCTTGCTTAGGTTTGACTAGGATTTTGTCTGGAGGTTTTTCAAGGTTTTCAAAAGATAACAACTTGCTTAAGTCCTCCTAGATCACTCAATCACTCAATGGTGTTTAAATCCTCACTTAGGCCAAAATGTAGCCTCTCCTATTTCTAAAGAATGATATGTGGAGTTATAGGTAGGCTAAAAACCATGAGCAAATTGCCTGATGTTTATTGCTAAGCTAGACACTCAGATCATCAGGAGCAGCAAATCATAAAAATTGATCAAGATGTGCATGTGTGGTTATGTGGAAGTGTATAGAGGGATATTTCATAATCCTTCCTAGTTAATTCCTGGGGTCTAGAGCTAATGATAATTCTCTCTCTCTTTTTTTTGGATACAAAGTGAGTAGACAAAAGATGTGTCCTCACATTTTCTTAGGACATAGTCCTCTTTTGAGCTACTTTGCTCACTTTTTTTTCTTCAGGACATAGTCCTTTCTTGAGCTACTTTGCTCATTTTTCTCTCTCTCTCTCTTTTAGCTCTAGATTTCCCCAGACATTTATAGGAAAGGATTTTTGAAATGAGTAGGGAGAGGGAGAGAAATGCTTATTCCCAGTGTAGGAATAGCATAAGGCTAGCAATGGGATGTTTGGCAGGGTATTGCATATCTCCGGTGTAGAGAATAAGCAATTTATTTGGTGGTTGCAAACTTCCAAAGTGGAAAGTAGGCAAATTATGGTGGGTGTACGTGAATCTTGATTCAAAAGATATGATAAGCTTCTCTACTAAGATCTATGAGGTCTAACAAAGCTCAACACAGACAAAGCTCTTTGTAGTTTTGACTAATGACTAACAAATATTTGGCTGGTGGTGGGATGGGATAAAATCTAGGAGGAACTTTTAGCAAGTTTTTTCATAATTTTTAAAAGAAATCCTCTAGATTAGGTCCTAATTTCACCTTAACAAGTTTAAAGAATTACTCCATTTCTTACTAACTTTACTCACTAAGCATGATTTCAGTTAAAGCATGTGCAACCCACAAAAACTACAACTTAGATAAGACTAGTCATTCAAACCATAACAATAGCATTTGCATGACATATTTCAAATCTTATTCAGGTTTCAACTTGTTTAAGCAGATTTTATCAATTTTATTCATAGAGTGGTTATTTAGGCAAGCATATGACATTCAAAAGATATAGAATTTAAGAACTGAATGTAAAGGGTAGGCTTGAGACATACCTTATCGGAGCGGGAGTCTCCCCCAAGCTGGCTTCTTGCTTGGTGAAAGATCTTCTTCTCAGTCGGAGCTCTTGTTCTCATTTTATTAAAAGGGAAACTATGTAATGTTGTGAAAAAGGGAAACTATCCTATGATATATACCTATGCATATAACTAATGATAACTGATTTTTTTTTAGTTGCATGCATGGCATATGTTATTTATTTGAAAAGGGAAAATTGAAGGGAAATAGAAATTAAAAGTAAAACCATACCTTAGGTCCATGGAGTTTCATCCTTATCGGGTGGATCTTCTTCCTTGGGCACTTCTTCTCTTAGTACTCCATCTGGTTCTTCTTCTTTTGGCACCTCTCCTTTGTTATGTGAATCACACAACTTGGGAGGAGGTGGTTCTTTCTTTCTGTTCCACCTTGTTCCTGGGCGCCTCTTCTTGGTACCGACGGGTTTTGCTACCTGCATGTTAGCGGCATATGCGGGACCATGGGAGAAGGAGAATATTTCCTTCCTCCCTCCTAATGTCATTTGAATTTTACCACTTCCCACATATATGCAAGCATTAACAGTATTCAAGAAGGGTCTACCCAAAATTAAAGGCACATCTTTCCTATTTCCCATATCTAGTATTATGAAATCAGTTGGAACATAGGAGCCTCTAATATGAACAGGTAAATCATTAACTATTCCTTCTACATAGCAAGTGGATTGATCAGCTAGCACAACATAGGCAGATGTGGATGACATGGGTGGAAAGGATGAGTTTTCATAAAAATCTTTAGATAGAATGTTCACACTCGATCCTAAATCACACATGGCATTTTTAAAGACTTCACCAAAGATTGAGCATCTAATTATGGGACTACCAGGATCACCCTTTTTAATAGTCATGGTTTGATCTTCATAATAGTTAAAATATTTAATTTCAACCATATTAGCAGTTTCCATGTCAGGTTTAGCAGGAATTTTACCAGATTCAAAAGATGGTATGATAGCAGCAAGTTGAGCTAATTGGGTTTCTAACATCTTATTAAAGCTAAGTTGATTTTTCAGAGCAGATGAGAAATCTTCCAATTTAGCATTTATATTCTCAAGGGTTTTATCATTCATCATTAATTTCTTATTCAAAAATTCAGTAGTTCTACCTTGTGAGTAAACTAAATCTTTTAAGAATGAGAAATTATCAGAATTATGGAAATTAGAGCGGGGGAATGAATTGTTACCTTGAGAATTGGAGTGTTGATTCCATCCTTGATTTGGTTGACGGAAACCGTTGTTGTTGTTGACGAAGTTCAAATCTTCATGTAGCTCGGGGCAGCGGTTCCCAGAATGTCCGGTTTCTCCACAGACTTTACAAGTCATGTAGGATTCCAGAGATTGGACACTCTCTTGTTGGTTCATCTTCTCACAGCTGTCCAGCTTCTTTGCCAGCAGGTCCATCTTGGCCACGATCATGTCGGCTTCCTTAAGGGAATGTATACCTCGCTTATGGGGCTGTAGTCTCTCGTCATTCCATCCTTGGTTCGACACCATCTTCTCTATGAGAGCCTTAGCATCTGCAACATTCAGAGAAAAGAATGCACCGCCGGCGGCGGCATCCAAATGGCTTCTAGAGAGAGGGGTTAGGCCATGGTAGAAGTTCTGGATCAATAGCCAGTCCCCCATACCATGGTGCGGACAAGCAACAACATACTCTTGCAACCTCTCCCAAGCCTCGGGAATAGATTCCTCGGCTTGTTGCGTAAAGCTGGAGATTTTGTTGCGAAGAGCATTCGTCTTGCCCATAGGAAAGAATTTGGCGAGAAAAGCATTGGAACACTTGTCCCATGTGTCTACAGCGTTGCGATCGGTATAGAACCATTGCTTCGCTTTTCCTAGCAAAGAGAAAGGAAAGAGACGAAGACGGATGGCTTCTTGGGTTATCCCCTTAATGGTGAAGGTGCCGCAAATCTCCAAGAATTGTTGGAGGTGAGCATTGACATCCTCATGAGCCTTGCCACAGAACGGGCTAGCTTGGACCATCGTGATCAGAGCCGGTTTCAACTCAAAATTGAGGTTGGCATCAATCACATCTGGTCCTATCGCTACATTAGCGGCAGAAGGAGCAGAAAATTCACGAATGGTCTTATTGGCCATCATGAAGATAGAACGAGATAAGAAAGAAAGAAGTTGAAGAAGATGAAGGAAAAAGATAAGAAGAACTAAGGAAAGAAAGAATGGGGTAATATGGGATTCGCTAAGCGGGAGCTTAAGCGAAGATAAATTCGACACGGACTCAACCGATAAACTAATTGCCTTCCCCTGCAACGGCGCCAGAAATGCTTGTTGGTAGTTCTTAGCTACACCTAGAATAGGGTAACTAAAGTAGCTGTCTACTAATGCCAAGCGGGGTTGTCAGTCCCGACACTAGTAAGAGCTAGCTAGCGAGAATGCAATCTACCAGGAGGAGATTCTGCAAGCGCACAGAACTATCATAGTAGCACTTCGCCTGGGAGTACCAGGTGTCGATTTATTTGATTCCAAGGGAAGGCTAGGGTGGTGAATGAGTTGAGTCAAGGAGGGGATGAGAGTCGAAGAAATAATAAAAAGAAAAAGGGGAGAAGGGAAGATGAAAGGCTAGAAAGAATATATGGATGGCTAGGTAAGGATGAAATGGATGGCTAAGGTAAGGTGGATGGATAGGTAGGTAAATGGGATTATGATAACTAAGGATAACTAAAGGTAACTAAGATAACTAACTACTAGGTAACCACTAAGCAAGATAACTACAAAGCAAGATAGTTACGAAGCAGGGCAGGCAAAAGACAATAAAGCAGCTAAGTTAAGTATAGTTTTAATCCTATCTTGTCAAGTATCGAGGCGTACTAGCCTTTACCACTTACTTAGGTTGAACGCTAGCACAACGAGCCTTACTGTTAAACTGGGCCAACTACGTGGTGGAATTCAAGGCACACAGGGCTGTCACCACCTGCTTGCTACCACAGCTATCCGGGGGTCCAGCCGTATCTGAAGGTAAGTCTATAACTAAGCACCACGCTTAACTATATTCTAACTATCTCTATCCTAGCTCTGAATAGAGACACCCTTGCAGACGTCAGAGCAAACACTTGACTTAATAAGATAAACACTAAACTAACTAAGCAACCTATTGGCAAAGATCAAACACTAAGCTCACTAGAGATTAACTACTATGGCTAAGTGAATTGACCTGTAGGATAGCTAGGCACTCAAGCAATCAATCAAGTACACCACTCAATACTGATAAGTAGAATAAAGTAATACTTGAAATGATGAACTAGAATATAGTAAAAGCTTGAGTAACAAGAGCAAAACCTGAACTGGAGATGAAGGAAGACTCTTCCCAGCTCCAGAGCCGATCACTCGCACGCCTCTACTCTTGTGCTAAGCCTTGAGCAGCGCTACCGCGAGGGCGAAGATGCCTTGCTCAACTAGCTACCTACTTGCCTAAGCTCTCTGAGCTTCTAACCTAACTCTCACTTGCTTCTCTTGCTTTGCTTGGAATGGCACTTGGTGTGTTATGGTACGAATGGAGAGGTGCCTCCAAGGGGGTATTTATAGCTTGAGGAGTGAGGGGGGTTCTTATAGGGGGCAGCCACCCGACCTAGGGTTAGGTCAGGTGGCGGGCGCCACTCCCCACTGGCGGCCGCCAGTGCATTGGCCGTTGGATGAACCGCCTCTGCATAAACGGCATCCAGGAGGTTGTCCGAGGCGGTTTGGAGGTCGGGTGCATGTCTGAGTAACCGCCCATCAGCCTTGATCCGCGCCACTTCATCCTGAGCCGTCCGATGCCACTGACCTAGTGACCAAGGGCCAAAATTTGGCCCTGGGGAGGTCACACGGATCGGTGACGTGGCAGAGGGTGGCACTTGGGCCAAGCCAAGTGGCGGGCGCCACTTGTGGCTGGCGGGCGCCACCTAGGGGTGGCGAGCACCACCTCTCTTAGGCCCATTTGGGCCCTACCGAGTGGGCTTGTCTCCTGGTGGGTCCATATGTCCAAATTTGGTTCAAATCCTGCATTCAAATAGAATTCTATGGGCATGTGGAATTCGGTTAGTTTGAAACCTATTTGACTACATTTCATGCCTTTTTGGTGGACTTTAGGGTCAAATGTTGACGGTAAAACAGGTGTTTAAGGACCGTCAACAGCAGCTGCCCTGGCTGAGGTGAAGTGAACCACTGCGGGTACTGGGGGAAGGGCGAGACCGTCGACGGAGGCACTGACGTGAAGTAAGATGTCGATGGTCCTGGCTGCTGCAGCTGAAACTGTGACGGCTGAGGTAACTGAGGAAGAGCCGCCATCCTCTCCATGAAAGCCAGAGTCCGAGTCTGAAGCTGTGTCATCTGTTGCTGGAGAGCGTCCTGGCGCTCCTGTGCCTGAGCTGCTGCCATTGCTTGTGCCTCTGCCAGTCTGGCCTGCTCCTGAGCCTGTCGTCGCTACTCCTCAGCCTGACGCTGAACCTCCTCAGTAAGTCGAGACTGCTGCTGCTCCATCCGAGAAAGTATGGCTAGAAGAGCTGGATCGGAGCCGGCCATACGGGAGGAGGAGGCCTCTGAGTCGTGAGCCACCGGGGGACGCATCCTCGGAAGAGGAGCGTAGTCGTCGTCGGTGCTGTCAGACGGGAACTCATCGTTAGGGTCCTCTCCCTCTGCCTCAAGTGCTGCAAGCTCAGCCTCAGCTAACTGACTGACAGTCTCGTCCTGCTGTGCCTCTGTCTCTGTGACAACAGGCCTCTAATGCTGACCCCTGGGACGAGTGTCTGGACGAGCTCCGGCAATCTGGCGAGTGTCGTACTCTGGGAACTCTGTCGGGGACTGAAGAAGCTCTGGAAGCAAACCCGGAATCATCCGCCTCAGAAGGTAACAGATCAGGTGAGCATACGGAAGCTGCCGGTGTCCCTTGAAACCCTCTGCCAGTGTGTCCTCCATCTCAGAAATGATCACATCCCAAATGTCAAACTCCAGCTGAGAAACTAAGTGGTGGACTAGCCAGATCTGAATACGAGTCAACCCCTCTCTGTAGCCTGTCCGGGGTAGAAGAGTGCGCCTCATAACCTCGTTCACGAGACGGGCCGTCGGCGTCAAGTCACGAGGACGCCGGCTGGACCCCTCGCCGAACGGCTCCCGGAAACAGGCACGGACCAAGTCTGCTGGTGGAATCTGTCCTGCGTGTGGTCGCCTGGGTGGCTCTGTCTCTCCATAGCAAACGGTGTGCACTCTAGTCGGATATGCTGTCAGACCGAGGTACTCTCTGGCACATGCACTGTAGAGTCTGTAGGACCTCCCCCTGAAGGCAAAGTGGAGGAACCGGTGATCCGGGGAGATCCAGAGGGACGCGTAAAACTGTCGTACCCAGTCCTCAATGTACAGACCACCCCGTCCAAGCAGATCTGCTAATCCAGGTAGATATGAAAGCATCGGACGGATGGCCTCACCAGTAACTGCAACTATCGTCTCTAGCGGGCAAACTCTATGTGGACGGATGTGGACGCCGCTGTTGACATATGCTCGGTAGAAGTCCTCCTGGATAACAGTGTAGAAGCCCTCGGCGGACTGAGGGTGCCTGGCTGCGGGGAACCACTCCTCGTACGGGATCAGTCGCAGGGCCTGCACCTGACGTGGTGTCGCAGTCCGCAGGTCCAAGTGCTCCACAGGTGCGGGTCCCTGTGGCCTCGGAGGGGGTCGACCACCCCACCTCTGCACGTCAGGTCTAGGAGACACCTGAGTGCGAGTACGGGTGGACCGACGGACTGGCGGCTGAGCTGGCTGCTCCTCCTCTGGCTGACCCTATGCCTGGGTCTCTGTAGTGGAACTGGGCTCTGGAGCGGACCCACTGGCGGTGGCTGCTGCGTGAGCTGAGGCTGTCACGGACGGGAACTGAAAGTCGGGAGGAAGGACGTCAGCCGGGTCGTCGAGAGAGTACTCGTGACCGCGAACCCGGACGACGCCGTCCTCTGTCTGAAGCAGGGCCTGAACCTGCTGCTCGGTAAGGAGGTCACAGATCTGCTGACCGCTCTGCTGTCCACTGCCCTGACCCTCCTGAGCTGAAGCCGGGTCTCGAATACGAAGACCCTCTGCCTGACCACCCTGCTCTGCCCTCTCGGCTGCGCGAGCTACTGCAAGTGCGATCTCTGCATTCCGATCGAGGCGCTTGCGCTTCTTGGACACCAACTTCTGCGGCATCTTCCCCTTGCCACCAGAAGGAGGGAGAGGGGGAGGAGGATCTGCCCCGGGACCTCCGCCGACGTTCTTGCAGCGTGCCATCGCTACAAGAACAAAACCACTGCCACTGACTGACACTGACTGCCTCTGAGAACCACTGTCACTGAGAACCACTGCCACGGAGAATCACTGTCAAGCAAACAGAGGACTGGACTGAACCTCAGAGGCTTGGCCTCATTCCGTATCCGCGAGCTTGGCCCCGGATTTAGCTGTCACTGAGACACTGCTCTCTGAAATGGTCCCGACTCGCTGCAATAGATAGATAGGGATATACATAAGCATATAATCTAGAGATAAGAAGACCCTATCGGAAGCAAAGCAAGAGGAAAGAGAGAGATGGGGCGTGGCTTTGCTACCTGACGAGACGCGACGAAATGACTAAGAAGGGGTAAGAGACCGACACGATCGGGCACCACAACGTCTCGCCGGAAGGATCTGCGCGAGAGAATGGCCAAGAAACGGGTTAAAATGACATGAACTTTGGTTGAGGCATTCTGTCGAGCACGTGGCAGGCAGGGTCTATGGAGAGGGGTGGGAAGCTTACTGCGGAGGTCTGCCGGCTGGAGAGATGGCGCCGGAGAGGAGGAGGACGCTCGAGGAGGAGCTCTGGCGATCGGCACGGCGAGTGCCACCCACTCCGGCGAGGAGCGAGGGGCGGCTGCGGGGAGGGGGCTCGGGCGCGCGAGGGTGGGCGCTGGATCTGGCGTGGCGAGAAGGCAGGGCAGTGGGCGGGCACGGGTGCGGAGGCCGAGGAGGCGCGGCGGTGCGACGGCCGGGGAGGCGCGGCGGCTAGGGCACGGGAATGGCGGTGGAGCGGCTAGGGCACGGGAATGGCGGTGGAGACAGTCGGGGGCGAGATGGGTAGGACGAAGACAAAAGAAGGACCCACGTGTCAGTTGAAGAGCAAGACGCGTCGTTTAAGTGGCGACCGGACGCACTCGAAATGACCGGACGCACGGGACACGAGCGTCTGGTCGCGAACAGAGAGGTCCAAAACCTCATTTTGGCCGACCAGACGCGTCCTGTCAAGGACGACCGGATGCACCCTGCGTTCGATCTCACTTCAACCAACGATCGGACGCTCCAGCTAGCGTGTGACCGGACATGACGATGACACTGTTCATCCGCGTGCGAAATGCATTGACCGGACGGACCAGGTGAGTCCGGTCACAGGGATACCCCTGTTATGACTCGATTTTTCGCGCCGACTTCTCCCAACCAAGTTCCAACTCAAATAAGACGCAAATAAACACCAGTTGGAACCTAGAGGAGTGACCTCTCTCAAACCCTCAAATTTTTCAAATATTTTGCCATAGTTTCTAGATAAGATAGGCAATAAAAACCAAGGAGACAACATGTGGCCACCAAAACTAGGGGACTCAACCATTAGGAGCCTCAAATGCTCCCCCTAGCGGTGGGCGAACATAGCGGTTTCTCAAAACTTAATCGAAAAGAAATGACAGAGCAACAACCATGCATATGCAATGCAATACGGAATTTGAATCTAGGTTGCTTGTCAAGTTTGCTCATGGGTAAGCTTCTTCACACGCTTTTTAGGGCGGTTATCTTAACCACGTCTGACAAGCCTATGTGCATAGCATAATTTAAACATGGCATATGATACAATGCAATGCAAAGACAACCCCTTTTCACCTTTTGACAAAGTTACTTAGATCAAGCACATTAAGCTCACTTCGCAATCTACAAAGGGTGTTTTCATCTAGGGGTTTTGTGAAGATATCCGCCAATTGATCTTTGGTTCTAACTCCCTCTAAGGATATATCTTTCTTGGAAACATGATCTCTAAGGAAGTGATGGCGAATATCTATGTGCTTTGTGCGAGAGTGTTGAACCGGGTTGTTAGCAAGCTTAACCGCGCTCTCATTGTCACACAACAAAGGTACCCTTTCTAGAACTACACCATAGTCTAAAAGGGTTTGTTTCATGTAAAGGATTTGTGCACAACAAGCACCCGCGGCTATGTATTCCGCCTCGGCGGTAGACAAGGCCACACTATTTTGCTTTTTAGAACTCCATGAAACTAGTGATCTCCCAAGCAAATGGCACCCTCCGGATGTGCTTTTTCTTTCTATTTTGCAACCCGCATAATCCGAATCGGAATACCCAACGAGTTGGAAGTTAGCTCCTTTGGGATACCAAAGGCCAATGCTTGGGGTGTGCTTTAGGTACCTAAGGATTCTCTTCATGACTATGAGATGTGATTCCCTAGGATCGGCTTGAAAGCGAGCACACATGCACACACTAAACATGATGTCGGGCCTAGATGCGGTCAAATATAACAAGCTACCAATCATAGAACGGTAGAGAGTTTGATCAACCGGGTTACCTCCCACATCTAGGTCGAGATGTCCGTTGGTTGGCATTGGAGTCTTGATAGGCTTGCAATCATCCATGTTGAAGCGCTTGAGGAGGTCTTTTGTGTACTTCTCTTGAGATATAAAAGTCCCCTCCTTCAATTGCTTGACTTGGAAGCCTAGGAAGAATGTGAGCTCGCCAATCATGGACATTTCGAACTCCTTCGACATCAAGTCACCAAATTCCTTGCAGTAGGCTTCATTTGTTGACCCGAAGATGATATCATCAACTTAGACTTGACAAATGAAGATCTCTCCATCAAGCTTCTTGGTGAATAGTGTGGTGTCGACCTTCCCAATGGTGAAGCCCTTCTCAATGAGGAAGTCCCAGAGGCGCTCGTACCACGCTCTAGGGGCTTGCTTGAGCCCATATAGCGCCTTGGACAACCTATAAACATGATTAGGATATCTAGGGTCTTCAAACCCGGGAGGTTGATCAACATAGACTAGTTCATTTATGAAGCCATTTAAAAATGCACTTTTCACATCCATTTGATATAATTTAATGTCATGATGTGATGCATATGCAAGGAGGATACGAATAGCTTCGAGTCTTGCAACCGGTGCAAAGGTCTCTCCAAAATCCAAACCTTCAACTTGAGAGAACCCCTTTGCTACTTGCCTTGCCTTGTTTCTAACAACCTTGCCTTGATCATCTTGCTTGTTCCTAAACACCCATTTTGTTCCAATGACTCTTACGCCTTTGGGTCGCTCTTCAAGTGTCCAAACTTGGTTGCGGGTGAAGTTGTTTAACTCTTCATGCATAGCATTCACCCAATCCGGATCACCTAGAGCTTCATCTATAATGGTAGGCTCAACAAGAGACACAAAGGAGTTATGTTCAATATATAAAGCAAGTTTTTGAGATTGAGTCATTACACCCCTTGTTGGACTCCCTATGATGAGTTCTTGAGGATGAGCTTGTAGTAGAGGAGTAGTCCTTTGATCAACCACTTGAGGGGCCACTTGTGGAGCATCAACATCTTGAGCTTGTACCACCATTTGATCATGGGAGACATGCGTATCTTCAAATGGATCTCTCCCTTCTTTGTCATCAACAAGTGGTACATTGGATGAGGATGGCTTGTCAATGACTTGCACATCATCATCATCATCTTTAGGCTTGATGGCTCCAACCGACATGTTCTTCATTGCTTCCCTCAATGGTTCATCACCTACATCATCAAGATTTTCATGCTCTCCTTGAGAGCCATTAGATTCATCGAATTCCACATCATATGTTTCTTCTACCATCTCGGTGGCATGGTTGAATACTCGATATGCTTTGGACTTCAATGAGTAACCAACAAGAAAACCAATATCACATCGGCGTTGAAACTTCCCTAGGTGTTGGCGCTTCTTGTAGATGTAGCATTTGCACCCAAACACTCTAAAGAATGATATATCCGGCTTCTTGTTGTTGAGTAGCTCATAGGGGGTCTTGCCAAGGAGACGATGGGGGAACAACCGATTTGATGCATAGCAAGCGGTGTTGATTGCTTCCACCCAAAATCTTTCCGGTGTAGAGTACTCATCTAGCATTGTCCTTGCTAGGGTGATTAGAGTCCGGTTCTTCCTCTCGACTACCCCATTTTGTTGTGGTGTATATGTTGCGGAGACTTCATGCTTGATCCCAACTTCATCACAATATTGCTCAATGTGGGTGTTGTCGAACTCTCTTCCATTGTCACTTCTTATCTTTTTGATCTTCAAGTCAAACTCATTTTGGGCTCTCTTGGCAAACTTCTTGAATGAAGGGGTTGCCTCGGATTTGTCATGAAGAAAGAATACCCAAGTGTATCTTGAATAGTCATCAACAATCACTAGACAATAGAGATTTCCACCCAAGCTAGCATATGTTGTTGGCCCAAATAGATCCATGTGGAGTAGCTCTAACTCTCTTGATGTTGATACAAAGGCTTTGGTTGGATGAGTGTTTGCAACTTGCTTGCCGGCTTGACATGCACTACACAATTTGTCCTTCTCAAATTTGACATCCTTCAAGCCCCTAACCAAATCCTTCTTCAATAGCTTGTTGAGAGTGTTCATTCCAACATGTGCCAATCTTCTATGCCATAGCCAACCAAGTGATTGCTTAGTGAATAAACATGTCTTCAAGTTGGCATCTTCGGAGGTGAAATCCACTAGATAGAGATTGTTGTATCTAAAGCCCTTGAATATCACTTGTGTATCATCTTTCTTGGTCACAACCACTTCCTTGTCGGTGAACAAACATTGAAAGCCAAGATCACATAGTTGCCCAACGGATAGCAAGTTGAAGCTCAATGTTGCAACTAGAAGCACATTGGAGATGGTATGATCATTTGATATAGCCACTTTGCCCAATCCCTTGACATTGCCCTTTGAGATGTCACCAAATGTTATCTTTTCTTGGTCATTGACATTCTCTTCAAGTGAGGTGAACATCCGGGGATCACCGGTCATATGTTGTGTGCAACCACTATCAATCACCCAATGAGATCCACCGGTCTTGTAGTTCACCTACACACATAAGAAATCAAGCTTGAGCTTTTGGGACCCAAACTTGTTGAGGTCCCTTAACCTTCTCTACTAGTGACTTTGCAACCCAAATTTGCTTTGGCCTATTCTTGTTAGGAGGCCCCATGAACATAACCTTCATCTTGCCACTAGAGTCTTGTCTAAGCATGTAGTGAGCATTGAAAGCAAAGGGCCTAGCATGCTTGGGCAAGGGTGTAGGTTTAGGCTCTTCACAATCGTGAGCAAAGTGACCTTCCTTTCCACACTCATAGCATCTTCCAATCTTCTTCTTCTTTGGCTTAGTGATGCTCTTGTGTTGCTTCATCTTCTCTTCAAGAAATCTAATGCCATTTCTATTTGTCTTCATGACGGTGTTCATGAGAAGCTCACTTTGAAGACATTGACCCTTGGTGAAGTTCCTCAATCCGGTGGTGAGGTGCTCTTTCTCCTTTTTGAGCTTGTCATTCTCTTGTTGGAGTTGCAATTGAGATGGTGTCATTTTGTAGTCCCTCTCCATCTTCAATCTCTTGTTCTCTTCTTTTAGCATGTCTAGCTCAAGTGTCATGCTATAGTCATCATCATTAGTTTGAATGATAACTTGCTTGGTGGTTGTAAGCTTCTCTAGATCAACCTTGAGCTTTGCATTCTCATTCTTGATCTTGACATAGTCATCATAGTGATCGGCCACAACCACACTCTTGCCTTTGCCACTAGCTCTTTGCTCATCATGCTCACTAACCAAGTCCTCACAAGATGTTGCTATGTCACACTTAACAACAAGGTTAGGAGCATCAAGTTTCTCATGTGAAAGCATATCATAAGCAATGGCGAGAGTATCATAATCTACTTTCACTTGAGTGTATTGTTCCTGGAGCAATTGATAACTGGTGGTAAAGTCACTATGCACCTTATCAAGTTTCTCATTTTTAGCTTTGAGCTCTTTGTTAGAGGACTTGAGCTCCTTGATAGTGGATGACATAGTAGCAAGTTCATTTTTTAGCTCATCACTAGCATGAATAGAATGATCACATTTTTCAACAAGAGATTCATTTTCATCAACAAGCTTTTCATTTTTAGCTCTAGTCTTTCTTATGATTTTAGAGTAGTCATTTAGCAATTTGACAAGTTCATCATAAGTGGGAGCCTCAAATTCACCATCACTATCACTAGAGTCATCATCGTTTTGTACCTTCCGGTCACCCTTGGCCATAAGGCATAGGTGTGTAGATGATGATGGCGATGGTGGTGGTGGTGGTGTAGAAGAGCCAATGACTAGAGCGGCCACCTTCTCCTTCTCATCATCACTATCTTCATTTGATGAGTCACCGGAGGAATCAATGTTGGTGAGCCAATCACCAACAATGTAAGCCTTTCCACCTTTCTTGTGGTATTGCTTCTTCTTCTTGCCATCCTTCTTGTAGTAGGGCTTTTCATCCTTCTTCTCATCTTCAATTGATGAGTCATACTTCTTGCCCTTGTTCTTGTTCTTGTAGCTCTCTTTCTTGGGCTTGGTGCATTGATGAGCAAGATGGCCAAGCTCACCGCAATTGTAGCAGTCCATTTCAGAGATTGGCCTCCTCTTGCTACTTGTGAAGAACTTCTTTCTTGAGTCAAAGTTGACTCCATTCTTGTGAAGCTTCTTCAACATCTTGGTGGTCCTTCTCACCATGAGAGCAATGTTGGAATCATCTTCTTCATCACTTGTGCTCTCATGATGCACCACAATAGCCTTGGACTTGCCCTTCTTGTCATGGCTAGCTTTGAAGGCCAAGTCCTTCTTCTTGTCGGTGGAGGAGCCACCACTTGGTGTGATGTGCATGTACATCTCATGCGCATTGATCTTTCCCAAGATTTGAGTTGGTGTAGTGGTGGAAAGATCACCTTGATGTAGCACCGTCACGATGTGTCCATACTTCTCAATTGGAAGGACACAAAGAATCTTCCTCACAATATCGGATGGTTGCATTTGTGTGAGGCCAAGTCCATTTAGCTCTTCTACAAGAACATTCAACCGTGAGTACATTTCATTTGCACTTTCATTAGCATGCATATCAAAAGAGTGAAGCTTTTGCATAACCAAATGATAGGGTTCCTCACGCTCACTCTTGGTTCCCTCATGGAGCGCACAAATGTTTTCCCATAGATCATGGGCATTTTTGTGGTTCCGAACACGGTTGAACACATCTTTGCAAATGCTTCTAAAAAGAATATTTTTGGCATTTGCATTCCATTTCTCATTTTCCTCCTCATTAGGAGTGAGGCTTGTGCCTTCCTTGGGCTTGGCAAAGCCGGTTATGGCGGCATCACGGCATTTCACATCAACTGCTTCTAGGTACGACTCCATACGGATTTTCCAATATGGAAAGTCGTCTCCCTCAAACATGGGAGGTGGTCCATCACCTCCGGACATCTTAACTCTAGGCGGTTAAGCCTAAATCGAGAGCACGAGGCTCCGATACCAATTGAAAGGATCAAGATGCCCAAGAGGGGGGGTGAATTGGGCTTTTCTAAAACTTCTTGCAATAATAAATCCTATCAAGCCCCAATTAACCCCATAGTGCCTAGAAGTGTGTATGACAAGAATCAATCGCACAAAAGACTATCGCTAAATCAATTCTACTCTAGCATGGCAATTCAACTTATGAGAGAACAACAAGTAAATGCGAAATTGAATTGCTCAAAGATAAATGCGTAGTAAAGAGAGTAGAGATGACACGACGATCTTTTTGCCGAGGTATCGAGGTGTCGGCACACCCCCTAGTCCTCGTTGGAGCACCCGCTCAAGGGTATCGCTCCCCCTTGATCCGCGCAAGGATCAAGTGCTCACTACGAGCTGATTCTTCGCCACTCCGGCCCGGTGAATCGCTCGCTACTGGTCACAACTTGACTTGGGTCATCCACAATGCCTCCGGATGATCACCAAGCTCTCCGATCGCCACCAAGCCATCTAGGTGATGCCGATCACCAAGAGTAACAAGCAAGAACTCTCACTTGACCAACGCAAGGCTAATGAGATGGGTGGATGCATACTTGGTACTCTCTATTCACTAATGAGGTGTTTGATCACTCAATTATCAAATCTCTCAACCTCACTAGGCCTCTTGCACTCACTTGGAATCACAATGTGTTTGTCAACCTTTCAAATGAGCAAGAGTAACAACATGAATGAGGGGGAGGCATATTTATACCCCCCAACTCGAAACATGCACGAAAGGGTAAGTCCAGCCAGTTTACAAACTGACCGGACGCACTGTCGGGGTGACCGGACGCGTCCGGTCAGTGCCCAACGGCTACGTGACGTGCAGCCTGACACATGTACGAACCGTTGACCGGACGCATGCATGCGTTCGATCACCACTGACCGGACGCGTCCGGTCGATAAATTTCTTCTCTGGAACCTCTCTGGACGCGACCGGACTCACCTCTCAGGTGCATCCGGTCGATTACTGAGGAGCGTCCGGTCATAGCCAGACCTGTTCCTCAGCCAAACCTACTGACCAGACGCATGCCCAGCGTCCGGTCACTAGGGTTCGCAGCGTACGGTCGCATTTTGAAGTCGAAAAGGACTTCGGTTTGCGACGCTCCCTTCACGAACTTTCTTCCTTATGATCTTAGGGACCTTTCTAAGCTACCTAGGGCTTTGGTTAACAAGTGTGCACCACATCTAACTCAAAAGTCTCACCTAGGTCAAGCTACCCATTCAAACCCCTCTTAATAGTACGGCCAAAGATAAAACAAAGACCTATGCTACTCTAAGTGTCCTTCAACACCAAATGACACTTAGAACTAGCCTATCACCGTCTTCGTCGTCCATCCTTTGAAAACCGAACGAATTCCATCAATAAGGGGGCATGAATACCATAGTGCCCTCACGATCACCATTACCATGACCTAACTCAATTGTTTCTGCAAAACACACGTTAGTCATAGTAATTTACCGTTGTCATCCAATCACCGAAACCCACTAGGGGCCTAGATGCTCACAAGGACGTTATGGTGGAATACCCTAATGCAACTCCAACTGAGAAGGCTTCGCGAGACTTCCTCCTTGATAGGGAAAGGACTATTGCAGACTTGGAGAAGATGGTGGTATCCCAAGGGAAGGACCTCAAGAGGTCCTACCAAGTCATAGATGGACTCTTAGAGCAACTCGACCTTCCCCCTATGTACAAGAGGCTACGTGGTCCGCTCTATAAATAGGTTCATGTCACCCTTTATGTAATAAGACGATAATAGTAAGCGTGAAGTTGAGTCTAGTTAAGTTTTGTGTTAGTGTGCTTTATTAATTGCGAGTTGAACAATTATTGTGCTTATGATTGAGTTGGTTCTTTGTAATGTGTGCTGAGATATTGTAGGCTTGTCTACAAATCTCATAGGATATGCATAACATTTATGAATAAATAAGTGAGTTCGTTATATCTTGTCCTTTGCTGTTTTCTGGAGCAACCTGTAATCTTTCTGTTATATCTCAAGTTCTGTTCGTGCAACATGGCTGAAATTTTTATGGTGGAAAATAGACTTCAACATCTAACTAATGCCTCTGGAATTACCTCAATAGCTGTTACGGTTTGTGAGATATGACTGTTACAAGTTAAAGATTCTGCGCAGTTCTGAACTCTGGACAGTTTCGTTTGTTCTCTGTTTTTGACTAATTTAACGACAGAATCTGGGAAAGTCGCTTAAATAAAAGTTGTAGATAATTTCGTCATTTTCCAACCGTGTATGGCACGCCCTGTTTGGAATTCTGGAACTCGAGTTATGTCTGTTTTACTGTACTGCTGTCACCAGATCTCGCCCAGAAATTTTCAGGTCTCTTGTTTCTACTCGTGTAAGTGATCTTTTTTTGGAAAGTTCGCTAATCGTGGTTCTTGTTTGGAAACACAGATGGCTGCCAGAGGAGGTGGAATTGGAGGTGGATGTGGACGTGGCCGTGGTCGTGGAGCACCTGTAAACCCACCACCACCACCACCAGTGGACATTCTGCAGTTGATGGGCTGTTGACATCTATTAACTATCATTATTTACCGTCAACAATACTTGAATAAATGTCAAAAAGGATTGCCAAATTAGAAATAAGAGGTTTAAACTAACAAATTCCACGAGTTTTGGTGATTCTACATTTTCCAGGGATTAAACAGAAAAACCAACGATATCGCTTCCCCAAGAAGGAACCCGACGCAGATTTCTTCACCGCCACGTCGGGATATCTCTAGAAGACTCCAGAGGACACCACGAGACACCACGAGAAGGGGCACCACAGGAGGCTTACCTGTGGGACCGACCGGTCCCACAGGGCCCACCGGTCGGTCGGCCACGGAGGCCACGCGCTTTCGTCTTCTGCAAGCTACTTCCACCGATCTCCAGGATGCATCTCGACCGTACCTCAAGTCGGTTTGATCCAACGATCACGATTCCACGCCCAGGGCTATATAACCAGACCCCTGACCCCCCTCTCAATAATCAGAGATCATCAGGCAGAGGACAAGACAGAAAATAGGGTTTCTAGAGAGAAGAGTTAGAGCTCTACATCAAGATTAGAGTTTAGTCTAGTTAGATTCAAGTAGAGGCAGGCGACTTCATCGGCATATCCGGCTAGAAGCTTCGTCTGAGTCTCCGGATCATTGTCGAAGACTCGGTAATCTGTATTTTTATTCGACTTTATGCTACTTTAATATATTTCAGTTTATTCAGTTTTGGAGTTTATTCTAGTTATATATTTAATATAGATCTGATTATGATAGAGTTTATGATCATGTTCGTAAAGTACTTAGCTTTATTCCGGATAGAGTTAAGTGGTCAAACTGGTGTAAACATGGTGTTTAGGCTAAGTTTACCTGCGAATACATCTTATGCTCCGGGTCAAGAGGTAGATCGCAGGAGTGACAGTCCTGTTGAGTCCTTTGTAGTCCTCCCTCCGAGTGTAGATCTTAGTAGGACGCGGTTGCAAGTTAGAATTCATTACTTTGTTCTTGATTATAATTTAGTAATGTCCCCTGATCATGGATGATAGATTAATTAGGTATAAATGATTGTATATTAACTAGAGTAATCGCTAGGCTTAGTAAATGTGAAGTAACTTAGGATTCGAATCTCTTAATTAATCACCTGACTCTCTGCTTGATCTATGTAGTTCGCTCTATCTCTAGAATTCCCGCTGTTATCATTATCATCATTATTTATCTTTACCTTGTCTTACCCATGTTTAGACATGTGAGTAGTGAATGAATGAATGAATAATAATCTCTACTACCTTTGAATCATATTTAATTACTAAGTTCCCAGCTTCATTACTATCTTCGGTAAAATATAAATAACGATACCTAGATAACCTGGGTGAAATGCTGCTACAACAGGTATATTTATTTGTGCGCTTGCGGATAAATATTTGTTTATATCTTTTGAGCTAGTGTCACATATAATTTACATTTCTAGTATCATGTTGGGGATGACAACTTGACATTAAGTGATGCTAGGAGTGTCCTGTACATTTCTGAAGGCTTTTGCTGGAATCAGTTCATTAAAGTTTATTATGAGCAATTGCATTAAGAAGTGTCAACAAGCATTTCTGGCGCCGTTGCCGGGGACATCTATCTAAGTAACGAAAGCCACCGGGAACTAAACAAAACTTATTAGGAATTCACCAAAGGAGATTATTTATTCATTCATTCACTTGTACCTCTATCTAGGCAGGCTTACCCTTGCCTTTCTGTGTTTACATCATATACAGGGTAACACAGGATCCAGTTGTAATACATCACTTTCAAATCAGAAATCAACTTGATCGCGTGGAAGATCTACATCAGTAGTCAAGCCATGGCTAACAAGACTCTACTAGAGTTCTCTACTCCAAGTGTCAGGAACATTCGCACCGGACCTACACTCCAGACGAACAACCTTGAGTTCGAACTCAAGCCAAGTCTTATCAACATGGTGCAAGCTACTACATTTGGTGGAAAGGAAGAAGAAGATGCAACTGCTCATCTACAAGATTTCTTGGAGATTGGAAGCACCATCATCATCAAGGACGTTCCCCAGGACATTGTACTTCTTCGTCTTTTTCCCTTCTCACTGAAAGGAAAAGTGAAGCAGTGGTTCTATTCAAACAGGGACAACATCAAGACATGGGAGAAGTGTTCAGAGACCTTTCTATCAAGATTTTTCCCAATTAGCAAAGTCAATATCTTAAGGGGAAAGATTTACAACTTTCAGCAACAAAAAGGAGAAACCATTCCAGAAACTTGGGAGCATTTTCAGGAACAAATCTTAAGATGCCCACATCATGGAATAGGGAACGAATTGCTCATGCAACTGTTTTATCACGGATTATTACCAAGAGCACGAGAGCAACTTGATGCCACTGCTGAAGGGTCATTTATGTCACTCACTTTTGGAAAAGCAGAATGTCTAATGGATAAGATAGCTGAGAATCAAAGCTGGAAACAAGTTACTACTCAACGCTATCACCAAATTGAAGAAGTTCCAGAAGAAGTGTGTGCACTATCAACTAAGATGGATGTACTTATGGATCGACTCATTCAGAGAGCCAATTACAAGGAAGAACGTCAAGCTATTCAAGACGCGTTTGATGCTCAAACTAGAAGTGGAGAGTATTTGGGAATAGAATTTCCCGAAGATCAGGAAGAAGCTAACATCATCAACAACTCCACCACTCTACACAAGCAAGGATTGCGTCAACAACAACCTACCAAACCAGATAAGTACACCTGTAGTTTCAGTTCTTCTAACTCTAAGCAACCTACTTTAAGAGATTTAATTTTAGAACAAGCCAGGATAAATGATAATATTACCAAAAGACTTGCTTTAAATGATAAGACTCTTGAAAACATAAATGCTAAGATGGATGAATTTTCTTCTGCCATTAAAGATCAACTCAATTATAATAAAAGAATAGAAACCCAAATATCACAATTGGTTGCTGTTTTGCCTGTTACCACTAACCATGAGCAGATTAAGGGGATCACCACTACACATGGGAGAACCACTCGAGATCCGCCATACCCAAAAGGAGCACAAAGAAGACAGACAACACCGGTAACATCTCCAAGGGCAGAAGAAAGAGATAATGAAGTTCAAGAAACTCAAGTACAAAATGAAGAAAGACCAATAGATTTTCAAGACACCAACATTCTACCATTCCTACGCAGAAATCGAAACACAAAGCTAGATGCGCAGTTCAGTAAGTTTGTTGAAGTAATTCAGAAGCTATATATCAATATTCCTCTGCTAGATGCATTACAGGTACCTACCTATGCCAAGTATGTGAGGGATATACTTAACAACAAACGACCACTGACAACTACTGAAGTAATCAAGCTAACAGAAGAATGTAGTGCGGCCATCCTCAATCAAATACCAGAAAAGAAGAAGGACCCAGGATGCCCCACTATTGAATGCTCAATTGGAAATCAACGGATTAGCAATGCATGTGCGATCTTGGAGCTAGTGTTAGTGTGATGCCTGCATCAGTCTACTATAAGCTCAACCATTCAGCACTTGTGTCAACACCAATGTGTCTTCAACTAGCTGATCAATCACTCACATACTGTCAGTGGTACAAAAAAGGGTACCCCCAATCAACGCACACACCCGAACGCTCTGTCTCCATCTCGCCCGAGCCCTCCCAGCCAGGCCTCGGGCGAACGCACCGTCTCCGTCTCGCCCGAGCCCTCCCAGCCAGGCCTCGGGCGAACGCTCCATCTCCGTCTCGCCCGAGCCCTCCCAGCCAGGCCTCGGGCGAACGCTCCGTCTCCGTCTCGCCCGAGCCCTACCAGCCAGGCCTCGGGCGAGCACGATCGCTCTCCGTCTCGCTCGAGCCCTCCAGGCCTCGGGCAAGCGCGCCCCCACACCTCGAGCATTAACGCACGGACCTCGAGCTGCATAGACAGCCGTACCAGCCCATACCACGCATTTAATGCCTTCACCTACTCTGGTCATGTCCACCAGTGCACAACATGTACCACAGTGACTCGGTGTAAAGGTCAAGTCTCGTTTTCACCACAAGCATGGGCGAAAGGGCACCAGTACAGCACTGTTCGGCCAAGTCAGGCACTGTAGCCCCTCGAGGCCGGCTACGCGCCCCTCGAGCCCTGCACCACAACGCCTCGAGGTTGGCCACGCGCCCCTCGAGCCCTGCACTGTAACACCTCGAGGCCGGCTCCGCGCCCCTCGAGCCCCCGTGGCACCACCTCGAAGCCGGCTCCGCGCCCTTCGAGCCCTAACTACTTTCATGCTATTGGAGGACAGGTATCCCAAGACCCGGAGGGACCTCACCGCGTACTGTACATTCCGGGATGGGTGCTGTACGGCTCCCGCCTTGTCGCACCACCACGTCCGCGCCCAGGATGGAAGCCACGACCCAAGGACACCTCAACAGCGACGATCACATCGGCTCCAGTGGCCCCGACAAGACAGGGTTCCTACCCTTCTCCGTATGGGGCACCATACGCCCCGATACTTGTAACACCTTTATGTAACCCTGGCCTCCCCTTGCTCTATAAAAGGGGACACTAGGGCCCTCATTCAGGAGGAACACAACACACGAGTCCACACACAGGCACGAGTCCGGACCCCGGTCCACACTCACTGAGCTTGTATTCTCCCCTGTACGAGCACTTAGGTGCAAGTAATACAAGAACATCCCCCCCCCCCCCCGCTGGATGTAGGGCCTTCTTTGCCCGAACCAGGATAAATCCTTGTGTCCTCTTGCATCACCATCTAGGAAGAGAAGCACACGATCATATCACTCGTTGGTGTGGTACCCCCGGGTACGAAACACCGACAGTTGGCGCGCCAGGTAGGGGACTTCGCGTGTCCGAGCCGATTTCTCGTTGATTCCTGGATGGCTTCATCCCCTCTTCCGTTCTCGGCTGGTGCCATCATCTGGTTCGGGAGCCTCGAGTTCCTGGCCACAGGCAACGGCAACGAGCTGACTCTGCTCTCCACGGAGGGCCCGAGCGGAGGGCGTGTCACGCCACCCCGCGCGGGGGGCGTGACGCGTCGCCCGCACCACCGCACATCGCCACATCGCGAGCGGCGCCGTCGTCATCGTCGTCACCGGGCGCAGGCGGTGCCCGCGGCAAACACCTACGCCCCGTAGCCGGTGCAGGGTCCCCAAGGGGAAACCAGCCCGGCGTGCGGCCGGAGACCTCCAGGGCGCTCCCGCGCCCGCCGAGCGACTTCGCATTCATCATGCGTACGGACCAGGAACCAGGCCAGAGGCCTCCGAGCCGCGCGCCGTCGACGCCATTCAGCCTCCTCCCGCACGGGTCGCGCCGCGCTCGGCGCCAGCGGTTCCCGGTCGGCCTCGACGACTCTGCGGCTGTATACGCCCACCGCCGAGACGAGCGCCATCAGGGCCAGACGATGGCGGACCGGGAGCAGCGTCCGGGCGCGCTGCTGCAGGCCATGGCCAGCCTGGAGATCGTCCACCCCGCGTGCGTCGACCGCGACTTTTTGCCAGCCTTCGAGCCACCTCGGCGAGCCACCGTCGGAGAATGGTACCGCGAGCTGCGGTCCCAGCATCGGTCAAGACAGCGTGCCGTCAACAGCTCCGACTCCGACGAATACGACTACCACGACCCCGACCTCTGGGATCCTACCAGGGAGTGCTTCCACCTCGAGGGAGTCGTATGCGACACCGAGGACGAAGGCGACGACGGCAGGCCGGCACTCGACCTAGAGGGACCTAGCGACGTGGCCGCGGCAGGCGGATCACGCGTCCAGGGAAGGGACGAACCTCTACCACCGGCCGTGCCGCCTAAGCACGACGATGGCCGGGCGGCGCAACTCGCACAAGTGCAGGAGGCAATCACCAAAGCCGAGGAGGAACGGCGACACCTGCTGCAGCTCCGGCAAACCCTGATGCAGGAACCACCCCAGCCCCGAGGGGCCGGAGCTCGAGGCCGGGCTCGAGAGGTCCACCGGCGGATCCTCGAGGACGGGGCAGCAGCACGCCCCGAGGTATGTTTCCCGCGAGCCGGGCAGAACGTGGTGGCCGCGGCTATGATGCTCCGTGACCTGCCCGCCATCTCCAACCCCGATGCCAGGCGCATGCTCGGAGAAATGAAAAACCTTCTCGAGACAGCCGCGGTACAGTAGGCCGAGAGCTCGGCGTCGCGCCGACGCGGAGCAGCCTCGGGGAGACCGGCGGACACGCCCCACGACGCTCGCGAGGCATCCGTCCACCAGCCGGACGCCTCTCAAGCTAGGCCAGTCCGCGAACGGATCATCGACAACCGGCCACCTCGAGACCCCAACGACGCCCGCAACGACATCAACTGACGGCGCAAGGACAAGGGGGCCCAAGAACGTGGCTATAGCGCCCATCGAGGGGGGCGCTACGACAGCGACGAGGACCGGCAGGTCCTCGAGCCCCCGGGCCCCCGAGTTTTCAGCCGGGCCATCCGCAGCTCGACCCTCCCCGACCGCTTCCGACCACCGACCAACATCGTGAAGTATGACGGGGAGGTCGAGCCCAAGCTCTGGCTCTCGGACTTCCGCCTTGGCTGCCAACTGGGCGGAGCGAAGAACGACGACCGCGTGATCATACGTCAAGTCCCACTTTACCTCTCGGACACCGCCCGCCGGTGGCTCGAGGGGCTCCTGCCGGATCGGATCCATGACTGGGCCGACCTAGTCAGGGTCTTCGACGGGAATTTCAAGGGGACCTGCGTGCGTCCAGGCAACCCCTGGGACCTACGGCGTTGCCGGCAGGCGGCGGACGAGCCCCTCCGCGACTTCGCTCGACGGTTCTCGAAACAGCGTCTCGAGCTCCCCCACGTGCCTGACGAGGACGTCATCTCTGCGTTCCTCGCGGGCACGACATGCCAAGAGCTTGTTCATGAGCTAGGACGCTACCGTCCTGGGACGGTCGAGGACCTGATGGATCGCGTCACCAGCTTTGCTTCGGGCGACGAAGCAGTGGGGGCTTTCTTTGGCCGTTCCACGGACAAAGGCAAGGCGGTGATCGCGCCGGAGGGCTCCAACAAGGGCAACGACGCCAAGGACGACAACAATGACGGCAACAAAAGGAAGAAAAACAAACGCAAAGGCCAGAAGGCGAAGCGTGGCGCCGATGACGACGACGACAAAGAGGTGCTCGCGGGCGCCCTCGAACCTAAGAAGCCCCGAGGCCCCCCCGATGGGGCTGTTTTCGACCAGATGCTCGAGGATCCCTGTACCTACCACAGAGGCCCCGTAAACCACAAGTTGAAAGATTGCCGACTGTTGAAGGGCTACTACTCCAAGCTCGGCGATAAGAGGGATGACGAGCCTAAGGGAAAGGATACCGATCGACGCGGCGGCAGGAACGCAGATGGCGACTTCCCCCCGGTGCGCGACTGCTACATGATCTACGGGGGGCCGACTGTCGGGCTTTCAACCCGAGAAAGAAAGAAGGAACGCCAGGAAATCTTTTCGCTTAGCCACGACGCCCCCCGGTACCTTGACTGGTCCGATGCGCCAATCACGTTCGACCGTGACGACCATCCGGACCGTGTCATAAACCCGGGGGCTTACCCCCTCGTCGTCGACCCCGTCATAGTCGACGTTCGGTTCTCCAAGGTGTTGATGGACGGGGGCTCGAGCCTCAACATCATATGCCTCGAGACCCTCGACCTCCTGGGGATTTCAGAGGGAGAGCTTCGGCCCAGCGTCGGGGGATTCCACGGAGTAGTACCAGGAAAGAAGGCCCACCCCCTCGGGCGCATCGACCTGCCGGTTTGCTTCGGCACGCCGGCAAACTTCCGTCAGGAAACGCTCACCTTCGAGATGGTCGGCTTCCAAGGGACCTACCACGCCATCATCGGCCGGCCAGGCTACGCCAAGTTCATGGTGATTCCTAACTACACGTACTTGAAGCTCAAGATGCCGGGGCCAAAAGGGGTCATCACCGTTGACACCTCCTACGAGCACGCATACCACTGCGACGTGGAGTGCGTCGAACGGGGGGAGGCCAACGTCCACCTCGACTCGCTCGAGGCCTTGGCAGCTCTGGCCACCGAGGGGGCCCCAGAAGCAAAGCGTCACGCCGGCACCTTCGAGCCGGCTGAGCACACCAAGCAAATACCCGTCGACCCGACCTCGGCCAATGGCAAGACGCTGACCATCAGTACCAGCCTCGAGCCCAAATAGGAAGCAGTGCTCGTCGACTTTCTCCACGCGAACATCGACATGTTCGCGTGGAACCCCTCGGACATGCCAGGCATACCGAGGGAAGTCGCCGAGCACGCCTTGGAGATCCAGGCCGGGTCCAGACCAGTGAAGCAACGCCTACGCCGCTTTGACGAGGAAAAGCGCAGGATCATCGGCGAGGAGGTGCACAAGCTTTTGGCGGTCGGATTCATCAAGGAGGTATTTTACCCAGAGTGGCTAGCTAATCCTGTACTAGTTAGGAAAAAGAATGGAAAAATGCGGATGTGTGTAGATTACACTGGTCTGAATAAAGCATGTCCAAAAGTTCCATTTCCTTTACCTAGAATTGACCAGATCGTCGATTCCACTGCTGGGTGCGAAGTGCTTTCGTTCCTTGATGCGTATTCCGGCTACCACCAAATTAGGATGAGAAAATCCGATGAGCTCGCGACCTCTTTTATCACGCCATTTGGTATGTATTGCTATGTTACGATGCCCTTCGGCCTTCGAAACGCCGGGGCAACGTACCAACGATGTATGCAGCACATCTTTGGCGAGCACATAGGCAAGATCGTCGAGGCCTACGTCGATGACATCGTGGTTAAAACTAAAAAAGTAGGGAACCTCATCAGCAACCTCGAGACCACGTTCGAGTGCCTCCGGGCCAAGAATGTGAAGCTCAACCCCGAGAAGTGTGTCTTTGGTGTGCCTCGAGGCATGCTACTTGGCTACATCGTCTCACAACGGGGGATCGAGGCAAACCCTGAAAAAATCTCCGCGGTCACGAGGATGGGCCCGATTCGTGACCTCAAGGGTGTGCAGAAAGTAACAGGCTGCCTAGCCGCTCTCAGCAGATTCATCTCGAGGCTGGGGGAAAAAGCACTACCCCTCTACCGCCTGCTAAAGAAGACAGAACACTTTGCGTGGACCGCCGAAGCCGAGGAGGCCTTAACCAAGCTGAAGGGGATGCTGACTTCTGCACCAATTCTCGTGCCCCCGCGACCAGCCGAAGGTGACGATTCCCCCGAGCCCCTCCTCCTCTATGTGGCCGCAACCACTCAGGTGGTTAGCGCGGTCATAGCCGTCGAGAGGCACGAGGAGGGTCATACATTGCCGGTCCAGCGACCGGTATACTTCACCAGTGAGGTACTCTTCGAGGCCAAGGTCCGGTACCCGCACATCCAAAAGCTGCTCTACGGCATCATCGTCACAAGGCGCAAGCTCCAGCACTACTTCCTCGCTCATCCCGTAACGGTGGTGTCGTCCTTCCCCCTCGGAGAGATCGTCAACAATCGGGAGGCCACGGGGCGCATCGCCAAGTGGTCCGCCGAGCTAATGGGGGAGACCATCACCTATGCCCCGCGAAAGGCCATCAAGTCGCAAGCTGTTGGCGGACTTCGTTGCTGAATGGACCGACACTCAGCTCCCGCCGGCACAGATTCAAGCCGAGCTCTGGACCATGTACTTCGATGGATCCCTCACGAAGACGGGGGCAGGAGCAGGCCTGCTCTTCATCTCACCCCTCGGAGTACACAGTGCGCTACCTGCTACGCTTGCACTTCCCCGCCTCCAACAACGTCGCCGAGTACGAGGCCCTCGTCAATGGGCTGCGCATCGCCCTCGAGCTCGGGGTTCCGACGCCTCGACGCCCGAGGAGACTCGCAGCTCGTCGTCAACCAGGTTATGAAGGCTTCAAGCTGCATCGACCCCAAGATGGAGGCATACTGCGGGGAGGTGCGCAAGCTGGAAGACAAGTTTTACGGCCTCGAGCTCAACACGTAGCTCGAAAGTACAACGAGGCCTGCAGACGAGTTGGCAAAGTTGGCGTCCACGCGCGGCACGGTACCGCCAGACGTCTTCTCGAGGGACGTCTTCGAGCCATCCGTCGAAATCGACCCGGGGGCTGGCCCCTCGACGCCACCCCTCGAGCAAGACACGGAGGCTCGACTCTCAACGCCACCCCTCGAGAAGGACCCCTCGACGTCCGCAGAGGCGATGCAGGTCGACGCACACGCCCCTTCGTCGTCACGACCCCTCGACTGGCGGACGCCCTACCTCGACTACCTGACACGAGGCGAGCTACCAGAAGACAAGACGGAGGCCCGACGCATCGCCCGGAGGGCCAAGACCTACGTCATCTACGGCGATGAACGGGAGCTATACCGACGAAGTCCGACCGGAATCCTTCAACGCTGCATCCCACTCGAGGAAGGGCGCAAGCTCCTCGACGATATGCACTCGGGGGCTTGCGGCCACCACGCAGCGCCGAGGGCCCTGGTTGGCAACGCCTTCCGACAAGGCTTCTATTGGCTGACCGCCATTGGGGACGCCAAGCGTTTGGTCCAAGCGTGCCATGGGTGTCAATTCTACGCCAAGCAAACGCACCAGCCCGCACACGCCCTGCAGATGATCCCAATCACTTGGCCATTTGCCGTTTGGGGGCTCGACCTCGTGGGTCCCCTCAAAAGGACAAGTGGAGGGTACACACACATGCTCGTGGCCGTCGACAAGTTCACCAAGTGGATCGAGGCTAAGCCGATAGGAGACCCCACCTCCGAGAGGGCTGTCGAGTTCATCGCCAACATCATGTACCGGTTCGGGGTGCCTAATGTCATCATCACCGACAATGGCACCCAATTCACGGGCAAAAAGTTCACCAACTTCTGCGATGACAACAACATTCGCGTAACCTGGGCCTCGGTCGCATACCCCCAATGCAACGGGCAGGTCGAGCGCGCCAACGGCATGATACTCCATGGGCTAAAGCCGAAGGCTGTTCAAGACCCTCAAGAGTTTCGGAAAGGGGTGGGCTACAGAACTCCCCTCGGTGCTGTGGGGCCTCAGGACTACGCCGAGTCGAGCCACCGGGTTCACTCCGTTTTTCCTAACCTACGGCGCCGAGGCCGTCTTGCCTACGGACCTCGAGTACGGCTCACCTCGACTTCGAGCCTACAACGAGCAAACCAATGACGAAAGGCTCGCCAACGCCAAGGACCAGCTCGAGGAGGCCCGAGACGTGGCGCTCATCAACTCCTGCACGCTACCAGCAAACACTTCGATGCTACCACGACAAGCATGTGCGCAAAAGGGACCTGGCGGTGGGGGACCTTGTGCTTCGACGGCTGCAAGATAATCGAGGGCGCCATAAGCTCACCCCTCCGTGGGAAGGCCCATACACCGTGGCCGAAGTGCTCAAGCCAGGCACATACAAGCTCTACGACGACCAAGGCAGGATCCTGGCGAACGCGTGGAACATATCTCAGCTACGTCGCTTCTACCCTTAAGGGCCTCGAGGCCTTGTTCATTTATTGCTTTGTACAAACACGTTGAATATGAATGGGCCAACTCATGCGCCATCTTGCATGTTCCTTAGCAACTCAAGGCAGCCTCGACCCTGCCTACTCAGGGTCGAGCCTGCCTCGGGGGCTGACAAGGGGGTAAACGCCCCCCAGACTCCGGAAAAAATGCGTGTTTTCTTTTCAAAAATTTGACCCTCGTCTCGACTCACGCCTCGAGTGAACTAGCGACGTCTAAATCTTAAAGTACCTCGAGCCTCCAAGTCGGGGGGCATCGACGTAGACGGCCACCTACGCCCCCGGGCCTACGGTGCCCTACCTACGCCTCCCCTCGAGGGGCCTCGCGACGTATCGAAGGAACACAGACTAAGTTAGCAGAAACTCGAGCTTACGACAAAGAGAAGCGGTCAAACGCATTTGAAAAGAAACACACTCTTTTCATAAACAAATCACATATACGTTCGGTCTCGACGTACCCTCATTTATGTCATAGAATTCTTACAAGGGCCTCGACGACCCAAATCTGGCACGCAGGCCTCAGTCCCTCGTCGGTGCGGTACTCCTCCCCGAGGTCCACGATGGCAGGCTCGACCTCGACGCCCGAGCTCGAAGGAGGAGGGCTCCTGACACCGCTGCTGGCGTCAGGAGGCAGTACGTCCTCCTCGAAGATCTTCGCGAGCGACGTCCCCGGCCCCTCCATCTTCTCCAAAATTTTGTCGACACGGCGGTTGTTCCACTCCTCATCCTTCCCCTCGATCTCGATGAAGCCATTCGCGACAACATGGACCGGGAAGCGGAAACCAGAGCGAACAACCGCAAGTGTCTGCTTGACGCCGTGATGGAGAGCTTGCCGGACACGGTCCCGCGCGGCTGCGTCGAAGAAGCACAAGGCGTCGACCAAGGCGTCGCCTCGAGCCATTGCACCTTCTGCCGTGATCACAGGAGGAGCACCCCACATGGGGCCGAGCCGGTCGAGAGAGGAGCGAGCCCGCTCCGCCACCATCGTCTCGTCTTGGAGTTGGTCCAAGAGAGCCTGGTTCGTCCCGCGGAGCTCCTCGACCGTCTTCTCGACCCCTGCGCAACAAACAAGGAAGAGTGAGACAGCGGCGTAACAAAAAACTTCGAGACCCAAACAAAACAAGGTGTAAGCCTCACCGTCGCAGTGTTGCCCCAGTGCGGCGAGGTCGCTGGTCAGGCCCTCAGCACGCTGCTCCAGCCTGCGCTTCTCGGCCAGCGCGAGGAGCCTCTCGGACCTAAGGTCCTCGATCAGCCGGCCCGCCTCCACCAGGGCCAGATCCTTGCGGATCACCTCCTGCCGCGCCGCCCCCTCGGCGGCTCGGGCGGTGGCGGCACCACTCTTGGCGTCTTCGGCCTCTTTTCTCGCCGGCCTCCGCTGCGGTTCGAGCAGCGGCGGCCTCGCCACGGGCGTCAGCAGCCTCCCGCTTCGCCGCCTCGACTTCGGCACGGGCAGAGGTGGCCTCGCTTCGGGCGTCTGCGGCCCTCCTTCCTCGACGCTTCGAGAGCGGCGGCGGCCTCCTCCTTGGATCGAGCGACCTCGCCTCGAGCCACCCGGACCTCCGCCTCCGCCTCATTAAGCCGGCTCGCCATCTGGGTGTTCCGGCTCAAGCTCCGCGCGGAGATCTCGAAGCTCCGCCTCAGCCCGCTCGAGGGCGGCTGACACCTGGGCGGACCGGCCCGCCTCCTCAGAGCAGGACCGCTCCGCCTCCGCCATAAGCACGGCCACCTCCCGGAAGATGGACCGCCACCTCGCGCGGAGCCCCCCGCTGGGCCGGCTGCTCGATTGGAACCACGGCAAGGGGCGGGCTCAGAGGGACGGGAAACGGCCATATCGGTCGATCGAGCTCGATGTCGGGCAGATCCTCCTCTGCCTCGAGCTGCCCCGACAGCGAACCGCCGCCCGACGGCACGGGCCCCGACTCCCTCCGTCCCTCCGCCGGCACTTCCTGTTGCGGATTGGTCGAGGGAAGGCTCGACCCCGGGCCCTCTTCCTCGGCCGGGCCCTCCGGCGCCTTGTCGGCGCTAGCCGGCACCTCGGGCGCCTCCCCCGTCATCGAGCCCGCGGCGAGGAGCGGCCCCTGCTCCAGCTCGTTCAGGAGGTCCTCCACCGTCGGCTCCTTCTCCGCCGACGCCTCTTCCCCCCTTCCCTCCTCCGCGGCCCGGCCCGTGCTGGTCGGAGCCCCAAGGGGCGCAGTCTCCTCAGCCCCAGACGCCGGCGGGGCCGTGCTCGCCCCAGGCGCTTCCCCCAGAACACCCATCGCGGTGAGGGGAAGGATGGCGCTCCCAGTTGGCGCCATCGCGGGAGGAGGAGGAGGGGGAGGAGGCAGCGCTTCGGTGGATACGGTGGTGGCAGGCTCAATGCCATGAGCTGAGGCCCCTGCAACACGAGATAACGGAGATGTCAGAACCAGGAAGAGAACCTCGACCCCCGTGGTCGATGGCGACGGCCTCACCAAAATTGGCGACGATCATCCAACCCCCTCGAGCCATGGCAGCTCGGGCCTTCTCCAGCCAAGCGGCTTCTCTAGCGGAGGAAGGTGCCATACCTCGAGGTGCCTGTGCCTCGACGGGGCTCGAGGTCTTGGCCCGCTTGGACGAAGCGAGGTCCACCTCCTGGTAGGAGCGCTTCCCCCTGAGAAGACGGAGATGGCACGCGTCATCAAAAGCAAAGAGGTGAAGTCTCACTACCGACGAGACCCAAGGAAACTACTCACCCGAAGCGGCGGCCGGGCTTCTTCCCGGAATCGCCGGACCCACTCGGGGGCTTCAAGCCCGCCCCACGGCTCGAGCCCTGAGCCTGGGCCGTCTCCACGGGGCTGGGATGGGGGGAGGGCTCCCGACGCCTCCCATGGCTCGACCTCGGGGGAGAGCCCTCCTTCCGCCCCCGCATCCCGGGAGGGCGACCGTACCACCCTCGTGCCGACGTCGTGGCGCTCGCCCCGGCGCGGGCTCTGGGACCTGCTCCGGCGCCCGCGCTGGTGGTCGCGCCCTCCCGCGTCCGCTTCCGTATCCCGGCGGCGGTGCGGCGACGGACTCCGGGGACGCTCGCGCCCCTGGTCACGAGACGCTCGGGGGCTCCCTCCCCGACGCTCGTGATGGCGCGGGCTCGACGCCTCTTCTTGGCGCCCGCTCCTCCGCGGGCTCGACGGCGCCCTTGACGGCTCACGGGGGTCGGGCCCGAAAACCTTCTCAACCTGTCGACCGCCTCTCGAGGCCCGACCCCTCTCGAGACCCCCCGTCTGGGCTGACGCGGGGGCGGCCTCCGTTGGCGCTGTGGCGGAGGCGCTCCGGGTCCGGGGCTTCCTTACGACCAGGGGCGCATCCGGCGCGGAGTTCGACGGACCTCGGGCCCCCGACGAGGCAGGGACCGGCGCCGCCTTCCGCGGCTGCGTCCCGCGCGACCCTTTTGTCGGGGGGACCTCCAGTGTGCCCTCCTGCACAGAGGAGCGGTCAGCCCTGTCATCAACGAGCCCCGCGCGCATCAAGAGCACATCCATCCCCTCGTCGTCGCCCTCCCTCCTCATCACCACTCTCCTCCTCCGAGCTCGAGGAGCTCAGCTCGGGGGACCCGTCCCCGGGCTGACGGTTACGACGAGCCTTCGCCCGTCTCTGCTCCTGAGCTAAGCGTCGCAAGTTTTTATTTTTCTCTTTCTTCTTTTTGGCATCCTTGCTCTCCTTGTCCTTCTGAGCAGAGAGGCGCCTCACCTGAGAGCCCGCGGCGTCCTCCCTCACCGGGGGCCTCGACGCGCGACAAGTAAATGCCCCCTGAAGAAAGAAGAAGCGTGATGAGACAAACCACAAGACAGACGCAAACGGATCGAAGGAGGAAAAAGGGGGAGGAGGCTCGAGATAGCTCGACTCGAGGGAGGCTTACCAGGTCGAGACATCCCTCGTCGGGTGCCATCGCAACCAAGTTGGAGAGTTCAGGGACGAACGGCCCCTGGATCGTGATCGACACCCGGGAGACGCCCTCGTTCCGGGACAGCCTCTCTCCGGCCATCCTCGAGCGATTGAGCGCCTCGAGCTGAGCCTGCGGGCCCATCTCGTGCATGAGAAGGGGCGGTCCGCCAGCGGAAGAACTCTTCGCTGGTGGAACGCCCAAATGACCGCTTGCACGGTCAACTTCTTCTCATCCACCAGCGTCTTCATCATCTCCATCAGTGGGGCCAAGTGGCGTTGCCTGTCCGCTGCAACGCCCCAGGTCCACTTCTCCGGGCGTTGGGTGAGGACCCGGCCGGTGTACTGCGGAAGGAGGCCACCTTCGTTCCGCAGATAGAACCAATGGTCGTCCCACCCGGCCTGGTTGGTGGAAAGCTTGTATCGCAGGTACTCGCGGGGGACATTGGCCGACGAGGTCCCCGCCCTCGCGGTAATGGCAAGGGAGCCCATGCGCACGGGCCGCCTCCCGCTGGGCTTCAGGGACTTGATGAAGAGCTCGCCCCGGAAGAGATGGACGAACATCTCCCAGTGCGGCTCCATCCTCAGGTACCCCTCGCACACCGCGGCGAATATGGCGGCGTGCGAGATGGAGTTGGGGGAGAAGTGTTGCAGCTCCACCTCGAAATGGTGGGCCAGCCCTCGCAAGAAGCGGCTCGGCGGGACGCCGAGCCCCATACGGTGGTAGCGCGTGAAGCTCACCACGTACCCCTCCGGCGGGTGCGGCTCCCGGTGCTCCGCCGACGGGATAACCCACCATGCGGGTCCCTCCTCCGGGTTGGGGCGCAGAAGCCCCTGGGCCACCAGCGAGTCCATCTCGCTCTGCGTCACCTTCGACGAGCTCCAGTCTTCGGCCGGCAGCATCTGTGTCTGGGCGGCCATGGCGGTGGCGCGGCGCGGATCCGAGCAGCGGACGGACGGCTGGAAATCCCCAATCGACTAGCTCGAAGGAGAGGGCGCGCGAAGGCTACGGCGGCGGCGAAGGCAAGGGCAAAGTAAAATGTTCCTTTTCCCCTCTTTCGATATTTATAGGGGGAAATCCAGACGGGCGGGATCTCCCACGACGTAAAAAGGTAACCGAATGCATTCAATGCGCCCACCTAACCACGTCTCGAGCCGGATGCAGGGCACACGCGTTACCTCTCCATTCGCTCCACTGCCCGCGCCCGCCACGACCGACGCTCCGGCTTCGCGCCCGCCGCTCTCCCTGACGTTTTCCGCCTAAAAAGGCGCGCCCAACGGGCAGAAGGATTCCCAGACAATGGAGGCTTCTTCATAAAGGTAAAAACGGGCCCCGGCCCTAAGTCTCGAAGCAGCGAAGGCTGGCCCTCGAAAAGGGTTCGACAGCCGGCTTCGAGCACCCGAGTCAGGGACACCAAGGGGCGCCACTCGCGGCATTACTCGAGGGCCGAGCCCTCGAGGCCCCTCACGTGTATCCAAGGCGGGGAGCTCGACGTGCAGTGAGATCCCCTCGGAGGGAGGCATCGAGCCACCGGGTCCTATCGAACGGACCCGGCACTCCTGCAGACTGAGCCCCCCTGCTTTATGAGACCGCCTCCGGGCCACAGTCGACCCCTAACGAACGGGGCACGAGCTCTCACTTGGATTCCCCGTTACCAGCTCACCAGGAACCTCGATACTCGCCCACTCGGGGTAGTACGAGGCATCCCCCCTCGCATCCGATCGAAAGGACTCGCGGGATGACGAGCCAGGGTAATCGGCATGCCGGACAGCTCGAGGAGCCGGCCAGTCGGTTCAGCCTGGCACCCCTCGACGAAAGAGGGTCTAAGAGCTCGGACAGTTACGACTAATCTCTTTTCTTTGTATAAACGTGAGATTTTCAGGCCTCGGGCGGACGCTCGACCTCCATCTCGCCCGAGCACTCAAGGCCAAGCCTCGAACGATCGCTCGTTCTCCGTCTCTCCCGAGCCCTCCACGCCAAGCCTCGGACGGAGTCTCCCACGATAAAGGAAAGGTTACCGCGAATATTTAATATTACTACCAAACCGCATTTCGAGCCTATTGACAGGTACACACGGCGCCGCGATCTCCGCTCCCTGGCGATTTCCGCCTAAAAAGGCGCGCTCACTGGGCAGAAGGTTCCCAAACAACGGAGGATTCTTCGGGAAGCCCACGAGGGAGTTCTAACCACTCCCCCATGGTCTCGGGGGCTACACCCGCGGGTGTCGCTCGCACGACACCCACGGAATCAAACCGACAAAACCCTCGAGACCCGTTAGCTATCCGTCGAGATCCCAATCTGGAGCCCCTGCTCGAATGCAAGCACTCAAACAAGGGCTCGGGGGCTACTGTCGGTGGTACAAAAAAGGGTACCCCCAATCAACGCACACACCCGAACGCTCTGTCTCCATCTCGCCCGAGCCCTCCCAGCCAGGCCTCGGGCGAACGCACCGTCTCCGTCTCGCCTGAGCCCTCCCAGCCAGGCCTCGGGCGAACGCTCCGTCTCCGTCTCACCCGAGCCCTCCCAGCCAGGCCTCGGGCGAACGCTCCATCTCCGTCTCGCCCGAGCCCTCCCAGCCAGGCCTCGGGCGAGCACGATCGCTCTCCGTCTCGCTCGAGCCCTCCAGGCCTCGGGCAAGCGCGCCCCCACACCTCGAGCATTAACGCACGGACCTCGAGCTGCACAGATAGCCGTACCAGCCCATACCACGCATTTAATGCCTTCACCTACTCCGGTCATGTCCACCAGTGCACAACATGTACCACAGTGACTCGGTGTAAAGGTCAAGTCTCGTTTTCACCACAAACATGGGCGAAAGGGCACCAGTACAGCACTGTTCGGCCAAGTCAGGCACTGTAGCCCCTCGAGGCCGGCTACGTGCCCCTCGAGCCCTGCACCACAACGCCTCGAGGTCGGCCACGCGCCCCTCGAGCCCTGCACTGTAACTCCTCGAGGCTGGCTCCGCGCCCCTCGAGCCACGTGGCACCACCTCGAAGCCGGCTCCGCGCCCTTCGAGCCCTAACTACTTTCATGCTATTGGAGGACAGGTATCCCAAGACCCGGAGGGACCTCACCGCGTACTGTACATTCCGGGATGGGTGCTGTACGGCTCCCGCCTTGTCGCACCACCACGTCCGCGCCCAGGATGGAAGCCACGACCCAAGGACGCCTCAACAGCGACGATCACATCGGCTCCAGTGGCCCCGACAAGACAGGGTTCCTACCCTTCTCCGTATGGGGCACCATACGCCCCGATACTTGTAACACCTTTATGTAACCCTGGCCTCCCCTTGCTCTATAAAAGGGGACACTAGGGCCCTCATTCAAGAGGAACACAACACACGAGTCCACACACAGGCACGAGTCCGGACCCCGGTCCACACTCACTAAGCTTGTATTCTCCCCTGTACGAGCACTTAGGTGCAAGTAATACAAGAACATCCCCCCCCCCCGCTGGACGTAGGGCCTTCTTTGCCCGAACCAGGATAAATCCTTGTGTCCTCTTGAATCACCATCTAGGAAGAGAAGCACGCGATCATATCACTCGTTGGTGTGGTACCCCCGGGTACGAAACACCGACACATACCCTATAGGAATTGCTGAGAACATCCCAGTCAAGATTAGAGAGTTCTTCGTACCAGTAGACTTCGTGGTATTAGAAATGAACCTAGATTCAAAAGTGTCACTCATTCTCGGAAGACCATTTTTGAGCACCGCTAAGGCTCATATTGATGTCGGAGCCGGAGAAATCAAATTCACCATAAATGGAAAGGAAGAAAAGTTCTCATTCAAACCACGGCCCAAACAATACTCAACTCTAGTAGAAACGAAACTACAGTCTCCAGAAGTGGAGACCTATCAAGAAGAATGAAGAAGACTGGAGAGTCCAATTCGGTGGACTTTAAACCCCGAACCTTCGCCGGAGGTAACTCGGTAGTTATCAGCATTTGCTTTTTGCACCTTCATATTTATTTTCTCATGCATAGGAAAAATAAATTTTTTTTACATCATTATTGCATCATAAAATTGGCCCCATGTAATTAATTTTCACGAATCCCGTAAGTATTATTTACTACGGCAACAAAAATATATAAGAATTTCATCATTAGAATCCTCATTTTCTATAGTTTCATAAAAGCAATTTTCTTTATACTTGCATTGTACAAATATGGGAGACATACGGACCCACAGACACCTGGGACCCACCTCATATCATTTCATATTATCACATGCACTCACAACCACTCACCTCACCTACCACCACATGCAACCGTCGGCATATACTCCAAAGAGTGGGAACTTGAGCAAGGTAGGTAAGGGAGCAAGGTGGAAGAAAGTGGGCCCCACAGGGGACCGGTCGGTCCCACCACTAGACCGACCGGCCACCCCCCTTCTCCCCTATAAATTGGCAAGCATCCTTCACACTCTTCACACACTCCACTCTCCAAAAACACTAGCCTCACTTCGAAACTCAGAATTCCAATTTCAAGTTCACTTAGCACTTCATTTTGGGTAGTTTCTGAGTGAGAAGAGATATGAGAGTAAGGAGGAGGAAGCTCTAAGCAAATAGCAAGTAGGAAGCTCTAGAAAGGGATAGTGGGAGAAAGCAAGGGAAATCATCAAGAGAGGGGGAGTGCTACCCAATTAGTTAATAAACTAGGAGAGGTTGAAATAAAATTATCAACTTGAACGACAGACTCCTGGACTACTAACTTTTGGACCGCTAACTTCCTAGCATTTATTTCCTCTAACCCTCACTTGTTCCGCTAGTTTTGTTTGTGTGTTCTCTTGTTTTGCAGCAAAGATGAGCAACCTCTTGAGAAAGGCGAAGAACACGCTCACCTTCCGATCAACAAGAAGCCATTCGAGAGCTGGCTCATCACAAGGGGGTTCGGACATGGATACTTCATCCCTGCCTCGATCCTCTACCACAAGCCGGTCCGAGCCACGTGATCTTCTTCATGAAAGGCACATCAAGCTCCAAACAGCCTACGAGAAGGACCTATTCAGGCATTACCGCGATAAAGAGTACACTCACACTCCTACTTTCGATTCACAATTTCTTCGAGACACAGGTATGGACTCTGAGTTCAATCTAGTCTTCCATAACATTGGGTGGGAGAACACTTGGGAGCTCTCCGAAGAAGGTTGTAGATTACTCACTCTAGAATTTCTTTGCACTCTTTCTTCAGATGACACGTATGTCTATTTTAGGATGTACAATGAACCTTTCACTCTCACTTGGAAGCAGTTCAGCCTAAATCTGGGTTTTCCTGAAACCTGCACTGTAGATTTAGATGTAGCCTTAAGAAACTTTGACAGAAATAGCTTCTGGGAGGACATCACTGGTAAGAGAACAGACAATCACCCTTGCACCAATGATATACACAACCCCACATTAAGGGTGATGCACAAGTGGCTAGGCTTTACTCTCTTTCCTAGGCAAGAAGGTCGTATTGTTAGAACTGAGGAGTTAAAGATTATGTATGCTATGGTTAAGAAAACTAAAATTTCACCTGTAAAACTCCTGGTAGAATACTGGCCTTATATTCATACTCTACAAGGCCCTATATCCATCACCTCTTGGGTTACTCGTCTTGCTGGAAATCTAAGCTTAAATGGAAACATCATGTACATCTCCGCTCCACGACCAGTCGTAGGTTTCTACTTTTTCAGCCAAGCACATCTTATTAAAAAAAGAAATAACAAACTCTTTATGCAATATAAAGGTTATACAAATGAATATGAGTTGCCAAACAGATCACTTGGTCTGTATGTCGTGGAAACCTTTTTGCTTAACCTGCAGAGACCTGGCGCGGGAGTAGGAAGAAGCCCCTCCGCAAGATTCACTAGAAATGCTGCCCCAAGATATCAAGGAGAAGACGCTACACCAGCTGGACCAGCCTATACTCACTATCAAGGATTCGAACGAGCCGGACTATCTTCATCACACCATCAAGCCTGGGAAGATGCTACTACCTATGAGCCACATACACCACAAGATTCATGGGGGCAAGGAAATTTTCGCAACTACACTCCACCTCATCGCGAAGAGGATACGATGTATGACTTCCAGGGAGGACGGATGTCTTTCTCTAGGAGAGGTGTTCATGACGCCACTCATCATCCATACTCTTACCATGCCACCCATGGTTACCCAGAACACCAGCCACACCACCAGTTCCCATACCACAGAGACCCCTACTTTCAGGGCATCGACACTCGTCTTACTCATCTTGAGACGGGTCAAGAAGATATGCGCCATACTCTTGAAGAGATACATCATCAAGGCACCCAGACAAACGAGAATTTCTACTACCTCTTCGGGCAAATGGGAATCAATCCACCTCAACCGCCACCACCGTACGAATAAGCTAGCTTGGGGGAGGACCCCCTATTCCCAAGGTAAGTATATTGTATCCCTTTGTTTGTTTATATTTAGTATTACTAGTTAGTTTAATATTCAAATAAAATAATCTTGATGAAGAGTTTATTCAAAAAAAAAGATAGAGAAGAGAAACTGCCTTACATAGCTTCAACTGCAACATGTTTTCTTCCAAGTTCTTAATTGAAAAATTTTATAGTCTTAACCAAAGTTTGGAAAATTGAGAATTAGAAACGAAAAGGTTTAAGCTGCTGTTTATCTTGTTCTGAGTTTCAATGAATCTCCGGAATTTTAACTTTGAAAACTTCAAACATATGATGAGAACCTGTATGACATAATAACATAAGCCTGATAATAAATGATTTATACTTTGAGGCTGCCTACTCTGTTTATGTTTTTAGCTAAGGTAGAGAGGTTTGTCATGCTCTAAAGATCAAGTTTCTATAAAAGTAAAAGATTCACTCTTCCGAAGTAGTATTGTGTTAGAGGCATGGGCTATGCAAAAATATGATAAGGAGGAAAGAAAAAGGGACAAGTGTCCGACTACCTCAGAAAAAGAAAAGAAAAGAAAAATGTGTGACAAAAATGTGAAAAGAAAAAGAATGATAGCCCATGGTTCCTCTAATAACAATATGCCAGTAAGAGTTGACAATTTCAAAAAGGTTTTAAATGCTTGATCTAAGAGTATGACATTTCTCTCCCTAAGCCCAGAACTTCAACTTAGTAAGGTATGTTTTTAATTCTAAATATATGAAAAATGTCATACAGAGGTTCTCTGAGCTTTTATTACGAAATCTTGCAAAACTCCGGAGAAAAGTTGGAATGAGGAATTTGAGACATAGTGCTTGACTTGATTGCTTCAAACTTTCAATTATTCTGAACTAAGATAAAGGATTGGAAAAAGGAATATGTGAAAATTCTTCCAAACTCTTTTCAAGAAAGTTTTCAGTTGATGGCTTATATTTTACTCTCAGAACCCTATGTTTGCTAAGGGACTAGCAAAAGTTTAGCTTGGGGGAGTTTGTTGACATCTATTAACTATCATTATTTACCGTCAACAATACTTGAATAAATGTCAAAAAGGATTGCCAACTTAGAAATAAGAGGTTTAAACTAACAAATTCCATGAGTTTTGGTGATTCTACATTTTCCAGGGATTAAACAGAAAAAACCAACGATATCGCTTCCCCAAGAAGGAACCCGACGCAGATTTCTTCACCGCCACGTCGGGATATCTCTAGAAGACTCTAGAGGACACCACGAGACACCACGAGAAGGGGCACCACAGGAGGCTTACCTGTGGGACCGACCGGTCCCACAGGGCCCACCGGTCGGTCGGCCACGGAGGCCACGCGCTTTCGTCTTCTGCAAGCTACTTCCACCGACCTCCAGGATGCATCTCGACCGTACCTCAAGTCGGTTTGATCCAACGATCATGATTCCACGCCCAGAGCTATATAACCAGACCCCTGACCCCCCCCCCCCTCTCAATAATCAGAGATCATCAGGCAGAGGACAAGACATAAATTAGGGTTTCTAGAGAAAAGAGTTAGAGCTCTACATCAAGATTAGAGTTTAGTCTAGTTAGATTCAAGTAGAGGCAGGCGACTTCGTCGGCATATCCGGCTAGAAGCTTCGTCTGAGTCTCCGGATCATTGTCGAAGACTCGGTAATCTGTATTTTTATTCGACTTTATGCTACTTTAATATATTTCAGTTTATTCAGTTTTGGAGTTTATTCTAGTTATATATTTAATATAGATCTGATTATGATAGAGTTTATGATCATGTTCGTAAAGTACTTAGCTTTATTCCGGATAGAGTTAAGTGGTCAAACTGGTGTAAACATGGTGTTTAGGCTAAGTTTACCTGCGAATACATCCTATGCTCCGGGTCGAGAGGTAGATCGCAGGAGTGACAGTCTTGTTGAGTGCTTTGTAGTCCTCCCTCCGAGTGTAGATCTTAGTAGGACGCGGTTGCAAGTAAGAATTCATTACTTTGTTCTTGATTCTAATTTAGTAATGTCCCTTGATCATGGATGATAGATTAATTAGCTATAAATGATTGTATATTAACTAGAGTAATCACTAGGCTTAGTAAATGTGAAGTAACATAGGATTCGAATCTCTTAATTAATCACCTGACTCTCTGCTTGATCTATGTAGTTCGCTCTATCTCTAGAATTCCCGATGTTATCATTATCATCATTATTTATCTTTACCTTGTCTTACCCCTGTTTAGACATGTGAGTAGTGAATGAATGAATGAATAATAATCTCTACTACCTTTGAATCATATTTAATTACTAAGTTCCCAGCTTCATTACTATCTTCGGTAAAATATAAATAACGATACCTAGATAACCTAGGTGAAATGCTGCTACAACAGGTATATTTATCTGTGCGCTTGCGGATAAATAATTGTTTATATCTTTTGAGCTAGTGTCACATATAATTTACATTTCTAGTATCATGTTGGGGATGACAACTTGACATTAAGTGATGCTAGGAGTGTCCTGTACATTTCTGAAGGCTTTTGCTGGAATCAGTTCATTAAAGTTTATTATGAGCAATTGCATTAAGAAGTGTCAACATGGGCATCCAGGCCCAATTCATGCAGACCATGATGCAACATCTGCACAACCAGCCAGCTGGAGGGCCACCACCGATGCAAGTGAGGGACAAGAGGAGTGAGTTTCTGAAGGGTCACCCGCCAGTGTTCTCTCATGCTGCTGATCCTCTGGAGGCTGATGACTGGCTTCGTGCTATTGAACGCCAGCTCACCATCGCACAGAGCAATGACCAGGAGAAGGTGCTCTATGCTTCTGGTCAGTTGCAAGGAGCTGCTCTGGATTGGTGGGAATCGTTTCAGTTTGGTCGCGACAACAATGCCCCAGTTGTCACCTTTGATGAGTTCAAGACCAACTTCAAAGCATATCACATCCCCGCTGGCTTGATTGAGTTGAAGCAGGAGGAATTCAGATCTCTGCGCCAAGGAGCTATGACTGTAGCTGAGTATCATGACAAGTTTGCTCAGTTGTCACGCTATGCCCCCACTGATATTGCTCAAGATGCCAACAAGCAGCGTCGCTTTTTCAAGGGTCTGAATGATGGACTGGCGCTTCAGCTGATGTCCAATGAGTACGCCAGCTACGAGACTCTAGTCAATCATGCTATAGTGGTTGACAACAAGCGCAAGGAGATGGAGGCTAGAAAGAGGAAGCTCCAAGGTCAGTCCTTTGCTAGTAACAACCGCCCTCGTCCCAACTTCGCACCAGGCAACCAGCAGGGGTACTAGGGACCAACTACTCAGTGGAACCGCAACCAAGCCCAGCAACGTCCTCCATACCAGCAGCAGGGTAACAATCAACGCCCTCAGCAACATCCTAACAACCATACTCAACGCCAAGGCACCTCCGTCAACACCCCCATGAAGAATAGTGCACCCAACACTCCCAATAAGTGCTTTGTCTGTGGTGATGCTGGTCATCTCTCCTACAACTGTCCTAAGAAGCAAAACCAGCAGACTCCGCAGAATCAGAACAACAATCAAATGGGACGTCTGAATCCATCACCTAACTCAGGCAAGGTGAATCACGTGTCCGCAGAGACCGTGCAGGAAGCGCCAGAAGTCATGCTGGGTACATTCAACATCAGCTCCATCACCGCTACAGTTCTTTTCGATTCTGGTGCATCGCATACTTTCATATCACATACATTTGTTAGAATGCATAATCTACCTGTGAGCCTCATGAAAACTCCCATAATGGTTACATCACCGGGTGGAGGTTTGCAAGCTAAGCTTCAGTGTATGCCTTTGGATGTGTCTTTAAGGGGGGGTAGACTTCTCAGTATCCCCGATTGTGCTGAAGACAGCTGGTATTGATCTGATACTGGGTATGGATTGGATGATGAAGACCAAGGATGTGATTTAGTGTCAAGAGAAAGTTGTGTTAGTTACCACAGCAAAGGGAGACAAGGTCAGTGTTGATGTAGTGCTACAACCGTCACCAACCGCAACCGTGAACCAGATGAATGAAGAGGTTTTCCAGGAAGATCTAGTGGTGGATGAGTTCCCAGATGTGTTCCCCGATGACTTGCCAGGTATGCCACCCGATCGCAACATTGAATTTATTATTGAGCTTTTACCTGGAACTGCACCCATAGCTAAAAGACCATATAGAATGGGAGTACCTGAACTAGAAGAACTTAAGAAACAAATTAGAGAGTTACAAGAAAAAGGGTTTATTCGTCCTAGTTCCTCACCATGGGGAGCTCCGGTTATCTTTGTTGACAAGAAGGATGGTGGTCAGCGGATGTGTGTTGACTATCGATCGCTGAATGAGGTTACTATCAAGAACAAGTACCCGTTGCCGAGGATTCATGATCTGTTCGATCAACTCAGAGGTGCCTGTGTGTTTTCTAAGATTGATCTGCGTTCTGGTTACCATCAGTTGAAGATTCGAGCATCTGATATTCCTAAGACCGCATTCACTACCAGGTATGGGTTGTATGAGTATACAGTCATGTCTTTTGGGTTGACCAATGCACCTGCCTACTTTATGTATATTATGAACAAGGTGTTCATGGAGTATCTCGACAATTTTGTTGTTGTGTTTATTGATGATATTCTCGTTTTCTCCAAGAACAAGGAAGATCATGCTGAACATCTAAGGCTAGTACTGCAGAAACTCAGAGAGCACAAGTTGTATGCCAAGCGTAGCAAATGTGAGTTCTGGTTGAAGGAAGCTTCCTTCCTTGGACATGTTGTCTCTAATGGAGATATCTCAGTACATCCAAGCAAGGTGGAAGATGTGTTGAACTGGGAGCCACCAACAGATGTGATCGGGATCCGTTGTTTCCTCGGATTGGCTGGTTACTACAGAAGGATCATTGAAGGTTTCTTCAAGCTTGCTAAACCAATGACAGCTCTGCTAGAGAAGAATGCTAAGTTTGTCTGGTCCGATAAATGTCAGGCTACCTTTGAAGAGTTGAAGAAACGTCTGACTATAGCTCTAGTGTTGATACTACCAGATCTGAGCAAGGATTTCTCTATTTATTGTGATGCATCCCGTCAAGGTCTGGGTTGTGTTCTTATGCAAGAAGGCAGAGTTGTGGCATATGCATCGAGGCAGTTGAGAAAACATGAGTTGAATTATCCTACACATGACCTAGAGTTGGCAGTTGTTGCCCATGCATTAAAGATCTGAGGACACTATCTAGTGGGTATACTGATCATAAGAGCACGAAGTACATATTCACTCAGTCTGATCTGAATTTGAGACAATGCAGATGGATAGAATTGATTAAGGACTATGACTTGGAGATACACTACCATCCCGGGAAAGCCAATGTTGTGGCAGATGCCTTGAGCAGAAAGAGCTATGCCAATGAGGTCTGAATTGTTTCTATGCCAGAAGAGTTGTGTGCTGAATTTGCACATCTAAATTTGGGATTTGTGACTAATGCCATGGAATTGGTACTTGAACCGGTGTTGATGCAAGAGATACGTAAGGGTTAGATGGCAGATGAGAAGTTGAAACAGATAACAGATAATATTGTTGTTGGCAAAGCATCAGGTTTCCAATTAGATGATGATGGTACGTTATGGCATGGAAATAGGTTATGTGTGCCTGAAATCAAGGAGTTACGTGAGACTATACTGTGAGAGGTGCATGAGTCAGCTTACTCCATTCATCCTGGAAGTACTAAAATGTACCTTGATCCGAAGAAAAAGTATTGGTGGGATGGTCTGAAACGAGACGTAGCCGAGTATGTAGCTCTGTGTGATACCTGACAGAGAGTGAAGGCAGAACATCAGAGACCCACTGGTTTGTTGCAACCGATGAAGATACCTGAATGGAAGTGGGAAGAAGTCGGTATGGACTTTATAGTTGGTTTGCCTCATACTCAGAGAGGTTATGACTCCATATGGGTAATAGTTGATCGGTTGACCAAAGTTGCTCACTTTATACCTGTCAAGACAACCTACAATGGGTCAAGGTTAGCAGAGCTGTATATGGAAAGGATTGTCTGTCTACATGGAGTTCCAAGGAAGATCATGTCTGATAGAGGTTCACAGTTTACGTCACAGTTCTGGAAGGGTATACATGAATCTTTGGGTACAAGGTTGAACATCAGCACCGCTTATCATCCTCAGACTGATGGATAGATGGAAAGAACAAATCAGATCCTAGAAGACATGTTGAGAGCGTGTGAATTACAGTATGGCACCAGTTGGGACAAGAATTTGTGTTATGCAGAGTTCTCGTACAACAACAGTTACCAAGAGAGTCTTAAGATGGCACCGTTTGAAGCTTTATATGGGAGACAGGGTAGAACACCGCTGTTCTGGGATCAGACAGGTGAAAGTCAAGTGTTTGGACCTGATGTGCTAAGGAATGTCGAGGAACATGTCAGAATAGTCAGAGATAACCTGAGAGCAGCTCAGTCCCGACAGAAGAGTTATGCAAACAACCGTCATCGAGATCTATCTTTTGCAGTGGGTGATTATGTCTACCTGAAAGTGTCACCGATGAGAGGTGTGAAAAGGTTCAATAAGAAAGGAAAGCTAGCACCAAGGTATATTGGACCGTTCAAGATCCTTGAAAGATGTGGTGAAGTGGCATATCAGTTAGAGTTGCCTGAAAGCTTGTCAGGAGTGCATGATGTGTTTTATGTTTCTCAGTTGAAGAAGTGCCTACGAGTGCCCGAAGAGCAGATACCGTTGGAAGAGCTCATAGTTAAGGAAGATCTGACTTATGATGAGTATCCAACAAAGATTCTAGAGACAGCTGAATGAGTTACCAGGAGCAGAGTAATAAAGATGTGCAAGGTTTAGTGGAATCGGTACTCAGAAGAAGAGGCAACTTGGGAAAGAGAAGAGGATCTGAGGAAGTCATACCCACAGTTGTTTGAGTAAGCACCGCTGGAATCTCAAGGACGAGATTCTTTAAGGGGGGGTAGATTTGTGACATCCCAAATTTTGCATAATTGAAATAGGCAATATGATTTAATTTATGCATTTTATGTGTCGCATGAAACCTAGTTAATAAAATTATTTATAAAAGTTAAAACTAACTCTAGGCCAAAGATCATGTTGATGCATACATGCTGGTGCATATTTTATTTTGTGATGTTTGGTTTTGCTCCAAACTTGTTTGAATTCAATTTGGATTTCTTTTGCTTTTGAAAACTCAATTCTGGAAATGGAAAAGCTTTTTCTTTTCTCCTCCCTCCCTTCCTTGGCTTCTGGCCTGGCCTGCAAAACGGCGCCTTCTTTCCTCGTCCGTGCGGCCCGCATCGGCCCGTGGCCTCCCTACGCGCAACGCCCTCCTCCTCCTTTCCTGGGCCAATTCCTTTTCCTGGCCCGCTTCGCAGCTGCAGCGTGCCCGCAGCCCTCCCTGCGGCCACTGACCAGCGTGGCCCGCGCGTCTGCCATTTTGTCTCCAAACGCGCTCACTCTCTCCCTCGCTGACGTCGGTGGCCCACATGTCAGCGTTTTCTTCCTCTTGAGTCCGCGCCAGGTGCGAGCCGAGCCCGATTCCATCTACTCCACGCCTCCTCCTCGTTTTCCATCTAATCCGGAGCCCCTACAAAACTCCCGAGAGCCCGCCGCCTCTCCTCACGCGAAAAGCCCTCGCTCTCGTGCCCTAAATAGCCGACACCGAGAGCTCCGCAAGTTGCAAGTTGTCCGCCACCGTCAAGCTCGTTGATTGTCGCTTCGCCGTCGTTCCAGGGTGCTCTTAGAGCTCTGTGAGGTTTTCCCAAAACTGTCGATGCGTTTTCCTCCTCTTTCTCTCTCTGGTCGATGCCTTAATCCCTCACTGTCGTTTGCAGAACAAACTTTCCGCCTCGTCGAGCAATACGCCGCCACCAAACCGTCCCCGACCTCGTCTTTGCCCTAGGTATGATCCCCTTGAGCTTCTCTTCCGATTGGACCAAGTCTCGAGGTCTCTACTGCACCATACCTCGATTCCGAGCAAGCGTCGCCTCGCTTCGGCTATGGCGCCACCGTGCTCCCCCTCTGCTCCGGCGGAAGCGCCGCCGACCTCCCCGATTTAATCCGGGACGTCCATCTTAGATTCAGTGGCCAGGAACGCCCGGTACCCCTTCGGGTGCTCTTTTGCAGAAGAGTCATTACAATTTTCTGAACCCTAACCCATAGTCCAACAAGCACTGTCCATTGAGTCTGTGAAGTTTTACCTTGAAGCCCCTGCATTTCTTCCTAATCGAGGCGCAGTCCGATCTAATCTGCAAATTCGCTTTAAATTGATTTAAATTCAAATTCAATTTCGTTTTATTTACAGTTTTGCCACTAGATTAAAATGCTTATAACTTCAACGTTTTTAACCTGTTTTAGTCCGTTCAAGTTGTGTTAGTTTCGTTTTGAAAAGATCTATCTGCCTGTATGAAAATATATACTATTTTCTGTATTTAAAAATTGAGTTAGGTTTAATCTACTAATTAAGGTTTTGAATCTTGTTTAGCTCATAACTTTTGCGTTATAATTCCGTTTTTCGTGATCTTCGCGTTTATGTGATCGTAGTGATCGTAGTTTCTGTTTTCAAACTTTTTATATTATTTCCTTATTGTTGGTGTAATGTTCTAATTATAGCTTGTTTGCTTTGCATGATTGCTGTCCAGATGATTGTGTGTTGATGTGGTAATCGAGTATAGACTATGAGACGTACGCCGGTGATCAAGAGCCCTTCATCGACAACCAAGAGCTTCAAGAGTTCGCTGATCCAGGCAAGTATAGCATGGGATCCTCCTTGATGTCCAAATAACCTTAATTCACTATAAACATCATATGCATGTGTCTACCTTGATGCCTATTTAGAATTATCCTAGGTGTTGATCTTGTGCCTTGTTATACTTGGTATGCATTGGGTAGAACTATGCTAGTGCTCAATTTAAACTTTGATCATGTGAACCTGATTTAATGATATATGCAACTTGGTAAAATAGGCTTTTATAACAATATGGTTTAGGAACTGCTATAAGGGATCACCCAGGACATACAGTGCAACCATGGAAGTTATATGGCTCTGACCTTAGCTCAGTATAAGGACCTTTTCTAGCTTGTTAGTGGTTACCCGAAAGGGCGCATAAGGCGCTTGACGAGACGGGTCTAGTGCGGCTTCTGTCCACGTGTGTATAGGCTGCGTGTTGATGTGCCACCTGGAAGGAGGGCTCTACATCCCCTTGCCTTAAGACCTAGCGGCCCTAACTCGTTAGACGAACCTTTGAAAGGTTTCGCAGTGTATCATGCCCGCTCACCTTGGAAGTGTTATGGGAGTAATTAACTCGGGCATCTGGATATCATGACTCATCGGGTAAAGTGTACAACCTCTGCAGAGTGTAAAACTGATATATCAGCTGTGCTCACGGATACGAGTGGCCTGGAATTCTTATGGTATAGTTGTTGCTTAATAATATTTTAATTTGATATTATTATATTGTTCAATGATTTCATGTTCACATTGATCACATGTTTAATTTGGGATGGTTATCATTGATGCTATCTAATGCTAAAATTTGTGTCAACTAAAAGCTACTGCAGTTAAACTAGTGTCAGCTTTATTTGAGCCTCATGAACCTCATGTTACACTTGTTAAGTACGAGATGTACTTATGCGATAAAAATCCTGGATGGGTAACAGATTGCTATGGTAATGATGACTTCCCTGAAGAGTTCTAATCTTGTTGTCAACCAGTCATCTTCCCTGTGATGGAGCTACCGCGAGAGTTATCTTATTTATCCGCTGCTATGTAAAGACTTTGAATAATGTTCGTTATGTAATAAACATATGTGATGATACTCCTTAATTTGTTGGCTTATGTGTGTGATTGATCTCTGGGCACACATAAGATGATGCATTCAATTTTGTTCTTAAAATTGGGTGTTAGAGCGGCCAGCCGGGGGCGGCCATGTGGAGGCGGGCGGGTGGCACGCGGGATGGAGGCTAAGGACAGCCCAAAACATTATGCCACTTGAAATTTTATTTAGCAACGGACGATCTTACTCAATTACCCCAATTCCAATTCAATGAGCGTTCGCTGGTTTTGAAACGTGTGAACACTGTGTGTCCACCGCGCCGCACGCGTCCTGGTCTACTTCTGTCATGTTTTTTTTTCATTTTTTCCCTATATTTCCACACGCGTACTGCTGCTTCGTACGCCCGCTCATGTCCACATACTTCTTTCTTTGTTGCTATACTTTTAATTTTTATTTAGTTTTTTTATATGATTTTTAGTTTTTTCTCATTTTTAATATTTGTAAAAAAATATTTTTTGGCAGTGTTGCCAAATTGTATTACAAAAGTTGTGTTTGATAATTTTTGTACATAAGTTATATTCAATAACTTATGTGTTTCCAAGTTCCAAGTTTTAGTATAAGTTATAAGTTAATTGACAAAGTTGTATAGAATAACTTATTTACACAGTTGTGTTTCATAATTTTTTGTACATAAGTTGTTTAATAACTTTTGTATTTCTAAGTTATGGTATAAGTTATAAGTTAATTCATTTCTTTTGTATTTAATATTTTTTTAGCATAAGTTACAAGGTAATACATCCCTTTTATGTTTAATAACTTCTGTACATAAATTGTATTTCATAACTCTGGAGTTTCTGAATCTTCGCATAAGTTATATGTATAAGTTATTATACATAATTTGCTACTAAAAGAAATTCTTTAAAACATATGTAAGTGGGGTCTAGTTTTATTTGTCTCGTCGCGTAGAACATATCGGTAGAGACAGAACTAAAAATAGATATACTATTCAATAGCTATAACAATTTAAAATAAATATTTTATTTTTTCTAGTTTGTGCCAGTGCTGACGTTAGGAAAGAAAGTGGCGGAGTCGGGAGGGGGGGCACGCGCATGCAGATCCATGTTTCACCGTGGAGTTTCCGGCCCTATACAAAAATGGAAAGTGCGGGATTTTTTTACTAAAAGGAAATTTTGATGTCTGAAAATCGATCGCTGGTTTTAAATCTCATGAACGTTCGCTCAATTACTGATATATACTCCCTCCGTCCCTAAATGTCTGTCGTTTGCGCTTCCCAAGAAACAACTTTGACTAAATATATATTAAAAAATATTAATATGTATGATACATAATTAGTATCGTTGGATAGATATTTGAATCTAGTTTTTTAACAAAATTATTTGGAGATACAAATGTTGCACACATTTGCTACAAAATGAGTCAAACTTGTGGCACGCACACCAACGGCGACGGTCAATTAGGGACGGAGGGAGTAGCGACAATCAATTCAATGTAAAATTAAAATAGTTATAGCAACGGACCATCCATCGAAGTATTGAATTTTAGCGACGAAGGATCCATGAGACACCTTTAGCAACAGACCATTCAACGCTAATATTTATCTTTAGCAACAGACGTCTGATGCTATTTTAGTGTTGTGGTGTAGTGATTCACGATTTATATCAATGACACTTTTGTTGCAAGATCTCTTAATAGATATGAAGACTGGGCTGCTGCATTACCAACCTTTCCATCAAGAGAACCACTCACAAGATGCTGACAAATTTCTTTAATTCTGCCTTCAAGAAGCCCCATTTTAGAAAGTTGTGATCAACAAGATCACATTAGATAGTTATGAACAGCATCTTAAGATGGTGCTGCTCATGACCAACACCGTCATGTTGTCGAATAGGTCTGGAGAAAATATTTGAGGTCTGAATAATGTCTAAATATATTATTTGTCTTAAGAATTGGCGATGCAATAATCTAATTAAACTAGTATTTATGTTTGTGTGGATCAAAAGTAAATTAGTCTGTTTTCATTATCATCGATCAGTTGTAGTGTATATAGTTTAACTAATTCTTGATAAAAGAAGGGAATAAATAATCTGAATCGTAAAGCAAGAAGACTTAAAAAAAACCTTAAACTAAGGTAACCAGGACACTCAATCCTGCATTTTAATATTTGCAAATCCTGTTCACATGAAAAAAAAACAAAACAGTTGGCAAACTGTTTGTGTGAAAAAAGCAAGAAAAACAGGGACAATTAAAAAAAACTAGAGACAAAAAACCTGTTGTAAAACCTATTTGCGTAAAAAAGAGAAAAAACAGAGACAGTGAAAAATGGAAAAAAGGCAGACACGGTCAACGAAAAAAACAGACACGGTCCAGGTTCCAAAACCTGCTCACGTGAAGAAATGAAAAAAGTGAAAAAAAACAGGAGATGTATACGGACTGCAAAAAAACGGTCGAAGTATCATCAGGGTGCTTGTGATGCAGCGGACGTAGGGTGCGGGCAAGTGTGGAGCTCGGGTACCGAATAAAATTTAGTACCCAGGGTACCAATAATTGACACATAGAACAACATAATTTTATTGTACAAGAATAAGGTTCATAAATATAGAATGACATGGTAAAAAAAACATGGAACAAATCACTACGACAGAGCCAAAATTCCCCGAGTGTCAGTTACACTCGGGAAGGCACAATAGCACTTGGGGAAGAAGGTGCAATTGCACTCGGGGAAGAGCCTCTGTCTATTCCTCTCACGGTGAAGGCGTTTTCCCCGAGTACCAAAAATCGTGCACTCAGGGAAGGCTTCCCCGAGAGCCGTGCTGGCACTTGGGGAAGAATTGGTGTCATTGTCATCCTACGGACGCCGTTTTCTTTTTTATTTTTTTTAAAATTTTCTTCCCCAAGTGAGAGTTGCACTCGGGGAAGCCATTTGTAAATAGTTTTTCCAAAAACTGCAAAAAGTTTCCGAAAACCGCAAAAAAGAAACTAAAAAAACCCAAGGAGGGTCCCACATGTCAGCCACACCATCCATCTATTGTCTCAACATTTTTTTTTTGCATCTCCACACTTTGCATTTGTCACGACTCGAACATGAGACCTTCAGGTTCACACGCGCGCCTCTACCACTGCAACACTTCATCATTTGTGACTATAACTTATTTCGGTTCCCCACGTATTATAACAAACTGAGTGTAAATTGATTGTTTGAGGCATTAAACAAATTCAAATGAAAAAGTTGTCAACTACAAAGTTTCATAACTTTTCAAGATCTACAACTTTTGTTTAGAATGTTTCTCCATTCGAGGTTTTTTTCAAAAATTTTAAATTTAAAAAAAAAATCTTCCCCGAGTGCTAGGCAGATGCACTCGGGAAAGAGGCCAGCTTCCCCGAATGCCACGTCTTGGCACTCAGGAAAGGGCCTCTTCCCCGAGTGCCAAGGAAGACACTCAGGGAAGAATTTTTTTTGTTTTTTGGCACCATTTTTTGTGAGGCCTTCTCACATTATTTAAAACTATTTGTTCAAATTTGGGATAATTTTGACTTTGTTTAGTATATTTCGTTAGTTTTTTGTTTCGTTGAATTTTTTTGCATACTTCAAATTTGAACTGCAGGTGCATGAATAATAGAGTTTGGGGATTCAAAAAATGATATTCATGATATTTGGTGTATGTTGAGGCCGTATCCAGGAGGTCACATGAAATAGCAAGCATCTTGTTGTCGTAACATGACGAACAACTTGCGAGAAAAATGTATTTCAATTATATAAAATCTGAATGAAGTCCAAAAATCACGAAACTTGTCGGGGAGTCATGCTATCACATGTAGAGTCTGTGGTAAAAAATGAGAAAGTTTCGAGCAAGTTGCAATGTCGGATGCCTAAAACCCATATATCTCCACGTGCTATCACATATAGAAACTTGTGATCACACGTGGAGATGTCTGGGTTTAGGCATTTGACGTCGCAACTTGCTCGAAAATTTCTCATTTTTTTACCACAGCCTCTACATAAGTTTCGTGATTTTTAGACTTCGTTTAGATTTTATATAATTTAATACACTTTTCCCGCAAGTTGTTCGTCATGTTACGACAACAAGATGCTCGACATTTCATGTGACTTCTTGGACACGACCTCAACATACACCAAATATCATGAATATTATTTTTTGAATCACCAAATTTCATTATTTCATGCACCTGCAGTTCAAATTTGACGTACGCAAAAAAATTCAACGAAACGAAAAAAAACTAACGAAATATACCAAACAAAGTCAAAATTGACCTAAATTTAAACAAGGAGTTTGAAATAATGTGGAAAGGGCTCACAAAAAAATAGGACCAGACAAAGAAAAAAAAAATTCTTCGTGGCACTCGGGGAAGAGGCCCTTCCCCGAGTGTCAGGTAGAGGCACTCGGGAAAGAGGTCAGCTTCCTCGAGAGGCAAAGCTTGGCACTCCTGGCAGGGCCTCTTCCCCGAGTGCATGGGAAGACACTCGGGGAAGTTTTTTTAAAAAAAAAATTATAACGACATGAAAAGGTTGGTCGTCAAGTTACACTTTTTTCCTCGAGTGTTGCTCTTCTCCGAGTGTTGCACTTGGGGAAGACGGCCTTCCTCGAGTGCCGATCTTTACCGAGTGTCATACACTTTGCGGCACTCGGAGAAGCCTCTCTTCCCCAAGTGCAATTCTTCCCTGAGTGCAACAGTCGGGGAAGATTGGCTTCCCCGAGTGCCCGATTTTTGGCACTCGGGAAAGCCTGCGACACTCACAAATTTTGCGTCTACCATAGTGAATTGACTCTGGTTCAGTCTTTGAGCTGTACGACCGCCAGTCTGATCGGGTTCCAATAACTTGGAGAGCCTCTACTGATGTCATTTTGCAAGTGGACTTCGTTCGATCCATACCTCTCTACAAGCACATTGTGTATAGACTATCAAAAACATCTCGAGGCATCCTAAAGTTATCATAACAACTTTTCGTGATTCCTAGGCACCTCATCCTGTATGTTTTTTGAAATTTTCAAATTATTTAGGATGGAGAAATAGTTTGATCGAAAGTTTTAGTATTCAACAAGATCTACGACTTTGTAGTTGTTTGCCTTTTCAAATTATTTAGGTCTTAAAAGTTATGTTTTATGATTAATGATTTTTAAAATTTATATTTTTTGAATTTCTGAAATGACCTCGAATAAAAAAATAACCAAGAGCAAAGTTGTAAATCACAACGAGATCTAAAACTTTGTAGTTTATACTTTTTATTTGAATCGGTTTAGGGCTTTAAATCGCCATTTTCAAATTTGGTAGACCGAATACTAAAGGAATATGGGCATGTTTGGTTGCTAGTCATATTCTGCCACAACTAACCTTAGGCAAGTGTGGCAAGCCACAAGAAGTGTGGCAAGTAAATTGGTTGTCACACTTTGTCATGTCTAAAAGAATTGTGCCACACTTTTTTACTCTATGACATCTGGAGCCCAAAATAATCATGCCTAAGCTTAGTTGCCAACCAAATACTTGTCAACTTGATCAAACTTAGTGTGGCAAGGAACCAAACAACATGTATGCTACTATTAAGGCACGAGTGACTTTAGGGTGGAGTGGTCACGAGGCCTGATGTTCTAAGTTTGATTTCTAAAAACTAAATATCGGTTTTCTAAAAAAAGAGTGACTCCTGAAAACTAAATAGCGGTTCCCTTAAAAAACTGCCAGATAACTGTTTTTCCTATTCTAGCCTGATTTTCAATTTCTAAAAGAAAATAGAAAACTGCTAATGTAAATCGATTTACAGTTACGTTAATTTCTAAAGAAAGCCGTTAGTATAAATATTTGTAGTGGTGGTTCTTAGATGGTGTTAGTAAAATTTGATGATTTTTACTGGCCTTTGTACTAACGGTTTATAACCGCGCCAGTAGAAATTATATAAAAAATATTGCAAATAAAAATGTTTTAAGTGCTTGTGTACACAGTAAGGCCATCATATATTCCAAAGCAAGTCACATCACTATCTCCTCTCCACTCGAGAAAAAGTAGCTTCAACTTTTAGCGCGGGGACAGTTTTACGTGCGCGCGACAGCCCGAGAGGCCGTGTGGTGAAAAAAAACGCGTTGCAGAAAAACGTAGCAGAGCCTTCCTTCAGCAGTTCATGGCCAACCCCAGTGATCGAGCGCTTTTCATCGGACGGAGCAGTGGATGAAAGGGCACTCGTGACTTGCACGATTCTCTCGACAACGTGCGATAGCGATGCCACTGCCATGTGCATTCTGTACGAGTTGTACCATGTGCAACCTTTAACCTTTTTCGTCAGAAGACACAAGGGGTTAATAACTGCTGTTCCTTTTTCTTGCGTTGACGATAACGTCCTGAATTCTGTTAGAATCCATAACATCTAAACTATCCGAACTGTTCAGTTCGGAGAGACTACTATCCGAACTATCAATGCACTTAGCTAGTACTCCCTCCATCCCAAATTATAAGACATTCCAAGAATCTTGGAGAGTCAAAGTTTTTCAACTTTGACCAAATTTATATAATAAGATAATAATATTTATGATATCAACTAAGTGCAATTAGATTCTCCATTAGTTATATTTCCATAATATGTATATTTGATGGTATAAATCTTTATATTTTTCTCTATAATTTTGGTCAAAATTGAAAAACTTTGACTCTCCAAGATTCTTGGAACGTCTTATAATTTGGAAAGGAGGGAGTATTTTCGAAGCTAGTACCGATATCTAAAATAACATGGCTCTCTGCTCAACTGACCCACAGTGCAGGCGAATACGTACTAATTAATCCAAAACGCACAACACTTGTTTGGCTATGACATTTGCAGCACTTATGGAAGAATTTTCCTCCCTTCAGCCTGTATACACTAACTATAGCATTCTTGGCGCCTTTTGGCTATACTGTTTTGTTATTATTACGTAGCACTACGTACTGTTGACATTATTAACCATAGCATCCTGCTTGTTTTGTTATTAGAATGTTTGCAAACTAACTACTCATGCCCCTCGTCCCTTAAGAGTTTGAAAACTTCAGTCAACCTTTTTATCAATGGCCAATTTTATTCTACCACCAAACATATTTAATTTCTACCATTATTTAGTTTGATGATCAAAAAAATTAATTTTCTGCTTCTGATCTATTACACCAACATTGAAATCCAATTTCAGGTTTACTTTGCTTGCAGCCTTTACAACATGAAATTGTCTCCGGCTAGATATGCATTCCTGTTGCTATCTTGACTAAACATATATTTTTCGGGCTACATGCATTGTGCCCTTACCATTAAATTTGCATCATCAACACGTACTATAAAGGACAATGGTCATTAGGGGGTATAGCTACACACCATCAGTTAATTTGGCCTACAAGTCAATCAATCTTATTGACCAAACGAGGCGTGTGTGTGCTGACTTCAAAGGTCAATTTGATCATCAGAATGTATAGCTGCACTACATATATAAGATCAATAGGACTCTGCATTAACTTTCAGAATTATATACACTACTACAGAACAGGGTCATAGGCCGATTCTCAAAATCGTCTTTAGTCTTGGTGTTTTTGCCGCCCGGGACTAATAGACCCTTTAGTCCCGGTCGGGACTAAAGGGCCTGCCCCAACGGCTACTGCACAGAGCTGTCGGGGCAGAGACCCTTTAGTCCCGGTCTGTGTTACCAACCGGGACTAAAGGGCACTCTTTAGTCCCGGTTGGTGCCACGGACCGGGACTAAAGATTTAGCCACGGTTTGTGGCTTGCCCCGGGATAAATGATCACCTTTTAGCCCCAGTTTTTAATACAAACCGGGACTAAAGCTCCCCAGTTTTTAACCAGCCAACTTCTTCCTCCCCCGAGCTAGACACATTCAAATTTCAGTGAGCTTCTTGCTTGTTCTTGCTGTTGTTCTTGCTTGTTCTTCATTGTTCTTCATCTCCGGCGTCAATTGGTGATCTTCTTCGACTCCGTTATCGTCTCTTTGCGTTTAGAGGTAACTATTTTCATCTCCTACCATGTCTTTTGAATATGAGAGGAATTTAATTAAAATATATACTTTGCAAGAATAAGCATAGAGAGTTGAGTAGTTTAAATTGGTTCATCACAATCACTTGATAGTTTTCTACTGCTAGGTAGTATCCATTCTATATTTCATACTTATGCAAGACGAGTAATATTGAATTTTATTGTCTTTTTAGTATATTTTCAATATAAAAATGTGGAATTTATAATAGTTTGCAACAATAAATATAGAGAGTAGATAATGTGGAAATTGGTATTGTTATATCATATTTTTTGATTATCTAAACAAATAGATAAATTTAGAGTTTTTTTATTTATAATTGTTTAGAAAATTAGGAATTTGCATGTAATACTTTAAAAAATGAGCATGGATATAGTAGATGGCAACCGTGACCGGGTCCTCAGCATCTCATCATCGGGATCCGAAGCGTTTGCGGCCGGATCTTTCTCTCATTGCTTGCGGCGAGTGTAAGCATAAGATTGTGAAGGAGTACCGAGTGAAAAAAGAGGAAATCAACAAGGGTCGTATATTCTACAAGTGTCCGGACCATGAGGTGGGTTATTATTTACCCGCATTTGATTAATATGGTTCATTCGTGTCGGTTTTGCTTGATGATGTTGTTTAAATTTCTTATTCTTGGTTCTAATTGCAGTGGGAGGGCACCGGCGGATGTAAAGGTTGGTACTGGGAGGAAGAGCACGTACGAAATTCTGTTGCACAGGAGGTTGCCGCTGAAGGTGATGAGGCAGTGAGTCAGCGGCAGCAGCCCATCCATGTTGATGAAGCGAATGATCTGTCTATTTTAGTTTGGATCGGACGCGAACTAATTATGTTGCTTAAGTGTATTTTATTTTTAGTTTTTTTAGTGCTAGCTGCGATAGTCTTCGTTGTAGTCAAGCTTGTTTGAATTAATCAATCATGTGATGTCATGAGTGTTGTGCAATAACATGAGAAACTACTAAGTGCATGGTTGTAATATTTAATGCAGATGTTATCACGCAATTGGATGTATAATGTCGATCGCCGCTCCAAAGAGTTCATTGCTGGCGTGCACTATTTCTTAGGTGTGGCTGACACAAACAAGCAGGATGGTTTCATGTGCTGCCCATGCGCCGTCTGTAAGAATTTGAAGGAATATTCATGCCCAAGGACTCTTCATACGCATTTGTTGAAGTCGGGTTTCGTAACAAACTATATTTGTTGGACGAAGCATGGAGAAAGGGGTGTTGTAATGGATGATGGTGAAGAAGGTGAAGAAGAATTGGCTCACGCTGATATTATTGCTCAGTACGGTGCCTTTGATGATGATGCAGTGGGGGGAGATGGTGAAGAAGATGCGGCAGCGACAGAAGATGTGACAGCTGATGTTGATGCTCTTGGTGATGTCATTCGTGACGCACAAAGAGAATGTGAAAGTGACAAGGAGAAGGTCAAGTTTGAGCGCATGCTAGAGGATCATACAAAATTGCTATATCCCACTGCTGAAGATGGCCAAAAAAGCTGGGTACTATGCTGGAACTGCTGCAATGGAAGGCAAAGAATGGTACATCCGATAAGGCATTTGGATAGTTATTGAAGATAATGAAAAAGATGCTTCCGAAAGCGAACGAATTGCCCACCACTACGTACGAAGCAAAACAGGTCGTCTGCCCTTTGGGATTAGAAATCCAGCAGATACACGCATGTCCTAATGACTGCATCCTGTACCGTGGGGAGGAATACGAGAATTTGGATGCATGCCCGGTATGTGAAGCATCACGGTATAAGATAAGGCGAGATGATCCTGGCGACGTAGAGGGTGAAGAACGTCCAAGCAGGAAGAAAATCTCTGCCAAGGTTATGTGGTATGCTCCTATAATACCACATTTGAAACGTTTGTTCAGAAATAAGGACAATGCAAAGTTGTTGCGGTGGCATAAAGAAGACCGTAAGGTAGACAATATGCTGAGGCACCCAGCTGATGGATCCCAGTGGAGAGCGATAGACAGATAATTCCCAGAGTTTGCAGATGAGGCTAGAAACTTGAGGTTCGCTTTAAGTACAGATGGTTTTAATCCTTTTGGGGAGCAAAGCAGTAGTCATAGCACTTGGCCAGTTACTATATGTATCTACAACCTTCCTCCGTGGTTATGCATGAAGCGGAAGTTCATTATGATGTCGTTGCTCATCCAAGGTCCGAAGCAACCTGGCAACGACATCGATGTCTACCTGAGGCCATTAGTTGAGGAACTTCTACTTCTATGGAGCAAACCAGACATACGCGTGTGGGATGAGTACAAACAGGAACACTTTGACCTGCGAGCATTATTGTTCGTAACAATCAATGATTGGCCGGCTCTAAGTAATCTTTCAGGCCAGACAAATAAGGGATATAATGCGTGCACACACTGTTTTGAAGACCTTGACAGTTTATTTTTGAAAAACTGTCAGAAGGTCGTGTATGTTGGGCACCGTCGGTTTCTTCCTGTGGGCCACCCAGTAAGAAAGAAAGGCAAACATTTTAAAGGTAAGGCAGACCACCAAACCAAGCCTCGTAACCGAACCGGAGATGATATACTCGAAATGGTGAAGGATACAAAAGTAGTATTTGGAAAGGGACGGGGCAGCGAACCTGTTCCCAAAGACGCTTCGGGACACGCACCCATGTGGAAGAAGAAGTCCATATTTTGGGAGCTACCCTACTGGCATGTCCTAGAGGTCCACCATGCGATCGACGTGATGCACCTGACAAAGAACCTTTGTGTGAACCTGCTTGGATTCATGGGTGTCTATGGAAAGCCTAAGGATTCACTTGAAGCACAACAGGACTTGCAGCGCATGAAAGAACGAGACAACTTGCATCCGGAGAAGACAGATGACGAGCGCCAGTACTTAAGCCCTGCTAGCTACACTCTTAGCAGAGAAGAAAAGGAAAGCATGTTTGAATGCCTTAACAGCATCAAGGTCCCATTTGGATTCTCCTCCAATATAAAGAGAATAATTAATGTGCCAGAGAAGAAGTTCCAAAACTTGAAGTCCCATGACTGCCATGTGCTTATGACTCAATTGCTTCCTGTTGCTCTAAGAGGAATTCTACCTCCACATGTACGTCTAGCCACCGTGAAGCTATGTGCATTCCTCAATTCAATTTCACAAAAGGCAATCAATCCAGAGGAACTTTCTACTTTGCAGAATGATGTCGTTCAATGTCTTGTCAGCTTTGAGTTGGTGTTCCCTCCATCCTTCTTTGATATCATGACACACCTCCTAGATCACCTGGTCAAGGAGATCATTATTCTCGGTCCTGTGTTCCTACACACCATGTTCCCATTCGAGAGGTTCATGAGTGTCCTAAAAAAATATGTTCATAACGGCCTGAAGGAAGCATCGCCCAGGGCTACGGAACAAAGGAGGCCATAGAGTTTTGTGTGGACTTTATTCCAGACCTTGATCCGATTGGCGTTCCCGAATTGCGACACGAGGGCAGACTCAGTGGCAAGGGAACACTAGGGAAGAAAACATATATCAGTATAGGAGCCGATAACTTTGATAAAGCACACTACACAGTTCTACAGAACTCCTCATTGGTTGATCCATATATCGAGGTACATAAGGATTTCCTTCGATCCAAGTGGCCCGGGAAGAGTGAATCTTGGATTACACGTCCGCACATGCAAAACTTCGGTGATTGGTTGCGAAAACAATGTCAGAGTGATGACAACATAGATGAGCAGCTTTATTTGTTGGCCAGACAACCATCGTGGCATATCAACACGTACAAAGGGTACGAGATCAATGGGAATACATTTTACACAGTAGCCCAATACGCAAGGAGCACCAACCAAAACAGTGGTGTATGCGTGGATGCCACGGATCCAAATGGGAACAAACAAACATATTATGGCCGCATACATGACATATGGGAACTAGACCATGGACTAAAGACCCCTTTAGTCCCGGTGCGTAAGCCCACCCGGGACTAAAGGTCCAACCCTTTAGTCCCGGGGCGTATTACGCACCGGGACTAAAGGGCCCTCCCGGGTATATAGGGCACAGGGCACAGTGCCCTCCAATCTTCCCGGCCAGATCGACGTTTGCCCCGCGCCGCCGCCCTCACTTCGCCGTCGAGCCTCTGTCCGCGCCGCCGTCCTCCTCGCCGTCGAGCTCCGCGCCGCCGTCCTCCTCGGCCTCACTGCCCTCCGCCGCCGTACAGCGCGTCGTCCTCGCCGCCGTCCTCCGTGCCGCCGCCCGCGCCGCTGCCACCGTCCTCCTCGCCGCCGCCGTACGGCCTGTGCGTGTGTGTGCGTGTGCAGTGTTCGTGGTGTGCGTGTGTAGCAGTGTCCAGCAGTGTGTGTGTGAGAGTGTAAAAAAAAGAAATGAAAAAGAAATATATATATCTAGAAACTAAATATAGAAAGTGATATATAAATAGATATATATAGAAACTAAATATATATGTATTTAGAAATAGAAAGTGATATATATAAAATAAATATTAATAGATATATATATTTATAGATTATTTTCTATTTAACTTTTTCATTTCTTCTTTTCTAGAAATAGATATATACAAATAATGAATATGAATAGATATATTTATAGAAAAAGGAAAATCATATATATCTTTTTTTAACCTAACAAATATGTGTTCGACCTGTAGTCCTGGTGACCGCTGCACCGACCTCGCCGCCGTCCACTGTCATCCGAACCGTCGTCATCCTCGCTGCTGTCCGCCGTCGTCGTTCTCGTCCACGGTGTGTAAATCACGTGACAAGGATATGTTTAAACATGTATTTATTACTCTTAGAAATATGTGTTCATAGAAAATCATGTGTCATGTTGGAATGCCATATAAAATCACTTGCATATGTTTAAACATGTATTTACACTTAGAAATATTTTGACAGACATGCTTCTTCATGTTATTTTTAATGTTGAATTGCCTCTTTATGAATATATGATATTTTTAATGTTGGCGATTACATGTCACCTAAAACTCGAAACCCTAAAACCCGAAACCCTAAACTCTCAAACCCCTAAACCCCAAAACCCTGAACCCTGAAACCCCGAACCCCTAAACCGTGAAACCCTCAAACCTAAACCCTGAAACCCTAAACCCCGAAACCCTGAAACCCTAAACCCTCAAACCTAAACCCCTGAACCCCGAAACCCTAAACCCCTAAACCCTGAACCCCTAAACCCTGAAACCTAAACCCCTAAACCCCGAAACCCCGAACCCCGAAACCCCGAACCCCGAAACCCGGCCCGAACACCTAAACCCCTAAACCCGTAGTTTTCGGTTTTCGTTTCACATACATGTATAAAGCTCCTCTAAGTGTTCGATCATATTGTATATATATTTTAATATTCATAGAAATGGCCGACCCAAATGAGAACATGGTGGAGGAAATGATGAATATCATCGCCGGCGATGATGACGGGAGTCAATACTTATTGAATTACGAAGACATGACCATGCATGATGAAAATCCCCCTGAACAACAAGTTGAGATGGAAGAAGGCAATACAGGCGAGGTATATATACAATATGTCGTGTTAGGTTTTATCTCAACTTGTATTAGGGTTTCATCTTCGTGTCTTTACCTATATGTAGCCCTTTGGATCAACGTTTGCGACGGGGCAGAGCAGACCAAAACGAGGGCCAAAGAGGCCGTTGAAGGGCCGTCATGTAATCTCCGAATTCGATATGGCTACAGGCCAACCACTAGGACCCCATGCACAGAAATATGTCTTTCACTGTGGGTTCCTTGTGAGAGATCGGATTCCGATAAGTGGCCGTGAATGGAAAGAGACGTGAAGTGCTCCCGAGATCAGTTATGTCTCCAATCGTGACAAGCAGCTAGTCTAGGAAGACATCCAAGCTCATTTCTCGTTCGACACGAACAATGAGGAGTTGCAGAGGCGAATTCAGGAGTGGACAATGAAGAAGATGACCACACTTTTTCAGGACTGGAAGAAGAAATTGTACCACAAGTTTGTGCTGAAGAACGAGACGTCGGATTTCAACTCTAAGGCGTATGTCAAGATAAGGCCCGATTGGGATGGAATTTGTACAGTACAAAAGATCACAAGAGAGCGAGGCTCGTATCAGAGTAAACAAACAGAATGCAGCTCAGAAGAAATACCACCATCATTTAGGATCAGTTGGCTATAAGAATGCCCTTCCAAAGTGGGAGAGACAGGAACATGAGATGCTTGCCAAGGGGGTAGTCCCGGAGACAATAAGAAGAAATTGGAGTGAACGGTCTAGGAATTGGTTCTACGCTCATGGGGGAACCATAAACCCTAATGACGGGGAGCTTGATTGGGGCCTAGAAATTTCAAGAGCAGCACAGAGGCTAGTTCAAGCACGAAGTGCGATGTTGGCTGGCGAGTTCAAGCCCAACAGAGAGAAGGATGAACTCACATACGAGCTGGAGAATCCTGAGCACGGTGGGCGTACAAGAGGCTTTGGGGCCGTTTCGTGGCTGCATTCCTTCGAAGCGGATCGAGAAAGTTACAGATGCCGCCTGAGAAAGAAGGACGAGGAGGCAGAGCAGATCTACAAGTTAGAGGAGTATGTTCTTCAAACACAAGAGCGTGACAAATCTCGTGAAGAATGGATGCAGGAGGAAATCAAAAGGCAAGTGCAAGCGGCACTTAGTCAAATGACAAGTGGGCAAGGTACATCATCACAACAGCCTCAAGCGAACATTAGCCCCCCAGGTCAGATGAAAAGCAGCTGCACCTCCACGGAAGTACCAACCATTCAAGATGACTCAAAGCTACGCTTCCCCGTGGATGACGTTAAAGAACCTTTTACTACTTGTGAGCTACACATTCCAGATGGAAATGCCACGAAAAAGGTGGTTGTCGGTGTTGTAAACCCTATCGACGGCACAAAAACACCAAGAATCCATGGTCAACCAGTGCCAGCCGGATACGCTAGCGTCTCTGTGGATAGGGTTGAGACAGGTTGTGGCAGCGTGGCACTGGAAATCGAAGGGGGAGATGGGGAGAAGACTTTAGGTGAAGCGGAGAAGACATTTATTTGCTGGCGCAAGCGCTTCATTATTATTCCAAGAGTGTCACCGCCGCAACCTCCTCCCACTGATCAAGATCCTCACCATAGGTAGTGTGCGCGTGAACGAGAAACAATTTTTATTACACTAACTTCCTATATGTATATATTAGTTGGATGCTCACATCATTTGTTGTTTTGCGTAGCAGGAACTATAGTCCAGTTCGTCATTATTCCCCAGCGCATCAGAGTGCTGCGGGCAGTGATGATGTGTTGGAGGACACGGCTTCAACCCCATCTCCTGCACAAAGATCTCCACCGGCCCCACCATCTCCTCCATCGCGGGCTCCAACGCCACAACCACCACCGCGGGCTCCAACACCGCCACTAGGCCCACCATCTCCTCCACCACGGGCTCCAACACCACAACCTCCACCGCGGGCTCCAGCACCGCCGCCTCCACCGCGCGGCCCTAAGAAGCGATCTGCCGCCACAGAACCAAAGGCCGCACCTCCAAAGAAGAAGGCTCCTGCATCAGGAAAAAAAGCCCAAGAGAAATTAGCTTATGAAAAGACTGATGAGGAGTTAGAAATTACGGTGAAAAAAGATGTGCGAAATTTTTTCGATGAATGTGACGCGGCTGCTAAAGCGAAGAGGAACCCGGAGAAGCCTTACCTCTTGTTAAACCCACAGGAGTTAAGGAAAAGGGTGGACCAACATGGTATCAAGATGCGTGAAGCCCGAAAGGCTCCGCGAAAATCAGATTACGAACGCTCTCTTATGAAGTCCGCAAAAGAACAACAATCCAGCAAGAAGAAAGTGGGAAAGGGTGTTCCACAGCTCGGGGAAACATCAAGACCTTTGTCCCCGTTAGTTGTGCAAAATCAGTATGGTTCAAACATGGGCAGAGTACAGAGGAAATCTGGAGAGACCACTTTGTGTGAGATGGACTCAATGGATAATTTTTTCATTGACAGCGGTCTCCCGTATGACACCATTAAAAATATTGCTACTGGGCTGGAGTTTCCACGAGCGGAAGTAGTTGATGAATGGAGGAGAAATTTTGCACCGGGCAGGAGTCTAATGAACCCCAATCACTTACATGTACTTGGTACGCAGATGTTTGCAATCAACAAATGGTGCATGGAGGCTTCTAAAGACGGTGATGTCAATTGGATTTCTGTCCGAATTCGGAACCATCACTACTTCCGTGGCGATGACCTAATCTTAGTCCAGATGGAGGAATTACACCAGCTATGTCATATGGACGCACTTGACAAATCGCTCCTTAGCTGCTACTGTTTGTAAGTGTTTTTTTATAGTTTTCATTGAACTCTCTAGTATGTGTATATAGTAGTATATTCTTACACACATACTTGTGGATCGACTCGATATTTTGGAGGTATCAGATGACTCAGCTCAGAGATAAACATGACAATTCTGTTGGCTTTGTTGATCCATATGTTGTTTTCAAGGCTCCAAACCCTTCAGCGACTTGGAGCGATGAGTCGTGTACGAATCTCATGAGGTTCTTCGTGAACCAAAAAGATAGAGAAAGAATTCTCTTCCCATACAACTTTAAGTGCGTGAGACATATATAGTTAATAATAAGTATGTGCATATTTTATTTTACTTAACCCTAATAATATATATATGAATCATGTGTATGAACAGCTATCACTGGATATTGATGGTCATCGATCTCAAACAAAGCAATGTGTTAATCTATGACTCGTTGAGCAAACCGCAAGCAGATTACCAAGATATGATAGACATCCTCCAAAGGTAATTTTTCGATCCCTAGCTTGCATGCTTAAAGTATAGACTAAGCTTGTATATATGTATACTAATTAAATAATGATCCAATTATTAATGTTTCATTGGCCGGATTAGGGTTTGGGAAAAATTCATTGCTCGAGAACATATGAGTCAGTGTAAGGCCCCACTTACAATAAAGCCACGACTACCAGTAAGTTTACACCTTCGTCAATGTACGTGTATCTTTAAATATCATGTCATATATCATATCTTTATTACGAGATGAATCTTTTCATTCTACAGTGGATTTTGAGACAAAAACAGGGCACCAACTTATGCGGATTCTATGTTTGCGAGTACATGTTGATAGAATCAAATAGAATTCCTGAAGAAATCAACAAAGTACGTAACATGTTTCTTTTCATTTTTTATAGACTTAATATTGATAATATAGATATAACTAATATCTTCTTTAATTCCAATTGAAGACTGACTGGTTGAAGCAAAAAGTGATGCTAGAAGGCCAATTGAAAGCAATACAAGAGACAATAGCAGGATTTCTTCGGGAACAAGTCATAAATCCAAACGGCGAGTTCTACTATAATACCAACGAGTCGTTGATTCCAAATAATGATGATCATTTGTATGCCTTATAGATCTTTAGATGGAGTACAACTTGTAATAGGTTTACAGTACTAACTTTGCAGTACAACTTGTGTAGATAGATATTTGGACAACTTCTATATGTATATTGCTTGTAATTTTATGTACATATATTTATAAATATATATATGTAGTTCTATAGTTCAATTATATATGCATGCAATAAGCTTATTGTGTTATGCTGCTAATATATATAAATTATATATATTAGCAGCAAAGAATATATATCGGAAAATCTATTAAATAAATAAACAAAACTGAAAACAGAACTGAAATGAAAATAAAAAGGAAAAACCAGGGGACCCTTTAGTCCCGGCTGGTAATACCAGCCGAGGCTAAAGGGTGTTGCTGCGGGGCACCGCTGGCAGCACCCTTTAGTCCCGGCTGGTATTACCAACCGGGACTAAAGGGGGGGCGTTAGCCCCGGTGGCCGGAGCCGGGACTAAAGGGGGGGGGCTTTAGTCCCGGAAGCGTAGTCCCCGCTCGGCAACCGGGGCTAAAGGCCCTTGCCGACCGGGGCTAAAGGCATGTTTCTGTAGTAGTGATATAATTTGCATAAATGAAGTAATATCTGAATAATAACTGTCTGAAGCAATATCATCAGCACATATATGAGTTCATGGTACATGTAAAATAATTACAAGCAACATGTAGTATATTTACCTCATGGTACATGTAAAATAATTACAAGCAACATGTAGTTCATGGTACAAGTGTACAACATATATGCGCAGCAATAAGATCAAAGCCCTCTAGTTGCTGCTTGTGTAGTACAGGTTGCTTCTTCCGTGCATGTGCACTGTGCACTGTGCACATAGCCAAAACCCTGAAATCCGCCATCACCAACCAAACCACCGAGAGGAAAAACTGATGTGACAAACATCGCTAAAACCAAAACTTTCCAAATAGATGCTTACTACTTTCCTTTTACTCACCAGTTCTCTTTTCCTCTCGCCAGTCGCTTTCACGGGGTTCAATTTCTCCTATGTGGCACATGCATTTCACTTTCTTTTCCCCGAGGCCACTACAGCCTCTACTACATGCAATTTTGAGAGCTGCAAGCAGCATCCGAATCTCAAAGAGCTACGGTAATTGGCAAGCCGGGAGCTGGGACTAGAAGATGGCCCACAGGCAAGCATCGTAAAAACCGTAGCTTTCACAGGCAAGCATCGTAAAATTTAGTATACTATTATTATTACCGAAACAATTTTCTCACCTTGAACCGCCAAATTGGATTCAGATTGAAAATCAGCAATTTGGCCAAAGCATGCAACCGTTCTTGAATTGGATATACCCGCAAAGACAGATTTTCGAAGAAAAAAAAAGAATATAAAAAGCGTGTTGCATCCTATTTGTATGCATACACAACTTACAAAGTAATTGAGTAACTAGGATATATGCATGTATGCGCGCATCATGGTGGTGGCGTGTGAGAAAGGAGAAACTTTTTAAAGGACAGGAAAGAGACCACAAGGATTAGAACAGGTTGGGTGCCGTCTGCTGCCTGTCTGCTTATTATTACATACTCCTATATCGCATGCTGCCATTTGCAAGCAAAAAGAACTAGTGGTGTAGTAGATGCGACAAGTTATATCGGCTTTGCTGGTATAAAGAAGCCTTCGTGAGCGAACAGAACTAGTTTACTTATACTGGTATAAAGTGTGGAATTTTCTCATAAATAGTCGTATGTACATAAACCGGCCATATGTTATTATGTGTTTTTTAATCTTTCTCTTTCCATTTGTAAAAGACTGCTCGATGAGCTGACAGATGACAAACATTTCGATCCAACGAGGTCGATAGTATGGTCACTTCACTTGCTGGCACTGTGCCCACTAGAAAGCCAAGGGAGAGATGATACGCATGGACAAAAATAAAAACAAACCATATGCATTACTAAAAAAAAAAACTTTTGCGAGGCGTTTGGGATTGGGCCTCAGAGATGGTTAGGCTTTCAACCGCCTCAGATAATGCGTAGGTTTAACTAAGACAATCATTTTTTATTAACTGAGACGGTTGAAATTGTCCGCCTCCAAAAATCTATTTACGGAGGCGATCGATTTAAGATAACCACCTCCAAAAAATGGTTTGTTTACGGAGGCGGACGTCTTATGACAACTGACTCCATAAATACATCATTGAAGGCGGTTATGTTATAAGGTCCGCCTCTTAAAATACTGGCCCAGCCCGGCCCAATAATGTCCTCAAACTATATAAATGAAACGCTAGGGTTTGGGTGTTCTCACCCAGATCCCTCCCTTAGCTGCACTCTCCCTCTCCTTCCCTCCCTAACTGCCTCATGCGCTCCTCTCCTTTCTTCCCTCCCGAACTGCCAATGCTCCTCCCCTCTCCTTCTGGTCTCTCTCTCTCTCCGGCGCTTAGGGCAGCGCTCATGGCGGCTCATGCAGGACCAAGGTGGAGACACGGGGCCACAGTGGCATGGGGTGGCTTGCGCGCTGCCAAGGCAGTGGTTCGGGCCGGGCCACGCCGACAAGGAAGTGGCCTCGACGGCACGCGGTGTGCGGCGCGTGGTGGAGGCCACCCTGGCGGTGTCCATCGGCTCACGGTGCGCGGGGGCCACGACGGTGCGGTGCGTCTCGGGCAGGGCCAGGCCATGCTGGCGCGAAGGCGGCCTAGGCGGTGCGTGAGGCGCGGTGGAGACGGCCTCCACAGCACCCCATCGGCTAACTGCGCAGAGATGGAGCGGCCCTGACAGTAGCCTGATCACTACTGGAAACGGCTGCTTTGTCGAGTGCCTTGCCTTTACCGAGAACTGCTCTCAGCAAAGAGCTCTCGGCAAAAATCCTCTCAGCAAAGGACCCTTTGCCGAGGGCCATTTGTCGGGCTCTCGGTAAACCCTTTACCAATGGTCCCTTGCAGCTCTCGGCAAAGAAAAGTGGCCGTTAACGGCGCATTCCTGCTGACGGTTTGTTTGCCGAGTGCCGGCTAACCTGGCTCTCGGCAAAGGCTTTATATTTTTTTCGGAAACTGTTTGCCGAGAGCTTCAATAAACGACTCTCGGCAAAGAGATAATTTTTTTTATTTTTATTTTTCTGTGCCGAGAGTTAACCGGGGCTAACTCTCGGCAAAGAAATTTCAAAAAAAAAAATTGGACCTCTTCGCCAAGAGTTCGGCGCGTGGCACTCGGCAAAACGCGGAAATCTCAGGGTTTCAACCATCTTGCGCCTCCACTTGCTCCAAACATTCCCATTTTTTTTTCATAGCCTCTACATGCGATGTCAAGGTCACTCGTCCATTTTCATGATTTTCTGACTTCGTTTCTATTTTTAATAATTTCAAATCCAATATCACGCAACTTGGTCGCCGTTTCTCGTGCACGAGACGGTCGAGTCTCTGTGCCTGTCCCTGGATACGGTGTCGTAATACCCACCGAAGAATGAATACCATTTTTTGAATCGCTGAGTTTCATTATTTCATGCACCTGCAGTTCAAACATGCGTCCCACGGAAAAAATCATGAAATTAAAGAAAATACGCGAAATATAGCAAGAAGTATGGAAAACACATCAAATTTGAAATCTTGGCTTGTAGTACTGTAGCAAGGCCATATAAAAAATTGGGAACAAAAAAACAAAAAAAAATTAATAATCTTTCCCGAGAGCTTCCTAAAGCCCTCGACAAAGAGCACCTATGCCGAGAGCCAGGGCCAGCGCTCTCGGCATAGAATTTACCAAAAAAAACTCAAGCCTTTGCCGAGAGCCTAACGGCGCAGGGGAAGCCGTTCGCGAGGGTTTCGTTTGCCGAGGAGTATTCTACGCCGAGGGTTCGGCTCTCGGCACAGGTTCTCTTTGCCGAGAGCCAGACCTCGCCGAGAGTCAGGCCCTCGACATAGGAATCGTCACCGAGTTTCTTATGGTGCCGAGGGTTGGCTCTCGGCAAAGAGCTCTTTGTCGAGCGCCCGTGTTTTAGCCCTCGGCAAAGAATCGGACGCTCGGCAAAGAGCCCGTCTCCGGTAGTGGATCCAATGACCGAGCACTACTGGAATTCGGTTCTTTATCGAGGGCCTCAGACCCTCGGCAAAGAGCCCTCGGCAAATTTTCAATCGGCAAAGTGGGTCTTTGCCGAGGGCAAAGATGAAAATGAAAAAAAAACCCAAAAATAATAGATTGATTTTTTTTAATTAGAGGAGAGACCCACTAATTAGCACCCATCAACCCCTAGCTATTTGTTTTTTTTTCTAGATTTTTAGCACACATTTTAACACATTTTGCGGATTTTAGCAAACTTTGCAGCAGTGGGGATTCGAACTCGAGACCTCTCTCTCGCGCGGTTTCTGCCTTAACCACTGCACTATACCATCATATGTGTCTCTATGCAGTTTTAATACCCCATATATTATATCAAACCGAGTGTAAATTACTTTTTTGAGACCCTAAACGAATTCAAATAAAACAATTGTCAACTACAAAGTTTCATAACTTTTTGAGATCTACAAACTTTATTTTGGGTGTTTTTCCATCCAAGGTCATTTAAAAAATTCGTATTTTGAATTTTTGAAATTCAAACATAGGTTTAGCAACATTAATATTTGATTTATCAAATAAAAAAATGACCAATATAAACTATGTAGATCTTAAAAAGTTATACAACTTTGTAGTAGAAAACTTTTTTATTTGAATTAATTTAGTGCTTCAAAATATATTTTGAAAATTTCTTTGCCGAGGGCTAGAAGGAATAGGGCCAAAAGGTAGACCCTCGGCAAACAGTAGAAAACTTTTTTATTTGAATTAATTTAGTGATTCAGAATATATTTTGAAAAAAATTTTGCCGAGGGCTAAGAGGAAGGCCCTCGGCAAAGAGTAGATTTTTTTTATTTGAATTAATTTAGTGCTTTAGAATATATTTCGAAAATTTCTTTGTCGAGGGCTAAGAGGAAGGCCCTCGGCAAAGACATTCTTTGTCGAGTGCCCGAGTTTTGGCCCTTGGCAAAGCCAAAACCCTCGGCAACGAACAGGATTTCAATAGTTGGGTGGCCAACAACGACGATGCATATCTAGCGAGCTGGCCCAACAATAGTGCAAATCCGACAAGCGGTTCAGCAGGCCTGTGGATGAGCTTGTCGGGCTTATCCACCGATTTTTCTTTTTTTTATTTTCTTTATTTAATTTACTGAGACAGGCAGCAAACTATCTCGGAAAAGGTCACATTAACCATGACTTTTGAGTTTTGATCCCAACCGCCTCGTAAACCTTTTTTTGTCCACTTAATTAAAAATATTATAGTAGTGATGCATGTTAGACCAATCTCGATGGTGAGTTTCTTTTTTTTTGTTTCCAAGACTGTCATATCATATGAAATAAAATGAAACTTCAATAAAACTCCTCATTGAGAATGAGAGTTTCATTGTAAAGTTTGATAGACATTAAATTTCATGACTCATAGAGAATTGGCATTCGTGTCAAGAGAGTTTCATCTAGGTGAAACTCATTTCTTCTCTCTTCTTAAATACAATGTCATGTCATCAAAAACGTTTACATGACACCATATCTATAACTCTAATAAAGCTAATACCCATTAAATATTTCTCTCTTCATGCAAAGTGTTCACATCATTCCCCATTAAGTGATCCCACTAAATGTTTTATCTTCTTTATGCAAGTTATCCACATCATTCTCCACTAAGTCCATGTTATCATGTTCTATCTCTTCATGCAAGGTGTCCACATCATTCTGCACTAAGTCCATATGATCTCTTATTAATAAAAAAAATGTTCATGACATTTCTATCACGTGAAATATATTTTAAATCTTTAACCTATTAACATACAAGTTATCTGCATATGTTATTGTTTCATCAAATGTTCTTCTATAAAGTAATCACATATTTTATTGTTTTTTCTTTGACTAACTTAGCGATTTTTTACTAGATCTGACACATGTAAGTCAAATTTCATATATATATACACATAATATACAGAATATCATATAGTAATATTATATATATAATATTTTTTAAAAAAATTCTGCAGCAACACGAGAGGTATACTTCTAGTTTAATACCAATGAAATTCTGATTGAGATTGGACTTAACATGCGCTTTTTAATTTCTCTGGTCCGGTTGGGCATGAGCGTCTTTGTCCTCGTCGTCATCGACTCCGACAAGCGCAATAATGGCGGCGATCGAGTTCTTCGTAGAGAGCGGCCGGCCTTTGCTGGTACCGTGCATGGTCGTCGATCTATCCCTCAAGCCAACGCTTCCGGTATCCATCGTCGAGTCCGGCGACACTACTAGAAAAACCCGTTGTAGCTACGCTTTTTTAGACAGTAGACACGCTTTAAATCGTCTCTTTAGACATGTAGGCACGCTTTATAAAATCGTGTTAGAAGCGTCTTCGTATGGACCGTATCAGACTTTATAGAAACGTTTATCGTAAGCGTATATATTAGATGAATAGACATTCCATAGACACGTTAGATGTATGTCTATGCACATTGATACACTTTTATAGATGCGCATATAACATGTGTCTATTTGTATAGTTACGTCATATAGCAATGTTTCATTACGTGTGAAAAAATATAGATACGATATTATAGATACATTTATAATTCATGTATACTACTCTAGGCACGTTTTGTAGTGACGTATTATTGCGCATTAACCAGAATAGAGACGATATAGTAGGTGACATGAAAGGTGACGTGGCAGCTGATGTGTAAAGGTGACGTGGCAGCTGATGTGTAAAGGTGACGTGGCAGCTGACGTGGCAGCTGATGTGTAAAGGTGACGTGGCAGCTGACGTGGAAAGGTAACGTGACAGCTGATGTGGTGGCTGATACGTTTCATAGTAACGCCTAAACGCGTGTTAACAAAAGTAGAAACAATATTGTAGTCACGTTTTTATTGTGTGTCTACGTATATCAGTACATTGTATAGTAACGTCATAGTGTGTATTAAGATGTGTAGAAACGATTTCATACATATATCTATATTTTGTTTGTAATAGTATAGACACGTTATATTATAATGCTTTATTATGTCGCAACAAAAAAATAGACGTTTTCATTTGTATATATAGCGCGTCAAGATGAATGTAGAAATTGGAATCAAATTATTTTATTTTCTATTTTCTATGATTAATAATGAGAAGTAAACCATCAATGATACTGCATTCGACGTTGACAAAATATCAAGAATTTGATAAGTCGATAGGAAACATGTCTATTACTGAACTGACAATTGCGTTCACAAAGAAACATATGGCAATATCATACAAATATTATTTAAATATTGTTTTGTAACAACTAGAACCTATCTCGTTCACTTTCAAATTGTACTTTGCTTCCGATCTAGCTTTGTCCACGTGTTGTAGGTACCAATTTGTTGCGCGTACGAGATGAACTTCTAACTTGTTTCATCTACAATGGAGCATGTATTAGATGAATAACTCAATTTGAAGATGTTAGGGACACATGTACTATATACTTCAAATGAAAAAAATCAAACTGACATGTGTAATTGGCCAAGGAATAACATAGCCAATAGCATCAATTAGTGTACGAATCTGATCAGATCTACAATATTGCCAACTTCAATATTTTCAAGGCCGTCAACGTAAACCCCACAATATTCTGGTCCAAGCTTTGCTCCTAAAATCTCTCTTTGGCTATCAGTAGTCACTAACTTCCCTTTGGCCACAACTCTGCCTTTGTTTATTAGAGAAATAAGGTAGATTTGCTCTTGTCTCTACAAATTAGAAAACATGAACATATGAACATTGAAATGGTGACTTATGCGATCTGAAAAGAAGGCTAATAAAACCACATACTGATTCCGATATGACCATGTTGGAGGCGTTAACCCTTCGAGTTCTCTGTAATAAATATGATTTGAAACATCAAAACATAGCATTGCTTTATCGAGTTATGCCTTATATTCCAATTGAAACAATATTACATTATCAGGTAGGACATACCATGTTGTGTAATATGGGATCACGTGATAAATCTTTGACTATATTGCCATCAGGTTGTGCCTCCTGTAGGTATGGTACAGTTTAGCTCATTTAGTATAGAAAAAAGAAAAAAATAAAGATTATAGAGATGCTAACAAGGAATGTAAAAAGACTGGAACCGATTACTAAACCTATAGAGTTGCTAGCACTAAAAAAACTACTGAAGCAACCAAAATCAGTTAGTTGAATGCTACCTGGTGAAAGCAACAACTTGCAAAAGAAAACAATAACTATATCTTGATGTTGTTGGTAAGAATAGCTATGTTTATAGACATTTTACATGCGCATTAGTAACAAGTAGGCCTTTTAACATACCTTTGAAGTTGTTTGCTCACGTGGTGTAGATGTATGGACTTGAGTTTGTCCAAGACTTCTATGGACAAATTGTTGTTGTTGCTGCTCGGCATGAACCATGTTCTACAAGCCATTAGCAAGAAATTTAATATTATTATATAGTAGCTAATGATATTTAAAATAAAGTAGGTATACCTGCACTTCATTTGTTGTAGAGTTCACATCAACATTTGAGTCTTTATGAATTTCGTCGGTATGTTTTGCAACATAATTTTCAGAGTTTTCATCATCAGTGTATTCATGGTCATAACTATCATCATCCTTAAAAAATTGAACGAACACAAGGTTAAAAAATATATGCTCTTATTTTAGAGAGAGAGAGGAGGGGCATGGTACAATCTAAACTTACTTCATCTTGTAAAGCTGCCCTCATTTCAGGGGTTAAATCTTCTGAATACTTTTTTGACATAAAAGTAAGCCAATGCTTGATGAGACCACTCACGCTTTCCATTTCATTGTCAATTTTATTTACTTTCTCTTGGTACATTCTTTCTTTCTCAGTTTGAGTAACAAAAGGTAAGCCTTGAGAAACCGGTACTTGACTCCAGTACTTATCATCATAGTACCCACGTGCTTTGAGATCCTTAGCAACAATATTATTGAACACTTCATTGTAATCTCTAGATGAAAGATGATTACCATCATTATTCCCTCGTCTTTTCCTAAATTCCTCATAAGATGCAGCCTATTGAAATAAGCATATAGGAAGGTTAAGGAATTGTAAACTGATTTTCAGATCAAGCATAAATTATTTGTTCATACCATCAGTGTCTCCGCTTTTTCTGTAGTGTATCTACCATTCTTTTTTTTATGAGCTGCCTCCCACAGTTCAATCCTATGAACCTTTCTTTTATTGCTGGATTCCTGCATAATATAATTATTTAGGTGTCATTTCAATCCTAAAATAGATGATAGTGGAATTTAACAAATATCAGTGGATAAATATTTATCACCATCTCTTTTTTGAGTCTGGCATGACTTTTTCTCCCAGTAGTGTGTGCAGTCTTCTGTTCTTTTGCACAATGAGAGTTTGTGGAACATAATTTCTGCAAAGACAGACAATGAGTAAGAAATGTAACATTCTTTGGTTAAAAATTCGTATGAACATTGATTAAATATATGGCACCTTATGTTGTTCTTGGCACCAAATTCCAACAAGAGATCTCCATTGATGTTCATTAGTCGTTAGTGGCTTCTCTCTTAGGATTTCTTCTAGAGTTCTCTCGTCATGATTGAAGTATTGTTTCTTCAACTTAGATTTGTAGGCTCGCCATCTATTATTAACTGTCCTTAGGATCCAGTCCCTTGTAAGATGTATGGTTTGCCTTCGAAAGACAAACTTTAGCTATATATAGGAAGGTAAATATTAGTACATAGATGAAACATAGAGGTACTTGCTTGCACCGATAATAAAAAAAATACCTCGACATCCTTGATTATTTGTTCCTTGTGTGAATCAAACCTGCGATTGTCAAATCTTGGGATGTCTAAAAGAGCTAAGGTTGGGCTTTCTGCTACATGGCCAAGGTGTTGCCCAAGAATGGAGGCTGACCTTTCATTTGGGACACCATTTTCATCTGTCCCTACAATTACCTTTCCTCCTTGTAATGCTAGCAAATTTATAAGTGTGAATTCCCCAATAATCTACCTAACCTCTCCATTTGGCCCTGCGTAGATGAAAATGTAAAATTTCACATTGTATCTAGATACCTATCTATCTATATTATAAAGAAGCGAATGAATAAAAATACACTCTTACACATATGTTTTGTACCCACCCTAATTCTTGTCCCTTGGATCGTCTTTAAACTCACACCTAACCCATCTAGTTCTGTTGAGATATGCTACAGTATGCAGATGCAAACAATTGTGGAGGAAGGCATGAAGCAAGAAATTTTTATCAGAAAGGTGTCAGCATCTCGACCAGTAGAATTCTTGTGTCACCGGTCTGAGAGGTAAACCAATACTATTTTTTCTTATTTTTCATATCAACATGATGCACTCATTGTTTTAGAAAATTATGGCCTATGCATAACATTTTTCTAGAAAGGAAAATAATAATCAGCAGCAAGGACTCGAGCTTTCTTCAATGCTGCATGGCCATCTCATTAGTTTTGTTTCAGATGCCACATAATTGCATTATTTGCTGAGAAGGAAAGAGCTTTCCTATGTCTCTGTCAAAAAAATATATCCTAGTAGGGGTGCCAGCGCCTCTTCCGCTCTTTCAAAAATAAATGTATCTAGCTCTGTTTGAATGGGTGATGAGGTGATTGGACTTGGATCAACCTGTTTGTTTTCAGATATTATACTTATTTTTTTTCAATTTTCTTCTTTAATTGTAGTGCATTTTATTGGCAAAACTTAAGACGCCAAGTAGTTGCCAATTTTGCTCATGGTGACAACCAACATGAGATGGTCCCGGCATCATGGTCGCTCTGCCACATGACTTCTTCAAAGAGGTTTGCAACAAAAAGAAAGAGAAGAAAACAAAACTGCGTTTTTCGACTAATATTCAACCTTTTAGAAAAATATGAGTTTTCATTTCAACAGGTTTCAGGGCTGAATGGACAAGGGATTCCCACTCTAATATTTGTACTTTGAAATATTTCAAATGCATATATATACTTAAGATGATAATTGCAGATAAGTTAGAGAATGACAAATAAAGACTACAAATATTTTCTAGATACGTGTGAGCACGTGCATGTTCACTAGTATGAGCAAAAACCTGAAACTTACATATTATCTTAATTGGACTTCGAGGTTGGTGTGGCAGGCGGGCTAATAAAACGTCAATATCAGGAGGGGACTGCAAACTTTCATTGTTCTCATTATCTGCTATATTTTCATTCTCCTCCTGAACAGGTTCTGTAACATGTTCATCAATGTTCAAATTCCTCAATCTTCGAAGTCATCTTGTCATGATTAATTCTGCTTATATACGGGAGATGAAAAAAATATTAGATGAATATGTTAATTGCCTTGTCATATTGCATTCTCAGTTAAGAGCTAAGAAATTTAGGATTCCATTCCATAAATTCTAGGGATGAAACAAACGGTTCATAGTCTAATTTTCAAACAGCCTTTTCAAATAGACAGAAATTGTAGGTTGTAGTAGCAAATCACATGGACAGATAAGCACATAGCAATCAACAAATATTTAGGAAAGGTATGTATATTAAGTAGAGAAATATTTAGCGATCAAATTGTATTCCAAATCTATGAAAATCTGTAGCAGCAACCATCATGTAGAGAAATGGAATGGTTCTGACAGTAAAAAGGGTTAGTTTAATTGAAAGATGGCTGACTCAGGTTTTGGCCATGTTCATGACCAGCTGGAGACAACTTCCTTCACCCAAAGCGGTGAATTCTGCTCTCAGGCAAAACATCAAACGCATAGTGTGCATACTCATGCTCATGAAAGAGGAACTGCTACTGGGTAGCAGGAGACGAAATTAGATCCTGACAAAGAATACATAGTTGGCCATCTTGACAAACACTCAATGCAATGCCACAACGATCTCTGAATTCCTAATGGCATATTAATCTGGGGCCTAAGAAATCAAAAGTCCTGTACGGACGTACAGGCTGCACCCCCATGTGCACGGCCATGTCCCTTGGGCAGGTCGTGGATGATGATTGTCAGATGGTAGCGTACCTTGCACAGATCGTGGATGGCGGCGTCGGAGGTCCTAGCGAGGAGGCGTTGTGGCCCGGCACCCTTTCGCCTGGCAGCTCACCGATTGGAAGAGAAGATGTCCACCCTCTGGGTACAAGAGGAACGCCGTAGCCTGCACTGCCGGAGGAGTGGCCAACAATTGCACGGTTGATGCCTCGGCGTGAGGAATCAAGGGGTGCTGGTGTGCCTTGGGCTGTGTTGAATGAGGAGGATGTGGAGACGGGGAGGGAGATGCCGGTAGGTTATAGATCCACTTTTTCTGTAATCTGCAAATTAGACGGCAAGTTTAGACGTGGCTACGCGGTATTTTTTTTACAATTTCATATTGCAGTAGGCGGTAAAAAATTGTTCATCACAAAAGTCCATTTGACCTGACTATTGTGAAAAATCCAACTTTCCTGACTTAATAAAAAATCAATAAAAATGTAATTTAATTTTTGGTTGTATATTAACAATATGTATTGTATGGTATAACTTTATATCAAAAGGACATAACCAGGACGTATGTAGGCAAAAATTTAAACTAGCTTTGTGAGCTAAAAAAACATTGTATGATTTTTCCGAAGATTAGCTAGGATTTTAGAAATTTTAATTTTTTATTTTTGAAAAGTTGTTATTGGTTGACAATAATAGTTTTTCGAACCAGACCGGAGATCGAACTGCCGAGGCGATCGGTTCAATGGTTTATTGGTCCAACCGTTAAGAACCGATTGAACCGTCCATCCATTTTAATTAAACCGATTAATCAAACCTGCAACAAATACTTTGAACCGGTGCATGTATATATATGATGTTTAATTTTATATTTTATATATTAGAGAACAACAAAGCAGCAGCCGTGCCCAGCCGGGACCTCGCTCGTCCGAATCGTTGCGCCGC